>CM070875.1:98776627-100146627 GCA_036365515.1 Torymus aiolomorphi | reverse complement strand
CTATTTAATTAAAAATAAGAAGTTTTTGTTATGATCAAGCGCACGTCCCACAGTAAAAATGACACGTACTTTAACATTCTTTACCATCAACATTCTAAACCACCAAACACTAATTTCTATAAACATAACTTTTTTATTTATCACAGTTCTTTCCTACAGTTCAGATATAAGTAAATTCTAGTATAGTTGAATATGTTCAACCTTCTTTAAGAAACTGTCGAGCACTGTAACCACAAACATAACTTAAGGGGGTTGGACACCTTTAAAATGAGGAAAAATCAATTTTTTTTTATTACACATTTTACTAAAAAAACACTTGTAGAATATGTCCCAATGAGTTTTAAAGCATTACCTATTTTTGTTTTAAGAATATAGGGTAAACAGACCAGTGAATGACCGAAATGTTATTTTCATCAAGTTTTGAAGCGACAAATATATTTCACTAGTATCCAATATCGAAATTAATTTTTAATTCATTTTATAATTATATTTTCTTTGAATTAACATTGTTTTAAAAGAGTTTGTATAGAGAAATATTATTTAAATTGAGGGAAAAGTAAAAAAGATGTAAAAATCCAGTGAATGACCAGCCTTGACCAGAAAATGACCAAACAAATGCCAATGAATAACTGCCTATGTGTTAGTAACATATAAATAATATTTTAAATCAATATATTTATGTACATGCTTTAAATCTTAGGTTTTTTATTTTTTTTCTTATTAGAACTTTTTATTTGAAGAAAATGAAGCTCTTTTGCCCAAATATCATTTAAATTAACTGCTTTTCATTTTTTTTTATTATTATTGGCTTCGCTTATTATACTTTGTACTTGCTTTGTTTCTGTAGGCATATATATATTTATATACAGGTTGTTAAGAACAACCGCATTGGGTATATATCACGTGAAATAGCGGAAAATTCTAAGATAAAAAGTCCAATGAACCAACGCGACCGGATCGATAGATTTTCCGTAATCGATTAATGAAAATTGCTCGATTAGACCAATGAGCGCGCGGCGTTAGCGGCAAGAGGCAGCGGGGAGCGCGGAGTGGGGGAATGTGCCGTGCCGCCGCGCCGTTAACGCCGTGCGCTGATTGGTCTAATCGAGCAATTTTCATTAATCGATTACGGAAAATCTATCGATCCGATCGCGCTGGTTCATTGGACTTTTTATCTTAGAATTTTCCGCTCTTTCTCGTGATATGTACCCAATGCGGTTGTTTTTTAACAACCTTTATATATATATATATATATATATATATATATATATATATATAAAGGTTGTCTATCAAATCGATACGTCAAAAAATGAATCTTCTTAAAACTCTCAGAAAATATTCTACAACTTATTTTTGATACCCCTGAATTTTTTCAGATTTTTAGACCGATAGTTTTGGACATATCAGAGGTAAAAAATTGAATTTTCATGATTTTTTGCATTTTTCTTGCAATTTCAAATGATAATTACTCTTTGAAGGTTTTGTAGAAATTAACAAATTTTTTTAGGAGAGTTAGGACATTTTCTTACTAAAAAGAAGGAACAATCATTAATATTATATATTTCATGCGAGTATCATAATATTTCTTTTAAAACCACAAATGGAGAAAAAAAAAACAAGTTCGATCAGGCTCTCGACTGCCAAAAAATTCCCGAAAGTAGGTTATTTTATGTTCAAAATACCCCTGCCTACCCCTTAATGATTAAGGACCTTCTTTTTTTTTTAAAAATTGAAAACTAATGGTTTTTTTTATGAAAAAAAGGCATTTTTTGCTATTACGATGTAGCTAAACCTTAAGAGATGGCCATAGCCTATTTACTAATTAAACGTTGAGTGATTTTAATTGAATCTAGCAATTTTTTATATATATTTACATAATTCCAGTTACCCATCGCTCATTTATTTTGAGAAAATAAAAAAGTTGCCCTGGATCTGCATATAATCACATAATGAACTTATTTTCACACATATTTTATTATAACTTCCTTATTCCACTTTTTTAATTTTGACTATTTCCCCTTTTTTATATAAATTTATTCATTTTAACCTATCATTTGATTCATTTGATAAATTTATTCATTGAAAATTGACAAATAAAATATAATAAAATAAATATACAAAATTAAAGTTTTAGCTATTAATTTAATTTAAAATATTAACTTTGTAAGTTAAAAATAATTCATCTTATAGCTAATCAAAATAACAAATATTTATAACATTAATTTCCAATATTAATATTTTTTTTAAACTATATCTTATATATATGGGTAACTTCATGTCAAGTGTTCAGCTCAAAATTTTAAAATTGCTAAAAATGGGTTTCCCTAGTTCCAAATTGGTCCCAAAATACAACCCCAGAGTTTTAGAGCAAAATATTCAACTGTTCAAAAGTTAGAATAAATTGAAAATTTGAAAATTTTGATTTTTTTCAAAAAACATCAATTTTCATGATTTTTTAACTCAAAAATGTGAAACTTTTTGTATAGCACATTAAATGGGAAAAAGTTTTTAAATAGTAAGTAGAATAGCTCAGAATTTTTGCAGATCGATGCCAATAATTTTACTTATTTATACGTAAGAAAACAACATTCAAAATATGCTTAGGGCGCACGCATCACTCTGGATTTCCTTCACCAAAGGATAAAAGATTTGGAAAAAATGTTACCTTTAAAATGCGACCTTGAGTAAGATGGAGAAACGTCATAGAAAAAAGTTAGTTGGAATAAAAGCTGTCAAAACGGTGAAAAAATCCTGTTTTTGGTTAATAATAGCCCATATTATGACTATAGCGGATACAACTTCAGTACTGTTCATGTTGCTTCCACAAAATTTGATTTTTCTGTTGCTTCTTCAACATAATATATACTAAAGCTGTAAAATATAATTATAAAAAATTTCTATTGCATTAATAATATCAAACTTCTCACGTAGCACCGTAACCTATTGCAAGAATTGATCTGTCAACAAATTTATTCTCTGCTACTTATAAGCATGTAATTCTTTTTCATCACTAACTAAAGTATAAATTTAACTACTAAAAAGTATTGTTCTTGTACAAAAATCATGAATATTGTAAAATAGTTATAAGATCATGATGTAATAATAATGAAGAATTTAGCTATTCTCGTACGTGTCACTTCTCACGTTGTTCAATATTTTTACACTAAAAATTACATAAATTCAATTAGAAACTCTAATACTTTCAGATATAATTAGCTTTAGTAATACAAGCACTGTCAACAAAAATGACTATAAATTCATAGTTTAGATTATATAGTACAATAATTTACTATTACAATAACTATATAGCACTGAAAAACAGGGTTTTTTCACTGTCTTGACAGCTTTCTTTCCAACTAACATTTATCTATGATATTTCTCCATCTTATTCAAGGTTGTATTTTAAGGATAACATTTTTTCCAAATCTGTCAAAACAGTGAAAAAACCCTATTGTTGATTAATAATAACCCATATGACTAACAGATACAACTTTAGTACCTTTCATGTTTAATCGACAAAATTTGGTTTTTCTGCTGATTCATTAATATAATATGTACTACAGCTGTAAAATATAATTATACAAAATTCTCATTTCATTAATAATATCAAACTTCTTCATGTAGCACCATAACCTATTGCAATGATTGATCTGTCAACAAATTTATTCTCTGCTACTTATAAGCATGTAATTCTTTTTCATCACTAACTAAAGTATAAATTTAACTACTAAAAAGTATTCTTTTTGTACAAAAATCATGAATAAGTAAAATAGTTATAAGATCATGATGTAATAATAATGAAGAATTAACCTATTCTCGTACATGTCACCTCTCGCTTTGTTCAATATTTTTACACTAAAAATTACATAAATTCAATTAGAAACTCTAATACTTTCAGATATAATTAGCTTTAGTAATACAAGGACTGTCAACAAAAATGACTATAAATTTATAATTTAGATTATATAGTACAATCATTTACTATTACAATAACTATAGCATTGAAAAAAGTAATAGAACCTTTTTTAGCCGTTTGCTCAAATTGAATTTACTAAACACCAGCAATAAATACTAATTTAAATTGTTTATTTATATAATTTAGTAGATTTCTAATAAGTCATATTCGACTTTTGCCATACTGAAATTTTAATCCCAGCAGTGACAAGTCCATATCATTTTATTAATAATACATACCTTAAAACATGTTTAACTGTGTTTTCAGACTAAATACCTTGAATATAAACTGTTATTTCACTTGATACTTTTCCTATTTGAATTCTTCTATTATTAAGTTTCCTTCTTATAATATCTTAATGTAAAAAAAACATAATCACAAAGTATCACTCAAAATTAGAAGAAAAGTTTTTTTAAAATTATTAATCTTTTTTTCAAAAGATTCTACTTATCTGAGTTGGTTCCAATTTATTCCATTATCAGCCATATTTTATTTCAGTATTTTAGCGTTTTTAAGTAAATAAAACTCTAAGCAGACAGCACGACTGCTGCATGAATTTTTTTTATACTTGAAGGAGATTCCACATAAGTTGTGGCGCATAGTCTTAGGCTATTTTTGTCGTACGATTTTAGGGTGAGTATTCAGTTATTTATGTTGCGATTTACTAGTACGGTACAATAGAAAACACACATGAGAACGGACATGTAACCTACCCGCTGTCTCCCACATTGAGATAAGGCCGTAACGTATTGAACTTCTGCCGCGAGTCATAAGTTTGCTAGATATCGGACATACTGGCTATCTGTATCCAACGATAAAAATTTTTTTTTTGTGAAAAGAATAAACTACTTAAAAAAACACTGGTCCTCCGTTAAAAAGTTCATTAAAAATTTCTTTATATTAACGGTTAAATTATTAAATTATTAGCCTAATGAAAATATAATTTATTTTCCTATCATCGTGGGCAAAGTTCGAGACTGAACACGCATTTGCGTGTGCCAACTGCCACTTTTCTACACGCTCGTCTCAGCCTGTAGAACAGTGGTAGTTTGCGCGCGCAAGTGCGTGTTCAGTCTCGAACTTTGCGCAACTTGATAGGAAAAATAGTATACGATACTCATGCGCTGCGTAGGTGCATCCGCACTCGTATCGTAATGTACTTACTATTAAATTCAGAATGTGTACCACAAAATATCATTCACATATCCTTTTGAAATACACATACTGGTGATACTAATTTAACGGACTAATATAATTTCAAAACGTATATAAAAAAAAGTTCACAGCACTGCTGTTAGATTTTAGGTTGTTTTTGTAGGTGTGCCAGCTAAAAATATTGTTTTAGTAAATGAATTTCGTAGTAAATCAGCCATCTTTAAAGTGTTGCCAAAAATTCAAATAATGCACATCTATCTACAATATACGATTTTTTTTATTTTGACAAGTAGAACACGTAGAGTTTATAATTAATTAAAATATTTTAGAGGTATTTTTCTTTAAATCAATAAAACTAAAATCTTTTTGATTTTTCTAAAACCTAGCTTCCTTTGTTTTTTGAGTTGTACATGTACTTAAAGAATAGGCACATACTTTAACCATAAAGTACTGAAAGTAGTAGGTGTTAAAGATGATTTAGGTGAATTTTTGAATCGAAGTCAAATTTATATAATAACAATATGAATGGTTAGTTTTTGTAAAGTTCGCACGGGCATTATTATGATATTAGCACCTCTGAGATATATAATGCCTTTATACAATTACTCATGAATTACTTCACAAAGAGGAGGGAGCGGGGGGGTTATTGAAGACTGAATTCAAAACTAGGCTTTTTTACAAATTAAGCCCTTCATTTGTAAAATATAGTCCAGTATCATAAAAGTTGAATACACGCGAGAATTACTCACATACTACTATAAAGACAGGGTATGTACAAAACTGACTATCGAAAACATAAGTTTTCGTCACGTAAAAAACCATATAACATACTGCAAAAAACTTTTGGGCTTTTGAATAAGAGCCCTAGCGGAAATGATTTTTGTAAATAACTGTTAATAACTGTTAATAACTGTAAATAACAGTTTATAAGTGTTTGATTTGAGATGTTAATAACAGTTATTTATAGTTATTTACAGTTATTTACAGTTATTAACAGTTATTAACAGTTATTAACAGTTATTTACAGTTTTGCAGAAAAGTACCTGCGAAAACGGAGGTACTGATAAAGGGTATTAACAGTTATTAACGGTTATTAACAGTTATTAACAGTTATTAACAGTTATTTACAGATATTTACAGTTATAAACAGTTTATTTTTTTCGCTATAATACTAACTTTTTTCTTATCAACAAAACTGTAAATAACTGTTAATAACTGTTAATACTTGTTAAAAACTGTTAAAAACTGCTAATAACCGTTAATAACCGTAACTAACTTTTATCAGCACCTCCGCTTTCGCAGGTACTTTTCTGCAAAACTGTAAATAACTGTTAATAACGGCTAATAACTGGTAATAACTGTTAATAACTGTAAATAACTGTAAATAACTGTAAATAACTGTTATTAACGTCTCAAATCAAACACTTATAAACTGTTATAAACTGTTATGTATAGTTATTTACAGTTTTTTACAGTTATTCACAGTTTTTTACAGTTATTTACAGTTATTTACATTTTTCATTTCTACTAGGGAGCAATTGATATACCCCATAAGAGCAATTGCACGCGAACGGACGCGAATGCGCGTGGAGAGAGCACATGAGCTCGCTTCTCTCATTGGTCGTCGTAGCTCGTAACCAATGAGAGAAGCGAGCGCGACGTCAGCGCATACTTATGATATGACCCACGGCAGAAGTTCAATATGTTACGGCCTTTCCTCAATGCGGGTGACAGCGGGTAGGTTAAATGTCCCTTCTTATGTGTATTTTCTATTGCAGCGTGCTAGTAAATCGCAACATATATTACTGAATACTCACCCTAAAATCGTACGACAAAAATGGCCTACGACTATGCGCCACAACTTATGTGGAATCTCCTTCAAGTATAAAAAAATTCATGCAGCAGTCGTGCTGTCTGCTTAGAGTTTTATTTACTTAAAAACGCTAAAATACTGAAATAAAATTTGGCTGAGAATGGAATAAATTGGAACCAACTCAGATAAGTAGAAACTTTTGAAAAAAAAATAAATAATTTTAACAAATTTTTTCTTCTAATTTTGAGTGATACTTTGTGATTATGTTTTTTTTTCAGATTAAGAGATTATAAGATGGAAACTAATAATAGAAGAATTCAAATAGGAAAAGTATGAAGTGAAATAACAGTTTATATTCAAGGTATTTAGTCTGAAAACACAGTTAAACATTTATAAAGGTACAAATTAGTAATAAAATGATATGGACTTGTCACTGCTGGGATTAAAATTTCAGTATGGCAAAAGTCGAATATGACTTATGAGAAATCTACTAAATTGTATAAATAAACAATTTAAATTAGTATTTATTGCTGGTGTTTAGTAAATTCAATTTGAGCCAACGGCTAAAAAAGGTTCTATTACTTTTTTCAATGCTATAGTTATTGTAATAGTAAATGATTGTACTATATAATCTAAATTATAAATTTATAGTCATTTTTGTTGACAGTCCTTGTATTACTAAAGCTAATTATATCTGAAAGTATTAGTTTCTAATTGAATTTATATAATTTTTAGTGTAAAAATATTGAACAAAGCGAGAGGTGACACGTACGAGAATAGGTTAATTCATCATTATTATTACATCATGATCTTATAACTATTTTACTTATTCATGATTTTTGTACAAGAAGAATACTTTTTAGTAGTTAAATTTATACTTTAGTTAGTGATGAAAAAGAATTACATGCTTATAAGTAGCAGAGAATAAATTTGTTGACAGATCAATCATTGCAATAGGTTACGGTGCCACATGAAGAAGTTTGATATTATTAATGCAATAGAAATTTTTTATAATTATATTTTACAGCTGTAGTATATATTATGTTGAAGAAGCAACAGAAAAACCAAATTTTGTGGAAGCAACATGAACAGTACTGAAGTTGTATCCGCTATAGTCATAATATGGGCTATTATTAACCAAAAACAGGATTTTTTCACCGTTTTGACAGCTTTTATTCCAATTAACTTTTTTCTATGACATTTCTCCATCTTGCTCAAGGTCGCATTTTAAAGGTAACATTTTTTCCAAATCTTTTATCCTTTGGTGAAGGAAATCCAGAGTGATGCGTGCGCCCTAAGCATATTTTGAATGTGGCTTTCTTACGTATAAATTAGTAAAATTATTGGCATCGATCTGTAAAAATTCTGAGCTTTTCTACTTACTATTTAAAAACTTTTTCCCATTTAATATGCTATACAAAAAGTTTCACATTTTTGAGTTAAAAAATCATGAAAATTGATGTTTTTTGAAAAAAATCAAAATTTTCAAATTTTCAATTTATTCTAACTTTTGAACAGTTGAATATTTTGCTCTAAAACTCTACGGTTGTATTTTGGGGCCAACTTGGAACTAGGGAAACCCATTTTTAGCAATTTTAAAATTTTGAGCTGAACACTTAACATGAAGTTACCCATATATATATATATATATATATATATATATATATATATATATATATATATATATATCTATATATATATATATATATATATATATATATATATATATATATATATATATATATATATATATATATATATGGGTCGTTCCTGTACTTTTTTTAAAAAGTGTGCGCGGGGGGGTCGTCAATTTTGTCGACGATTTTTTTTATGAAAGTACATATAAAAAAAATAGCTTCTGCAAAATTTCAGCCCCTTATCTCATTCCTAATTCCTGCTGGAATTTTTTTAAACCCTGATTTTGACCTGTTTTTAGCCAGTTTTCAAAAAATTCTAAAAGACTGAAATTTTAACAAAATGAGGTCGGTAAGGTCTCATTTTTTTTGTCTTTCTTCAAATTTTAAGAAAAAAAATACACTGATATGAAATGATGATTTAGGTTTTATTGGCGATCTGTGATATGGCCATTGCATTTCATCATTTTTAGATCATCTTTAAACCTCTATATCTCGTAACTGGTTCCACATTTTTGAGCTCACTAGGTCTCATTTTTTTTTGTCTCAACGAGACCTTTAATTTCTTTTTTTGAGGACCTAAATTGATTGAATAGACTTCAAGATACATCCTTTTGAAGTTGACGTTTTTATCAAAAATCGCGAAAATCAACCATGTTCATGGTCACAGTGTCAACCGAATTTTAATTAATAATCATTAACAAAAGTATTTATCATTAGCATATGATATTATCTAACTATACTCTTTTCCTATCATAGGAAAAAGTTAAAAAATAATTTTTTGTCGAGCATTATAATATCTAATTTTTCGATACCTAAAATAATCAAAAATGGCTCTCTACTGACACGCATTCTACCATCTTATAATTATTTTTGACACGTATACGTAACATAGATACAAAGGTGGTTCCTAGACCTTTAAAATCCGTAGTCGCTGATTTTTCTACGACCACTAGAGCCAAAATTATAGCCGTTTTTATAAAAAAATATTTTTCTAGTGGTAAAATTAGAGCTTGTGAAATATAGGAAAAGTTTTAGTTACAAGATCAACCATAAGTTTGGCATAATTGTCCTAAAAATAGTACTGAGGCTGCATATTTTGAGGATCTTAGGCCGTGTCTACACTATGCGAGAAGCACGTGCGATCAGCCCAAGCGATGCGAGCAAGCCATGCGCGCATGCGACGCGAGCAAGCGAGAGTAATGGCTTTAGGTTGATTAAATTACCTATGCAGACTTTATAGATAATTAAAGTTGAAAATAAGAATTTAAGTAAAATTTTTTTGTAATATTCATTTTATTTTAACTATTTTATAATCATTATCAAACGAAGTAAGTTTTGCTTTTAATGTTGAATCATCAAAGGGTATAAAGCAGTGATATTTTCTTGTATTCTGTATAGTTCGGGTCAATTTAAAACGGCATTCTAGTACTTTACGCCTTTTCTCAATTGTTTCTTGACTCACCCAAATAGATCTAAAAACCAAATATTCTATATTTTTATAACACATAATGATTTATTATTCAAATACATAATCAAATAATATAGTCAAATAATCTAAATTATATTATTTTTACCTTATTCCATCAATATTTTCACTAACGTAATCATACATGTCTTTTGGATTTAAAATTGGTTTTTCTGATGTTCTTTGTAAGGATGCCCTGCGTACTGTTCATTTAACCACTGCTCCACATCCATCACACGGACTTTTCCCATGGCTAGTAGAAAAAAAGTTGTGCGACTTAACTTTTAAGCCAAAATCCTCCTCATGATGGCAGATATTAATGAAATTGTTCCTACAGTAAATAAATACTATCTTGAAGGTAAAAATTATAAAAAATAAAATAAATCTGTTTAATATTGCGTACATAATAATACAAATTATTTGAACTTGCATCGTAGAAGTTGTTGCTTTTTTTAAATTTGATATACAGAAAAAGTAAAAAACTGTTTTAGTAATTTTATCTTTAAAGCTGTTTTCTACATAATGTAAAATTTTAACTCGGGTGTAACCTGCAGGTCCAGGATCTTTATGGATTTTGATGTTCTGGGTCTCAAAATAGTTTTTCACACAAATTAAATATACTTTCAGAATATTACTTTGACATATTCTTAATAATTAAAATTAAATTTTTTCAGGTCATTTAATGAACAAAAATCTAAAGGTGTCTATTTTGTTCATATAATACGTATTAATATACTACAATAAAAGTACTCTTACTTGTTTTTGTATTGGGTAGGTGCTCCATTTGACATATAATGTACATTCTCAATAAACGGAAAATCTCGTTTTAGAAGTGCAATGAGTTGCCCTTGAAAAGCGTTAACTGCACAAGCATCATGTTTTAAACAATCACTAATAACACATACAAATAAGGTTTGTAATTTGTCCTTATTGTCTTCTTTATAAAACACTACAAACGGGTGTACAGTTGCTTGTGTATTATTAAAATAAAATGCTTGGATCGAGTCTTGACAAACAAATAAGAAATTTTCAGCAAAATCTTGAAGTATAATACATGTATCTGGAGTAATAATTGTTTTGCAATGTTTTAAATAACATTTTTGCATTTCAGTCACATAATGATGCTTTGTTAACTCCCATAAGTCATTGGCTAAATTTATAATAAAATTTCTTGTAGGTTCTTTTACCATAATAAGACTGACTCTATTATTAGATTGTGATTCAGCATTATTTACCCAATTATGATATTCAATCTCTGAAACATGTTCTCATGAGCTTGATTCCAATATTTTCAGAATTTCTGCTTTACCAGGACAGTTTTCACAAAGATGTAGCATACAATCGCTCCAATCTGTTGAACAAACACAATCATTTAAAATTACTCGGTAGGCTAAATTTTTGTTGATGGCAGACAATTTTAATTTGACATTTTGGTGTATAGGACATACACAAATTGTATGTGTACCAGGTGCTCCAGCACTAATACATTCTTTTGGCCTTAAAGAAGCAAATATACTGATACCTGGTTTGCGCTGATCTTTAAAATGCTGTTCATATTCTTCTTCCACCCAATTGTTGTATAGATCCTTCAAATCATACATCAACAGTCTTTTTTGTAACTTCTCTGTGATATTAGTAATAGGATTTTTAACACTGATGCAATCTTTAATGCCGCTACATATTCTACTATTGTTTTCATCTCTATAATACTGAGTTACAGATTCTCTAACTTCATTAGAATGAATGCTGTACATTTTACGCTTAATAGTTCCTAAGACACCTGGAAAAATATATTCTGAAATTAATTTCAAATAGTGTATACTTAATCACAAAATAAAATCATAATAACAATATTATTTTTTTTAATTTAACGATTATCAAGACGATAAAAGTTAGCTCAATGTTTATTCTATTTTAATTACTATGACTTGTTATATTGGAAGAAAAGAAATAGTTTAGAATTAATTTATTTTTTTTATATTTTTTTTTATATTAATTTTAATAGGTCTTTTAAAATCCAATAATTACTTTATTATTTTTTATCTAATAATGAATAACGAAGGGTACCCATGTTAAGATAGGCAAAATGCCACTATTAATGAAAGCGAAAAATGACAGTGATTTCATAGAAGTAGACTAAAAAAAGAATTTTCTACGATTTTTCCGGGGACCTATCTCCCCTCCTTATATCAGTAAGGCCTAGAAATCGCATTTTTTGGAAATTATTTTTTTCTCCCGTTCCTCAATGTTAAAAAATTAAAAAAAAATATGAGATTACAGCTTGTAAACAGAGAGAACATTGAGATTTCTCAAATATAGATTCTTTCTAATTAAATCGGATTTCATTTAAATGTTTAAATTACAATTCATGTATTATTTTACTTAATCCGTAAACAATACTTAAGCAATACGTAAGCAATACGTAAGTAATACATAAATAATAATACTTAAGTAATAATACATGAGTAATATAAATAAATAATTTTGAGGATTTTAAATTAAATATTTTATAGGGGTACCCTTTATCATTATAGTTGCTTGAACAAAAATTACATAGATTTTAATAAATTAAACTAAAATTTTCTATTAATAATTCTCAAGTGTAATATAATATATGTAACCTAATGTATAAAGGATTATCGATTCTATATGTTTACACTATGTCCATAATCAAGATATTAAGAATTTATTACAACCCATTTTTTAACTTACCTACAGTAATTTTAAGTTCTTTTGCTTTATTAAACATATAACGTGAACATTGGAAATAATGTTTTGCTTGTTCAAATTTCCAATGATTTGGAAGTAATGTCAATAACGATGTTTTTTAACCAAAATTAGTTTCTTCGTTATAACACTTAATTATGTTTCCAATCATTCCGTGAAATGACATACTATCCTCTTGCAGCTGTTTAAGATTGCATTGAGTTGGCAAATTAAGATTCAATGTTTTATTAACTGTTGTACAAAATTTCGTATTCATTGATTCTAAAACACGGTATGTTTTATTTTCCAAGCGATAATCACTAAGTTTTTCTCGTTTAAGAGGAGGTTCATCAAATCCATCGAGCATTTTATTTAAACGTTGAAATCCTTGGCTAAATAATATATCTTCTGAACTTTCTGATGTACACACTTGGCTACTTGAAGAAACTTGACTACTTGAAGACAGCTGCTCATTATTATTTACGTTTAAAGCATCATTCCCAGTGTTTTCATCTTTTTCTGCATTTTTTGTTATTATTGATGTCATTTTGAACTCACAGTTTTTACAGTACTTATTACCTGGATCTAAATTTATATTACAAATGTTACGAAATTTATCACATTTATCAGCACTAATCATTACTAAATTATTCTCAATGGATTTTGAATGATTATTAAAACAATTGCAACACTTCCTTTGTCTACTTGAATATCGAGTATCATATTTATGAAGATGATGGTCGCAAATAAATTTATTTTCTACATTAATATCAAAATTTTTAATCCTAAATGATAAATACAGCTTTAATTCATTACTAAGATTACTAATTAGATTAAGAGATTTATTTCTTGTGTAATGCTCTAAATGACATTTATCATCCTCATGCAATTCACCAATATAGCACATCATTTTCTTTCAATTCCTGAGAAGATAACACTTACAAAACACAATTGTACAATTTATAAAACTCAACCGAACCAATACTGATATACTTGGTAATAGTTCTGCTCAACTACCTTCACAATTCTACTTAGAAATATTCATTTCATTTTTTATTGTAACTTGTACTCATTGTTTAAGGACATTCCGTGCCGTGTGTCGTGTAACCGATGACGGGTTCACGGGTGTCTCGCACAGAAAAATGGATGTCTGTCATCTATTAACTTATGTCAACACAGGTTAAATGAAACTATCTATGTATGTTTCATTTAACCAGAGCTTATACGTATAACGCACGTAAAACTATAGAAAACCTGCATTTAAGACCATGTCTATACTAGGTATGCGAGAAGCGCAACCGGTGCGCGCATGCGACAAGCCATACATTTTGCACAAAGTACTTGAAATACTTAAAATGATAAATAATATCGTTGTACACGATTGAACCTAAACGTGAGTTTATATTATTAGGGTTTGTCAGCGAGAAGAAATAAACGGAAAAATTAGACTTCAAGAGTCTATGCAACCAACTCTACTCGAAAGTGATAGTTGATTGCAGAAAAAGGTATGAACGCTTATGCGTACGAGTAAACACGCAATAAGGCATTGTATAGGTAAAACGGAAAGTGGTAAGGTAAAAGGAATGTGCATAAAGCACGTAGCGACTAGGCGCCGCAGGACTCTATTTAAGCCCGCTGGGTGATGTTTTTCATAGTGGGAGCGCATCGGACGCTTGCCATCTAGCGGGCACTTTGGATACTTCAATCCCGAACAATCGTAGTAGATCAGTTAGTAGATCTATATTTAGCGATAAATAATATCGTCAATAATATCGTAGTGAAATGATATTATTTATCATTTTAAGTATTTTAAATATTTTGTCCAACACGCATTGCTTGCTCGCATCGCTTGGGCTGATCGCACGTGCTTCTCGCATAGTGTAGACACGGCCTAAGATCTTCAAAATATGTAGCCTCAGCACTTATTTAGGACAATTATGCCAAACTTATGGTTGATCTTGTAAATAAAACTTTTCCTATATTTCACAAGCTCTAATTTTACCACTTGAAAAATATCTTTTTATAAAAACGGCTATAACTTTGGCTCTAGTGGTCCTAGAAAAATCAGCGACTACGGATTTTAAAGGTCTAGGAACCACCTTTGTATCTATGTTACGTATACGTGTCAAAAATAATTATAAGATGGTAGAATTCATGTCAGTAGAGAGCCATTTTTGATTATTTTAGGTATTGAAAAATTAGATATTATAATGCTCGACAAAAAATTATTTTTTAACTTTTTCCTATGATAGGAAAAGAGTATAGTTAGATAACATCATATTCTAATGAAAAATACTTTTGTTAATGATTTTTAATTAAAATTCGGTTGACACTGTGACCATGAACACGGTTGATTTTCGCGATTTTTGATAAAAACGTCAACTTCAAAAGGCTGTATCTTGAAGTCTATTCAATCAATTTAGGTCCTCAAAAAAAGAAATTAAAGGTCTCGTTGAGACAAAAAAAAAATGAGACCTAGTGAGCTCAAAAATGTGGAACCAGTTACGAGATATAGAGGTTTAAAGATGATCTAAAAATGATGAAATGCAATGGCCATATCACAGATCGCCAATAAAACCTAAATCATCATTTCATATCAATGTATTTTTTTTCTTAAAATTTGAAGAAAGACAAAAAAATGAGACCTCACCGACCTCATTTTGTTAAAATTTCAGCCTTTTAGAATTTTTTGAAAACTGGCTAAAAACAGGTCAAAATCAGGGTTTAAAAAAATTTCAGCAGGAATTAGGAATGAGATAAGGGGCTGAAATTTTGCAGAAGCTATTTTTTTTATATGTACTTTCATAAAAAAAATCGTCGACAAAATCGACGACCCCCCCGCGCACACTTTTTAAAAAAAGTTCAGGAACGACCCATATATATATATATATATATATATATATATATATATATATATATATATATATATATATATATAATTATCCCCCCATCCGTTTATGGAGCCCATCCCTGTATATTAGTACCTACAGCCCAGAGATCCCTATGGCAAGTGACTAAAGAAATAATGGACCCTGGGGTTATAGACTCTAGATCGGGCTCCATAAACGCCCGAGAAAAATATTTTATGGGACCCGGGCTCCATAAATATGCTCATGTGTATAAAAGGGCTCTATAAATCTGTTAAAACAAATGTATGTGTGTGTGTGTGTGTGTGTGTGTGTGTGTGTGTGTGTGTGTGTGTGTGTGTGTGTGTGTGTGTGTGTGTGTGTGTGTGTGTGTGTGTGTGTGTGTGTGTGTGTGTGTGTGTGTGTATATATATATATATATATATATATACACACGTCTTGAGGTTGAATACGCATGTACCCGCCTGCTCCTGCATGTACTTCACGGGCAACTGGCTATGAGTGCATTTTGTATATTGAAAAGTTTTCTAAACTGTTACATGGAAATCTCAGTTTTACCAACACATGACCTCCTTGCACGGAGACGCTGGTTTTTGACAACATGAACAGCCCCTCTGGTGTCACCGCAGAGGTTTCCCAAGGAAGTAGATGTTATGTTATCAAATGTTTAATGCTAGTTAAAATCTGTTGTTGAGTTTACATGTAACATTGCTTAACTTTATCTTTATGCATTTGTTTTCCATTCTCAGCCTCTACTACAACGTTATTATTGTTTCGAATTTCCCTTATTATAAATTTTCCGTTATAAAATCGATCCAACTTTCGTTTCCTTGGTTCTTTTAATACATACACGACCATTCCTACTTATAGATATTATGGCCTGGCCTTCTTATAGTAATATTCTTTACTCCGATGTTTAGCAGACATTATATTTTCCCTTGCAATATTTCTGATATTAATTAGGTTTTTCATTGTGACGAGGAGCACGCATTATAGCTGTGCCCTCGTCGCCTCGCATTCCTCGTTGCCCGCGCTGGCCAGACCCCGTGTACGCACAAGTAAATGTTCATATATTTACACGGGCTCTCTTGTTTTGAGGATTCGGCAACGATGCGAGGTGTGAGAGAAGGCACACACACATGAAGGGCGCTGGAAAGGGAGAGAGCGGCCGAAGGAGCACGGCTGCCGCGGCGATTAAAGGAGCCGCGGGCAGTGAGTACCAAGTGATTAGTGGAAGTGCGCGCACGCGAAGTTCCCCTCGCGCCGACCAACACACAGAGAGAGAGAGAGAGAGAGAGAGAGAGAGAGAGAGAGAGAGAGAGAGAGAGAGAGAGAGAGAGAGAGAGACAGAGAGAGAGAGAGAGAGAGAGAGAGAGAGAGAGAGAGAGAGAGAGAGAGAGAGAGAGAGACAGAGTGGGGCACTTGAGAAGCTGCTGGTGCGGAAAGACAGGTGCTCTCCTCCGTCTTTGGTCAGCTGCCTCCTGCATCACCGCTGCACGTTATCATCGGCCATCAGCACCGCAGGGAGCAGCGAGCACGACTCTTCGGCGAGCAAGGCGAGTAGCCGTGGTTTCGGCCTTGCGTTGGCCAGCGCGCGCGTGCTATAGTGAGAGCGAGGGTTTGTATTGCCGTTGAGCGCCGAGGAATCGGCAGCGCACGGCGATCACCCTCGACTTAGAGTGCGGGGCCGAGAAAACTCCGATTGCGAGGCGACGCTGTGGCGTTGACATGTAGTGCGCGTATCGCTATCATTACCGGCGCGGTTCGCCGGGGACTCAAATCATCGGAAGTGAATTGTCGGGTTTATATGTCAAAGGATAAATAAAGAACTAGTATTTGTGAACGAGAAGTGAGTACTTGTGTGCACCCTTTTTTCCGCCTTTCCTCTCAGCACAGGAGTCGGCCTCCCACCGACTCCGCAGCCGTCGGAGCTTCAGCCTCCGGTCCTGCTAAATAAATAACTTGTGCGTTGTTGCCAGGGAAAAGTGAGGTGCAACGTTACATCATAAGATCACCAACGTACGATTCATAAGTTTGTAAAGGGAACTCATCCGCTAACTTAGTCGGATTTCGAGCCTTTCAACCATAGATGATTTCGTAGGGAGTAAATCCTGTGGCAGAGTGAACAGAAGTATTGTATTCTTACATTGTAAACGGTATGACTCTATCCCAATCACTTTTATCACTCGCATGATTTCTAATGAAATCTGCAAGGAGCGCATGACTTCGCTCTAGCGACACATTCGATTACGGATGGTAGTAGGCAGTCGTTGTCACAGGTTTGAATCCAAAGAATCTAGACAATTCTTCTAGTAGTTTGTTTTGAAAACTTCGTCCTCCCTCACTTAGAATAATTTTTGGTACTCCATACTGGGCGATGAAGCGTCGGGCTAATGCATCAGCTATCGTTATTGCTTTGATATTAGGAATTGACACTGCAATACAAAATTTAGATAGTAGGCATTGCATGGTAAAAATATTTTGGTTACCTGACGTAGTCGTGGGCACTGGTCCTACTGTGTCTATGGTTATTTTTGCGAAGGGCTTACTAGGCGTGTCTGTAATTACCATTGGTTCCTTCGTTTTAACACGGGTCAGCTTTTGCATTTGGCAAATTTTGCATCTCCTTACATAATCATGAATTTCCCGCTTCATTTGATTCCAATAAAATCGTCGACGAATGCGTCTATACGTTTTCTTTATGCCTCGATGTACTCCGAACAGTCTGTCATGATGGTTAAATCCAGTTCACCTAAAATTTTTCTTAGCCCTTCGGTTAAGACTCCCTTTGGTATACTATCGATGATTTCGCCGTTCTTTCCTATGCGTATGGAATGTATGTCGAGATCACGCAACTTACATGCCAACTTTTTTAGACAAGTAGCTAAATTTTTGGGTGCGATTGCTTCTTTACTATTAACAGATACCACTAGACTGAATATATTACGATTTCAATACGGAGTAAATATTACATCACCTACTCGAGGATTAAATTTTGATAGTTCCTGTTGACTGATAGCTTCGAGATCTAACAAAACTAAATTATTGTCAGAACCAAGGCTCAGATCCTCGGTGATGAAATGTACCCAATTGTCTTTCAAATAGGTAAGATTCTCTCGAGAAGGGACTAACCTAAATGCGTTCTGATTAGATGCCTTTCTTGTAAATTTATTCGTATCTGGGCTCAAGATGGTGGGTAGGACTGTGTCATTTACAAAAACTCCAGATGTTTCTTTAGACTTCTCCTAGGTCGTAAGTGTTGACTCTAGTGTGGGTTGATTTTCACTTAGTTCAATAGTCTCTTCTTCCCTGCTATCTTCTTGTTGAATTGTTGATAGCTGGGGTTGTTGGTGTTGTGATTTCGGAAGGATGGTTGGAATTGAGGTAGAACGTGAAACCGTCGTGTCTTGGTCTGGGTTGACAAAGATGGTGAGGCAGGCGCTACTTGACTTATGCCTGTGTCTAAAAAGGTTTCCCTTCTCCATGACTGTACTACCTCTTGTGCGACTTCTTCTTTATCTGCACGACCTTCGTATTCGCTTAGTGGGACGGTCTGGTGAGGTTTCACAGGTGAAGGTGGTAAGGATTTAGCATTACGAGAAACGAAAGGGACGGGTATGTCTTCAAAGTTACCAGAAATTTGCAAATCTCCATCCCCGACTATCATCGGTGGCATATGGGTCATCATGAGCGACTTCTAGCACCTCAATAGACTGCTGGTTGTTCCCTGACTCATTGGCCTGTTGCTTGTATGAATCCCACCATAGGCTAGTCGTATTCCATTCCTTGAGGAACTCGCTTTTGCCCTCTCGACTGAAATTGGTTGGTTGCGTACCTTCTTGATCGGTTTTCGAGGGCAGGGCATCTGGCACTACCGACCGACGCATAGTAGACTGATACGTAGGTGATAAGTCACCTTCGGAAGACAAAGACGAAGAATCATTGAATGCATCGTGTGCGATGGAAGTATTTGGCGCGTCGTCTTCTATGCAATCCTTACTCTCTACCACAGTTTTATTCGCTTCCTCTTCAGAACTCGAGTAGCTGTCTTTTTGAGAACCCTCGGGATTTTCCTGATCTGTGGCCTCAGATGGTGCATCGAGTAAACTCGGCATAAGGGACTGATCTAGTAAAGATATCGGTGGCACGGGTGGTTCTTCAGAAGCCTCACTTTCAGAGGACGAGAGTTCCATTGATGTTTCCTCTGATGGTGTAGATAATGGTTTACTATCCACCTTCGAACCGGATGGGTCAGACTGTATTTCTTTCAGTACCCTTAGTCGCTTTGCTATTGTACTAGCATTGAGATCTCCTTGGCCTGATTCCATCACTAGTGGTGGTAAAAGGGGAGAATTCTTAGACCCTTCCTTCCTGCCACGTCGAGGACGGGTTTGCGGCATCTCAGAGTCTGACCCATTTACATCGGATGATGCTCGTATCTGGGCTTGTCTAGCCAGAGAAGTTTTTGTTGGTCTAAGTATTCTGACAGGACAGGCACAAATTTTTGATCTCAATTCGTCCTCTTCCGCTGAAGCATCGCAATCCGGTGACCTCGAAGAAATAACGGTTTCACATTGGTGTCGTCGTAAGAGCTGACGAGGCGGATCTGCGGAGTTCGTTGACTCTCCCTTTGGAATTGGATTTTGCGACAAGGCAGCTCATGGGATCCTTGATAGAGTCCATCCATGTCAGAGGCTCGTGATCTCCGTAGACGGCGAAAGTGCGACCATATAAGTAGCGCCTAAAATACTGTACCGCAGCTATAACTACTAAGCATTCCACTTTCGTCATTGAATAGTTAAGTTCACTTTTACTAAGACTGCAAGACATATACGCGATCGGATGATCCTTCGATGGATCACCTTGGCTCAACACGGCCCCGATGGTTTCATTGGATGCGTCTGTAGTCGAGATAAAAGGTTTACTTAAATCTGCACATACCAATACGCGCGAATTGCACAGTGCATCCTTTAGTATCTGGAACCTCTTTTGTTCTTCTCCGGTCCACTTGAAACTCCTTCCTTTGTGAGTGAGGCGATTTAGCGGATGTGCTTTGCTTGCGAAATCGGGAACGAATCGTCGATAGTAGCCAGCCAGTCGGAAGAATTGCCGAATTTGCGTTACACTTTTCGGAACTTGAAAGTTTGCTACGGCGGTCACTTTCCCTGGGTCAGGTTGGACTCCATATGATCCGATTTTATGTCCTAAATACGTGACCTCGAGAGTTAAAAATTCGCACTTATCGATCTGCAGACGTAGTCCGGCCATTGATAGGCCTTCGTACGTACGAAGCACTTTATCCTCGTGTTCTTCCGGCGTCTTGGCATATATTATAATATCGTCTAAATAAACAAAAAGTTCCGTACGTTGCATTCCCGGTAAAACATGATCCATGAGACGTTGAAACGTCGGCGGTGCATTGTTTAGTTCGAAGGGCATACAAACGTATTGGTAATGACCATACGGTGTGCTAAACGCGGTCTTCTGCCTGTCTTTCGGCTCCATTCCAATCTGATGAAATCCGCTAGCCAAATCAAATACAGAGAAGTATTTGGCACCACCCACTTGTTCCAGAATCTCTGTGATGTTGGATAGAGGATAAGCATCTGGAATAGTTTTCTCATTTAGTTTACGATAGTCAATTACTAAACGATATTTCTTCTTTCCTTCTAGACCAGGCTCCTTTGGAACGATCCATAGCAGGCTGTTGTATGGAGACTCAGAAGGCTGAATAACACTGTCCCTCAGGAGTTTGTCGACCTGTTCTCGTACTTCTTGGTGGAGCGCGAGTGGATACCTATATAGATAGCTCTAGTATAGATTGTAAGTGCTACCGAGCACAATAAAATTTATAATTTATATTTATTTATATTTATGTACTTCGTTGACACTCGGGGGGGAGTGTGTAGGGACTGCGATCTTCCCTCTCGCTCACTCTCTCTCTCTATCTCTCTCTCTCTGCGAGAGTGGGGGAAGTGGCCATATTGCGTAAGGCGAGAAGCTGCCTGCGAGCGGCAGTCGTTGCTCGAATCTACGAGCGTGCCGACGTTGGTCCGCTGTACTCCTCACATTTCAATAAACCTCATTAAATTGATGCCCGACTCCTCATTTCTCTCTCCTTCTCCCCTACCTATTCCTCGAACGGGAGAAGACGTGGGGCAAGAATCTCCACAATTGGATGTTACGTCGGGTCTACCAAAAAATACCCAACTAATAGTTTTAAAGATAAAACTAAATTGCTCAATTTTGAGCCTAGATTTAAGAAAAACCTACTAGCTCGGGCTTGAGCCAGATACTATACTATAGAAATGGGGTGGAATTAATGGGTAGCAAATAGGGCGCGACACGGTGAAAACTAACTGATTTGAGATAATTAGGGATAGGCCGCTAACGGTTCTACTGCCCAGGTTAAAGAATAAAGACAAAACTTATATGTCCAACGTTTCGAACGGTTTTAGTCCGCCCCTTATCAAGGTATAAAAAATACAAATAAAACACAAATTTATTCAGGAACAAAGAACACTTAATCTATGACTTCGTATTTTTCGAATCTTACCAAAACTCTATCGTATTAAAGTATACTACAAGTAGACACTATAAGTGACTACTAGTCAATATGAAGCAACGTAAGCGGATTCGTCGTATTTATAGTAAAGTATGTACCTGTGTGTGTGTAAGAAATGTGTGTACTGACAAGCTATTAAGTAACGATGACTAGACCACGTATGTATAAAAAGTATTATTATTCTATTCTGATAGTCCAAAAATGAATATAACTTATAACAACTTATTGTTATTGATAAAACTTTTATAATCAGCCTTTAAACAATTAGTGTCAAACTGTCTATTTAAACTTTGTGTTGTGAGTGTATATGGAGCATTTCTGATAACAATCTTTTATTTATATTTTGTTCTTGATCTAAAATTTTGATATTTTTAAAATCAATTTGATGATTTGTATTCGTAATGTGTTCATGTAAAACTGATTTATCCCTCTTAAATTTGCAGTCGCTCGCATGTTCTTTACTTCTTACAATTAATTTTCGAGATGTTTGTCCTACGTAAGACGCATCACAATCACAACAATTGACCTTATATACAGCATCAGATTTTTCATTTTTGTGATATTTGTCTTTTCCTAATCTAATTATGTAATTGAATTTATTGGAGATTGAATTGATCATGGTCAGGTTATTACTATTACAGATGTTTTTTAATTCTGGGTTAATATATTTAATATATGGAAAAACTAAAATGCTGTTGAAATTTATATTTTTAGAATTACATGTATTTTTATTATTATTTTTAATATGTAGTAAACGTTTATTTATGTGTTTATTAATAAAATTAATAGGATAATCATTCTCCAATAATAAATCTCTAGTTAGATTAAGATTATTGTCATGGAAATGTGTGTCTGCTAAATTAATACATTTATCCACTAAATTACAAATAATACCAATTTTATTACTAACAGGATGGTGAGAGTTGAAATTTAAAAATCTACCAGAAAAAGTTGGTTTCCTGAACCAGTCCGAGGAAAATTTTTGTTTATTTTGAATGATAAGAATGTCAAGAAAACTAATTTTATTATTATTAGATATTTCAACTGTGAATTGCAAATTCTTATCAAAACTATTAAACAAGTTTACGGTATAATCTATCATCCGATCAGGGACACATATGATGATGTCATCGTCGTATCTATAATAAAACGGAACAGGAAAGCAAATTTTTGATAAGGCCTGATTTTCTAAATCCTCCATGACAATATCAGCTAAGATGGGACTTAAGGGGTTGCCCATGGCCGCTCCAAATATTTGTTTATAAAAGATGTTATTGAATACAAAGTAATTATTATGTAAGATAAAACTAATAACATTAATGAATTCGCTACAATTTAGTTCGCAAAAGTTATAAAGTTGATTCCATCGGTTTTCCAATGAGTTAAAAATTAAATAATCCGCAACATTTGTATACAAGCTAATAACATCCAAACTAATTATCGTATATCCAGCAGGTATAGATACGAATTCAATTTTTGTTTTAGATCTAGGCTATTAGTCACATGTGAAATCGGTCTTTTTAATTTGTTGAAGAGAAACTTGGCTAGAATTTTAGATAAATGATATGTGGGAGTATTAATCGCAGAAATTATAGGTCTAACTGGAAAATTGATCTTATGTATTTTCACAAGACCATAAGCTCGAACTATTGTACATTTATTTGAGACCGGTTGTAATTTTTGAAAGTTAGTTTTATGTCTTAGATTCTTAATAAGAGCCTCAGTGTTCTTTTCCAATGAAGGCAGAGGGTTTTTCTTAATAATACTATAATATTTTGTGTCCGAGAATAAATTAATCATTTTCTCCACATATTTTTGTTTTTCTATCACAACAGTACTATTACCTTTATCAGCTCGTGTTACTAAAAGGATAGTATCATGGCTAAGAAATTCTTTGGTTCTTTTTAAATCAATCTTGAGCTTTTTGTCAAAAAAATCAAAACTGAAATTATTATTCTGTTGTTTACTTAAAATATTTAAGATCTTATTTCTTATATTGTTTTTCTTAAATTTGCATTTAAGATTTTTCTCAAATATAAGAAATAAAATCTTAAATATTTTAAGTAAACAACAGAATAATAATTTCAGTTTAGATTTTTTTGACAAAAAGCTCAAGATTGATTTAAAAAGAACCAAAGAATTTCTAAGCCATGATACTATCCTTTTAGTAACACGAGCTGATAAAGGTAATAGTACTGTTGTGATAGAAAAACAAAAATATCTGGAAAAAATGATTAATTTATTCTCGGACACAAAATATTATAGTATTATTAAGAAAAACCGTCTGCCTTCATTGGAAAAGAACACTGACGCTCTTATTAAGAATCTAAGAAATAAAACTAACTTTCAAAAATTACAACCGGTCTCAAATAAATGTACAATAGCTAGAGCTTATGGTCTTGTGAAAATACATAAGATCAATTTTCCAGTTAGACCTATAATTTCTGCGATTAATACTTCCACATATCATTTATCTAAAATTCTAGCCAAGTTTCTCTTCAACAAATTAAAAAGACCGATTTCACATGTTACTAATAGCCTAGATCTAAAACAAAAAATTGAATTCGTATCTATACCTGCTGGATATACGATTATTAGTTTGGATGTTATTAGCTTGTATTCAAATGTTGCGGATTATTTAATTTTTAACTCATTGGAAAAACGATGGAATCAACTTCATAACTTTTGCGAACTAAATTATAGCGAATTCATTAATGTTATTAGTTTTATCTTACATAATAATTACTTTGTATTCAATAACATCTTTTATAAACAAATATTTGGAGCGGCCATGGGCAACCCCTTAAGTCCCATCTTAGCTGATATTGTCATGGAGGATTTAGAAAATCAGGCCTTATCAAAAATTTGCTTCCCTGTTCCGTTTTATTATAGATACGTCGATGATATCATCATATGTGTCCCTGATCGGATGATAGATTATACCGTAAACTTATTCAATAGTTTTGATAAGAATTTGCAATTCACAGTTGAAATATCTAATAATAATAAAATTAGTTTTCTTGACATTCTTATCATTCAAAATAAACAAAAAATTTCCACGGACTGGTTCAGGAAACCAACTTTTTCTGGTAGATTTTTAAATTTCAACTCTCAATCCTGTTAGTAATAAAATTGGTATTATTTGTAATTTAGTGGATAAATGTATTAATTTAGCAGACACACATTTCCATGACAATAATCTTAATCTAATTAGAGATTTATTATTGGAGAACGATTATCCTATTAATTTTATTAATAAACACATAAATAAACGTTTACTACATATTAAAAATAATAATAAAAATACATGTAATTCTAAAAATATAAATTTCAACAGCATTTTAGTTTTTCCATATATTAAATATATTAATCCAGAATTAAAAAATATCTGTAATAGTAATAACCTGACCATCATCAATTCAATCTCCAATAAATTCAATTACATAATTAGATTAGGAAAAGACAAATATCACAAAAATGAAAAATCTCATGCTGTATATAAGGTCAATTGTTGTGATTGTGATGCGTCTTACGTAGGACAAACATCTCGAAAATTAATTGTAAGAAGTAAAGAACATGCGAGCGACTGCAAATTTAAGAGGGATAAATCAGTTTTACACGAACACATTACGAATACAAATCATCAAATTGATTTTAAAAATATCAAAATTTTAGATCAAGAACAAAATATAAATAAAAGATTGTTATCATAAATGCTCCATATACACTCATAACACAATAGTTTAAATAGACAGTTTGACACTAATTTTTTAAAGGCTGATTATAAAAGTTTTATCAATAACAATAAGTTGTTATAAGTTATATTCATTTTTGGACTATCAGAATAGAATAATAATACTTTTTATACATACGCGGTCTAGTCATCGTTACTTAATAGCTTGTCAGTACACACATTTCTTACACACACACAGGTACATACTTTACTATAAATACGATGAATCTGCTTACGTTGCTTCACATTGACTAGTAGTCACTTATAGTGTCTACTTGTAGTATACTTTAATACGATAGAGTTTTGGTAAGATTCGAAAAATACGAAGTCATAGATTAAGTGTTCTTTGTTCCTGAATAAATTTGTGTTTTATTTGTATTTTTTAGACCTTGATAAGGGGCGGAATAAAACCGTTCGAAACGTTGGACATATAAGTTTTGTCTTTATTCTTTAACCTGGGCAGTAGAACTGTTAGCGGCCTATTCCTTAGTACATTCTACCATGACTGCCATTAGCTGCCAACAACTACATGATTTGAGATAAGGCATTATTTTCTTTAGATTCTTGTTTTCTTTATTTTACTGCAAAATATGGATGTCTTAACCGGTGTGGCTACCCAGACATTGAATCATCCGCGATTTGCAGTTTTGTTTACACGGTAAAATAAAAAAAGGGATAGTTTTATTTTCGCTCAAACAAAATATCACTGGTTTAAAGGGAAATCAAAAACGAAATTACGGTTTAAGGTTCATGACATGGGGTCTATATTTGGGGAAAATAGAACTAGCTAACTAAAGACAAAAAGTGAAGACAGCAACGTTAAAAATAGACTTAGTTTCTCTATGATGTGCTTGGCAGCTTTGACGGTCTCTAGTTGCAGATAGGCAAAATAAAAACGGTGCCGTTTAAAATAAAAGAGTAGCCGAAACAAATGTTTAAAATTTTATAATAAATTTATTTGAAAATCAAGTGTAAGTTACCCTGGCACGGTAACTGAATTTAACAAGAATTGAAAAATATTTTTAAAGTATGTAAAACGGAGACTTGCTTCGCAGAGCAAGTTTTAAAAACGCGGCACTTAGAAAAATTTTAGAACGAAAATGTGAATGAATCTTTAAAATAATTAAATTTTTTAATTCTATGAATCCATGGATTCAAGTCACTTAATATATATTCTTAATATATTATATTAATATATTAAAAATAAAAAATAATAAACACATCGTTGACGTATTTAAAAATTAAATAAATAAAAGGAATCCCGATACCAAATAAATTAAAAAAAAAACAATGACAACAGACACTGTGCCTTTAATACCGACGCTCTCCCGATCAAAATATGCATTCTACTATTTCACGCATTACCTCACGCACACCTGCCTGCTTCACGCATAGGTGTGCGTGAAGTGTTACTTTACGCACAGAAAACGATGAAAAAAATGCCTCCTTCAAGCACAGTAGCTGATAAAGTGCTGTAACCAAAGGTAGGTTTCCAGGACCTGATAATTTTAAAATAACCCAATTCAACAACATCTATACCGTGTGTCTGCATCACATAATAGAGGCCACCCCATTGTGTTTAGCTGGGAGTAGCGGTAACACAATGTATGCATGTTTCTGCATCACGAAAATGTGAAGCTCATGCTTATTGCTATGGACATAGAAAATTTAACTAAAGACACTCAATTGCCTCTTCAAAACTACCACGATTGCATCCAAGCAATTGTCTGTAATGATGCACACGATAGATGCTTTTTGTGTGACTGTTTGGATTGCCCTAATATGTCTATATAACGAAAACATTTGCTTAAATGTTTTGATGAAAATGCTATTTATCAAATCGATTATCAATCATGGCTTCAAACAGATCGGTGTACAATAGCTTCCAAAACTGTAAATGTGTACGAATTTATGGACATACTGGGAGAAAAATTAATAAAATTAAATACTCACGATTTTTTCGCTAAGAAACAATCACTTTTTATAAATAACGTCAAAAGCAATCTTGAAGAAGAATTTCTCGTGTGTTGCGATTTTGCAGAAAATTATGCTTTCATTATACAAAATTCTACACAGTTCTTCCACTGAAATAACAACCAGGCAACAGTTTTTACATTTGTAGTGTACTATAAAGAAAATGATGAACTCAAACATGTAAGCATTGCTGTGATTTCCGACAATTTAAATCATGATACCATAGCCGTTTACGAATATCAAAAAATTGTAATAATAAATCTAATTTTGCAGTCAAGAAAGTTTATTGTTTGACTGATGGAGCAGGTCAGCATCTTAGGAATAATCCAATTTTCAAAATCTTCTTTTTCACGAGAAAGATTTTGGAATCACAGCTGAGTGGCATTTTCATGCCACAGAACATGGTAGAGGTGCGTGCGATGGTATAGGCACGAACCTAAAAAGTGGAACGAGCGAGTCTACAAGTTTCTTCTAGTAATCATATTTTAACGCCAGAAGAGCTGTACGATTGGGCTAAAGATTACTGCAGAAAAACCAATGTTTTTTATAGCAGTCAAGAATCTTATGAAGAAATTGTTTTGAAACTAAAACCAAGACTGGTCAAGGCTAAATCTATATCAGGCACGTTACAATACCATGCTATTATTCCAATTGATGAAAGTACATTGAAGCTCAAGAAAACCTCTCTGAGTTCTGAGTATAAAATTTTCGTGAAAAAACTGCGAAAACAAAAAAAAAAAACCGCTGCCAAGTCATTAGCACGTAGCTTCCTCCAAATTAATTTATCGTTCCTATATGTATAGCATATAGTTCAAATATAATATAT
The DNA here is from genome assembly GCA_036365515.1 of Torymus aiolomorphi. Classification (NCBI taxonomy): domain Eukaryota; kingdom Metazoa; phylum Arthropoda; class Insecta; order Hymenoptera; family Torymidae; genus Torymus; species Torymus aiolomorphi. Next base: position 100,117,931 of record CM070875.1, on the reverse strand, counting down.
GTTTTTTCATTCTACGTGTTTTAAAATGATTTAAAAATTTACAATGATTTAAAATTCATTACTATTTAAAATGCAACCTTATTCCGCTCTGCCGTCGATATATTGCATACAAAATAGTATATAAATTTAAAACTGATACATGAAGTGTGATTTTTCAAAATCACGATTTTGAAAAAACCGTAAAAAGATTTTAACCTGAAATAGACGATTCTTTTACCTAAAGGACTTAGACGATAAAGATACAAACTCTACATTTCCACAAAATTTCAACATGATTAAATCAATTTTTTTTCACTAGTTATCATGCGACAAAGTAATTGACTTTGTATAAAATACGAAAATTTTCAATATCAAATATCTCAAAAAGTAAGCATTCAATTTTGATGAAAATTAGCACACATATTATGTATATCACATTTATCATATTGTCTATAAATATGGATCTGATACATAGAATCGTTCTCGAGAAATTGCGATTTGAGAGAAATATTAAAAAAAATTTAATCCTCAAATGTCCCTGAAATTTGTGGACCAATCATTTTGCCCACAGAATCCGACCGAGCTATCCAAAATGTACCACTACAAGGAATTTTGAACTGATTAAGTTAAGTTTACTCCCGTAATTGATTGATATACAAAACTGATATCAAAAGAACCGTGATAGCTAGAAACTTTTTTTTTAGATAATATAAGTATTTTAATTCTCTTTCGAATGCTACCCATCCGACTCACATACATAGACCCGTTCTCGAGAAATTGCGATTTGAAAAAAAGGTTACAAAAGTTTTAACCTCATATATCTCTGAAATTTATGAACCAATCATTTTGCCAAAAGAACTCGACCAAGAACTATCTAAAATCTACCTCTACAAGGAATTTTGAAGCAATTAAGTCAATTTTACTCCCGCAATCGTTGGACATACAAAACTCATTTTTTTCATTTTTTCATTTTTTGCTAAAAAAGTAACCAACAGAATGAATTCAAATCTTTACAGATTATAGCTATTTATATTCTGAATTATAATGATTTTTCTCAAAAAAATTGACCGTTTAGTTTTGGAGTTAAAAGCTTAAAAAAAAAAAACACATTTTTGTTAATAAGAAAAGAACCGTGATATCTAGAAACTTTTTTTTTTAGAAAATATAAATATATTTATGTATATTAATTCTCTTTCGAATGATATCCATCCGATTCAAATATCTCGATCCTATCATTAAAAAAAAGCAAAAAACAATTTTGAGAAAATCGAAAATTCGAAATCAACCAAGAACGGATCGGCTCAATGACAAAACACACACACACACACACACACACACACACACACACACACACACACACACACACACACACACACACACACACACACATACACCAAATATTGGTACGAGAAACGGTAGGAAACCACCTACTTTTGAGGGTACCGGTAAAACGCGTAGAATGATAATTTTACTTTTTCCACCTGCTTTCTTGACAGCAGAACGCGCACCTTTCAAAGCAGAGAGAATCACCTTACGAGCAGAGTTACTTTTAACCATTGATTTTGACGCAGCTTTTATGATATTCTTTAGCCTCGTGGGTTGCTTTCTCTTTACACCCATTCCGAGTTTTGATTTGGCTTTCATAAAATTTGTGATTGTATATAGCAGCTACTTTCTCCCCAATACTTGAATATTTAGCCTTAACTCTCGGCTACGCCTTATCCGCTTAAACTCTATCCGCGTTGTCTCTAGACTCAATGTTTTCTCTGTTCTGAGAATAAGTTATGTCGTGCTCTTGACAAGCTCTATCAAATAGATTATACCTTTATCACCTCGAGCTAAACGTTTTGCTAACTTAGTACCTAGTCCGCAGTACTGATATCCTGGTAAATGAAGTTCTATTGGAAGGCTGTTGAGAATTTTATTTATCAAACCGCGACCTCGTCGTCTGTATACGATGATCACACTATGAAAGTCTAATGAAGACTCAACCCGCGAGTATAAAAGCGCTCTATTTATAGCTGAACGATCAATTTCAAGGAACAGCCTCTTCAGCTTCCGGTATGGAATTTTGATAATATCGTGGAGCAAGAAAATAAAGACAAAGCGGCATGGAGACTTACTTCCAAGCAGTATTAGAGTTGTATTTTGTGGACCGTCAAATTGGGGAAAACCAATAGTTTGCTTGCACTCATTACACATCCCAATGTTGTTAGATTAATGTTTATACATATTCAAAATCTTTGAATCAGCCGAAGTATAAATTTCGTCAGAAACTTATAGAACCGTGAGAGGGCGTGCAGTATTTCCCCTACAACGAACATGATGAAGTTACAGCTCCTGAAAATGCTCTCCCGAACTCTATCATTATATTCGATGACATAGCTTGTGAAAAACAAAACCATGTTAAAGCATTATTCTGCATGGGTAGACATAAAAATGTAGATTGTTTTTATCTTTGTCAGTCATATGCTCACATTCCAAAGCATCTCGTCAGGCATAATGTAAATCTTTTGGTAATTTTTCGGCAAGATTATGTTAATTTAAAACACTTGTATGAAGATCATGTTAATTCTGATATGACTTACACAGAGTTTAAAGATTTATGTGTTAAATGTTGGAGAGATGAGAAATATGGATTTCTAATGATTGACAAGGATTGTCCAATCAATGGAGGAAGATATCGTAAGGGCTTTGACTGTTTTGCTATAAATATGGGCGGCTCTTAGTCTTTCAATCACAATCTTCAACTGAACGTTGAAGCTTCAACATGGCAGAATTCGCTCGCATAAAGGATATACTTCATGATCTTGTAAAAGCTCGCAATGTAGTTAAACGTAAATATAATTTGTTGAAGTATGGAAAAGATACTTTTGAGAAAACAATGGAAGATACTTTCAAACCAATCGTTGAGCCGCTTGAGAAGCTCGTAGCCAAACAGTCCAAAGAAGCATTGAGTAGAGCTATCAAACATGATGAAAAGTATAATAAATTTATCAAACGCGATGAAGAGCATGATGATGATATGCAAGAGCAGGATGATACATTGCAAGCAGCCGGCACGTTTTTTGAATCAGCTACGAGCAATGATGGTTATGATGATGAAAGCAATAATAAATATTTGCAAATGCTCAGTCAAGATCAAAACGTAGACAAAATTTATGGGGTACGCAAAGAGAATGGGCGATTCATGATTGGTAATTCCCCTATAGACTTGGAGGGTAGCGATATCAAGGTGAATGGGGTGAAGTATGCGAAAACTCATCGATTACTAGAATTACTCATTACGAAACAGCCCAGTGAACGCCAGATCACTACTACTGATATTGAGAATTACCGGAAAATACTTGAAGTATCGTCAGCACATAAGAAACGCTATGACACTAATGAAAAAATTCGTTTTCACAACAGCAACAAATTCAAATACATCATTGCTCCCATGTTTGAATATTCGAAACAAGGTGCTGGTGTATTACCACGATATAAGTCGGCAAGAATTAATACCAGTATGGATTATGTGTATTGGGACGATCCCAACGAGCTGGTGGAACGTTTGAGTTTACTCATAACGGAACAATCAGCTGACAATCCCAGCCACGTTAATGAGATTCACTCGATAATTGAGGAATTGCAGGAGGGAGGGTATATATATTAGATGAACTTTCTCTCTCTTTTCCGTATCAAAATGAGTGTCGACGTGTTCGGACGAAATCTAAAAGTAAGAGAAGGTATTAGAGGTCCTCCAGAAGTGGGATATAAATCACATCCGATGGACAGTTCGATCTTGAAAAGTAGAGATTATGCAATGTAGGAGCACCCAATAATCTACACGATGCAGTTAATGTGCAATCATTACAGCGTATAGTGGATGGAGAAGTTACGAAAGTTGTAAATGTTATTAACGAATTGAGAAATGATTTTAATTTAGATGAAATAGTGGAAGCTTATCGAGATGAATTAAATATAAAAATTGCTAATTTTGAGAGGGAAATGGAGAGTATAAAAGTGATGGTACTTCAGTTGTCACATAATAGTAATACGCTGGATACGAAGGAGTCGACATCGAAGCATGTATCATCGTAAGAAAGTAGTAGTAGAAGAGTTGCATAAACCTGCTCGAAGAAACTACCAACGTCGAAAGTTTGATGTAAGAGGCCTGGATCAATCTTGGCAAGCTGATTTGGTTGAAATGCAACCTTATGCTCAAGAGAACAAAGGTTATAGGTATTTGCTCACCATCATTGATGTGTTTTCCAAGTATGCGTGAGCTGTACCCGTTAAAAGTAAATCAGGAATAGATGTTACAACAGCTATGAAGAATGTTCTTGTTCAATGACGAGTACCGAAGAATCTACAGACAGATCGAGGCAAGGAATTTTACAATTCAAACTTTAAAAAGCTGATGGAGCAATATAAGATTAATCTCTACTCAACAGACAGCATTCTCAAGGCGTCTGCGAAAGATTGAATAAAACATTGAAAAATAAGATGTGGATACAATTTAGTTTGCGTGGAAATTTTAAATGGCTTGATATTTTATCTGATTTGATTTCTACCTACAATAGCACAAAGCATAAAACTATATGTATGAAGCCGAAAGATGTTACGACAGTGAACGAAGCGCAGGTTCGAACTCGATATTCAAACCAGTCTAAAGCTGTAAAGAATCCAAAGTTCAAAGTTAATGATAGAGTACGAGTAAGCAAAGTAAAGCAAGTATTCGAGAAAGGATACACACCTTTGGTCAACTGAGATATTTACAATATATAAAATATCGAAAACAAATCCTATTACTTACCGTTTGAAAGATTATCAAGATCAACCCGTTTCCGGTGGTTATTATGAAGAAGAACTTTTAAAAGTAAAATATCCGGACATACCGGGTTCCCAAACTAAGACGTACACGACATTTTCTCTCAGCCAAATTGATAAATTCGTCAAAGTCTGGGGGCCCTAGGGGTTTTCGGACCCAAGGAATCGCTTCGCTCGGGTGCAAACAGTCACACGAGGGGAAAGTCAAATCCTTGCACTAGTATCGAAATGTACTATTTCACACAGCGTGCGCAAAATACGGCTTTTCGTGCTTGTTTTCCGTGTGCAAAGCGCTAGATTTACACATTTGGAGGAAGCGTGAGCAAAGCACTTGCTTTGCACACTGTTTCATATACGTTTCGATTTCTTTTTATTTGAAAAATGAGAGGAAAAGTATGTTTAGAAAACCTCTTTACCAATTCAAAACATAACAGTTTGTATATACGCATTCCACAAAGATGATTAAAGATGTATAAGTTTGTTTGAATGCATTTGCAAGTTTATTATAACATAGTTTTTTTTGTTTAAATAAACTTCACATTTGAACTTACATGTGAAGTATTATTTAACTAAATAATACTATATTTATTTATGTTTATGTATGTCTTTTTGACCTTCTTTATATTTACTTACTCATCATTTTACTCACCCTCGCTGATGCTCGGGCGACAAAATCGACTCGCGCTTCGTTTCATATTACTTATTTCTTTTTATTTTAATAGGTTTGCTATATTTTGCGCACTTCTGTGAAAAAATAGTATACGCAACACGTACGCAAGGTAATTTAGGCACAAGTCGAGTTTGTCGCTTGAGCGCAGTGAGTGCTGTGCGCACTAGTTGCGTAATGTACTAGTTCGATATACCTCGGCCGATCACCGAAGTTAAGCAGCGCTGGGTGCGGTCATTATTTGGATGGGTGGCCGCGGGAAACCTATGCAATTTCAGAGATTGATTAGGTGATTTTTCGCTCCTAACAAAGTGTTGGTATGGTGACTTCAATATGTCTTCGATTTTTAAGTCTACGAAAAGTGATATAAATACGTAAAACATAATCTCTGTCATGGGGTGATGTTGAAGCGGATGCATCAGCTTACAGTCTCTCACAGTACCTGAGACACACTGAGATCTGACTTATGGATCCGCTCTGAAGTTTCTCATCATTAAACGAATATATGAATTTAAAGCGAGTATGGAAAAAGGTATAAGTCATTTGGTAGGCTAAATAAGGCTGCAGATAGATAAATTCCAGGTACATATTTACACACTGTTCGATATACGGGTGAGAACTAGATTTTCATCTCGTGTAACTTTTTCACCCACGCCCCGTAGGGCGAAAATATCCACATGAGATTAAAATAACTTTTCCGTACTCCGTGAGTTAAATCTGTCTTTCTGTCCGTCATTTTGGAATAGTATATTATGCAACAAGAGCCTAAAGGGAAGTTTTTCGCATGAGCGTGAGTGCGCAAGATCACTTTACACCCGTACTCCATACGATACTTTTAGCACGCGTACGTAAAGAGAATGCGTAAAGTACATTATTTTACTTCACGCACGTATCGAAATAATAAGTATTCTGCACCGACGACAGCCCTCTACGTACGAACTTTACGAACACAAGGGAAACAAATGTTAAACTTCGAAAAAGTTTTTAGAAACATTAGCTCACCTTTGTTACGTGTAGATGCATATACGAATATTAAAGAACGAAATAAGCAAGGCGTCATATTGTAATCTGACCCCTTGCTTATTTCGTTCTTTTGATCCATTTCTCAATGACGTTACAACTTTTTCTAATATACTCCTTTTGTTAAATGTTTTTAGATTTGTGCCGGCATCTAAACTAGTAACGCATACTAGTTCATTCTGTCAAAGAATAAAACTTTTTATAACAAAAAAAAATTTTTATAAAAGTTAAAATTTTTACTTTTGATAGGTATTTTTCTTTTTTCTCTTGTGTAAAGCACCGAAACGGTCGCGTAACTGCTTTTTCTATTTTGTATTGAAAAATACCCTTGTGTTTAAAAGTCTAACGCGTTACGGGCCACTTTAACTGATTGCGTACAAGTATGTGTGTGTGTATCTAGAAACGCGATGCGGCATACGTCGCGCGGTTGACACCTTCGGTTGCATGGCAACGTGTTGTTTGTTTATTTGTATTCAAGTAACATTTTATCTCCGCAAACGTTCGATCTTCAGCTTAACCTTCCCACTAGTGACCTAAATACTTCTCTTACAAGATGTACAAGCTTGTTTTGTGGAAAGGGAAAAAGGCAGAGTGTAGTGTTATTCCGGAAAACGCCATCAAACTTGGGTGCAAGGGTGTGTTGGCCAAATGGGGCGATGTAACATACAGAGCTACGATAATCAAAGAAAGTAATAAGTACAATTTTCTTATATTTTAACCGCCTTCTCTTTATCTATCTTTCGCAGTAACCCTTGCGGCGCGGCGTCCGTTTTCGTATTAATATTGTTTTCGAAAAATGACTTGGTATTTACTTTATTGTGTACGTTGTTTCGTTTTCCCAGATATTTCGCGTATTTTATTCGCCGCCATGAATCTCGGTTACAGTGTCCACGCAATCTGCGGACGATTTTCCTTACGCAGGCTACCATGTGTGCTCATGTGGCGCCAGATAATTGCGTAATTACTCGCGACAAATTTTGCCCGCGGCTAGTCGGTTACGATCACTCTCTGTTTAACGGGGTCCGTTTCGACGACACTAGGTCGTCAGCTTTTCTCTATTCTGTGAACGCGCTTTTTCCCCCCGAAATCCCTCCGCGTGGCCACTGCATGGCACAGTTGTCGTGTGGGTTATCTCTTGATCGCACAAATTCCTTCCCCGCTAGAAAGGAGGATCACCACTATACTCAGATAACTCTTTCCCTGTTGGGGCGGAGTGGTACCATAACGTCTTTTGCACGAGTTCACGCGTCCACTCCGGGAAGTGGACGCGCGATGTCGGAGGAACACACGCGTCGCGATCGCTTGTTCGAGCACATGCTCCAATTTCTCGGAGAAAATGTGCGATTATCGGTGGCACTCCGTTTCGTGTAGGCGCATTTCTTCACGCACTGGGTTCTCGGCGAAGATGCACGTCGCTCGGCGCTCGGCGCTACACGTACACAGAACCTATACGGACTTCATCTTGCTCGCTCACTCGACCACACAACCACCCTTTTCCACGGCGTTTGCGTCATTTTCGCGAATGTCGTCCTCCTCTCGCTCACATTTTTCGCGCAAGCTATCCTCGGTTCGCTCATTCTCGTCAGCTCACTCACCAGTCTTTCAGTTATTGTTGCTCGACGTTGCAGGCTCGTCCTGGCGTCGACATCGCAGCTTCTCTCAGAGATCTTGATACACACGCCAATAATATCACATGTGACTCTTTTGCGACCTTGCCTCGGACCCGCGCGCGACTCTTTCGCGTATTTGGTTTATCTCATAGTCGAAACACGCGTGCGGCTATACATTTTCGCGCGCTCGGTAACTCATATCCGCATTTCCTTTATCGAATAAAGACGTAACTTTTAATAAATTGCTTTTTATTGACAATATTGCTGAGATGTCCCATAAATTATATTAAGATATCACTCATTCTTATGTGCTAAAATATTAAAGGGTATTGAAATTGTTTATGTCATTTATAAATAAATGTCTATTTAGATGATGAGGATTATTTGCAAAATCTGCAAATAAGAACAGATGGCTCTCTTATTGAGGACTCAGAACAACAAATCGCTGGTAAGTTACTACTTGTCGGTATGTAATATTTTTTTTAAATGGACCAGTTACTGTTAGTTCAAAAAAGTAAAAGATAATTTTATTTGAAATAATTTTTGTTCATTATTTATTATCTTTTTTTTCAATTTCAGTAACTATAAAGACATTATCTAATTTTTTTTAAACCATAGTTGTAATATGATTTATTTATTTAAAATGAGATAGATAGTCAATATATTATAAATAAAGTGTATTCAATATGACTAAGATATTTTTTTTAACAAAATGCCCATATTTAATAAACTAGATATTGTCACTGCAAACAATTATTTATGAATTACTGTAATCTTTCTTGTTTCTCAATCGATTTTAGTTTTAAAGATCTAATTTTTTTCCTCAAGTAATTTCACAAGGATTTGCCGAAGGAAAACTACAAAATTATTCAAAACTCATAAAGTTATAGCTAGTTGTTCCTAATTTGATTATTGAAGCTAATGGTAGTAGTAGATAATATTTATTTGGAAGCAGCTAATGGACAAATTCTACCACGTATGTTTTAATTAATTAGACAATAATAAAAACAATTTTTCTTGATGCTCTGGTGGAAAGTACGTGGTTTCGCCATTGTTTTCGATGGCGAAAGAAGGACATTTAACCATTGATTCTGAGTTGGAAACTAGGCAACTGTAGACTTTATTAATAGATTGTTTTAGAGGTTTTGTCAACATATTCAAAGTCATTAACCTATATTTACAACAAAAACTATCACTTCTGATCATCAAGGTACACCCGATGGACATTGATTCTAGCAATGCATGACCCGTTAGTGGCACTCACACATAACCTTTTGAACGTTCATATCATTTTCGAGGTATGTTAACGATTTAAATGTTATGTGTGACAGTCACTAACGGGGTATGCATTGTCAGAATCAATGCGGCCCACCGGGTATACAAGTGATTTATATTGCTTTAATTTGTGAAATGGATAAAAGATTGTTGGTTAATAATGTCGCACTTTTTGTGAGAATTTCTTCTTGAGCGATCATTTATTTTTTCAGATACAAATAAAGTAGTTGACTTTGTTGCTGCAAATGGAGCAAAAGTACCGCATGTTTACGAATTGTACGTGTAACAATTGTAACAGTTGCACGTAAAATAAAAATATTTTACATGATCTTCAGTAAAATTCACTTATTAAAATTATGCATGTGACGTTTTCGATGCCCGCCCCCCCGACCAGCAGCACTCGCTGCGCTCGTGCCGCAAATGTCGGGGGCGGGCATCGAACTCAATGCTCTCGAACCCGTCGGGTGCGTTATCATTGTCAGTGGCAAACGTACTTTCCACCGGACATCAAGAAAAATAGTATACGGTACACGAGACGAAACTTCAAGGCCCGCCACTGCGCGAAGTTGGCGCCCGAGGCGAAGCCGAGGGCGCCATATTTCAACTTTCGTCACTTGTACCGTAATGTACTATATTTCTCCGACGTTTCGGACATTTATTCTATGTCCCTCTTCAGGTTCCAAAGTACAAAATATACAAAATATAAAATTAATACAACAATCTTTTTACACACATTTGAGGATTGGCGGTGGCCTGCCACCAATACATGCGGTCCTTGTACCACCTTTCTTACTCTGTCTCGCGATGCCTACTGCATCACCTCTCACCCTAGGTGATACGGCAGGAAATCACATGTATCTCCACATACAAATACTTTTGAGTATAAAAGATTGAAATTGGCTGAATCATAGCATTGACGAACGGAAAATTCTTCCGTATAGGTGTCATTTTTGACACGTTTTTGTAAGTGAATTTTTGTTATAACTGTGATAATCTTCTTCAAATGTGTGTGAAGCGATAGTTGTATTAATTTTATATTTAGTATATTTTGTACTTTAGAACCTGAAGAGGGACATAGAATAAATGTCCGAAACGTCTCAAAAATAAATTGCTTTAATTGTTGTCTAATTAATTAAAACAAACTTGGTAGAATTTGGTCATTAGCTGCTTTCTAATGATATTTTTGTATAACCTTTTTCATACCTTCTTTCTTAGTAATATTATCTCATTATATTATCTAAAAAAGAAAAGGAAAAACTATCGCTAAAGGAAATCCTAAGTGTCTAGGTCTCGTTAGAAGGTTCACTCAATTGCATGCCAGAATATCACATAAGAGATCTCGTTCAAAGTCTGATTTTGTATCCAGCCGAAGATCTCACTTAAAGTCTCGCCCAAAGTCTTGGTAAAAGTCTTGCAAAAAATCTCGCTAAAAGTCTCGCTTAAAGACTGGCTAAAAGTCTCGTTTAAAGTGTCATGAAAAGTCTTGCTCAAAGTCTCGACAGAAATCTCGTTCAGTCTTGCGTGAAAATATTGCTAGAGATCTCGCATAAAGTCTCGCGGGAAACCGCGGTTATAGTCTCGCCAAAAGTCACGTTCAAGGTCTCGTCCGAAGTCTCACTTAACGACTTGCCTGAATACCACATTAAAGATCTCCATCAAAGTCTGGTTTCGAATCCCGGCGATGGTCTCACTTAAACACTCACTTAAAGTCTCGATGTAAGTCTCGCTCTCAGTCTCGGCCAAAGTCTCGTTAAAAGTCTCGCTTAAAGTGCCGCTCAAAGTCTCGCTTAAAGTTTCGCTCAAAGTCTTGCTGCAAACTTTGGTTATAGTCTCATCCAAATTCACCACCAAGGTGAGTTTAGAAGGCTCACTCAATGACTTGCCTGAATATTACATATGAGATCTACAAAGTCTGATGTCGAATCCCGGAGAAGGTCTCCCTTAAAGTCACGCCTTTAGGCTCGCTCTAAGTCCGGGTTAATGTCACGCTAAATGTCTCGCCCAAGTTCACGACCAAGGTCTCGTTCAAAGTCTCACTCAACGACTTGCCTGAATATCACTTTAGAGATTTCCTTCAAAGTCTGATTTCGAATCCCGGCGATGGTCTCACTTAATGTCTTGCTTGTAGTCTCGATCTAAGTCTCGCTCTAAGTCTCGCTCTAAGTCTCGGCCAAAGTCTCGTTAAAAGTATCGCTTAAAGTCTCGCCCAAAGTCTCGCTTAAAGTCCCGCTCAAAGTCTTCCTGCAAACTTGGGTTATAATCTCATCCAAATTCACGACCAAGGTGTGGTTAGAAGGCTCACTCAATGACTTGCCTGAATATCACATAAGAGATCTCCTACAAAGTCTGATGTCGAATCCCGGCGATGGTCTCACTTAATGTCTTGCTTGTAGTCTCGATCAAAGTCTCGCTCTAAGTCTCGCTCTAAGTCTCGGCCAAAGTCTCGATAAAAGCATCGCTTAAAGTCTCGCTCAAAGTCTCGCTTAAAGTCCAGCTCAAAGTCTTGTTGCAAACTTTGGTTATAGTCTCATCCAAATTCACGACCAAGGTGTAGTTAGAAGGTTCACTCAATGACTTGCCTGAATATCACATAAGAGATCTCCTACAAAGTCTGATGTCGAATCCCGGAAATCTCCCTTAAAGTCACGCCTTTAGGCTCGCTCTAAGTCCGGGTTAATGTCACGCTAAATGTCTCGCTTAGTTTCGAAAAAAAGTCTCGCTTAAAGTCTCGCTGAAGGTCTCGCTACAAACTGCGGTTATAGTCTCGCACAAGTTCATGACCAAGGCCTCGTTCAAAGTCTCACTCAACAACTTGCCTGAATATCACATTAGAGATTTCCTTCAAAGTCTGATTTCGAATCCCGGCGATGGTCTCACTTAATGTCTTGCTTGTAGTCTCGATCAAAGTCTCGCTCTAAGTCTCGCTCTAAGTCTTGGCCAAAGTCTCGATAAAAGACTCGCTTAAAGTCTCGCTCAAAGTCTCGCTTAAAGTCCCGCTCAAAGTCTTGTTGCAAACTTTGGTTATAGTCTCGCCCAAATTCACGACCAAGGTCTCGTTAGAAGTTTCACTCAACTGCCTGCCAAAATATCACATAAGAGATCTCTGACAAAGTCTGGTTTCGAATCCCGGCGAAAGTCTCACTAAAAGTCTCGCTTTGAGTTTCGCTTAAAGTCTCGCCGAAAATCACGGTAATAGTCACGCAGAAATTCACGACCAAGGTCTCGTTAGAAGTATCACTCTACGACTTGCCTGAATATCATATTAAAGATCTCCTACAAAGTCTGGTTTCGAATCCCGGCGAAGGTCTCACTTAAAGTCTCGCTTAAAGTCTCGCTCAAAGTCTCGCTTAAAGTCTCGCTCAAAGTCTCGCTTAAAGTCTTGCTGCAAACTTTGGTTATAGTCTCGCCCAAATTCACGACCAAGGTCTCGTTATAAGTATCACTCCAAGACTTGGCTGAATATCACATTAGAGATCTCCTACAAAATCTGGTTTCGAATCGCGGCGAAGGTCTCACTTAAAGTCTCGCTTTTAGTCTCGGTCAACGTCTGGCTAAATGTCGTGCTTAAAGTCTCGCTCAAAATCTCGCTTAAAGTCTTGCTCAAAGTAACGCTGCAAACTTCGGTTATAGTATCGCCCAAATTCACGACCAAGGTATAGTTAGAAGGCTCACTCAACGACTTGACTGTATATCACATTAAAGATCTCCTTCAAAGTCTGGTTTCGAATCCCGGCGATGGTCTCACTTAAAGTCTCACTTAAAGTCTCGCTCTAAGTCTCGCTCTGAGTCTCGGCCAAGGTCTCGTTAAAAGTCTCGCTTAAAGTCTCGCTCAAAGTCTTGCTGCAAACTTTGGTTATAGTCTCGCCCAAATTCACGACCAAGGTCTCGTTAGAAGTTTCACTCAACTGCCTGCCAAATTCACCACCAAGGTGAGTTTAGAAGGCTCACTCAATGACTTGCCTGAATATTACATATGAGATCTACAAAGTCTGATGTCGAATCCCGGAGAAGGTCTCCCTTAAAGTCACGCCTTTAGGCTCGCTCTAAGTCCGGGTTAATGTCACGCTAAATGTCACGCCCAAGTTCACGACCAAGGTCTCGTTCAAAGTCTCACTCAACGACTTGCCTGAATATCACTTTAGAGATTTCCTTCAAAGTCTGATTTCGAATCCCGGCGATGGTCTCACTTAATGTCTTGCTTCTAGTCTCGATCTAAGTCTCGCTCTAAGTCTCGCTCTCAGTCTCGGCCAAAGTCTCGTTAAAAGTCTCGCTTAAAGTGCCGCTCAAAGTCTCGCTTAAAGTTTCGCTCAAAGTCTTGCTGCAAACTTTGGTTATAGTCTCATCCAAATTCACCACCAAGGTGAGTTTAGAAGGCTCACTCAATGACTTGCCTGAATATTACATATGAGATCTACAAAGTCTGATGTCGAATCCCGGAGAAGGTCTCCCTTAAAGTCACGCCTTTAGGCTCGCTCTAAGTCCGGGTTAATGTCACGCTAAATGTCACGCCCAAGTTCACGACCAAGGTCTCGTTCAAAGTCTCACTCAACGACTTGCCTGAATATCACTTTAGAGATTTCCTTCAAAGTCTGATTTCGAATCCCGGCGATGGTCTCACTTAATGTCTTGCTTGTAGTCTCGATCTAAGTCTCGCTCTAAGTCTCGCTCTAAGTCTCGGCCAAAGTCTCGTTAAAAGTATCGCTTAAAGTCTCGCCCAAAGTCTCGCTTAAAGTCCCGCTCAAAGTCTTCCTGCAAACTTGGGTTATAATCTCATCCAAATTCACGACTAAGGTCTGGTTAGAAGGCTCACTCAATGACTTGCCTGAATATTACATAAGAGATCTCCTACAAATTCTGATGTTGAATCCCGGCGAACGTCTCCCTTTAAAGTCATGTCTTTAGGCTCACTCTAAGTCCGAGTTAATGTCACGCTAAATGTCTCGCTTAGTCTCGCAAAAAGTCACGCTTAAAGTTTCGCTGACGGTCTCGCTGCAAAGTGCGGTTATAGTCTCGCCCAAATTCACAACCAAGGTATCGTTAGAAGGCTCACTCAACGACTTGACTGAATATCACATTAAAGATCTCCTTCAAAGACCGGTTTCGAATACCGGCGATGGCTTCACTTAAAGTCTCGCTCTAAGTCTCGCTCTAAGTCTCGGCCAAAGCCTCGTTAAAAGTCTCGCTTCAAATCTCGCTGAAGGTCTTGCTGCAAACTGCGATTATAGTCTCGCCGAAATTCACGATTAAGGTCTAATTAGAAGTCTTACTCAACGATTTTGCTGAATAACACATTAGAGATCTCCTTCAAAGTCTGGGTTCGAATCCCGGCTAAGGTCTCACTTAAAGTCTCGCTTTTAGTCTTGATGTAAGTTTCGCTCTAAGTCTCGGTCAAAGTATCGATCAATGTATCGTGTAAAGTCTCGCTAAAACTCTCGCTTAAAGTCTCGCTGAAAATCGCTGTAATAGTCTCATCCAAATTTACGATCATAGTCTCGTTCAAAGTCTCACTCAACGACTTACCTGGATATCACATTAGAGATCTCTGACAAAGTCTGGTTTCGAATCCCGGCGAAAGTGTCACTTAAAGTCTCGCTTTTAGTCTCGCTCTAAGTCCGGGTTAATGTTACGCTAAATGTCTCGCTTAGTCTCTCAAAAAGTCTCGCTTTGAGTCTCGCTTAAAGTCTCGCTGAGAATCACGGTAATAGTCCCGCAGAAATTCACGACCAAGGTCTCGTTAGAAGTATCACTCAACGACTTGCCAGAATATCACATTAGAGATCTCTTACAAAGTCTGGTTTCGAATACCGGAGAAGGTCTCACTTAAAGTCTCGCTATTAGTCTAGGTCAACGTCTCGCTAAATTTCGCGCTTAAAGTCTCGCTCAAAGTCTAGCTTAAAGTCTCGCTCAAAGTCTAGCTTAAAGTCTCGCTCAAAGTCTCGCTCAAGGTCTTGCTGCAAACTTTGGTTATAGTCTCGCCCAAATGCACGACCAATGTCTCGTTCAAAGTCTCACTCAACGACTTGACTGAATGACACATTAGAGATCTTCTTCAAAGACTGGTTTCGACTTCCTGCGATGGTCTCACATAAAGACTCGCTTGTAGTCTCGAGCTAAGTCTCGCTCTAAGTCTCGCTCTAAGTCTCGGCCAAAGTCTCGTTAAAAGTCTCGCTTAAAATCTTGCTGCAAACATTGGTTATAGTCTTATCCGAATTCACGACCAAGGTGTGGTTAGAAGGCTCACTCAATGACTTGACTGAATATCACATAAGAGATCTCCTACAAAGTCTGATGTCGAATCCCGGAGAGGGTCTCCCTTAAAGTCATGCTTTTAGTATCGTTCAACGTCTCGCTAAATGCCGCGCTTAAAGTCTCGCTTAAAGTCTCGCTCAAAGTCTTGCTGCAAACTTTGGTTATAGTCTCGCCCAAATTCACGACCAAGGTCTCGTTAGAACTATCACTCCACGACTTGCCTGAATATCACATTAGAGATCTCCTACAACGTCTGGTTTCGAATCCCGGCGAAGGTCTCACTTAAAGTCTCGCTTTTAGTCTCGGTCAACGTCTCGCTAAATGTCGCGCTTAAAGTCTCGCTCAAAGTCTCGCTTAAGGTCTCGCTCAAAGTCTTGCTCAACGTCTCTCTCAAAGTCACGCTGCAAACTTCGGTTATAGTCTCGCCCAAATTCATGACCAAGGTATCGTTAGAAGGCTCACTCAACGACTTGACTGAATATCACATTAGAGATCTCCTTCAAAGACTGGTTTTGATTCCCGGCGA
Source organism: Torymus aiolomorphi (assembly GCA_036365515.1). NCBI lineage: Eukaryota > Metazoa > Arthropoda > Insecta > Hymenoptera > Torymidae > Torymus > Torymus aiolomorphi. Next base: position 100,101,793 of record CM070875.1, on the reverse strand, counting down.
TGGTTTCACTTAAAGTCTCGCTCAAAGTCTCGCTCAAAGTCTCGCTTAAAGTCTCGCTCAAAGTCTCGCTTAAAGTCTCGCTCAAAGTCTTGCTGCAAACATTGGTTATAGTCTCGCCCAAATTCACGACCAAGGTCTCGCTAGAAGTATCACTCCACGACTTGACTGAATATCACATTGGAGATCTCCTACAACGTCTGGTTTCGAATCCCGGCGGAGGTCTCACTTGAAGTCTCGCTCTTAGTCCCGCTCAACGTCTCGCTTAAAGTCTCGCCCAAAGTCTCGCTTAAAGTCTCGCTTAAAGTCGCGCTCAAAGTCTTGCTGTAAACTGTGGTTATAGTCTCGCCCAAATTCATGACCAAGGTCTCGTTAGAAGTATCGTCCACGACTTGCCTGAATATCACATTAGAGATCTCCTACAAAGTCTGGTTTCGAATCCCGGCGAAGGTCTCACTTAAAGTCTCGCTTTTAGTCTCGCTCAACGTCTGGCTTAAAGTGTCGCTCAAAGACTCGTTTAAAGTCTTGCTCAACGTCTCGCTCAAAGTCACGCTGCAAACTTCGGTTATAGTCTCGCCCAATTTCACGACAAAGGTATCGTTAGAAGGCTCACTCAACGACTTGATTGACTATCACATTAGGGATCTCCTTCAAAGACTGGTTTCGAATCCCGGCGAAGATCTCACTTAAAGTCACGCTTTTCGTCTCATTCAACGTCTCGCTAGATGTCGCGCTTAAAGTCTCGCTCAAAGTCTCGCTTAAAGTCTCGCTCAAAGTCTTGCTGCAAACTTTGGTTATAGTCTCGCCCAAATTCACGACCAAGGTCTCGTTAGAACTATCACTCCACGACTTGCCTGAATATCACATTAGAGATCTCCTACAACGTCTGGTTTCGAATCCCGGCGAAGCTCTCACTTAAAGTCTCGTTTTTAGTCTCGGTCAACGTCTCGCTAAATGTCGCGCTTAAAGTCTCGCTCAAAGTCTCGCTTAAGGTCTCGCTCAAAGTCTTGCTCAACGTCTCGCTCAAAGTCACGCTGCAAACTTCGGTTATAGTCTCGCCCAAATTCACGACCAAGGTATCGTTAGAAGGCTCACTCAACGACTTGACTGAATATCACATTAGAGATCTCCTTCAAAGACTGGTTTCGAATCCCGGCGATAGTTTCACTTAAAGTCTCGCTCAAAGTCTCGCTCAAAGTCTCGCTTAAAGTCTCGCTCAAAGTCTCGCTTAAAGTCTCGCTCAAAGTCTCGCTCAAGGTCTTGCTGCAAACTTTGGTTATAGTCTCGCCCAAATGCACGACCAATGTCTCGTTCAAAGTCTCACTCAACGACTTGACTGAATGACACATTAGAGATCTCCTTGAAAGACTGGTTTCGACTTCCTGCGATGGTCTCACATAAAGACTCGCTTGTAGTCTCGAGCTAAGTCTCGCTCTAAGTCTCGCTCTAAGTCTCGGCCAAAGTCTCGTTAAAAGTCTCGCTTAAAATCTTGCTGCAAACATTGGTTATAGTCTCATCCGAATTCACGACCAAGGTGTGGTTAGAAGGCTCACTCAATGACTTGACTGAATATCACATAAGAGATCTCCTACAAAGTCTGATGTCGAATCCCGGAGAGGGTCTCCCTTAAAGTCATGCTTTTAGTATCGTTCAACGTCTCGCTAAATGCCGCGCTTAAAGTCTCGCTCAAAGTCTCGCTTAAAGTCTCGCTCAAAGTCTTGCTGCAAACTTTGGTTATAGTCTCGCCCAAATTCACGACCAAGGTCTCGTTAGAACTATCACTCCACGACTTGCCTGAATATCACATTAGAGATCTCCTACAACGTCTGGTTTCGAATCCCGGCGAAGGTCTCACTTAAAGTCTCGCTTTTAGTCCCGCTCAACGTCTCGCTTAAAGTGTCGCTCAAAGTCTCGCTTAAAGTCTCGCTCAAAGTCTCGCTCAAAGTCTCGCTTAAAGTCTTGCTGCAAACTTTGTATATAGTCTCGCCCAAATTCACGACAAAGGTCTCGTTAGAAGTATCACTCCACGACTTGCCTGAATATCACAATAAAGATCTCCTACTAAGTCTGGTTTCGAATCCCGGCGAAGGTCTCACTTAAAGTCTCGCTTTTAGTCTCGGTCAACGTCTCGCTAAATGTCGCGCTTAAAGTCTCGCTCAAAGTCTCGCTTAAGGTCTCGCTCAAAGTCTTGCTCAACGTCTCGCTCAAAGTCACGCTGCAAACTTCGGTTATAGTCTCGCCTAAATTCACGACCAAGGTATCGTTAGAAGGCTCACTCAACGACTTGACTGAATATCACATTAGAGATCTCCTTCAAAGACTGGTTTCGAATCCCGGCGATGGTTTCACTTAAAGTCTCGCTCAAAGTCTCGCTCAAAGTCTCGCTTAAAGTCTCGCTCAAAGTCTCGCTTAAAGTCTCGCTCAAAGTCTTGCTGCAAACATTGGTTATAGTCTCGCCCAAATTCACGACCAAGGTCTCGCTAGAAGTATCACTCCACGACTTGACTGAATATCACATTGGAGATCTCCTACAACGTCTGGTTTCGAATCCCGGCGGAGGTCTCACTTGAAGTCTCGCTCTTAGTCCCGCTCAACGTCTCGCTTAAAGTCTCGCCCAAAGTCTCGCTTAAAGTCTCGCTTAAAGTCTCGCTCAAAGTCTTGCTGTAAACTGTGGTTATAGTCTCGCCCAAATTCACGACCAAGGTCTCGTTAGAAGTATCGTCCACGACTTGCCTGAATATCACATTAGAGATCTCCTACAAAGTCTGGTTTCGAATCCCGGCGAAGGTCTCACTTAAAGTCTCGCTTTTAGTCTCGCTCAACGTCTGGCTTAAAGTGTCGCTCAAAGTCTCGTTTAAAGTCTTGCTCAACGTCTCGCTCAAAGTCACGCTGCAAACTTCGGTTATAGTCTCGCCCAATTTCACGACAAAGGTATCGTTAGAAGGCTCACTCAACGACTTGACTGAATATCACATTAGGGATCTCCTTCAAAGACTGGTTTCGAATCCCGGCGAAGATCTCACTTAAAGTCACGCTTTTCGTCTCATTCAACGTCTCGCTAGATGTCGCGCTTAAAGTCTCGCTCAAAGTCTTGCTGAAAACTTTGGTTATAGTCTCGCACAAATTCACGACCAAGGTTTCGTTAGAAGTATCACTCCACGACTTGCCTGAATATCACATTAGAGATCTCCTAGAACGTCTGGTTTCGAATCCCGGCAAAGGTCTCACTTAAAGTCTTGCTTTTAGTCTCGCTCAACGTCTCGCTTAAAGTGTCGCTCAAAGTCTCGCTTAAAGTCTCGCTCAAAGTCTCGCTCAAAGTCTCGCTTAAAGTCTTGCTGCAAACTTTGGTTATCGTCTCGCCCAAATTCACGACCAAGGTCTCGTTAGAAGTATCACCCCACGACTTGCCTGAATATCACATTAAAGATCTCCTTCAAAGACTGGTTTCGAATCCCGGCGATGGTTTCACTTAAAGTCTCACTTAAAGTCTCGCTCTAAGTCTTGCTCATAGTCTCGCTTAAAGTCTCGCTCAAAGTCTCGCTCAAAGTCTCGCTTAAAGTCTTGTTGCAAACTTTGGTTATAGTCTCGCCCAAATTCGCGACCAAGGTCTCGTTCAATGTCTCACTCAACGACTTGCCTGGATATCACATTATAGATCTCCTTCAAAGTCTGGTTTCGAATCCCGGCGAAAGTCTCATTTAAAGTCCCGCTTTTAGTCTCTCCCTAAGTCCGGGTTAAAGTCACTCTCAATGTCTCGCTTAAAGTCTCGCTTAAAGTCTCGCTAAAAGTCTCGCTAAAAGTCTCGTTTAAAGTCTGGCTGAAAGTCTCGCTGCAAACTTTGGTTATAGTCTCGCCCAAATTCACGACCAAGGTCTCGTTAGAAGTTTCACTTAACTGCCTGCCAAAATATCACACAAAAGATCTCTGACAAAGTCTGGTTTCGAATCGTGGCGAAGATCTCACTTAAAGTCTCGCTTTGAGTCTCGGTCAAAGTCTCGCTTAAAGTCTCGCTTAAGGGGGTTTCACCAACGAGGCCCGAACCCACAGAGCACGGCGCCCCGTGCGACGCGTACAGGCTCTCGCATGCGCTCCCCCTCTCTTTCTGTTGAGAGTTGCTTGGTACGGGACTGAGCACAGACACCGAGAGACGCCTGTCTGTGTGTGCGCAGTAAGCGCCAGCAGCGCTCTCGCTCTCTCTCCCCTCGCCATGCATGCGTAGCACGCACGCGTGAAATCTAACCTGATATTCCGCACTTTCAATTAACGTATCTCACGAACGAGACCGCTGGGCTTTCTCAGATTTGAATGTCTTGTTCTAATAGATGTCGTTAATGACATTTCGGTTTTTAGAAAAATTGCTAAGAAAATTTTTTGAGTTACAAACGAAAACGTTCATTTCGCGCGGGCCGTCCCATAAGTCGCTGTGTTAAAATGCGTGACTTTGATATTTAATATCTCGAGAACTAAACCGCTGGGAGTTTTTAGATAGAAATATCTTATAGACAATAGTATTATCAACACCTGGTCAAAAATAAGAGAAATTTCTAAGAAAAGGCGTTTTGGGCGGAACCCCCTTAAAATCTCGCTCAATGTCTCGCTTAAAGTCTCGCTCAGAGTCTTGCTGCAACTTTGGTTACCGACCAAGGTCTCGTTCAAAGTCTCACTCAACGACTTGCCTGAATATCACACTAGACATCTCCCTCAAAGTCTGATTTCGAATCCCGGCGAAGATCTCACTTAACGTCACGCCTTTCGGCTCGCTCTTAGTCCGGGTTAATATCACGCTAAATGTCTCGCTTAAAGTCTCGCTCAAAGTCTCGCTTAAAGTCTCGCTCAAAGTCTCGCTTAAAGTCTCGCTCAAAGTCCTGCTGCAAACTTTGGTTATAGGCTCGACCAAATTCACGACCAAGGTCTCGTTAGAATTATCATTCAACTGTCTGCCAGAATATGACATTAGAGATCTCCTTCAAAGTCTGGTTTCGAATCCCGGCGAAGGTCTCACTTAATGTCTCGCTTTTAGTCTCGCTTTAAGTCCGGGTTACAGTCACGCTAAATGTCTCGTTTAAAGTCTCGCTCAAAGTCTCGCTGCAAACTGCGGTATTAGTCACGCTCAAATTCACGACCTAGGTGTCGTTAGAAGGCTCACTCAACTACCTGCCAGAATATCACAGAAGAGATCTCTTACAAAGTTTGGTTTCGAAACCCGGCGAAGGTCTCACTTAATGTCTCGCTTTTAGTCTCGCTCTATGTCCGCGTTAAAGTCACGCTAAATGTCTCGTTTAGAGTCTCGCAAAAAGCCTCGCTTAAAGTCTCAGTCAAAGTCTCGCTGCAAACTTTGGTTATAGTCTCGTCCAAATTCACGACTACGGTCTCGTTAGAAGTTTCACTCAACTGCCTGCGAAAATATCACATAAGAGATCTCTGACAAAGGCTGGTTTCGAATCCCGGCGAATGTCTCACCTAAAGTCTCGCTCAATGACTGGCTTAAAGTCTTGCTAAAAGTCTGACCTAGATTCTCTGTTGAATATAGAAGTCAACATTTTTGCTATCTTAATGCAGTATGTTTTTTTTATTACAGAAGGGTCAAGTGACACGATTGTTAAGGCAGCGTCCGTAGCAGATAATTTTGTCGAAAGGGCCGAACAGTATAGTTCAGAAGTGAATTCATCTGTTAGATCGCCGTCATGTATTATGGATAAACAAGCAGGTACATGAATATTAATAACGGCTATTGCCAGTTAAGCTAGTCGAACATGCCTTCAATAGATTTTCCGTTGATACTGGTACTACGAAAATTGTTATAAAACAGACAATTTTTAAATTTTTGATTACCCCTTACCCCTTAACCCCTCTAAAGTACTAGGTTAATCTTCCGGTACGTCCCCGTCCTTGCTTTGAGAAGGAAGGGGGAGGCCAACTAAGACTATCAAGGAGCATTGGACTCCAGAGGGATGTCTATCCCCGAACCACCTATAACCTTTCCTACAGCAACCCCAGCCCGGAATCGCTTTCGCAATACTTCGGGCCAGGGCCGCAGCCCTACTGCCTGCTGGGGGCGCATCCATTCTTTATCTCTCGACTTTCGATTCTTTTTCTAGTTCACCTTTTAAATTAAGTGCTCTGTACGCAGACGGTGATCTCAGATCGCCCTTTCCATTGCTAAGAGTACTAGCTTTGCTTTTTTTCATTCTTCGGAGTCAGATGGCCCTATTCAGCTCCACCGTAGTGAAAACAGGGATATCCTCCGATCGTACGTTTTCGAAAGTAAAGTCGGTCCGATGAGGATACCTGGAAACGAGCCCATTCACGATGAAGCACATTGTCAGCGCGTCTTTAATCTCGGGTGGCTTCATTTACCATATTTTACGTGTTGCGATCTTGTATCCTATATCCCATGGGTTCGATTCTACCGCATCGCACATTTCTTTCCAGCACCGCCGCTTACTGGCCTTGAATGCCTTTCTAAGGATTTTCGGCTCAAAGACTCGCTAAAAGTTTTGCTCAAAGTCTGACCTACATTCTGTGTTGAATAATAGAAGTCAACATTTTAGCTATCTTAATGCTGTATGTTTTTTTTAATTACAGAAGGGTCAAGTGTTAAGGCAGAGTCACTACTAGATGATGTCGCCGAATGTGTCGGAAAAGGTATTTCAGAAGTGAATTCTTCTATGGACAATCAAGAAGGTACAAAAATAATAATAAATTTTATTTTTTTTCTGATTAATAACCGCACTTAAGTTGAATAGCGATATTGTTATTCATTTTTATTATTTTGTTATTTGTTTTTCATAATATTTTTGTATAACCTTATTGATACATTTTTTCTTAGTAATATTATTTCATTATATTATCTAAAAAAGAAAAGAAACTGTCGATAAAAGAATTCATAAGTGTCTCGGTCTCGTTTGAGGGCTCACTCAAAGTCTCGTTTATAGTCTCGCTCTAAGTCTCGGACAAAGTTTCGCTAAATGTCTCGCTTAAATTCTCATGCAAAGTTTTGCTCAAAGTCACGCTAGATATCTCGTTCAGTGTCGCCTGAATATATTGCTAGAGATCTCGTTTAAAGTCACGCTGGAAATTGCGGTTATGGCCTCGCCCAAAGTCACGTCCAAGGTCTTCTTCAAAATCTCACTCAATGGCTTGCCAGAATATAACGCTAGAGATCTTCGTCAAAGTCTTGCTTAGAGTTCCGGCGAAGGTCTCACTTAAAGTTTCGATCAAAGTCTCGGTCAAAGTCTCGCTAAAAGTTTCGCCTGAATATATTACTACCCAATAAGCAAAAAGAATTTTTAATGAACTCTTTAAGACTACTTTATGAACGCTTTTTCCATGAAAGTAATCATAAAGAATTCTTATTGGACCACTTTATCCGATCTCGAATATCCCATCGGTGCTGATTCTTTAAGTATTAACAGAGAATTCTTTACGGAAATATTTTTTGCCAAATTAATAACCCCAAATTTTATTAATAGTTAAAAGAGTTCTTAAAGAATTCATAAAGACTCCAGAAAGCATTCACAAAGACTTCACAAAGAATCCCTTACGTTGATGTAGAACATTTTTTAATACACAAAATTTTTATTAAATATTATGAATTTATAATTTATCGATTTTTCTATAGAAATAAGTAGATAAGATGAACAATAAAGTAATAAAATTCAATTTTAACGATGAAAAAAATCCTGCCGGTATAGGGATTTGAACCTGGGTCTTCGGGTTGACAGGCGAAGTCTTAACCGTTTGCGCCATCGACGAACACTTACGTGTTATAATTCGAATCGTCTACAGATGTTCTGATGTACTAATACTAATAATCTTTTAGAATACTTAGTGATTACTTTATGATTACTTTGTGATTACTTTCCATTGATATTATTTTGTTTTATTACAAATATTTTTGAAAATATTTTATACAACGTAATCTATAAGAATACTTTGTGAATACATAGAAAATCATCCTCATGCGGACATTCGGTACTACTTAAAGAATTCTTTTACCCCAGATTTTTGCTTATTGGGTAGTGATCTCGTTTACAGTCTCGCCTAAGTCCAAGGCAAACTGCGGTTATAATCTAGCCCAGTCACACCCAGATCTCGTTAGAAGGCTCACTCAATGACTTGCCAGAATATCACATTAGAGATCTCCTTCAAAATCTTGCTTGGGGCACGGCGAAAGCCTCACATAAATCGCTCTCGCTCACACACGGAGAGAAATCTGTAGCCAAAAGCGCATCAGAGATTATCTACTTCTGGCATCACTCAGTATCATGCGATTTGCGCCTTAACCTCGTGACAGTTAGTCTCAAACTTGCGCGCCATCTTCATCCAACTTCATATGCCCTATAATCGCTTGGCCTGATGACCAAAATTCATGAGCCCCTTGACTTTTGATCGAACGGTGAAGAAAGCGAAAACTATATATGCTCCAAATGTCAAAGCGATGATGACATTTTCCATCAGTCGTAGCAAAAAGCGCATTAAGTTAATTATGAAGTTTGATAAGAAACAGCATGAAGTTAACTCAATAAAAAAATAGAGTCTCTTCATACATAGACCGATGAGCTTTTCGCTACAGATTTCTCTCCGTGTAGTCTCGCTCAAAGTGTCGGTCAACGTCTAGCTAAATGTCTCGCTTAAAGTCTCGCTACAAGTCTTCCTTAAAGTCTCGCTCAAAGTCCCGCCAGAAATATCGTTTAAAACCTTGCCTGCATATATTGCTAGTGATCTCGTTTAAAGTCTCGCGGTAAACGGTGGTTATAATCTCGCTTAAAGTCTCGTTCAATGCCTTTCCAACATACTACGCTAGAGGTCTCCTTCAAAGATTGCTTATAGTTCCGGCGAAGGTCTCACTTAAAGTCACGCTCATAGTCTCGCTCGAAGTCTCGGTCAAAGTCTCGCATAATGTCTAACTAAAAATCTCGTTCAGTCTCGCCTGAATATATTGCTAGAGATCTCGTTTACAGTCACGCTGGAAAGTGCGGTTATAGTCTAGCCCAAAGTCGCGTCCAAGGTCTCGTTCAAAGTCTCACTCAATGGCTTGCCAGAGTATAACGCTAGACATCTCCTTCAAAGTCTTGCTTGGAGTTCCGGCGAAGGTGTCACTTAAAGTCTCGATCAAAGTCTTGGTTAAAGTCTCGCTAAAACTCTTGCATAAAGTCTCGCATGAATATATTGCTAGTGATCTCGTTTAAAGTCACGCTGGAAACCGCGGTTATAGTCCCACCCAAAGTCACGTCCAAGGTCTCGTTCAAGGGCTTGTCGGAATATCATGCTTGAGATCTCCTTCAAAGTCTTGCTTGGGTCACGGCGAAGGTCTCACTGGAAGTCTCGCTCATAGTCCCGCTGAGAGTCTCGGTGAAAGTGTCGCTAAATGTCTCGCTAAAAGTCTTTCTTAAAGTCTCGCTAGAAATCACGCTCAGGCTTGCCTGAATATATTGCTAATGAACTCGTTTAAAATCTCGCTCCAAATCGCGGTTATAGTCTCTCCCAAAGTCACGTCCAAGGCCTCGTTCAAAGTGTCACTCAACGGCTTGCCAGAATATCACGCTAGAGATGTCCTTCAAAGTTTTGCTTGGGTCCCTAGAAGTCTTCGTTAAAGTCTCGGTCAGCATCCCTGAAAATTTCTTTTAAGGTCTTGCCTGAATATATTGCTGGTGATCTCGTTTAAAGTCTCGCCCATGGTCTCATTCAAATCGTTCAATAGCTTGTCAGAATACCTCCCTTGAGGTTTTCTTCAAAGTGTCGTTTCGAATCACGGCGAAGGTCTCACTTAAAGTCTCGCTGATAGTCTCGTTCTAAGTCTTGGTCAAAGTCTCCGTAAATGTCTCGATAAAGGCCCCTTAAAGTTTCATGCAAAGTCTGGCTCAATGTCTCGCTCGAAATCTCGTTCAGTCTTGCCTGAATATATTGCTAGAGATCGTGTTTAAAGTCTCGCTGGAAATAGCGGTTGTAGTCTCGCCCAAAGTCATGTCCAAGGTCTCGTTCAAAGTCTCACTCAACGACTTGCCTGAATATCACAGTTGAGATCTCCTTCAAAGTCTTCCTTAGAGTTAGGACGAAGGTCTCACTTATAGTCTCGCTTATAGTCTCGCTAAAAGTCTTCTTTAAAGTCTCGCTTAAAGTCTCGCTGGAAATTTCGTTTAAAGTCTTGCCCGAATATATTGCTAGTGATCTCGCTAAATTTTTTCTGAATGTCTTGCTTTAAGTCCTGGTAAATGTCTTGGTTAAAGTATCACTAAAAGACTCGCTCATAGTTTCGCTTAAAGTGAGACACCTGAGATACTCTTAAGATTGTCTTGATAGTATCTTAAGTGCCTTAGAAGACACGTCTTTTTGTCAATTTTTGTCTTTGAGATTGTCTTTTCGTCTAATTTTTTGAAACAGTAAATTTGCACATTTAGGAAGGAAAAAAGTCATTTAAGAGAATGTGCTATCTTCGACCTGTGCTTTTAAGAGCCAAGTTGGCAAACACACTCTGTGGTGGTCTTTATTTTCTTCCTGGTGCGTATACTATTTATCGGTTCGTTTGTGCTGATAGTACATTTGAATTTTATTCTGGAGAAAAATTAGTTGTGTTGAGCTGGGTATCATATAAAGTACTTTTTCCGATGCTTAAACGCCCTTGCCAGTTTAAATGTAGTATCTAGTATAAAGGTATGGAAAAGAAACGTTTATAATATTACAGTTCTTTTGAAATATTTTGTATTTACAAATTACAATTCATTTGTTACAAGAAAAATACATTTTTATAGGGACTGGTTGCACTGTTGCTGACATTTCTACGGATCCAAATGATTCCAAAGAAGACGTTGTTTCATCGTGGGATCACTTCGAGGAAGGAAAAGTAATAATATTTCTCATGATTATTCCCTTCGCTTCATTTTGCTCATTCGCGTGGACACGGGTATAGTTTGATGTCTTGCGTACAAGTTTTTATAACCCGCACTACTGTATTAAACAGGTACAACTTCACAATCGTTATGATGTTTATATTTTTGAAGCCGAAATGGAGGAAATCCAGAAGAAATTAAAAAAAAATCCGAAAGAAATGGTTCGAAAACTCATGAGAGAAATTTTAGGAATTCAAGTTCTGAAAAATATGACTCCGACGGGTCGAGGTGGCCATAAAAAAATACCAAGCCTTGTCAACTCGGCCGTATTTGGTAAGAGTATTTCTACTTACATGGGAATGCCAAGGATTCAGGCTCACTAATTTTTATGAATCATTGCAGAACAATTTCTTTCACTATAAAAAGTGGTTACGCAAAGCTTTTTTTATCCAACGGGCCTTCAGCAAGAAGTGACAGTAGCGGGATGTTTTGAATTTTAGCTATATTTAATGATTTATTGAAATAACACCTATTCAAAGATAAAATAACAATCAAAACTACTCACTACTGTAACTTTTTGCAAAGGTTCATTTGATAAAAAATCTTTGCGTAAGATCTGTTTATGACAAAATGAACTATCTGGACATTTTTTAATAAAAGTTGGTCACCGGGACTGTTCGGTGTACTCTGGTTAGTGTTAATATCTTTTTTCACACTCCGTGTGCAAAGCCGATTTCGCACACGCTCTAATAAAAAAACATGCCCTAAATTAAGCTTCCCGCACGTCGTGTCAAAAAATTGTGTTCGATACTCGAGTGAGAAAGTGATTTTATCCTCGTGTGGCCTTTTCACCCTCGCTTCGCTCGAGCGCAATCGTACGAGTATCGTAATAATACATTGTGCAACAAGGGGAAAAAATGAACAATTTGAACACACTTCACCCGAGTCTGAAATAGCTTTTTTTCCAATGTTACAAACAGTATGTTTTTTAACGAGTGCATGAGACGGCCTTTTTATATGCATTAACGTTGGGTAGGGTATCGTGCATTTCGAGTCATGCACAACCCAATTGCAAATCATTGCATTTTTAGTTTTCATTTAAATAGCTTATTTCAAATATGTGCGCCATTAAAACATTGAGTTATCTATATCCACCAAAATAGGCCGAAAGCCAAAAAATGTATAAAGTTGAGACTAAGAGAACAAATTCACAAGGATTGGTTATAGCGGGAATACGCGATACTCTACCAGACTTTTAGGCATGCAAATAGGCCCATTTTATGTACGTGTTGAAAAAGTACTTATTTGAAAGTGTACTTTTTTTACGCCATCTGTAATGTGAAAAATCGTGCCTAAAATTAAATAATATAGTGTATTCTCATCTCCACTATAATGGCCACTTCATAGCCTGAAAAGCGTGGTAAAAGTGCCGTTTCATTCCCTCTTTTAAATAAAGTAAAACTGAGTAAAGTATACTTTATTCCCACATAGGCGAGAATAAGATAACATAGTCCAATTTTTTACATTTATGCCATTTATCGTGAATTTGGTCAAAACTAACAAAATTATAATATATAAATATAAAATAACTTTTTAAGTCTATAAAGTATTCACCGTGGAGTTTGGAATAAAGCACTGTATATAACACGGGTCTAAAGTCAATCATTCCCTTGGATGATTAGCCCCTTGTTATATAATATACTATTACGTGAGTCACTAGTGAGTGTGTAAAATAAGTTATTTTTTACAAGCTTGTAAAAAAATATCGTTTTAAACACTTGCAACGCTCATGCGAATAATATTCCATTCGACCTAGTTGAAAAATATACTATTTAAATATTTTAAGCATAGTGAATAATATAAATGTTTATTTTTACAGATTTTGTCAATGAAAATGTGGAAATGAGTAAAAGATTATCGAAAAGTGTGTATCGACGTACATTAACGCAGATGTGCTACACAATGCGTAATCCAAAAAAAAATTGATTTTATATTGTGGCTTGACTGTTCTCTAGATTTTAAATAATATATTAAAATTCGGATTTTAAAAAAAATATCTTTTTGCGTTTCTTTAGAAAATAAGTATTAAGTAGTATAAAAAGTATAAATAAATACGGCAACAACAATAGAACAACATGTAAAAATAAAAATGGATAGTATTAAAAATATTAGAATATGAAATGTACATTAATATAAACATATATTTATTTAAAATATAAAAGTGCTATTAACTATTGACATGAAACTATTTTGCTCTATGCAAGTTCTGGTTCTCGAAGACAGACATCTTGGTTCGCTCTTTAGATTGTCTCAGCTGGTACTATATCTGCGCGGTCCAGGATCTTAACCCTATCAGCTTTTCTACTGCTTCGGGAGACACGACTGCCTTGCCCCATCCCCAGAAGTAGAAATTTTAAGAATTAAGATTAAGGGAAATACCACAGGATATCCACCATCTCGTACAATCCACAGCTCGACGATTGCCGATGACAACAATTTGTACGAAGGGTAGCACGATTCAGTTTCTGACTAAAACTAGCAAGTTGCAGCTTTTGCAGTGAATACTATACGCTTAGCTGCCGGCGGGGTAAAAAACGTACATGCTTGAGTACCTGTGGCAAAGGCTAGCACATTATATAAGGAACATATTTTTGCACGTATAAATAGTGTTACTTTTCGTTTAAAGCTCGCGAGAAATGCGGTCTTTTATCGCAATTTAATGAACAGATCAAGTGTTCGACACAATCTCGGGAATAATGTAAATTTTCGTTGAAATCATAGAATCACACTAGTATTTGATGTAAATGTACTAATAAAGCTAGTTTTAGTCGAAGTTTTGCCTTTGGAAAAAACGAAACGTAATAGTTATCGTACGATTTACCCAAATCGTAAATACCGAACAAAGGATAAACCTAATCCGGTAGTAAAATAATTTAGTGCGTAGCATGTATTAGGGTTTGAAACTGTAAATTTACTCTTAATTCCATTTATGTGTAATTCGATAGTCAACTCAGACACGAAGATTCTTATATAAAATAATGCTGGCATATGATGAATAACTTCGCTGGCGGCTCCGCTTCTGCCCGCTCCGTTGTTGGCAACTCGAGCCATCGACCTCTCTGTCTCCGTTGCTTACATTGTCGCGTTACTGCGTCCGGATGTCGCTCGCCCTAGCCGCGTTGGCTCTGGCCGCCTTGAAGGCCCGCTGCTGATAGATGGTTAAGAATCCGTCTGAAGAACGAATTTCTTTTTTTTTTCATAATCGAATATCTCAAAAACGATTCAAGATAACTTAATGGGGGTTTCTTAAACGTAAACTAGAGCATTTCTGAAATATGAGAAAAGTTAGTTACATAACCTCAAAATAATTGCCCAAACATGCAAACTTATCGAAAAATTGCGTAAATCTACTCTAAAATTTCTAAAAATATCATTCTTATAGGGCTATTGATGATTTCCGACGTATTTTTACCGCTGAATGTTTTGGACCAGATGCGCGAAATTTCCACTGTTTTGAAATACACCCTAAAATTGTAAAACCAATTTTCCCAATTTTCAACTTGAAATTATAAACAAAAAGAATAAAACTAGAATTCGCGAGCTTTAATAACTTTATTTTGAGAATTAAAACACGTTCATTCCTTCAAAAGTTACTCTCTAAATTCGAATACGTGAAATTCACTTCAAATAAGTGAATATTCACTTATACGACGTGAATTTTCACTTATTTGATTTTAGAGAGTACATGAGTGTGAAAATGAGTTTAAAATATGCAAATATCATGCTGGTGGCGAGGGCCCTGACCGGGACCCTACACTAACGGCAGCCCGCCAGCTCCTAATACACGCGGCACATGCACCAGCGTGTAAAGCGTGTACGTGTGACACTGAGAGCGTATGCAGACGCGCCGATGCCAAGAACTATTTGGACTTGTAAGAAGAAATCGCTTTGTACTGTTTACCCGAGTCGGCCAGGCAGATTTTCAACATACTTATTTCACAGTGATAGAGGATAGTAAGACGCCAGATCGGTAACAGACTCCGAGGATCCGCATACCACAACGGGCTATGTATTCATGCTGCAAGGAGCAGCTATGAGTTGGAGCAGCAGACGGCAGTCCACTGTGGAATTATCAGAAACTGAAGCGAAATAACTTATCCTGTCAGCATCTACCAAAGAGGTTTTGTGGCTCGGAAGACTGTTAGATTCACGTATTTTTCAGCGAGCCTACGCTATCTCCACATATAAATTACAGACACGCACGGCGCTCTTATACACACATAAAAGCTTAGACTCACGTATTTTTCAGCAAGCCTGTGCTATATCCGCATACAAATTGCAGATACTTACGGTGGTCTTATAGACAGGAAAAAGCTTAGATTCACGTATTTGTCAGCCAGCCTGTGCTATAACCACGTACACATTACAGAGACGTACGGCGGTGTTATAGACATGTAAAAGCTTATATTGACGTATATTTCATCCAGCATGTGCTATATCCATGTACAAATTACAGAAACGTACGGCGCTCTTATAAACACGTAAAAGCTTATATTCGCGTTTTTTTTTTAGCAGACCCGTGCTATGTCCACGTACAAATTACAGATACATACGGCGGTGTTATTATCGCGTAAAAGCATATATTCAAGTCAGCTTGTGCTATATCCATGTAAAAAAAGTCTTGTAGATGTCTGGCTTCAAAAGTCTAGCTTGTCGCACATGTGGTTGAAGTTTGAAAAGTTGCGACTCCAACGTAAATCCAAACTTTCAAAAAATTATAATTTCCGCCCGGAATCGATTCCACAGCGACAAAAGTGATGTGAGCAACAAGTAACAAAAACTCACCCCTTAACACCCCATTTTGCAATGGAACAAAAAAAAAAATTTTTAATTCAGCCGTTTTTGACATCGCCAATAATTTTATTTGCGGAATACAATTTTTAGCCTGCACGGTAACTACAAAAAAAATGGTAATCCCGCTTGAACACACCCAAACTGCCCCTTTCGCCTGAAAAATCGCAAAAAATAGTACATTTCGATACAAGTGTGCGAAGTGGATCATTCTCACACGGGTGTAGTTTGTCGCCCGAGCAAAAACACCCGTGTGATAATCACCCTCTTCGGCAATGTGTATCGAATTCTATTTTTTTTAATGGAGTGTGAGAAACTCGCCTTTTTGCTTGTTTTACGTGCGCGAAGTAGCTGTTACACAGACGGCTTGCGTGAAGTAAATTAATCTGCGCATGCGCGTACTTTGTGCACGCCGTGAGTGAAACAACTACTTCGCGCACGTAAAACAAGCACAAAAAGGCGAGTTTCGCACACTCCGTTAAAAAAAAAAATATATAATTCTTCCGTTTTTGAGATCGCCAAAAATTTTATTCCCGGAATACAATTTTGAGACCACAGGATAGCTAGAAAAAAATGGCAACGATGCAAGCACCATGGAAGACCCCCAAACTACCCAGTTCGCCCGAAAAAATCGCAAAAAATTCTAATTTGTCCGTTTTTGATATCGCTAATAATTTTATTATTAGCGGAATACGATTTTGAGGCTGCAGGATAGCTAGAAAAAATTGGTGATATCAAAAACGGACAAATTAGAATTTTTTGTATTTTTTTTTTCAGGCGAAAGGGTTGTTTTGGGGTGCTATGGGGGTTGCCAATTTTTTTGTAGATATATCCGGTAGGCTCAAAGATGTATTCCGGGAATAAAATTATTCTCAAAAACGGAGAAATTAAATTTTTGTACGATTTTCTGGGGCATATGGGAGAGGTTGGAGGTGTTCCTCGGTGTTTGCGAAGTTACCAATTTTTTTTGGATCTAAGCTGTAGACTCAAATTTGTATTTCCGGAATAAAATTTGTGGCGATCTCAAAAGTGGCGGAATAAGAATTTTTTTATGATTTTCTGGGGCGAAAGGAGGTGTTTGTAAGTGATTCGCGGTACCTGCATCGTTGCCAATTTTTTGTAGCTACCTTGCAGGCTCAAAATCGTATTCCGGGAATAAAATTATTGGCGATCTTTGCCAATCTTTGTAATACTTATTTTATCATATGGAGTTTCGTCAAAGTTTATGTAAACCTTTGCCAAATATACAATAAAAAATAAAGTAAAAGGCGTCTAGGTGCATGTATCTCGCAAGAGCTTGGTATTAAAATATTGTTTCTGAAAATTTATTTTCTTCATTCCCAACATATTTTAAATATTTTTCCAACATATTGCTAATATATTCTCAATATCCTATTATTTTAGGTTTAAAAGAGTTTGTCGAAAACGCGGATAAAGCATCATATCATGGGTATGGAATTGAAAAATCTATTTGCCAGTTAAAACTCGATCCTATATTTGTAATTTTAATTCCAGTTTAAAGTATGACTGAAAGTATGACTCAAAGTATGGCTTCCAGTGTTGCTCTAGCTGTCGCCGAGATAGGGACTTATTCTGCTTGGCCACCCATGAGTCATAATTTTCGTACACGAGATATTTTTGCAAGCGAATCGCCATATCCCGCGTAAAAAAAAATATGTTCATATTAACTTTATACGAAGTTTGGATTCATATGAACTTCATATGAATTTGTCGAATGCTTTCATTTGTATAGTTTTGGTATTATAAAAGTACGTAAAATGTTTATACAAAGTTTATACAAATTTTATAAAGTAGATATTAATGCAGAATATACACCTTTAGTCCGAAAAAATCGCAAAAAAAATCTAATTCTACCGTTTTTGAGATCCCCGATAATTTTATTATCGGAATACAATTTTGAGCGTGCAAGATATCTACAAAAAAATTGGCAACCTCCAAAGCACCGCCGAACACCCCCTTTAGTCTGAAAAAATCGCAAAAAAAATCTAATTCCGTCGTTCTTGAGATCCAATTTTGAGCATGCAAGATAGCTACAAAAAAAAGGCAACCCCCAAAGCACCACGGAACACCCCCAAACTACCCCTTTAGTCCGAAAAAATAGCAGAAAAATCTAATTCTGCCGTTTTAGAGATCCCCGATAATTTTATTATCTGAATACAATTCTGAGCATGCAAAATAGCTACAAAAAATTGGCAACCCCCAAAGCACCGCGGAAGAACCCCCTTTCGCACAAAAAAATCTAATTCTGCCGTTTTTGAGATCCCCGATAATTTTATTATCGGAATAAAATTTTGAGCATGCAAGATAGCTACAAAAAAATTTTCAACCCCGAAAGCACGGCGGAACACCACCAAACTACCCTTTTCGCTCGAAAAAATAGGAAAAAAAACTAATTCCGCTGTTTTTGAGATCCCCGACAATTTTATTATCGGAATACAATTTTGAGCATGAAAGATAACTACAAAAAAAATTGGCAACCCCTAAAGCACCACGGAAGACCCCCTTTAGTCCGAAAAAATTGCAGAAAAATCTAATTCTGTTGTTTTTGAGATCCCCGACAATTTTATTATCGGAATACAATTTTGAGCATGCAAGATAGCTACAAAAAAATTGGCAACCCCCAAAGCACCGCGGAAGACCCCCCTTTCGCACAAAAAAATCTAATTCCGCCGTTTTTGAGATCCCCGACAATTTTATTATCGGAATACAATTTTGAGCATGCAAGATAGCTACAAAAAAATTGTCAACCCCGAAAGCACGGCGGAACACCACCAAACTACCCTTTTCGCACGAAAAAATAGCAAAAGAAACTAATTCCGCTGTTTTTGAGATCCCCGACAATTTTATTATCAGAATATAATTTTGAGCATGCAAGATAACTACAAAAAAAATTGGCAACCCCCAAAGCACCACGGAAGACCCCCTTTAGTCCGAAAAAATTGCAGAAAAATCTAATTCTGTCGTTTTTGAGATCCCCGACAATTTTATTATCGGAATACAATTTTGAGCATGCAAGATAGCTACAAGAAAATTGGCAACCTCCAAAATACCGTGGAAGACCTCCAAACTACCCCTTAAGCACGAAAAGATCGCAAAAAAATCTAATTCCGTCATTTTTGAGACCCCGATAATTTTATTCCTGGAATACATGGCCGTTTTTGAGATCGTAAATAATTTATTTTTCTTACTTTATTTTATACTTTTTAACATTAAACGTTTTGGAATGCTAAGTAAATCTTCGTTTTTATAAAATGGAGATAAGTTATGAACCACTTCTTCAAAATAAACTTTATATTAAATATAAAAAAATTCTAGAAGTTTTTATAAAATATACTAAATAATATGAATTTTCATTACAAAAGAAATATCAAAAAAAGATCTTTTAAGGAAAAATAGTCTACGACCTCTTGTATAAGAACAAATACTTACTGAAAATTGCTTGTCATTTGCTGGGGAAATAAACGTACGGCAATGACTTCCAGCCCATAAATCAGACGTATACGATTAACATGACTTACAGAATGGCTAGATGTAGGGGAAACTGTGGCTTGTTGGCTAGTGATGTACGTTGGTGCAGTGTTGATATTTCCGCTTATCAACATCATTTGGTTGATACTAACTGTGTGTAATACTGCCGTATTAGAGAAAGCTGGCTAAAGTTTTGATAAAGTTTCTTCGACGTGAAAGTTTACATGAAGTTTTACTAAAAAATAGAGAAAGCTTCATAAAGTTTTGATAAAGTTTCTCCGAAGTGAAAGTTTACAGGATGTTTTGCCAAAGTTTAGAGAAAGTTTTGCTAAACTTTGGATAAGTATTCTCAGAAGTAAATACGTAGAAGTTTTGCCAAAGTTTAGATAAGTTTAGCTAAAGTTTGGATAAAGTTTGTCAGAAATAGATGTTTTAGAGGATGTTTTGCTAAAGTATAGAGAAAGTTATCCTAAAGTTTAGATAAAATTTCTCACAAGTGAAAGTTTACAGCAAGTTTGCCAAAATTTAAAGAAAGATTGGATAAAGTTTGTATAGAGTTTCTCCAAAGTAGAAGTTTAGAGAATGTTTTGCCAAAGTTTAGAGAAAGTTATGCTAAAATTCGGATAAAGTTTCTCCGACGAAAGTTTTGTGGAAGTTTTGCCTAAGTTTAGATAAAGTTTTTTTAAAGTTTGTATAAAGTTTGGATACAGTTTCTCCAAAGTTAAAGTTTAGAGATTGTTTTGCCAAAGTTTAGATAAAGTTTTTCTAAAGTTTGGATAAAGTTTGGATACAGTTTCTACAAAGTAAAAGTTTAGAGAATGTTTTGCCAAAGTTTAGAGAAAGTTTTGCTAAAGTTCGGATAAAGTTTCTCCGCCGTGAAAGTATGAGGAAGTTTTGCCAAAGTTTAGATACATTTTTGCAAAAGTTCGGATAAAGTTTGGATAAAGTTTCTTCGACATGAACGTTTTGTGGAAGTTTTTCCAAAATTTAGATAAGGTTTTGCTAAAGTTTGTCAGAAATAGATGTTTTAGAGGATGTTTTGCTAAGGTATAGAGAAAGTTATCCTAAAGTTTAGATAAAATTTCTCACAAGTGAAAGTTTAAAGGAAGTTTGCCAAAATTTAAAGAAAAATTGGAAAAGTTTGTATAAAGTTTCTCCAAAGTGAAAGTTCAGAGAATGTTTTGCCAAAGTTTAGAGAAAGTTATGCTAAAGTTCGGATAAAGTTTCTCCGACATGAAAGTTTTGTGGAAGTTTTGCCTAAGTTTAGATAAAGTTTTTTTAAAGTTTGGATAAAGTTTGGATACAGTTTCTCCAAAGTTAATGTGTAGAGAATGTTTTGCCAAAGTTTAGATAAAGTTTTTCTAAAGTTTAGATAAAGTTTGGATACAGTTTCTCCAAAGTGAAAGTTTAGAGAATGTTTTGCCAAAGTTTAGAGAAAGTTTTGCTAAAGTTCGGATAAAGTTTCTCTGACGGGAAAGTGTGAGGAAGTTTTGCCAAAGTTTATATAAATTTTTGATAAAGTTCGGATAAAATTTGGATAAAATTTCTTCGACATGAAAGTTTTGTGGAAGTTTTGCCAAAGTTTAGATAAAGTTTTGCTAGACTTTTGGATAAAGTTTGGATAATGTTTCTCCGAAGTGTAAGTTTAGATGAATGTTTTACCAAAGTTTAGAGAAAGTTTTGCCAAAATTTAGATAAAGCTTTCTAAAGTTTGGGTAAAGTTTGCATAAAGTTTCTCCGAAGTGAAAGATTAAAGAATTTTTTGCCAAAGTTTAGAAAAAGTTTTGCTAATGTTCGGATAAAGTTTCTTCAACATGAAAGTTTTGAGGAAGTTTTGCCAAAGTTTAGGTAAAGTTTTGCTCAGGTTTAAATCAAGTTTGGATTGTTTCTACGAAGGAAAGTTTAGAAAATGTTTTGCCAAAGTTTAGAGAAAGTTTTGCTAAAGTTCGAATAAAGGTTCTCCGACATGAAAGTTTTGAGGAAGTTTTGCCAAAGTTTAGATAAAGTTTTGCTAATGTTTGGATTAAGTTACTCTGAAATGAAAGTTTACATGAAGTTTTGTCAAAGTTTAAGTTGCAAGACTTTAAGCCATACTATTACTTAGACTTCTTGAAAGTCTTTAGCTAGACTTTACGCGAGACTTTTAGCCAAACTTTAAGCCAGACCTTAAGCTAGATTTTTAGCAAAACTTTTAGCCAGACTTTAAGCCAGACTTTTAGCCAGACTTTAAGCCAGACTTTAAGCCAGACTTTAAGCCAGTTTTTAAGCCAAACTTTGAGCAAGACTTATAGTCAGACTTTAAGCCAGACTTTTAGCCAGACTTTAAGACAGACTTTTGGTCAGTCTTTAAGCCAGACTTTTAGCAAGACTTTTAACCAAACTTTAAGCCAAATTTTAAGCCCGAGTTTTAGCCAGGCTTAAAGCCAAACTTTTAGTTAATCTTTAAGCCACACTTTTAGCCAGACTTTTAGCCAGACTTTTAGCAAGACTTTTGGCGATACTTTAAGCCAGATTTTAAGTCCGACTTTTAGCCAGACTTTAACCTACATTTTAAGCTTGAATTTTAGTTATGTTTGACTTTAGGCCATACTTTAAAACAGACATTAAGATAGAAATTAGATATAGATATTTTATCGAAATATTAGAAGAACTTTCGGGAAACTTTATGAAAAATTTCTTAAAACTTTAGCTAAACTTTATCTCAAATACGCAAAAACTTGGAAGGCATACGTTTTCCAAAACAGTTCTGTTAGAATTAGCTTTACTAACTTTTGCTAAACGTCTGTAAGACTTTGTGAAAGTACTGCTGAAGTTAATAAAAGTTTTCCAAGGCGTGCGCAAAACTTTGGATCAGATATCCCAAAAATTTGCAAATATTTGCTGAAACTTTGCCTAACATCGACTTAAGTAAGCATAAGCTTTCCCGAAATTACATAAGCTTTACCAGAATTTCGGTGAGAAACTTTGCTCTGAGAAAACATTTAGTAATTCAGTTACACGTAGCTATCTTTTTATGTATAAATAAAGGCGGCTTAGCTGCTATTGTAATGAATAGTGATACATACACTACTCTGCGGCTGCTAAGCAGTGCAAAATATCTTTCATACGTGCCGTACTTTCGCCAAACTTTCGCTAAACTTTGGAGAACCTTCATCTAAACTTGCACTTAGACAAACTTTATCCAAACTTTCGCAAAAATTGATCCAAACATTCGCAATACTTTCTATGGGGAAAATATAGAATTATTTTAATAATTTATTTCCAATACATGGGTAATTTGGATAAAGTTTCTCTAAAGCGAAAGTTTATACAAAGAATCTCCGAAGTTTAGCGAAAGTTTCGCGAAAGTTTTGGTAAAGTTTTGCCGTACTCTTTGCCAGACTTTCAGCCAGACTGTAAGCTAGACTTTAAGCCACACTCGTTTATCCGCTGTAAGGAAAAATATAAGCACGTTATGTTATAAGAAGTGAAAAATAACTGACATTGATCTTGACAAATTATGAATAAAACTCATTTGGCTTTTTTCAGCATATTCGCAACATTAACATATAGTAACGGTGAGCAGTCCGCGAATGATATAAAAATATAGCACGGCGGTGGAATGTGTACGCCAGCGGCGCCATCTCTTAGGCATTTCGGGCACTGTCGTGTTTGTAAACATTCTCATTGACATGATATGTATAACCCACAATATGCGAGACAATCTAATGAATTTTATATGACACATTGGTAATTAGAAATAGCACGTCATCGGTATTATGAAGGGATTCATAAAGCTTCTGTGAAAATTCATGGACATTTCGTAAGCTCAAGCCTGGAAATACGCATAGCTATAAACATTATTCGTCGTATCATGAAGTTGCCGCTTGCTAGCTACAGTTCGTTTTTCAGAGCAATTCCGTCAACATAATTCCTGTTCCTCGAACGTCTGGTAAATCGTCTGTCCAGTCGTAAAAACCGATTTTTAATTCTCAACTATAAATTAATTTATAGTGATTTCGAGGTCGGACAAAGGCGCTATGGTCTTTAAATTTAATAAACTTCGATACATGATCGTGATAACGAAACTTTCAATATATTTGGAAAAAATAGGTTTGCTATTTTTTTTATTATTCGCCCTACGTTAATTTTGACTGCGCCATTGCATTCCTCGGATCCTAAAACCCTTAGATCCGTCACCTTCTCGAACATTATGCAATTTGTCTGGGAAAAAATCTAATGTCCGGATAGTTTGGATCACGCGGTATAAGTGCTGAAACTATCAGAGTCAAAACATCATTTGTTGCTGTACGAGGTAAGTTTCAATTTAGTTTACATAGTTAGTGTAAAATAACGATATCATGAAAAACGTGTATCGATTTGAATAAAACAATAGTTATTTTCGATACAAGTGTGCGAAGTGGGTCATTCTCGCACGGGTGTAGTTTGTCGCCCGAGCGAAGCGAGGGTGACAAAAACACCCGTGCAATGATGACCCTTTTCGGTCACGTGTATCGAACTCTATTTTTTTTAACGGAGTGTGTGAAACTAGCCTTGTTGTTGGTTTCACACACTCCGTTAAAAAAAATAATTTTCTATGCACGTGCAAGATCATTTATCTCACTAATAGCGAATAGTGCTATTATATTTTAGAGCTTGCTCTTATCTTTTATTACATACATATCACAATTTCGAAAATGTAATTAGCACATATCCATAAATTATCTTTGAAATTATGAAGCACCCTTGGGGCAATTGGACGCGCTTTTTCCGAGGTAAATTGGCCCGGGTTAAATTCTATGAGTTATTTTGAGAATGCATTTTTTTAATGGAGTGTGCAAAACTCGCCGTTTCGTGCTTGTTTTGCGTGTGCGAAGTAGCTGTTTTTTTTACACACGCTGTGCGTGAAATACGCGCATGCCCGGATTAATTTACCTCGCGCACCCTTCTCGTAGGAGCGTATGCGAAGCACGCGTATGCGCTGATCATTTGACTTCGCGCACGCGGAATAATAGAACCGTGGTGGGTTGGTCGCCATAACGAGAGCCAAACCCGTGGTGACAAGCGCGGGAAACCGGTCGAGTCAACCACGTGGTGGAAAGAGCGAGAAACCCGAAAAGTTACACTCAAAAACGGCGGAATTAGATTTTTTTTGCGATTTCATCGGACAAAAGGGGTAGTTTGGGGGTCTTCCGCGGTGCTTTAAGGGTTGCCAATTTTTTTGTAGTTATTTTGTATGTTCAGAATTGTATTCCAGGAATAAAATTATCGGGGAACTCGAAAACAGCGGAATTACATTTTTTTTGCGATTTTTTCGTGCGAAAGGGGGTGTTCCGCGGTGCTTTGGTGGTTGCTAATTTCTTTTGTAGATATTCTGCACGGTCAAAATTGTATTCTAGGAATAAAATTATCGGGGATCTCAAAAACGGCGGAATTAGATTTTTTTGCGATTTTTTCGTGCGAAGGGGGGGTGTTCCGCGGTGCTTCGGAGGTTGCCAATTTTTTTGTAGATATCTGCATGGCCAAAATTGTATTCCGATAATTAAATTATCGGGGATCTCAAAAATGGCGGAATTAGATTTCTTTTGCGATTTTTTCGTTCGAAAGGGGTAGTTTGGGGGTTTCGGCGGTGCTTTGGGGGTTGCCAATTTCTTTTGTAGATATTTTGCATTGTCAAAATTGTATTCCGGGAATAAAATTATCGGGGATCTCAAAAACGGGGAATTAGATTTTTTTGCGACTTTTTCGTGCGAAAGTGGTAGTTTGGGGGTTTTCCCGGTGCTTTGGGGTTGCCAATTTTTGTGTATCTATCTTGCATGCTCAGAATTGTATTCCTGTAATAAAATTATCGGGGATCTCAAAAACGGCGGAATTAGATTTTTGTTTGCGATTTTTTCGTGCTTTAGGGGTAGTTCGGGGGGCTTCCGCGGTGTTTAGGGGTTGCCAATTTTTTGTAGATATTCTTCATGGTCAAAATTGTATTCCGATAATAAAATTATCGGAGATCTCAAAAATGGCGGACTTAGATTTTTTAGTAGCTATCTTGCATGTTCAAAATTGTATTCCGATAATAAAATTATCAAAGATCCCAAAAATGGTGGAATTAGATTTTCTTTGCGATTTTTTCGGACTAAACGGGAGTCTTCCCCGGTGCTTTAGGGGTATACAATTTTTCTGTAGCTATTTTGCATGTTCAGAATTGTATTCCGGAAATAAAATTATCGTTAACTCAAAAACGGCGGAATAAGATTTTTGTTTGCGATTTGTTCGGACTAAACGGGGATCTTCCAAAGTGCTTTGGGGGTTGCCAATTTTTTGTAGCTATCTTGCATGCTCAAAATTGTATTCCGATAATAAAATAATCGGGAATCTCAAAAACGGCGGGATTAGAATTTTTTTGCGATTTTTTCGTGCGAAAGGGGTAGCTTGGGGGTGTTCTGCGGTGCCTTGCGGATTGACAATTTTTTTTTGTAGATATTCTGCATAGTCAAAATTGTATTCCAATAATAAACTTATCGGGGATAAAATGTCGGAATCAGATTTTTTTGCTATTTTATCGGACTAAAGGGGGTATTCCGCGGTGCTTTCGGGGTTGCCAATTTTCTTGTAGATATTCTGCATGGTGAAAATTGTATTCCGATGTTAAAATTATCGGGTATCTCAAAAACGGCGGTTTTAGAATTTTTTTCTTTTTTTTCCACTACAAAACGGAGTTTTAAGGGTAAGTTTCTTTTGTTTTTTTTTTTTTGTACTTTTACTTGTTGTTCACATAATTTTTGTCGCTATAGAATCGATTCCGTGCGGAAATAATAATTTTTTGGATGTTTGGATTTTCGTTGGAGTCGCAACGTTGCAAACTTCAACCACATATTTTATAAAAAGTTTTTTCTTACTCCCCCACCCGAAAGTACGTACTTTCGACCCGCATCTCCGAGCCTAAAGTTAACTTTCACACCCTATTTTAGACCAACCGCGCGCTCTGATTGGCTGCCGAAATTTCCCGACCCACTGCGCTTGAGCGCCCGTGCGCATGAGCCACTCTGTCTCATGCGGACGGGTGACGAGAAAAAAGAGTTAGTTGAAATAAAAAGTGGTGTTGTTTGATCGTACAGGTCATTGTTTTTCTCTCTTGTTTTCTACACGTACTTACGAGTCGTGTAGAAACAATTAAGTAAACGTGCGGACGGGAGCGTCCGAGGAAAAGATGTTTGTGCGGTGTGAAGGTTAGACACGTACACCCAATGGACATTGATTCGTGTCGTTAGTGACCGTCATGCATAACCTTTTCAATTGTTTTATCATTTCTTATGTATGTTAACGTTCAAAAGGTTATGCGTGACGGTCACTAACGGGCACGTTCGACACGAATCAATGTCCATTGGGTGTACGAAATAGTCAGAGGAAAGTGCATCGGTGACGAGAAAAAAGAGTTAGTTGATCAAACTTTATTGTACTTATTTCATCACCTTATTTCTTTCTTTTTTTAATGAATGTGTTTCTGATGCCCGCCCTGACCAGCAAAACCTCGGCTTCGCCTCGGTCTTGCAAATGTCGGGCGGGTATCAAACCATCTCTGCAACAGCGAAAGTAGCAGACGCCCAAAAAACCAGCTCTCCACGCCGGGCCAAAAGAAAAAACAGTCGGTAATATCGACCGAGCTACCCAAAGCGGCCGACAGAGGCACTACTATCGAGCGGGCTGAAAGAAAAACTAACAGTCAAACACAGTTAGCAGACGACAACGCAATTTTATTAATTATTTAACTATTACAGAACGTATTTTCGGCCGGGGGGTAAGAAAAATAGTATACAATACTTGGACTGGAAATTGGATGGCCTGGGCGAGCGTCATACCGCGCACGCACCGAAAATCCAATTTCCGGCCCACGTATCGTAATATATTATTTTGAAGTTATTAAAAGTTCATATGAAGTTCATATGAACCTCTTGTCTCTCCCAGGATTGTTGTTCATTCTGACTGCTGGTCGATTACTCAGCAAGAGTCGGGACGACCATGTGATCTGCCTGCGAGAGAGTAAGAGAGAGGGTATAAAACTAAAAGGTGTGTGTGTGTGTGTGTGTGTGTGTGTATACTAACAATTTTATCGCGGGAATTTCTTCGAGAACTTACCAAATACTTATAAAAAAATTACCGACACCAAAATCGATCCGGAACCCTTTCTTCAGGGGGTGCAAATGGGGAAAAATGGTTAAAAATACATACCTTTCAAAAATTATGTCTCTAACGTTTATGAATTTACTAAAAATTTTTAATGCGGGAATTTCTTCGAGAGCTTACCAGAGACTCATACAAAAATTGCCGATATCAAAATCCATCTTGAAACTTCGTTCAAGGGGTGCAAATGGGGCAAAACTACTAAAAATACATGAAAAATACCTTCAAAAATTCATTTGAGAGATTCTGTCTCGGAAGTTTATGAATTTAATAAAAATTGTATTGGGGGAATGGCTTCGAACGCTTTTCAAATAGCATCTTCTGTTAGCCTTGGCCGAGATAGCACGTTCTGTAAGCCTCGGCAGAGACAGCATCTTCTGTTAGCATCGGCCGAGATGGCATCTTCTGTTAGCCTCAACCGGGATTGCATCTTGTTCCGCTCAGCCGAGATAGCATCTTGTTCCGCTGAGCCGTTGATATTATGTTTAAAAATTATAAATTAAGAAGTGAAAATATGTAATAAATAAATAGAGTAGGGTGTTATAAATACTTTAGGATTACGTTTGATTACAATGTTAAATGGGATAAACACATTGAAAACATAATTAACAAGTCGAAATATCTTATATTAATTTTTTACAAAATCGCAAATCACAATAACAAAATAATAATAATAATCACAATAACAAAATAAAATAATGAATTAGAACAATACAATAATTAATTATAACAATAAAATAATTAATTAAAACAATTAAATAATTATATTAATACTTAATTAAAACAATTTAATTTATTATAAAAATTCTGCGACG
The DNA here is from genome assembly GCA_036365515.1 of Torymus aiolomorphi. NCBI lineage: Eukaryota > Metazoa > Arthropoda > Insecta > Hymenoptera > Torymidae > Torymus > Torymus aiolomorphi. Next base: position 100,073,658 of record CM070875.1, on the reverse strand, counting down.
GATTCCTTTGAAGATAAATCTAATAAATATCTTTTTTTATTAAAACTATGAAAACAATTTTAATAAAAATAGACAAGTTATTTGCAATTTATCTTCAAAGGAAAGGTTCGATGTGGCCGCCAGCTTTATCAATGACGCAACGCAAGCGCCGTTCATAATTTCCCCGGACCCTTCGCAGTTCCGCAGGGGTGATAGTAGCGAATGCATTTTCAATCCGCTGAATCATATCTTCGCGGGTAGTCGGACGATTGTGGTAGCAAATGTCCTTGACTTTCCCCCAACGATAAAAATCCAGCGGATTGAGGTCCGGGGATCGTGGCGGCCACTTCGAAGGTCCGTTCTTTCCAATCCAGCGCCGGTGGAAAATTTGGTTGAGGCATTCAGTCACAGGTGCCGTGTTATGGGCTGGTGCCCCGTCCTGCAACCACCACATGGTGTTGCGTTGGACGGGCACATTTTCGAGGAGACGTGGCAATGTGTTTTGGAGAAATTCCAAATACACTTGTCCGAGAAATCCCGGGTCCCTCCTAATCCGCCGCAGCATTTGTTCCGCAAAAGTAACCCTCTTCTCATAATCGGGATTATGTAGCCGTGGCTTTGGTTGTGGTTTGTACGGGAATCACGATAACCCTTACTGTCTCTCTTGGTGCATCTATAACAAAAAAATCATAATAGTGTTAATATTTAAACAAAGAATGGTATGAATATTAATTATTCGTATATTACATTATTACATTATAACATTCAATTTTATTGTTGAGTAATATATTCATAGTTTTTATTTTAAATGTAATAAATTTAATAAATGTAACAAATTTCTTATAATAGTTAAAACGAATTGTACTATTATGAAGAAGATTTATTCTCAATTAGAATAATTAATAGTTTACTGTCACAGTATTAATGATTGAATATACTCACTGAGGTCGCGTGCAAGAGCATTCACGCTTTGGACGGAGTTCTCCTCCAAACGTGCATTGACGACCTCTCGTAGAGGACCGTCACGTACTGGTCGTGGTCGCCTGGCTCGAGGAGCGTCAACGCAACCATGCTGTCGGTAACGATCAACGACACTGTAATTTATATACAATTAGCAACTATGTTCTATTGTTTTTTCTTTTTCTTTTAAGAGAAAGATAGATTTTAAGATTATACAGAAAAAGAACATTTGGCCTCTATCTTGTGACGAAGACCAAGCTCCGCACAGATGTGCGTGTAGGTAAGCACATCTATACACACGTACACAGGCATATGGCCAGCCGAAGTCAGCAGCAAGGCAACAGGAGCAGCACGCGAGCGTCATGCAAAGAGTGTCATACTAGATCACTGAAAGAAATTTTTGCATTGGAGCTGCGCATTTGAAACAGTACAGATTCAGTCAGGGACAATAAGTGCTGGGGTTGCTCTGAATTGGAGCATACGAAACGGAGTCGAGCCAGAATACAACCCAGAACACAACTGAGATACAAAAACTGAAACAAATTTTTTTGAGGTCACGCCTACCAAATAAGGTTTTTTCGGTTCTTTGGGGGACCCCCAACATGAAAATATTCGTGAACACTCATTATCCGTTACCAAGCTTTTTTGCCGACGAAATCAATTTTTCTTATGGAAATTTAATATGGAAAAAATGGACGAAAAGTAGTCATTGATGATTAACCAATAGCAAACTATTGAAGAGTCCAAACGAAATTCCACAAAGAAGTGATTAAAGTCAAAGAATAGAGCTTTAATTTGAGATGAGAATCGTTCAAATTGGTTGATTCTGTGCAAAGCTACGTGAAGTTGAAAATGGCAAAAAATAACAAAAATTTGATGAATTACGTGGGTTTGAAAAAAATCGCTCATTTTCGTCATTATTCGCCATTTTCAAATACACGTAGCTTTGCACAGAATCGACCGATTTGAACAATTCTCATCTCAAATTAAAGCTCTATTCTTTGACTTTAATCGCTTTTTTGTGGAATTTGGCGTAGTCTCTTCAATAGTTTGCTATTGGTTAATCATCAATGACTACTTTTCGTCCATTTTTCCCATATTAAATTTCCATAAGAAAATTTGATTTCGTCGGCAAAAAAAACCTGGTAACGGATAATGAGTGTTCACGAGTATTTTCATGTTGGGGGACCCCCAAAGAAATAATAAATAAATATAAATATAATAATAATAATATAAATTAATAATATAAAATTATTATTATTTTTATTTTAATAATATATAAATATGTGAGTGAGCAGCGGGGTACCGGTGCTCGAGCGATCGTGAACTATCCTCAGGCATATAAACGGAGGCCTAGAGTAAAGAGGCTCCAAACTTACCCTTATGTGACTTTGCCGGACACTTGTGCGCGGCGATCACAGTTATCTGGGAATGCCCTTTGTTAAAAAGGCGTATCTATTTTGAAAAAGTGAATTTTTTAATAAATTTTTTCATACGCTTCACCAGAGTTCGTTATTTATCCGTTCAAATACATAAGATAATGTAATGCTAAAAATATAGGTACTCTATGTGTGAATATAAAAACAATAACTATTTCCTGATGGATCACAGTATGTACAATTGTATCTCGACGGCTGATCGAAACAAAAGGAGCTAACTCAACGCGAGCTTTACGAAGGGGCTATCTCAGCGCGCGCTCGAAGAATGTGATAACTCAGCGCGTACTCGAAGAAGGTGGTAACTCAGACGTATATTTTTTTCTGAAATTTTGTAGTGTTAGCCCTGCGTTCTTTTGAAATAAAATACTTTTTCTACCAAATTAGCAACTATTAGAACCATACAAATATTATAAATTATGGTTTGATACTGATTTTGGAGGGTTGTAAAAATTTTCATCTTTGAAAAGCTATCTACTTTAAACATATCAACATAAAAAATCTTGTTGTTACATGATACTAGGGTAGTGGTCCCTATTAGTGTGCCTGTCCGTATTTGTGTTCCGTTTTTGTCATTTCCGATGTAAACAAAAGGTTCTATCATTAAAAATAACGAAAGACTATTACAAGAAGCTGTCAAAAGATGATTTATTCCATATTACTCGGTTTGATGTATTATTTGTTAATAATCGTAAGTTAAAAAGTGTCACTAATACTGCCTGTCGTCTGGTTTAACCTTTAGAGGACGGGATGGCCCCTATACGGGCCATGCCCATGATCGACCCTTTACATGTGTTAGTTTTGAGATGTGAGACATCACAAAAACTCGATTTCTATAGAAAAGTGAGAGAAAACAGTAAACCCAAATCCCCGTCCTCTAAAGGTTAAGGGTACACTAATAATAGAATTATCGATTGTTACACTCTTTCCACATGTGTATGCACATGTGCAGTTTAGCTAATAAATTTGATTCGATAAATTAATAAATGTTCTTTAAATATATCGACATTATACACGCTCAACAACTATACATTAAAATGTGAAAATAATATATTGCGCAGCTAAGGAGTAAAAGTAAAGAATGTCCCAGATCGCATGTAAATGTCACCCGAGCCGAAGGCGAGTGTGGCGAGGTGATACTATATATCGTCGCTTCCGAATGAGAACGGGTCATCTCAGCGCCCGGTTGAAGAAGAAGTCATCTCGACGCCCGGTTGGAAAAGGAGTCATCTCGGCGCCCGGTTGGAAAAGGTGCCATTCCAGTGTCCGGTCGAAAAAAAGTACCTTTCATTGAGGTTTTGAGCACTGCAAAAGTATATTTTCGGAAGAGCTTTATATCGTTTTATACAGTAATTATTTTTATATAAAACGATATAAAGCTCTTCCGAAAAATATGCTTTGGCAGTGCTGAAAACCTCAATCAAAGGTACTTCTTTTCGATCGGACACTGAGATGGCACCTTTTCCAACCGGGCACTGAGATGACTCCTTCTCCAACCGGGCACTGAGATGACTCCCTTACCAACCGGATGTAGAGATGACCCCTTCTTATTCGGGAGCGACGATATAGTAACACACTCGTCGCGTGACGCTCGCATTCTGCTCCTGCCGCCTTGCTGCTGACTTCGGTTGGCCATGTGCCTGTGTACATGTGTACATACGTGTGCCTACCTACGCGCACACCTGTGTGAAGCTTTGTCTCCGCCACAATCTATCGATAAGCTATAAATCTATCTATCTATAAATCCATCTGTATATCTATAAATCGGTATATCTCAATCTGTCTATCTAATATCTATATAATAGTCTATCTATCTATCGATATATCTATATATGTCTTTAATATTCAATTTTTCTAATTTAATAATTGATAATCTCAAAATAAGCACGCAATGATTATTTTACTACTGTAACCTTAAAATCACAACTTTGGTATGATTTTTCGGCGCTCGTGGTATAAAATACAGTTCGAGACTAATACGTAAGTAGATTATTTACCGTCGCATCAGGAAAATAAGTAATCTACTTCCGCACCGGTGTCGAAAAGTACTATTATAAAACTTACGTGAATCTAACCTACTGCCCCGATGGAAATGGAAAATGTATGTATAAATGTAAAAAATGTATGTAAATGTAAATAAGTGTATATAAAAGTTGTAATTGGAACATTTTTTACATTTATATACGTTTATGTACTCTTATATACACACACACACACACACACACACACACACACACACACACACACACACACACACACACACACACACACACACACACACACACACACACACACACATACCCACACACACACACACACACACACACACACAGACAGACACACACACATACACACACACACACACACACAGACACGTTTTTTTTACAAAAACTTACACTTATTTACTTATGTTTGTGTAAAAAAATAAATAAACTGACCGCATAAACGATTGGCGACTAGGCAGCGGCTCTTCCGGCAATTCCACACTGTACAAATTTCGGGCAGCAATGATGTTGTACTCGCTGTTTTCTCCCATGGTGCGATGAAGCATCTCGAGCATCCTCTGCCATCGCCTAAGGTTTTCCCCTCGTCTTTCATTCGCGGCCATGTCGCCGTCTGCACGTTGTAGAGCTTTGACGTGGACTACCGCAGTGATGGTGCAAGCTCCTAACGCGCGTCGTTTGCTTACTTGTTTAAAAATAAACATGAACATCGAGCGCGTCGTTTTGAAGTTAGGCGCGTTTATGTATATGCGAACGTTAATTTTTTTTTTGCTTATGTGCACTATAGATTATTAATTGAACTATAGATTGTTAATTTATTTATTGTAGGCCAAGATTCATTACGATCATTTAGTTGACGAGAAAACGTCTTTTCAAATTTCATTTTTCAGTTTTGCGGCGAAAACTGATAGTGTTTCTCAAGCCTTATTACTTATTACTTACTATATATACCACTATTATTGCTTAGGCTTTACTTATATAATATATATATTCCCTACTTATTTTTTACTCTGTACTATATATTGACGTACCGTACTTATTATTTATACGCTGTGTGTATATATATATCGACGGGCAGTGTACATATGATGTATGCAGTATGTGAGGTTGAAAGTTAAATGACTATCATTCTCATCATTCTTATTCTCATAATTCTTATTCTTCAATGCAAAATTTTCCCATAGATAGAGATTATAATATCTCTATAAAAACCTTGTTAAGTACAGTAAAACTTCGCTCATTGGAAGAGGTCGATGCAATAATATATCTACGAAAACCTCGCGTACTGAGGTAGGTGTAAGTAGCATATATTTTAAACGATGTTTTTTCATATAAACGGTATTTATGACCGTACAAGAGGCCGATGCAAAATTTTTCGATATAGAGTAATCTCTATGAAAACATCGCGCACTGTGATAGGTTCTAATAAGTATATTATTTAATGAAACGTTTTTTTATCGTTATAATCGGTATTTATGACCGTAAATGGTCGTTACGGTCATTTCTCTTTTTCTGATTGGCCGTACTCTGTGCGCGCTGCGCGTTTCGGTATCGCTGCTTTTATACAAAGTGCGATAAGTACTGCGGCCCATGCCTGCTGCTCGGTGTTCCTGACAGTGATGATAAGAAGTGCAGTTCATCTCCTTAATACGTGCGAAGGTCCTCTTCACGATCGTGGTTACGGCACCGACGCACAGTGGAGCTTTTTGCCATTTTTTGCACAAAATTGATAGCTCCGCTTGGAATTAACGAATCTGCACCGTTCAGGTCTTAAAATTTAAGGTTTTTTCCGTAGATTGGAGGAAAACTATCATTGATAGTGGCCAAAAACTTTCCGAGTCGAAAAATCAGCCTAAAAGAGATATTTTTACGATTTTTCGACTTTAAAATGTGATATCACCGCTTGCAATGAACGAAACTGGACCGTTTTGGACTTGAAATGTCAGGTTTCTTCTGTAGATTGGAGGAAAAATTTAATAATTAACTTGCATGAAGTAGATAGATTTGAAGAATTATATGATCAACTCTCAATCATTATCCGAAGTAAACTTATTAGTATAGTTTATTCTTTTACTTGAAGAAGAAAGAAATAAGAATAAACAAGATTCATCAACATTTTATTGAAATAAATAAATAAATTTTTTTTAATTTTGATAAAATATAATTAACAATTTGACGTTTTTTTTGGATTGCACATAAGAGTCAAAGTCCGTCGGTAATCATCTTTCGACATTTTTCCGTTAACTTCGACATTTTCATTGACGAAATCTGTAAGAAAGAAGGCATTAGCAATTTACTTTTTATCTTTCAAGTTTTAAAATAGTACATTGTGTAACAAGTACGATAAGTTGCCAATAGCGCACACGTAAGCTATTGTTAACATACCGCATTAGTTACACACAGTGTTTTTTATCACAAGTGCGAGAAAAATGCGTGTGTGGAGATAATATAACCTTCATAACCTCTCTACCATCGGTACACCGTAAGGGCGCTGCGTGCGCATTGGAGCGTGCGTTATTTTCATTACATAACGCATTTGCGTGCGTTATTTTTATAACGCACGGTGGAGCGTGTTTTAGAGAAAATAACGCACACAGTGTGTAATTGGACATTTAGCGTACGGAAAACCCTTACGCAATGTGGCATTGTTCGAGCACGCGTGATAAAATAGTACTTACGATATGGGTGTGAAACTCGCTTCGCTCGTGCGAAAAACGTCTCCTTAAACTTAATGTAAAAATCACCTTAAACACCAGTGTCGGACAGTATTTTATACCACGAGAGCCGAATAATCATATTAAAGTTATGATTTTGAGGTTAGAATGGTATAAAGATTGTTAATAAGTAGTTCTTAGTAGAAAATGTACTATATTTTCTAGCTAACGAATCACTTAAATAGAATTATTTTTACATAATGCATACGACATAATGGATTAGTATTTCATGAAATAACAATGTTGTAAAATCTAGAAGCGACATATATATTTAGCTTAAATTAAAATTTACTTATGGTCATTAAATAAAATCCAAATCTCGCTTTTAGCTACTAAGGTAGCTAAAGCAAAATAAATAACTTAGTTTTAACATTTTTTTAAGGGAGTCAAAAGTCCTTTTAATGAAATAATAAGCTTTTAATGTCATCAAGTATATCATGAATTTATATATAAAATATGTGGTTGAAGATTGCAATATTGCGACTCCAACGAAAATTCCAAATTACAAAAATTAACCGATTCCGCAGTAACAAAAATTATTGCAGGTTTTTAAATTTCTCTAATTTTTATATCGATGCCTCCCCCTGAACATGAACAAGGAATAAAATGAGACCTTCAGAAGTTCTGCATAATATCATACATAATTTTGCACGATTTCATGCAGTAATTCCTGAAGGAATTCTTACAGAAAATCCTGCAGGAAATTCTGTACAGATGTTTACGGAAAATCGTGTGAAGATTCATGCAGAAAATCCTGCAGAAAATCATACAGGAAATCATGTACAGATTTTTTAAGAAAATAATGTTAAGATTCATGCAGAAAATCCTATAGGTAATCCAGTACAAGTATCTGCAACGTCCATATGCCTGCAGATAATTCTATTCAGAGTTCTGCGGACAATCCCACAGGAAATTCTGCAGAAAACATCCTGCAAAAAAACCCGATAAAATATATTATATTCGGAGCGAAGGAGCAGATGCAAAGTAACGTCGGGAGTCCAGTCTTGGTGCGACGCTCGCCAGCGTCTCTCAGGCCCCTAGGAGTTAGCACGAGATGCTCACCGTAGCAAGACGCAACGAGGTAGCCGCTAGTTCCAGAGCAAGAGAGAAAGAGTAGAAGAGACGCCGGATATCGCAGCCAACGTAGCCCTCTAGCGCCATCCCCAACAGCCGTTGTAGCCGACAGTTTCGCAGCAGTTCTCGACATCCGCTGGATGACTCGGGGTCACGAGAGTCAGAGTGAGTGACCGAGGGCAGACGCGGCCATGCATCGCCGTAGATGTGAGCAGAGCGACGGCAGATTCGCGGCAACTTGGCGTAACATTGTAATAAATAAATTTTGATAAGAAGGATGGCCTAAGTTTAGGTAAACTTTTTTCAAACATGCAACAGAAAATAATTAATATTGCTAGTAAATGACAACTATGTTCCTCGTTTATCTTGCGAGCTTAGAATTACGTAATTGTATTTTCGAAATTTCAAGATATTCAATTTATTCAATTCAATTGAATTTATTAGATATTGCCAATATATTGCTAATAAATTGCCAGTATATTGCCAATTTATTGCTAATATATTCCCACAATATTGCCAATATATACTCAATATATTGTCAATATTTTCGACCTTCTTTAAGCCATACTTTTAACCATACTTCCAGCCATACTCCCAGCCATTCTTTAGCTCATACTTTCAGCCATACCTTAAGCCATACGGTTTAGTTGCATATGGTTTGCTTTTCATACCGATTAGGCAATCAGTTATAATGAAAAACCAAAAAGGTCTTCGTGTCTTGAGATGTTTTTCTAGGTTAGTTTTATCATTTAGTGAGAATTTATAGTTAGAATTTTATTTTGGTATGGAACCCCATTTTTCCCACCTAAGGGTAGTGCCTTTCATAGGATTTTGCTCGTAATATTTTTCTAGGTTCGCTTCATAATCTGGAAGAAGCTCTGAAAAAACTGTCGGAGTATAAGTTCGATTTTACGAGTTAGAATTCCCCCCCCCCCCCCCCTGATTCAATAAGATAATCATTTTGCATCCAAAGGATTTTCCCAAAAGGAATTTCCTTTTGGCTCAAGTAATCCATTTCTCTCAGTGTAGCAAGAGGTTTTCAAAATACTAGGATGCCGTCGCAATAGGTATCCGAGACATATGTTAAACTTTGTTATAAGTTGTCCAAACTTTATCTTTATTCCGCCAAAGTTTCCCAAAACATCCACTAAACTTTGGAATAAGATTTCCAAAATTTATCTTTACCTCGCAAAGGTTACCTAAATGTCAGCTAGACCTTTTTAAAGTTCATCAAAACGTTAGATAAACTTGGCAAAAGTTTTCCCAAACGTCTGCTAAACTTTATGATAAGTTTTCCAAATGTCTCCCTAATAGTATTGCAAAAAGTCTTGCTCAAGATTTTGCTTAAAGTCTTGCTGAAGGTATCGATCAAAGTGAAGTTGAACGTCTCGCTCAAATTCCAGCTGAAAGTCTCGCACAAAGTCTCGCTTAATCTCTCTCTTAAGGACGCTCTTGCATGAAAATTTGCGAACTGTGATATAACATTTTCAATAGTTCAAGATGTACCGAATCTTGTGGTATGTTTATTTTGCCCTATAACCGTGGAAAATTTTGAGAAATTAACGTTTGAAATTATAATTTTTTACATGTACTCTTATGGGACGGCGGGAAAAAATAGGTTAAGTCGAGTATTTCTGAAAAGGGATCAAATTTTTGACCAGTAAAAAACATATGGCTTTAAAGATTGAGGCTTCCCCTTTCAAATCACACCTTGTAAATTGTACGTAGCCGTGGGAAATTTCGAGATATTCATGATTATGAGCACAAATAGGAGACGGCCTACACGAGAGCGAGAGAGACAGAACGACGTGCATGGTATAGTTTGTGCTCTCGCTGAGCGCACAAACTGTATTGTCGTGCAAAAGCCTCCTTAAGGTCTCACTCAAAGTCTCGCTCAAAGGCTCGCTCCAAATATCGCTTTTGGGCTCGCTAAAAGTTCAACTCAATGTCTCTCTGAATATCTAGCTAAAAGGCATATTTAGTATCGCCAAAAATCTTGTTTGAGGGTGTAATAAATGTTCAGCTAGCTCGCGTAAAAAAAGTTACTATGGCCTAAATATTGCACATAGTATAAGCCAAGTATGGGCAAGAGGTGGCCTATGAGAAACAATATATGGGCAAAATATTGGCTTTATAATGCCCGGCGCCGGAGCCACATTTGGTCAGTATTTATACATTTCTTGGATAACTGTTGCCCATATATCGACCGTATATGCCAAGATATGGGAAAAATCAATCGATATATTGGAGAACAGTCATCCATATATGAGAATCGTATTGTGTCTACGTTTTTTTAATTTCAATAATCTTATAGTGTTCAGGCTAAATGTTTTATGTGAAAGTGTTATTAAATAGTACATTACGATACTAGTGCCATAAAGAACGACTTATGATACGTGTATCGTACATTATTTTATAGCCCTGACTGCATAAATCCACCAGGTGACGCCTATTCGTGCCATTAGCAGTCCATTTTTACAACGTGCAGTATCGCCCGAGCGATTGCGAAGGTGATAAGGACGGTGCAATAATGGACTACTTATGTCACTAATAGGCGTGGCATAAATGCAGATGTCACGAATAGGCGTGGCATAAATGCAACGAACGTTCTAATGATATAGAATGTCTTTTTCATCATCCGCGGGAAATGATATAGTTACGAAGGGAATTTTTATTACAGAATATATGTAATCGTTTTATCGGATTGTCATTAATCATAAAAAATCGCTGCATGCAATTTGTATGGGAAAGAAGTTCATTTTAATAGTTTAATAAATGAACTCAATAAAACCCTACTGTAATTACGGCCTATCATTTGCTCTTTTTTAAAATGTACAAATAAAGTTTGAACAACTTTTTTTTGTGTATATTTTTTTTTACTTTTCTATTACGTATCCCATCGTAAAATAAATGGTGATAATAGAGAGCCGAAATATATTTTTCTATTGAATAATGTTTGATAACATTTTGAAAGTGATGCGTACTTGGTTTATTCCCACTTGTGCTAGCCTATAATCAAAATCAAGCGGAGACAGTGACAATGTAGACGATTAGTTCAGTAAATTAATTAATTTAGATTTGGTAAAAATTTTAATGAAAAAGAGTTTCATGACAATAATTAAGAAAACGGCTACAATAAGTATCCCGTTGAATACTGATCATGTTTTACGAATTATTAGAAAACATATTTATAAATAATAATAAATCCATTTGTTAATAGCCGAGTAATGTATGAATAATGTCATTAAAGCGATTTACTTACAATGTGCCTACATCTCGGTTTACCGAGTAGCAGGTAAAAAGGTACACGATAAATACCAACAATATAATAGGGAATCCTACGCTTAACAAAAACAATTGTAAACTTTGAGAAGAATAAAATATCAATGTATCTTGTGCATTTATGTGTATACGCGTTCATATTACATAAATATTTATGAGTTAATCATCGCCTTCTATATTTGTCCCACTTCTCGGTGTACCGGGATTTGGGTACGTTCACCTAATCTTGGCTGTATGATGTCAATATCTTAATAATAACTATAAGAGACTGTGAGAAGAATTTAAAATCATTGTTTTCTGTGTATTTTATGCATACGCCTTCATATCACATCATATTGTTGAGTAAGTCGTCGCCTTCTTTATATGTCCCACTTATCGGTGTACCAGGATTTGGATACGTTCAAATAGTCTCAGCTATATCAAGTCAATTTCTGATACGGAGAATAAATTATGTCAAGACATGCTAATTCAAATAATAATTAAAGCCATTATATGATAAAAGTCGTATTACTATTGTTTGCGTGTACGATATACCCGTTCCTTTTCTCCAGGTATGTCTCCACCAAGGATCAATGCGCGTACGGTTCCGACTTCATATTATATTGACAAAGCATTTTCTCCTTATCAAAATTGATAACCGAAATCACTAAAAATATATTTATAAATAAACTAAGAGTGGGCTTGAAGCTATTTACTTGCTATGTACCTAGATCTCGGTTCGCCGAGTAGTAGGTAGAAACGTAGACGACCAATACCAGAAAATTAATAGGGAATCCTACGCTTAATAGTAACAATGGCAGACTGCCAGAAGAATTAGAAATTATTGTTTCTTGTGTATTTATATGCTTACGCGTTCATATCACATCAATGTGTATGAGTACGTCATCGCCTTCTATATTTTTCCCACTTCTCGGTGTACCGGGATTTGGGTACGTTCACCTAATCTTGGCTGTATGATGTCAATATCTTAATAATAACTATAAGAGACTGTGAGAAGAATTTAAAATCATTGTTGCTTGTGTATTTTATGCATACGCCTTCATAACACATCATATTGTTGAGTAAGTCGTCGGCTTCTATAATTATCCCACTTATGGATGTACCGAGATTTGGGTACGTTCACCTAATCTTGGCTGTATGATGTCAATATCTTAATAATAACTATAGAAGACTGTGAGAAGAATTTAAAATCATCGTTTCTTGTGTATTTTATGCATACGTATTCATATCACACCATATTGTTGAGTATGTCGTCGCCTTCTTTATATGTCCCACTTCTCGGCGTACCGGGATTTGGGACGGTCAAATAATCTCGGCTATATGAAGTCAATTTCTGAATCGGAGAATAAATTATGTCTCCACCAAGGATCAATGCGCGTACGATTCCGACTTCATATTATATCGACAAAGCCTTTTCTCTTTATCAAAATTGATAACCGAAATCACTAAAAATATATTTATAAGTAAGCTAACAGTGGGCTTGAAGCAATTTACTTGCTATGTACCTAGATCTCGGTTTGCCGAGTAGCAGGTAGAAACATAGACGAAAAAATTGGTAGATACTTTTTCATATACCACCACTAGTCTAAAAATAAATTTTGGCCTAAATAGCTTTTCCGGACAACCGCCAGTGAGACGATAGATCCTCCTAAAACACGAAAATCGACGAAAGAAAAATGACCACCTCCACAAATTTTCTGTTAGGATAAATTCCTTGGTAGATATTTGTTCGAGAGGTTACCACGAGTATAAAAATAAATTTTAACCTAAATACCTTTTCCGGAAAACCGCCATTGAGACGATAGATCCTCCTAAAATACAAAAATATACGATAAATCGACGAAAGAAGAATTCCTACCTCCGCAAATAATCCGTTAGGACAAATTTCGTTGTCGACACTTGATTGATATACCGCCACTAGTCAAAATAACTTTTTTGGCCTAAATAGGTTTTTTCGAACAACCGCGATTGAGACAATAGATCCTCTTAAAATACGATAATAAACGAAAAATCGACGTAAAAACAATTCCCACCTCCGCAAATATCCCGTTAGGACAAATATCTTGGTAGATATTTTTTCGAGAGATTACCTCAAGTATAAAAATAAGTTTTGGCCTAAATACCTTTTGCGGAAAACCGCCCTTCAGACGATAGATCATAGTAACATATAAAAAATGCACGATATATCTCGAAAAAAAAATTCCCACTTTCGCCAATATTCCGTTAGGACAAATTTCTTGGTAGGTGCTTGTTCGAGAGATTACCACAAGTATAAAAATAAATTTTGGCCTAAATAGCTTATACGGAAAACCGCCATTGAGACGATAGATGCTCTTGAAACACACAAAAAATAGACGAAAGAAAAATTCCCACCTCCGCAAATATTCCGTTTGGACAAATTTCTTGATAGATACTTGTTCGAGGGACAACCACGAGTCTAAAAATAAACTTTGGACTAAATATTTATGAGCATTTCCGGAAAACCGCCATTCTGACGATAGATCATGGTAAAATATGAAAAATGCACGAAATACTCTAAAAAACATTCCCACCTTTGCCAATATTCCGTTAGGACAAATTTCTTCGTAGATACTCGTTTGATATACTACCACTAGTCTAAAAATAAATTTTAGGCTAAATAGCTTTTCCGGACAACCGCCATTGAGACAATCGATCATGGTAAAATATGAAAAAAACACGAATATCACGAAATAAATAATACCACCTTCGCGAATATTCCGTTAGTATAACTGTCTTTGTAGATCCTTGTTTCATATACCACCAAATTTTATGGTACATACTTATTCGAGAGATTACCACGAGTATAAAACTAAATTTTGCTCTAAATACCTTTTCCGGAAAACCGCCATTGAGACGATAGATCCTTTTAAAAGACGAAAATAAACGAAAATTCGGCGAAAGAAAAATTCCCACCTCCGCAAATATTTCGTTACAACAAATTTCATTGTAGATACTTGTTTGATATACCACCACTAGTCTATAAATAAATTTTGGCCTAAATAGCTTTTCCGGACAACCGCCATTGAGACGATAGATCCTCTTTAAACACAATAATGCACGAAAATCGACGAAAGAAAATTGACCACCTTCACAAATATTCTGTTAGGATAAATTCCTTGGTAGATATTAGTTCGAGAGATTACTACGAGTATAAAAATAAATATTGGCATAAATAGCTTTTTCGGAAAACCGCCATTGAGACGATAGATACTCTTAAAACACGAAAATACACGAAAAATCGATAAAAGAAAAATTCCCATCTCCGAAAATATTAAGTTACGACAAATTTCTTGGTAGATACTTGTTTCATATACAACCACGAGTCTAAAAATGAATTTTCGACTAAATAACTTTTCCGAACAACCGCCATTGAGACGATAGATCCTCTTAAAACACGATAATACACGAAAAATCGATAAAAGAAAAATTCCCACCTCCGAAAATATTAAGTTACGACAAATTTCTTGGTAGATACTTGTTTCATATACAACCACGAGTCTAAAAATGAATTTTCGACTAAATAACTTTTCCGAACAACCGCCATTGAGACGTTAGGGGAATATGGGGCTGTATGGTACACGGAGAGAAAAATTTCAGTAAAGATTACAGAAAGTTCCGCAATTTTTACTGAACTTTTCGGTACTGTGGTAACAGACTGCCAAAATGAGCGGATTTATTAGACTTTCTATACTTTTTATAGAATTTTCAGTAAAAATTACCGAACTGTTCAGTAACTTTTAAGAGAAGGTTTGGAAGTTTTCGTTGGCGTAACGCGCGGTGGCGCTGTTGATTGTTGTGCGCATGCGCGTTCTTGAATTTCAGCGAGAATTACCGTGCACAACCGGTAGATGGCGAATATTGAAACTCGCAAGTGACCACGACTTTCCTCAGTTAGTATATAAGTCCGGTGAGTTTCTAAAGTTCATATGTAAGCGTTTGCGTATTGCGAAATGTAAGGCATTACTTAGGTTATGTGTAGTATAGTAGTTAGATATGTTTAGGACTTTAGATATAAAAATTTCCTATCTAAAAGCGGCGTGCATATTTACATCTTACCTTACACCACAAGGAAAGCAACACTGGATTCCCAACTATTAAAATGGCGATAAGTGCGATTAATATAAATTATTCCCATAAATAGATAAATTTTTTTTAATTACCATATTCACCATATTCTATAAAATTTATAACTCAAAAAAGAGTAAAAATTACGGAACGGTTCAGTAAAAAGTAAGTGCTTAGAAAAATTACCGAACTGTTCTGTAAAATTTACAAAAATGTCAGTCTGTTACCGTAGTACCGTGAAGTTCGGTAAAAATTATCGAACTTTTTGTAATTTTTACTGAAAATTTTCTCTCCGTGTAGTGGGGCCAATATGAAGGTTCTGAATATTTAAAAAATATAATTTTTACAGTCTGGTTATCGGAGAAATTTATTTATTTAAGTTAAAGGAATGAAATTTACAAATTTCCATATCTCAATACACCGAGAACTGGAACAATTACAGAAGGCGAAGACTTAATCCACAACATGATGTGATATGAATGCGTATGCATATAAATACACAAGAAACAATGATTTTAAATTATTCTCACGGTCTCTTATAGTTATTATTAAGATATTGACATCATACAGCCAAGATTAGGTGAACGTACCCAAATCCCGGTACACCGAGAAGTGGGAAAAATATAGAAGGCGACGACTAACTCATAAATATTTATGTAATATGAATGCGTATTCATATAAATACACAAGAAACAATGATATTTCGTTGTACTTAGTCTGTAATAGTTATTATTAAGATATTGACTTGGTAAAGCCGAGAATAGGTATTTTTAACCATTTAACGCAGTGAAAACAATGCATAAAGTATGTACTTAACGTAGATTATTTAAAAAGAACTTATTTAAAGACTTGAAATACTTTACGTATTAGTACGAAAAGGTAAATCTTTTCGCACTCTAAATAGGCACTGAGCTCGTGTTATCATAATTTTCCATCTAATTTTATAGTGTTGATATTGATATTAGTATGTACTTCGAATATAAAACCACGTACAATATAATAATTCAAGTATTTTGGATACTGAGTTACAACGGTTTAATATAAAACAGTTTTATTTAAAAATTAAACTAGACCACTAATTTCATCTTCATAAATTAATATCGTTCAATATGACAGTCTAAGCTTAAAAATAATATTATACTTACAAAGAAAGTGCACACCACCCCGGAAAGGAATGTAAACGGGGCTTTCAAATTCGATTTCTGGTATATTGGCATGTACAAAAGACGTCCAGTGCTTACAAATCCGTCAAATGTGCCATTTTTCTTGATATGGGCAATTTTTAATATTCTCTGCGAGCCTTGCTCAAGCTTAATTTTATTAAAAATAAAAAAGTGATAGGTCATTCTCGTTTGAAATTTTACGCTCTACAATTTTTTTGGGGACTTTTCCCGATACCTGATCTTTCGCCAGTTATAAACGAAAATACGTTTTCGGGGGTGGTTTTTTGCCAAATTAGGGGTGACGCTGGCATTTTTGGAAGCTGCTTTTTTGACCATCGTTTTTAGACGATGTGTTTTACCAAATATCATTTCTACCAGAAATATCGATTTCAGTCCTTCGTTTACTGGACTACGTCGGAGACTTTGCGATAGGTTTAGGGAACCGGGTGACGGCTCGCGGGGCTCGGAGCGACCGTTCGGCTGACTACTCGGCCTTGTAAAGAGCCCCCATCGACTTGTCAGAAAGGTGTGTAAGAGAGTGAAAAGAGTGCAGTGAGTGTCCAAAGTGAAACTATTAAAATAAAGTTCTTTCTCATACGAATCGCATGCAGCGCGTGAGCGGGACAGTAGCGCGCGGTGCGAGAGCAAGCACCCCCTCCTGTGGTCCCGCGTGCTGGGAGCTACCCAACCTCTTTAAAGTAACGCGTAAAGAAATTTCCGGTGCGTACTACTCAACTAATCGCCTACATTGTCACTGTCTCCCCTTGATTTTGATTATAGGCAAGCACAAGTGGGAATAAACCAAGTACGCATCACTGTCAAAATGTTTCAAAATTTTTTCAATATGACGCTAATTTTTTCAAAATTTTTTCCATCCAAATGTACTTTTAACTTTTTTAATATTGTCTCTATCGCAAAATAAATGATACCAATCGATAGAGGAGACAAAAATACTTAGAAAGTACCTTATCCGGAATTGATTCATTAATTGACTATTTTGCTGTAACGTTATTAATGTGGTGTGTTGGAGGATTGTCACTGTACTTGGCTAATAATACTATGTGCAATATTTAGGCCATAGTAACTTCTTTTACGCGGGGAGGTTTATGTTTAATTATTTAACACTATGAATAAATTATTACGAAAAAATCATAAACTCATAGTAATAGTAATTTCAAGAAAAAGTTATGAATAATAAATTCTAAGAATAACAATGAATTAATTATTAATCACTATGAATAGTAACGTTACTGTCTGATGTTATATGGAAAAATATGATTTTGTGTATTATTTATGAATTTATTTGCGATTTCTCACTAGTAACAGTATAAAAGTATGTCTGATTTGGAAATCTTCGTTACTTTTTTCATAAATAGTATATTACGCAACTAGGGAGGAAAAAACTTGGACAGTCCATAGCTCGTGTAAATTGACACCCGAGCTGAAGGCGAGGGTGGCAAACACGAGCTATGGGCTGACCAATTTTTCTCCCGTGGTGCGTATACTATTTTTCGTCATACCCGGGCCGAAAATACCGCATTCCCGTTTTTGCACCGGGAGGGAATGTGGTACTTTCGGCCAGGGTATGGCGAAAAATCGTACACGCACGGGAGCAAATAAAAAATTCATCAGATCGCTAGTTTGTCACCATGTTTGTCACATTTACATGCGATCTCGGACATTGTTTACTTTTACTTCATAGGTGTGTAATATTCTATTCAGGGTTATTAATGAATTGCATTCTTACACAGAAAACAGATCTTCGTGTTATTAACAGAACATACAATAACTACAAAGTTTTAATTCTAAAATTTGAAATAATTGACGTTTAATACAATAAATCTGTGTATCATTAAATTAAATATGCAAGCGAATAAATTATAATTCCGTAATAATGAATTTACTGTCATAAAAACATGACTTTAATTTAAAAAAAAATGACGTCGTTGCGCTTTATTTTATTTTTTCCGTCAAAAGGTAAAATTATTCGGACGTAAGACTATTCACAATTTAGACTAAATCAGTTTATTATCTATGACGTTTCGGGAGTCTTTAGTCTTATGATTACACCAGGCTGTCTAATTGATCGCCAATATTAGTATTGTAAATAATTTTTGCCCACAGCCGTATCGGCCCGTTCACTCGATATCCATTCGATCGCGCGCAGACAATATATACTTGCCTCTTCCCCTGCATACATCTCTACATGCGTATAATATAGAAGCACGCATATATCGATTCTGACTTTTCTTTTATCAGTTAAAGCAGTGTAATCACGTATAAAGTACCTAAAATGTTCCTTTGCGCTCTTAAAGTTTCTTTTATCGCTTTGTAAGGACAACAGTAAAACATTAATCATCGTGTCTTGACATTGGCCGGAGCTTAAAGCCAAAATCTTCCAGCCAGCAAAAAAGTAAAACATATTTTAGAAACAGAAATCGATGCATACAACGAATATTTGCGTATAAATATTTTTCATTATTAGAAGCCCCGAAATGCAGTGTCAGAACATATTCGAGTGTACCTACGTAAACATGAGGAAATGATTGTCTCGTTTATTTCAATGGCAACATTACTGAAGTAAGGAAGCGCAAGACAAATTGGATATTATTACTTTTAAGTAACGAAACTATGATTCTTTAGCTTAGTTTCTTTGAAAAAAAGTACTGCAGAGATACGCATACACGCGCGACATCACAAGCTCACTTACGGCCGTGACTCCGCGCGTTGTGTTCATACGGTGCGATGTGAGTTGCACTGGCGCCACCTCTGGACGCCGTCGCTGATGTTCACCATTTGTAAACATTGCTCGCTAGCCTACAAATTACGTATTACGTTGTGCGCTACAGTAATAATATGTACTTGGAATAAATAGCTATTGATGAAAACATCATGAATATCATGATATTATGTTGTATCAATGATTAGATAGTTTGTTTGGTTTATTTAGTTGTGCTTAGATATTGCGTGTTGAAGTTGCCGCTTCTTTGCTAGAGTCACAGTTTAGAAAGTCTGGCGTTTTCGGAGTTCCGTAATTCCGCTTTCTCGAACGCGAGTTTGCGGTCCAAGCCAAAGTAAAATATACAATTTTCAAAACTGCGTTAAATAAGTATTATTGCATGAAATGCTATCGGGTAAAGGTGGTATAGCCTCCAAATTGAACAAACTATAAGAAACTAACATAAAAGCCGTACTGCAAATATTTCTCGAAAAAATAATCTTTTTACTTTTTTTGTTTGGCATTTTATAAATTTTTTGACAGCGCCATTCGATTCCTTGGGTCCGAAAACCCCTAGGGCCCCCAGACTTTGACGAATTTATCAATTTGGCTGAGAGAAAATGTCATGTACGTCTTAGTTTGGGAACCCGGTATATCTTGTGGAAAAAGTTATTAAGAAACGCGCTAATCAAGTTTTCGTAAAGTGGCTCGGTTTTGATAGTTCTCACAACAGTTGGATTAATAAACAAGATATGTAATTTCTTAATAATAATTAAATAAAGAGAAAGTGGTGGGAGCACCAATCCACGATCCCTACCTGTGAAGAACAACCATCAAATTTTTCCCCTCCATAAACTTTCTCTTTATTTTTTTTTTTTTAATTTTTTTATTAACTTATATATCTTTACGAAACAAAGCAGCCCACCGAAAGTCAAATCACTAATAATGATATGGAGAATTATCGAAAAATACTTGAAGCGCCGTCCGCGCATAAGAAACGCTATGGTAGCAATGAAAAAATTCGTCCTCACAACAGCAAAAAATTCGAATACATCATTGCTCCCATGTTTGAATATTCGGAACAAGGTGCGGGTGTACTACCGCAATACAAGTTGGCAAGAATCAATACGAGTATGGATTGTGTGTATTGGGACGATCCCAACGAGCTGGTGGAATGTTTGCGATTACTCATAGCTGAACAATCTACTGGAAATCCCAGCCATGTAAACGAGATCCACTCGATAATTGAGGAGCTGCGTGAGGGAGGGTATATATATTAGACGAACTGTCTCTCTCCGCTCAGTATTACAATGAGTATCGATGTGTTCGGACGTAAACTGGAGCAACGCTCTGGAGGAGGAGGAAGTCGTGACCCACTTGGTGTATGTTACAAACTCACCGCCGGTGGTCAATATGACGCTGATAATAAACGACTACGCAACGTGGCTTTGCCTAAATAATTGAATGATGCAGTCAATTTGGACACTTTACAAATGGAATTACGCAGTGTACACGAAGTAACTGCCCGTTTACGTACTGATCTCGATAGCTTAATCGGTGACAATCGCAAAGACGATATCGATAAGAAGCTGCAAGAACTTTTTGCAGACATTCGAGCTATAAAAGAGGCCATATACGAGCTGTAGAGCAGTGAATGAAACGACATTTAAGCTATGGAGCAATAAATAAAAGTAGTAGTGGATGAGTTACACAAGCCCACCCAAAGCAACTATTTACGTCGAAAATATGATGTTCATAGTGTGGATGAGATGTGGCAAGCTGATCTCGTCGAAATGCAATCATATGCCCGAGAAAATAAAGGTTACAGGTACATGCTGACAGTCATCGACATATTTTCCAAATACGCATGGGCAATTCCTGTGAAAAAGAAAACAGGTGAAGATGTAACAGCAGCTGTGAAGTCTGTGTTGCGCGAAAGTGGTCGAGTATTGAAGAAACCATACTGACAAAGGAAAAGAATTCTACAACAAGAAGTTTCAAACACTCATGACAAAGTATAAGATAAATTTCTACTCCACGTACAGCAATCTCAAAGCTTCGATATGCGAACGCTTCAATAGAACGTTGAAAAAATGAGATGTGGAAGAAATTTCGTCTACGTGGAAACTACAAGTGGTTGGATATCTTGCCCGATTTAGTGACAGCTTATAATAAGAAAAAACATATAACTACTGGAATGAAGCCCGAAGATGTGACAAAGAGCTGTGAGAATAGTTTAAGAGAGAAATTTGCAAGTGAAACGCGTAAAAAGAAGTCTAAATTCCAAATCGGTGACAAAGTACGTGTGAACAAAATCAAACAAGTTTTTGAAAAAAAGGATATACTCCAAACTGGTCAACTGAGATATTTTGCATAATATAAGTAGCTTCTACAAATCCTGTTACTTATCATTTGAAAGATTATCGTGAACAGCCTATAAGCGGAGGTTTTTACGAAGAGGAACCACAAATGGTTAAGTATCCCGATGTGTACCTAGTGGAAAAAATTGTAAAAAAACGCGGTAATAAAGTTTACGTTAAATGACTGGGATTTGATAGTTCCCGCAACAGCTGGATTAATAAGTGAACCCTGTAAAAATTTTAAAAATTTATTTTGGAAGTGTTGAGAACCCCAACTATAGCTTTCACCTGTGAGGTACAACCATTAGCAGCTACCCCTCTATAAACTTCCTTTATTTATTTTCCCCAAAAAGGTGTTACTCTTTGATATAAAAGTTCAAAAAAGGTGCTACTCTATGATATAAAAGGTGTTACTCTTTGATATAAAAGTTCAAAAAGGTGCTACTCTATGACAAAAGGTGTTACTCTTTGATATAAAAGTTCAAAAAGGTGCTACTCTATGACATAAAAGGTGTTACTCTTTGATATAAAAGTTCAAAAAAGGTGCTACTCTATGACATAAAAGGTGTTACTCTTTGATATAATAGTTCAAAAATGTGTTACTCTATCACATAAAATGTGTTACTCTATGACATAAATGGTGCTACTCTTTGATATACATGTGTTACTCTATGGCATAAAAGTATAAAAAGGATGTTTGCTTTATATTTATTCAGTCGATGCGTAACTATCGAAGCATAAACATGTCATACACACAGGATGTTATTAGAAATTTTCAGGATTCCATAGTGCAAAAATCAGTCTTTATTAGAGTTGACAAAAAGTGCTGAATTTTTTGATACAGCTAATGATATGGAAACTTCTGAAATCGAACTATCTAATATGAGATATGGCCGTAACAATATTGGTAGCTCCAATAATCGTAAAATTAGAAAAATTGTCAAAAAATATGTAACGAAGTTGAACGGAAATTCTAGGAGATGTCTCGATAATATTTATGGCGTTTACAAACGTGGAAATTTACTTATGATCGGAAATTCTCCAATAAAGTTTGAAGGTAACTTTGTCCAGGTAAAGGAGTGGAACTATCGTTTGCCTGTAGGATTACTGCAATTACTATTCAAATAACTTCCTAATGAACGTCTTATCAATTCGGATGATTTGGATAATTATCGTATGATTCTTGAAGTTTCGAGCGCTCACAAAAAGCACTATTGCGTGAATGAGTCGATTCGAAAACTAAAGAGTAAGAAATTTTATAATTTTAATGCTCCGATGTTCGAAAAGTCGTTTGTAAAAAGTCACTCATCATTATCTCGAGAAGAGGAAGATAATGTTAACGAAGTTAAAAATGCAAGAAAGAAACAAATGGTTGAGGAAACTAATGAAGTGGCAGTGAAAAAGATATTTGAACCAATATTCAGTACCCTAAAGAAGCTTGTAATTGTTGAACCTAGAATTAACTCACCTCTTCAAACATCTAATGAGCTCGATAAGTATTACGAACCTAATCATTCTAGTGAAGATGCATCAGATATCTCAACCAATGAATATTCACCTAGAAGAATTCGTAATAAAAAGAATTATAACTTTATTAATCGGATATATCAACGTGAAAGTAAAAGGAGACATCGGACAAGTGACGAAGAAGAAGAAGAAGAAGAAGAAGTTGCAAATGATACAACTGCATACGAACTGGATGTCTGGGATGATCCTAACAAATTAGTTGATCGCTCACGAGTACTCATTTCTAAACAAAACATAGGAATAATAGCTAACTATGATGAAATCCATTTTATTCTCAGCGAACTTCGCAATGCCGGAATCAGAAATTAATGTTCGAAATGTTATATTGTATTTACTAAATTATCTAGCAATGGTAATATTCGCTAAGTTTAAGCTATAATGATGTTTTTTTTTTCAATAAAATATTTTAGTAAATTCTATGTTTATATAATTTATTAATAAATATTTTCATAAAAAAATAAGAAAGACTGAGAAAGTTTATGGAGAGGAAAAATGTTAGGTTGTTCCTCATAGGTAGGGAGCGTAGGTTGGGGCTCACACCATTTTCTCTTTCATTCGTATAATTTCCTAATCATTCATTTACAAACATATTCATTCATTCATTCACTCTCAGTTACATACATATTCAGTCATTCATTCACTCTCATTTACATACATATTCATTCACACACTCTCATAAATAATCATACTTTTCATCATGTTTAATAGCTCTACTCAATGCTTCTTTGGACTGTTTGGCTACGAGCTTCTCAAGCGGCTCAATGATTGGTTTGAAAGTATCTTCCATTGTTTTCTCAAAAGTATCTTTTTCATACTTCAACAAATTATATTTGTGTTTGACTGCATTGCGAGCTTTTACAAGCTCATGAAGTATATCCTTTCTTCGACTGAATTCTGCCATGTTGACGCCTCAACGTTCAGTTGTAGACTGTGAATGAAAGACTAAGTACCTCCCATATTTATAGCAAAACAGTCAAAGCCCTTACGATATCGTCCTCGATTGATTGGACTATCCTTATCAATCATTAGAAATCCATATTTCTCATCTCTCCAACATTTAACACATAAATCTTTAGACTGTGTATAAGACATATCAGAATTAACACGATCTTCATACAGGTGTTTTAAATTAACATCATCTTGGCGAAAAATTACCAAAAGATTGACATTATCCCTGACGAGATGCTTTGGAATGTAAGCATATGACTGACAAAGATAAAAAAAATCTACATTTTTATGTCTACCCATGCAGAAAAATGCTTTAACATGGTTTTGTTTTTCACAAGCTATGTCGTCGAATATAATGATAGAGTTCGGAAGAGCATTTTCAGGAGCTATAACCTCATCGTGTTCGCTGTAGGGGAAATACTGCACGCCCTCTAATGGTTCTATAAGTTTTTGAAGAAATTTATATTTTGGTTGATTCAAAGATTTTGAATATGTATAAACATTCTCAAATCGAACACCATTAAGATGTGTAATAAGTGCAAGCAAACTATTGGTTTTTCCACAATTTGACGGTCCACAAAATACAGCTCTAATACTGCTTGGAAGTAAGTCTCCATGCCGCTTTGTCTTTATTTTCTTGCTCCACGATATTATCAAAATTCAATACCAGAAACTGAAGAGGCTGTTCCTTGAAATTGATCGTTCAGCTATAAATAGAGCGCTTTTATACTCGCGGGTTCAGTCTTCATTAGACTTTCATAGTGTGATGATCGTATACAAACGACGAGGTCGCGGTTTGATAAATAAAATTCTCAACAGCCTTCCAATAGAACTTCATTTACCAGGATATGAGTACTGCGGACCAGGTACTAAGTTAGCAAAACGTTTAGCTCGAGGTGATAAAAGTATCAATCTACTTGATAGAGCTTGTCAAGAGCACGACATAACTTATTCTCAGAACAGAGAAAACATTGAGTCTAGAAACAACGCGGATAGTGCTTTAGCAGATAAGGCGTGGCAGAGAGTTAAGACTAAAGATCCAAGTAATGGCGAGAAAGTAGCTGCTTACGCAATTACAAATATTATGAAGGCCAAATCAAAACTCGGAATGGGTGTAAAGAGAAAGCATTCAACGAGGTTAAACAAGATAATAAAAGCTGCTTCAATATCAATGGTTAAAAGTAACTCCGCTCGTAAGGTGATTCTCTCTGCTTTCAAAGGTGCTCGTTCTGCTGTCAAGAAAGCAGGTGGAAAAAGTAAAATTATCATTCCACGCGTTTTACCGGTACCCTCAAAAGTAGGTGGTTTCCTACAGTTTCTCGTACCAATATTTGCTGGTCTAAGTGTTGTTGGAGCAGTGGCTGGTGGTGCTACTCTATGATATATAAAATGCTGCTGGCATAGCAAAAACGGTTAATGATGCGAGAACAGCTAAAAAGCAATTAGAAGAGAATCAGAGGCATAAAATGAAAATGGAAGAAATAGCATTGGGAAAGGGTCTCTTTCTGAAACCGTATAAAACAGGTGCAGGTATTCGTATAGGCGGTAACAAAAAAAAATTCAGGCTGAAGAAAGAAAAAAGAACTTCGAAGTGAGATTACCACAGAGGGCTCTCACAGATCTCGATCTAATTAAGTATGCTAAACTTCTAAAAAATCCATATTTTCGCGGAGCCTTTATGCGAAATGCTTTACCTTCAAGCGGGCCTCGTGATCGTGAATCAGCTATTGTAAATTTAGATGATAAAGATGGACCTGAAACGCATTGGGTAGCATATCGCAAACGTGGTGAGAATGTACTCTACTTTGATAGTTTTGGAGATCTTCAACCACCTATTGATTTGATGCTTTATCTGCGAGTGAATGAGGTTAAATATAATCATGAGAGATATCAAGATTATAATACATTCAACTGCGGTCACCTCTGTCTCAAGTTCTTATGTAACAAGCTAAGCCGGGCTATATAAAGGCGAGCACAATGATACTTTATCATGCTACATTGAATAGTCATGGAGAATTCATTGACGTTAAGTCTCTCCGGTAATTCATCAGTTCCCGAAGTACAGTATTTTCCACCTATTGAACATTCACCAAACAAAAATTACGTTCTCGGTTTAGTTGAACTTTTAACCTTCAATTCCATACCAAATATCGATACAGGCAATAATAAGTTTTACGTGGGTAAAGAAGAATTATTTTTACCAACTGGTAGTTACGAGATAGAGGATATTACAAACTTTCTCCGTGAAACTTTAACACCCAAAGGTATTTCATTCAGTCTGAAGCCAAACAATAATACACTTCGCAGTGTCATTAATTGTAGTAAACCTATTGATTTTCGTCCTCAAGATTCTATTGGTCAACTACCTGGCTTCACCAAACGCGTTCTAGAAGCTAATTTAATACATAATTCAGATTTGCTTGTAAGTATCCTCAAGATCAACGCGTTGCGAGTCGAGTGTAATATAACTTCAGGCGCATATATAAACGGCTCTAAGGTTTATATGATACACGAGTTCTTTCCAGTATTACCGCCAGGATATAAGATCACTGAAGTACCCTCACAGATCATTTACCTTCCAGTTACAGTTAAAAGCATAGATCACTTACAAATACGCATAGTCGATCAAGACGGACGATTAGACAATTTTCGAGGAGAAGTAATCACAATCAGACTTCACATCAAGCAAGTGTGATGGGGATCGTTTACAACAGCAAGGTCGGTAGGGGTTATATAAAGAAGTCAACATGTCGACAGACCATCAGTCGTCCGCGAGCAAGCAGAGCGCTAACACGACAAAACATTCAGTTCCTGAGAAGTCTCGGTCTAAGAATCGTCGCAGGTGGAAAATAACTTGTATTTTTTTCTGTTGCGTACAAAAAGATGGAAGAAATTCTAAACATTCAGACACCTGTAACATTTGATGAGCCAGTGGCTCACTACGAACTTCATGCACATCAGCCCTACACCACGTCATCGTTTGGAAACAGCGATGAAATTCGCATCGCCATTCAACATGAGGATTTATGTCTTCTACCATCACGAAGGTCTATACATGTATGTGGTAAATTAGTTAAGCCGAATAGCACTCCACTCGAACGTTCTATGTTAGTCAAGAACGCCATCTGTCATATGTTTGAAGAAATCAGATACGAGATAAATGACATTGAAATTGAAATGTAAAAATGTAGGGGGTTAACTACTCTCATGAAAGGTTGGGTTTCTCTCAATCCTAGTCAAAAATTGGTTATCGAGAACGCTGGCTGGCTCGATGTAGAAGAAACGCAAAATCTTACCAACGATGATGGTTATTTCGATCTGTCTATACCTCTCTGCATGATTCTTGTATTTGCCGAAGATTATAGAAAAATTTTAGTAAATGTTAAACACGAGCTCATACTCACGAAATCGAGAAATGACATCGATGCCATCATACAGACAGCAGGACCAGCCAATACTTACGAAGAATTTAAAATTCAGCTCACGAAGATAGAGTGGTTGATGCCATACATATTTCTCTCCGATAAGCGAAAGATTCCTCTATTCAATTATATCGAGAAGAACAGACCTGTGGTTATGAGCTACCGCAGTTGGGAATTCTACGAATATCCCCTCCTTCCATGTTCTCCGAAAAACGTTTGGACTGTTAAAACATCCAATCAGTTCGAAAAACCACGCTTCATTATTCTCGCTTTTCAAACGAATAGAAAATCTCGGAGGCAGGTAAACGCGAGTCAGTTCGATCATTGCCATGGAAGTTAAACTCTTTTTAAATTCGCAATGTTATCCGTATGGAAATTTAAATTTAGATATAGATCGTAACCAGTACGCTATACTGCATGATATGTATGCAAATTTTCAGAGTGCTTATTATGAAAAAAATCCTGAACCTCTTTTGAATAAAGTAGATTTTATAAAATACTTACCTTTGATAGTGGTAGATTGTTCCAAACAAAATGAATCATTGAAAAACGCTCCCGTGGACGTGCGTTTAGAGTTTGAATCGAGAGACAATTTTCCCGCTGGAACACCCACGTATTGTCTCATTCTGCACGACCGTATCGTTCAGTATAGTCCAGTCAGCGGTGACGTGAAGAAGCTTGTGTAAAAATGAAATACATCGTCGATATGCAGGGATTCAAACAGCCTGGTAATGATTTCGTTTTGCGAGAACTGGCAATAGTTCCGTTAGGCAAAGATGCCCAACCTCTAATCTTTTTATTCAAGGTACCATTTTCTTGGAAACGGCTTACCGATAAGTATAAGGGAGAAAATATTGGCTGAAGAAGTTCTATCACGGTATTTCTTGGAAGTCAGGTGACCGTCCCTACACCGGCATCGGGAGTGTTCTTCGATAATGTCTGCATGATGCTAGTCAGATACTCGTTATGGGCTCCATCAAGAAAAAATGGCTCGAACGTTTTAAATTCAACGTCCACCATGTAACGGAGATGGGTTTTCCACCGTTGGACAAGATCAAGCTTGTAACAGTTTGCCCAAACCACGAGGGCGCCTACAAAACCAGCTGTGCTCTTCATAACATTAAACTTCTGAAAAAATTCTACGAAACGTGCGAGACGTCTATGGATTGGGAGTAAATGCTTCATTCGTGTCCCTGACGTCGAACAAGATGGGTCAAAACACAAGTTCACAAGCGCTTATACTCCTGTTCTTGATTCTAAACAGGAGAAAAAGGAGGATTGGAAATGGAAACAGTATTCTCAAAAGTATTCCACGAATACCAATTCTTTACCCGAACGCGATAAGTATAAAAGATTAAAATAAATTGAGAGCGAACGCGTGCACTCTCGCAGTATGCATGCACACTCTCTCGCTGCTCGCGCTCTCGCTTTGAGCGTGCAGTTTTAAAAATTGTCGTGCGTGACGGTCAATTTTCGCTCGGGAAAAATCATGACCGAAAATGGTGGGCTGGCTCACTGCATCAGAATGTCGGACGGGTTCTGGCTCGGTCGATTTTCGCTCGCTGAAAATCACGACCGAAAATGGTGGGCTGGTTCTGACTCACTGGACCAGAATGTTGGACGGGTTCTGGCTCAGTGAGCCAGAATATCTACTTGCGTAAATGCGCTCTGTTGAACCCGCTCGTAATCGTATACTAATTCTGCCAGAAAAAAACAAAAGACATATGAGGCGTTTCACGTCAACTGTCCCAGCGCACGCCGCTGGAGCCCCACATCGTGCTATTTCTAACTCACGTTTATGATACTAAAATATACTTAAAAAATTTTTTTGATAAGCGTTTTTGACATATTTTTTCATCAGCTTTCCAATGGCGTAAGCAGTTTTTCCGAAATTTTCAATTTTCACCTTCAAAAAGTACAAAACATGTTATATCTCAAAAAGTGTATTTTTAATATTTTTTTTACCCTCTTGATCGAACGCTGAGCATTTTTTACGTAGGAAAGGATATTTTCTAAAGAGTGCCCGAGATGTTTTTTGCGAGAAATAGAATGCAAAAGAGTTTTTGAAGATGAAAATGGAAAATTTTGAAAAAACTACCAGCATCATTGGAAAGCTGAGGAAAAAATACGTCGAAAACCCATATCAAAGAATTTTTTTAAGTACTTTTTAGTATCATAAACATGAGTTAGAAATAGCAGGTTTTGGGGCTCGCACGGCGCGCGCTGGGACAGTTGACGTTAAACGTCTCATATATCGGTAGACTTTTTCGTGGTCTTTCCAATGGTGCTATTGTTTTTACTCCGAAATACTTTCTTCTGGTCGAAAATGCGATTTGAATGTTTGTAGCCATTTTCCTCAAAGTATATAATTTTTTTTTTTTTTTTCAAAATGCACGTCGCCATTCCAAAGTACAACTCCTAGCTACCTTAAATTTTCAAGTTCGGGAAATAAAGGATTCAATGGTAATAAGATTAAAAAGACAGCGGCGAGCTGTCGCGCGAGCTCTGCGCGCTGCGCTTGGACGCGTCTTCGTAGGTCTGTATCTATTATTTTTTCATCCTTGCACTCCCTCGTGTGATCGTTATGGCCACTAGAGGAATTGAGGTTCCCAGTACTTAATAAAGCTCTTTCGATGTTATTTATGACCCTCCGAAAATTTATTCTTTCTCGATATTTATTACATTCGGAAAAAAAAAGTTTGCTAAAATGTCTAAGATCTTCAATCGCTGCTGTAATCCTTTTGATGAAACAAAGCATTCATCTAAATTGATGTTTGTTTCAGATAAAGTGAAATCTTGTTTTCCGTACTTGGAAAATAAGGATAAAATATTCGATTCTTATAGACTAAAATTTGATGCTGAAATTGACAAAGAAAATGAGGTGTCAACGGAGGATTCTCAAGAAATTATTTTGATTTTAAAAATATTGTTAAACACGATGGGAGTTTGTCCAAAAATGAAAAAATTTTGCTTTTAAAATTACTCACAAATCAGACGGCCAATCCTTTTTAGCTGACAGAAGGGGAAACAAAAAAATATCAATTGATATCCTAAATGAAGTTAAACCTTTTTATGAAAATTTCTGAATTATGCCAAGTTATAAAGACATCAAATGTATAAAAAATAATGATGGCACAAAGAGCTACATTCAGAAACGACTTGTTTTATACAATCTTAGAGAATTATATTTGAAGTATAAACAACAATATCCCGAATAAAAATAGGATTCAGTAAATTTGCCGAATGTCGTCCTAAATATTGTGTTTTAGCTGGTGCTAGTTATACGCATTCGGTGTGTTTGTGCGTTTGCCATCATAACGTAAAACTCTTGTTAATTAGTTTAAGAAACTCAGGAGTTTTTTTTGATAAAATGAATAGTTACAAAGATTGTATAGCCGAAATAGTCTGTAAAAATGTAACATCGAAGTGTTATTTAAATATGTGCCAAAATTGTCCCGGTGTTGAATCTTTAAAAAAGGATCTAGAACCATTTCTCGAAAGATCTGATATTAATGAAATAAAGTTTCAAATGTGGAAAACTACCGATAGATCAACGTTGCAAACTAAAACTGTTGCTATTTCTTTATTTATTGATATCTTTTTTCCGCTTTTACATAAATTTAAGATTCATTCTCAAATCTCCGGGTGCGGCGCGTGAAGCCACCGTCACCGGCGCCTTTTTCTACCGCACCCGTTCAGCACCGGGAAGTCAGCTGCTGCAGCACTAAGTCGAGTCTTCTCCGAGGCGGCCATTCTTCAGCGTAATTCTCGAAGGTATGCGTGCGTGACCTGCGAAATTAGTGAAAATCACGCGTGCGTGCGTGACCTGCGAAATTAGTGAAAATCACGCGTGCGTGCGTTTTTGAATTCCTAGAATTTTTGCCATTCGTCTCGTGTTTACTCGCGAGCTTTGCATTCGCGGAACTCGTGCGCAACGGTCACGCGTTCCAAGAACTTAACGGCCATCTTGGCGGCCATTTTGACTTTCGCGTGCTATCGTGTTTTCAAACTCGCTCTTGTTCAAGGTGACACGAAAAACTTTTTAAAATTTTTGTTCAGACACGCGCATTACATTTTATTATTTTAACGAATTTGCGTGTAGTCTAATCTCATTCTCTAATAAAGCCTTTTTTTTTAAATTAAAAGAGCTTCATAGACGGGAAGTGATTTATCCCCTAAATTTTCGCGCGAATCTCTACATTCATTTTTGCGACAGCTCAATCACTGGTGCAGGAGAGGCGGTCGCTTTCCTCTCCAGAACTGTGATTCACACGGAGGAAACGGCACTCCCCTTGCAATCAAGCATTATCTTCCTTTGCGGTACACGTAAAAGGACAGTACAGTTTTAAGTTTTAGCATAGGCTTAGCTTAAAAATTATTGTTTGTGCCTGCGAGCACTAACTAGGTAACTTGTGATACGCAAGCGGCGTAAGGTAGTTAGTTAGCCTTGCAGTAAAACCTCATCGGAGGAATTGGATTTTCTTCCTTACTTTCTGCCTATACTTGTGAGTCGCGTAGAAGTAATTATTCCGTATTAGGTAGGTAGCTCGCGTACATTCTTATTCACTAAAATGCCGGATAACGATGAAATTGCTGAGGTAACAGCTTTCGAATCAATCGGCTCCGGCAACAGCTAATCATATCAAAGCCGCGCGTATGCCGAAAATCCTGCCGTTCATTCAAACTGACCCCGAGGTATGGTTCATGCAGGCAGAGGCTGCGTTCCGTCATTCACAGATTACTGGAGATATCACCAAAGTTGATTATCTATGCTTATCATTAGGCTCTGAGGGCATGTTGGCTATTAGGGACTTACTTAAAGCAGATCCCACACCTCCGGACTACTATAAATTAGTAAAAGAGCGTCTAATCGTGACCTTTGCCAGCTTGGCAGAGCATAACCTGCGCAAATTATTAAAGGTGCTGACCGATGACAAGCCCACGAGAATTCTTCAAAGGCTTCGTGCTCTTAATCAAGTTTCGTGTGACAAAAACATTATTCATACTTTCTTTTTTGACCTACTTCCACCACATCACCGTTCGATCCTTGTTGCTACTGGTGTCACTGACTTCAATAAGTTAGCTGAAGCAGCTGACAGAATGGCTTACACTTCTGGCACTGCGGATGCCCAAATTCATGCTGTTTCTTTGAATCAGTCGACCTCGGCTACTCTTGAAGCCCTGATCAAGCGCTTTGATCGCCTTGAACGTAGGGCGACGCGATGTCCAAAATATCAGCTGGTGTCCAGGATTCTTCCAACAACTCCGCAGGCTCTCATTCTAGAGGCAGATCTAGGCGCGCTTGTTCTTTCACTCGCGATTCTTCCGGTCCGTGCCTCGCTCATCGAAAACATCCGAATAATCCCTTATCTGGTAGGGAGTGGTGCTCGAAGTTTGAAGAATGTCAGAAACAAAATCCCCAATAAAAAAACTAACTCAACCTTCTGTTGAGGAGACGTCTTCAGAAGGCTCTCGTTTTTCTCAACGTCTCTATGTACGTGATCGCATCTCGGGCAGGTTCTTCCTTATCGATACTGGTGCGGACATTTCGCTCGTCCCTGCAAATGCGAAAGCATGCGGCAAGCCCAGCTCCTTTAAGCTTTTCGCAGCGAATAATTCATTAATTAGAACTTATGACGAATCGTTGCTCACACTTAACCTGGGTATTTGACGTCCCATTCGCTGGAGCTTTTGTATTTCGGATGTTCCTCATCCTATTACAGGTGCTGATCTACTATCTCATTATGGCCTTCTTGTGGACCTTAAAAGAAATCGTCTTGTCGATTCGTCTACCAATATTTATACTCTTGCAGTTGTAAAAGATGTTTCATTTGACTCTGTCCTCACAGTAGTTCCCGGCTCAAAATGCACAGAGATCCTCGCTGATTTTCCAGAGATCACGGGCGTTTATAAACCCACAGTCCTCAGAAACAGCGATGTGTTTCATCACATTCTAACCTCTGATCCTCCAGTCTCGGTGCGTCCTCGTAGATTTGCCCCGGACAAACTTAAATCGACAAAAGCCGAATTTGATGCTTGGATTGAGGCATGAATTTTCCGCCCCTCCAGCAGCCCTTGGGCAAGCCCCCTCCATATAGAGCTAAAGAAGGACAACTCTTGGAGACCATATGGCGATTATAGGCGCTTAAACGCCGCCACGGTTCCAGATAAGTATCCGGCGCTCACATTCATGATTGCACAAACAACCTTTATGGTAAGAAAATCTTTTCGGCGCTTGATCTTCATAAAGCGGTCAATTAGATCCCTGTTGCTCCCGAGGACATACCGAAAACGGCCATTATAACCCCTTTCGGTCTTTTTGAATTCATGTACATGACCTTTGGGCTTCGGTTTCAGCGTTATATTAATAGCGCGCTGGGCGACCTCGATTTCGTTTATCTGTATATTGACGATATTTTAATTGCATCTTCATCTGAAGAAGAGCATTATATTTACCTTTCCTCGGTCTTTGGTCGACTTAAGAAATTTCATCTTCGCTTAAACGTCCAAAAATGTACCTTTATTGCTGAAGAGTCAGAGTTTTGAGGCTATCTGGTGAATGGTGAAGGCATTCGCCCCACTCTCAGTAGGGTTGAAGTTATTGTAAACTTCCCCAAACCTCAGACTATAGCGGAACTTCGTAAGTTTGTCAGCACCGTAAATTTTTACCGCCGTAACGTGCCTCATGCTGCGACTTCTCAAGCTCCTCTCAACGCTCTTTTTAACGATTCTCGTAAAAATAATAAACGTCCCATTCCGTGGATACCTGAATCGGAGGAAGCCCTTATTCGTGTTAAGGAGGAGTTGTCTGCAGCAGCTCTGCTTGTTCGCCTCCGCGTTGATGCGGAGATTCTTATCGTTTCTGATGCCTCTGATCCCGGTATGGGTGTTGCCCTTAAACAGCTCTCTCTCCCGGAATTTGGGAACCCTCAGCATTCTTCTCGAAAAAGTTCTCTCCCGCTCAGCGGAAGTACAGCGCTTATGACCGCCAGCTCACGGCCATTTATGAAGCCATAAAATACTTCTCGTTTTTGGTTGAAGGCAGAGATTTCAAGATCTTAACTGATCATGATCCTCTTATTTATACTTTCATGCAAAAGTCCGATAAGGCGTCACTGCGTCAGACGCGTCAGTTGTCCCTTATCGCTTAGTATATCACCCAAATTGAGTACATCAAAGGTGCAGAAAATACAGTAGCTGACTCACTCTCATGTGTAGAAATCATTAGGCTTCCCGTGGAGATTAACCTCAACGAGCTTGCTGAAGAGCAGAAAACTGATGAGCAGCTCAAGGCTCTTCGCGAATCTCCGGATAATCCGCTATCCTTGAAGTGTATTCAATGGGGTCCTGCACACACCACTATATACTGAGAAATCACTGGTAAGGCCATTCGCCTTTACATTTCCGAGTCCCTTCGTAAAACGGTGTTTAACGTGTTCCATAAACCTGCTCACCCGGGTCCCAAGATCACCGATCGACTCATCCGGCAGCGTTATGTATGGCCCAATATGCACCGTGACATCCCGCGTATGTGTAAAAATTGTTTGGCCTGTCAACAGTCAAAAATTTCTCGCCATGTCAAACTTGTACCTGTCAGATTCGTCGCGCCCGATGGTCGATTTGACCATGTCCATATTGATCTAGTCGGTCCTCTGCCTAATCGCAATGGCTATGAGTACGTCTTTACCATGATTGATCGCTTTTTGCGCTGGATTGAGGCGGTTCCGCTAGGTGAAATGTCAGCACAGGCAGTTGCCAGAGCGTTTTATGACACTTGGGTATCTCGCTATGGTGCTCCCAAGGTCATAACCTCCGATCAGGGTTCGCAGTTCGAATCGCGCTTACTCACGGCACTTTTGTCCCTAATAGGTTGCGAGCGCATACGCACTACGGCATATCACCCTGCGGCGAATGGCTTAATCGAGGGTAGGCACTGTACCTTTAAAGCGGCGATCATGTGTCATGTGGACAAGGACTGGACCCGTACGCTAAGTACTATTATTAGGTTTACGTTGTCATCTCCAGCAACACACAAATGCGTCTCCCGCGGATTTTTGGTCGGTACCACCTTGCGTCTTCCAAGTGAGTTTTTCCTTCCTGAAGATTTTACACCCTATCCGAACTTGTTCATTGAAGAATTTCGTGAGTTTATGCGTCAGATTCGTCCAGTCCCTGTCACACATAATTATAAGAAGCGTGCATTTTGTTTCAAATATTTATATACCTGGACCCATGTATTTATGCGTAACATGACCAAAAAGCCATTAGAAAGGCCATATACGGGCCCATATAAAGTATTAAAGCGTCCGTGTGATCGCGTCTTTGATATCGAAGTTAACGGAGCGTCGCGCAGTGTATCTGCGGAAATCCTAAAACCCGCGTATGTAATCGGCGATGATCTCTCCGAAGTTTCTCCCGCTGGTGATCCAAATGGCAATAGTCCACCACCGTCGATCGAGCAGTATTAAAAACCTATTAAACAAAGAAGGTATCGTTTGCTTCTACATCCAAAGCGTAATGCCACTGTGATCAAAAGTGATATCCTTAGCTTAGATTGTAAGTGCTACCGAGCACTATAGGTATTTATCTTCCTGCGATTTTCCCTCTCGTTCTCTCTGCGAGAGTGGGGGAAGCGGCCATGTTGCGTAGGGCGACAAGCCGCCTGTGAGCGGCAGTCGTTGCTCAGAGTTACGAGCGTGTGGACGTGTGTCCACTGTACTCCTCCAGTACTTCAATAAAGCTCATTGTTTGCTGTTGACTCTCCGACTCTCTATTCTCTCTCCCTCCCCTCCTATTCCCGGAACGAGAGGAGACGTGGTGCTTAGACCCCACACAATTCTGCATCTACTCGTCATCTTGCGTTCGCGAGCGCGAGGTACTATAATCGCTCGCTGTTACCGACGTCGGTACGGCACGCCGTGACACCCCCCATCCAGATGTCGCTTAGCCTTGGGTTTGCGGCTCTGCGAATTATCCCGACGTCCTCTTTACCTAAAAAGGGGTGGGGATACGAAGGAACACACAAGTAGGCAACCTTTAGAAAAATAGAAAAATAAACTTTATTTTTTGCCTACATAAAGCAGATCTCTCCGCCTCCTACTCCTCGTATTTTTGCCGGTAGGAGTAGGGGTCGTGCCTATCTGCATCCGGACACGTGGATGGACTGTGTACGTTGGGGTGCCCACAAAAGAAGCACCGCCGGACGCGCCGTTCGTGCCTAGGCTCCCGCGGTCATGTTCTGCCGGAGGAGAGGGCCGTCGATGGCCCGGCAGCTTCTGCTGGAGGCTTTGGACCCCGTTGCTCCTGGTGAGGAGGTGGTCGGTATCTCGCCGCACTCCTCGGGCGGCTCCGGTGTCGCTCTAGTGAGTGGCCGGAGGGGGCGTTCCCTTTGCGGCTCTGGTGGCCGCTGTTAGGAGGCGTAGAGACCAGAGCAGGGGCTGTGGTTTTGTGACGCACAGCTGCTATTCCCGCTGCTCTGGCTTCTTTCAACTCCGCTTGGACGCGGGCAACCTTCTTCTCTTTCGCCTCGCGGAGGCGACGGGCTCTCTCCAGGGCCTCGCAATTCTCGTGGACTATCTGGGCTGTGTGTTGCTTGCGGAACTCTTCAGTTACCGCAACTATGCTTTCCTGGCTAGCACCGGATCTGCCACCGGGCGGAATACTCCTCCGCCCCAGCATAATCATGGAAGTTGGACTACTTCCGAGTCACCGTAGCATCTCTGTCTCTCGAAGCCCTGGTTAGCTCCCTCGAGGCCTTCAAGTTTGCCTCGAGGATGCGCCAGGCTGCGGCCAAGGGGGAGTGGTCCTCTTCCTCCCCTTCTTCATCCTACTCCGTTCCTACTAGGTTCCTTTCCCTGCGGAGCAGTTATAGCGAGATCGGCCTCGACCTCTTCGCCGTCTGGTATCTTCACCTGCTCTTTGTCCGACTCCACAGGCGGTCTTACCTGTGGAGCGGGCGTCGGTAGGTCCTTATCACTGCCCCGGCTAACACGCACGGCAGCGTGGTCTCCGATCATCCGTGGTCGTCGCAGCAATGGATGCGGTTAAGTGGAAGTTACGTGCTCCCCCGCCAGTAACTCCTCGATGGTGAGAGGCAGCAGGTGCCCTCCTTCGGCCGCCTCTTCCTCGATGGCGGGAAATTCGGCGCCTGGCTCAATCCTGCCAGTCGTCGGTTGCGGCTCAGTAGCTGCCCCACTAATTGTAAGTTCACCAACTGCTGCTGGCTGAGATGGCTGCTGTCCATTTCTCTTAGAAGACTGTGGACAAAGGAGAAGGAAACGAGGCGGTTATTATAGGGAACCGGGGTTCGGTTTCGCGCGCGTTCTCCTGGGAGATAACGATACGGGATCGCCGGTTATTACGCGGTTTCGCGGGCCTTTCGGCCGTCCGCGCGTTCGCGTCGCAGGTTTATTCGCAACAGGTACGGGGCTAGGTGGCGTGGGAGAGGTTACGTCCGAACTTCTGACAATTTTGGTCGTCTTCCTAGGTGGTAGTGTCACGTGGTTAGCCCCGCCCTGTGCGGGTCCAGCCCCTGCTGACGGCTCGTTTTGCGCAGGTGGCGGGTCGCTCATTGCCGTATCTTCGTTCTCCCTCGGTGGTCGGGCGTCAACGTCGTCTTCTTCGTTATCTGGAGTCGCGTTGTCATCGTCGGGCTCTTTCTCGGTGAGGTAGGGTTTCACGTGGGCCAGGTCTTCGACATACCCATCCTGATCCACTAATTAATACGTGTTAGGCTCTTTCTTTTCCAAAATTTCATAAGGGCCAACGTACATTGGGGCCAACTTCGCCATCACTCCTTGAGCTGCCGCGGATAATACTCGATTCTTCTTCCAGACTCGGTCTCGACCTCGAATCTGGGCTCCCTCCACCTGACGTTGTAGATCTCGGCATGTCGCTTTTGCTCTTCTCGCGTGCGATGGCCTGCGTCATCTAACAGGTTGCCGAGATTCTTCATCCTCTCTAGCCAGGCGGCCTCGTCCTCTCTGGCCGATTCTTCTTCGCCGGTCTACTCTTGTTCCCTCCTTTTAGTTCCAGGAGGCATTAGCACTTCCGTAATTTAACATTGCGGGTGACTTACCAGTGGCGCTATGAGGGCCGTTGTTTAGCTCGAACATGAGCCCAGGCAATTTCTCATCCCATGTATTATGGTTTCCCTCTACAAACGCCATGATACTGGTTTTGAGAATGCGATTCACTCTCTCGACTGGATTAGCCTGTGGATGGTAAGGTGGAGTATGGGAGTGATGAGCTCCGATCTCGGCTAGGTACTTCTCGAGTACCTGCACGGAGAAAGCTATGGTATTCGTTTTACACCTCAAGTTTCTTAAAAATTCCCCACATTATTGTGGTGTAAATAATTTCATGGAATAAAAATATTCCCATATTGGTATATATTTTACGCAACAAAGATGTAGCGACTACCAAACCCGTCCGTGGTGTGAAATCGACACCACACTGAGACTTGCTCACTCGCAAATGTATAGTGAAGCTAGAAAGACTCGCGCGTGGTGTGGAATCTCCCCCACGGTGAGACTTGCTCATCTTCACAGTGTTGTGGGGTTCGACAGACTTGCGCGTGGTGTCAAATTGACATCACACTGAGACTCGTTCGCTCTGGCGAAGTTGTCGGGCTTGTATAAATAAGATTGAGTATTGTCAAAAAGAATGCTATTTCTACAAATTTCCTTTTCTGATTAGTAAAAACTACATATTAATTTTTCAATTATTAAAATATCATGCGGGGGGGAAGAGAACATTTCTTAAAATTATTTTTTACAAGTATCTTTCAAAAGCCTTTTCTTAAAAACCTTTTTTATAGTTCCTATACCGCGGACATAACTTATTTCAGAAACCTTTTTGGAAATATTATTAAATTTTTTTTTTTTTTTTTTTTTTTTTCATAAAACATTTCAGAAATTTTCAGGAAATCTTTTATTAAAATGTTATCATATTTATTTTATATTACGTTTCATAACCTTTTATAAATTCAAACGTAAGAATGCGTTTGTCACTTTTTAATTTAACAAAGTTAACTATATTTATTTCATATTATTTGGTACCAATTCAATACGCGCACAGTTACAATGATTCAAAACTAATTTTTAAATTTGGTATTCTTGTAAGTTGAGAAATTTTACACAAAGAAATACCAAAATTAACATTATCTTTATATAATAAATCTAGTTAAATAATACAAAAGATAATAAGATATTAAATGTTATAAAGCATATTTTAAAGAGAACAAATTTCAATTCCAATGAATTGAAACTTGTTAAAACGAAAGTATACATATTGACCCTTTTGAATTTTAGGTTGAGTCAAAAAGTGTATACAAATATATGAATTTTACACAATAAGTTACGAAGCATATACCAGTGTATGCTACTCATGTACCTTCAACTAATTCGTTAGAGTTACCTCATGTATTTACTACAGTAAACAATTATATAGTTCAGCTTTTAAAAGAAAAAAATATACTATCCAATGTTATACAAGGTGATCTGTGGCAAAGTAAATGCGAAAGAGATAATACTTATTTAGTTCATCCAATATTTTTGTTCTTTGATGATTTTGAATGTGGAGATTGTTTGGGATCACATGCTGGGAGATGAAATTAGGTGGTGTATATGTTTCACTACCATGTCTTCATCCGCATGTTGTATCTAAAATGGCTAGCATATTTTTAGCTATAATTTTCAAATCAAAACACATAGAATTATATGGAAATGAAAATGTTTTTAGGAAAGTTATTGATGATCTAAATTATTTGCAGTCTAATGGTTTAATAATAAATGTAAATGGCAAAGAACAAAGAATCTATTTCAAATGTGTACTTGTGCTAAGAGCCAATCTTCGCTTCAATGTTTCTTGTGGTTTTTCAAGATCATTCACTGCAAATAAATATTGCAGGATTTGTACAGCTGACTGAAGAAGTAGCATCATTTGTAAGAAGAAAAGAATCATATCATGTTGATTTTCAATCAAGAGATCTAAAATCCACACGAATACACGAGGAGTGCGTTTTTAACAAATTAAGTGATTTTCACATAACCGAATATCAAGCACTGGATGTTATGCATGACATCTTTGAGGGAGTAGCCAACTATAGAATTGGAAATATCCTTCATTCTTTAATTTATGATGAAAAGCTATTCACTTTAGAGAAACTTAACGAACGACTTCAATGTTTTCCTTATGGAGAATTGGAATCAAGCAACAAACCTCGTCAAATTCTTGTAACACTGTGCAAAGATGATTAAAAAAAAAGGTAAATCAACAAAAATTCGTATAAAACAGTCAGTAGAAATGACATGTTTATCAAGGTACTTGAGCCTTATTGTAGGCGACTTAGTCCCAATTGAAAATGCATATTGGAGGTTGTATTGCGTATTAAGAAAAATAATTGGACTAGTTAGTTCACCAAGGATAGTTAAGACAGATATTTACATGTTAAAAGATCTTATAGGTGAACACAATTCACAGTACCTCAGTCTATTTGGAGATTTGAATCCAAAGATGCGCTTGATGACACATTATCCTCGTTTAATATTAAAAAATGGCCCCTTAGTACATTACTGGGGCATGTGCTTTGAAAGAAAGAACAGACAGATGAAAATAATTACAACTCGTACGTCATC
This sequence comes from Torymus aiolomorphi, assembly GCA_036365515.1. NCBI lineage: Eukaryota > Metazoa > Arthropoda > Insecta > Hymenoptera > Torymidae > Torymus > Torymus aiolomorphi. The sequence goes on along the minus strand of CM070875.1, from coordinate 100,032,348 downwards.
ATCAAAAAATTTACCAAAAACAATTGCGAGTTTCAATCAGCTGCAATTATGTTATTTAAAAGAGTGTTGCGAGAATTTTGAATTCTATTATGAGTTAGGAATCATAAAAGAGAGCGATGCAAAAGAAGAAATACGATAACTTAATATATTCAAGGTATAAAATTTACTTTCGCATTAGTATTTTTTTTTTAAATTATGTGTAATATATTTTTTTTAACTTAATATTTATAACAGTCTTTGTCTATAGATGGATAAAAGGTGGTCTTACGATTATGGGGGCGTAAAATAAGAATTCGCACGTGTGGAACTTAAAAAGCTACGTGGTTCACAACGTGGGGTAATGATTTCTACACTTATGTCATCATTTGAGACAGATCTTTTTATGGTACGCCACTCTAGCGTTCTCTTCAAACGGGAAATTTGTCGGAAGTAATCATTACATTGCTATGAAATAATTATCTATTTTTCATATATATTTCTAATCATTCTCATTTCGTAATTGCTGCCACGGTTTTTCGAGCTCCGGAAAATCATATCAAAGTTGTGATTTTTAGGTTAGCGTTGTATAAAATTATTTTGACAACATAAGTTTGAAAACCATTATTCCATCACGTTGTAAACAATATTTTTTTATGACAGTGAGTGGAAATTCCGTTCTTATTTTTTGTATTGTGTGTTGTAAAATAGCGTTCCACACACTCGTAAATGCTAATTCTTATTTTACACCCGTATAATCGGAAGCCCTCATTTTATGCACACATCTATAGACAAAAACTGTTATTAATATTAAATTGAAAAAATATATTAAACAGCAGAAGTCATACCTATACATAAATCAAAAGAAAAACATATCGCCAATAACTACAAACCCATATCACTTATTTCGAATCTAGCAAAAATATTAGAAAAAATCATAAACAAAAGAATAACAAATTTTATCAACAAGTGCGAAATACTTGCCAAAAATCAATATGATTTCAGGAAAAATAAAAGTACAGATCATGCTCTATCCCTAATATCAAACGTAATATATGATAATTTAGACAAGAGTACTCATATCGCCAAAACTTTCCTGGACCTCGCCAAAGCGTTTGATACGGTAAACAAACAAACATTACTAGATAAACTATATAATTACGGAATTAGAGGAAGTGCCTGTAATCTAATAAAAAGTTATCTAGTGTATCGCGTGCGTGAGTTAGGTAATTCAAGATTCGAATTACCCGCGCCGAGCAGGCACGCTCACTGGGGGCGCGAGCCCGCGAGCATTCTGACCGGATTAGAACGGTCTCGCGACGCGTAATATGCCCGTCGCCTACCCGCGAATGCTACGGCTTTATGAGAGTCACGGCAGCCATCTTCGTGCCTGCCATCGTGCCGTGAGCATCTCCCCCGTGTCTCTGGAAAGTTACCGCGTTCGCGCCGTATAGTTTGGTAGCTGTAACTTTACCGCGAGTGAAGTGGAGGCGCGGACTCGTGTGCGAGTAAGAGAGAGAGAGAGAGCGATACTGCGCCGCTACAAGCAGCACGAGAGACAGCGAGCGAGGAGCCGGCAGCCAGCCCGCCTGCCAACCCAATACAGCGAGTAAGAGAGAGAAAGAGAGCGCAACTGCTGTGCGAGCGACAGAGAGCGAGAGAGAGCCGAGTGCACCGGCTGCTCCTACTTAACGTAAGTTTTCTACTCTCCTCTCGCGGGTTTATTGTAAAGGCTCGCACGGAAATAGCCCCGTGCAAGCTTTCTGTACCGTGTACGCGCGGGTAAGGGTCAGCCCGCCGTACTTCAACACCGCGCGCGAGAGTAGAAGCTTCGCCGCGCGCCGTATCCTTCGCGCGTTTGAATCATAACTGTAGCGCGCGAACTAACTCCCTGTTTTAATCAGCACGTGCGTCGTGCTTGTACTTATTATTGATTGGAATATACTGTGATATCTAGTTACTCGTCGCGTTGTTCATTACAAACTGTCCTTCTTCCGGATACCGCCGCCTCCGCGGGAAAACGACTTCGTCGGTCGTTTTCATATCTGAGCATAGCGGCCGCGCGCTTTACTCTTCGAGCAAGCGCTTTTCACTCAGCGATCCAATTAGTTGGAAAGCGAAGTTCGTGTGCGATCTTCGCGTTGTTTTCGGGATTCCAGGAGCAGATCCCCGGGCAAGTCATTTTAGTCTGACACCCGCGGCACCGTGTTCTATGGCATCGCTGGCCTGTGGCTTGTTGGGATTTTCCCCCACTAGCCATCCCGTTACAACTGGCTCCACAACGTTTTGGGGGTGGAGAAGGACCCGCGGCGCGTACGTGATTCGCGGCGAAGCTTGGCACGAAGAAGCTCAGCAGCGTAGCTGAGCGTCAGCTGCAAAGAAAGGCTCTTCGTGCCGCAGCCGTGCTGTTGCGAGAGTGCGGTCGAGAGGTTAGGCAAGCGATAGCCAACAACCCTCGACCTAGAGTGCCGACGAGGAGAGATCTTGATCGCGAAATTTTTGTACGTTGGATAATTGTTTTTAACATTTAATTTTTTTTAATAACAATTAGTATTTTTAACGACAAAAATTTTTTTTAAGCGATAATTAATTTTTTTCTCGACTCAGAAAATTTTTTTTTCTTTCTTTCTCTCGTCTTTCGAGTACGAATTTTTTTTTTTCAAGAAAAATAAAATTTTTTTTTTGCTCCTGCAGTTAGTGGAAAATCGAGAGAAAGTCGGCAAGCACTCTCGGAACAAAAAGTTGACTGTGCGCCTGAGTAAAAACTCGAGTGCAAAAATCCCCTCGAACTTTAAAATTGTTTTTTACTTTTTTTAGGTGAAAATTGTATTTATTTTTTTTTGTGTTTTTTGGTGATATTGTCCGTTTTGCACATATATATATATATATATAATATATTTCACATATATTAATTTTAAAATTACAAGTGCGACTAGTGGAGCGTAATTAATTACAAATCGTAATTACTTACAGAAATAGCTTTTATTTTTTTTTTGAGCCACATACGGGAAATCCTCGTGCGTTATCGAGGTTAAGAGCAACCGCCGTAGCTCTTAGAAAATAACCCGGGTTCGCGTTGAAAAAGCTAGATCACGGGTTGAAAAGGCAAACTATCTCTGCCATCAATCCGGATACTACTCGCGCTAGTAAAGTAAGTTCGTGGGGAAGCGCACAGCCAATTGACACCATGGCCCGATCATCGCAGTTTGCGGAATCTGCGATACTCAATTGGGCGTATACACAGCCTGAAGTGGAAATTATCGAGGCCATGCAAGCCCTTGGCCTACAGCAGTCAGATCTGCAGTCAGTAAATATGCTGACAGCGATCAAGTAGCTTATGGGTGATTATAGAGCCGCCGATTTTGTGCCAGAGCCGGAGCTGTCGGAGCAGCAAGCGTTTGCTAAACGCGAGCAGTCCCGAAGGGCGTTCATCGACTTAACGCTGATGAACAAATCTGGGTCGACTATTGTGGATCCCAATACTGACCCAGACCACCCGCACCCGTTCATAACGCTCCTTGATGACCCGATAGTGATGCAGAAACTCTCGGAGTCTCGGAGGATGAACGCTCCATAACAAGCACATAATACAGTGGTGGAGCCAGCGGAAGAGGCAAAGGGCCAGGAGGGTTCCCGGACAGAGATATTGAGCTCTGCAGCACCCACCGGGACATCTGCAGCCGAAGCCGAGGGACAGCTTCAACAGCAACAGCTCCAACAGCAACAACTGCAGCAGCAGCAAATGCAGCAACAGCAACTGTAGCAGCAGCAAATACAGCAGCAGCAAAGGCAGCAACAGCAGATGGAGCAGCAGCGACGGCAGCAACAGCAACAACAGCAGGAGCAGCAACAGCGGCAGCAAGTGCTCCTGGAAGAGCAGCGCAGGCAACGACAATATCAGTGCAACTACGAAGAAGAGTCGTTGTTAGCACGAAATGGGCAGCAAAGGTTCTGGCAGCAATCGCGAAATCCGCCACAGCCGCAAAACTTGGAGTGGCCGCGACAACGAGAGTCGCGAACCGCTGGGATAGCAGTCGGAGACAATATATTATCAGAGCAGCTACTGGCGGTGATCAAAACAATTGCCGAATAGGTTGAAGAGCTTAAAGAGAATGTACGAATACTTCAAGGAGCTCGACATCCAACCTCAAGCACGAACTTGAAGGGAGTTCAACTCCCAAGCACTGGCCGTAGACGAGGATCACCGCATGTGAACTTCCAAGAAACGTTCGCGTATGCGGAGTTTAACAGCAGCAGCCCGAGTCTCCAGTGCCCAACAGAGGCTGGGAGGAATAATACCAGAAATTTTTCCCAGCGCCAGACTAGGAATGGTGCGACCCAGGACCCGTCTGAGAGGCATACGTCTTTGCCTCAACAGACGAACCGTAATGTGGGCCAGATAGTCCGAAAATAGCACATCAGGTTCTCAGGGTTCTCAAAGGAGCAGAGCATCGAGCTATTCCTCACAAGAATAGAGGAATGCAGAACTCTAGCTAATCTGACACACGAGGAGGTGCTTTCGTCGTTATCAGAGCTTCTAACTGGGGTAGCAGCCACCTGGTACCGGAGTAACCGCCACAGATGGCGATCGTGGCCAGATTTCGTAGAGGCCATAACGCACATGTATGGCGGGGACAGGGGACATCAGCAGCGCGTCATGGCGGAAATAAACGCGAGGACTCAAGGCAGAAATGAACTTACGCGTGATTACGTAGTAAATCTACAAGCCATGATCCTAAAGTTGGTTCCGGTGCTTAGCATCGCTCAACAGTTAGACATGTTGCACCGGAACATGCGGCCAGAACTGCAAAAGATGGTAATGCGAAATCAAATTACGGATTACCGAGGGCTCCTGGACCTGGCCCGGGAAGCCGAATTAGCGCTCGCGGCAGATAAGGTGTATCACTCGCCACCTGCCCGAGCGCACGTACATGCCAGAATTTACCTACGTGCCGACTGAGCCGCCCACGGATCAGCGGAAAAAACAGAATCCAAGCGTGGCGTTGATGGGGCACCAACAGCACGAGCCTCGACAGAGCCTCGAGGCTATGTTCCGTCGGGTCATGGCCGAATGCTTATCGAACTTGACAAAGAAAAGCACCGACGAGAACAAGGGGCAGAAGCCTAGCCCGCAGACAACTAGAAAACCTAAGAAGAAAGGTAACTGGGAAAATAGGCGGCGGGAGGGCGGGCAAATTACGAACCAGCCTAGTGGGGGTAGTAGCTCGACCCACCAGGCTAGGCCGCAAAGTCCAAGAAATAACGGACCTCCACAAAGGCCAGAGTACCGAAGAGAACCCGGATATGAGCAGAAGGGAGGCAACAAGCCCAATGATGCCGGAAACCAACAGGGAAACGGCCAGGGGGCCAGGTAAATACGACCACATACCCGCCCCCAGCTCTCTTACCAGAGACCGAGGGTTACTCGGTCCAATCATCTGGAGTGGAGAGCGAAAAAGTGCCCGTGATTCAACCGAATGCAGTCAACCACGAAACTTGCTCGCGATGGTGGCTTCAAGTAGGTGTAGCCGGTTACAGGCTACAAGCACTCTTCGATACAGGAGCTTCATGGACTGGGATGAATTGCATCAGCCCACAGCTCGCTACCGCTTGTGGAAAAGAGTTAATCCCAGCCAGCGACCTAACGGCACGGGTGGCAAACGGGCAAAGCATAGCAGTGGTTGGCTATGTGTATCTGCCCATGGTCGTGGCTGGCGTGTGCAAAGAAGTGAGCGTCGCAATAATGACAGATCTAGATACGGAGTGCTAATTGGGGGTAAACTTCATTAAGAAGTTTAGCGCTGTCTTAGACCCCACAGATAACACGCTGCATCTAAGGGATGACAATGCCAGCGTAAAGTTAGAACTAGCCGCCATAACCGCAAACAACACCGTGTCCGTATCAGCTATAGGGTTGGCGGACCCAACAGAAGAACAGCGCAAAGAGGTAGAAGCTTTAGTAGCTCAGCTGATCGGTAACAGCCTGGCACCACTAGGGTGTACTTCGTGAATCGAGCATGCAATAGACGTCGGATCTACAAGACCCATTAAACAGAAGTACTACCATGTACCTCAGAAACTCGAGGAAGAGATGCACAAACAGGTGGAGGAAATGCAAGTCGCGGGAATAATAGAACCCTCGACAAGTGGCTGGTCAAGTCCAGTGGTAATGGTACGCAAGTCCAACGGGAAGTTCCGTTACTGCGTGGACTTCAGAAAAGTGAACGCAGCGTCAAGGCCAGACACGTACCCGTTACCATACATGGAAAATATCTTGCGCAAACTGCAGAAAACGCGATACATCTCCACGTTGGATTTAAGCAGTGCGTACCATCAGATACCACTTACAAGGAAGGTATCCCAAGTGTAAGTCGCCGATTTGGACGATATTGCAATATGCTGTAGTACATTAAAAAATAAGAGACACGTATTTTTTTACGTGCTGATAGACACTTTAAGGGGGTGAAATCTACCCCTAAAGTTCACCCTCAAAAACAGTTTTTTTCAAATATTTCAAAAACGAATAAAGCTAGTTTAATGAAACCGACGCCAAAAGTTGTAGAATAAAAAAGCCTTCAAAACAGCATTACTTTCAATTTTAAGGGTAGCAACCCCTATTTTTTTTTCAAGAAAACTATGCTTTTCTCATCAATTTTCAGCTATAAAAATTACAATAAATTATATATCGCCTCAAAACAGATTTCATTTAAAAGAAAATTAAAAAATAAAGTTGACCTGTCTCGTGGTTATAGCCAAAATTATTTTTTAGGGGATAACTACCCCTTATTTATATTTTGTTCATTATTTCAGAAATAAATAAAGACATCTTAATAAAACCAACGCTAAAAATTTTAAAATAAGAAAGGCTTCAAAAGACCATTATTTTCAATTTTAAGGGTAGCAACCCCTATTTTTTTTTTCAAGACAACTAAGCTTCTTTCATCATTTTTCAGCTATAAAAATTATAATAAATTATATATCGCCTTAAAACTGATTCCATTTAAAAGAAAATTACAAAATAAAGTTCACCTGTCCCGTGGTTTTAACCAAAATTATTTTTTAGGGGTAACTACCCCTTATTTTTGTTTTGTTGATTATTTCAGAAATAAATAAAGATACCTTAATAAAACTAACGCTAAAAATCTTAAAATTAAAAAGGCCATAAATCTGCATAACTTTCAATTTTAAGGGTAGCAACCCCTATTTGTTTAAAGGAAATTAAGTTTTTTATCAATTTTCAGCTATAAAAATTACAATAAATAAAGCTCTTTAAAAACCATTCCATTGAAAAGATTGACCATAAAATTTTGACCAATAACACAGACAAACGCTGTGTAATTTTAGCGCTTTCGGGCAATACGAAATACTAATTTATCATTAATTTTGCAAAATTAGTTTGGTTAAGCTACTTGTTTAAACGAATTATTGTAAAGCTTTTTCGAAAAACTAATTTTGACTTGAATTCCACAAGAAAAGTAACATGTTTATTTAAACTTTTATATGTTGTAGTGAACCAAAAAACGAAAAATATTTATTTTTTTTATCTGTGAATAATACATTTTAAAGGGGTGCAAATCATCCCCGGAAGTTCATTATGTTCTTACTTCCCTTTATTATATTTTATGTATTATTATAAATACTTCGTCAAAGGCAATCGTACCGTTTTGGTACGTGATAAATAAAGCATTAAAAAAAATTAATGTGTGTGTGCACGTGGATGTAAGTGATTTTTATGCAGTAAATAAGAGTAATCGCTGATTGTGAATGAGAAAATAATGTTATTTTTATGTTATTATGAGGCGGATATTTATAGATTGGTGATTTAACTCGTAGTTTCATATATTGCTGGCAAACATTGTATTTATAAATCGGTAGAGTTCCAGTCGTGAAGTGTTGTTATGTGAAAGTGGTTATTTCTACAATATTGTGGCTGTAATATTGCATCAATTCATTTTTTTTAATGTCAGCAGCACTACAAAACTATAGGTAAATGTCTATTTATATATCAGATCTAATGCATTAATTGTAAGAATTTCGTATCTGTCTATAGGCTATAATAAAATTGTAACAGCTTTTCAAAATTATATTTTGCGTTATTTTTAATGAACATATTAGAAAGTATGCAATTTCGTACATTGTTACATTTTTTTGGAGATACATTTGACGTTATAGAGCACAAATAGTTTAAATTGATTTTTCTTTAATTTTAAAGATTTAAAAAATCCTGATTTATAAGTGCATAAAGTATGTTTAATATTTTTACGAAAATTAAAAAATGTATCAAAATATACTTTATTGTGTATACTGTATTGTTTACTGTCTGTTATTAACAAAATTATAGACTCCTGATTCAATTTTTAGCCAAAATTGTATACGGTTCCTTTACTGTTAGATGTTTTACAAATAATAAATTTTACATACAAATAATAATTTTAAATAACTAAATCTTAATTTTAATAAATCTAAATTAACAGGCATTGTGCAATACATCTTATCGATTACTGTTTACAAATTTAAAAAAAAAACTCGAGATTACCTTCTTTTCATTTTAATCAAGCGCTTTAGTAAAGAAATATACAGATACGATATTCTTAATAGATTCTTAACAGGATGGCCCAAAGTATAAATATTTGTTTTATTTGTATGTGTCGCCTTTTTAAATGCAACATTATTATCTTGTGAAAATATGGTATTTTTTAATATTTAAACAAATATTTCCCGGTAAAAAGACATTGGTCGCATGATGGCGTACATCAGTAAAAGCGTACAACGTACAACGTACAAAGCTTCCTCATTGAGAAATAGCTATGTTCTCGCAACATAGTAATGTAACGTTTAGAGGGGTGACGCATACAAATTAAAAAAATGTTTTTATTTTCAGCATTCTATATATGTGTGTTGTAAAGATACTATTTCTGTATGCAATTATTCTTATAAATGTTTGATTATTTTAGCACTCAAAATGAAAATTAATCCTCTGAATGTTATTAATTTGCTGCTTGCCTATTTCCAAACACTTGATATTGAAGATAGCCCTTATAATATTAAATAAATAGAAATAAAAGACCATTTCCAAATGATACTGTTAGATTTAATGGAATCGTCTAATAGCATAGATGTTATAATGGAAAAATCGTTGGATTTTCAAGAAGAATATAAAGAAACAGATGCACGTATTGTGGAAGATGTTGATTTACATACACTTCCTTACTATCCTGAATTACCTACGGATCAATGTACGGGACATGAAGAACCATTGAGTTTTGAATACAAAAAAGGGCTGTAGAATATTGGAGAAGTGGAAAAACAAAAAAGAATTTATCGCTTAAAACAGTTCAAAATAGATTCAGGAAAGTCAGTTCTGAAACACAGTTACATCGCTGGGCTCACCAAATCAATCAAGGTGGAACTTACCGAGAAAAAATTGCAAGAATTTGCGATTTCACACTAGAAAATTTTAAAGTTGCTACTGAAGCTGGATTAATAATTCATGACAACGATTTAAGAAGATGGGCTCTACAAGCACGAAAATTAATCGGAAATGGGGACGTAAGATTTACAGCTTCAAAACATTGGCTTTCAAAATTTAAAAACACCCATAAAATTGTTTCTCGAAAAATTAATAAATTTATCACAAAAAGAAGTATAGAAAATAGAAATGATTTGCATAAAAAAGAAGTAGAATTCGTAACAGAAGTCAAACAATTGATTAATCAAATAGGCGCTGACAATACATATAATTCAGACCAGTCTGGTTTTCAGTTGGAAATGCATTCTGGTCGATCTCTTGCTTTTGAAGGAGAAAAGAAATTACAGTGCCTTGTACAGTCGGTCACATCAACAACTCATAGCTATACTGTACAGCCGACAATTTCAGCCATAGGAAAGTTACTATCACCATTATTTTTAGTATTAAAGGAACGAAGCGGAGAATTTGGACCAATTGTCTCACAAAATTTGTTTGTGCCTACAAACGTATATGTTACATCCTCGACATCTGGAAAACTTAATTCAGGTAAAATCACGTTCTATTAATTTCTAAAAATAAAACGTTAATTATTTCGGAAGACACATTTAAATAAAATCAAAATTTGTAGAACTCTTTAAGGCGTGGTTAAAAGAGGTATATTTTCCTCAAGTTGGACCTAGAAGCATGCTGCTAATTGATTCGTGGAGTGGTCATTGTCCAACGATTGTACAGGAAGTTACGCCACACGATAAAACACTACATCTCAAAATGATAACTACAGGAACGACTGGAAACATACAGCCGTTAGATGTATATGGATTCCGCACATGGAAGAAATATGTTAAACATTTTTCAGACCATGTTTTGCTCATAGACGAAGACTTAAATTTACATTTGAGAAATAATATAATTAAATTACAGTCTTTGGTTCATAACTAATTTTCATCTCCACGATATGAAAATCTATTTAAATATTCGTGGTATAAAAGTGGGTATCTTGTGAATCGACCAGGAGATTTCGATGACCCCGTAAGTTTCAGTTTCGGAGATCCCTGTGCAAGGCGTTGTGAGATCAATGGTTGTAATAATGTTGCAATTGTTAGATGTTCGTGGTGTAAAAAATCTTTATGCTTAAAACACTTTTTTGAAGAATATCATTATTGTACAACTTACAATCCATAATGCCTCGAGCTATTCGACAAACAATTACTTTTTTGAGAATACTTTAAATTTTTTGTAGTAATAGTAATAATAAAACTTGTGTTGTTAAAACAAAAACCATATTTACATTAGTTATCATTTCATTTTGTATTTTTCTGCAACACGTAACTTTAATTTTTATTATTTTTTTGAAAAAAAATTAATCTCACTAAATTTTGATTATTTACGCAATATTTTCAGAAAAAAATAATAAACACATTTACCCTCCCTGCTAGAAAAAGTTAGTAGAAGTCGATAAAAATCGATAAGTTTCGCCATTGAAGTCAATAAAGTCTCTTAATTTCCTTAAAAAGAGAAAAATAGGGGTTCCTACCCTTAAAATTGAAAGTGATACAGATTTGTAGCCTTTTTAATTTTAAGATTTTTAGCGTTAGTTTTATTAAGGTAGTTACCCCCTAAAAAATAATTTTGGTTAAAACCACAGGACAGATAAACTTTATTTTTTAATTTTCTTTTAAATGGAATCAGTTTTAAGGCGATATGTAATTTATTATAATTTTTATAGCTTAAAATTGATGAAAAAAGCTTAGTTTTCTTGAAAAAAAAATAGGGGTTGCTACCCTTCAAATTGAAAATAATGCTGTTTTAAAGTCTTTCTTATTTAAAATTTTTAGCGTTGGTTTTATTAAGGTATCTTCATTTATTTCTGAAATAATGAACAAAAAATAAATAAGGGGTAGTTACCCCTAAAAAATAATTTTGGCCAAAACCACGCGACAGGTCAACTTTATTTTTTAATTTCCTTTTAAATGGAATCAGTTTTAAGGCGATATATAATGTATTGTAATTTTTATAGCTGAAAATTGATGAAAAAAGCTGTTTTCTTGAAAAAAAATAGGGGTTGCTACTCTTAAAATTGAAAGTAATGCTGTTTTGAAGCCTTTCCTATTTTAAAATTTTTAGCGTTGGTTTTATTCAGGTATCTTTATTTATTTCTGAAATAATGAACAAAATATAAATAAGGGGTAGTTACCCCCTAAAAAATAATTTTGGCCAAAACCACGAGACAGGTCAACTTTATTTTTTAATTTTCTTTTAAATGGAATCAGTTTTGAGGCGATATATAATTTATTGTAATTTTTATAGCTGAAAATTGATGAAAAAAGCTTAGTTTTCTTGAAAAAAAATAGGGGTTGCTACCCTTAAAATTGAAAGTAATGCTATTTTGAAGGCTTTTTTATTCTACAACTTTTGACGTCGGTTTCATTAAGCTAGCTTTATTCGTTTTTGAAATATTTGAAAAAAACTGTTTTTGAGGGTGAACTTTAGGGGTAGATTTCACCCCCTTAAAGTGTCTATCAGCACGTAAAAAAAATACGTGTCTCTTATTTTTTAATGTACTACAACATATTGCAATATCGTCCAAATCGGCGACTTACACTTGGGGTACCTTCCTTGTCAGTCCGGAGTCCAAAGAGACTACGGCCTTCACCGTGCCAGGCAAAGGGCTTTTCCAATTTACGAGAATGCCCTACGGTCTTGCGTATGCCGGAGCGTCCTCAGTCTCACCAATCTCAGGGGTCAATTTGCCTGTTGCAGGATATGCACGGCCTGACTCCAGAAATAGCAGAGACGGCGAAAACGGTGATTGCTGGATTAATCCAGTGCAACCCTTACCCCGCCGTCATTGACTTCCTGGAGCAGGTAGTGGAGGGCATAGACGCGGTGACACTGGCACCACCGCCAGTGGAAGAGCCCTCCACACTTGTAATAGAGGAGTTAGAGGCCTCGGAACCAAGAAGGGGACCTTCGGGACCAGCCGACGCAGGCGTTGGTCCGTCCCCGCTCCGGCGACCTCATCCTCCGAAGGAGCAGCGGGAGAAGAGCGGGGCTCGGTCAGAAGAAGAAGCACCAGCCAAGCCGATTGATGCTGGCCGAGTCCCCGAAGAGGAGGCGGCCCGAGCCCATCATTGCGCGCCGGAAGTTGACGCCGGCGCGGCTCGGGCCGCAAAAGGGAAAAAAGAACATGCTCCAACCCAGGCCCCAAAAGGAGCACCGACCGGTGAAGTCGGTGCGGCCTGGGTCCCGGTGGAGCAGGCCCTAGAGGAGGCGCGGCGCCTCAGCAAGTCCTCGCGCGCAGCGGCGGACGCTGCCCTGGCCGCACTGGAGGGTTTTCTCCAGTGCCACGGTAAGGCCGGCGAGCAGCAAGCCGGCAAATGGGTGGGGATGGTCCAAGGCCGGCGTGAAGAGCTCGCGGCCGCCGCAGAGGTCAGGGCCACCAGGCTGCGCCACGCCGCCTTGCAGAAGGAGGAGGAGGCTCTTCTGGCACGCGCGCAGGAGCGCATGGAAGAGGCCAGATGAACCAGGGAAAAGGCGGAGGAGACGGCGCGTCGGGCCAAAGAAGAGGCCCAGCGTCGTCTCCTACGAGAAGAGGAGCGCCTCCAAAGGGCGCTCGAAGAAGAACAGGCGGCCCGGGAGCCGTTAAATGCACAGGCGCTTCCCCGGTGCTTCATGTGTGGCGAGCTTGGGGTAAAAAAGTCGAAGCACTGCCCCAACCAAGCTCGCCACAAGGGGCGCCGGACTTTTTCCCGGGCCAATTGAGCCAATTGAAGAGGGGTGAAGCTCCGAAGAGGCCCCTCTGTTTTTTTTATTTTTTTTTAGTAAAAAAAAAAAAAAAAAAAAGAAGATAATGAGTGACTCCGCTTCTTATACTTCCCTTGTCCCAAATTCCTTCCCGAAAGGCTCCACCAACTTAATCTTATTTTCAGGTACGACGACGGCCATGGATGGCAGAGCTGCTCGCGGTCCCCTAAGCAGCGTCTGGCGGGGAGGGGGGGGAAAGCGTGCGCGAGTTAGGTAATTCGAGATTCGAATTATCCGCGCCGAGCAGGCATGCTCACTGGAGGCGCCAGCATTCTGACCGGATTAGAACGGTCTCGCGACGCGTAATATGCCCGTCGCGTACCAGCTAAGCTGCTACGGCTTTATGCGAGTCACGGCAGCCATCTTCGTGTCTGCCATCGCGCCGTGAGCATCTCCCCCGTGTCTCTGGAAAGTTACCGCATTCGCGCCGTATAGTTTGGTAGCTGTAGCTTTACCGCGAGTGAAGTGGAGGCACGGACTAGCGTGCGAGTAAGGGAGAGAGAGAGAGAGCGATACTGCGCCGCTACAAGTAGCACGAGAGACACCGAGCGAGGAGCCGGCAGCCAGCCCGCCTGCCAACCCAATACAGCGAGTAAGAGAGAGAGAGAAAGAGAGCGCAACTGCTGTTCGAGCGACAGAGAGCGAGAGAGAGCCGAGTGCACCGGCTGCTCATTCTTAACGTAAGTTTTCTACTCTCCTCTTGCGGGTTTATTGTAAAGGCTGGCACCTAAACCGCACCGTGCAAGCTTTCTGTACCGTGTACGTGCGGATGTGTGTCAGCCCGCCGTACTTTAACACCGCGCGTGAGAGTAGCAGCTTCGCCACGCGCCGTATCGTTCGCGCGTTTGAATCTTAACCGTCGCGCGCGAACTAACTCACTGTTTTAAACAGCACGTGCGTCGTGGTTGTACTTATTAGTGATTGGAATATACTGTGATATCTAGTTACTCGTCGCGTTGTTCATTACAACCTGTCCTTCTCCCGGATACCGCCGCCTCCGCGGGAAAACGACTTCGCCGGTCGTTTTGATATCTGAGCATAGCGGCCGCGCGCTTTACTCTTCGAGCGCGCGCTTTTCACTCAGCGATCCAATTAGTTGGAAAGCGAAGTTCGTGTGCGATCTTCGCGTTGTTTTCGGGATTCCAGGAGCAGATCCCCGGGCAAGTCATTTTAGTCTGGCACCCGCAGCACCGTGTTCTAGGGCATCGCTGGCCTGTGGCTTGTTGGGATTTTCCCCCACTAGCCATCCCATTACACTAGGAAATAGATTACAAAAAGAAAAACTATAACAAATAAAATATAACCAGCCAATTCCAATTAGTTAATATGGGTGTTCCTCAAGGAACTATTTTGGGACCAATACTCTTCTTACATTATATCAACGACTTACTACAAGATATCCCCAAAAATACTATAGTATCATATGCAGACGATACAGCAGGATTAACAACAGCCAAAACCTGGAAAAAGTAGAAACTAAAATGAATAAAACTCTGCATAAAATATCAACATGGCTCGCTCTTAACAAGCTTTCTTTAAAAGGGACAAAACAGTTTACATTAAATTCGGGAATCAAGTTGATAGCACACCAAAAAATTTAGACATAAACATACAAAGCAGAAAAATCAAAAGAGTAGATAGTACCAAATATTTAGGCATAATTTTCGATAGTAACATGAGATGGAACGAGCACATTGAATAAATTTACAACAAAACGAAATATCTCATTTTCATTTTCTATAAACTGGCCAAACTCATGACTACTGTTACCTTAAGGATGATATATTACGTCCTCTTTCACGGAATTATTTCTTATGAAATTATAGCCTGGGGAGGCGCGTATTCCAAGAGTAAAAACTTGCTGAACAGGCTACAGATCAGATTATTTAAAATAACCAAGAAGAACAAATTTACAGTCGATAAAAATCCATTGAGCATAGATCAAATTTTTTCGTACGAATCACTGTCGTATAATTGCGAAGAATTACAGTCAGCATTAATTAAATCCAATAGTACCACCAGAAAAAGAAGTATACAAATTCCAAGAAGATAATTGACTGTTACATAAGCTTATAACAGTTACATAAGCGCAATAATGCATTTCAATAACTTACCAAATGAATTAAAAACAATTAGACACAAACACAACAAAAAAATAAAACTAAAACAATGGATGAGAGGAAATATGTAATACAACAAGTCGAAATTAAATATTTCTTTCAAAAGAAAACTAATCTAACCAAATTAGTTATAGTTTTAAGTTAGTTATAAGTAGGCCGGATCAGCGAACAGGAAATTATATTTCCTCTGCTGGATTACCTTTGTAATGTAACTTATCTATAATGGTTACAACTTTTATAATATATTGTACATTACTCTGGTTTAGTAAATAAATAAATATGGTTAGTAGAGCCTACTTCACACACAGTTGAAGTCTCACTTTACGCACTACTTGCTTAAACTACTATTGCATTATTCGGAATGAGAAATATTTATATATTGAAGGACAAGACCAAAATTTTAAGAATTTTTCATATAGAAGAAATACGAAGGCGTTTTTACTAACTTACTTAGAAGAACTTTGGTTTTTAGATATCTATATCTGCATAATATTTGTTTAGGTTTCTCCGAGTTGTCGCTTAATTTATGAGCTTTGAGCAACTTGTTTTAGGTTGGTGTGCGAACACTTGTTTATTATTTTTAGTACGAAATACCTTCATGTACAGCAACCGTTATTGCCGGTAAGTACGAATCTGCTTTTTTCAGTATATCTAACAAGAATATCTTATAAAAGTACTAAAAGAATCATACAAATAAAATTTCTCAGTATATTACTTGCATATACGAAGGGTTTAATTGACGTATTTTTCAAAATAAAAGTGCGAAGGTTAGTTAAAAAATAATTTCGTTTGGTTTTCAAACTCACATTGCCTTAAACGTGATTTGAAATGATAATCTTAATTCCAATTTTTGTATTTCAGCTCAATCAGTTAATGTAAAAATCGATAAAAATTGATTAAAGATCATTATATTTAATCTCAAAAGTTTTATATTATTATTACTTTTCAATCTAGTCATCTTTAATCTACTTCTACCGATATTTACGTGAAATTATTCAAATACAAAAATTGGTAACAAGATTCACATTTGTATTCAATTGCATTTTAATCGACATTTATTGCTATATATTTAATTTTTCGCACAGAGATAAAAACCTTTCTCTAGAAAATTGATTGGAAAACTGCGATCTGAATATTGCATTTTAAAGTATCAGTGTTAAAATCTCCAATTATAAAATGATTTTTCAGTCATGTTTTTTTGAGATAAGTCTTTATTTAACGTGGAGTATAATTCGTAAATGTATTTTCTAACCTATATCTTTAGATTCTTGTACAATTTACTATTGCAAACTTATTTGAAAACATTTTTCATATTGGTAGCGAATAGTATAAGAATGTAAGAAAATGTAAATAAGTATATCAAATCGTAAAAGCAATATGCGAAAATCAATGGCTCTATACAGTTTTATATATTTTCTTACATGTTCATCATATTATATGAATATATTTAAAGTTTATTAAAAAATTAGTATATTTGAAATATTATGTTCAATATATGCAAACAGTTTTGCATTTCTTAAATTGTACTTAATATTTCAATTTTACTATTTTTCTTATGAATTTTTCCTTTATTGAAAATCATATTTTCATAAATTATTTCGTTTTTCTCCATCTCATCATTTCATTTGTTAAAGATCAGCTGCTATATAATGACTCCAAAAAATTTTGTACAATATCTGTAAATCGAAAATTAACACAAAGTATCAATTTATCTTTGAATATGAAAATGATGAATATCTTTTTATCTTTAAATATGAAAATGATAAATATATTTTTATCTTTATATATGAAAAAATAACTTATCTGTTGAATATTTTTATTTATATATGGGATATTTCAGGTGAAGTCAGCAACTCAAAATTTTAAAATCGTTCAAAATTTTTTTACTTGTAGTGTTTTCTACTTATCTGGCTAGACTTATCGCTATCCGTCTAACTACGCCCCCCGCCCCCCCAAGATCGGGGTGCTAGACGCTCGACCTCCACGTCTACAAGATGCGGGAGTCCACTCGCGGGTCTCGCACTGGACGAATACCTGGCTGCTCAGCGCTAGGGCGTGCGTCCACTGCTGCAATAGTTCTTACCTGGGTTGCAGCTTTCCGTTAGATTAGGCGTGTTGCTACTGCACTGAAAAAGGTGTCGCGAAATGTGGCGAGAGTCGGGGAATTACGCATGCAAATGAAAGAAAGCAGGCGTACGATAGAACCTTTCTTATTATTAAATCCTTATGAGCTACAATGACCCAGCGGACCTTACAGTGCTACGCTTCGCATCGCGTTTATCGCTTAAGTGTGAGTGTGCCGTGTTCGGAGAGCGCAGAGAAGCAGTCCGCTGCAGGCGAGGCGCATCGGCGTAGCGTTTGTACGTGTGCCTTTTGGCAATTGCAGTTTATGTCTACGGTGAGAGAGAGAGAGAGAGAGAGAGAGAGAGAGAGAGAGAGAGAGAGAGAGAGAGAGAGAGAGAGAGAGAGAGAGAGAGAGAGAGAGAGAGAGAGAGAGAGAGAGAGAGAGAGAGAGAGAGAGAGAGAGAGAGAGAGAGAGAGAGAGAGAGAGAGAGAGAGAGAGAGAGAGAGAGAGAGAGAGAGAGAGAGAGAGAGAGAGAGAGAGAGAGAGAGAGAGAGAGAGAGAGAGAGAGAGAGAAGAGAGAGAGAGAGAGAGAGAGAGAGAGAGAGAGAGAGAGAACGGTCGCCCCATCGATGAGTCGGTCTTGAGTGTCGACCGACCCACCTTCAGCCTGTACAAGGTCAACGTGCACTTACTGGTGTGCGAAACCATGATATCGTGTCACGTTATCCGCAGGCAGGTCGGGTTGGAACTCGTCCGCTCTGCTCGCTCTCGTTCGGGTCTCCGCTCACCATCCGTTGGGCTCGGCTGCGGTGCTTATGCGGTCGCCGTCAAGTTGTGACGTTGCCGACGACGACGCTCGAAGGCGCTGCTTTCGTGTGATGGAGACTGCGCCGGCTAGGCGCGGTTCTTCGAGTCCGTGGCCTTGATGACGTGGCCCGGACTCACCTTTAGCGTCCCCCTTTTCCTTCGCCGCCCCCCCCTCGCTCATTGTGACTCGCTTCCAGGAGTGACTGATACTGCTCTCCTGAGCTTCTTCTCTCTCCTCGATCGTGTCCTCTTTTCTTTGTCTCGTTCTTTTCTCTCTCTCTATCTCTCTCTCTCTCTCTCTCTCTCTCTCTCTCTCTCTCTCTCTCTCTCTCTCTCTCTCTCTCTCTCTCTCTCTCTCTCTCTCTCTCTCTTCTGGAGATTGAAGTCGGTTGACAGTTGTGTCGTACTCTGTTTCGGTGTCATTTTCCGCGGGACCTGGTGCTCCGGAAAATTCGTAGTAGTGCGCCATTGGTGGCATTTTTTTCTGTCTCTCTGTTGGTGCTAGTGTTTCGTGTGCTGGTGGACCGGGGACGGAGGCACCGCAGTTTTTTCAATGGAACGCCTGCCGCTGGAACTCTCACATATCGCTGGCATCATTGTTTGTAAACACAAGTGAGCGGCACCTATTTGTGCCCAGTAATCGAAATCTCATAACAGCGTTCGGTCGACAATGGGTGATTCGGAGACAGATCAGTCCAACAACATCACCGGCACACGGTCGAAACGCAAACGACGGAATGGAGGCGATGACAACTCTATCTTGCTGAATCAGGACATCAGCAGGTTGATGAAGCACGTAAATGATGCTCACAATGGTTTGTTAATAGCGCTTTCCAATGAAAAAGGCACGGAAGCCAAAAAGAAGTTGCGTGAGTTTATTTCCACGAGCTTTGAGTCATTCCACAAGATAACAGCCGCCTACTTGCATAAGCTCGAAATCGACAAGGACCTAGACTCTCGTAATTCATTACTGATACGTGCCTGCGATAATATCGAACGCCTGTCAGAGTCAATTACCCGTAACACCCAATCTCAACATGGGCCTTCTTTCGCAGAAGTTGTGTCGAGTCGCACCACGTCTTGCTCGGGTCACTCTGTACCCGTTCGTAAATTAGATCGGGTCACAATCGGCCCGGGTGAGGATGTCAAAGATAAGTATAAGTCTGCCTGCGATATTAAGGAAACGGTTAAAAAATTTATCAACCCGACCGAATTGAAAATAAATGTTACGCGCATTAGTTGCGGCCGACAAAACAGCGTAATCCTGGAAGGTCTAGATCTGAGTTCATCGACGGTCAGAACATCAGGTACTCCGAAACCGTGAAAATATTAGGAGTAACTCTGGACAGCACTCTGACCTTGACCCAGCAGTGCACCAATATGGCAAAAAATCCTTCGGAGCCTTGGCCCGTTTGCGTAAATGTCACGATCTCATCCCTCGTGAGACCAAGTTGATGCTCGTCAAATCGCTAGTTTTTCCACATCTGGAATACTGTTCGGGCCTACTCCTTGGCTTCACCAAGGATTATGGATAAAGCTAGACCGCTGCAAAAATGCGGCCCTAAGATTTTCTACCGAAGTGTCGAGGTTCGACCACATAACGCCAACGTATGTGAGGCTTGAGATCTTGCCGTATACCCTGCGTAGGGAGTATCTTTGTATCTCCCTTGTCGCCGCCATCTTCGCATGCACCTGATTTCGTTTTACTATTATCATCATGCTATCTTTTAGTGATAATCTAAATTCATAGGTATCAATTGAGGGGACGCGTGGAATAAGGGGCTAAGTGGACTTAGACCCTTTTTCCGCCCATCGGTTAAATGAGACCTACAGATCATTACCTATCACCATGCAAAATATTACACGCCAAAAATTTTTAGAAAAGATTTTAGAAAAATGTTTATATTAATGTTATTATTTTTGTTTTGACATTTAATTTGTGAAATAAAATTATATTTGTATTTTTGACAGATTAATCCTTGACTTACTTTATTAAATTTGGATAATATTCGGAAAAAGGGTCTAACTCATTTTTTTTAATTCTTATAATTTTTTTTATGGTTATATAATATATCAAAATTTTATCATAAAATATTTCATTCATTGTTAGCTTTCATTTGATAAAAGTTTTATTCATATTGGTTAAGCCAATAAAAATATTTATTGTTTTTATTGATTATCTCAAAATGTACGTTTTTGAGTTAGCCCCTTATTCCGAATAGCCCCTCAATTACTCGTATGAATAATAAAAAGGTATGAAAAATAGTAAAGGATACAAGCATACAGTTTAGCAAACAAAATAGAGCATGCAATACTGGTAAACATTTACCTCAATAAATTTACGTACGCGTAGAAAAAGGAGCTCGATAACCGAAAGAAAAAACATACGACCATTCTAAAAACCAAATTCGAATCTCACATGCAATTTTGGAAATAATTATATATGTAAAAAGCTCAGTATCTAGCAAAACGTTACTAAAATTAGATCAACTTATAGACAAAATAGAATCTTACTTACAAGGGGAGGCCGGAGTCTTCGGGTCATGGATTTGGCTCACACCGGTACAAACCAACTTGTTTTGTCACAAAATGAAGAAATATCACTGACATTCTGTCAAATGGGCCTTAGATATTTAATACTTACAGTTTAAAGATCCATTTTTTTGTAGTATTTTGTTAATTTTCCATATGAGGCGTTTCACGTCAACTGTCCCAGCGCGCGGCGCGGGAGCCCCACATCATGCTATTTCTAACTCACGTTTATGATACTAAAATATACTTTAAAAAATTGTTTGATAAGCGTTTTCGACGTATTTTTTCCTCAGCTTTCCAATGGCGTAAGCAGTTTTTCCGAAATTTTCAATTTTCACCTTCAAAAAGTACAAAACATGTTATATCTCAAAAAGTGTATTTTTAATATTTTTTTTTACCCTCTAGATCGAACGCTGAGCATTTTCTACGTAGGAAAGGACATTTTCTGAAGAGTGCCCGAGATGTTTTTTGAGAGAAATAGAATGCGAAAGAGTTTTTGAAGATGAAAATGGAAAATTTTGAAAAAACTACCTACATCATTGGAAAGCTGAGGAAAAAATACGTCGAAAACGCATATCAAACAATTTTTTTAAGTACTTTTTAGTATCATAAAAATGAGTAAGAAATATCAGGATTTGGGGCTCGCGCGCCGCGCGCTGGGAAAGTTGACGTGAAATGCCTCACATACATGGTCTGTCCGATGATCAGTGCATCTTTACGTATCACCTCCACATTAGTACTGGCTTTTTTAGATTAAATAGTCTTTTAATATATTTAATATAACCCGGTATCTTACTAACCTGGTTGTTTTTATATTTTCGCCAACACAAAATAATTAAACAAAAGCTTTTTATTTTATTTATGATCAAAGTTGTCATAAACACATTATATTTTCTTTATTGACACAAGGGTTTTGGTTTCAATGCTCCAAACACTTAAAACTCAGAATATATTCTATTTTTGAACAAGAAATAAGCACCAAAACCTTCCATCCAATTTTAATATTTAGAAGTTCGTTTAATTTCTTAAAAGTAAAACAGAAAAGTTGAATCATTTTATGTGTATTTTTGTTCAATGCTTGATACTTACCTGTGATTCTAATGTCATAAATTTATTCAAAATATCATTTTTTCATTGTAAAAGTATTTTATTTTGCATTTATAGTAGCAACTTTGTCGTTATTTTAATAAAGTATAATAGTTATTTTCTTATATAATTATATTTTCCGGTAGGCAAAATCCTTAAATATACATCCACCACTTTAGAACTTTACTCTTTAACTTTTTCAGTAATTTTATATTAAATGTAATAAATGTAGCTTCTTTTGTATTACCTTATAAGTTTTGATCAGACCAAATGGTATGAAATATTTATTTCTCTAATATTTTCAACGATAAAAAATTTAATTAGATCACAATAGCCTGCACTATAAGGCTCATCATCATTTCTTATATTTCAATATTGCAATACATACTCCTGTACATTTTTTAATTAATGATGTGATGATCCATATTGATTCTGTAATAATAAAATAATAATACACAAAGCTTTTCAGAACTTACATTTTAACACATTATAAAAAAAATTTGAAAACAAAACTTATCTGATAGTTTTCAACCTAGAATTCTTCGCAAAAACTTTTTTAATGAATAAAAGATATAATTTTCAAAAATATGTACATAATCATATGTTTAATTGGCAACTATACAGCGGGAACTATTACATGTTATTACTGTCAGCTGTCACAGTGACATATCAATATAAAGGAGTTTCCACATTATATGTTGTGTGTTGTCATCAGTAAAAAACGGTGTAACTTACTATACAAAACTTTTGCAGAACTTTCTGAATAAGCACATGAAACAGAATTATATCATTTTTTTTCTCTTATAGATTTCGATTTCATACTTTTTTATGCTTTGTAGCAATTATCATGTACTTTTATTCTAAGGGCTCTTGCACGAATGGAGGAATAACGAGGAATAACGCCTATAACGCCTGACAGCCAATGATACGCGAGCTTTAAAAAGACATGTTCCTTTCTGAAGGAATAGATTATTTTAGCAGGAGAAGGCCAATTAGATCAGTTTGCAAGAATGAGAGAGATAATATTTTTTATCCAAAAATACCTGTCGCAAATAATAAATGTTAATAACAGTTAAAAATTATTTAAAATTGTTTGTAACTATTTATAACTGCTTATAAATGTTAGAAAATATAGAATTTTGGACACATTTTTAAATGTTTTTAGGAGTTATAAGCAGTTTGAAATAGTTACAAATAATTTTGAATGATTTTGGAAAGGTTCGATGTTAATGAGTACATTGAGTTACTATTTCTGCAACGTTTCCATAACTGTTTTGTTATCCTTATCAAGCACTAGAATTTATTAAAATATGGAGATAAATACAAGTCAATAATTAAAATACATACAAATAAACAATTTGCTCGTCATTCTTACCTAAAATTACAATATCGAAACGTTGCACAAATAGTAACTCAATGTACTCATTAACATCGAACCTTTCGAAAACTATTTAATAATGAGTGACAAAGAAATTCTATGGAATTTTGAATGATATTTAAAATGAATTAATAATTTGTAATTAATTAAACTATTATTAACTAATAATAATAATAATAATTAATTAATAATTCGTAATTAATTAAACGAATGATATTTGAGTATTATATTTATGAATGATATTTTGAATGATATTTAAGAAGAATTAATAATTTGTAATAAATTAAACTATTAACTATTATTAACTAATTAAGAATACCTAGTAATAATTATTAACTAATAATTTGTAATTCATCAAACTATTATTATATAACCATTACAAACTGTTAAAAACTGTTAAAAACTGTTACAGTTATAAACAATTACTAACATCCAAAATCCTACATTTTATATCATTTTTGACAAGTTTACACTCTTACTAACAGTTCTTAACTTTTTCAAACAAAAATATCTTCGCTAGGGTAATATTGAAAATAATTGTTTAAGAATAAAATGCACAGTCAATTATGAATACTAATAGCAGCTCTCATTATTCAGTTACTTAATAAAATAAATATATTTATTTTTAATTTACTCTGAATATTGTAAATATCAAAACAAAAATTCAAATGTCTCGTGTAATCACATTATTTATAAATATTAATTAATATTCGCATGTGTGCAACTTGTAGGATGATATACATCGTAAAAGCAATGAAAACAATAGTATTTTCTACACCTTGAGCACCTTATAAAACACATTTTTCCACAATTTTGTGTTTTACAAGTCTAACGTATTACATTAGCTGGAAAGCAAACTTGTGATACGTTCATAAAAACTTTCCTGGTTGGAGTAAGGTTTGATGTGAACCAGGCATATTGAATCATCTCTGAAAATATTGGAGCAGAAAGTTGATTGTGTATCAGACTGTGGATCTTGATTTCATCTGCTCTTAAAGTGATCTGACGGTCTTCTGTTAATAAAACTGTAGCATTTTGCAAACGTGTTACGAAAAGTTTTACTTGTCTGAAAAAGTAAACATCACATGGTTGCGCATATGGTGTACAGCCCTTGGGAATCACTTGTAATGTACATGATGATCCAAATTCATCAAATTTTTTTGAGCTTGCAGCATTGGTTTGACTACCCCAACTATCCAAAACTATTACAAAATTATTATCCTGCACATAAGGTTTCATCACGTTATCCACAAAAGATTCAAATAATTGGGATGATAACTTTCCTGTCTTTGAACAGGTTACAGATACATTTTGATAGGACTCTTCAAGCTTTGTAACTTCTTGTTTTACTCTAAGGCCAAAAGAACCTGTATTTTCTTGTAAGCAAATGAAAACTTTTGGTAATAGTTTGCCTGAAGCTGTCATGGAATATTGAGCCGTATATGAATGTGTAACTTTATTTACATCACCAATATAGGCTTCAACTGCTTTTACTCCACGAGTATCTAAGGTTCGCTGCGGATTTACCCTGTATTCACAGCCTGTTTGATCTGTGTTGATAACATAGTCTAAATTACACCCAGATATGACCTGAGAACAACTTGCCTGAAAAGATTGAGCAGTATCTAAAATATCAACATCAGATCTATTTTCAGTAGGTTTAATTAGCCTAGTGATTTTTCGCATTCTAATTTTATTTTTTACTTTAAATTCTTTGACCCAGGATAATGAAGCAGTGAAACAAAACTCAGCGGATAAAAACTGAATAGCTGCTTGCATTGCCCATACCTGTAGATCTCTTGTAAAAATATGTTTTTTATTACTGCGATGTTCATTGAACCGATCCAGAGTCCACTTCGAAATTTGATAATATTTATCTTAATGAGTTCCTCCTCGTTCAATATCTTTTCTCCATCTATTCAATTCATCTAATCTCCCTAGTTTTCCACATCCATTAGCTTTAAAGGATGCAAGTGTCCACTTTGGATGTTCTCTAGCTATATTAACTACTTTAATTTTATAATCTAAAGGAATATAATCCATTTTTATCCTTTTTGGACTTACTTCATATTCGCTTGGTGATGAAGACTGTGTTTCTTTACTTTCTGCATATAGAAAAAGTATTTTTAATTTGACATAAATCTAATGTAAAAAATATTACTTCAATGCATGCATGTTGCTTTTTTAGAATTGTAAAGTCTTACCAGTAGAATCAGGTGTTTCTTGAAAGGACGGCGGTGACTGATCTGTTTCTGTAAATTGTGGCTCATCCTCAACACAATATAATAATTCATCTTCTTCAAAACTCATTTCTTGAAAAATCCTTATTATGGTTTTTGCCATTTCAGCACCCAATTCTAAGGCTTTTAATGAGCGTGTCCTCTTTTCACTATTTACATCACATTCATCATAAATAAAATTACATTCTTTTAAAAATCTAACGGTGTATACACTTTCAGATAATAACTTTTTCTGATCAACCGATAATATATCATCATCATAAACTTCTATATTTTCCATTATAATCAGTATAAAAAACTCACTATATATTAAAATTAATTGATACTTTAACCCTTTGAAGCATGGTGGTAACCCACGTTACCACCTCGATTTCGTTAGATTTTTGTTATTTACTTTGTTGTCAACGTATTCAGATCCTGTTTTTTGCAATTTTCAGTTACTTTAGTGATGAAAGAACATAAAAATATAATTGATTTATAAATAAATAAACATAAAAAAATCATGTTTTTTTCGGCAAAATTCATTTTTGAAGAATCTGTTGAAGATAGTAACTTGAAATTTGGTGTGAATAGGTTTTTGGGGTCGCTGATTACGAATCCGATGTCAGATTTGCAAAATTCAAGATGGCGGATCCAAGATGGCGGACATCAAAATTTAAATCTTCGAGAATGTCGATGAAAATTGTTACTCAGAGGTTTTCGGGGTCGCTGATTACAAATCCAATGTCAGATTTGCAAAATTCAAGATGGCAGATCCAAGATGGCGGACACCAAAATTTAAATATTTGAGAATGTCGATGAAAATTGTTACTCAGGGGGTTTTCGGGGTCGCTGATTACGAATCTGTTGTCAGATTTGCAAAATTCAAAATGGCGGACATCAAAATTTAAATCTTTGATAATGTCGATGAAAATTGTTACTCAGGAGTTTTAGGGGTCGCTGATTACGAATCTTATGTCAGATTTACAAAATTTAAATTTCGCAAATCTGACATTAGATTCGTAATCAGCAATCCCGAAAACCCTTGAGTAAAATTTTTCATTGATATTCTAAATGATTTAAATTTCGGTATCCATCATCTTGGATCCGCCATCTTGAATTTTGCAAATCTGACATCAGATTCGTAATCAGCGACCCCGAAAACCCCTAAGTAAACATTTTTAGCCTTAAATACACTATTTTTAATTTTTTTGTCCGCCATCTTTTGTCCGCCATCTTGGATTTGAAAAAATCAAAATTCTGATGGCATATTCATATTCAGCGACCCCAAAAACCACCGAGTAAGAAATTTCAGGTCAAAATAGTGAATAGAAAAATGCGTGCTTCAAAGGGTTAAATAAATTTACTTTAAGATACGAATAAGAAAAAGATGATTTATTTATATAAAACTCAAAAGTTGAAATCAAAATATCAAAATAACATAATAAATATAAAGCATACTCTGAAATGCGTAAACTCTGGTACGGTATTTTGGAATATTCCGAAATAGGTTAATTTAACTGATCACAAATGAACGCTTATATCAATGTGAGTATCTTTCTCCATAAGTATATGTTCCGTGCTGTGTCGTTCCGTCCGCGACGTACCATACCTTTGAGCCCTCCACGAAAGAAGGAACAATACACAGATACAAGAAATAGCATTGGTTGTATATCTATATATAACAGGAACACCGAGGAACAGCGTCGCTGTACTTCGGTGTTCCTCGATGTTCCTGTTATATATAAATATACAACCAATGCTATTTCTTGTATCTGTGCATTGTTCTTTTTTTCGTGTGGAGGCCTTTGTCGATATGTACTTCTCACTTTTAAATTGTTCATTAAGAAAATTTGGGAATAGTTTCTAGTAAAAATTATGATACGATTTACCAGTACGGCGGAATTCCAATTTGTTTAAGCAAAAGCAGACAAATTTTAATGATACAAATTTTAATTTTAATTTCCATAGTTATCATGTAAAATACTGTAGAAAAGCCCAAAAGTTTCGTACAGTATGTAACATAGTTTTTTACGTGAAGAAAACCTATGTTTTCGACAGTCAGTTTTATTTTATATAGACCCATTCTTTTCTGATGGCAACACACAACATATAATGTGGAAACTCCTTTATATTGATATGTCACTGTAACAGCTGCCAGTCATAACATCTAGTTCCAACTATATAGTTGCCAATTAAACAAATGATTATGTATATATTTTTCAAAATTATATCATTTATTCATTAAAAAAATAATAAATATATGTGAAAAATTTTTGCGAAGAATTCTAAGATGAAAACTATCAGATAAGTTTTATTTTCAAATTTTTTTTTTATAACCCGAATGAAAAAAAGAAATGTACGAAAATGTAGAAAACCGTAAGAAATTCTGCAAAACTGTAAGAAACTGTATAAAACCGTATAAAACCATTGGTTTTCGGACATTTTATGCGAAACGATTTACACAGTTATACACATCTTTTATACATTTTTACACATTTTTATACGTTTAAAAAATTTTAAGTTTTTTCCAGAAAATTTTCTCATATATGTACAAATTTTAATAAAATCTAAAAGAAAACGTATAAAAATATACAAAACGGCTTGAAAATGTATAAAAGTGTATATAAATGTAAGAATAAGTAATATTCTACATTTTTATACATTTTCTTACCTTTCCTTACGTTTTTTTTACAATTTAGTTTGGCAGACTAATTTGAAAAAATTAGTCATACTTGTAAGGAAACGTATAAAAATGTAAGAAAATGTAATAAAGTCTATGAAACCATAAAAATAATATCCGAAAACCAATGGTTTCATACAGTTTTATACATTTTCTTACATTTATTACAATTATTATTTCCATACGGGAATGTATTAAAATGTAAGTTCTGAAAAGCTTTTGTGTATTCTTATTTTATTATTACAGAATCAATATGGATCATCACATCATTAATTAAAAAATGTACAGGAGTATGTATTGCAATATTGAAGTTTAAGAAATGATGATGAGCCTTATAGTGCAGGCTATTGTGATCTAATTAAATTTTTTATCGTTGAAAATTTTAGAGAAATGAATATTTCATACCAATTGGTCTTATCAAAATTTATAAGGTAATAGAAAGAAGTTACATTTATTACATTTAATATAAAAATTACTGAAAATGTTAAAGAGTGAAGTTCTAAAGTGGTGGATGTATATTTAAGGATTTTGCCTACCGGAAAATATAATTATATAAGAAAATAACTATTATACTTTATTAAAATAACGACAAAGTTGCTACTATAAATGCAAAATAAAATACTTTTACAATGGAAAAATGATATTTTGAATAAATTTATGACATTAGAATCACAGGTAAGTATCAAGCATTGAACAAAAATACACATAAAATGATTCAACTTTTTTGTTTCACTTTTAAGAAATTAAACAATCTTTTAAATATTAAAATTGGATGGAAGTTTTTGGTGCTTATTTATGGTTCAAAAATAGAATATATTCTCTGAGTTTTAA
Organism: Torymus aiolomorphi; assembly: GCA_036365515.1. NCBI lineage: Eukaryota > Metazoa > Arthropoda > Insecta > Hymenoptera > Torymidae > Torymus > Torymus aiolomorphi. The sequence continues at coordinate 100,003,378 of CM070875.1, read as the reverse complement.
ATGTTTGAAGCATTAAAACCAAAACTCTTGTGCCAATAAAGAAAATATAATGTGTATATGACAACTTTGATCATAAATAAAATAAAAAGCTTTTGTTTAATTATTTTGTGTTGGTGAAAATATAAAAACAACCAGGTTAGTAAGATACCAGGTTATATTAGATATATTAAAAGACCATTTAATCTAAAAAAGCCAGTACTAATGTGGAGGTGATACGTAAAGAGGCACTGATGATCGGACAGACCATGTATATGAAAAAATTAACAAAATACTGCAAAAAAATGGATCTTTAAACTGTAAGTATTAAATATCTACGGCCCATTTGACAGAATGTCAGTGATTTTTCTTCATTTTGTGACAAAACAAGTTGGTTTGTATCGGTCTGAGCCGAATCCATGACCCGAAGAATCCGGCTTCCCCTTGTTAGTGATGCTACTTACGTTGCGATGACTCTGCAGTACGTTAAGGGGAGTTTCAACATCCTGACTAGCACTAGATGTACATATTCAATGAAAAAATACACAACAATCACCTAGCACGTACTATTCGATATCACCTCAACGTTGCTCCAATGATACATAAACTCTAACGAGCTACGTAAATGAGACACTTGTACACAACACGAAAAATCTTTCACAATAAATCAGGCACATTATTAGATTTACTTCATAAATAACAATTGTTTAATGAGAAGAAAACGAAGTTGATATCAAAAGCACATAACCTCTCACATGGTATATTTTCTGCACTCATCTCACCTGTACACGATATAGCATGGGAGAAACGCGAGCACATGGACAAAATCACAACAATTAACTCCGAAAAGTTAATTAAAGATTAAAAAACCACTGACAAATACAACGACGAATACCGAAAATACCACTTGTAGCTACAATGAGCTGTTTCCCCTACTGAAAGAAGCAGACCATAACGCGCATGACCCGTCCTGCCACGTAACGCCATCTATATCATATTCAAATGTCAGATATCGTCACGGTGACTGCCAGCGATTTATATAAACGAATATTATTTATTTGGGTGCATTAAAACTAGTGTAAGAATCTGACTTACAGCCCTTTAACTAGAAAAAAATATAAAGCAGCATAGTAACAATATATTGAAAGACAATTATCGATCTTTGCGCCCACTCTGAAAAAAGTCTTGAATTCTAAATTATACACATGCGCACGTACAGCCGTGGCTCGACTCTCGGCTCGCGCCAAACGAGCTATTGCTGTCTATTAAAAAATTATTATTTCTTTTACAATGGACATTCAATTTCATAATAGTTATGGTAACTGACAACAATTTTAATTATTATGCAATCATTTTGCCTGACATTATAAAAAAAAATCAGCGCCATATTTTTCGTAAAGATCCCGTCAAGCTTACCTATATCGATGGCTGAGCGGAACAAGATCATATATCACCGCGCAGATGAAGAACATCGTATCTCAGAGTGCGGACGAAGAACGTCGTATCTCAACGCGCGGACGAAGAACGGCGTATCTCACCGCTCGGATGAAGAACGTCGTATCTCACCGTGCGAATGAACAACATCGTGTCTCACCGCACGGACAAAGAACGTCCTATTTCGGCGCACTTGTGGCCAGTAGACGGCCAGTATACGGCGAGATAAGATGTTCTTCTGTTGGGACGTTTCCAATGTTTGGTCTTTCGCAGCTGACAATACAAAAGAGGTATCCAATTCCATAATATTTATCGCAATTAACAATAATTTTAATTATTAGACAATGATTTTAACTAAATTTGTACGGAAAACATTTGCGCCACACTTTTCGTAAAGATCACGTATATCCTGTATTCCGAATTTCATCCAAAAATGGTTCTTATCGTCAGGCTTTCTCAAGTGAAAGTCGAAATGGGACATTTCATTTCATCAAAGTTATGAAATAAATAATGCCGGCTTTTATGAAAAAATCAGAGTCGGTCTTTATTTTCTACTAGTCTACGAGTAAAAGGAAAAACAATTTATAGGTAAAAGGTAAGAAATGGAGGATGTAACGTTAAATAAACCGAGTTCGGTATGCCAGTTGAATGATGCCAGAGCCTACAGTGGCGGCGCTCCTCGCCCGAGCCAAGAGGCGCGCCGCCACTGTAGGTCCACGGAACATGAGCACGCGTGCAATTCAGAATTGAAAACTCTATTTTATTTTGTAAGCACTCAGGATGAAAAGTGGCCATCATTAAATTTTACAAACGATACTGCATTATTTCTTTCGAAAAAGGTGGTAAGGCAGATTCCTACGTTGGTTTTATGGCAATCCAATAAATAATATCGTCTTTTATAATAAATCGGAACCGGCCTTTATTTTCTACTGGTCTACGAGTAAGGTGAAAAGCAATTAATAGGCCAAATTTAGAAAACGAAGGATATAACGTTAAATAAGCCGAGTTCTGGCTGCTAGCAGCGTGATACAGCGGCGGCACTCCTCGCACGAGCCAAGAGAGGCGCCGCTGCTGTAGGCCCCGGCATCACAGCCTTCGGCGTATTTTACGTCATACTACTGCGCCATTGAAACATAAGCTAATAACTTGTGTTACGCCCGGCTTGTCGACAAATGTAAATGAAGGCCGATCCTGATTCTTTTAGAAAAGCCGATATTATTTATTTAAATGCAATAGGGTGACTTCACCAATATCAGAACATTCACCAGTTAACGAACATTTTCTTTAAATATATGAATATATCAAGCTTTCTTGTATTGTTTACAAATATGACGATAGTTTTCGAAACTTTAAAAATTCTTATTTAATTTCACATAAAGTTCTGCATAAAAGAAATTATCTTGTTAAAAATAAACTCATAAAATCGTCGCTATTGAGTGTTTATTGACTGGCGAAGTATTCATTCATTGGCGAAACGTATTTGATACTAAAATCGCGTGTTCATTAATTGGTTATTAGGAGATATTTACAAATTTCTTTTAAACAAAATTTCTACTTTTATTCTTTATCTAAAATTATGTCACTGACGTAAAGTTGGAAGATTTTAAACTACGAATTGAAAAAGATTTTTACTTGTACTCCATTTTTAATTCTCTTAAACAAATAACAGAAATGGAAATTTCCTTAATCGTTCATTCGCTGGTGAAGTTGCCCTAATACCAATGTAGGAACCTGCCTCAACTCCTTTTTCGAAATAAATACTGCAGCATCGTTTGTAAAATCCAATGAAGGACCTTTTCCGTCCTCCGTGCATACAAAATAAAGAAGTGTTTTGATTGCTGAATTGCAGGCATGCGCACGTTCCGTGGACCTACAGCGGCGGCGCGCCTTTTGGCTCGCGTGAGGGGCGCCGCCGCTGTAGAACTGGGATGACGGCCTTCAGCGTACTTTGCGTTATGCTCCTGCGACTTTGAAACTTTAACCCATAACTTGTGTTGCGCCTTACCCGTCGACAAATGTAAATCAAGGCCGACCCTGATTTTTTTAGAAAAGTCCATATTATTTAATTGAGTGCAATAATACCAACGTAGAAAGCTGCCTTAGCGCCATTTTAAAGACACCTTCTGTCAAAAAAGTACCAGGAAAAGTTTTTTTAAATCTCCCGCGTTATAGATATTTGAATTTTTTTTTTGTTGTATGTTGGCATCACTGTACCAAATTATGATGCCAAGTTTGAGCGCGTTCCATCAAGCAGTTTGTTTACGCCAGCTGTTATAGTCAGATAAGCTCAGTAATGCGTCACGATTTTCACAATGAATACAAATATTGAACAAAGAGTTTGCCTCAAAGTTTGTGTTACCAACGAAATCTCGTACGCGAAATCTTTGAAAATGTTGGAAAAGACTTACGGGAAATCAGTTTTATCAAAAACACAAATTTACGATTGGTACAAAGCATTCAAGGAAGGTCGAGAAGTGTGTGAAGATTTGCCTCGGTCCGGACGGCCTTCGACAGCTTCCACCGAGGAGAACATTAAAAAAGTGAAACAAATCGTATTGGAAAATTGCCATTCAGGCTTAAGAGAGATAGCATAAGAGCTAAACATCTCCCACGAGTCAGTTCGTACGATTTTGGTGGATGTTATGGGCATGAAAAGCGTTGCCGTTTGACTTGTTCCAAAAGAGCTCAATTTTCTTCAAAAAGAGTACCGCAGACAGATCTCTTTGGACATGCTGGATCGTGCTAATTCCGATCCTACATTCATGGAACGCATTATAACTGGAGATGAGACATGGGTCTACGAGTTTGACATGCAAACATGTCGACAGGCATCTCGATGGCAAACAAAAGACGATCTAAAACCGAGAAAACCACGTCAAAGTCGATCAAAAGTGAAAGTCTGCTGACTATTTTCTTTGATATTCATGGTTTGGTGCATCATGAATCCCTACCATAGGGACAGACGGTCAATAAACAATATTATTTGAGCGTTTTGAAGCGTTTGCGTGAAAAAATCCGTCAAAAACGGTCAGAATTGTGGAACAACAATTCGTGGATTTTGCACGACGATAATGCACCACCGCATAGAGCCGCAGTTGTAACCGAAATTAAGGCCAAAAACTCAATAAATACATCGAGCAAGCACCGTATTCACCAGATTTGGCCCCATGCGACTTTTTTCTGTTCCCGAAACTAAAATTACCTCTCCGTGGAAAACGTTTTGAAGCGATCGAGGCCATAAAACAAAATTCGTTGAGGAAACTGAAGGCCATCCCAGAAAACGCTTATAAAAAATGTTTTGATGATTGGAAAAATCGTTGGCACATGTGTGTTGCATCAAATGGGGCCTACTTTGAGGCGACAAAGTAAATATTGATAAATAATTGAATATTGTGTGCTTTATTTAAAAATTCCGGGTAATTTTTTGACAGATAGTAAATAATGCAGCATCGCTTGCAACATCTAATGATAGACCCTTGTCGTCCTCTGTGCATATAAAATAAAAAAGGGTTTTCAATTCTGAATTGCAGGCATGTGCACCTTCCGCGAACCTACAGCGGCGGAGCGCGTCCTGACTCGTGTGAGGAGAGCCGCCGCTGTAGACCAGGGATGAAGGCCTGCGGCGTATTTTACGTCATGCTCGTGCGACTTTAAAACTTTAACTCATAACTTGTGTTGCACCATGCTCGTCGACAAATCTAAATGAAGGACGACCCTCATTCTTTTAGAAAAGCCGATATTATTTATTTAATTGCAATAATACCAACGTAGAAAGCTGCCTTACCGCCATTTTAAAGATAAATAATGCACCACCGTTTGTAAAATATGAAGATATACCCTTGTAGTCCTCTGTGCATATAAAATAAAAAAGGGGTTTCAATTCTGAATTCCACGCGTGCGCACGTTCTGTGGAGCCACAGCGACGGCGCGCGTCTTGGCTCGCGTGAGGGGCGCCGCCGCTGTAGACCTGGGATGACGGCCTTCGGCGTACTTTGCGTTATGCTCTTGCGACTTCGAAACTTTAACTCATAACTTGTGCTGCACCTCACTCATCGACATATGTAAATCAAGGCCGACCCTGATTTTTTTAGAAAAGTTCATATTGTTTATTTGAGTGCAATAATACCAAAGTAAGAATCTGCCTTACCGTCTTTTTCGAAAGAAATAATGGAACATCGTTTGTGCACGCGCGAGAGCTGCTCCGTTTTTTATGTGGCAGATTTTTGAGCGCGGCTTACTCGCGGCGTGCTACCGAACGGAATCGGCGTGAAGGAAAGGACAATTTGCAGTAGAAAAAGAAAACCCCTCCAAACAAATTAATTAAATGCGTGGTTTATTGAAAATTGCGTGTAATTATTAACTAAAAATTGAGTGGATGATAATATAAAATTTGTTGAGTGTGTGGAAAGTAAAAAAGAGAGCACGTGTTAACAATTTTGAGGATAACTTGCGTGTAGTCGTGTGTAGTTACTCCAGACAGGCGCCGCGTGCAGAGCGGGAAGAGAGCGAGCTGCGCGTGCGAAGGGGTTTTATTACCCGAGACGGACTTGCGCCCCCGCGACATCCCTGCGGACCCCTGCGGAGTTAATTCTCCGAATCGAGTCCGCGGGGGAGCGGACGTATTGGCGCGAGATTTAAACTCACGCCGCAACATTCCGCCCGCCTCATTACATCGATGCAATGACGAAAACTAAATACTTATTACGGAACGCGTGACTGGAGCTGAGGTAGAAGACAGAGAAAGAGAGAAAAAGGGAGAGATAATGAGAATGTGTGTGTCGTGGAGAGTCGTGTTGTTGCTCTTCATGTATGAGGCGCCGCCCGCCGTGACAGAATGTGTTGAAGACTCGTAGGGGTTGGAGGCTGCGTCAATCCGATTTTGTTGGTGGAGGGTCGACAGGCAGTCGCACGACCTTGACCAACGGTCGTTGTAGCGTTGTGGTGGCGGTGCGTAGAGTTACGACCCGCGTGAGACCATCTGGGCCAGCATGGCACTGCTCCACACGAGCTAGAGGCCACTTGGTGGGTGGCAGCAAATCGTCGGACAGGAGCACAAGGTCGCCGACCTGGATGGCGTCTGTGGGGTTCAACCACTTAGAGCGCTGCTGCATTTGGTGCAGCACCTCCTTCTGCCACCTTCGCCAAAAGTGGTCCTTCATCTGCGTGGTGAGGCGGTAACGAGCTGGACCTAAAACAGACAAATCGCCGACAGGAGGCTCTGGGAGAGCCGTCAGCGCGCCTCCGATGAGGAAGTGCCCTGGTGTAAGGGCGGCGAGGTCCTTGGGGTGTGTACTCAACGGGCTGAGGGGGCGTGAATTAAGACACGCCTCAATTTGCGCCGCTAGCGTTGCGAACTCCTCGTAAGTGAGGTTGTGGTCGCCCAGGACTCGGCGCAGATGGTGCTTGAAAGAGCGCACTCCTGCCTCCCATAATCCAGCGAAATGGGGAGCTCGTGGCGGAATGAAACGCCAGTCGATCCCATCGCGGGCCAGGACTGCGGCGATGTGGTGTACCTCGTCTGATGCCTCGTTGAAGAGGCGCTGAAGCTCTGCGTCGGCTCCCTTGAAGTTCGTCGCGTTGTCACTGTAGATGACGCTGCAGAGTCCGCGACGAGCCACGAAGCGACGGAAAGCTGCGAGGAACCCCTGCGTCGAGAGGTCAGACACAACCTCGAGGTGCGTGGCTCGGGTGGCCATGCACACGAAGATGGCGACGTATCCCTTATACGCCTTGTGACCGCGCCCCTTAGTAGTCCGCAGAAGGAAGGGGCCGGCGTAGTCCAAGCCGGTTGCAGAAAATGGCCGCGATGGAGTGATTCGTACGGCTGGCAGCGGGGCCATTTGCTGCTGAAGGGTTTGACGACGGAAGCGGGCACAGCGAGTGCACTGACTTGTTACTCGGCGGATCCGGTTGCGTGCGTGGACTATCCAGTACGCACGAAGTAGATGACTGAGCATGAGTTGCGGCCCACCATGCAGCGTGCGCTCGTGGGCATCTCGGATCAGCAACTCGGTAAGGTGGCTGCCGTTGGCCACGATCGCTGGATGCTTTTCAGCCTCCGAGAGGAAAGCGTGTTGCAGACGTCCGCCGACCCGTAGAGTACCTTCAGCATCTAAAAATGGAACAAAGGATTTTAAATTACTGCTGCGCGGCAGTGCTTTACCGTTTTTTAGCATAGCTATTTCTTGGCTGAAGAATTCTCGCTGCGAAGCGCGGACGAGTCTTCCTTTTGTCTCAGCGATTTCAGCAGCGGTGAGCGTGGAGGTGATTGTTGCGGCATCGTGGTCGTCCCGCCGGGGCTTCCATCGGAGCGAGCGAGCAAGTACGAGTTTCTCCCATGTTGAGAAGCGTGACATCATTTGCTCATTAGGTAGGCGATTGACGTCGAAGCTGGTGGTGAAGACGGCGACGGCTTTCCTTTCCTCGACATCAGTGAAATGCGTAGTAGTTGTAGCGCTCCAGTCCTCCCACTTGTCGGTGAGCCAGGCCGGGCCTCTCCACCACAGCTGCTCCTGTAGGAGAGATGCCGGAGCTAAGCCTCTTGAAGCGAGGTCTGCTGGGTTTTCGTCGGTGCGAACGTGGCCCCAGTGCGCGGAGGGCAGAATGGAGGCGATTTCGCTAGTGCGATTCGCCACGAAAACCTTCCATTTGCTCGGTTGACTGGATAACCAGGCCAGTACGACCTGCGAGTCAGACCAGCAGAATTTGGTCCTTCGAGCCGGATATTGTTCGGATCCTTTTCGGACATTTTTTGGATCTACAAGTAAATTCCTCGAGTGAATAGGGGCAAGTTCTTCGCCCAGTTGAGTGTGTGAGAAGAGCGCGTTCTCCATTCTTCGTTTTCCTCCCTTTTGGGAATTTAAACGACGAGGGAAAGGGCGCGTTGACTGCCCTTTACAGCCCTTGTGACGGTCTCGCGTGACCGCCTCGTGGTCGCGGCAGCTAGGCGACACGCGGTGGACTTCTTGCGCCCGCGTGCTACGACGCACCCAACCTCACCTCAGTGAGCACGCATCGCGCAGCGCGCGGCCGGCAGAGTCCGCCGGACGATAACATTTCGCACGGTTTCACACGGTTTCACCGAGGAGTGTTTGTTACCGTAGTGCTGGAAGCCTCCTCCTCGTGTAGCAGCTGCTCCATGTCTCCAGGACAGGCGCCCGTCAACTCACGTGAGTACGTTCCGTGTAGGCTACATAACCTACAAACGGCCAAGCACTTGTCAACGTAGAGCTTGAGTTACTTGCCTCTTGGAAGTATTCTCAGCTTTCTGCTTTCGCTCTCTCTTTCTCTTGTATTTTGCCTAAAGATTCTTTAAACTTTGTTTTGATTGCACGCTCTCTGCAGCAGATTCTTTTCTGTAGTTCTGAGAGTACAGACTGCCTTTTTTTCTCTCTAAAGCAGCGTCACTGCTGCATGTTGAAATTCCTCTGCCTTTGCTTGTCTGTTGCCTTTTGCTCTTTTTCTGAATTGCTTACAGCAGTGCCATGGATCCACAGGAGCTTCTCACCAACCAGAACACTTACGGGAGGAACCTGCTGAACTTTCTCACCAACTGCGACAAGAGAGGACAACAGAACCAGACAGAAGCCTACCTCAAGAGCAGGCTTGGACTGCTCGAGACCTACTGGGCCAATGTATTTAATACCAACACGCTCCTGTGCCAGCATGCAACGAAGCTAGCAAAGGAGAAGTACTTTGCGGAAGCCCACTACGAGATACTGGAGGAGACCTATGCGGAGGTTAAGGGCACACTTTTGGACAGGATTGCTACAAAATCTGCTCCAGCCCTGCCTGCCTCAGCTGCCGTCACCAGCCCATCACAATTGGTGACAACCCGTTCCAGTCTACCAAAGCTCGCCCTACCGAGATTCTCTGGTGAGCAGGTTGAATGGGAGACCTTCAAGGAACGCTTCAGTGCCATAGTGAGAAACGACACCAACCTCAGTTCGGTGTTGAAGCTGGAGCATCTCTTCTCCTGCTTGGATGGAGAAGCAGCAAGAAGGGTGGAGAGCTTCCAACTAATTGGCTCCAACTTCACTGTTGCATGGGAGACCCTCATAAAAAGGTACGATAACCCTCGTGTTCGACTTTCTGCACACATGCGGAAGCTTTTAAGCATGCCTCCAGCTGCAAGTAGGTCTGCCACTGCGATAACCTCACTGCTGGATGGAGTTTCGATGGCGACTCGTGCTTTTGCCCTGCTGGGACGTCCAGTACAACACTGGGATGACTGGTTTATAGAACTAGTCACTTCCAGATTCGACCAATTTATCAGAGAAGATTGGGAGAAGTCATTGGAGGGCAAAGAAGGCCTGCCTACCTATGCGGACCTGTCTACTTTCTTGGAGAACAGGGCTCGCACCTTGGATGCAGCCAACGGCAATGTCTCCCTCACTAATGAGCTGACTTCGTCTTCTGCAAAAAGGGGCTTATTAAAAATAATAAATCTATTTCAGCTCACCACACATCTACTGAACCTGCAACCGACAGACCTCCTCGACCACCTCCAGGATGCACATTGTGTAAGGGAAGACACTTTCTAGCGTACTGCCCCAACTTCATTAAGATGGATGTGAGTCAAAGGCACGCACACACTGGATCTTCAAGGATCTGCAGAAACTGCCTGCGATCTGGGCATCATTCAGGTGCTTGCCCTTCTCAGGGTCGTTGCAGGGCCTCGAATTGCCATGCTCCACATCACACGATGCTACATGAGTGGTACAAAGAAGACAAACCCTCTTCTGCTACAACACAGGCTACTAAGGAACCTGTCAGCACCCACACTACGAGTGTCAGCATGGATGAAGGTTATCTAGAGTCAACACATACAGGTAGTATGGTTCTTTTGGCTACGGCCTCTATTATACTGGAATCGCCACAAGGGGCTCAGCTTACTGTGCGAGTACTAGTGGATCCAGCCTCCGAGTGCTCATTTGTCTCTGAGCACGTAGTGCAAACTCTGTCACTCCACAAAACAATGGAAGCTACTCCTATTTGTGGAGTCGGTGACAGAGTTAACATAACCTCTCGGCACACCACTGAGTTGGCTCTTCGTTCTACGAGAAGCACTGATTTTTTCATAAATATTTCAGCCATCGTCCTTCGGAAATTGACCTCCATGCTGCCTAAAGGAGAATGTGCTGAAACTACATGAGAACATCTGCGCAGCCTACCACTAGCGGACCCGAACTGCCGTCAGCCAGCGCGCATCGATTGCATCCTAGGTGCAGATGTGTACCCGGCCATCATCCTACCAGGGCTACGAAAAGGACGCCCTCAGCAACCAGTGGCGCAGAATACGGCCTTGGGATGGGTCGTCACCGGTTGCACGCCCACTAAGTCTACGTCGAGACTACCTACGTGTAGCAGCCACTTTACTACGGCCGCTTCACTCGACAAGGCTCTCTCACGATTCTGGGAAATAGAGGAAGTCGACACGCCGAAACCCCGACTCTCTCGGGAGGAGGAGGCGTGCGAAGCGCACTTCATTCGCACGCACGTACGAGACAAGGAGGGACGCTACGTGCTGCGGCTACCATTTTCCCAGACGCCAAGCCTACCGGGCTCGCTGGCTATAGCGACTGCCCGCCTCCTACAGCTGGAGAGGCGACTGCAAGCCAATGAACCGCTCCGTAACTCCTACAGCAAATTCATGGCAGAATTGCTTCAACTGCAGCATATGGAGCAGGTGCCCGTCGCTGAAAGGACGAACCCAGACTCCTATTACATACCACACCATGCAGTGCTAAAGCACGACGGCTCAGGGAAAATTCGCGTGGTGTTCAACGCGTCGCAAGCTACCAAAAGCGGTCGCTCACTGAACGACTGCCTCCACACCGGGCCCAAGCTACAAAGCGACATCTCTGCCATCGTGTCTCGCTGGCGGAGCTTCAAGTACATCTTCTCGGCAGACATTGTGAAGATGTTCCGTCAATTCAGGATGCACGAAGATGACGTCAACTGGCTGCGTATTCTGTGGCGCAGCAACCCCAGCGAAGAGATTCAGCACTACCGCATGACGACAGTCGTCTACGGGACGGCATGCACCCCGTATCAGGCAAACAGGGCCCTACTGCAGCTCGCTGAGGATGAACGAGAGCGCTTCCCCCTGGGAGCGCATCTGCTTGAACATCACATTTATGTGGATGACGCGCTGGCTGGAGGCGACACGCTGGATCAAGCCCAGATCGCTCGCAAGCAGCTCATCGCCATCCTCGAGGCCGCGGATATGAAACTCGACAAGTGGTCGAGCAACCACGCTGCTCTGCTGCCCACGAACTCCACCGCTACCTCGCGCTTCTTTGCGGAGACCAACACAGTCAGCGCCCTGGGGCTACTCTGGAGCCCAGCGCAGGACTGCTTCACCTTCAAGGTCACTCTGGGACAGCCGCCGAAGATCTTCACTAAAAGGTTGGTTCTGTCTGAGGTCGCTCGTCTCTTCGACCCCCTAGGATGGCTATCTCCAGTCATCGTTGTCGGAAAGCTGCTAATCCAGCAGCTCTGGCTCAATAAGAAGGGCTCGGACGAAGAACTGGAGACGGAGGCAGCAGCATCCTGGCGCCGAATGAGGGCGCAGCTACCCGACCTCGAAAGCCTTCAGATACCACGCTGGCTTCACACGTCAAGCGCTGCCACCTGGCATTTGCACGGCTTTTCCGACGCCTCGCAGCACGCCTACGCAGCTGCGGATTACTTCGTGGTACGAGATGGACAGAGAACCACCGCTACACTTCTCTCCGCCAACTCAAAGGTAGCGCCGCTCAAGACTTTGAGCATCCCACGGCTGGAACTGTGCGTCGCCCTCCTTCTGGCTCGACTCATCAACAGCGTGAGCAAGTACCTCATCGCTGCACCCAAGACCATATTCTGCTGGTCTGACTCATAGGTCGTACTGGCCTGGTTATCCAGTCAACCGAGCAAATGGAAGGTTTTCGTGGCGAATCGCACTAGCGAAATCGCCTCCATTCTGCCCTCCGCGCACTGAGGCCACGTTCGCACCGACGAAAACCCAGCAGACCTCGCTTCAAGAGGCTTAGCTCCGGCATCTCTCCTACAGGAGCAGCTGTGGTGGAGAGGCCCGGCCTGGCTCACCGACAAGTGGGAGGACTGGAGCGCTACAACTACTACGCATTTCACTGATCTCGAGGAAAGGAAAGCCGTCGCCGTCTTCACCACCAGCTTCGACGTCAATCGCCTACCTAATGAGCAAATGACGTCACGCTTCTCAACATGGGAGAAACTCGTACTTGCTCGCTTGCTCCGATGGAAGCCCCGGCGGGACGACCACGATGCCGCAACAATCACCTCCACGCTCACCGCTGCTGAAATCGCTGAGACAAAAGGAAGACTCGTCCGCGCTTCGCAGCGAGAATTCTTCAGCCAAGAAATAGCTATGCTAAAAAATGGTAAAGCACTGCCGCGCAGCAGTAATTTAAAATCCTTTGTTCCATTTTTAGATGCTGAAGGTACTCTACGGGTCGGCGGACGTCTGCAACACGCTTTCCTCTCGGAGGCTGAAAAGCATCCAGCGATCGTGGCCAACGGCAGCCACCTTGCCGAGTTGCTGATCCGAGATGCCCACGAGCGCACGCTGCATGGTGGGCCGCAACTCATGCTCAGTCATCTACTTCGTGCGTACTGGATAGTCCACGCACGCAACCGGATCCGCCGAGTAACAAGTCAGTGCACTCGCTGTGCCCGCTTCCGTCGTCAAACCCTTCAGCAGCAAATGGCCCCGCTGCCAGCCGTACGAATCACTCCATCGCGGCCATTTTCTGCAACCGGCTTGGACTACGCCGGCCCCTTCCTTCTGCGGACTACTAAGGGGCGCGGTCACAAGGCGTATAAGGGATACGTCGCCATCTTCGTGTGCATGGACACCCGAGCCACGCACCTCGAGGTTGTGTCTGACCTCTCGACGCAGGGGTTCCTCGCAGCTTTCCGTCGCTTCGTGGCTCGTCGCGGACTCTGCAGCGTCATCTACAGTGACAACGCGACGAACTTCAAGGGAGCCGACGCAGAGCTTCAGCGCCTCTTCAACGAGGCATCAGACGAGGTACACCACATCGCCGCAGTCTTGGCTCGCGATGGGATCGACTGGCGTTTCATTCCGCCACGAGCTCCCCATTTCGCTGGATTATGGGAGGCAGGAGTGCGCTCTTTCAAGCACCATCTGCGCCGAGTCCTGGGCGACCACAACCTCACTTACGAGGAGTTCGCAACGCTAGCGGCGCAAATTGAGGCGTGTCTTAATTCACGCCCCCTCAGCCCGTTGAGTACACACCCCAAGGACCTCGCCGCCCTTACACCAGGGCACTTCCTCATCGGAGGCGCGCTGACGGCTCTCCCAGAGCCTCCTGTCGGCGATTTGTCTGTTTTAGGTCCAGCTCGTTACCGCCTCACCACGCAGATGAAGGACCACTTTTGGCGAAGGTGGCAGAAGGAGGTGCTGCACCAAATGCAGCGCTCTAAGTGGTTGAACCCCACAGACGCCATCCAGGTCGGCGACCTTGTGCTCCTGTCCGACGATTTGCTGCCACCCACCAAGTGGCCTCTAGCTCGTGTGGAGCAGTGCCATGCTGGCCCAGATGGTCTCACGCGGGTCGTAACTCTACGCACCGCCACCACAACGCTACAACGACCGTTGGTCAAGGTCGTGCGACTGCCTGTCGACCCTCCACCAACAAAATCGGATTGACGCAGCCTCCAACCCCTACGAGTCTTCAACACATTCTGTCACGGCGGGCGGCGCCTCATACATGAAGAGCAACAACACGACTCTCCACGACACACACATTCTCATTATCTCTCCCTTTTTCTCTCTTTCTCTGTCTTCTACCTCAGCTCCAGTCACGCGCTCCGTAATAAGTATTTAGTTTTCGTCATTGCATCGATGTAATGAGGCGGGCGGAATGTTGCGGCGTGAGTTTAAATCTCGCGCCAATACGTCCGCTCCCCCGCGGACTCGATTCGGAGAATTAACTCCGCAGGGGTCCGCAGGGATGTCGCGGGGGCGCAAGTCCGTCTCGGGTAATAAAACCCCTTCGCACGCGCAGCTCGCTCTCTTTCCGCTCTGCACGCGGCGCCTGTCTGGAGCAGCTACACACGACTACACGCAAGTTATCCTCAAAATTGTTAACACGTGCTCTCTTTTTTACTTTCCACACACTCAACAAATTTTATATTATCATCCACTCAATTTTTAGTTAATAATTACACGCAATTTTCAATAAACCACGCATTTAATTAATTTGTTTGGAGGGGTTTTCTTTTTCTACTGCAAATTGTCCTTTCCTTCACGCCGATTCCGTTCGGTAGCACGCCGCGAGTAAGCCGCGCTCAAAAATCTACCACATAAAAAACGGAGCAGCTCTCGCGCGTGCACATCGTTTGTAAAATCTAATGAATGATCCTTTTCGTCCTGTATGTATACAAATAAAAAAGAGTTTCCAATTCTCAATTGCATGCGTGCGCACATTCCGTGGACCTACAGTGGCGGCGCGCCTCTTGTCTCGCGCAAGGGGCGCCGCCGCTGTAGACCTGGGATGACGGCCTTTGAAGTATTTTACGTCATACTACTGCGACATTGAAACATAAGCTTATAAATTGTGTTACGCCTGGCTCGTTGAGAAATGTAAATGAAGGCCGATCCTGATTCTTTTTAAAAGCCGATATTATTTATTTAAGGTAGTTCACCCGTTCGAAACAACAGTTTTAGTTTTTGTATTTTTTAAATAATGTTTTATTAAGTTGATAATCCAAGAGAAGTACATATAACAAATATATAAGGAACATAAGACAATTTTTTTCAGACAAATTCAGGCAATAGTCACTATGCTATTGTTGCAATTAAAGACGAAAACTTCAATAAGTTTCTCTAACTCTTTTATTTTTTATCCGATCTTAACGAAATAAAGCTTATTTTGTTCATTAAGAAATTTCAGGGGGAGTATCGGTGGGAAAATTTATGATACGAGTTACCAGTACGGCGCAATATCAATTTGTTTAAGAAAAGCAAGTCAAGTTTTAGAGTGCAAGATGAAGAAATTGATGTTGCGCCGTACTGGTAACTCGTATCATAAATTATCCCACCTATACTCCCCCTGAAATTTCTTAACGAACAAAATAAACTTTATTTCGTTAAAATCGGATAAAAAATAAAAAATTAGAGAAACTTATTGAAGTCTCTGTCTTTAATTGTAACAATAGCATAGTGACTATTGCTTGAATTTGTCTGAAAAAAATTGTCTTATGTTCCTTCTAGTATATATTTGTTATGTGTACTTTCTCTTGAATTGTCAACTTAATAAAACATTATTTAAAAAAAAAAAAACTAAAACTGCTGTTTCGACCGGGTGAACTACCTTAAATAAATAATATCGGCTTTTCAAAAAGAATCAGGATCGGCCTTCATTTACATTTGTCGACAAGCCAGGCGTAACAAAAGTTATGAGATTATGTTTCAATGTCGCAGTACACAGAAAGAAATTTTGGAATACTAGTTGTCCAGAGTATTTGGATATAATGAATGTTAACGTATTGTAGTACTCCAATAACATGTTGGACTTCGTTGATGTCAAAACTGGTAATATATAAGTTCAAAATATATTGTAATGAGAGAATTCCAAAATCGAAATGACTGATGTCCAACTGGCAATACTCAATGTAGGGTAAACATTTAACTCGTAGAATACAAAGTTAGACATAGTTCAACCCAACGTTGGCGTCTGTGCGTGTGCGTGTATGCGTGAGCGCGTGCGCGCACACGGCATGTATATAAAAAAATGAGTGCTTTATTTACATTCTGGAAGTCTCGGGTTTAAATAACATTTAAAATTCCAAATCTCAAAGTTGGAATGTGCGCACACGTGCAATTCAGAATTGAAAAGCCTTTTTTATTTTATATGCACAGAGGACGACAAGGGTCTATCATTAGATGTTACAAGCGATGCTACATTATTTATCTTTAAAATGGTAGTAAGACAGCTTTCTACGTTGGTATTATTGCAATTAAATAAATAATATCGGCTTTTCTAAAAGAATCAGGGTCGTCCTTCATGTAGATTTAATCTGACGAGTCCCTGAGGAGGAGCTGGAGCGGGCTCGAAACGCTGGACAATTTGGTGGTGGGGGGCAGTCAGATCGTCCTTTGCTAACAAAGTTTTATCCAGGTTTTAAGTTTTTATTTCAGATTCTGCGGGGGTGATTATAAACAAAGGCAATCTGACTGCCATAAATATTAATTATTTTAATTTAATTTGCAAGACTGTAAGACCGATGGAAAAATTCTTATCAGTTGACAGTTAAAAGGAAAAGAATTGAAAGTAATGAGATCATACAAATGCCTCCCGGGTGACGAGTCGTGGTTGCCAAAAGATCGAAGCAGCTTACAATAACAAAGCCATAAAACTTGAAGTGTCTGATGACCGCCGCACAGTGTGGCATTTTGACTTTATTTGTGTCAAAATCATCCAACTTTTTATAAAAAATAGATAAAAATATGAGGCAAACGGAATTTGACAGGTAATGTAATATTTAATAAAGGAAAAATACTGTGGTCCATAAAGAAAGTTTTTTGATTTTGAAAATGTAGGTCAAACTTCCGATTTTTCGGAAAAAATTTGCTTATCTCAGTCAACAGCTTGATTAACATTAATTTTTCAAATTCTCTACATGTTTTCTTATAGTTTTTGTCACAATTCGCAAAATAGGACCTTATCTAATTTAGGTGTACATTTCCCGTCCACCTTATATTTAAAACAATGTAGAGAATTTGAAAAATTAATGTTAGTCTAGCTGTAGACTGAGATAAGCAAATTTCTTCCGAAAAATCGGAAGTTTGATCTAAATTTTTAAGGTCAAAAAACTTTTTTACGGACCACAGTATTTTTCTTGTATTAAGTATTAAATTACCTGTCAAATCACGTTTGCCTCATATTTTTATCCATTTTTTATAAAAAATTAGATGATTTTGACATATATCAAGTCGAAATGCCACACCGTGGCACAAAATTGAGATGCGTTATCAGCTCCAAAACTAGCGCTGATAATGCATGAATGCGGTAACAAACATGCCCGTGATTTATGGGCCTGCGTGTATCGATATCGGACTCTGAACTATAGGAGATCGATATCCGTGCATAAGATGGGGGCCCAGGTACTCCACACTTAAATAAAGTGTGACCATCCGGGTAGAGGAGAGTTGTTCGAATAAGACAGGACCAGATAATTACGCTCGAAGATACGAGCCCGGGAAACTACGAAAAATATATTGTGAAGGGGAGCGGCCCTCAGTCTAAGTTTTGCCCACTAAGAGTGCAGCCCGATTTTCCGTAGAATAAAATCGTTTGTTAGAATAGTAGTGATAGTATAAGTATCGCAAAGAATTGTAAAAGAGAGTTATTTTGTGAAAGTGAAGAGTCTGGACGAAATACCATCCAGCCTCCTTGCCTTCTCACGTCACGCTCAAAGATAATCCACTTGCGCAAGCCGCTCGGCATAAAATGGAAGTTGCGCCCTCTCGATAGTAAAAACAAATTAAATAAATAATTAAAGTTTTCTGTTCGGGACGGCAGAGCTTATTAAAACTGGTAACAGCGCTGGGATTGTTTTGTTGAGACAGAAAAAATTAAAATTTCTCTTATTATTATTACCAAGTTAAAATTTACCTTTATTAAAGTTTGAACATTTTAAAATAAGACGGGAAAGAGCGTAACGTGACGAAGCAAACCCTTTACCCTTATTCGTAATTGCACGTAGTACGTACCTGTTGCACGAGTTTTTTTTCTGTATATATGGGAGCGTCCGCCAGAAACGAGCCAGAGGGCGCGCGCGGCGCTGTTTTCACGCAAAATGCACTCTGTTCAACTTGCTCATATTCATTCGCTGAGTCTCTCGGAAAAAAACAAAGTACATATATCGATAGATTTTTTCCTCCTCTTTCTGATGGTACTATTGTTTTTTATCCAAAATGCTTTCTTCTCATTGAAAATTTAAGTTGAATGTTCAGAGCCATTTTTCTCATAGTATACCATTTTTTTTTTTCAAAATGCATTACACCATTCGAAAGTACAAATCCTAAGCTACAAAAACCTAAAGTTCCAAGTAGGAGAAATGAAGGGTTCAAAAGTAATAAAATTGAAAAGACAGCGGCGGGCGTCAGGTGCGCTCCCCGAGCCGCGATGCAAGTCACTGTTAATGTGCTATACGCGGATGTGTGTAATTTTAATTCGTTTTTTCATCACTAGAGGGATTTAATAGATCTGCTCTCCATACAAAAAGAAGCGATTTCATCAAAGTCTTATAAGCCCACTGAAAAATGTATTCTTCCTCATTATATTTCTAGAAATAATTAATAAAATTATGATTACAATTATTTTTTGATACTCCTATTTATCATGAGTTTTCATCGTTCTTTTAATCCTTACAAGGAAACAAAACATTCACATAATCTGAGATTAGTTTTAGTAGACATGAAGACACGTTTTCGGTTTTTGTAAGATAGAGATAAAATATGTAATTCTTGCAGGATACATTTTATTGCCAAGAGTAAAGACGAAAATGAAGTTTCGATAAATGATTCTTATGAAAAAATTTCTAATTTGAAAAAATTGTTTAATGATGAAAATGTAACAAAAAAAAAGAAAAATTGATTCTCATGCAATTACTTCCAAAGAATTGGAGCTCTCGTAAAATTGCTGAATTTTCAAATTCTTCTCGTCGGCTGGCTACTAAATCTAAATTACTAGATAACGATGAGTCTTTTTTAGTTGATAAAAGAGGAAATAAAAAATTATCAAGCGATACTGTAGGTCAAGTAAGACTCTTTTATGAAAGTGATGATAACAGTAGAATTATGCCGGGCTACAAAGATAGTAAGTGCATAAAAAATGAAGATGGAACAAAAAACTACATGCAGAAAAGACTGGTTTTGTATAATCTGAGAGAACTATACATAAAATATAAAGAAATGTATTCCAAATCGAAAATTGATTTCACTAAATTTGCGGAATATCGTCCTCAACATTGCGTTTTAGCCGGTGCTAGTACCGCTCATTCGGTTTGTGTATGCGTCTACCACCAAAATGTCAAACTTTTGTTAGCTGGCTTAAGAAACTCAGTAGGCGATTTTGATAAAATGAATACTTACAAGGATTGCATATCTCAAATAGGATGTAAAAATTCAACAACAAAATGTTATTTAAATGACTTCTCTAATTGTCCTGGTGTTGAATCACTAAAAAAAGATTTAGAATTATTTCTTGAGAACTCTGACGTTAATGAAATTAAATTTCAGATATGGCAAACAACTGATAGATCGACATTACAAACTCAAACTGTCTCTAAATCATAATTTATAGACATCTCTTTTCCTCTTTTGCATAAACTCAAGACTCATTCTTTCATCTCCAAACAACAGGCATATTATTTTAAAATCTTGAAAGAATACTTATGTAAAAGAGAATTTTTAATTTCCCTAGATTTTTCAGAAAACTATGCTTTAATTGCACAAGACGCAGCACAAGCTTTCCACTATAACAATAATCAATGCAGTTTGGCCACAATAGTCATTTACTATAGAGAATCAGATTCCAAAAATGACCACAAAAGCATGGTAGATTTTTCGGACAATTTAATTCATAATGCCATAGTCGTTTACTTAATCAAAGAAAATATAATTATTACCTTAAAAAATCTTTTAATTTTGTTAAAAAAGTCATTTATTTTACTGATTGAGCAGTGCAACATTTTAAGAATAAAAATAACTTACAGAATCTTGTTCATCACAATGAAGATTTTTCTGTTGAAGCTGAGTGGCACTTCCTGCAACTGCTCACGGGAAAAATGCATGTGATGGAATTGGTGCTTCCGTGAAAAGCAATGTTAGGCGAGCAAGTTTACGGAAAGAATCCGACAATTATATATTGACGCCACAAAATCTTTACGAGTGGGCAACTATTTATTTTGAAAATATTGTTTGTTTTTTTTTCATCAAAAGATAAATATTTAGAAACTAGACAAAAATTAAAACGAAGATTAGAATCAGCAAAAACTGTGCCTGGAACTCTGTCATACAATTGCGTTAAATTGATATCAGACACTAAACGATTAGAACTAAAACGATTCTCAGCATCAAAAACATTCAAATTATACCCACCAATCAAAAAAGGAAAAGATTATAAAGATCAGAAGGAAAAAAAACAAGTATTGAGAAAAGACCTATCAAAATGAATTCGACTAAAAATAAAAAAATTAAGAAATAAACAAAAAAGTAACCTGATTTAGAATTTTAATATGTGGACTTTCATACAAATTAACGTTTACATTAATGGTGCAGCGCAGCGCGGAGAGCGCGCTCGACCTCATGGCATGTCTTTTTAGTTGCATTACTTTTGAACCCTTCATTTCTCCAACTTGAAATTTAGGCTTTTGTAGCTTAAGACCTGTACTTTCGAATAGTGTAATGAATTTTGAAAAAAAAATGATATACTTTGAGAAAAATGGCTCTGAATGTTCAACTTGAATTTTCAACCAGAAAAAGGCATTTTGAAGAAAAAACAATAGTACCATTAGAAAGAGGAGAAAAAATTTATCGATATATGTACTTTGTTTTTTTTCGAGAGACTCAGCGAATGAATATGAGCGAGTTGAACAGAGTGCGTTTTGCGCGAAAACGTCGTAGCGCGCGCCCGCTGGCTCGTTTCTGGCAGACGCACCCACATATATTTTCCGAAAATTATACATTTATATAGATTTGTGGAACAGGACTTATGTTGACATCGCGGGTTATTGTTTATGTAAAATTAACATGCAAAAAATTATGCGGACGTCCGCATAAGTACCCTAAAGTCAGCAGAAGTCCCTCCCCAATTCAGAAATTGTCTGCATAAGTCCTGTTCCACAAAGATATACTAATATAGCTATTAAACAATATATATATATATATATATATATATATAGACACACTTATCGGGGTTTATGGAGCCCAACCCTGTATATTAGTACCTACAGCCGAGAGTTCCCTATGGCAAGTGACTAAAGAAATAATGGGCCCTGGGGTTATAGACTCTAGGTCGGGCCGCATAAACCCCTATATTTAGAAATATTATGAAGCCCGGGCTGCATAATCAAAATCGGGCTCGATAAACCCCTATTTTTTTAGAAACCCCGATTTAGAGAGAGATTAGAGAAATAAAAGTAGAAACAGGGATGTAGGAACAAAGACGTTGATACAACCACATAGACATGGAGGCGTAGAGACAGAGATGTAGAGATAGAGGCGTAGAGACAGAGATGTAGAGATAGAAGCGTAGAGACAGAGACGTAGAGTAAGAGACGTAGAGACGGAGATGTAGAGACGCAGAAGTAGAGAGAGAAGCGGAGCGACCGACACGTAGAGACATTAAAGTTGTAAAATTAAAAAAGATTATGATAATAATGATCATTCAGTGTATGATGAAATAATAGATTATATCGACGGCAGGTATTTAAGTCCAATGGAGGCAGCATGGCGTTTACAAGAATTCCCTTTATGTGGAAGAAGTCATACTGTAATACGTCTTACAGTTCAAACAGAAAATCAGCAAAGAATAATTTTCGAAGAAAATAAGGAATCAAAAGCTCTTAATAAATGTAAAACAACGTTAACAGCATAGTTTGATTTGAATAGAAAAGATAAATTTGCTAATAATATAAAATATGTCAATATTCCACAATATTACAAATTTGATTTAACAAATACGTGGATTAAACGCAAACGAGAAAAAAAAATTACGCTATCGGACGATTACAAATTGTATCTCCTAAAGATTCGGAAAGATTTTTTTTTAAACTAATTTTAAATCGCGTAAAAGGTGCTACTTCATTTTCTGATTTACGTACACATAAAAATATAACTTACGAAACATACAAAGATACTGCGATTTCTATGGCTTTAATTACAGATGATTCTCAACTTTTTAATATATTTGAAGAAGCATGTCGTATTATGCTACCTTCCCAACTCCGTAAATTGTTTGCGTGGTTTATTTTAGCAGAAAACTATGAAGGACAAAATATATGGGATAAATTTAAAAGTTATTTGTGCGAAGATTTTAAGGAAAATAAAGAAAATCAAGCATTAAATCATATAAATGATATATTATTATTAGAAGATAAGTCTTGTAAAATATTTGGTTTACCAGAGCCTAACGTTCTTAATAACGTAAATATTTTCTGCAATAATGATGATGTTTTGAACAGTAGTAAAATGTTTAATGATATGTTCAAACAACTAAATAAAGATCAGAAATTAATTTTTGAACAATTATTACACAATAAAAATAAAATTTATTTTATCGATGGCCCAGGAGGTTCAGGAAAAACATTCTTATACAAAACTATAATATACTACTTTATTTCAAAAAATAAAAATATTTTATCAATGGCATGGACTGATATAGCCTCTATTTTGTTACCAAAAGGAATGACGGCTCATAGAACATTTAGATTACCATTAGATCTCCATAATATTGAAAGTTCATTTTTAAAATTAGATTCAGATAAAAAAAAATTACGCGAAGTCGAAGTTATTATTTGGGATGAGGCATCCATGATCCCTAAAAAAGCTTTAGAAATTATTGATAAAACTTTGAAAGACGTATGTATGAGCGAATTACCATTTGCAGGAAAACTTATACCTTTTAGGGGGAGATTTTCGGCAAATTTTACCAGTTATGAAAAATGGTTTCAGAAGTGTAATTATTGAAGAAACTATAAAGTATTTTGATTTATGGTGTTACTTTAAGATTTTTAAATTATATACAAACGTACGATCAAAAAATAGTAATTTCGCAAAATGTTTACTACAAATCGGTGAAGAAGAATTAGATCCTTTTATAATACCTCCCGATTGGAAAACAAAAGATGTTTGTCTGAAAATTTATAATGATATTAATCAAAATAATAACTATGATCGTGTTATCTTAGCTCCTCATAATGATAACATTATTTATTTGAATAACAGTATATTAACCCATTAAGTCCTGAATGGACAAATTTTCACTAAAGTTTTCAACGCTTATATTTTATGTGAAAATGAATTGTAAAAAGTATATGGATAAGCGCATTCGATGTAAAATTTGATGAACTTTCAGAATCTTTTGTTAAATTTTTCAAAAAATTAAACTGTCGAACACTGTACATGATTTTTTCCAAAAAAACATGGTTTTAAAAAAAAAAAAAATTATTCATTTCGATTTTTCAAATGGAATGCATTTAAGATTTAATGATCAAAATGCAGAAAACGTGGCCACGAGACCTAAACTTGAAAATCTAACGATTTAGGTTTTGAAAAAAAATTTTAAAACACAAAATGGCGGCTGAGACGCAGAAAAATCATAAAAATCTTCTGGAATTATTTATTCGAAAAAGATGGACTTTAGAGAAAAACTTTACTGAAGAAAAAGTTCTTAGAATTGATCAGAGAACATGCTGGAATTTTTCCAGAACCTTTTGGCAAATTTCAGAATTTTTCAAAATTTTCAAATTTTGAAAAATTTAAAAACGCTTCTTATGTTTCTGAAAAAATTCCAGCGTGTTCTTTAATCAATTCTAAGAACTTTTTCTTCAGTAAAGTTTTTCTCTAAAGTCCATCTTTTTCGAGTAAATAATTTCAGAAGATTTTTATGATTTTTCTGCGTTTCAGCCGCCATTTTGTGTTTTAAAATTTTTTTCAAAACCTAAATCGTTAGATTTTCAAGTTTAGGTCTCGAGGCCACGTTTTCTGCATTTTGATCATTAAATCTTAAATGCATTCCATTTGAAAAATCGAAATGAAAAATTTTTTTTTTTTTTGAAAACCATCTTTTTTTGGAAAAAATCATGTACAGTGTTCGACAGTTTAATTTTTTGAAAAATCTAACGAAAGATTCTAAAAGTTCATCAAATTTTACATCGAATACGCTTATTCATATACTTTTTACAATTCATTTTCACATAAAATATAAGCGTTGAAAACTTTAGTGAAAATTCGTCCATTCAGGACTTAATGGGTTAAGATTATTAAATGGTAAAGAAAAAACGTATTACAGTACTGATTATGCAACACATAAAGGAGTAGATCAAACTGATGATAATATTCACCTAAATTTTCCAATAGAAACTTTAAATAAAGTAAAGGAAGGTCTTCCTCCTCATGAATTAAAATTAAAAATAAATGCAGTAATACTAGAACTACATTAAATACAGGTGAATCTTCCTCTTTACCGTTCATTCTTTATAGAAAACAATTCCCCATCACTTTAGCTTTCTGTATGACTATTAATAAATCACAAGGACAAAGTTTTGATTATGTAGGATTATATATCAAAAGACCATTATTTTCTCATGGACAATTATACGTAGCATTGTCAAGATGTAGAAATCCCAAAAATATATATATTCAAAACGAATTAGAGAATTCATCAGAAATTGAAAATATAGTTTGGAAAGAAGTTCTACAAGATTGTGAATGAAACCTCTCTTTCTATCTCTCTCTTATCAGTGGATTAGGCCTCCTGGAGATACCACTGTTTTGTTTATAATATTCATATGTTCAAAAATATTATTCAAAAATATTATACTTTTATATATTCTATTATAAAATAATATAAATAATATTTTCAAAATTTATAATAATTATACTACAATATAACATATGAAACTTGATAAATAAAAAAAAAAAAAACGCACCTTTCTATTTACCCCGTTAGGTGGTGTGGAAAAAATAGAACATAAGATTTCAATTTCAACTGGATAATTTAAATGAATATTATCATCTCTAAATTTAGGGTAAATTTAAAAGTAAATGTACAGATAAATATTTGAAAAAAATTAAAATGAGAAATTATTCTTCGTCAGTAATCTATTGTTACTAACATTTATCTCTAAACATGGGGGTTGGCGAGCAGAGCGAGCAGGGGGCGAAGCCCCCCTAGGGCGTATATATATATATATATATATATATATATATATATATATATATATATATATATATATATATATATATAAATGGCCGGTTTTCGGTCATATCACAGATGAAAAACTTTTTTTTGCTTAAACTTTTTTTACGCATTCTCCACTATGTTTTGAACTACCCTGAATTTTTTCAGATTTCTTTTACAATTATTTTCGGAGATAAACATCATCAAAGTTGCACATTTCATGAATTTTCACGATTTTTAGCATTTTTCAAACTCATTTTACTCATAATAGAAACATTCCACAAAAAATCATCAGAGGACTTTTTTGTCATAAAAAATCTATATTTTGTGAAAATTCAGGTTACATAAGTCCAGCGATACTTTATCAATTTCATTATACCATTTTAATGTTAAAAAGTGAAATTTCATGAGTGCGCTCACCGACTCAGCTTCAAAAAAATCTGGAAGTGTAGGTGGAACATGTACAAATATCATCTTATTTGTGTTGGAATGGCCCAAACACTCATTTTTTAATAAAAAATTATAATATCATCAATTTCATGAAAAATGTGACATTATGACTTTATACTTCCAGCAATACTTTTAGTATTATTATTGCTTTATGTTGTTAAAAAAATATTACTAATATTGCAAGAAAACATGAATATAATTTTTATTATATTTAATTTATTAAAAAATGTCCATGTCAACAACAAAGGTTTTATTAAATATTATTAAATATCAAGCAGTTGCTCCAACAGTCTCAGAAAAAATAAATCATATAATTTCAAGATATTTTATAATATTAACTTAATCAAAATTATTTACTCATAAAATATATATATAATTTAAGCTATGTCGTATAAAATTGATCAAGTCGTTCCATAAAACAGTTACAATGCAGTATAAATATTGTAAAATCTTTGTGTATACATTAAACGGGTTACACAACGTACTTCTTGGCCAATTTTATCAATCATGTCTATTTATAATATGTCACTTCACACAGTCATAACCAAATATTCTTATTTTATACAGGTACAAATTTAGGTGAAGAAATCGAAGGCCTTCAGTATTGCAAGTTAAAACATAATTACTTTATAAAAAATCAATCATTTTTTATCTCAAATCATACATTTGTTTTAATCTTGTTTTAATTACAACACTAACCATTTGGCGTCTAGGGAGCAAGGTTCAGTGTTATAAGGGCCTATAAATAAATGTATTATATTGAATTAAATATTCTTCAAATTTGACTGCCAAAGAAGCGAAGTAAAATAATAAATCTTGCTCCCAAGATGGCAATTGATTTTATTAAAATTGTACCAAGATTATTGACAAAAACTACAGTTTCCTTTTCCAAATAAGGCAATATAAAATAAATCTATTTTGGTTACATATCATGTAATTTAATAAATAACATTGAACATTCATTTGCATTCGGGCAGAAAAGTAACGTGCAACCATTAAATATGTTATTTCAGATAAAAAATAACTTAATTCATGATCCAGATCTGATACACACTCCTAGATAGTACAAAATCATAATTGTTAATTACCTGCAAGTACTGCTAAAGTTCAGTTTAACTTTGTAATAAGTTCTTTCTCATGCCATGAGAACTTTTCAGCTTTTTCTAACCTAGAATAAATAAAAAAGATTTCACAAAGTATCATAATATGAAAATTAAAAATTATTCATATATTATATGATAAAAGAAACTTATCTGATTATTGCAGTAGTAGAGTACAGTAAGCTTTCCTCTTATTGTTACTTTCGTACATGTAACAGCTGACATGCAGTTAACATCTACACATAGTTGCAGCCTATCGTTCCGTTCTCATAGTCTATAGTCGCAGCTTCGTAGTGTCGCGATCACAATCATCTCTCATGGTTTACTTTTTGATCTATGACTGATGAAAACTGAACTTAAATGTAATTCATTTTTGCAAGATAAGGTATAATACAATACATTCTGCTCAAGCGTAAATAACTACAGCCCGCCAATTTAACATCTGTGTATTTAATTTAGCATTCCGTTCAATATCATATTTATATTGAAAAATTTGTTGTCCGAAATCTACAGAATTTATAACCATAGGTTAAAGCTGAACTGACCTACGGTTATAAATTTAACCTATGCGGTAAAACTATGGTTATAAATTCTGTAGATTTCGGACAACAAATTTTTTTCGAACAGCATACGGCATGCTCATACGGTATAGGCATGCAATGTGGATTCTCTCTTACATGATATTGTAGACTGTATCTGATTGATAAATCGATTAATCGATAATCTTGGTCATTAAATCGTCAATCGATGTATAATCTACCTAGTGTTTATTAAATTTGGAAGATTGTCGTCACAAGAGAAACTCAAGCCTTATAACGGTTAATTACCGACGCATATAGTTAAATTATTTCAAAATTTCGTTTCATAAGTTGACTGAATATTTTTAAATATTCATTTTAAATATTACTTAGTTTTTATAATGTCAAGTGATCGAGAAATGTCAAATAATCAGGGCGAAATAGAGCATGTTGCAAAGAAACGTCGTACAGTGAGTTATAATAGATGCAGAAAGCCATTTGTCTCCGAAGATATTTGCTCAACAAAGTCATTACGCAATATATCTCAAGAAATTCTAAACAAATTCAATCTGAGATATAATTGCGAACCTAAATTGACAACTCAGGATAAATTTTATAAGACCTGTCGAAAAAAAATGTATACAGTTTCTGTTTCATCTGAGGAGTCATCTGAAAGTAATTCTATCTATAAAACATATTTTTTAATTTGTTAAACCTTTATGGCCGAATCCATCTCAAATCAGATAGCCCGCGTATGCCTATTTCACCTATCATGTTGAAATAAAAATATTTATGTTCTACTCGAAAAAATATTTTACACGTGTTTTTTTATTTTTTTGTTTCATCAAAATTTCATGCGTTCAGCGATACCGAAAAATTCCGAGAAAATTCTTTCATTGAGAAAAAAAATTTTCAATGTGATTTTCAGACTGCTATTGTTTCAGCAGTTTTTCAAGCTTTTAAACGTGTAACACATAATTTCACTCAGTTTTGAGCCCTCTTTAACGGCCTTAATGTCATTTTCAAAAAAAATAAAAAATCCACGAGCTATGCACTTTTTACTGAAAAATTCATTTTTTAGAGAAGTGCCTTTTTCTCGAAAACCCCATGTTTTTTTTGCACAATTTTTGTTGTCGTGATAGAGGACGGTAATGCCTAGCTAGACGTATTTGTGAGATTCGGTACTTTTTTCCTGGGATAGCGATCACTAATGAGATAACACACAAACAAATTTTTCACGCTTAACACTTATATATAGTCAATGATATTAGAGTCAATGTAAAGGTATTTATCTTTGTGCGTATGTAATATACATGTACGTGCGCCTACTTATAGGAGTATATGTACTAGTACATTTGTCCGCTAGATGGATATGGTTTGACTTAACATTTACAAAGAAAAGTTCGGTTTCTGCTATATATCACACATCTCGTCTTATTTAAAACCATCATCTTTTGGAAAATTATTACATATTTACACCTTATCAACTCAACTACGATGTCTCAATATTACTCAACAGAGAGAATCAAATGTGCAGACTTTTTAGACAAACACAAACAAATTATTTACAAATCTAGTTCCGTACGTTTAAAACAACTTGAGAATCTTGCTCATCCATTGAAGCACCTCTATCCTCATTTACCTTTGACACCTTCTACATATCTGTGTCAACATTGTTACAATCGTGCTTTAGAATTGGTGAGTAGTACTGACAATGAATTTATAACGGATAATGAAGTTACCGATAACGTAGTTGATAGAGATGAAGATTTTTTACCAAGTACTCCAGAACGCATTGAAGAATTTAATAATGAAATAAGTACATCTTTCTTAGGTTCTGTATCGCCTCTTAAAAGAAAAAAATCTTATACATGAAAAATCAATTGAAAATTACGTAACAAAGAAGAAAAAAAAAATACTTTCAACATTGTCTAATACCCTTGATGTGAAGTTGAACAATGTTTATGACGTTTCTATAACAGCAAATGAATCAACTGTATGCCATTGTACAGAATGGATACAAAATCTTGGTCTAGCCTTGCAAAAGTGTTCTACGGTATCAGAAAAAATAAAAATTCTGACTTTGCTACCTTCATCCTTTACAAAACATGAAATTTTATCTTTATTTCCAGAAATAACAATGTATATGATCAACAAATCGAGAAATTTTGTTAAAGAAAAAGGAATTTATTCAGAACCAGATGCATATTCAGGCCATCCGATTGATGAAAACATGGAAAAAATTGTTATGGAATATTATTTAAATGATGATTTTAATTGTTCAAGACAAAGTCCTAATAAATGTGACGTTGTTACAATTAAAGTTAACAATAAAAAAGAGAAAAAAGTTAAGCGTTTTCTTACTCGAAGTTTAAAAGAGACGTATAAAGTATTTAAAAATGATTATCCAGAATTGAGAATTGGAAAATCGAAATTTTATAGTTTGCGACCAAAGTATGTCTTACTTAGCCCCATCAAAGAAGTTTGTCTCTGTATCTATTGCGCAAATTATGATTTATTTCTTACGAGCTTAATTAATTTTAGAGGGAGTAACGTCACAGAGTTGGATGAAAGTCGGTCACAAATAATAAATGCAACAATGTGTTCTGAGCCATCTGATTTATGTTATTTACAAGAATGTAAACTATGTCCAGGGATTAAGGGAATTACGTTTCATGTTTTAAAACTGCAAGATGTAGAAGGCACAGAAGAAATTACATATGCTTTGTGGGATAATGGAAACCTGATTAAAAAGACACTATCAATTTCTGCTTTTAAAGATGAACTTTCGGTTTGGACCATGAGGGTTAGTACTCACATGTATGTAAAAATATACAACGCAAAGCTATAAAAACAGAAAGAGAAAGTGCTAAAAAAGACTCACATCATTTAGTTCTTCAAATAGACTTCGCTGAAAACTGGGCTGTGATTCATAATAAAGCTGTTCAAGGAAATCATTGGGTTAATGATCAAATTTCTATTTTCACAGCAGTCTCTTATCAAGGGGATTCGACACAAAGTTTCGCAGTTATAAGTGATGACCGAAAACATGATTCAGCGTATGCTTTGCTAGCAGTACAAAAAATTATAAAATTCTTGAAAGAAAATTGTTGTGATTCAATTAAAAAATTACCATCGTATCAGACGGCGCTGCGAGTCACTTTAAAAATCGCTTTCAATTAGATGAACTAAAACGAGCACCGTGTGATATAAAATGGTTGTTCTCTGCTACTGGGCACGGCAAAGGAGCTGTAGATGGTGTGGGTGGACTTATAAAGCATTATGCTACTTCGCATAATCTTCGAGAGCCCCTTGAAGAAGCTATTCAAAACGCAAATGATTTTGCAATACATGTTCAAAAATATACTGATGCTATTAAAATAATACATTTACAAGATGCTGAAATAGAACAATTCAGAAAAGAAAAAAATATTGATTGGCTTACAACTCCAAAGTATCCTGGAATTCAAAAAACTCATATATGGGTTAAAAAAACATGTGACGATAAAATACATTGTTTGACAGCAAAGACCGCTGATCGTCCGCTTACTGAATTAAGAACAATGAAGCAGAAAAACAAAGGTAGTAAAATAGGTATACAAATGAAAAAAAGGTATAAAAATAAAAAATCAAAAAGACGCAAATAACAAATAAATACATAGTTATGTGTACCTGTCTATTACATACACACAAAGACAAACACCTTTACATTGACTCTAATATCATTGACTATATATAAGCATTAGGCGTGAAAAATTTGTTTGTGTGTTATCTCATTAGTGATCGCTATCCCAGGGAATAAGTACCGAATCTCACAAATACGTCTAGCTAGGCATTACCGTCCTCTATCACGACAACAAAAATTGTGCAAAAAAAACATGGGGTTTTCGAGAAAAAGGCACTTCCCTAAAAAATGAATTTTTCAGTAAAAAGTGCATAGCTCGTGGATTTTTTATTTTTTTTGAAAATGACATTAAGGCCGTTAAAGAGGGCTCAAAACTGAGTGAAATTGTGTGTTACACGTTTAAAAGCTCGAAAAACTGCTGAAACAATAGCAGTCTGAAAATCACATTGAAAATTTTTTTTCTCAATGAAAGAATTTTCTCGGAATTTTTCAGCATCGCTAAACGCATGAAATTTTGATGAAACAAAAAAATAAAAAAACACGTGTAAAATATTTTTTCGAGTAGAACATAAATATTTTTATTTCAACATGATAGGTGAAATAGGCATACGCGGGCTGTCTGATTTGAGATGGATTCGGCCTTATATAATGTTCGTCAAATTTCTCTAATCTTGGTCAGACTTTAGTACAGTCATCGGCAAGTCCATTAGACATGCAGACTTTAGCACAGGAACTTTTTTTAGACCAGCAGAGCGATGTAGAGATTCCTTTAGATAATTTAAAACTTTTCTTAGATTTAATGGAAAATTTGAAAAAAAAAATATAATGATAAAGAACCATCAAAAATAGGAAAAATACAAATATTAACATTAATTCCACTAAGTTGGTCCTACACTAAAATTAAAAAACATTTTAAAGCATCAGACTATATGATCCAACTTTCAAAAAAATTGCAAAACGAAGCAGGACCTTTATCAAAGCCATCTATTAAAAAAGGTATGTTTTATGTTTTAATGATTTATTATTCAAGCAAAAAGTTCTAACTTTTAAATAAGTTTAGTGAAAAATTACAAAAAAAAGTTCACTAATGTACAAATTCATCTAATCCAATTTTATAATACTTGCTAAGTTAAACGCAAAAACAAAAAAATTTATCTAATATTTATAAGGGAAAAAGATAACCGTTGAAATAATTTCAGGGCATTCTATATGTGATAAAACAAAACAAGTAATTTTTTACTTCTATAAAAGTGAAGATAATACTTATATCTTACCTGGAAAAAAAGACTATTAAGTATAAGGATTCAGAAGGAAATGTCATTTATGAACAAAAGCGTCTCCTGCTTTGTACGTTAAAAGAATTATACAAATTATTTTGTGAACAATGTCAGTTAGATACTTCTGTAGGATTTTCAACGTTTGCAAAATTTAAACCAAAATATTGTATCTTAGCTGGTAGTAGTGGCTCACATTCAGTATGTGTTTGTTCAATTCATCAAAACGTAAAATTAATAATATCAGGTATATCTTCATATTATTTTTAAGATAAACAAATATTTTTTCTGGTACTAATTTTAAAATAATTAATTGTAGGTTGTGATTTAGAAAAACTAACACAAAACTGTACTTGTAACTTTAAGAATTATAAGGATATTTTAAATTTTATAATTTGCAAAGAGAAAGCAAGTACAGCATTAGAGAAGTGTTATTTTAATGAATGTGATAAATGTCCTGGAATTGAACATCTGGAGTCTTATTTGATGAAGATTTTTGAAGATAATGAAATAGAAGAAATAAATTATGCACAATGGGTCTCAACTCCCAGGTCAACATTAACAAATATTGTTGAAGATATAAATGACTTTATCCCATCATTTTGTTATAAGATACAGCAATTGCTTCCACATGCCTTTATTTCAAATCAACAATCAGAGTATTTTCGGTGGTAAAAAAATGAATTGCCAGAAAATGAATGTATTGTCTGTCTAGATTTTGCTGAAAATTATGCTTCCATCGCACAAAATGCTCCACCAGGATTTCACTGGAATAACGACCAGGCAACTGTATTTGTTACATATATTTATAACATGAAGCAGACCACATTAGCAAGTAAAGGATTCGTTATTATTTTTAACAATTTAAGTCATGATACCACAGCAGTATATACATACCAACAATTATTGATCTCCTATATAAGAGAAAATTTTGAAAACTTGGAAAAAATCCATTATTTTAGCGATGGAGAACCACAGCAATACAAAAATTTTAAAAATATTTTGAATCTTTATTTTCATGAAGCTGACTTTGGAATACCAGCAGATTGGCATATCCTCCCAACAGCACATGGTGAAGGTGCATGCGATGGAGTCGGTGGTTCTGTTAAGAGCTGCAGCTAAAGCAAGCCTTAAGCTACCTGCAACTCAACAAATCCTAACAGCAACAGCTTTATACGATTGGCTAAAAAATCATGGAAATTATAAAAATGTTGATTTTGCGTATACTCCAGACTCTGTGTACAATAAAAATATTAGAAAACTGAATAATCGTTATCAAAATAGAAGTAGAGTTAAAGACTTGCAAAAACAGCATTACATTAGTCCAATTGGAAATGGAAGAGTAATATGTAAAAGATATTCTAACTCTGAAGATCATGTTGAAATGCAAATTATTGACTAATTGAAAAAATGGTTTTTGTTGTAAAGTTAATTTATTTTATATTTCACATTATAATAAATATATTTTATATTATATAAATTGAACTCAATCTATTTCATTCTGATAATTTTTGAAAAAACAATATTTTGAAAATACGTAACATACTAGAATTAAATGAAAACTATTAATTCTCAAATTCATAGTTTTGATTAAAAAATTAAATTAAAATTATAATTTCCTCAATTAATTTTGAAAGATGCATCATACGTTCATAACTTGCATTTAATCTCTTATTGCTATTCAATATAAACATGATTTTGAACTGAATGCTAAATTAAATACACAGATGTTAAATTTGCATGCTGTAGTTATTTACGCTTGAGCAGAACGCATTGTATTATACCTTATCTTGCAAAAATGAAATACATTTAAGTTCAGTTTTCATCAGTCATAGATCAAAAAGTAAACCATGAGAGATGATTCTGATCGCGACACTACGAAGCTGCGACCATAGACTATGAGAACGGAACGATAGACTGCAACTATGTGTAGATGTGAACTGCATGTCAGCTGTTACATGTAGGAAAGTAACAACAAGAGGAAAGCTTATTGTACTCTACTACTGCAATTCTGAGATAAGTTTCTTTTATCATATAATATATGAATAATTTTTAATTTTCATATTAAGTTGATACTTTGTGAAATCTTTTTTATTTATTCTAGGTTAGAAAAAGCTGAACGGTTCTCATGGCATGAGAAAGAACTTATTACAAAGTTAAACTGAACTTTAGCAGAACTTGCAGGTAATTAACAATTATGATTTTCTACTATCTAGGAGTGTGTATCAGATCTGGATCATGAATTAAGTTATTTTTTATCTGAAATAACATATTTAATGGTTGCACGTTATTTCCTGCCTGAATGTAAATGAATGTTCAATGTTACTTATTAAATTACATGATATGTAACCAAAATAGATTTATTTTATATTGCCTTATTTGGAAAAGGAAATTGTAGTTGTTGTCAATAATCTTGGTACAATTTTAATAAAATTAATTGCCATCTTGGGAGCAAGGTTTATTACTTTACTTCGCTTCTTTGGCAGTCCAATTTGAAGAATATTTAATTCAATATAATACGTTTATTTATCGGCTCTTATAACACTGAACCTTGCTCCCTAGACGCCAAATGGTTAGTGTTGTAATTAAAAAAAGATTAAAACAAATGTATGATTTGAGATAAAAAATGATTGATTTTTTATAAAGCAATTATGTTTTAACTTGCAATACTGGAGGTCTTCGATTTCTACACCTAAATTTGTACCTGTATAAAATAAGAATATTTGGTTATGACTGTGTGAAGTGACATAT
Organism: Torymus aiolomorphi; assembly: GCA_036365515.1. Classification (NCBI taxonomy): domain Eukaryota; kingdom Metazoa; phylum Arthropoda; class Insecta; order Hymenoptera; family Torymidae; genus Torymus; species Torymus aiolomorphi. Next base: position 99,968,290 of record CM070875.1, on the reverse strand, counting down.
TGTAAATAGACACGATTGATAAAATTGGCAAAGAAGTACGTTATGTAACCTATTTAATGCATACATAAAGGTTTTATAATATTTATACTGCATTGTAACAATTTTATGGAACGACTTGATCAATTTTATACGACATAGCTTAAATTATATATATATATATTTTATGAGTAAATAATTTTGATTAAGTTAATATTATAAAATATCTTGAAATTATATGATTTTAAGTTTTGATGAAACGGTCCGAGCAACTGCTTGATATTTAATAATATTTAATAAAACCTTTGTTGTTGACATGGACATTTTTTAATAAATCAAATATAATAAAAATTATATTCATGTTTTCTTGCAATATTAGTAATGTTTTTTTAACAACATAAAGCAATAATAATACTAAAAGTATTGCTGGAAGAATAAAGTCATAATGTGAACATTTGGCTTATGCATAAAAATCACATTTTTCATCAAATTGATGATATTATAATTTTTTATTAAAAAATGAGTGTTTGGACCATTCCAACACAAACAGGACGATACTTGTACATGTTCCAGCTACACTTCCAGATTTTATTTGAAGCTGTGTCGATGAGCGCACCTTATGAAATTTCACTTTTTAACATTAAAATGGTATAATGAAATTGATAAAGTGTCGTTGGACTTATGTAAGCTGTATTTTCACAAAATATAGATTTTTTATGACAAAAAGTCCTCTGATAACTTTTTTGTAGAATGTTTCTATTATGAGTAAAATGAGTTTGAAAAATACTAAAAATCATGAAAATTCATGAAATGTGCAACTTTGATGATTTTTAGCTCCGAAAATAATTGTAAAAAAAATCTGAAAAAATTCAGGGTAGTTCAAAACATAGTGGAGAATGCGTAAAAAAGTTTAAGTAAAAAAAAATTTTTCATCTGTAATATGACCGCGAACCGGCCATATATATATATATATATATATATATATATATATATATATATATATATATATATATATATATATATATATATTGGAACGGGATGGCTAATGGAGGAAAATCCCATAAAACCACAGGCCAGCGATTCCCTAGAACACGGTGCCGCGGGTGTCAGACTAAAATGACTTGCCCGGGGATCTGCTCCTGAAATCCCAAAAACAATGCGAAGATCGCACGCGAATTTCGCTTTCCAACTTATTGGATCGCTGAGTGAGAAGCGCGCGCTCGAAGAGTAAAGCGCGCGGTCGCTAGACTCAGATATGAAAACGACCAGCGGAGTCATTTTCCCGCGGAAGCGGCGGTATCCGGGAGAAGGTTAGGTTAAGGTCGATAAATGAAGAATAGCCCCAATTATTTCACAGCACAATAACAAAGTCTATTCAAAAATCTTCAAAAACCCAACACGTTAGGGCGCCACTGTAACGCGCGGACTGAAAAAAAGACTTTACATAAAAATACACGTCACGTTGCGCGCAGACAAGAAGACGGGATCCGCCGCTCTGCGCGGGCGGATCAATGTATTTAGTTTCGCTGGGCCGGTGAACGCACCACCGGCCGTTCGCCGCTGCGAGCCGAAAATACACAAATAGATCGCTGCGTGGGAAGTACAGAGAGACTTACCGGGAGAGGAGTGCACTCCCCTCATCGCTCGATCACGAATCCGCTCCTGCGTCCGGCCTTATCCTCCGGTCGACTTCGGAGTGCTCAGGCTGGGTCCTAACATCCAGTCTGCACCTACAGACGCTTCGGAGGAGTGGCTCGGATTGTTCACGTACGCTGCTCTCCGTGGACGGTACGTGGACGGGGGGGGGGGGGGCTACGCTGTACGGGTGTATCGCACGGTGACCGTTTTCTCCGGACGATCTACGTTCGCGTCCGCGCGGTTCGACGGCCCGAGACAATCAGATTCAAAAATTAATCGAGCGCGACTTTGCAACCGCCAAAGTCGCGCAGTCCCCGCGCGCAGCTCGCGAATACAGCGTTCGAGCGATGTCAACAAACGCTCGAGATGCACGAATTCGCGGGAACGAGAGTCAAACGAGTTCAATAGAATACGGAAAACGGAGATTCGTATTTTCTCCGTATTTTATCCTGGAACTTCGTTATATAATATATATATATATATATATATATATATATATATATATATATATATATATATATATATATATTAGGGGGGCTTCGCCCTCTGCTCGTTCCGCTCGCCAACCTCCATGCGTAGCGTCAATTGTTAAAAATAATATTATAGCAAAAGCTAATACAATTGGAAATTGAATTTTGTTTTTTAAATCTAGAAATATTTATGATGTTTTTCTCTATTTAAAAAAATTCTTTTCTTTTTTTTAAATTTTTTAGATATGCTCGAATAAAATTATGAAATATATTTACATATAACAAAAGAATACATTATTTATGTTGTTCATGTAGCTTAATTTTTCTTCAAAAAATAAATTTAGTTTATTTGTTTAACATTTTTGTTCAAGTATAATGAATAATAATTATAAAAATTTAGATCAAATGAATATGGAAAGTTAGTATTTAACTTTTAATTATATAAAAATTGATTATTTTAAAAAATAAAATACTATGATTTAAAATTAATCTTATAATTATAGTTGAAGATATACAGAAAAGAATAAAGAAAAAGAAAAATAATATTGAAAAATTACGTAATGCTTTCAAGAATTTAGGTAAGTTATGTAGTTTTAAGGTTATTAATAATGTGCAATATTTTGTGAACTTTTTTTTGTTTCATTTATAGGAATTTAACCCTGAGCCTCATCTCACGTGTATCAATCCCTTTTTTCAACACGATCTTGTTTCTGACTTTAGATGTGTTTACTATTGTTTACTATTGTACCCGTTTCTGTATAAAAAAAATCTATAAAAAATTTGTCTGTTCTGATTTTGCCGAATAGAACAAGGCCATGCATATTTTATTATATTATTTGTTTTAATTTCGATGGTAAATGAAACCGCGTTGTGGTTATATTATATTGGCGGTATAGCGAGTGAAAAATTTTTTCAAATTTATTTATTCGTATTGTGGTTTAATTTTAGATGAAACAATGTGGAAAAAATATACTATCGATCGTTGCACGACGTTTTTATGACCTTAGGTATACCGAAAATTTAGGTAGAAAATAAATTTCCGTTTTTAATAATCAAGCATATTGATTAATCAAATATATTTCTCTTTTTAACAATTATGCATATTACTTAATCAACCTATTTGTGGACAGTTATATATTTATGATGATATTAGTTCAATAGAAAAAAGACTTAAAACTAACACATTTTGGTCCTTCGAGCCGGATTTCGCGCCTATTCGCGAAAATTGTGCGCGAAAAGAAACTTACTCGAAACCGAGTATTCATTTCACGCAAAGCACGCGGCAACCGGCGGCCGCCATTTTAGTGCCACCTGCCCACTTGCTCACGGAGCAAACCAAAAAAAGCCGCTGTGGTTTTTCGCGGCGTAAGTACGTCGCGGGGGAGATCGCGCACTCGCTCGATCGTGTAAAAGCGAGCATTTTGCTGGACTCGGGAGTGTGGAAGAAGGCTGCGAGAGGTCTACGCCACAGAGCCGGCCCCAGAGACGGCTGTCAAGACCATCTCCAAGAACAAACCGAGCAGCAGGGAGAGGCAACATCGAGCCCGCACTGTGCAGGGACGGACGAGTACAAGTCGACGCAGCGGGGAGAGGCAACTTCGAGTCAACGCAGCGCAGGGACGGACGAGTCCAAGTCACCGTAGAGGGAAGGCACTCCGAAACAGCTACGCGCCTCGCGACGAGCGAACTCGCTCTCACCCTGTTCCCGCTCTACCAGGTAACTAGTGTGTCGGGCGTGGAGTCCACTGATGGCACAGCCTCGTGAGGTCCGAGGCGCACCAGGGAGCCAAGCCGGTACGTAGCAGATGTCGCTGCGTCACGAACGACCAGGGGAGGACATTTTGAAACGCACAGCGTGTATCTTCACACTTGCAGCCGACATCGCTGCGCCGCTGCTCGCGGGCCGTATCGGCCGCGGCACTCATCTACGAGCACACAGCCAGTGTCTCGTCTCAGTAGCTGTCGTCGCTGTGACGTTGCTCGCTGGCTACTTTGGCCGCGACACCCATCTTCGCACATACAGTGCGCCCAGCCGATCAGCAGTCGACGTCACTGCATCGGCGCTGCTCGCAGGCCGTTACGGCCGGGAGCGTTCTTGTCGACATCGAGACATCATTGCTCGCAGGCCGACTCGGCCGCAGCAGCCTTTTGACACGCACGGCGTGTACCTACATAGTTGCAGCCGACATCGCTGTATAGTCGCCGACGTTGACGACTACGAGAGGAGCAGCCGACGTTGCTGCTTCGACACCTGTGTGCCATAACAGCCACAGCACCCGGCGGTGCACATACGCTGTACTCGCCGCCTTGCCGTCTGTGTGCCGTATCGGCCACAGCATCCGACGACGCGCACACGCACCGACCGCACCATCGACCACACTACAACAACATCGCACCTGTCACCTGGAGTCAAAGTCGCCCGGGAAGGAGACGATGTATATTCGCCAACACCAAGAACAGAGAGGAGCGCTGGCGTCGGTAAGGCAGGGCACGACAGATACGTAGCAGCCAAGCAGATGGCGCTGAACTCGCCATTCTTCATCGAGGTGATTGCGTTCCAACTCTTGTCTCCCTCTGCTTATTTTTATCTCTCTGCGCTATTCTGTAGCATTTAGTTATTTCAAGCTTTGCAATGTATTAGTTTGATTTAATTATAGTGCATTTCACTTCAAATCATCTCCTTTTATTTGAAAATCAGTTAATTAAAGTTAGTTTTGTAGATTACTTAAACACTGCTTCCACTTTTGGTTTTCTTTATTGTTTGTGTAATTAGAAATCTATTAGACGTTTACATTGGGTTTAGTGAGTCGCTTTGTAAGGTGCTTAGTTGAATATGAAGTCTGTTCGTTCTCACTATTACACTACGCATTTATATTGAATAAATGCTTCGTACTTACTGCGTCTCTTCCTTTTTCACTTTAATTAGTTGTAGTAAGCTACGTCAACATTAAGTTTAATCTGATGGTGCGTTCCAGAGTCACATACTTATTGTTTATTATATATACTCATTTAGTTTATATATAACATATATACTATATAGTTTGTGCTTATTAGTACTATATGTACTAATATAATTGTTTATTTAGCTAGAGAGTAATAGCAGTGTTCCAGAGTAGTCGACGCTTGCTTATAAGCCTTATCTTTTTACTATAGCTGTATATACTGTATCCTGTGACTGGGTAGCAGGCATTTCAGATCGTATCGGTGGGGCAAAAGGTTTGTTAGTAGTTTTCAGTGCTTAATCGATCCTTGACTAACAGGCTCATCTGCGGAAGCAGATATCCATGTCTGTGTGAGGTAAATGACATATGCTGTTATGCTGTTATGCTTAGTTGTACGCTAGCTACTGTCTTTACTTGATGTCAAGTAACCGCATTTCGACAAATTCATGCCTGCTTGGTGTTTTGACTCGTTTAAGCTTCCAAACCACCTGTCACTCAAAATACACATAGCTGACTGCTCGCTTTGGGAATTTATGTAGTTTATTATCTTGAGTTAAGTAGTACTTATTGCTTTCATCACATTTTTTTGAGTTTTTTTGGGTTTATATCCCTCGCTATTGCCACTATGCTCGTATCACGGTTTCTACCTGCCTTGCTATGTCTATAATATTAGATTTAATAATTAGTTTGATATCAAACAATCTTCTAGGATCTAAATGAGGCCAATGCAGGTACCTATCAACACAGAGGTTTGAAGTTGTTCGTTCTCAACTCGGGTGTTTGGAGTGCTCCAAGAATCAGCATCCTTATACAGTTGTAACGGACATAGTGATTGTAGGCAGTGGCTTGCGACTTATTACTTGAACCTCCTGATCTGACACAGATGAGCTACTCTAATCTGGGTAGCTGAGCCGTGGACTATTAAATTCTTTGTTTCTTTGTTTAAAAATTTGTATTCAACATTTAGTTTTGATCCTTTCTCACTCGATTGTCTCATTTCATTCAAAGATGGCTTCCATCGAGAAACAATTAGCTGCTCTTACAAAGCTTAAAAATTCTTTCGATAATTTTAAAAAGACAGGCAGAGCCAATATGACGGAAGGCGCTTGTACTGCCCGTATGCAAAGGCTAAAAGACTTCTGGGCGAAGTTCGAATCAGATCATTATGGTCTGTTAGACGATGAGGATACGGATGCTAGCGACAACTATTTTAAGAATGATATTTATAATCACGCCGAAGAGCTGTATCTTGTCAGCTTGGGGTTTTTTCAGGATCATTTATGAGTTAAAGATAACCCGACCTTCGACTAGTAGCGCTCCTCAACCTGAGGGTAATATAGAGTCATTCGGACCCAGTCAGGGCAAACTTCCGCAGATCGTCTTACCCTGTTTCAGCGAGGATATCCAAGAATGGCTATTAGTTTCTCAAAATTTTTCAATTCTAAGTATTTCTTGAATAATATCTCGAAAAAATCAAAAAACCCCTATGTAGAAAAAGGCTATATCCATGTAAAATTTCCTCCTCTTTCGAAAAAAAAATATTAAAAATATAGTTTTTGAGATATAACACGTTTTATGTTTTTGTGAGGTTAGAATTGAAAAATTTTGAGAAACTAATAGCACCATCGGAAAGCTGAGGAAAAAATACATCGAAATCACTTGGGGATTATTTTTTTTAGATACATCTTAGCCCTTCAAACACAAGCTGAAGACAGCATGATTTCGCGCTCGCGCGCCGCGCCTGGAGAGCTGACGTGAAACGCCTCATATAAGATGCATCATCTCAGAAGCTCATTGAAAGGAGAAGCTGCCGCACTTCTTGAGGAAATTCCTCCCGGTGGCGAACACTTTGAAGACGCCTGGGCAACCATTAAGTCGTTTTATGACAACCCGAGCATATTGATTAGTAGACTTGTCACAAAGCTACTCTCCTTTAAGGCCATGTCGTCTAATTCGGCCCACGAAATAACTAGACTGCGCACAGGCGTGCAAAATATCCTAAAAGCTCTTAAAACGCTCGGTAGCCCCACAGAATCATGGGATCACATTACCGTAACGCTTATCATGAGCAAGCTGTCACCGCGCCTTCAAGCGAAGTGGGCGGACGAGGTAGCTAAAAAGGAACAACCGTCAGTACACTCTACGTACGACGAACTTGACAAATTTCTGCTGACTGAGAGGTTATCTCAGACTCAACTCGAGAGCGCTAAACAAACCTCGGGAATTTCATCTAGTGGCGATGGCAAGGACAAAGATGTTCAGCCTAAGCAGAAAAAATTCAAGTCTGTTCATGTAGTCGAAGAAAGTAGAAACAAAACTTCCTCGTGTCCTATTTGTAGGAACGAACACGCGGTACACGAATGCGAAGTCTTCTTGTCCAAATCTCGCACAGAGAGGAAGCGTTTAGTTATCTCTAGACACGTTTGTTTAACTGCTTATCTGGCCATCTCATTACTAACTGTAAAAACAGCAGACGGTGCAGGGTATGTACAGGGAAACATCACACCTTACTGCACTTCAACAACTCTTCGAAGCAAAACTCTTCACCCAATACAACCCCTTCAGATTGTTCGAAGGAGAGTGTGAAAGAGGTAGAAAACTCGTTTCACGCAGCCAACATCGCCGTGTGCAGTGCGATACCCCCCTTGAACACTAACTTAAAGGAAAATACTCAAAGCCAAGCCACTGTTCTGTTAGCCACGGCCTGGGTTTATGTCCACTCTGATAGCGGCAGAAAGCGAGCCGCTCGAGCCCTTGTCGATCAAGGAGCTCAGTCGTCCTTCATTTCGGAGGAGCTTTGTCAGAACCCGCTCGCCCCTTCATACATTCCGGGGTCGATTACGCTGGTCCGTATCTACTAAAAACGTCCCGTCACCGAGGATACAAATACTATAAAGGATATTTCGTTGTCTTCGTCTGCCTCTGCACAAAAGCTGTACACCTCGAGGTCGTCTCCAGTTACGATACTGCGTCCTTCATTTCTGCATTTAAACGTTTCGTTTCTCGTCGAGGTTCATGCCTTAGCCTCACCAGCGATCAAGGGACAAATTTTGTCGGTGCTGATGTCGAGCTAAGACTTATGCAAGCTGTTGGGTCTGAGTTTCGACATGCAGTAGAACGCGATCTTGCTCAGAACGGAACATCCTGGCATTTTACCCCCCCCCCCCCCCCCCCCGGAGTGCCGCATTTCGGAGGTATTTGGGAGGCCGCGGTAAAATCTGTCAAGTATCATCTTAAGCGTATCGTCAGTGAAACTATCCTGACGTACGAAGAGTTTTCCACGCTGCTGTGTCAAGTTGAAGCGTGTTTAAACTCTCGCCCCCTCACACCACTTACCGAAGATACCTCTGATTTATTAGTATTAACCCCCGCTCATTTTCTAATTGGCGAATCGTCATTCTTGATTGCAGAACCTAGGATCACCGAGGAGACCGTACACCCGCTGCAACGTTGGCGGCGTGTGCAGCAGTTGACTCAACGTTTTTGGGACTGCTGGTCCACCGATTATCTCCAACAACTGCAGAAGAGAGTTAAGTGGAAAGAGCCCCAATCGTCGATCAACATCGGCGATATCGTCCTTATTCGAAGAGAAGCAACAGCTCCCACGCGGTGGCCGCTGGCCCGCGTAGTTGACGTCTTTCCTGGTTCTGACGGTTTGGTACGAGTAGTATCCGTCCGTACCGCTACTACCACTCTCCGCCGCCCCATCAGTAAAATCGTCAAACTTCTAGAGGCTGAAACAACGTCATGCGATGCCGTTTCGACTTTAGATCTAACTCAAGATGTCTCAAGATGATTATTTCTTTTTAGAAAATTTTTATATTTATATTACGCTTGTTCTTAGTTAATTTAGAGTCGCTATTTTTGATATTGTCACACGTTTCTTTTAGGTTTTAACCAATTGTAATCGTTTTGATAAAACGAGGTGGGCGGAATGTTAGTCATACACACACACGTACAACACAGCGTTAGAAATTGGTCGCGTCACACATCATCCGACTTTTGTAAGCCAATCGCGGCTCGCGATACATCTCGCGGTTTAAGCCAAGGCTCCGACGCTTACCACACCCCGGAACAAAGCTTTAGTCTCTCCACGGATCGCCAACCGAGCGCATCGACTTCCCCACCTCGCAACAAGTACTTTCAAATAAAACACCAAATTCCAATCGGAATAACTCGCCTTTATTATTTGCGGCACCTAATCACACACATTTTGTATGTACCAAATTTTCCAAATCATAAATTATATTTCATTCGGAAAACGGATAAACAAAAACATCGTTACAATAAACCTCTTACAGCTGAATGTGGAACAATAATTGTGTCAAAATCAATTATTCCCGACGACTATAATCTTTGCATATATCCTAAAAATATTTCAAATTGTGAAAGTAAAAAGACGTACATGAATAAATTATCTCACCATGTCGATCCGATGGTTTTTCCAATATTATTTCCATCTGGCGATTTAGGCTGGGATTTAATAAAAAGCTAAAGGTTATTATAAATAAAATTTATAATACAAAAAGTTTGATCAATACTTCAAAGTCCGAAAAATCAGTAAATCTTACTATTTTACAATATTATTGTTATAGATTATCGTACAGACCAGAAATTAAAAATTTTTCACCTTCGTTATATGCTGGAAGATTATCGCTATAATACGTTTTACAAGCTCTTATTATGGTAGAAAGTAATAGGATGAATTTTTTCAGAAATAATCAACGACAACTTGGAATTGAATGTTATCAAGGATTATATGATCACGTTTTTAATTGAGCATCAAATATTACTCAAAATTTTGAAAAAAAAGAGAGATTAGGAAACATTTTTATTTTACCAGCAACATATATTGGTAGTCCTAGGTATATGCAGCAACATTACCAGGATGCCATGGCAATAGTGAGAGCAACAAGGCCAGATTTATTAATTAGTATTACATGTAATCCAAAATGGAAAGAATTAAAATTAATTTTACAAAAATTTCCAAAAGGAACTTTACCTAATGATATTCCTAATATTACAGTTAGATTGTTTTATACAAAATTTAAATGTATTTTAAATGATATAGTAAAAAATAAAATTTTTGGAAACGTGATTGCTTATGTTTATACTATTGAGTTTCAGAAAAGAGGTTTATCACATGCTCATCTTATAGTTACATTACATCCGAATAATAAAATAATGACTACTAACATAATTGATAAATATATTTCTGCAGAAATTCCAAATAATGATAATAAAGAGATACAAAAATTAGTAATTAAACATATGTTGCATGGACCTCATACAAATAAATCACCTTGTATTATTAAAGATAAATCTATATGTAAAAAGAAATTTCCTAAACAATTTCGTGATTTTACAATTTTGAAAGAAAATGGTTATCCTGAATATCGACGACAAGATGATTCTGCAGATAATAATATATGCATATAAAACAAACAATGGTCCAATCATTTCTGTTGATAATAAAATGGTAGTTCCATATAATAGTTTTTTACTACAAAAATATAAATGTCATAGTAACGTTGAATATTGTGCATCAATTCGAAGTATCAAATATAGGTTTGATTATATACATAAAGGAGGTGACAGAACATTGTGTAAAATTCAAAAAATAAATAAAGTAGATGAAAAGACTTCTATAGTTTTTGATGAAATTTCACAATATATTGACGATAGGCATTTGAGCCCAATGGAAGTCACTTGGCGCTTAGAAACGTTTCCTTTGTGTGGTAGAAGCCATACTGTCATTCATTTAGCCGAACATACAGAGAATCAACAAAAAATTGTTTTCGAAGAAAATAAAGAATTTGAAGCTTTGCGTAATAGAGAAACTACTTTAACAGCATGGTTTAAATTAAACAAAATTGATCAGTTTACGAAAAATATAAATTATGTTGGAATTCCTCGATATTATGGCTATATCAAAGCTAAAGTATGGAAACGAAGAGAACGAAATCAACAATTAGATACGATTGGGAGATTAAATATTGTTTCACCTAAAGATAATGAAAGATTTTTTACTTCTTTCAAAGATTTACGAACATTTAATAATGTCTCATATGAAACATATAAAGAAGCAGCACTTGCTATGGGTTTAATAGAAGATGATTCCCAAATTTATGTTATTTTCGATGAAGCAAGTAATATCATGCTTCCTTTTCAATTACATACATTCTTTGCATGGTTTATCTTAGCTGAAAATATTCAAGGTAATATAATTTGGAATAAATTCAAACAATTTTTTACTGAAGACTTTAAAGAAAATAAAGAATATAATGCTTTGTCACACATTCAAAGTATATTACAAACTGAAGATAAAAGTTGTAAAGATTATAGTTTACCTGAACCAACAATAAATAATATTGAAGAAAGTCCTGAACATTTAGCATACAGTAAGAATCTTTTTAAAATTTTGTTTAATCAATTAATTACTAATCAAAGATTAATTTTTAATGAAATCATATCTAACAAAAATAAAATTTATTTTATTGATGGGCCTGAAGGTTCAGGAAAAACTTTCATATACAAGACCTTAATATAACATTTTCTACCTTTAAACAAAAAAATTTTGTCTATGGCTTGGACAGGAATCGCGTCTATCTTATTACCAAAAGGAATGACAAGTCATCGTACTTTTAGACTTCCTTTAGATTTAAACAGTATTGAAAGTGCTTTTCTAAAATTAGAATCAGGTAAAAAAAAAATACGGGAAGTAGATATTATAGTTTGGGATGAAGTATCAATGATCCCAAAAAAAAGCTTTAGAAATTGTTGATCAAACACTTAAAGATATATGTTACAGTAATGTTCCATTTGCTGATAAATTGATAGTATTAGGAGGCGATTTTAGACAAATTTTACCAGTCCTAAAACATGGTTACAGAGACAGTATAATACAAGACACAATCAAATTTTCTCATTTATGGCCTCTCTTTAAAGTTTTAAAATTAACTGAAAATATTCGTTCAAAAAATAAATAATTTGCTTCATTTTTATTGGAGTTAGGTGAAAATAAAATTAATCCATTTATAGTTCCAAATAAATGGAAGACCGAAAATGTATGTAATAAAATTTATGATGATATCAATCTCAAAAATTCCGTAGATCGTATAATATTAGCTCCACATAATGACGATACGAAACTTATAAATAATAAAGTTTTGAACTTATTACATGGTAAAACACATACATATTATAGTTTAGATTACGCAAATCACAAAGGAGTTGATCAAACAGATGCAAATATTCACTTAAATTATCCAATAGAAATGCTTAATAGTATTACAGAAGGTTTACCACCACACGAATTGAAATTAAAAATAAATGCAATTGTAATGTTAATCAGAAATAGAAGTATATCAGAAGGAATGTGCAATGGTACACGCTTAAAAATTACAGGTTTATTTAATCATAATATTAAAGCCGAAATAATTACGAGTGAAAGGATTGGTGAAGAAGTTTTTATACCGCGAATAACATTAAATACTCGAGATTCTTCTTCATTTCCGTTCACACTTTTCACAAAACAATTTCCAGTTGTATTAGCTTTTGCTATAACAATAAATAAATCTCAAGGTCAAAGTTTTACTTTTTTAGGTATTTACATTAGACGATCTTTATTTTCACATGGTCAATTATATGCTACTTTGTCCCAATGTAAAAATCCTAACAATATATTTATTGAAAATCTTTTAGAAAACTCATCAATAATTGATAACATTGTTTGGAAAGAAATTTTTGACATCTAATCTACACTTTTAAATATATTTTTTTTTATATATATATTTGTATGTAAATCTATATAGAACAAAATAAACCCAAATAAATTTATATCAATAGTCATTTTATTTATAATATTACTCTTTTACGAAAGTATAAGACATGTTCTAATTTCTTATAAACATAATATCATATAAATAATTTGATTTTTTATATTACATATAATAAAAAAAATTTCAAAATAAATATATTTATATGAAATATTTTTTTATTACATGCAATAAAGATGGGAATCAATTTTCATTACATTTATTAAAAATTATTAATATAAATTTATTAATATGAATTAAAATTAATAAAATTTATGAATGAAAATTGATTCACATCTTCCATGGTGGAGGAAGGAAAGGGCAGGTTGAAGTCAAGGAGGATGAAGGGACGACTCCCACGGTTTTTAGGGCTATTGGCGATGAATTCCATGATTGTGTTTAGGCTTATTATATAAAAAATGATTAATAATAATTTTATATGATTTTGGCATGTCTCATTATCATATATAATTATTATTATTTGTTATATAAAACATCTAAACACAATAAAATTAAAAATTCAACGCGTCCATAACAGTACCTCAGTGGTGGTGTGGAAAACTGTTAAATATGTAGTAAATAAAAAGACACAAAAAACTGACTACGCAAGATATCTATGATGGATTACATGTAAAGGGACAGGTGGAGGGGTAGGTGGTGGGTGCGTGGAGGGGGTGGAGGGTGGTGGAAGGGCAGACGCCCCTCAAAATAACGAAAAATTTGAAAGAATTTCACGGTAAAAAGTGGAGGGGAAGTGGAGGGAGGTGGAGGAGGTAGGTACACATTTTTAACCTTACAACTATATAATATAGAGATATAATGGGTCGTTCTTGTACTTTTCGGTCATAACCGGTGGCAGGGGGTCAACCGTTTTCCTCGCTGATTTTTCCTGTGAAAGTACATATAAAGAAAATGAGAAAACTACAATATTAGCTCCCCATATCCAATATTGAGACAGCTACACCGTGCTGAATTTCGAAAAAATGTCAAAAAATGGCTATATTCGACAAATTCTGTACAGCTCGTTTTTTGATCGATTTGAATGATTCAAGAAGGAATTTTTTTCTATTTTGTCAAATTTTAGAAAATAAAATTGTGAAATATAAATAGTGCAATGAAATTTTTACACAAAGGAAAACGTGAATCTAAATATTTTTGTTTTTAAGGTTACCTTTCAACCTTTGTAGTTCCTCGAGTTTTATAGATATTGAGATCGAACACAACCTATTTTCTTCCTCTTAAAAAGACGTTTCATTTTCACTCGGCCAACGATTGATTTTATTAACTGCAAGCAAACATACAGCTCTTTCAAAATGGTCGATTTGCGAAAAACGCAATGTTGGCACCCCTGGTACTTTTTTCTATCAAAATCGATTGGGCTCGTATTGGACGGAAAAAAAAGTTTTAATCTTCTAGAAAACGACCCAATTGGTTTCGTTCGGTTTTTTGGATACTTGCAAAAGTTATGAATTTTTCAAAATGGGGGTTTTTCGTATAAGTATCCATTAAGGGCGTGTTACACCTAGTGGCTTCTGAGGCCAAAATCAGCTGAATCGGTGGCTTTTCATGGGTCCAAATTACTTAAAATTCATGTATTTATTGCCCAAAGAGTTGAAAATATTAAAAATATTTAATTAAATAATTTTAAAATGCTAACAACGACAAAAAAAAAATTACAAAAACTCTTAAAATTAAGCAATTAAAAGTGGTTTTTCAATTTTTAAAAATACTTAATCAAATAATTTTAATATTTCCAACACTTCAAGCCATTACTGCATGAATTTTAAGTAATTTAAGACTTTTCCCATGAAAATTCATTGAATACTTTTTTTAAAAAGGCCTCAGAAGCCACTATGTGTAAGACCCCCTTTAACCTTTAGAGGACGGGATGGCCCCTATACGGGCCATGCCCATGATCGACCCTTTACATGTGTTAGTTTTGAGATGTGAGACATCACAAAAACTCGATTTCTATAGAAAAGTGAGAGAAAACAGTAAACCCAAATCCCCGTCCTCTAAAGGTTAATACGTAAAACACAAATCCTCAGTTTCTTGTTTGAGCATCCGCAGCAAAATTTATATTTCGATACATATTTTTATTATCCCATTTTTTAAAATATTTTAGTGACCGCATTATCGTTTGGATCTGTTCCTCAAAGATGTGTAAAGGGCTGATAGATCGAACTATTATCATTGCTTAAAGTGTTGTTTCAAATAAATAAAATGAATCTATAGAAAAAATAATCTATGGACATACGATCGCGGATACAAGAATCTTTCATGCAAAAAGAAACAGGACCATTACAGATGAGCTTTCATGAATATAGAAACAATGTTTTAAAAAGTGGGATAGTAAAAATATGTATCGAAATATAAATTTTGCTGCGGATGCTCAAACAAGAAACTGATGATTTGTGTATTGTATTTTACGTATTAAGGTGGTTCCCTGGAGATCAGAGTTGATTCAATATATACTTGAAATTACACACGTAGGTCAATAAAGACATAACAAATGTCATATCCAAATTTCAGAGCATTTTATCTTTTAGCTTCTGAGTAATTGCTGTGTAAAATTACATGGATTACATGGGAGATATATCTATATATATCGAAACTGTCGCGTGATGTATCTGTTTACAACAATATCTAAGCAACGACATTCAAGTCAGCCTTAGGATTTCATGTACTCATAGAATATATAACAAGGAATGTTTTCGCGCAAGAATGAAGTTGATTCATCGTTTCATTATTAAAGTAGAGCTTCTTAAAGATACCGCTTTCGCAGAACTTGATATGTTTCGAGGGTTATGTACGCTCAGCGCGCCAGCGTGCACTCTCTATCTCTCTCGCTCAAAGCTGTCTGTCTCTCTCTTACCTAGGGA
Organism: Torymus aiolomorphi; assembly: GCA_036365515.1. Lineage (NCBI taxonomy): Eukaryota > Metazoa > Arthropoda > Insecta > Hymenoptera > Torymidae > Torymus > Torymus aiolomorphi. Next base: position 99,952,565 of record CM070875.1, on the reverse strand, counting down.
ATCACCTTAAGATGGTTCGATAGCTCACCGCTCGCGGGGCGTGGGACTCACCGCGCACCCCCTCCCGCAGCCAAAGAATTCAATCGTATGTTTACGTTTTGCCGCAGTACTCGGAATCGGCGTTGTCAATCGCGATTAGATTGCGTTTAAACATTCTCCTGTATATTTGCTATATTGTAGTTTTTTGATTCGCTCTAACCTTTTTTAAAGACCCGCGTCCTAAGTGTTTTGTGTTTTACCAAGGTACTTCCATAAGAGCCCGTGTATAAGAGTTGAACTTTGAAGTTGAATAATTTCATAACCGAGTTGACAAAAAGATCTGAAATTTCACACACTAACAGAAAATTAATCGAAGAACAACAATATTTACTTTTTGGAATGACGTAACCTTTTTCATTTCGGTATCGAACCTACTTAAAGGGGGTCTTACCCATAGTGGTTTCTGAGAAATTAAAAAAAAAAGTATTCAGTGAACTTTCATGGGCCACGTCCTAAATTACTTAAAATTCATGCAGTAATGGCCCGAAGAGTTGGAAATATTAAAATTATTTGATTAAGTATTTTTAAAAACACTTAAAAACCACTTTTAATTGCTTAATTTTAAGAGTTTTTGTAATTTTCTTTGTCGTTTTTAGCATTTTAAAATTATTTAATAAAATATTTTTAATATTTTCAACTCTTCGGCAATAAATACATGAATTTCAAGTAATTTAGACCCATGAAAAGCCATCGATTCAGCTGATTTTGGCCTCAGAAGCCACTAGGTGTAACACGCCCTTAATGGATACGTATACGAAAAACACCTATTTTGAAAAATTCGTAAGTTTTGCAAATATTCAAAAAACGAATGAAACCAATTGGTCGTTTTCTAGAAGGTTAAAACATTTTTTTTCCGCTCAATACGAGCCCAATCGATGTTGATAGAAAAAAAGTTACAGGGGTGCCAACATTGCGATTTTCGAAAATCGACCACTTTGTAAGAGCTGTATGTTTGCTTGCAGTTAATCAAATCAATCGTTGGCCCAGTGAAAATGAAACGTCTTTTTAAGAGGAAGAAAATAGGTTGTGTCCGATCTCAATATCTATAAAACTCGAGGAACTACAAAGGTTGAAACGTAACCTTAAAAACAAAAATATTTAGATTCACGTTTTTCTCTGTGTAAAAATTTCATTGCCTTATTTATATTCCACAAATTTTTTTTCTAAAATTTGACAAAATAGCAAAAATATTTCTTCTTAAATCATTCAAATCGATTAAAAAACGAGCCGTACAGAATATTTCGAAAATAGCCATTTTTTGACAATTTTTCGAAATTCAGCACGATGTAGCTGTCGCAATATTGGATATGGGGAGCTAATATTGGGGCTTTCTCACTTTTTTTATATTTACTTTCACAGGAAAAATCAGCGAGGAAAACGGTTGAGCCCCTGCGACCGGTTATGACCGAAAAGTACAAGAACGACCCACACACACATATATATATATATATATATATATATATATATATATATATATATATATATATATATATATATACGAGATTTTTTCTCATCCAAATTGATCAATTCCTCAAAGTCTGAGGGCCCTAGGATTTTCGGACCCAAGGAATCAAATGGCGCTATAAAAAAATTCATAAAATGCCAAACACAAAAAGTAAAAAAATTATTTTTTCGAACAATATTTGCGGTACGGCTTTTATGATAGTTTCTTGTAGTTTGTTCAATTTGGAGGCTATACCACCTTTACCCGATAGCATTTCATGTAATAATATTTATTTAACGCAGTTTTGAAAATTGTATATTTTACTTTGGCTCGGACCGCAAACTCGCGTTCGAGAAAGCGGAATTGCGGAACTCGGAAAACGCCAGAATTTCCAAACTGTGACTCTAGCAAAGAAGCGGCAACTTCAACTCGCAATAGCTGAGCACAACTAAATAAAGTAAACAATCTAATAATTGATACAACACAATAGCATGATATTCATGATGTTTTCACCAATAGCTATTTATTCCAAGTACATATTATTACTGTAGCGCACAACGTAATACGTAATTTATAGGCTAACGAGCAATGTTTACAAATGGTGAACATTTGCGACGGCGTCCAGAGATGGCGCCAGTACGACTTACGTTGCACCGTATGAACGCAGCGCGCAGAGTCACGGCCGCAAATGAGCTCGTGGTGTCGCGCGTATATGCGTATCTCTGCAGTACTTATTTTCAAAGAAACTAAGCTAAAGAATCATAGTTTTGTTACTGAAAAGTAATAATACCCAATTTGTCTTGCGCTTCCTTACTTCCTGTTAACACGAGATATGTTCTTGTTTACACGAGATATGGACTGTCCAAGTTATTTCCCCCCTAGGTGCGTAATATACTATTTATGAAGAAAATAATGAAGCTTTCCAAATCAGACATACTTTTATACTGTTACGAGTGAGAAATCGCAAATAAATTAATAAATAATACACAAAATCATATTTATCCATATAACATCAGACAGTAACGTTACTATTCATAGTGATTAATAATTATTTTATTGTTATTCTTAGAATTTATTATTCATAACTTTTTCTTGAAATTACTATTACTATGAGTTTATAATTTTTTCGTAATTATTTATTTATAGTGTTCAATAATTAAACATAAACCTCCCAGCATGAAAAAAGTTACTAAGGCCTAAATATTTCACATAGTATTAGCCAAGTATGGGCAAGATGTGGCCTATAAGAAACAATATATGGGCGAAATATTGGCTTTATAATGCCACAGCGCCGGAGCCACATACTGTCTATCTTTAGATATATCTTGGGCACCTATTGCCCATATATTGCTTATACAAATCAAATGTTTCGAAGAAATCCTAACTCGTAAAATCGAACTTATACCCCGACAGTTTTTTCAGACCTCTTCCAGATTATTAAGCAAACCTAGAAAAATATTACGAGCAAACTTTTACTGGGTGATAGAACGTTCAAAACTGCAGCGAAGTGTTCTTTTGATTTTTTGTGATTTTATATATTTTATTTTTAATAAGCTTGAAACTCTACCAATTGCTTGGTAGGTAATGGTAGGACTATGCCACCCCGTTAAGGTATGGCTGAAAGTATTGGCTAAAGAATTGCTGGTAGTATGGCTGGAAGTATATTGGTTAAAAGTATGGCTTAAAGAAGGTCGAAAATATTGGCAATATATTGAGTATATATTGACAATATAATGGGAATATATTGGCAACAAATTGGCAACAAATTGGCAATCTCACAATCTTTACATACAAAATTATACACAGTTTGTACAAAGTTCAAATTTATATAAAGTTTAAACAAAGTATAGACCAAGTTCAGAGCAAGGTTATAGAAAGTCTCCAAGTCTTAATGAAAATCTCGCTTAAAGTGTCGCATACAACGTTTATATGAAGTTTAAACAAAGTTCAGGAAAAGTTCAAGCAAAGTTTGTACAGAGTATAGATAAAGTTTAGATACAGTTTAGATAAAGTATATACAGAGTTTAGACCAAGTTTATACATACAACGGTTATAGAGTATAGCTGAAGTCTAGATAAAGTTTGAACAAAGTTAGATCAAGTTTATAGAATGTCTCGCTCGAAGTCTCGCTTGAAGTCTCACTCGAAGTCTGGTTAAATGTCTCGTTCGAAATCTCGCTAAAAGTCTGGCTAAAAGTCCCGCACGAAGTCTCGCTCGAAGTCTCGCTAAAATTCTCTCTCGAGGTCTCGCTCGAAGTCTCGCTAAAATTCTCTCTCGAGGTCTCGCTAAAAGTTTGGCTAAAAGTCCCGCTCGAAGTCTCGCTAAAAGTTTCGCTAAAATTCTCTCTCGAAGTCTCGTTAAAGTTTGGCTAAAATCCCGCTCGAAGTCTCGCTAAAAGTTTCGCTAAAATTCTCTCTCGAAGTCTCGCTAAAAGTCTGGCTAAAAGTCTCGCTCGAAGTCTCGCCAAAAGTCTCGCTAAAAGTGTCTCTCAAAGTCTCGCTAAAAGTCCCGCTCGAAGTCTCGCTAAAAGTCTCGCTCGAAGTCTCGCTATAAGTCTGGTTAAAAGTCTTGCTCGAAGTCTTGCTCGAAGTCTCGCCAAAAGTCTCGCTCTAAGTCTCGCTAAAAGTCTTGCTCGAAGTCTTGCTCGAAGTCTCGCCAAAAGTCTCGCTCTAAGTCTCGCTAAAAGTCTTGCTCGAAGTCCGGCTCAAACTTTGGCTTGAAGACTTTGAGACTTTCTATCAACTTCGTCAAAACATGTTGTAAACTATGTTTGAACTTTATTCAAACTATATCTCAACTTTACGTAAACTGTGTATACACTTTGAATGCAACGCTTTAAGCGAAACTTTCTATAAATTTTGTCTAAACTTGCTCTAAACTTTACCCAAACTTTATCTAAAATATCTAAATCTAATTTAAACTCTGTATAAACTTGGTCTAAACTCTGTATAAACTTTATCTAAACTTTATCCAAACTTTATCTACACTCTGTACAAACTTTGCCTGAACTTTTCCTGAACTTTGTTTAAACTTCATATAAACGTACGTTGTATGCGATACTTTAAGCGAGATTTTCATTAAGACTTGGAGACTTTCTATAATCTTGCTCTGAACTTGGTCTAAACTTTGTTTAAACTTTATCTAAATTTGAACTTTGTAAAAACTGTGTATAATTTTGTATGTAACGATTGTGAGATTGCCAATTTGTTGCCAATTTGTTGCCAATATATTTCCAATATATTGCCAATACATACTCAATATATTGCCAATATTTTCGACCTTCTTTAAGCCATACTTTTAACCATATCTTCCAGCCATATTACCAGCCATTCTTTAGCCCATACTTTCAGCCATACCTTAACGGGGTGGCATAGTCCTACCATTACCGACCAAGCAATTGGCAGAGTTTCAAGCTTATTAAAAATAAAATACATAATATCGCAGAAAATCAAGAGAACACTTCGCTGCAGTTCATTCATATACACAGTACATATACACAGTGCATATACACAGTAAATGAAAATAGGATGAAAATATATTGATATTAAGTTATTTTTTGTCTCAAAGTTACCATTTATTTATGCGTGAACGATTGTAATAGAAAATAATATAATTTTCCTTAGTAGGTAAAAGAAAAGAAAAATTTAAATAAGACCTTGCTTGTGTTTATTTTTCTACGCGTATCGGCAGTTAAGACAATGCTTGAATTAATTTTACTTGAAAGTAAGAAATCTTATATCAGGTTTGGGAAAAACTTTTAAAAAGAAATACATGCTTAACTTAAGCCATGAAATGTATGTCAATTACTAGTCCAGAAAGGCAGTAGTATTAGAACATGTTTCAGTATGCGGTTAATTTCAATGGGAACATTACTGAAGTAAGTAAGCGCAAAACAAATTAGATATTATTACTTTTCAGTAACGAAACTATGATTCTTTAGTTTAGTTTCTTTGAAAATAAGTACTGCAGAGATACGCATATACGCGCGACACCACGAGCTCATTTACGGCCGTGACTCTGCGCGCTGCGTTCATACGGTGCGACCTAAATCGTACTGGCGCCATCTCTGGACGCCGTCGCAAATGTTCACCATTTGTAAACATTGCTCGTTAGCCTATAAATTACGTATTACGTTGTGCGCTACAGTAATAATATGTACTTGGAATAAATAGCTATTGGTGAAAACATCATGAATATCATGCTATTATGTTGTATCAATGATTAGATTGTTTACTTTATTTAGTTGTGCTCAGCTAGTGCGAGTTGAAGTTGCCGCTTCTTTGCTAGTCACAGTTTGGAAATTCTGGCGTTTTCCGAGTTCCGCAATTCCGCTTTCTCGAACGCGAGTTTGCGGTCGAAAGTAAAATATACAATTTTCAAAACTGCGTTAAATAAATATTATTACATGAAATGCTATCGGGTAAAGGTGGTATAGCCTCCAAATTGAACAAACTACAAGAAACTATCATAAAAGCCGTACCGCAAATATTTTTAGAAAATATAATTTTTTTACTTTTTGTGTTTGGCATTTTATGAATTTTTTGATAGCGCCATTTAATTCCTTGGGTCCGAAAACCCCTAGGGCCTTCAGACTTTGACGAATTGATCAATTTGGATGAGAGAAAATCTCGTGTACGTCTTAGTTTGGGAACCCGGTATATATATATATATATATATATATATATATATATATATATAATCATAGGTAGGAGCTTGACCAATCACAACAGAGCAGCGGTCGGAACAAAACAGCTGATCGATGAGAGAAAAGAAGAAGAAAAATTTTTGATCTGAAAACAGCTATCGGAAATTATAAACTTGATATACATCAAAACGACACAAAATTTTGAATTGAAATTTTTTATACATGTAGTATATCAAAAAAGCTACACAAAGTCGTAAAAAATAAGTGAAATTCTCGCACACCCATTTCAAAGTATAAGATAGTGCGGTCGTCCCTCAGGCTTCTTCTGCATTTGAGCTCCTGCGCTCCTTGATGTAATGTTTATCTGACTCTGTCATTCTTACAGTGTGGTAGAAAACTATTAGATAGGCAATTCTCGCTGGATAGTCTACGAACGTCTACAGGGTAAATGAGTGTGAGAGTGTAAGCTAATAAGCGATAATAAGCACAAGGAGCATAGTAGCGCTAGGGATTGCAGGATAGGGGCATGGGAACAGCAGCGCCAACCTGCAAAAGAGCGAAGCGCTCTCTTATCGCCCACCTTCGAAGAAAGAAGGACGCATCTGATGCCGCTCCCCGCTCCACTCGTCTTGCTATCAAACCCCATGTTCAGTGCGGGCTCGAAAGATGGAAAGGAAGAGCCGCGGATCTTCAGCCTGCAGCCGGTGGCTGCAGGGGAAGAAGGGAGAAAGACTGCGCGAGCGCCTGACCTGCAAGCGGGAGAGGGTGCGAGAAGGCAAGTAAATGGACACCGCGCGTTGCACTTTATTCTATTGCGCGCAGACTGCACCGGCAGCCCACATCGCGAGCGCTCCGCGAGAGTCTCTGCGCGTGTTATTTGGATATTCGATAATCGTGAATAAAGGGTTTTGTATTTTTATCTTGCATTTGCGAGTTATTCTTTTTACCCGATTCCTCCCGTCCGACCTCCTCCTTCTCCGACTTTGCAGCTAGCCGCCGGCAACGAGAGAACCAAAAAAATTGATGGAGAAAAGCCGTGTGCATTGCAGGTAAAGTGCACGCGGCGTTGTAATAAGGTAAAGGGACTGCGTTAGCTGCCCAGGGCGTGTTACTCTCCCCGGGGCCGAGAAGCAACGCAGGCTCCGTCAGATTCACCCCATTACAGTATTTTAATACAACAGACCCACTGAGACAAGTTCTTATGCCCTGGTTAAACTTATAAATTGATATGACGAACTAATCTTACCAGTAAAAACTATCACCTCGTACCGAATCTGAACACACATACTGCATTTTTTAAGACATTCCACAGTTCTTTACTACCTATTTTCCTCACATCCTAAAGCACTGACACTCTTGAATCACTGCTGGGGCTGTAGAAGCAGCAAAGTAAGGCTGGCTGGTCCAGGTTGGCACTACTCCATAGATGTCAGTCTGTTGAGAATAATGTAACTAGCAGCCAGCCGCTAGATCAGCATCCACATCATCTGCTGGAGGAGAAGGTCTAGTAGAGACCTCCACTTATTGTCTCACTGCCAGAAACAGCCTCAACATAGGAGCCGACCAAGGCACAAGCAGCAAATCAGCTACACGCAGCCACTACTATGGGCCAAGCAGGGAGAGTTGAACACCTAAAAACCACATATGGCTAATAAATAATTGACTCGAACAACATCATCATACCCAAGAGACAGTCTGCAGCAGTGCTCATCGTTTACTCCTCTCGCTGCCCCGGATACCCGCAACAAGAGAAAAGTACCATCAGCCCACCCATCAGAGAAGTTAGGAACGAGAAAGGACTTACCAAATCTGCTTCTGTTGCGGGCTGCGCTGAGGACGCCGTATTATAGAAGCCGCTGTCATCGTTAGGGACGTCAATAGCCGGGCGACGCGGCAGCGCCTGCCACGCCTGCGGCAATAGTACTTCACGCGGCCGCTCATACACGTGACGCTACAGTCAAGGCACTGGCCATGAACTTGGAAAAGAAGAGCCAGATTGCCGAGTGCTTTAGTAGTGTTGAACTTTTTACTTATTTTCGTCTCCTGTTCGCCGTATTAGTGTGCGTGTGTGCACCACGACTTGTTTTTCGTAATTGAGATTATAGTGCCAAAGTACGAAAGCCACGTCCGAGCGGCTGCATTTTTTTTAGTTAGAAACCCACGAAGATTGTTTTCCCTTATAGTTAATGCTTCGTGCAACGTACCGCGTGAACGGCTATCGCGGGTTATAATTTATGTACTTTACCAAGTTAAAAAAAAAAAAATTATTTCGAGATACATACTTAAAAAATAAACATAATCGATTTATTTAGGTGGGAATGCAGAATTTTATTATTATAAATTAAGTTTTTATAAGTATTTAAAGTGTAGCAATTTTCGCTCTAATGAAAATACAAGGTTCTCCTGAGCAGTGTTGTCGTGCCTATAATGTAAAAACGAAGTTTTTACATAGACAGCGCGGGGTTGGCGCGCAACAGCATGCAGGTGGGCGCGGCCCCTCTAGTTCTGAATTCAATTCAGATGACTTCGTTATGTTCCGCAATGACTCGTTAATATTACAAAAAGATTTCACGCGTTGCGATGCGTTAGGCTTTCAATTTCGGCTGTAAACGTACGATTTCTGCTATTTCACACATTACGTTAGCCACGTAACTTAGTCGTGCATTGTATTGTCTCTACGACTTCATACGTTTCTAAATGATTTCATAATTCAGTAAACATAATTTTCTTTGCTCTATACCATTTCAATCACACTTCGAAACGTTATTTAACGAAGATTTCAGAGTACGATGCCCCTTGAATTTTATGTTCATTTTTGAGGTTCGCACCACTGCCGCTTCCCTCGCTCGCCTTCGCACCCAAGCCGCTGCCCAGCCCCCACCCCCCTCGTTCCACAGCCGCTACCAAAAATAACAAAAAAGTAACAATAAAAACAGAAGTTTTTTATGTTCATTTTCAAGAGACATTTCCCCTTCCACGTTTTCTGTTTTATTACTTGAAAATCAAGAAGTTTTTTACTTTTTGCGCCCTTCAAGACCAACTTTCCACCATCCCTCTACAATTTTTTTTTCTCGGAGAATATGTAAATTTCGAGATAGAAATAAAGAATTTGATTTTAAGAGATATGTACGAGTTTACAAAATTCAGGTATTTAGATCTCGGAGAAAAAAAATTGTAGAGGGATGGTGTAAAGTTGGTCTTAAAGGGCGCAAAAAATGCTACAGTGTTCTGTAGAAAAAATTAACAAAAAAATTGTTTTTACTTTGTTTTTTAAGATATCTAAAAAATCTTATACCCAATGATATCTCCAATTTCAGACGTGGTGGACGAATTCTGACCTTGAAATCATACTTAGGGGGCCAAAATACACCGAGATATGATAGTCGGATCTAAAGTACAGAACCTTTTCTTTTTTTTTGTGGAGCTGTGTAATTGAGGTACATTTTAAATTTCATAATTTCTATTTTTACGTCTAATATTGATTAGGCTTTAAAATAAAAAACAAATTTCGGCAAATACTACAGTAATAAAAATAGTTTTAGCATTGCAATAGTTGAAGAAACTATAAAATATTCTGAATTATGGTCTTACTTTAAAATATACAACCTAAAAGAACATATGCTCTAAAAACAATAATTTCTTCAAATTCTTACTACAAATCGGTGAAGGAGAAATAAATCTTTTTGTGACACCTTGACGATTGGAAAACAAAAGATGTTTCTCTTATAATTTATAAAAATATTACCGAAAATAATAGCATCGATCGTGTCATTTTAGCTCCGCACTATAACATAATATTTTTAAATAAAAAAATATTAGGATTATTAAATGGTAAAGAAAAATCTTATTAGATTAGACTTACTAGTGGTAAATGATGATAATACTCGTCTAAATTTTCCCATATAAACTTTAAATAAGGTTAAAAACAAAAATATTTTTTTGAAAAATAAATTCAATAATAACAATGAAGACTTTATAAGTGCATAAATTAGTCATAAAAAAAAGGTTTTATCTTATACTCGTATAAATTTAAACAAAGTGGGAATTATTCAATATTGCTAAACGTAAGCGTGCTCATAAAAGGCAACTAAACGCACGAAGTATAATAAAATAATGTTCGATACACAATTGATAAATATGATTCTTGCACGCGTGGGAGTTTGTCGTTCAAGAGAATATCATATTTATTGACTAGTATCGAAAAGTACTACAATAAGAATTTTTTTTAGAAGGTATCAAAATATAAAAAAAAGTAAATTTGTTCTTATTATCATACCTTTTCTAATGTCCTCTCGTAAGTACGAATACTCTCTATTAGGCTTATTGCAAATGGATAAAGTAAGTTTGCTTGATGTGCTTTATTTACAATTGCAATCGGAACACGAAATCCAAGATTTTTTAGATTTCTCACTTCTTTTGATAGAGTGATTATTTCAGGCAAAAAATTAACTTTTAGCTTTAAAACATTTCCTCGTCCAAATCGAGATCTTATATTTTCAATAGTGAAAATACGGCCAGTAACACCAATGTTTCGTTGTTGTACTTTGCGGGCCCAGTCATCAAAAATTTCTTGCGTCGAAAGTTTCATACGAAAACTATCGCCATCAGCTTTCAGTTTTTGTCCTTCAATATGATTTTCCCAACCTTTACCTGAAAAGTTTGCAAATAGTACAAATAATTATTAGTAACTGATGAAATTGTATACACAGAAATGAGAATAACTCAAATAAAAGGTTCTTTTTGGCTAAACATACTTCTTTGGCATTGGACATGTTACCAAACTCCTGGCCAATCATATATCATCACCGTTACAAAACCGTTAGTTCAATGTACAGGGTGTTCGAAATATTCGGGAACCCTCTGATTTTGAAATCAACCTAAAAAAAATTGATAATCCCCTGGGTCGATAGGATTTTCGACGAGGATTCCAGTAGTGACCTTGAATTTGACCTTGGACGGTTCGCTCAAAGTCATTTGAAGCTCAACTTCATGTTTTCAAATAGAAACCCTGATTTTTGACCTCGGATTCTACACTGAAAAAAATTTGGCACTTCAGCTGACCCGATGAGTACATACGCTATGTCGAAAGTAGGGTCGAATGTTGTACCACGGCTCGGTACATCTCCTGCTTCGTACTGGCACAGATCCTGTTCCATAAACGCGTCGCGCATGCTCCTCTGCGGTATAAGCGGGAGCGGTCCCGAAATTAGGGACAAACGTTATGCCAAAAGTGGGTGGTTTGACACACACAGCGAAAGGAGCGTTGACGAACTGTGATGGAAACAGAAGTCCTGCCAAATATTTTTCAATGTAAAAGAGAACGAAATTTTTGACATGGGTACATATCCGTACGTAAAATTTGACCTATCGATGGTCATCAATTTTTTTTAGGTTGTTGATTCCAAAATCAGGGAAGGGTTCCGAACATTTTGAATACCCTATATATAGCTATTAGCATCCACCGTAGCAGCTTCGCTCACACTCTAGGTTAATAGAACTCGGGATGATCTCTCTCTCTCTCTCTCTCTCTCTCTCTCTCTCTCTCTCTCTCTCTCTCTCTCTCTCTCTCCCTCTCTCTCTTCCGCTCACTCTCTCCCTCTCTTACACACACACACACATGCACGCACACATACACATACCTACACCCACTCACACACACACACGTACACAGCGGTTCCAAACCACAAAGGGGCTGTCCTTTTATATAGCAAAGATAATATCATAAATCACTTTTTCAACAACATAATTTTATAATAACCATTTTTTAACAACATAATTTTTTTACAGCATAATTTTTTAACAACATAATTGTTAAGACTAAATCAATGCTAGGAGTTTTCTGTGTGGCATAAATAAATGTATACACTAAATTTATTCAATACTTATTTATTTATCCGACTTTCTTTAACCATCTGGATTACAATATCTAGTTCGAGCTGAAGTACTTTCGCAGGGCGCGTATAACAAAGAACGAGCGGTTACTAACTAGTAAGTTGTGCACGCAACGCATGTTGCCGATACGACTGTACGTTACTGAGTGAGCAGCGCTGCTAACTATGCGGACGTAGCGCCGGCTCTCGCCGGCGTCAGGCGACCGGAACTAGAGAGTGGGGGGCGAACGCAGACCCCGATACTCATCACACACACATACATTCCAGCGAGACCGACGTCTCCATACGCAGAAGCTCTGCTAGCATACATCGAACACTCCCTTCCGAGTAGATTTCTGTCGAACACATCTGGTATCTTGAACATCTTGGGGTAGCTTCTTCGGACTTGGAGGATGTTGATCGAGCTTATATATTAGTGTGTGTAAAGATATACAAAACATTATAATTAATTTAATTTATTATTCAAAAGTAATTCAGTTAGTTTAGCATGCAATTCAAAAGGTAATGCCTTTGAGAAAATGTTAGCTATTTATTGCTTAGAGTCAATCCAACTTATTTTTACTACATTTCTGGCTACGCATTCTCGGACATAATGTTTCTATCTTCGGTCATGTGGCTAAGTTTATTAGTGCAACTCACTTGCGAACTGACCTCAGCAGCTTTGTTGTCGCATCAAAGTGTCATGAGCAAGTAGGATTTCGTTAATATTAAAATTAAGGAATTCTGCGAAGATACCATTTCCTGACAAGCTTCGCTCATAGCAACGTACTATGCTCGACAGGTACATAAAGCTAGGTATGACTGCTTGTGCGTTTTCGATCCAACTGTATCTCCGTACAGCTTGATCACAAATCCACTTGTTGTTATCGAGTCCTTGCAGTCAGCAAAGTTTGCGTCAAAAAAACATTGTAAATCATCAAGCTTTCCTTCAAACATCAGTCCCAGAATTTTAGTGTACTTAAGGTATCGGCAAACTCGTTTAACCATTTTTCATTCTTTATCAGTTGGGCTAATTTGGCGTCTACTCTAATCGTTTACAGGACATGCTTATCGGGACGAACAGTGTTCGTAAGATACAAAAGTGAACCTGTAACCTCTCGGTAAGGGCTCTTTGTTTAGCTAATGTTACTTCGATCATATTTTCATCTTCTTCTCTGTCTCACCTCTCTCGGTTAGCCACTCGCTTGTCACCATAGGCGTTCTCTGAGGATGTATCTCGCTGTATTCAAAACGTTTCAACAGTTTCTCAATGTAGTGCACGAGTGTAAGTTTCATTGTACGATTTTGTCTGTCTCTATGTATCTCAATACCAAGAAAGCTTTTGGGCTCTCCCATGTCAAACATTTCAAACTACAACTTAAGCTTCAGTTTGATTTCATCTAGCTTGTTTATGTCATTGCTGGCTATCAGCATGTTATCGACATCTAATAGTAGCAACAGATATTTCTCGTTATTTCTCCAAGTAAATAAACAGGGTTCAGAGTCGTGGAATTTCAATCCAAGCTTTGATGTAGCTTCAGTGAATTTTTCTTACCATCTTTTCGGGCTTACTTTCAAACCATAGTGCACGTTCTATTTTACAGACTTTTTCTCGTCGGGTTTTTGGTGAAGCATCAATACCTTCAGGTATTTCCATGTATACTTCGCTATCAATTGTCCCATTCAGAAAAGCTGTTCTAACGTCAAGCTGGCACACTTCTAGATTGAACTTGTTTATGATAGCTAGAGTTAATCTAATTAACGGTAGGCGTGAAACTGGTGCATACGTTTCAGTGAATTACGTTCATATGACTTTTCATCTTTGAATCCTCTTATTACTAGGCGGGCTTTTTTATTTGATTTCCTTTTCCAATCCAACTTTCTTCTTTAAGACCCATCTTCAGTCAATGATATTAGGCTTTCTTCCTTCTGAACTTGATGGTCTGTCAACTGTTTTCCAAACTTTATTTTTCTCCACTGACTCCAGTTTCGGCTTTTTCCATTCAAGCTTATTTTCAGTACTCATAGTCTCTCTATACGAGCCTGGATCATTTTCAACAGCGGCCACAAGTGCGCATTCTCGTCGTTTTCGATCAAGTTCAGATCTGATTCAAGTTCATGTCACTCTATCGGTTTTTCGACCACTTTTTCTTTCGTTGGGCAACCTCTTTTCCGTTTTTCTCCCTCCGTTTCAGAGATCAAAACCTCATCCTCTTTGTCCAACTCTATAAACCCAATTCGAGAATCTTGATTTTCCAGCGGATTTTGCCAGTCTTTGAGGCTACGTTTGTTATATTTGTCGCCAAATACAATTTTTTCATTAAATCGAACATCTCGACATTGGTAGAATCTTCATTCTTCAGGTTTCAAGAATAAGTACCATGTTGGCTTGTAACCAATAAGTAAAACTCATTCTCCAAGCTGATCGAACATTCGTCCCGTTTTCCTCTGTACCTTAATATAAGCAATGCATCCGAAACGTTTGAGTTGTTCTAAGTTAAGTTTGAAATTGGAGTTAAATTTTTCTAAAGGTGGTACCATATTATTCAAACTACGTGGAGTTCTATTATAAAAATAGATAGATGAGCTCACGGCTAAATCCCATATATTTTCAGGCAAACGTGTATCATACATTAAAGCTATTGTCCTTTTCTGAATTGTTTGGTTAAAACGTTCAGCAACATCATTATGCTCAAGTGTATCTGGGCTAGCCAATTTCAATTAAGCTCCAAAGCTTTCAATGGACTTCAAGCGCATATCCTCCTGTGAATTCTGTACCTTGATCAGAATGCAAGTAACAGAATTTCGCGTCGTATCCCAGCAGATTTCTTGAACTTTTTATAAATGACTGTAAATAGTAACCAGTTTCATTTTTATTTTTCATGGGATATGACATTGCAAGTCATGAATGATCATCAATGAAAACTGATATAAATCTATAGCCCCCAGGGTGTGATGCAGGACTAATCGGACTCATCGTATCAGCGTGAACAACTTGTAACGGCTCAGTAGCCCTCTGTCTAGTCGAACTGAAAGGTAATCTGTTGAATTTAGCTACGATGCAAACTACAAAATCCAACATCGAATTATCAAAATTAACATCCTTCAAGCTTTTTATACGTGAATATTTCCATTGAAATTCTTTTAGATACTTTAAAGAGGCATGCCCCAATCTAACATGCCACAACATAGCTTGATTCGTATAGAGTAGATTTTTGTTCTCACTAATATCTGGTCCGCAATCCATCTTTTTTACTATCAGTCAATTCATTGAGATTACTAATTTTTCTATCTCTCAATACATTTTCGAAATTTGAATACCCAGAGCATAATCCATTGCTTTCTGTTTCTACAGGTAAGTTTGAATTATCATCTACTTACATTAGTTCATCAAACTTATTATTTTCAATTTCAAGTTCGGTTTCGGGCTGATTTTTTTCAACAGGAATTTTACTTTTTATTGGATACTCACGTTGCCTTGTGGTTATGTATGCAACAAACTTATATGTTTTAAAATTATTGTAATGTTTTCAATTCAAGCTATTCGTGTTTAATTCTATTATCCAATAAGGTTGTTCATACATACCAGAGATGAAAGATTTATTTGACACGGGATCAAAAATATCAATGCGCGTATTATCTAAATAAATACCCAACCCTTTATCAACAAACTTTCTTAATGACAATAAATTTTCTAACAATGATTCAGCAAAAATTAAATTTTTCTAACTTAGAAAGTTAGTGTTTTTGAAGATAATGTACATTCTGGTGCCCATACGTTAGAAGAAGCTTTGCTTAAACAGGAGGAGTTAACTCAACTCTTTAAGCAGGGTCAGCTCAATCTTCGAAAGTGGACTTCAAATACCGCTGAAGTACTCTCGTGCTTATCCTCAAGTATGCTAGCTGTAGATTCCATTACTTTATTTGCATCAGAAATATCTGTACCAATTTTAGGTATAGATTGGCAACCTAACACAGACTATTTTAGTTTTCACATTGAGAATACTCCTTTGGAGCTGCCATTTACTAAACGTTCAGTTCTTTCAAGAATTGCTCGAATCTTCGATCCTATGGGATGGTTAGCTCCTGTTGTGATCACTGCAAAAATTATTATGCAGTCGCTGTGGATTCTTAAGGTTGGTTGGGATGAGGAACTTCCTTACAAGATCCCTCGCTTAGAACTTTGCGCAGCTTTGCTTCTTGCTCGACTGAGTCATACTTTCATCAAGTCACTCCCATTAAAGATTGATAGTATCCATGTATGGTCTGACTCTGCAGATGTGCTTTCTGGCTAAAAGACCACCCATTGAGATAAGGTGTGTTCGTAGCTAATAGATGCTCACAGATTCACACTCTTCTGCCCGACGCTTTTTGGCATCATGTGCGATCAGCTGATAACCCCACTGATGTTATATCACGAGGCATTGAGCCATCAAAGTTAACCTCGCATAATCTCTGGTGGAAAGACCCCTCATGGCTATCGGATAGCCCTGAACCTTCGCCGAGGACTCATGACGAACCCCCAATTTTACTGTTAATCGCCTCAATCTTCAACCTAGTTACACTCTAGTCGCTAGTAAGAGCACTCCAAATTCTGTTGAGAGTACTCCAGAAGTTTGGAGTCTCATTAATGAGTACTCTTCATTAGATAAATTGTTACGAATGGCTTCGTATTGCTTTCGATTCATTAATCGAGTCAGCTCGAAAATAGAGCGTACGACGTCGTCAAATTTAGGCGTTAGTCTTCTTTCTGTTTTTCAATCTCTACTACGCCATCACACTCCGACTTCTGAGAAGGTTAGTGCTAGTGAGATTGGAAATACCAAACTTTGTTTGATCCACTTAATTCAGACAGTTTATTTTAAGTCTGAATTTCAACAACTATCTAGAGCAGGAAAACTTTCGTCTAAAAGCACACTCTTATCTCTAAACCCCGTGATACAAAATCATTTGCTCAGGGTGGGAGGTCGTCTAGCGCACTCTCTTCTCGAAAAAGATGCTAAGCATCCTCTTATTTTATCTGCTAATTGTCATCTCACCTCATTGATAATCCAGGATGCTCATCAGCGTACTCTTCATGGTGGTGTTCAATTAACACTTACCACCCTCAGACGTCAGTATTGGATAGTCGAAGAACGATTCGCTGTTAACAAAATCATTAGAGCTTGCCTCGCATGCTCACGCCATGCTGCACGAATACCTACTCAGTTAATGGGTGAGTTACCCCAAGCTCGCGTGCGTCCTTCCTCGCCCTTTGAGCGTTCTGGTGTTGATTATGCCGGCCCCATCCACGTATGTCTTACTAAAACTAGGGGTAAGGGCACGATGAAGGGCTATATAGTAATTTTTATCTGTATGGCTATCAGAGCCGTACACATCGAGGTAGTCGAAGACTACACTAGTGAAGCGTTCATCGCCGCTTTCCACCGATTTACCGCGCGTGGAGGTTTCTGCAAAGAATGTATTCTGAATTGTATTCTGATCAAGGAACAAACTTTGTAGGTACTAACACTCAGTTAAGACAGATGGTTAGCTTTTCTTTGTCTTATTCAACTCGAATTGTCAAGGCTCTCGCTCAAGAAGGAACTTCTTGGATTTTTAATCCCCCCAGTGCACCTCATTTTGGAGGCATTTGGGAAGCCGCAGTTAAATCGGCAAAACATCATATGCGCCGAGTTATTGGAGAACAAGTTCTCACTTTTACCGAACTTGCTACCCTTATGTGCCGCATTGAAGCGTGCCTTAACTCCAGACCTTTAACCGCTCTCGCTGACGATCCTTCTGACCTTGAGTTTCTATCACCTTCACACTTTCTCATACTATGTTCATCCTTTTTAGTACCAGAGGAAGATGTCACCAACGTCAATGTCCCAGCCGGAAAGCGCTGGCTGTTGATCACCCAGATGACTCAACACTTCTGGCACCGATGGTCAACAGATTATCTGACCTCACTGCAGCCCCGCCAAAAATGAAGACAAGAACATCCCCCAGTAAACGCGGGTGATCTCGTGCTCATTAGAAGCGAGCTCACGCCTCCAGCCAAATGGCCCCTCGCTCGTGTCACCTCCATTCATCCAGGGAGTGATGGTATCACTCGCGTGGCCGATTTTTGCACGGCCACCACAACTATTCGATACCCCATCGCCAAGCTCGTACGTCTTCACCCTGCTGAGTGAGGTTCGTTCGTCAATTCGTCGAAGGTGGGCGGAATGTTCGGGATTCAACGTAACGCCGTCCCAGAAACGTTTTCCTCTGCTCTAGCTGTACAACGAGCCGCGCTAGCACGAGCTCGCCAGCACGAGCCAGCTCAAGCCGCGCCCCAACCGAGCTCGAGAACCAGGCTCGCCCCACTCATCGCTCGCCACGCGCCGCTCTCCGCCCCTCCACCGTACAACACGACAGCCGACGGCGCCCCGCTGCGCTGAGCGGAAGTTCAGTTCCACGCGCGACGACTGAGAGAGAGCAGCAACATTTTGTACGCCTGCAACAGCACAACGGACGACGGCAATAAATCCATCTTTTTCTCCACACGAAACGCCTACTCTTATTTTGAACCTCTACAGTCCACGATCCATCCACATTCAACAAAAAACATTAGAAGTTATAAGCTTTTAAAAAAGAAACACGTTTTGTTAAGAACCGTGAGAGCTAGAGAATTTCTTTTTTAAAAATATAGGTATTTTAATGCTCTTTCGAATGCTATCCATTCGATTCAAATATCTCTATCATATCATTAAAAAAAAAAAAAAAAAAAAAAGGAAAAATCAATTTTGGGAAAATCAAAAATTCGAAATAAAACAAAAACTCATCGGCCAATCAAAAAACGAATTTTTGACCCGCCACCACACAAAAAAAAAACAAAAAAAATTAGACCTGTCCTGTTAAAATCGATCGCGTAGAAGCTAAGATCCAGGCACACACACACACACACACACACACACACACACACACACACACACACACACACACACAAGCGCGCGCACGCACGCACGCACATACAGACATTTTTCAAAAATCGAGTATTTTGATTCCTAACATCTCGAAAAACAATTATAACATGTTTTTCCAACAACTCAAAAAATTACAATCACAAAGCTTCCTCTAGGAGGAAGCAAAAAAAGTAATGAATAAACGTATTTTATATTTAAAATATATACTATACATATAGGAACGATACATTCATTTGGAGGAAGCTACGTGCTAATGAATTGGCAGCGGTATTTTTTAATTGATACTGTTCAAATATATCGTCCCTACATATGTGCAGAATCTCATGATTTACGAGCATTACCCAACATATTTTTCCTTGTGTCCGTCGTTTTAAAACAAGAATGAAATAAAAATGCACATAAATTCTACTCAAAAATCTATTCAAAAGTGCTTTAGATTTTACTAGCCATTTTATAAGCCACCTATTATTTATCCTTTTCCCTCATGTAAATATCATATAAGATCTCATGTGAGTATTTCAGACATCAGATCTCATATGAAATCTCATATGATATTTTCAGGAGGGTTTGTAATTTCTATTTAAAAACAGAATGATAGATTCATGGATCAGTATTTAATATGTAGATGTAACCCATTTATACATTTTACCTGATTTTTAAACATATAAATATTTATATAAAAATGACCATTTCTAGTCCTTGAACTGCAAACCGTCGCACAGTGGGCCCAAACTAAAAAAAACGATCAAAATTACCGCTTCAAGCGAATTTTCAACGAAAAAAAAATTTTTTTTTTTAAATTGTATCTTTTGGATTGTATTTTATGAAACCGTTTCCCTCGAATAGTTATTATAACTTTTACTATATGAAATCTATAGTTGAAGTGTAGTTGTTATGCTGTCACGATAAATAACACAGGTACGCAAAGGCAAGTGGAATGTAATTTTCACCAAACTCACCCTATCTTTATGTATTTTGTCACGCTCAATCCGAATCTAAAGTCTGTTTAGCTGAAGCACCAAAAGAATTTAGAGTAAATCGCAAAAAACAGCTGAAAAACGTAAATATTCGCGAAAATGACAATTGTAGGCAGGAAAATTTCGGACTTATTTATTTTTTCTGTATTAATAAAGTATGTTTCTTATGAATTTTGATACAATCAATCGTATTTAGCTAATACACCCAGCAAATATTGCTGTGCTTCAGCTAAACAGACTTTAGATTCGGATTGAGCGTGACAAAATACATAATGATAGGGTGAGTTTGGTGAAAATTACATTCCACTTGCCTTTGCGTACCAGTGTTATTTATCGTGACAGCATAACAACTACACTTCAACTATAGATTTCATATCGTAAAAGTTATAATAACTATTCGAGGGAAACGGTTTCATAAAATACAATCCAAAGATACAATTTAAAAAAAAATTTTTTTTTTCGTTGAAAATTCGCTTGAAACGACAATTTTGATCGTTTTTTTAAAGTTTGGGCCCACTGTGCGTTGGGCCCACCAACTATGTGTGGGAGATTGGAGGTCCACCCCTGCTAGAGCAGCTCTAGACTTCTCTTGTCCTCCCAAGATGCGTAATATGAGTTGAGTAAGAACGTTGAAAACTTTGATTTTTCGTAAATATTTGAAAAAATTCTTATGAATTTTAGAAATGAAAAGAAGGCATAATAGTTATAAAATAATTTTCACCCGCAAGGTTGTAAAGTGCGTAGGTTCTATAAGGTTTTGTAAGAGTATGTAAACTATTGCGCCTCTGAGGCGTTAAGTAATACTTTATGCCCACTGGACAAATATTTTGAAGTTACAACGTGGGCGTAAAATGTAATTTTACACGCAAGGTGCGAAAAGTTCCTTATGTCAGTCAAGTTATCTTATGGGTACTTGACTACAATAAATTGATTTCAGTCCTTTCTTGAGTTTAATTTGTATAGTAGAAAAATGAACAAATTCGAATACATTTCTGAGAGCAGTCACACGGTTGTTTCGGAGAGTTGTTTGCATTACTTGGCTATCGGTAATTGATTTCACAACTTATGTTTGTGATTTACAATGAACAATTTGAATGTACTTACATGTAATTTGTTCAGCAAATATTTACTCGAAGAAGACAAAGATAGTTAAGTATATAATTAAAATAACTTTTGCCCACACAGGCGTAAAGTGCGTAGGTCCTATAGTTTTGTAGGAGCCGTATGTGAGCTAGAACGCCTCTTGGGCGTTAAGTAGCATTTTATGCCCGACATCTGAATATTTTTGAGTAGGTACGAAAAGTTTTATTATATCAGTTAACATATGGGTACTTGACTATAATAAATTTATTTCAGTACTTTTTTGTGTTTAATTTGTATAGAAGGATGAACAAATTTGAATACATTTCTGAAAACAGTCATACAGTTGTTTCCGAGAATTTTTTGCATTACTTGACTATCGATAATTGACTTTATAACTTTCGTTTGTTTGATTTGCAGTGAACAATTTGAATGTACTTACTTACATATAATTTGTTCAGCGACAATGAATCAAAGAAGTGAAAGACTTTTTGACTGGCATCTATTTGATTTTCTTTAAAAAATCATATATATTACTATTTTATAGATTATACAGAAAAAACGCCTATACTTACCTTATTTTATACTTTCGTAGAAAGTTTTATATTAACAATATTATGATTTGTACAGTCATGAAAAAAATGATTACCATTTGCAGAGTGCTTATTGAATAGATGAGATTCGAAGAAATAAAAGAACTAGACAAATTGTGTTGTTAAATCCTACTTAAAAAATTATTTTTTCTTTTGCTTCCTGAAAGAGGAAGCTTTGTAATGGTGAAAAAAATTTTTGGAACAAAAAATGTTTAAAAACATTTTTTAAGACTTTTGGCACCAATATCCGATGTTTTCGAGAAAAAAAATTTTCGCGTGTGTGTGTGTGTGTGGGTGTGTGTGTGTGTGTGTGTGTGTGTGTGTGTGTGTGTGTGTGTGTGTGTGTGTGTGTGTGTGTGTGTGTGTGTGTGTGTGTGTGTGTGTGTGTGTGTGTACCGGCTATAACTTTTGAACCAATTGACCGATTTTCATCGATGAGGGCTTATTCTCTTCGTTTGGACATAGAATAGAGATAACCTTAACCTATTTTTTCATTTTATCGTTTTCCTTTTGTTTTATAACCAAAAAACGATTTTGAATATTTAGTTTTTTTTATTTTTTCATATCATACAGCCATTATTACATAATATAGTAAACTGTTTTTGAAAGATCTTCAAATTACCTACAATTTCTTTTTTTAAAAGTTGAATTATCTTTACTCTGTCATTTGTTATTAAGGAAAACATTTTTATATTTCATAAAAATATTTTATTTATCGACTTGAAATTTTAACGACTTATAACAATCATTGAAGACTATATTTGGGTAAAATTTCAAGTGATTATCTTCATTTGTTTTCTAGAAAAAAAATATTTTTGAAAAAAATTGCATTTTTTTCGGACGCGATAACAGGAGTAAAAGTTAACCAATCGTCTTGAATTTTGGCACAGAGATAGCTTTTTTATATCTTCGAACCGAGTTCGTTGCCCAAAAAAATCGGTCAATTACGACTAAAGATAATTGAGGTTAAAAATTTTTTTTTTTTAATTATCGAATCGCGTTTTTTCAGAGAATTGTTGATTTATCGACCTAAAATTTTAACCACTTATAACACTCATTGAAGACTA
This sequence comes from Torymus aiolomorphi, assembly GCA_036365515.1. Lineage (NCBI taxonomy): Eukaryota > Metazoa > Arthropoda > Insecta > Hymenoptera > Torymidae > Torymus > Torymus aiolomorphi. The sequence goes on along the minus strand of CM070875.1, from coordinate 99,929,900 downwards.
TATTTGGTTAAAATTTCAAGTGATTATCTTCATTTGTTTCCGAGAAAAAAAATATTTTTGAAAACAAGGGAATTTTCTTTCGGACGCGATAACAGGAGTAAAAGTCAACCAATCGTCTTGAAATTTGGCACAGAGACAGCTTTTTTATATCTTCGAACCGAGTTCGTTGCCCAAAAAAATCAGTCAATCACGATTAAAGATATTTGAGGTTAAAAATTTTTCTTTTTAATTTTCGAATTGCGTTTTTTCAGGGAATTGTTGATTTATCGACCTAAAATTTTAACCACTTATAACACTCATTGAAGACTATATTTGGTTAAAATTTCAAGTGATTATCTTCATTTGTTTCCGAGAAATAAAATATTTTTGAAAACAAGGGAATTTTCTTTCGGATACGTTACCAGGAGCAAAATTCAACCAATCGTCTTGAAATTTGGGACAGAGACAGCTTTTTTATATCTTCGAACCGAGTTTGTTGCCAAAAAAAATCGGTCAATTACGATTAAAGATATTTGAGGCTAAAAATTTTTTTTTTTAATTTCCGAATCGCGTTTTTTCAGAGAATTGTTGATTTATCGACCTAAAATTTTAACCACTTATAACACTCATTGAAGACTATATTTGGTTAAAATTTAGAGTGATTATCTTAATTTTTTTCATAGAAAAAAAATATTTTTGAATACAAGTGAATTTTCTTTCGGACACGATAAAAGTAGTAAAAGTTAATCGGCTTGAAATTTGGCACATAGACAGGTTTTACAGATAAAGATACAGGTTATCTGTATCTTTATCATGTGCCTCTTGTACAAAGCAAAATGGTTTTTTCTTTGACAAGCCCAATATAAATAAATTCCAATCATCTCAGCAACTACAGAAACTTTCTTGTGAATGTATGGTTATATTTCTTATATCTGCAATGGTTTTTATGAGTCGTCCTTTTTCTTACAGGTATTCATATTTGAGTCTTTTGGATATTGCCCTTTCATCAAACCTTCAGATGCAATAACAGCAATAACAGATGGTAGTATGATACACAGTGAGAAAACCTCGGAAACATTGGTGTCCTAAGGGCATTCGCACAGCTCTGACGAACATATATAAAGAACAAGAATAACATGGGTTAGTACATCTATATATACAATGAATTTTAAACATATTGATTGTATTAAAAAAACCGCTACCAATTCATTGACCTGTGGCTTCCTCAAACTTAATTTGCTTATTCCTTTAATGAATTTTTAATAACAAAATTTATAATTTTTGCAACATTTTATGACATAATTATAATTATATATAAAATATGAATAAAATAATAAGTATGCTTTTTTTTAAATTATGTACTAAAAATAAATAAAATAATTGATTGCAATATTATGGTCAAAACCTTTTAAAATTCCTAAATAACCTTTACTTCAAATTATATTTTCTTTGTGAAATTTCACACATAGGGTACCTGTCTCCAGTAGTATGTCTGTCCATATTTGTGTGCTCTTTCTGGAATTTCCGATGTATAAAAACGGTTCTAACCTTAAAAATAATAAACGGCTATGACAAAACAAAAGCAGGTATAAAACACGCGCGCATCGGCGCATAGCGCATAGCTCATGTCATATCCATTTCTAATATACATAAATGTGTTCCCGAATAATTACGATTTTAAAAGAGGGCTAAAATGGTTTTAACCTCAAATATCTCTGAAATTCATAAACGAATTCTTTTACCTAAGAACTTTTCTAATAAATAATATACAAACTCCACATCTCCACCAAATTTCAAAGAAATTAAAATAATTTTAATGTAGTTATATTGTGCGACAACAAAGAAATTCATTTTCAAAAAGACTAAAATTTTAAACATCAAACATCCCAAAAAGTCTGGATGAAATTTTACACATGTATTGCCTATATTGCATACAAAATAGTCTATAAATTTGAAGCTGATACATGAAGTCGTCATTGAGAAATTACGATTTTGAAAAAAACCGTAAAACAATTTTAACCTTCAATATCTCTAAAAATCATGAGACAATTCTGTTACCTAAAGAACTTATACGATAATAAATAGACTTTACATCTCCACAAAATTTCGACGTGATTAAACCAATTTTTGTTTTCTCTAGTTATCATGCGACAAAGAAAATAACTTTGTAAAATACGAAAATTTTCAAAATCAAATATCTCAAAAAGTAATTGTACGATCTTGATGAAAATTTGCACACATATTATCTATATCACATACAAAATTGTCTATAAATTTGGAGCTGATACATGGATCCGTTCTTGAGAAATTACGATTTGAAAAAAAGGTTAAAAAAATTTTAACCTCAAATATTTCTGAAATTTCTGGACTACTCGTTTTGCCCAAAGAACTCAACCGAGAACTATAAAAAATCTACCTCTACGAGGAATTTCAAAGTGATCAAGTCAATTTTACTCCCGTAATCATTGGACACACAAAACTTGTTTTTTTCACATTTCAATTTTTTCCTCAAAAACTAGTCGACAAAATGAATTTAAATTTTAACCGATTACAGCTATTTATATTCTGCATTATCATGATTTTTCTCAAGAAGATTGACCTTTTAATTTAGGAGTTATAACAAAAGAACCGTGATAGTTTGTGAAATTTTTTTTTTTAGAAAATATAGGTATTTTAATGCTCTTCCGAATGCTATCCATTTGATTCAAATATCTCGATCTTATCACTAAAAAAAAGCAAAAATCAATTTTGAGAAAATCGAAAATTCGAAACAAAACAAAAACGCATCGGCGAATCAAAAAACGAATTTTTGACCCGCCATCACACAAAAAAAACAAAAAAAAAAATGAGACCTGTCCGAACAAAATCGGTGGAGTAGAAGATTCTGAGATCCAGACGTACGCACGCACGAACGCACGCACACACGCACACGCGCACGCACACACACACACACATCTCCATACAGACAGTTTTCAAAAATCATGTATTTTGATTCCTAACACCTCGAAAAACAATTATAACATGCTTTTACAATAACTCAAAAAATTACTATCAGAAAGCTTTATCTAGGAGGAAGAAAAATATGAAGGCAAATGAGTGTTTTATCAAATTGTTTATCTAGTGCGTAGTTTTTATTCCTTAAAAATATTTTTTTTTGCTTACTTCAAGACTCTTAACTGTGATTATTACTTATAGAAATAACTTTCTCAAATTATATTATTTGACTTTAATTTTTTTAAATACGGTAATAGATCAAAGTAGGGGGATATTACCCTCATAAAAAATTGTTTCATAAAAATTTTCGAAATACATCAATTTTATTTATGATATTCTTTCAACTAGAGCGAGTTAAAAAAGAAGTATTATATAATATAATTCTCATACTAGAAGAAAAAAGATTTTGCACCAAAAAAATTGGTGATGTTATCTTTATTACAAAAAGTAAATTTATAAATATTCCTTTTTTTTAATCACTCTCACTTTATTTAAGTGTATTTTAAGGTCATATAACTCATGAAAACTTAATTAATGAGAAAAATTTAATGAAGGGTAGTTACCCCTAAAAATATTATTTCTTCAAAAATCTCGATATTTCAATTTTACTTTTCAATATACTTTCAACTAGAATACGTTTTTTTAAAATATACAACGTACTAATATTTTTTAGCTGAAAATCGCTTCAAAAACTAAGATTTTACTCTTTTAAAAATAGGGTTTGCAACCCTTAAAATTGAAAATGGGGCAGTTTCATAGTCTTCATTATTCTAAATATTTTGCCGTTTGTTTTATGAAGATATTTTTATTCGTTTGTGAAATATTCCAAACAAACAATTTTCGGGGGTCAATTTTAGGGGTAAATTTTACCCTCTAAAAGTGAATATCGGCCGATAAAAAAATACGCATATTCTTATTCTTCTAGGTACTATAACACATTGCAAAATTATCAAAATCGGCGTTTGACACTTAGGGTACCTTCCTCGTGAGTCTCATCGTACTGGCTCGAGTGAGGCTCTACATCCGAAACCATTTCTTTGGACCGCATTCTCGCTATCTCTCTTCTTACTGATAATAGGGTCTCCGCCTCAATTGCCGTATTATCTGTGATGGAAGTTTTAATATTATAAATAAACAATTACTCCTTAACGAATAACAAATAAGGCGTAAAATTTAAAAGCAAGAATGCAATTAATGAACACAATTAAAAGAACAATGCTTTATCACAGGTAGCAATATTGAACTATAACAAATGCTCTAATAACGAACAACAATTAAAAGAACAATGCTGATTGATTAATTTACCTCTAATATAACGGCACACACAATGCAGCCGCAACAACAGACGCTACACCGTATGTACCGGCAGCATTAAATTTGAAACTGATTTATATGTGTAAATAGCTATTTAATTTCAGTATGTACATAATTATTTATAAGGTTTAAATTCGAGCTTTCACCTATTTCAAATTTCGTCCCTCCAGACGTCATGATGAAAACATTCTCTGCATCGTCCATATCCACATATATGGACTCCTCCGGTTGCTGCTCGAAAATGTTTAGTTCCTGATCCTGGGTTAACAGGAACAATTTGAGATTTCTCTCATCTATATAAAATCAAGCGTATCAGTTAACTGCTTTTAATTTTTCGAAAATTAATTTTCAAACTATTAATTTATTGTATCAAACCAATTTTCAAACTATTAATTGCTATTATATTTTAATTTCGATCAAAGTGATGTGCAGATTGATATTCCGTTACGAATTCTCGATTTTTCAGCATCGCGCCGCAACACAATTTGAGAGCTTGCGCGCGCGCACGCACGCACGCACACACACACACACACACACGCACTTACACGCTTATAGACTTCCACGTATTTACGCGCGGCACGGTCGCAACCGCAGTCATACCATTGCCAGAGCGACCCCCTCCAGCCGGCTTAGCTAGTACGAACGTACAACGCTGTCCGTATCGCCCGTCTCTCTCACTCTCCCAACATGCACGGCATGGCCTCTACCGCATCAACGGGTTTCGGGCGATTCCGCGTATTTTCGTGCACGAACACACCGCCATCTTGATTGCGAGAGGACTTTGTCTCGCGCCTGCTGCTCGCGCGCTGCGCACGTTCGAATCTGTTGCCCGGCCGCGCGCGCTGATTCTAATTCCGTAGCGCACGTTTTTGTTCACGTGAACTTGCGTGCGTCTTTCATATTAAACTTACACTCACGATTGCGCACTTAGAATTTCACTTTTCAAACTTACCCCTTGATTTGGGCATCTCAAAACACTTCTTTCTCGAGCTGCCTGATATTGTTGAGCTCGACTCTCCAACTGTAACTCGAGCAGAAATCAAAATCCTCGAACCAGAGAAACGCTGTGAGTCCGCAGCAGATCCTTCTCGGCTCCCTGAACAATCTCGTACTGTGAAAACAACTAATCACTTAAGCACTTCACACGCGAGTAATTTTATCCACACAGAAAATCCAGCAAAGTCTCAGCGCGCAGTGGAAGCGTGACGGGCCCATAACTTGTTAAGGCTAAATCAATGCTAGGAGTTTTCTGTGTCGGATAAATAAATGTATACACTGAATTTATTCAATACTTATTTATTCATCCGACTTACTTTATCAAGCTGAATTACAATATCTAGTTCGAGCTCAAGTACTTTCGCAGGGTGCGTATAACAAAGAAAGAATGGTTACTGACTAGTAAGTTGCGCGAGCAAGCGTGTTGCCGCTACGACTGTACGTTACAGAGTGAACAGCGCCACGAACTACGCGGACGCAGCGACGGCTCTCGCGTTGGATGGACGAGACTAGAGTGTGGGACACTCACCACACAGACACACATACATTCCAGCGAGACCGACGTCTCCACACACAAGTTCTGCTCGCATATACTGAACAATAATTTTTTCCATAACGTTTTAATGGAAAATCGGTAGATTCTATTATTGCTACACCATCTAGAGACTATGAAGATGATATAGTTAAAAAGCTGGTAACGAGTAGTTCAGAACTTTTGGCGCTTAGCGATGTCAAACGAAAAAGAGGCTATGCTTTTATATAGTAGTACGATATTGTATTTACATTTTCCGTTTCCAAATGTACTCATTGCATTATAATAACTAATACTGCGGCACTGGCTGTACCAAATGCCATGAATTTTGTCCCTGCTCTATCTGAGGTGGGCTGAATAATCTCTACTGCTTCCTTGTTTAATAGTTTCATTATGGCTCCAGAGTGATCGGTCATGGGCGTCCATTCATTTCTCTCGCAATGTCGTTTAAATAACGCGATTTTTCCACCAGGAACATTATGTGTTGTTTCAATTGTTCAATGTCTTTTTCTCTGTGAATTCCCGTTGTTGCCAAATATTCGGGGCTGATGTAGCGCCAGGTGACCTTAGATTTTGGGATAATTTCAACTGAAGTCTTCGTCTCGGTAGGACGGATAAAACCTTATACCATTCGGTTCCTAAATAGTAATACGCTGGTAAGAAAAACGTTACAGTTTATGGCGTCCCATGGTCTTTTAGTATATGCGTTCTCGATTTAAGTAATATGTTTTGTTAGACGCGTTACTTGTAACTCGGCAAAACAATCTTCTCCATGTTCTACCTTCACCTCTACAGGTACACATTTTACTATGTGTACGACCTCTCCTGCGGCAACGGCCATATAGCCTGATCCTTTCATGAGACTGTAAGCAAGTTGATCGGGTGCTTGGGTGGCTATAGCTAGAGCGTTTTTTAGAATCTCTCTTTCGAAATTACACCTTTGTATAATTACATCCTGGTACAAATACCCAATTTGACTACGTACATGTTTTCCTACGTAGACAAATTTTGAATTTACATACGCGAATATATCTAAATTATTTATTGAGATCTTATTGTGATTAGCGAACGATTCTCCTTTTACAGTTTCAAAAATAATGAATTTAGGGTGTTCAGTTCGAATTATTTTATAACGTCATAACGATTCATCAGCTTTACTAGTTAAAGCAAAACTAATATCCTGGGTTAATACAGAATATACAATATGATAGTGATAACCGAAGTAGTCAACTATCTTATTTGCCTATCCTTCATACAAAATACTATAGTGGTTAAATTTATAACTGTCTATTGGCATAGCTTTCCAAAATGTTGGTCCACCATCAACATCTACACAGGTACTGTCAGATAATGCGCCAGTAGAACCAGAGCTTAAATGTTTTTTGTTATTATTAATATCAACGAGATCCTTCTGGCTTTGAACCGTAACTCTAATGGTATCTTGCACTACGATCCACTCCCATGAACCGTAAGGATCCATGTAAACGGTGCCTTGACAACTATCGTTACTTTTAATTGAACCCCCAAATGTAATAGGAAATGCGTGCGAGTTTCACCCTAATACTGTTGAATACACTATTGCCAAGGCGAAGATTTCCTTTGTGAAGGAGATCTTCACATTGTTTACTCGAAATTTCCTGTATACACGTTGTCTCATTTTAATCTATGCAGCCAAATATCTCCGAATGTAGGCCAGTTACAGAAAAATGGTTCAGATGAAAATTGTTCGTGACGATGGGGGTCAACTTTTGGTCACCTTCAATTTGACCTTGAGATCATTTTTCAAGGTCATTTCAATGTTAAGATCATTTTTTCAAATTAGAACCCCTATTTCTGACGTCGGAATCGGATAGAGCAGGAAATTTTACGTCCAAAACTGTTCTTTAAACATTTTTTTGTGACCTCCACAAGGTTAAATCAAGGTCAAATGCTTAAAAATTGGTCAGAACGCGAAATTTCATAGTTGTGTAAAGCAGAAAAAGCCTTGATAAACCCAACCAATTCAGAAATTGTTGTGGTCGCCAATTGTGAATATGATGTTAGGTTTCTGTGGGGTCCGATGCGATGGTACCGCATGGAGGCTGAAATATCCCAAATGAGGTCATTTTGAATCACTATGAAAATCACTAAAAACACATTCTGAGAGCTTCAGGGGTCGCTGATTATAAATTCGAAGACAGATGCGACGCTGGAGTACCACATGGAGATTGAATCGCTTTAGATGGTGTCAATTTTCCAATTTCCATGAAAATCGCTAAATATACTACCCTGGGAGTTTTCGCCGTCACTTATCTACAGAAGTTCCAGCAACATTGCTCTATTGGCTTTAAGCTCTTTTTGATAATACTGAGTTCTTACTTTTAGCGTTACCCAGAAACAACGACACGGACGTAGTAAGGCCTGTTTCCTTTGGGGTGCTTGTTTACGTGAGTCCCCTTGCTTCTCACTGGGGTGCTTGTTTAACGTGAGTCCCCTTGCCTCTCACAGGGGTGCTTTTTAAGGTGAGTCTCCTTACCTCTCACTGGGGTGCTTTTTTAACGTGAGTCACCTTGCCTCTCACTGGGGTGCTTGTTTACGTGAGTACCCTTGCCTCTCACTGGGGTGCTTGTTTAACGTGAGTCCCCTTGCCTCTCACTGGGGTGCTTGTTTACGCGAGTCCCCTTGCCTCTCACTGGGGTGCTTGTTTACGCGAGTCCTCTTGCCTCTCACTGGGGTGCTTGTTTAACGTGAGTCCCCTTGCCTCTCACTGGGGTGCTTGTTTAACGTGAGTTCCCTTGCCTCTCACTGGGGTACTTGTTTAACGTGAGTTCCCTTGCCTCTAACCATTATTACTGCAGTTGACATTATCTATCCACGGAGTACATGTTCAAAGTTACCTCCGTTGGCTTCCAGGCACAGGCGCAATCGCCGTCGGAAATGATCCACAGTCCTGAGCAACGTTGCTCTAGAAATGGATTCGCAAGCTCTACGAATTCTATCCCTAAAATCTTCCCTTGTTGTAGGCCGTTGAGCAAAAACTACATTTTTTACGTACCCCCACACGAAAAAATCTGGTGACGGCATATCTGGTGAATTAGCAAGTCAGTTAACTGAACCTCCTCGTCCAATCCACCTGTCATTGTAGTTGTTATTTAAAAATTCTCGAACGATTCGTGCAAAATGTGGTGCTGCACCATCTTGCTGAAGCCACATTCTTTGTCTTGTAGCTAGGTCGACGTTTTCCAGAAGTACTGGCAAATGATCTCTTATTAGCTCTAAATAGCTGTTTCCATCGACATTTCGCTCAAAGAAATACAGACCTATCAAGTAACCATTGACTATTCCACACCACACCATTATGCTCCACCGACTTTGATGATCCATCGCTCTGTGCCAGTGAGGGTTTACATCTGACCAATAATGGCAATTGTGCCTGTTCAGTCGCCCATCGCTACAAAATTTTGCCTCATCCGAAAAAAGGACGTACTTGAAAGTCTGGATCATTTTCTATCATTCTTAAAGACCAGTGACAAAATTCAATGCGCAATTAAATATGGTTCTGCCTTAGTTCCTGAACTAAAGTTATATGGTAGGCACGATAGTCAATAATTCTCAGAATCCTTGAAACCGACGGACGGGAAATACCAATTTCTCTTTGAATTTGGCGTGTGCTAATATGCTAGTCGAGATGAACAATTTCTAAAATAGTCACGACACGAGCATCGTTTTCATCGTATTCGTGGTGCCTGCGCTGACGAATAAGGAGGCCACCGCCAGCTCTTTGAGTTAAAGTTTCGATTGTCAAATCAGTAGGATGTCTCCTTTGTGGATACAACTCAGCATACCGCCTAGCTGCTGCACGATAATTACCATTACATTGCCCTAAAACCATTATCATTTCAACTACTTGATCAGCAGGATAATCAGCCATGATGTAACTTTACTTATAGACGAGACAATTGAAAAAGATTTAATTTTTAAAATATTGAGAACAAATAAACCTTCGTATCTTGGAAATTTAACGTAAGTTACAAATTCAATACAAATTGTTGAAAATTCAATTCTTGTTTATTTTCAACAATGTAATAGTTAACACTTGTATTTTAACCTCTTACTTAGTTAATCTTGTTATCAATTATTAGATTTTAAACATTTGACATCGTTATTCCTGTGATAAAAATAAAATTTCTTTTACTTTATATTTTTTTACGTGACGCTTATTCCCATAAAATCATGAATTTTCGTAAGTGGGAGTGTGATTTCTTGAGTTTTAATAAAAAAATGGAAAGTGATGGCATAATTCTGGCCTCAGATTCGGTTTTAGCACATCAAAATTCATAAGATTTGATGGGTGTGGTGTTGGGTACAGATCCCTTTCTTATTGTATCAGCGAATTATCCAGCTTATCAAAAAGTTGACATGATAATGGTTTTAGAGCAATGTAATGGCAATTATCATGCAGCAGCTAGGCGGCATGCTGAGCTGTATCTACAAAGAAGACATCCTTTGATTGGTTGGGTTTATCAAGACTTCTTCTGCTTAAGACAACTATGAAATTTCGCGTTCTGACCAATTTTTAAGCATTTGACCTTGATATAACCTTGTGGACGTCACAAAAAAATGTTTAAAGAACGGTTTTGGACGTAAAATTTCCCGCTCTATCCGATTCCGACGTCAGAAATACGGGTTCTAATTTGAAAACATGATCTTAACTTTGAAATGACCTTGAAAAATGATCTCAAAGTCAAATTGAAGGTGACCAAAAGTTGACCCCCATCGTCACGAACAATTTTCATCTGAACCATTTTTCTGTATCTGGCCTGCATTCGGAGATATTTGGCTGAATAGATTAAAATGAGATACCGTGTGTATTCATCGGCACCCTGGTGCACAACAGACACGTGTGAGTATGTATCACTATAGTAGACAGTTCGGTGAACTTCTAATTTGCATTGGATAACCTCTGTTTCTAAATACTCATTTATCTGAAGAAGTTGAATATACTTTCGCGTAACATTAGGTGCGATTTGAGGTAAATCACACGGCCCGACATCTAATAAAGATAAGGTTGTAATATTTAATATTCGAGAACCACAATCATATCTGTTGGAATAATGATACATTTGTATTACATAAAGTAAATATAGTATGTGGCACGCGAGCACAAATATACCGAGAGGCGCAACATATACATGTACGCACACATATATGAGGTGTTTCACGTCAGCTCTCCAGGCGCGGCGCGCGAGCGCGAAATCATGCTGTTTTCTGCTTGTGTTTGAAGGGCTAAGATGTATCTAAAAAAAATAATCCCCAAGTGATTTCGATGTATTTTTTCCTCAGCTTTACGAAGGTGCTATTAGTTTCTCAAAATTTTTCAATTCTAACCTCAAAAAAACATAGAACGTGTTATATCTCAAAAACCATATTTTTAATATTTTTTTTGACCTGCTAGATCGAAAGAGGAGGAAATTTTACATGGATATAGGCCTTTTTCTACATAGGGGTTTTTTGATTTTTTCGAGATATTATTCAAGAAATACTTAGAATTGAAAAATTTTGAGAAACTAATAGCACCATCGGAAACCTGAGGAAAAAATACATCGAAATCACTTGGGGATTATTTTTTTTAGATACATCTTAGCCCTTCAAACACAAGCTGAAAACAGCATGATTTCGCGCTCGCGCGCCGCGCCCGGAGAGCTGACATGAAACGCCTCATATACCCCCTCCATGGTTCGCCGCAAGAAGCGAGCACGAGCGAACCTCACATAAAAGCACAGTAGACTGAGTGTGACCGTTGCACGGGAAACACGTGCACACAAGCGTAGAGCATGAGGCTCCGCAGTTGTAAAATCCTTTTCTTTATTAAATACTATCATTAAGAAGCATCACTCTCTCATTTCATCGAGTCTCTCAATTATTACTAGTTAACGAACATGGTAGCAGTCCATCGTTTTGTGACTCCGTTATTTCGCGCGGGAGTGTTCCTTTCCTCTTGCCGTACGTCTACCTTTTGGTGACGTAAGACAAGCAGGAACAAAAAAAAAACCATGAAGAGTGAAGAGGACGAGAAGTCAGTTGATTGTGAGCTTGATCAGAAAAAAGGTGAAGAGGAACAAAAGGTGAACAGTGAAAGTTTCGAGTTAAACAATGAAAAAAGAATCGAAATAGAATTTGAAATGGCTCAACAAGTGAAGATTGACAACGTGCACATTCCAGTGTTTGATGGCAGTAATTATTCAAGTTGGGAATTTAGAATATTAAATATTCTCGAATACAATGTAAGGATCAAGCCATTAGAGAGAGAACTCAAGGTGACACTGAAGCTACCTGGAATAAAAGCGATTTAAAAGCAACAACAATTGTGATAAGTTGAATATCAGACAAGCAGTTAGAATATATTCGAGACTGTAAAACTACGTTCGAGATTATGGAGAAATTTAAAAGTATGTACTCCGCAAAATCTACAGCTTTACAAATTGTATGTAGAGGGAAGCTGGAAGATGTAAAATTAAAAAATTATGCCTTAGTAGATCTTTTTCATGGATTTTGAGAAAAATCAAAATCGCAGACACATCAAAATCAAAATATGGGCGAGAAGACAAATCAAAGTAAGTCCTACATGAGAGGCAGAGGCCAGCAGGGATTTCGAGGCCAACAGCGAGGCAACTCAAGGGGAATTCACCGCGACAGAGGACGAGGCAGAGCATCAAATCAACAAGGCGAAAAAACAACAAGTCAATTCAACGATGATACATATGCGAGGACGTGGTTAGCAGAGGTTAAACACACAGAGGCAAATGAAATAAACGCCGAAATGAAATAAATACAAATCAAATAAACTGGCTATTGGACAGTGGTTGCACTGACCATATAATAAATAGTGAAAAATATTTTGAAAAAATTGTTGTACTATCAAAACCGATTGATGTAAGAATGTCAGATGGAAAAAACTTAAAAGCTACTAAGATAGGCAATATAAGAACTTATTTTAAAACTTATTACGGTGAAAATTAAATTATTTAAAAAAATGTTTATTATGTTAATGGAATAAATAAAAATATACTAAGTTTTTCAAAAATAAACGAAAATAATACTATTATATCTAGAGATCAAAACGCAAAAATTTATGATAAAAATAGAAAATTAGTAGCAGTGGCTGATAAAATAATTGATTTATATGTAATGAAAAGCTTTATTTATAAAATTTGTGATAATAGTACATTTCGACACGGGTAGGGAAGGCGATTATTTAGCTGGTGTGACTTTTTGCACGAGCGAAGCGAGTGCGAAAAAGTCACACCAGCTAAATAATCGACTTACGCACTAGTTTCGAACGGTATTTTATACCACGAGCGCCGAAAAATCATACCAAAGTTGTGATTTTGAGGTTAGAGTGGTATAAAGATATTTTTGCAAATACTGTGATACTAACGAATAAAGAAAAATGGCACAGAGCTTTAGGTCATATAAATTTTCAATACTTAGATAAATTAATCAATGAAAAGCTACTTGAAGGTTTACCAGAAAAGCTAGAAAATAATGTAATGAAATGCGCAAATTATATACGAAGCAAAATGGCTAATATACCATTTCAAAATAAGAGAAACCGTGCAAATGAAATTTTAGAAATACTTCACACAGTTCTTAATGGTCCACATAAAACCACAGGCTATAAAGCAGAAAAATATATTTAAGTTTTATAGATGATTACAGCAAAGTTAGTAGAATTTACTGTATAAAAAGCAAAGCCGATGTAGCTGATTGTTTTGAAGATTATGTAAACTTAGTTGAGAATCAATTAAATAAAAAGGTTAAAAGAATACGTTGTGATAACGGAAAAGAATATTTAAATCATAGTATCTATAAATTCATAAGAGACAAAGGGATAGAATTATTACCCTGTCCACCATATGTCCATGAATTAAATGGAGTGGCTGAAAGATTTAATAGAGCCACAATGGACATGGGGAGATGTTTACAAAGAGAAGCAAAAATTCATGCAAAATATTGGCCAGAAATAATGAAAACGGTGTCTTATTTAAAGAATCGTACAATAGCCAACTCAGTAGAAAATAAAACTCCTTTTGAAATATTCTTTTGCAAGAAACCAAATGTAAAAAATTTAAAAATTTATGGTAGTTTAGCCTTTGTTAGAAATCCAGAAGTAAAAAAAAATAGTAAATGGGATGATAAATCCAACATAGGAAAATTAGTAGGTTATAATCATGATAGCTATCGAGTGCTAATTGATAGTAAAATAATTAATGCAAGACACGTAGATATAGTTGAAGAAGGTACAGAATTAATTTGTTTAGAGAAAGTTAATGATGATGAAATTATTGAATTAAATTTAGATTTAGATAGAAAAGAAGATCAAACAAATGAAATAATTGATAACGGAAGTAATGAAAATACAAATGAAACTACAAACGAAATTGAAAATATTGTAAACAACAATGATACAATTATTGAACATGAAATAAACAATGATTACGAACATTTATCAGTAAAAAGGACGTCTAAAAGAAAGAAAAGTCCCGTTCAGAGGTACGGTGATCCGGTAACACATTTTATTTATGTAAATTATGTTAACGCAAATGTACCGAATACATTTGAGGAGGCGCTAGAGTCCAAAGATTATAAAAATTGGCAAAAAGCAATGAATTCTGAAATAGAAAGTTTAAATAAAAATAATACTTGGACCATTGCTGATAAACCTAAAGACAAGAAAATTATTGATGTTAAATGGGTCTATAAAAGAAAAAGTGATAACTCATATAAAGCGCGTTTAACTCATATAAGAGGCTTTCAATAAAGAGAGACTTTGGAAAATGTATACTCACCTGTAGGAAAAATGCAAACTTTGAAAATTCTATTAAGTTACTGTTGTGTAAATGATTCGTACATAGAACAAATGGATGTCGAGACAGCATTTTTAAACGGTCCAGTAAAGTCTGAGGTGTATATACATGAACCAAAAGGTTATGAAACTGGCGAAAATAAAGTATGTAAATTAATGAAAGCGTTGTATGGTCTTGAAGAAAGTCCTGGAGCCTGGTTCGAAACATTACATGAGTATTTAGAAAAATTAAATTTTATATGAAGTAGATACGATTACTGTCTATATGTAAATAATTCAAGCAATGAACTATATATATTTTGGTATTTGTAGACGATATTCTAATTTGTTGCAAAAATTATAATAAAATTAGAAATATAAAAATAAAATTAATGGAAAAATTTACAATGAAAGATATGGGAAAGTTGAAATTATATATAGGAATAGAGATTAAACATGATAAAAAAGAAGGTATTATGACTTTATGTCAACAAAAATATATAGAATCATTGGCTATAAAATATAATCTAGAAAACTCGAAAACATATAACACTCCAATGGAAACCAATTTGAAGCTTGATCAAGGAACAGAAATTGACGAAAACAAAAAATATCGAAATTTAATCGGAGAACTTTTATACATAAGCACAGGCACAAGACCTGATATAGCATTTAGTGTAAACTACTTAAGTAGATATCAAAATTGTTATGATTCCACACATTTTAAATATGCATTAAGAGTACTAAAATACTTATATAAAACAAAAGATTTAAAATTAACTTTTACTAACAAAAATAAAATTGAACAGCTTGACTGCATGGTTGATTTAGATTTTGCAGGAGATCATGTCGATCGAAAATCCAGAACAGGATTTATTATTAGAGTATATGGAAATGTAGTTTATTGGAAAGCTCAAAAACAAAAAATAGTTACAAAAAATTCAACATTTGCGGAATATATTGCGTTATCCGATGCAGTAACTGAAGTTATATTTGTTAAGGACCTATTGAAAGATACATTTAATGTAAACATCGACAAGCAAATTAAAATATACGAAGATAATTCAGGCGCAGTAGCTATAGGTAAATTTGGAAACTTTACAAAAAACTCTAAGCACATTGAAGTGCAACATCACTATGTAAATGAAAATTATGAGAAAGGCGTGATCGATATTATTAAAATTGAAACTGATAAAAATATTGCGGATATACTAACAAAAAGTTTATGTAAAGAAAAGTTTGTCAAAATAAGAAAATTATTAAATGTAAAATGAAAAAGTAAATGCAATACAAATGTAAGGAGGCGTGTTGGAATAATGATACATTTGTATTACATAAAGTAAATATAGTATGTGGCACGCGAGCACAAATATGCGGAGACGTGCGACACATACATATACGCAAACATATATACCCCTCCATGGTTCGCCGCAAGAGTGTGACCGTCGCACGGGAAACACGTGCACACGAGCGTAGAGCATCAGGCTCCGCAGTTGTAAAATCCTTTTCTTTATTAAAAACTATCATTAAGAAGCATCTCTCTCTCATTTCATCGAAACTCTCAATTATTATTAGTTAACCAACAATATCCTATTAACCAAACTACACTGTGTAGAATGGCGGCAAAGACTAATAACTGATTCATCTGCAACAGAATAATAGAAAAAATTTCATATATTATTCAGTTTCAGAATTTTCCTTCCTTTTCTTTTTTGATTTTTATTACTTTATTTATATGCGATATTCTAAGACGATTTGCATGAACAATTTTTGGCTTTTTACCGATTAAAATTTTTATATTATGTTTATTAATAACTTCTAATATTTTATGAGGATCCGTATAATGATCCCCAATTTTTTTTTGGCTTTGATCCCTTCGGTACAATATACAATATCTCCTATGAATTATAAAGTTTCAGATGAAACTGTTCTTGAGTAATTGCGCATTGAAAAAACTACCACAAAATCTACATTCCAAAAATATTTGTACTCATCTGTTCAACCAGCAAAATAATGAGAAAAAAAAACAAATTTTCGAATTAATAAACTCCAGAGAACTGATTTATTTCGGGTACTTTTTCGTGTATTTATCGCTATGTTAGCCCATTGCACAACCCAAGCGAAAGGCTCCGGATCGATTTTCATATAGGCAATTTTTTTAAAAGACTATGGCAACATTTGGAAGAAACATCAGCCATAAAATTTATCTTAAATTAATAAACTCACGAGACATGATTTTCTCTCGGTATTTTACGTGTATTATCCGCTATTTTAGCCCCTTTGCACCACCCAAGCCAACGGTTCCGGATCGAATTTCATATCGCCAATTTTTTTGCAAGGCTATGGCAACAACTTGAAGTAATTTTATCCATAAAATTCGTCTTACATCAATAAACTCACGAGACATGAGTTTATCTGGATGTTTTACGTGTATTATCCGCTATTTTAGCTCCTTTGCGCCCGCAAGCGAAAGAGTCCGGATTGAATTTCATATCGGCAATTTTCTTACATAGCTATGCCAATATCTTGACGTAATTCGAGCCATAATATTTGTCTTAAATTAATAAGCTCACGAGACATGATTTTTTCTCGGTGTTTGACGTGTATGATCCACTAATTCACCCCCTTTGCACCACCTAAGCGAAAGGTTCCGGATTGAATTTCATATCGCCAATTTTTTTGGAATGCTATGGCAACATCTGGAAGAAAATCAGTCATAAATTTGTCTTAAACTAATAAACTCACCGGACATGATTTTTTCTCGGTGTTTTGCGTGTATTTTCCACTACTTTTGCCCTTTTGCACCCTCCAAGCGAAAGGCTCCGGATCGAATGTCATATCGCTAATTGTTTTACAAGGCCATAGCAACAACATGAAGTAATTTTATCCACAAAATTCATCTTACATCAATAAACTCACGAGACATGAGTTTATCTGGATGTTTTACGTGTATTTTCAGCTATTTTAGCCACTTTACACACCCCAAGCGAAAGGTTCCAGATCGATTTTCATATCGGCAATTTTTTTACATAGCTATGGCATTATCTTGAAGTAATTTGAGCCATAATAATTGTCTTAAATTAATAAGCTCACGAAACATGATTTTTTCTCGGTGTTTTACGTGTATGATCCGCTGATTCACCCCCATTGCACCCCCTAAGCGAAAGGTTCCGGATTGACTTTCATATCGCCAATTTTTTTGGAATGCTATGGCAACATCTGGAAGAAAAATGGCCATAAAATTTGTCTTAAACTAATAAAATCACGAGACATGATTTTTTCTCGGTGTTCTGCGTGTATTTTCTGCTATTTTCGCCTTTTTGCACCCTCCAAGCAAAAGGCTCCGGATCAAATTTCATATCGCTAATTTTTTTACAAGGCTATAGCAAAAACATGGAGTAATTTTATCCATAAAATTCGTCTTACGTCAATAAACTCACGAGACATGAGTTTATCTCGGTGTTTTACGTGTATTTTCAGCTATTTTAGACCCTTTACACCCCCCCCCCCCCGCCAAGAGAAAGGTTCCGGATCGACTTTCATACCGTAAATTTTCTTACATAGCTATGGCAATATCTTGACGTAATTTGAGCCATAATATTTGTCTTAAATTAATAAGCTCACGAGACATGATTTTTTCTCGGTGTTTTACGTGTATTATCCACTAATTCACCCCCTTTGCACCACCTAAGCGAAAGGTTCCGGATTGAATTTGATATCGCCAATTTTTTTGAAATGCTATGGCAACATCTGGAAGAAAATCAGACATAAAATTTTTCTTAAACTAATAAACTCACGAGACATCATTTTTTTCTCCGTGTTTTGCGAATATTTTCCGCTATTTTAGTCCCTTTGCACCCCCCAAGCGAAAGGTTTCGGATCGAATTTCTTGTTGCCAATTTTTTTACAGAGCTATGGCAACAACATGAAGTAATTTTATCCATAAAATTTGTCTTACATCAATAAACTCACGAAACATGAGTTTATCTAGATGTTTTACGTGTATTTTCAGCTATTTTAGCCACTTTACACACCCCAAGCGAAAGATTCCGGATAGATTTTCATATCGGCAATTTTCTTACATAGCTATGGCAATATCTTGACGTAATTTGAGCCATAATATTTGTCTTAAATTAATAAGCTCACGAGACATGATTTTTTCTCGGTGTTTTACGTGTATTATCCACTAATTCACCCCCTTTGCACCACCTAAGCGAAAGGTTCCGGATTGAATTTGATATCGCCAATTTTTTTGAAATGCTATGGCAACATCTGGAAGAAAATCAGACATAAAATTTTTCTTAAACTAATAAACTCACGAGACATCATTTTTTTCTCCGTGTTTTGCGAATATTTTCCGCTATTTTAGCTCCTTTGCACCCCCCAAGCGAAATGTTCCGGATCGAATTTCTTGTCGCGAATTTTTTACAAAGCTATAGCAACAACTTGAAATAATTTTATCCATAAAATTTGTCTTACATCAATAAACTCGCGAGACATGCGTTTTCTCGGTGTTTTACGTTTATTATCCGCTATTTTAGCCCCTTTGCACCCCCCGAGCGAAAGGTCCCGGATCGAATTTCCTATCGCCAATTCTTTTACAAGGCTATGGCAACATCTGGAAGAAATATCAGCCATAAAATTTGTCTTAAACTAATAAACTCACGAGACATCATTTTTTCTCGGTGTTTTGCGAATATTTTCCGCAATTTTAGTCTCTTTGCACCTCCCAAGCGAAAGGTTCCGGATCGAATTTCTTGTTGCTAATTTTTTTTTACAAAGCTATGGCAACATCTACAAGTAATTTTATCTATAAAATTTTTCTTACATCAAAACTCGTGAGACATGAGTTTTTCTCCATGTTTTACGTGTATTCTCCGCTATTTTAACTCCTTTGCGCCCCCAAGCGAACGGGTCTGGATTGAATTTCATATCGGCAATTTTCTTACATAGCTATGGCAATATCTTGAAGTAATTTTTTTTTATTTTTTCCCGGTGTTTTACGTGTATTTTCCCCTCTCTTAGCCCATTTGCACCCCCCATGCGAAAGGTTCCAGATCGAATTTCCTATGGCTAATTTATTTAAATGCTATGGCTACATCTGGTAGAAATATCAGCCATAAAATTTGTGTTAAATTAATAAATTCACGAGACATGATTTTTTCTCGGTGTTTTACGTGTATTTTCCACTATTTTAGCCCCTTTGCACCCCCCAAGCGAAGGGTTCCGGATCGAATTTCATATCGCCAATTTTTTGCAAGGCTATGGCAATATCTGAAAGAAATATCAATTTTTTTGTCATGTATTGCCCAGTCGGGTTGGTTTTAGGGATGATTTTTGGGGATAATCACTTTGGAAATAACTTATTTTGCAGTTGGTACATGTTTTATGCTTATCTCTAAGAGGTAATATTAAGTAAACCGAGTTTGGAATATTTCGATATTTTGTTCACGATGAACGGTCAGAACTTGAAACACATCTGGATCAAGCAGATGAAAAGTGTGCACTTCCCTGTGCACTTCCATGAAAAGTGTTTTGTTATTTACTTACGCAAATAATGATAACCCGTAAAGAAGATTTATAGATACAAGAAATATTATGCTTACGAAACAGAAAACGAAAGAGCGAACTAGAGAGAGACAGGGGGAGAGAGAGGAGAGAGAGAGAGAAACCGATTGTTTTTATTTGTTTATCTTGTCAAAATTTTCACATACACGCGTTATCGTATTTTGTGGTTAATTTCATTTTTGAGATACTGTTTATTTATCTAAATTCTGGAGTTTATATTATTTTGATAATAGATTTTTATAATCTTTATTTTTATATTGAATTATTATTCAGATGTATTTATAAACACTATTTATATTGTTATATCGAAATCATTAATGATTTAAAAACGAAGTAAACCGTAAGTATATTTCAGAATAATTAGTAAATATAGTTTATTTAATCTTTTAATGAAGTTTTTCAGACAATAGCATATTGTTTATTAAGTGAGTAAATTAGCGATTTTTTACAAAAATTATTTACTTTTTTACTTATAGTACTAAAGCAGGTAATATTGAAGAAATGAATATAAGTTGTCCAATTTGCAAAATCGTTTTTGTGAATAATATATTAAAATACAATTAAAATACTACAATTAAAATAATTTAATAATATATTAAAATACAATTTAAATACATACAAATGAAAAGCATAGCAAAATCTTACATAATTGTAAATTATGTGGAGTTATATTCAAACATAAAGCACATTTTTTAAGACACATCAATTACCAACACGAACAAAGTAAAAGCTTTATTTGTTCTGTATGTTCAAGTTACTTTTCTCGTTCGGGAAATTTATCTCGCCATTCATTATCTCACAAAGATAAAATTCTAAAAATTTGTGAAACTTGTGGAAAATCTTTTCCAAGATCCGATAATTTAAGACGTCATAAATTGCTTCATAAATATGTATATAAATTTGTATCATAATTAACATTTTATATTCCTCTAAACTCATTATCTTATTTTTATCGCTGTAAAATTGTTATTATGTCCAAAAGAAAGAGCAGTGAGGAATCCCATATAATTGGAAAAAAAGAAAAGAAAATTGATTTTTCAACTACAGAATTTCTGAAAACAAAAATTAAAATTGGTTATAAGCATGCGTAAGTTATTTACTTATCTAAAAATCATTATCTTTATACCGTATTCATTATTCTTTCTCTACTTCTTTTTCTATTCTTTAAGGTGGTTCTTTTGTAACTTCCCTAGTCATAGCAGTGCTAAATGAAGAGGGACTTAAAATTAAAAAAACCATAGTTGAAATGTGATTTATTTATTTAAAGTGATAGAGATAGTCAATATATTATAAATAAAGTGTATTTAACATGACTAAAATAGCTTTTTTAACAAAATGTCGATATTTTAGAAACAGCACAAACAATTATTGATAAAACATCTTAATCTTTTTTATTTCTTAACCGATTTTAATTTTCAAGGTCTCATTTTGTTCCTTAAGCAATTTCATTTCGACTTGCCCAAGGAAAAATTTTAAATTATTCAAAACCAAGAAAGTTGTAGCCAATTAAAAAGAAATATTTTTTTAATCCCGTGAATGAATTTATAAACAATTGGGTATAACTTTCTTGATTTTGAATAATTTCAAATTTTTCCTTCGGCAAGTTCCTATGAAATTACTTAAGGGGATGTGCAACCCTAATTTCAATATTTTTTTAAAACAACATTCAAACATTTATTTGGAAAAAGACAGCTGTCAAGCGTTCCGTACACGCAAACACTATGTGCAGATTTTTTTCTGGATAATTCTATTGATATTTGCGTGAGTTATACTCGTTTGAAAAGTAGGTCAATTGTAGATTCCTACTTACCGACAGTACGGTTTTTATTTAATTCAATAAATTCTCATCATTTTTTTGGAAAAAGACGTCTATCAAGTGCTCCGTACACGCAAACACTATATGCAGATTTTTTTCTGGATAATTCTATTGATATTTGCGTGAGTTATGCTCGTTTGAAAAATAACGTCGGTACTCACATCCCCTTAAGGCCATGTGAAACCCTGAATTTCAATATTTTTTAAATCAACATTCAAGCGTTTATTCGGAAAACGAATTTTGTCAAGCGCTCCGTACACATGTACACTATCCAGGAATTTTTTTGAGTGATTCTATTAGCATTTTCGTTAGATATGCTCGTTTGAAAAGTAGGTCGATTGCAGATTCCTACTTACCGACAGTACGGTTTTTATTTAATTAAATAAATTCTCATATTTTTTTTTGAAAAAACAGGTTTGTCAAGCGCTCCGTATATGTTGATACTATACTCAGATTTTTTTTTGGATGATTCTATTGGTATTTTCATGAGATATACTCGTTTGAAAATTATGTCGGTATTTAACATCACCTTAAGGAGATGTGAACCTCAAAATCAACCCAATTTCATTATTTAATTAATAAACATTCGAACGTTTATTTAGAAAAGCAATTCTTTCAGGCGCTCCGTGTATGTAAATACTATGCTCAGATTTTTTTTTGTGCGATTCTATCAGCATTTCCATGAGATAAACACTTTTTAAAACTGCCAAAATTCGAAGTATACAGATCCCTACTTATCGGCATTGCGGCTTTTATTTAATTAAATAAATTCTGAGTAAATTTTTGGAAAAACAGCTCTTTCAGGCGCTCCGTATATGTAAATACTATACTCAATTTTTTTTGTTAGTAATTCTATTATTATTTGCAAAAGAAATATACATTCTAAAATTTGTCGGTAAGTACACATTACCTTAAGGAACAAAATGAGACCTTGAAAATTAAAATCGGTTAAGAAACAAAAAAGATTAAGATGTTTTATCAATAATTGTCTCTGCTGTTCCTAAAATATCGACATTTTGTTGAAGAGCTATCTTAGTCATGTAAAATACACTTTATCAAGGAGCGCCGGAGCGCTTCAAAGGCAAGTATCTGTCGAAGCCTCAGAGCCGACCGAACTTCATATAGATTGAAATGGGTGCGCGAGATTTTCACTAATTTTTTAAGACTTTGAATTACTTCTTTTAACACACACACACACACACACACACACACACACACACACACACACACACACACACACACACACACACACACACACACACACACACACACACACACACACACACACACACACACACACACACACACACACACACACACACACACACACACACACACACACACACTTCTCCACAGTCCACAGCTCTGCGTGAGATAGAGAGAGCTAGAGAGAGAAGATATGTGTGTACACACACACACACACACACATGCACACGCACACACACACACCCACCCACCGACACACCCACCCTCAGCACGTTTTCTCAGCACCTATGAGTTTAGTTAGGAAGGAGGTTTTATCAATTTGTCGGGTATAGAAATGCAAGAACCTTAATAAATCAAAGTATTACAATGTAACACTAACAAAGCCAGACCCTGGTTATAATTTGCTAGTTGGACTTATTTCTGCAACATTAGGAACTTTCTAAATTTGGTAAATTATAGTAAATTTGGTAATATATAATATTTGGTAAATTTGGAAAAATAAGTAAATGAGAACAAGTATTTTGCATTAAGGTAATGTGTACTTACCTACAAATTTTAGAATGTATATTTCTTTTGCAAATAATAATACAATTACTAACAAAAAAAATTGAGTATAGTATTTACATATATGGAGCGCCTGAAAGAGCTATTTTTCCAAAAAATTACTCAGAATTTATTTAATTAAATAAAAGCCGCAATGCCGATAAGTAGGGATCTGTATACTTCGAATTTTGGCAGTTTTAAAAAGTGTTTATCTCATGGAAATGCTGTAAGAATCGCACAAAAAAAAAATCTGAGCATAGTATTTACATACACGGAGCGCCTGAAAGAATTGCTTTTCCAAATAAACGTTCGAATGTTTATTAATTAAATAATGAAATTGGGTTGATTTGGAGGTTCACATCGCCTTAACCAATATAATTAATTTAATAATTAATTTAATAATTGATTATTATGAGCAGAATAATATGGTTATTAAAAAATTATTAATTCTTAATTATCGTTATTAATAATAATAATTTAATAATTATTAAATTTTCCTTAAATTATTTTAAAAAATTTTACTAATGTATTCATTTTGTCGAGGTCCTTAAAAAAATATTCAAATTTAAAACTTTTGTTAATAACAATACTATACTATTTAATAATTTTAGTGATAATATACTATAATAAACAGTGATAACATTTTTAAACTATGTAATTATTATTTTCTCTTATAAAATTGTGAAATCTATCAAAAAAAACTTTTTACAAAAGTTTAAAATAAGGAAAGTATTATAGTCGCTCGCTCGCTCGCTCGCTCGCTCTCTCTCTCTCTCTCTCTCCCCCTCCCTTCCTCACTCCCTCTCTCTCTCTCTCTCTCTCTCTCTCTCTCTCTCTCTCTCTCTCTCTCTCTCTCTCTCTCTCTCTCTCTCTCTCTCTCTCTCTCTCTCTCTCTCTCTCTCTCTCTCTCTCTCTCTCTCTCTCTCTCTCTCTCTCTCTCTACGGTAAGTGTAGGCGCGGTTCGCCTCAGCTCCTGCTATTTTATGGCTAATACTAATAGTTTTTCACTCCTCGGAGTAAATTCTTGCAGGAAAAGGGACCCCAGACGGCACTCAAGCTCCCAGCCTAAATGTGCCGGGGACCTTTTTTCCTAGAGCTGAAGCCCTAACATCACTTTGCGTCCATCATCTTACGCTTCGCTTCGGCACCCTGCCTCACTGCTGGTAGCTTGTGTCCGGCACTCTGCATCGCTGCTGCACCGCTGCACTGCTGCCACAACCTAGCTGCAGTTGCATTGCATTCGCATCGACACCTAGCTGCAGTTGCACTACATGCTGCATCTGCCACTGCCTAGCCTGCTTCTGCTTCGTTGCATAGTCCCGTTGCCCATACTGCGTCTGCTGAGTAACACCACCCCTCTTCCAGCCGATGAAAATAAAAATACCAAAAGATAGGATTTAAACTGCTCCTTCCAAAAATATTTGTTATGGAAACTGCTCCCTTTTAATGATTGCAAAAAAAATTAAATAAATTGGTCATTTTTTTATATCTTTAACGATGAAATATGTGACTAAAGAAATAATATGCCTCTGAATGTCGATATTTATAATTTTTACACTAACAGGGATATTATTTCTTTAGACAATTGTCTTACCGCACTTGGAAAAATTAAAAAGGTTGGAAGAAAGCCGAAAGGAGGTTAGCCATATGAAACGCTTTTTATTTTTTATCTTGAAAAGTTGAATGTTTATAAAAAATCTGATGGTGGAGCAATTTAATATTGATTAGGAGCAGATTACTGCTATTTTTATTTTATTGAGAGCAGTTTAGTAATACCAATAGAATCATCCATAAAAAATTCTGAGTATAGTAGTTACATATACGGAGCGCCTGACAGACGTGTTTTTCCAAAAAAATGATCAGAGTTTATTTAATTAAATAAAAACCGTACTGTCGGTAAGTAGGAATCTTCAACTGACCTATTTCTAAAACGAGCACAGCTAACGAAAATACTAATAGAATCGCTCAAAAAAATTTCTGAATATAGTGTTTACATGTCCGAAGCGCCTGACAGTCGTCTTTTTCCAAATAAATGTTTGAATGTTGATTTAAAAAATATTTAAATCAGGGTATCACATCACCTTAAGCAAGATCGAGTTAATTAAAGATGCAAAAATGATTAAATTATTTTATTTTTTTTTACAATAATTAAAAGGGAGCAGTTTTCATAATAAATATTTTTGGAAGGAGCAATTTAAATCCTATCTTTTGGTATTTTTTTTCCAAATTTTCATTGTCCAAATGAAAATTTGGACAATTTTCGTTGGCTGGGAGGGGGTCGGTGTGAGTAACAGGCTTACTGTGTGTTGTCGTCTGCTGTTTCGACCACAACATACAACAGCTTTTTTTTATCAAGAAGCTTTTTTCGTAGGTTAGCATTTTCTATTGCTTCTACCACGCGCAGCTCATACCGCGCAGTTTGAGCGCGAGTGAGGCGCCTCTATCGCTACACTTATTAGCAAGCATGCACTAAGGTTCTTACCTGCAACCTACCTCATCGACAGTTGCTCTATTACCGCGTGTTTATGCTTGATTACCACCGGATACCGCGGGAATTTTAAACGTATATCTGTAACTTCCACTAGTAAATTTTTACCTTTTATTATTTATGCTTATCTATTTATCTCTTGTTATTTTACCGTGAATTTATGCTCAATTACCTCAGGCACGGAGGTAATTTTTAACATATATGAGTGATTCTGCCATAACTTCTCCAGATTAGGTCTAACTTTATTTTTTTTCAAAACCAACTTTTTATAGGCGTTTTAAGGTTTTATCTACTCATTATAACATTTAAAATAAGTACCTAGAACGAATCCACTACAAAATATTCCGGCTATAGTTTACGTAATATTTTATGATCTTTGGTAGGGGACGGAACTGACCATTATTGTAAGAAATTCTCGAAATTGATTCTAAAATATGTAATACGATAAAAAAAATTGGGTAAAACAATTTCGAACAAGAGCTTGAAAAATAATATTTTATATAACCAAATTAATTAATAATATCAAATTCCGTAATAATATTAAGAGTAATTATCAAAATGATAATTTATGGTAATTTATGCAAATTATTTTTAATACAGTGTTTTGATTTACATTTTTATTTACAATGTTAAAATAATATTACAATTAATATTTTCTATTTACATTTAAAATTAATTTAATAAAATATAATATTTAATAATCTGTTAATGCGGTCTTACACCTATAGGCCTTTCTGGCCAAAATTACCAAAACAAAATGATAAAAAATATTATTATAATAAAATAATGAAAATATATTGTAAATATAACTTCTCTTGAATAAAGTGAGCCTAGGCAGAGGTCCTTAAACTCATTTTATCGTCAGTTACAGTATTTTCAAGAAAAAAAAAGTTTTTTGTAAATTTCTCTGAGACCGCATGATGGATTTTCATAGGACAAAGTCCAAATTCACTGAATTACGAGTCCATACATCAACTGCTTTTTCAGCATTTTGAAATTTTACTTTTACTGATTTTCTTTGTTTAACTTGATGCTTTTTTTCAGAATATTTTCGTTTCTCGTGGTCGGAGCCATTTTTCAAAATTTATCTTATAAAAGCTGATAAATAGAAATTTTAAAGATTTTTACAATTATGTAAATCATTCATTATTTATATGAATTTACTCAATTTTATATATAATTTATGATTTGAAACCGTATGGAATATCAGTTTTATTATAAGAAATAAAAGAAGTCCGAACACCAAAGATTTCAGTTCAATTAAAAAAGTTTTCAACATTTAATAATGAATTTTAATTTTTTATAGGACGGAACTGACAGGGACGGAACCGATATTTTTAAGTTTAAAAAGCTCGCACGTCGCATATACTCAACATTACCTATTTTCCGCGTAGGTAGTTCTTATATCCACCAAATACTATAAAAAAATGCATCTTACTCACCATTAAACATAATCTAAACAGCGGATTACACGGGGGACGGAACTGACTAAAATATTTGTACGCTGTGAAATTAGAAAAAGAAGTAGTTCGCGTTCGCGGATTCTCTAATTTTTAACGGCTTTGCCGCTTCCATCATTCGTTCGTGTACTCGCGCTGGAGGAATCGACCGCTAGATGGCGTTGTGGAGCCAAGTATGTGGGGATCCTAGCCCCACGGCTCTCCTAGTTCCAGGAAAGGAAGGGGAGAGGAGAGAGAATAATGAGTCGAGGAGTAAACGGTAACGAGGTTTATTGAAGGAGAGTACAAAGGTGTACAGCGGATTACGTCCGCACACTCGTGGACTCGAGCAACGACTGCCGCTCGCAGGCGGCTTGACGGAGAGCGCGACATGGCGGCTTCCCCCACTCTCGCAGTTAGAGTGAGAGGGAAGATCGCAGTCCCTACACTCTCCCCCCCAAGTGCCAACGAAGTACATAAATATGAAAATATAAATATGAATAATTATACTGTGCTCGGTAGCACTTACAACTAGGATATCATTGCAAATCACAGTCGCGTTACGCTTTGGTTGCAGGAGCGAAAGATACTTTCTTCCTAGCATAGGTTTTTAATACTGGTTGGTTAGCGGTGGTTGGCTGATTGCCTTTTAAATAACCACCGGAAGGCACTTCAGGGAGATCGTCACGGATTACATACGCAGGTTTTAAAAGCTCCACGGATATAATTTCTATGTCGAAGACGCGATCAGACGGACGCTTTAATACTTTGTAGGGGCCAGTGTAAGGCCTTTCCAATGACTTTTTGGCCATATTACGCATAAATACATGAGAGCAAGTATATAAATCTTTGAAACAAAATGCACGTTTCTTATAGTTATGTGCGACAGGGACTGGACGGATTTGACGCATATATTCACGGAATTCGTCTATAAAAAAATTTGGATCCGGAGTGAAGTCTTCAGGGAGGAAAAACTCACCTGGGAGACGTAAAGTGGTGCCAAACAAAAATTCCGCGGGAGACGCATTAGTGTCTTGCCGAAGGTGGCAACGTAGTCCTAATAATACTGTACTTAGCGTACGAGTCCAATCCTTGTCCACGTGACACATAATCGCCGCTTTAAAGGTACGGTGCCAGCGTTCAATAAGGCCGTTCGCCGCAGGGTGATACGCTGTAGTGCGTATGCGCTCGCAACCTATTAGGGACAAAAGAGCCGTAAATAAGCGCGATTCGAATTGCGAACCCTGATCGGAAGTAATGACCTTCGGCGCACCATAACGAGATACCCAGGTGTCGTAAAACGCTCTGGCAACTGTCTGTGCCGACATTTCGCGTAGCGGAACCGCCTCAACCCAGCGCGAAAAACGATCGATCATGGTGAGAACATACTCGAAACCATTTCGATTGGGAAGGGGACCAACTAAATCAATGTGCACGTGGTCAAAGCGACCATCGGGTGCGATAAACTTATCAGGTACAAGTTTCACATGGCGAGAAATTTTAGACTGTTGACAGTCTAAACAATTTTTACACAGGCGAGGTATGTCACGGTGCATATTGGGCCATACGTAACGCTGCCGAATGAGTCGATCGGTGACTTTCGGACCTGGATGAGCAGGCTTATGAAACATGTTAAACACCGTTTCACGAAGGGGCTCAGGGATGTACGGACGAATGGCTTCACCAGTGATTTCGCAGTAAATAGTGGTGTGAGCAGGGCCCCATTGGATGCGCCTCAAAGAGAGCGGGTAGTCAGAAGACTCGCGAATGGCCTTAAGCTGCTCATCAGCTTCCTGTTTCTCAGCAAGCTCGTTGAGGTTAATCTCCACGGGGAGTCGGATGGACTCTACCCGAGAGAGTGAGTCGGCAACAGTACTTTCCGCGCCTTTGATATATTCAATTCGAGTTGTATATTGGGCGATAAGGGACAACTGACGTGTTTGACGCGGTGACGCCTTATCAGACTTCTGCATAAAAGCATAAATGAGAGGCTTATGATCTGTTAAGATCTTGAAGTCTCTGCCTTCAACCAAGAATGAGAAGTATTTAATAGCTTCATATATGGCCGTGAGCTCACGGTCATATGCACTGTACTTCCGCTGTGAAGGGGAGAACTTCTTCGAAAAGAAAGCTAAGGGTTCCCAAATTCCGGTGAGGGAAAGCTGTTCAAGCGCAGCACCCATTCCAGAATCGGATGCATCAGAAACGACGCGTATTTCCGCACCAATGCGGGGGTGGACAAGCAGAGCCGCCGCTGATAACTCCTCTTTTACACGAAGAAAGGCCTCCTCAGCTTCGGGCGTCCACTGAACGGGACGCTTATCATTTTTGCGAGAATCGCTAAAAAGAGCATTGAGAGGGGCTTGAGAAGTGGCGGCGCGAGGCATGTTACGGCGGTAAAAATTTACGATACCGACAAACCTGCGCAATTCTGCTATGGTCTGAGGTTTGGGGAAGTTCAAAATGGCTTCAACCCTACTGGGAATGGGGCGGATGCCTTCACCATTCAGATAACCTAAAAATTCTAATTCTTCAGCAGCAAAGGTGCATTTTTCGACGTTCAAGCGAAGATGAAACTTCTTAAGTCGTTCAAGGACCGTGCGAAGATGAGAGTAGTGTTCTTCAATAGAAGATGAAGCAATAAGAATGTCGTCAATATAGAGGTATACGAAATCGAGATCACCTAACGCGCTATTGATGTAACGCTGAAAGGTTTGACTCGCGTTGCGAAGCCCGAAGGTCATATACATAAATTCGAAAAGGCCGAAAGGGGTTATAATGGCCGTCTTCGGTATATCTTCGGGAGCAACCGGAATCTGATTGAACGCTTTATGAAGATCAAGCGCCGAAAAGATTTTCTTCCCGTACAGATTATTCGTGCAATCATGAATATGAGCAGTCGGATACTTGTCCGGGACCGTGGCGGCGTTTAAGCGCCTGTAATCACCACACGGTCTCCAGGAGTTATCCTTTTTTAACTCCATATGGAGGGGGCTTGCCCAAGGGCTGCTGGAGGGGCGGCAAATTCCAGCCTCAATCCAAGCATCAAATTCGGCTTTCGCCGCCTTTAACTTATCCGGAGCTAGTCTGCGAGGACGCTCCGATACCGGAGGACCAGAAGTCAAAATGTGGTGGAAAACGTCGCTGTTTCTGGGGATTGTGGGTTTAGAAACGCCCGTGATCTCCGGAAAGTCAGCGAGAATCTTTGCACACTCCGAACCGGGGACAACTGCAAAAACAGAGTCGACCGAGACATCTTTTACAACCGCGAGAGAGTACACATTCGTAGCCGGGTCGACAAGACGATTTCTTTTAAGGTCAACAAGAAGGCCATAATGAGATAGGAGATCGGCACCGATAATAGGATGAGGAACATCCGCGATGCAAAAGCTCCAGCGAATAGGGCGTCGAATGCCCAGATTTAGCGTGAGCATCGATTCGCCGTAAGTACTAATCAATGAATTATTCGCTGCGAAAAGCTTAAAGGAGCTGGGCTTGCCGCATGCCTTAGGATTTGCTGGGACGAGCGAAATGTCCGCACCAGTGTCGATAAGGAACGACTTGCCCCATATACGATCACGCACATGAAGACGTTTGGATAAACGAGAGCCATCTGAAGACGTCTCCTCAACAGAAGGTTGAGTTAGTTTTTTGGTGTGTTCTGTTTCTGCCAATCAGAAAACTTGGAACACCATTCCCTGCAAGAACGCGGGCTATCGGGATATTTTCTATGTGCGAGGCATAAGCCTGAGGAATCGCGGCTGGAAGAGCGGCCACGCCTGCTCCTACCTCTAGTCTGGGAGCCGGATGACTCTTTTGAAGATCCAGCATTGCCGTCAATTTTCTTTATCAGTGCCTCAAACTTTCGTTCAAGGCGCTTAAAGGCAGCTTCAGCATCAAAAGGGCTGGCGTTATTTGAAGAAACGGCGCTGACCTGATGGTCAGAATTGCCGGACGCCTCAGCAAGTTTGTCAGCTACCTCCGCGAGTTTATTGAGATCAGCGATATCTGTAGCGACAAGAATCGAACGGGGATGTGGGGAAAGTTGGTCGAGGAAGACGGACCGAATAATTTTATCGTCACAGGAGCCAGGATTGAGGCCGCGAAGCCTTTGGAGTATTCTCGTGGGTTTGCCATCGGTCATCACTTCCCCCTTTAGAAGCTTGCGCAGGTTATGTTCGGCCGAGGAGGCAAAAGTGGAAATAAGGCGTTCTTTGACCTGCTTGTATATGTCCGCAGGAGCGGGGTCTAACGAGATTATATCCCTAATGGCCGATAAGGCCTCACCTCCGAGTGAAGGGCAAATGTAATCTACTTTCGTCGGGTCTGTCGTGATACACGAGTTGCGGAAAGTCGCCTCTACTTGCAAAAACCAAAGTTCGGGATCGGTCTGAATGAACGGCGGGATTTTCGGCATACGCGCGCCTTCAACACGATTGGGCGCTTGCGCAGGCGGCTCGTTTTGGCGGTCTAAACGCTGTTGCAGCTGTTGCATCTGCTGTTGCAGAGCTGCAAAGGTTTCGTCGTCTACCGGCATTTTGGCGAATAAACGTAGACGAGCCTAAAGCCTAGCACGCAGATAGCTATCCCCACGCGACTCGAGAGTACACGTGGAAAATAGAGAGAATGCCTAAATTGCCTTACGCCGCAATGCGTATCACAAGCTCCCTAGTTGGTGCTCGCAGGCACCGACAATATTTTCAAAAGCTAAACCTAAGCTAAGACTTAAAATTAACTATTAAAGTTGTCCGTAAATCGCGTGAGAAGCTAAGCGCGGCCACTTCCCCGCTCACACACGAAAGAAATGTTTCTTAAAAGAATTTTATTAAAGCCCGTGACTAGGCAACGCACAAATTTAATAAAATTGAAAAAATCTAATTCGCGTGCCTCAAAAATACTAAAAGGTTTTGCGTATCACCTTGCGCAAGAGCGAGTTTCAAAACATAATAGCACGCAAAATTCAAAATGACCGCTAAAAAGATCGACCGCTCTCGGAACGTGAGCTCACTGCGCGCGAATTCCACGAACTCAAAGCTCGCGAGTAAACACGCGGCGCACAAACAGTTCTCGGAATACGAAAACGCGCGCACGCGTGACTTTATTTATTTCGCAGGTCACGCCCGCTAATTCCGGGCACGCATACCTTGACGTAATAGCTGCAGAATGGCTGCTTCGGAGAAGACTCGACGAGGTGCTGCAGCAACCGACTTCCCGGTGCTCGACGGGTGCGGTGAAAAAGGCGCCGGTGACGGCGGCTTCACGCAAAGCCGCACCCGGAGATCTGCTTTACGTTGCTCAACAGGTGCGTTTGAAGGCGCCGGTGACGGTGGCTTCACGCAAGTACGCACCTGGAGATCTGCCGTTGAAAGCTGAGATGCCTCGGAGAGAACTCGACGAGACGATGATTGCGCAGTTGCGCTAAAGGCTCTAGGCCGTTGATTTTTTACGTGTGCGCCGGCGTGCCAGCACGCACACGTCGAGGTTTCCCGTATGCGCCGGCGTGCCAGCACGCATAGGGGCGAGAGAAAAATTCTCCTGTGCGGCGAAGTGCCGCAAGACTCGCCGAGGCTTGTGGTGCGGCACTGGATGCACGTGCCACGGGCGAAAGCAGTGGCGGCGAGAACACGCCGCGGCAGGCGCCGACTTGCCTTCTCCTCGGCTGATAGTCGGGGTCACCAATGTGGCGATCCTAGCCCCACGGCTCTCCTAGTTCCAGGAAAGGAAGGGGAGAGGAGAGAGAATAATGAGTCGAGGAGTAAACGGTAACGAGGTTTATTGAAGGAGAGTACAAAGGTGTACAGCGGATTACGTCCGCACACTCGTGGACTCGAGCAACGACTGCCGCTCGCAGGCGGCTTGACGGAGAGCGCGACATGGCGGCTTCCCCCACTCTCGCAGTTAGAGTGAGAGGGAAGATCGCAGTCCCTACAAGTAGAGCTGTTTTCAAATCAATTAATGCTATTATCAACATTTTCGTGCAAATCGCTGGACAAAAAGTATTCATCGTGATTTAATAGTAGTTTGTTGAATTTGACCTTGAAAATAATGGAAACATATATTAAAAACCCTGCAATTTGCAATGTGTATGTGCGAATTAGGCTTCTGCGCTTGATTTTCACGTGGCACAAGGTTTCATATTGAAAATCTTGTTTAGGACAAGGGACGGAACTGACATTTTGACTTTCTTTTATTGATTTTTTTTTTTTAACAGACAGTTAAAAACGCTTTCTGTAGATCTTCCACGAAAGTCAACGTCATTATATACACATTGGAGCCTGTGAAACATTTATTTTTATTCGCACATCTTTATGTAAGCTCTGAACGCCATCTGGGGTAGTTATGGCAGAATAACCCATATCTGAAACGTCTACTTTTAAGCTTGTAAATATTTTTACCTTTTAACTAATATTGTTTACGTCTATATTTATGCTCATCTATCTGTCTCTTGTTTTTACCGCGAACGTATGCTCAATTACCTCAGGCACGGCGGAAATTTAGAAATTTATAAATGGTATTGTAACTTTTAACTTAGCCTGTTGTTTTTACCTTGTAAATGGATGTAAAGGGCCTCTACTTTGCTGACTTGTTTGGCCTATTTAACGGATGCACTACTTTGAATGTAAATGGTATGATTTAAAAATTAGAGCTAATCTAATAGTTTATAGCGAACTTATACAGATAAACATTGTTCGTGAATTGATGCAAAAATTTAGTATTCTACTTTTAAATAGCTCACCGGTAAACTACCAACCATCGAGCCTGCCAAGTATGTATAGGACATCACAGGACCACCGCTTGCTAGAGCATCTCTAGACTTCTCTTGTCCTCCCAAGATGCGTAATGTTATAGATTTTTTTTTCAATAGGATGTAATGGTAATTATGTAATTTTTTTATATAGGCTTTGGCTTTTTGTAAATATTTGAAAAAATTCTTATGAATTTTAAAAATAAAAAGGAGGCGTTACACAATATAGTTATATAACTAAAATAATTTTCGCCTACGCGTACATAAAGTGCATAGGTTCGATAGAGTTTTGCAGAAGTACTATGAGCTATTACAACTCTTTGGCGTTAAGTAGGACTTTATGCCTACTGGCTGAATAATTTTGAAGTTACAACGAGGCCGCAATATGTAATATTATATCCGAGGTACAAAAAGGTTTATGTCGATACTCGACTAGAATAAATTGATTTCAGTACTTTCTTGCGTTCAATTTGTATAGAAGGATGAATAAATTTGAATAAATTTCTTCGAACAGTCATATAGTGATGGTTTCGGCGAGTTGTTTGTATTACTTGACTATTAAAAATTGATTTCATAACTTTAGTTTCTTTGATTTGCAGTGAACAATGTCAATATAGGTACTTACATATAATTTGTTGAGCATACATTAACTCAAAGAAGTAAAAGACTAATTACACTAGTATTTATTTGATTTCTTTTAAAAAATCATAAATATTATTATTTCATAGATTATACAGAACAAAACTTAGATACTTGCAATATTTTATACTTTCGTAGAAACTGTTATTAACAATACTATTTGTACAAGGAGAAAGAGGAAGAGGAAGAGAGCGAGAGAGAGAGACAGAGAGAGAGAGAGAGAGAGAGGGAGAGAGAGAGAGAGAGAGAGAGAGAGAGAGAGAGAGAGAGAGAGAGAGAGAGACTATAATACTTGCCTTAATTTAAACTTTTGTAAAAAGTTTTTTTCATAGTGTAACGGGATGGCTAGTGAGGGAAAATCCCAACAAGCCACAGGCCAGCGATGCCCTAGAACACGGTGCCGCGGGTGTCAGACTGAAATGACTTTCCCGGGGATCTGCTCCTGGAATCCCGAAAACAACGCGAAGATCGCACACGAACTTCGCTTTCCAACTAATTGGATCGCTGAGTGAAAAACGCACGCTCGAAGAGTAAAGCGCGCGGCCGCTATACTCAGATATGAAAACGACCGGCGGAGTCGTTTTCCCGCGGAGGCGGCGGTATCCGGGAGAAGGACAGGTTGTAATGAACAACGCGACGAGTAACTAGATATCACAGTATATTAAAATCAATAACATTTACATGCACAACGCACGTGCTCATTAAAACAAACTGTTAGTCCGCGCACGACAGTTAATATTCAAACGCGCGAACAATTCGGCGCGCGGCGAAGCTGCTATTCTCGAGCATGGTGTTAAAGTACGGCGGGCTGACACACACCCGCACGTACACAGCACAGAAAGCTTGCACGGGGCGATTTCCGTGCGAGCCTTTACAATAAACCAGCGAGAGGAGAGTAGAAAACTTACGTTAAGAAGGAGCAGCCGATGCACTCGGCTCTCTCTCTCGCTCTCTGTCGCTCGCATAGCAGTTGCGCTCTCTTTCTCTCTCTCTTGCTCGCTTATTGGGTCGGCAGGCGGGCTGGCTGCCGGCTCCTCGCTCGCAGTCTCGTGCGGCTCACGCGGCTCGGGATCGCTCTCTCTCGCTCTCTCTCTCTCTCTGTCTCTCTTTCGCACGTACACATACATCGGCGCCTCCACTACTCTCGCGGTAATCCTAAAACACGATAGGACGGCGCGGACGAGGTAACTTACGAGAGACACGGAGGAGATGCATTCGGCGCGAAGGCAGACACGAAGATGGCTGCCGTGACTCGCATCAAGCCGTAGCAGCTTCGCGGGTACGCGACGGGCATATTACGCGTCGCGAGAATGTTTTAATCCGGTCAGGATGCTCACGCGCTCGCGCCCCCAGTGAGCATGCCTGCTCGGCGCGGGTAAATCGAATCTCGAATTACCTAACTCGCGCACGCGTTACAATAGATTCACAATTTTATAAGAGAAAATAATAATTACATAGTGTAACAACGTTATCACTGTTTGTTATAGTATATTATCAGTAAAATTATTAAATATTATATTAGAGTATTGTTATTAACAAAAGTTTTTATTTGAATATTTTTTTAAGGACCTCGATCAAATGAATACATAAGTAAATTTTTTTTTAATACTTTAAGGAAAATTTAATAATTATTAAATTATTATTATAAATAATGATAATTGTTGGATATTATAGTAAATATATAATCTTGACCATATACTGATGTAATAGCTCTAACGCATGATACTAGTGGCGCCACCTATTCGTACTTTGGAGGCGCGGCCTATTCGAGGCGCGTAAGCGCCGTAAGCACAGAATCACTCCCTCTTGTCGTTCAGACCTCGATGTAGACGGACGTATAGACTACGGCTATTATAGCCAGTTTTAATAAACCTCATTTTTATACTGTTCAATGAATTTGTTAATTATCCACACATCACTCATTTCAACATGGTAGCAAGTCAGTGGTTGGTATGGAACTATCTTTTTTCTCTATCAGACCTTCGGGGGAGGTAGAGGAAAACACGTGGCTTGCGAAAAGTTTGCAGTAAAAAATATTGAAGAAAAAGTGCAAAACTAAGAAAAATACAAATGTGAATAAATAATAAAATATATCTTTAAGTGACAGAAGAAAGAATTTTTGGAAAATTTATGAAAATTCAAGCCGCTGCGAGCAGATTATATTTGTTGTGTGAAGCACGCTGCACGGTGCAAGAATACAGCAACTGGCAGAATTTGAGGTTATACATGTGGTAAATGGACACTAAAGGAAAAGTGAAAACCAAAGAAGAAGTAATACTAGAAGACAATGAAGATGAAAGCGAAGAAACAATTGAGGAAAAGATTGCTGAAAAACGTTTTATGAAAATAGTGCAGAAAATAATTACGCAAAATAACGTAATAAAAGTATACGAAAATATTAAATTAAAAGAAGTCGAGATGGCTAAGCAAGCAAAAATCGAAGATATAGTAATTCCCATTTTTGATGGTGCAAATTATACAAGTTGGAAATTTCGCTTAATGACTCTATTAGAATATAAAGAGTGCAAAGAGCAAGCCAAAAGAGAACGGGCTCAGACAGATAAAGCAGATGAATGGAAGAAAAAGGATTTAAAAGCAAGAAATATATTAATTAGCACTATTTCAGATAAGCAACTAGAATATGTTTGTGAGTGTAAATCAGCTAATGAAATGATTGCAAATTTGGATAAATTATATGTGACGAAATCCACGTCATTACAAATAATATGCCGAGGAAAAATTGAAGATATTAAATTAAAGAATTATGAAGATGTTGAAGAATTCTTCATAGAATATGAGAAAGCGGTGAAAGAATTTAAAGCAGCCGGAGGAAAGATAGATGAAACTGAGAAAATGCGATACTTAAAGCATTACCAGCAAGTTACAGTTATATTCGTGACCTTATCGATGACATTCCGGAAAGAAAAAGGACAGTAGATTACGTAAAATCAAAAATCAAAGAAAAGAATTTAGTCAAAAATAATTCAGAAAAGAAGAATAATGTAAGCACGATCTCAACAATGACAAACGGACAGTGCTTTACGTGCGGCAAAGTCGGACATTATAAAAAGGATTGTTGGAAAGGCCAACAAGGCGGCAGAGGTAGAGGTACTCAATCATCGAGAGGACAACGTGGAAACCAACAAGGCTACAATCGAGGCAGAGGACACGGACGCAGTTCAAATCAAAACAAGTCAACGGACGAGCAGCAGGGTTCATCATTCGAGATGTGGTCAACACAAGTATGCGGCCCAGAAGTAAAAGACATAACAGGTTATAACGTAAATAGAGAATGCGAAGGTAACGAAATAAATTGGTTATTGGACAGTGGTCCTCAGACCATATTATTAGAAGCGATAAATATTTTGAGAAGTATATAGTTTTAAAAGATCCGGTAAATGTAAAATTACCAGATGGTAAAATGTTAAAAGCGACGAAAATCGGTAATATAAAAATTAATGTTAGAAATTATTATAATGAAAAACAAATTGATTTGAGTAATGTATATTATGTAGAAGGAATTAAGCAAAAGTTGTTAAGCTTTTCCAGAATAACTAAAAATGCCACAATAACTGCGCAAGACAGTAATGATAAAATTTACAATAAATCGGGAGAATTAGTAGATATTGCAAATAAAAGTGAGAATTTGTATTCTTTGAAAAGTTATGCATTAATGAATAAAAATAAAGATAAATATGTAAATTCAGTAAGACTATCAGATAAAGAAAAATGGCATAGAGCACTTGGCCATAATTTTAATTATTTGAATAAAATAGTAAATAATAAATTAGTTGAAGGTTTACCAGATAAATTGGAAAAAATAGATATGAAATGTGTAAATTGCATACAAAGTAAAATGGCAAATATACCGTTTGAAAATAATCGAACAAAAACGAAAGAAATCCTAGAGTTAATACACACTGATTTAAATGGTCCACATAGTACTACTGGCTATAGTGGAGAAAATTATTTTCTTACATTTATTGATGATTATAGTAAATGTACTAGAATCTTTTGCATTAAGAATAAGTCAGAAGCTGCAAGTTGTTTTATTGAATTCGTAAATTTAGTAGAAAATAAATTTAATAAGAGAATGAAAAAGCTGCAATGTGATAAAGGTAGAGAATATCTAAATCGCGAAATTTTCGATTTTGTAAAATCAAAAGGAATAGAATTTTTGACATGTCCACCCTACGCTCGAATTAAATGGAGTAGCGGAGAGATATAATAGATCAGCAATGGATATAGGTACATGCTTAATGAGGGAAGCAAAAATTCATAGAAGAGATTGGCCGGAAGTAATGAAAACGGTAGCTTATTTAAAAAATAGAACAATTGCAAACACGTCAGAGAATAAAACTCCTTATGAAATATTTTTCGGGAAAAGCCAAATGTTAAAAATTTTAAAATTTACGGAAGTAGTCTTCGTAAGAGTTCCGGAAGCTCTAAGGAAAAGTAAGTGGGATAATAAGGCACAAGTAGGTGTATTAGTAGGATACGTTGAAAACGGTTATAAAGTCTTAGTTAATAATAAAGTAATTACTGCAAGGCATGTTGATGTAATAGAAGATAGTATAAAGTTAATCTGTTTAGAAAACGAAAATAGTGATTCTGAAATTAACGTAGAATTAAATGAAACGAACAACAGCGATTCTGAATATCCTTCTCACTCTACTGCGACCTTCGGGGAAAGTAGAGGAGAGCAAATTGAATTAATCGATCCGAATAATAAGAATGTAAACGATAACGAATCTGATAACGAAGACAACGAAAATAGAGATAGACTAACAATACCGCGAAAATCTCAAAGAAAGAAAAGTCCAGTAAGTAGATACGGAAATCCAGTTACTCACAAATGTACCAAATACATTCGAGGAGGCGATAAACTCCAGCGAATATAAACAAGGGCAAATAGCAATGGATTCCGAAATAAACAGTTTAAAGAAAAATCACACATGGCAAATTGTCGAAAGGCAAAAAGAAAAAAAGGTCATTGATGTTAAATGGGTTTATAAAAAGAAAAATAACGATACTTATAAAGCGAGATTAGTTGTAAGAGCATTCCAACAAAAAGAATATGTTGAAAATGTTCATTCACTTGTAGGTAAAATGCAAACGTTGAAAATTTTATTGTCTTACAGTTGTAAAAATAATTTGTTTATAGAACAAATGGATGTTGAAACGGCATTTTTAAATCGCAATGTAAAATCAGAAGTGTACATTAATGAACCAAAAGGTTACGAAACTGGAGACATTAAAGTTTGCAAATTGCAAAAGGCTCTCTATGGTCTTAGAAAAAGTACTAGAGCATGGTACGATTGTTTCAACGAATATGTCGAGAAATTAAATTTTGTAAGAAGTAGCTATGAATAATGTCTATATGTAAATAATACAAGCAAAGATTCAATATATATACTAGTCTTTGTAGATGATCTCTTAATTTGTTGTGAAGATAAAAATAAAATCAATGAAGTAAAAGCTACTCTGATGAAAAGATTTGCAATGAAGGATTTAAGCAAAATTAGTCAATACATCGGTATTGATATTGATTACAGTGATGATAGAAATAAAATGACCTTAAGTCAAACCAAATATATTGAATCATTGGTTCTAAAATACAAGCTTGAAAATGCAAAATTATACGATACTCCAATGGAGACTAATTTAAAATTAGAACAAGCTAGTGAAATTGATGAAACAATAAAATATAGAAATCTAATAGGCGAATTATTATATATTAGTACAGACACGAGGCCAGATATAGCATACAGTGTTAATTATTTAAGTCGTTACCAAAGTCGTTTTGACCAAAGACACTTTAAATATGCAATGAGAATTTTGAAATACTTATTTAAGACGAAAGACTTAAAACTAACGTACTACAATAATGCAAATAGCGAAGTATTAGATTGTATGGTAGATTCCGATTATGCAGGAGATAATGCAGATAGAATATCGACAACAGGTTTTGCAATTAGACTATACGGAAATTTAATTTTTTGGAAGACGTATAAACAAAGTACAGTAACAAAATGTTCTACTTTTGCGGAATATACTGCTATGTCTGAAGCAGTGACAGAAGTCTTGTTTATTAGAAATTTATTATGCGAATCATTTAATGTAAACCTTGATAAGCTTATTAAAATGTATTAGGACAACTCAAGAGCGATTGCAATTGCAAAATTCGGTAACTTTACAAAAAATTCAAAGCACATTGAAGTGCAGTATCATTAATTACATTAAGGGTATTCCAAAGTACGAATAGGTGGTGCCACTAGTATCATGCGTTAGAGCTAGTACATCAGTATATAGTCAAGATTGTCTATTTACTGTAATATCCAACACATCTCCTTAAATTTATAATCTTGACTTTTACATATCAATTTTCTTAAATACAATGACTTAATTTTTAATTCCATATTTTATTTATACCCTTCGAATCAGTCTCAACGCTTTTCTATTTTTCAGAAATTTTGTTTTTTCTAAGATTCTTTGTTTACGTATCTGCTAAATTAAATTGTGAGTCTATTTTTATAATATCGATTATTCCATTTTCATAGTTTTCATTAAGAGGGCGTGGTACTCATGCACTCTGTTTTACCGACAGAACTCGGTAAATTCTATATTATTAAAATAAATATATCGAATTACGTCTTATAAAGAGATAGTTGCCCTGTGCAATGTAATAATCTACCAGCTTGTGCAGTTTTGAGCCCAAATATCAACAGCACCCTAAAAAATTTTGCGAACGAAATTTCGGTTATTTTTGTTCGCAAAATTTTTTAGGATGCCGTTGATATTTGAGCTCAAAACTGCGTAGGCTCGTAGATTATTACATTGCGCAGGGCAACTATCTCTTTATAAGACGTAATTCGATATATTTATGTTAATAATATAGAATTTACCGTGTTCTGCCGGTAAAACAGAGTACATGAGTAC
Source organism: Torymus aiolomorphi (assembly GCA_036365515.1). Classification (NCBI taxonomy): domain Eukaryota; kingdom Metazoa; phylum Arthropoda; class Insecta; order Hymenoptera; family Torymidae; genus Torymus; species Torymus aiolomorphi. Next base: position 99,887,878 of record CM070875.1, on the reverse strand, counting down.
CACACCCTCTTAATGAAACCTATGAAAATGGAATAATCGATATTATAAAAATAGACTCACAATTTAATTTAGCAGATACGTAAACAAAGAATCTTAGAAAAAACAAAATTTCTGAAAAATAGAAAAGCGTTGAGACTGATTTGAAGGGTATAAATAAAATATGGAATTAAAAATTAAGTCATTGTATTTAAGAAAATTGATATGTAAAAGTCAAGATTATAAATTTAAGGAGATGTGTTGGATATTACAGTAAATAGACAATCTTGACTATATACTGATGTACTAGCTCTAACGCATGATACTAGTGGCACCACCTATTCGTACTTTGGAGGCGCGGCCTACCCGAGGCGCGCAAGCGCCGTAAGCACAGAATCACTCCCTCTTGCCGTTCAGACCTCGATGTAGACGGACGTATAGACTACGGCTATTATAGCCAGTTATAATAAACCTCATTTTTATACTGTTCAATGTATTTGTTAATTACCCACACCTCACTCATTTCAACAATAATTAATAATTAATAATTTGTTAATAGCCATATTATTCTGCTCATAATAATCAATAATTAATTATATTGGTTAATACAAAATACTTGTTTCCGTTCACTTATTTTCCGATATTTTACCAAATTTAGAAAGTTCCTAATGTTGCAGGAATAAGTCCTACCAGCAAATAATAACCAGGGTCTGGCTTAGTATTACATTGTAATACTTTTATTTATTAAGGTTCTTGCATTTCTATACCCGACAAATTAATAAAACCTCCTTCCTAACTAAACTTACAGGTCCTGGGAAAACTTCCTTATTTGTATAGTTGCTTGCTAGTTCATCTTTAGAAATAATAGAGCATTGATAATTAAAACACCGTAAAGCATAGAACAAGACTTTGCTAGAGGAATATTTTATAATACATTGACTATTTCTATCATTTTAAATAAATAAATCACATTTCACCTATGGCTTGCATTCGATACGCTTTTAGTCTTATATGTAACAGTGTAAGTACCTTTCGAAGCGAGAGTTTTCAGCTACACCGAACACTGGCCTTTATCGCTTTTTACTCTATCGCTTCACCCGCACGAAGTTTTCTTAGTGCCGACTTTTCGTCGGTAACGGTGAGAATTGTTTCACGGCCTACCTGTTAATAGCGGACGTAACTCCGACAATAATCAGCGCACTCGTTCTTTGCACGTACTCGACTCGTCTATCTTTTACATTCTGTTCACTTTCAAATATATTATTGACCTTTGTATTATGTTTAGTATTGTATATATTATTAAATTGTTCATTAAATATATTGATTCAAGTAATTAATATAATAATTAATTTAATATTCATTTCTTGTAGAACTGTTGTTGGCTACATTGAAGAAATTTTAAGTGAAATGAAATTTACTCATAAAGAAAAAAATACAAATTTTACGATTTTGAAATACATTTTAAATAATAACAATAATAACGATGGTGTCAGGATTCAATGCAATATTTATAATGAGAAAATTGCATTTTTCTTACCTAAACTACAATTAAATGAGATAAATTTGTATTTATACTTTTAAATATGTATATGCGTGTGCGTGTACGTGTGTATAATTCTCTGACATTAGCTAGTATAAAGCCTAAATATAAAATCTACATATAATCATAACTTTGCGTCGGTTATACATGAGTTATAATTTTTTCAGAAAGTATTATTAGAAACATTGACAGTTACAAAAGTCAGATCATTTACGAAAGAGAATTTGGAATATGAATTAACATTACCTCATTATTCAAGCATAACAACTTTGGGAGAATCAAATATTTTTAAAAATTTAAAACGGGCGAAAATAAATTTTGAAGATATACCTGGAAAAAAAAGGATTCATAAGTATAATTTTGTAATAAATTAACTAACACAATGTTACATTTTAATGATTACTATTTTATATAATCTCTTAATAGAAATTACAGGATTTTTAAGAAATAACTTTGTGATAAAAAATAAGTTAAATGAAAATGAATTATTTGGATCAATCAGAGATGGTCAGTATAAATTAGAAGTTCTTCCCTGTTGAAAATATCCATGTGGATTTTACATTGATTTCCACATGGAATCCATATGGAATCCATATGGAATCTATACGGATTCCATATGGATTCCACGTGGATTCCATGTGGAAATCAGTCCCAAATCGTCCTGTGGATTTCCACATGGAATTCCATATAGATTTCTATATGAATTTTTCTACAAACATTTGTAAAACAAAATCCGTATGGATTTCCATGTAGTTTTCCATGGAGAAATCCAGGTAAAAACGATATGATCCATGTAGATTACCATATGGATTTCCATGTGGTAATTTAAATGTTTATAAAAATGTTTATTTATAAAATTTAAAAATTTTTTTACTAGGGATACGTTTTTTACCATATCAGTAAAGCATAAAAAATTATAAACTATAATCTCCTCTTATGTAATTCTTCGAAAAGATTCTACAGTACTTGTTGTCAAAAATATGTATCCTAGTAAAAAAAATATAACAATTTTATAAATAAACATTTTTATAAACATTAAAATTACCATATGGAAATCCATGTGGAAATCTATATGGATCATGTCGTTTTTACCTGGATTTCCCCATGGGAATCTACATGGAAATCCATACGGATTTTGTTTTACAAATGTTTGTAGAAAAATTCATAAGGAAATCTATATGGAATTCCATGTGGAAGTCCACAGGACGATTTGGGACTGATTTCCACATGTAATCGACATGGAATCCATATGGAATTCGTATAGATTCCATATGGATTCCATATGGATTCCATGTGGAAATCAGTGTAAAATCCACATGGATATTTTCAACAGGGTTCTTAATAAAAATGACAGTGAAATTGTAAACATTGAAAGAGGCACCAAAATAGAAGTGATCGGTGATTTACAAGAATCTGGTAATAATATGTATATATTATAACTTTATTTTTAAACGACATTCGGAAACAGCCTGATTAACCATAAATTTTTAAACTCTTTTCTTGAAACTTGCTATGGTTTGTAATATTTATATAGGACAAAGTTATATTTTGAGAATTAAAAGTATGGACCATTTAAAAACATTAAACGAACCCAAGATGGAATTAGAAGATTTAATTTTAGGATCTGAAATCTTTATAACTTAGGTATTTTTTATTATAACATTAAAATTTATCATAAAAGTATATATATGTATTTATTTATTTCAGAATTAATATTTATGAATCAAAATAATTCTATATTAAAAAACAAGGATATTTAGCAGCGATTTATGAGCGCCGCGCGGATTATAAGGAATGCATCGCGAGTTCAGTGAAGGTGCCAGCGCCTAGTTTATTTGATGATGTTCGCTGTCTTGGCTACATCGCCTGTTTTGCAGTAACTACCTGGATCAAGCGGCGTTGTAACACCGTATCGAATCCATTTTTATCTAGGTTTGCGTTAAGGTACGCGTGGTGTGAGAAAAAAAAGATGTTTGTCGCATGTGTACGGAGATGATAAATACGATTAATAAAAGGGTGAGCATGGGGGGCACGAGGGATGGGGGGGCTGAGGGGTTAAGAGGGGGGCGGGGTCGGAGGCTATTTTAAAATTGAAAAACTCATAGACATAAGCTGATTTTTACGTTATTTTGAGGGGGGCTGAGGGGGAGATCGGAGGGGGGGGGGGGGGCTGAGGGGTGGTCGTAGGGGGATGAAGGGGGTTGATGTTCATAAATAATGCTAACATCTATATAATAAAGGAAGATAATTATATATATATATACATATATATATATAATAATTCTGTTTTTAGGTCTGATAACTATTCTGCACCAATGGCTGTTCGTGACATCCTAGTATATCTAGACTTATGGGATACAGCAGGTCAAGAAGATTATGATAGGCTCTGACCAATATTTTATCCACAGACAGATGTTTCTTATGTGTGACTAGCCCATCTTCATTTGAAAATGTTACCAGTAAGTAGTATCCAGAAATAATTAAAATTATTTATTTTTTAGATAGATGTAAGGATTCTAATAGCAGCAAATTTATAATAAATATAAATAATATAAATGGCCCAGTTGCTGAGATAATGGAAAAAGATAGGAAAATTGGGAAAGGAAAAAAAATTCGAAAACATTAAATCGTAGTCGTTTTCATCCTTCGAAGTATAAGGATTTAGAAAAAACGAAATACATCTATCTAATCTACCGCAACGTTGGGTCCAAACACGTTGCGTTGCTTGCTGTCTAGTAGGCAATCCACCACCAGATCGCAGCTCCACTATCCATTAGTAGAATTTTATTTCTACTACATATAGGCTCGCCAAATCAACCGACGAGTAGGCGTGTGATGAGGGTTCCAGAGCATCACTGATGAGTCCAGTCTGATAACCTTGACAAAACGACCTTTTTTGTAAGAGAATATCGTTATTTCGTTTTTTCTAAATCCTTATACTTCGAATGGTGAAAACGATTACGATTTAATGTTTTCGAATTTTTGTTTTCCTTCCCCGATTATCCTATCTTTTTTCATTATTTCGTCAGCTGGGCCATTCATATCATTTATATTTATATTTATTTTTTATTTTTCTTGACATTGTAATCCCTCTACTGCGTATTTGCCTGTAATAAAAGACAAAAAGCCACAAAGTATCTAGTTTAACATAAAACTTTATACAAAACTCTTAAAATTCAAAAGCGAAAAATTTATGTAAAGGAATCATACAAAATTATAAATCTTTTATATCTTGAAACTAAAATTAATCTGAAAATCATGTAAATCTGTATTAATGTTTCTTTACATAATTTTGGCTTTTTTGAATTTTAAGAGTATTTAGATTAAAAAATAGATACTCTATATATTTTCATTTTTAAATATCACAAGCAAATATGCAGTGGAGAAATCAGAATGTTAAGAGAAGAAGATACTTTGAGATATAAAATGATCATTAACATAGGTTTAAATGTATCTCCTTTTACCGGTGAAAAAAGTTTATTGTATTTAATCTGTCAGACAGATGTATACCAGAATGCTAATTCTTGTTATCAATTCTTCGCTGACAGCTATAACCAGATACCTGATAAAGGTGTAGTTTACGTAATGAAATATTATTGCGAGTCAAAATTTGTATATTCTCTTAAAACTCTCCTGAAAAAAAGGATATGGATAATGGAACCTGATATCAGCTGCTACTAAAAGTTTACACAGAGCCATCTGATATACCCTCACCGTATTTTATAGCAGTTTATTTTAGTATTCTTTCCAAGTTTATTGGAATATTATAATGACTGTAATCCATCATATTTAGCGGAAACTATTAACAGATCATATGCAAGTAAATAATTCTATAACCAGTTAAGAGTTAAGTAATTAGAAACTTGAAAATGAACATGTCAAATTGGATTTTTTAACATTTTTGTATGTTTTGCGTGATTACAAAGATACCAGTATCAATTGACTTAAAAAATAATGGATCTTTTTACTTTTAAAAAACTTCTATTTCTCTATAACCTGTATAATTTTCTCCATGCCCTCCCACCTTTTTAATTAGTATATTTTGTTAATTATTTTCTGGCTTTGCTAGGTAAAGAGCGATTGAATCACATTAGCAGATGATGGATCCACCCTTATTCGCAAAAGATTTAGATTTAAAGGTGAGGCAGAGTCTGGGAAGGAACACTCAGGTGCACATCATGAGAAAATGTGAAAGAAACACACGCTTTGACATCTCACTGGCTGTTGTGCCTTAGTTTTGCGGATTAGATGCAATAGAACTGTAAGAAAAAAGAGTTAAGTTTCTCATCCACAAATCTTTCTCTATCCTGGTGATACGTCTGAATCTGAAACACCAATTTCTGCTTTCGAGGGCCGCTTACAACTATTTCAAGATCTACTTAAATTACCCATTGATGAAAATGTTAGTCAAATGATTTTGCTAATGATTTTTTTAAAGCAAATGAAATATTTAAACAAATTGAAAAGCTTTTAATAATGTGCATGATCAAAATAAACTTAATTTTTTATAACTTTAGATTTTCATGTATAATTTATACATTTAATTTTCAATAATACATGAAATATATTTATAGATTATAGCCATGAAGCATGAACAGAGATTTTTAAGAAGGATTTAACTCTGAAAACGTTTCAAGCCGTTATTTACAATTTTTCGATCAAGAGGACTTTACCAATCATCAGGACCGTCAATCAAGAGGACAATTAAGAGGATTTTATGAATCAAGAGGATTTTATCGATCAAGAGGACTTTTTTAATCAAGAAAAAATTTTTAATCAAGAGGATTTTATTAATAAAGAGGATTTTTTCATTACTTTTCTTAATCAAAACAAGCATGTAAAACAAGAGGATGCTTCCGATCAAGAGGATTGTTTCATTAATTTTTTAATCAAGACAACCATGTAAAATAAAAGGATTTTTTCGATCAAGGAGATACAGTAGATCATTTATAGAAAAATTTCAAGAATAACAGCAATTAACTCTCAGCTCAGCTTCTCACACTATATAGTCTGGGTGCTGAGGGATGTCTACATAAGCATCTGGAATTGCCTCGGTAACCAAACGTCTTCCTACGTATTTTTAGGCGAAGAATTTGAATCTGTTTTTAAGCTTAAAAATATTTATTTATTTTGTTACTAACAATTTAAAAAAAAAAAGCTTTTTTATATAAAATTTAAATTTAGAATAAAAGAAATGTCATTCTTTTTTAAGGAAAAAAATACGTTGAAATAATGTATCACGTCTCAGTAAACCAATCAAAATAAATGGTCTGTTTATTTGGTATTAACAATTATATGGCAACTCACTGTTTTTGTGTTTATCAAAACATGATACATTATTTCAATGTATTGCTTCCTCCTAGAGGAAGCTTTGTGATAGTAAAAAAAAAGTTTTTGAGAAAATGTGTTAGGAATGTTGTTTAGCAAATTTGGAATCGAAAAACACTATTTTTAGAAGATGTCCGTATGGATGTGTGTGTGTGAGTGTGTGTGTGTGTGTGTGTGTGTGTGTGTGTGTGTGTGTGTGTGTGTGTGTGTGTGTGTGTGTGTGTGTATGTGCGAGCGTGCGTGCGTGCGTGCGTGCGTGCGTGCGTGCGTGCGTGCGTGCGTGTGTATACGCTCATATATTATGATCTATTTGACCGATTTTAACGAGAGAGGAAACCTTTGTTTTTATTTTGCTTACGCAGTTGGAGTCAATATTATATTTTTGAAAAAATCGATTTTTTTGTTTTTTATAGAGATTTTTCAATTTTGAAAATTTTTATTTTTGATTTTTTTAATATTTAGAACGAATATTGTTTATATATTATGAATTCTCTGTATCCAGAATAAAATTCTCTACAATTTAAAACAAAAAGTCGATAGCTATATTTCGTCATAAGTTATTGATGAAAACGCAATTTTTTTGTAAATAGGTTATATTTCGAAATTAAAAAAAGATATTGACATGAATATTTTTTTGTTTATAAAGAATATTGAGTACTATAACTTACTTAATTTTTATGTTTTTTTATTCATTATTTTTGGAGAGAAAAAAATAATTTATAAAAAAAGTGTTTTTTTTTGTCGTTGCTTAACTAGAGTAAAATTGGCTTAATCGCTTTGAAATTCATTGTAGGGGTAAATTTTGTATACGAAACGAGAGAGTTCTTGGCGCAAAGGGATTGATCCATGAATTTCAGAGATATTTGAGGTTAAAATTTTTTCACTTTTTTTTTAAATCGTTATTTCTCTAGAGCGGCTCTATGTATCTGAATGGGATAGGTAGCACTCGAAAGAGAATTAAAATACCAATAATTTCTAAAAAAAAAAAAAAAAATTTCTAGTTATCACGGTTCTTTTGTTATTAACAAAAACGTAAAACCTGAAAAATGAAAAAAAAATGAGTTTTGTATGTCCAACGATTACGGGAGTAAAATTGTCGTAATCTCTTCAAAATTCCTTGTGGAGGTAGATTTTGGATAGCTCTTGGTCGAGTTCTTTGGGCAAAATAATTAGTCGATAAATTTCAGAGATATTTGAGGTTAAAATATTTTTAACTTTTTTTCAAATCGTAATTTCTCGAGAACGGTTCGATAAATCAGCTCCAGATTTATGGACAATTTTGTATGTGATATAGATATTATGTATGTGAATTTTCATCAAAATCGTACTATTACTTTTTGATATTCAACATTTTCCTATTTTACAAACTCATTTTCTTTGTCGCCGGATAACTAGAGAAAATTGTTTTAATTTCTTTAAAATTTGGCGGACATGTAGAGTGTATATTATTTATTATATGTGTTCTTAGGGTAAAAGAATTCGTTTACGTATTTCAGAGATATTCGAGGTTAAAACTGATTTAGCCCTCTTTGCATATCGTAATTTTTCGGGTATATGTATACTAGAAAATGGAAATGACGCGTACTACGCGTGCATGTTGTTCACTTGCTTTTGTTTTTTTATTGAGGTTAATTTACAGCGCGCTTCACCGATACATGAAATTAGATAGATACGATGGCGAATTAGATGCCGAAAATAGGTTTAACAATACTTTTGACTGCACTTCGATATTAATCGCGTTCTTTATTTTATAAATGGAAAAATAAAATTTATAGATAATTTTGTGTGTGGTACAGGCAACATATTAGTGAAATTTCATCAAAAAACATTATCTATTATACCGAATATTGAAGTACAATGATTTGGACGTAATAGGAATGTAGGAAAGGGGTTCTTATATATGGTACAGTGCATGTGTGTTAGTTACACTCCAGGTAGGTAGGTTATTTTTTATTTTGGAATAACGATTTCTAAGAGAGTATTTAATATGTCGACGTAAAATTTCAACCACTTATTACACTTGGCGGGGGCAATATTAGATTAAAATTTCAAGTGATTATCTTTTATTAGCGATAGATATTAATATCTTTGAATAAAAAAGAAAAAGTTTTGAAATTCATTAGCGATTTTTTTTTGTCGTTGCATAACTAGAGAAAAATTTACTTAATCGCTTTGAAATTCCGTGTAGGGGTAGATTTTGTATACGAATCGAGTGCTTTCTTTGGGCAAAAGGATTGGTCAATAACTTTCAGAGATATTTGAGGTTAAAATTAAAAAAATTTTTTTTTAAATCGTATTTTCTTGAGAACAGATCGATGGATTATCCTGAAATTTATAGACGAATTTGCATTTGAGATAGGCAATATGTATGAAAAGATTTGATCATGATTGATCGATAATTTTCAAAGAAATTGAAGATTAAAAAATTTAAAAAATTTTTTGAAGAGTTTTTTGAAATTGGAATTTATTGAGAAATGTTTCTTTTTATGTATAAAAACAAATATTACTGTATAAATTTGTCTTCATTTCAACCGATTAAATGGATCGTATTTTTAACCATTTTCGTACCCTATCTTTGATTGCTTGTAACTTACTGAAAAATCAATATTTTTTAATGAAGTAGGGCTTAAATTTTAGTTATTACTATCTACCTTTATAATTTTTCTTCCTCGTTTTCGTATCTTCAATATTTGCAATACGACAGTCAATAGAAGAGACATAATTTTTTAACGAAATAGACGATATGTGAGATTAAATGGCCCATGTCTCAAGAAAAAGGGCCCATTCGACAAAATGTGAGCACTGTGCTTCATTTTTAGGTACCAGAAATCGACTCTCCAATGCCTGCTAAAATCCGTTTCCCGCAGCTGAAACCCTCTCCTTGTAAGCTTCAGTCTCTCCACGGATCGCCTCGCGTGCGCATCGACTTCCCCACCTCACGCTAAGTACAGTTTCAATAAACCGCAAAATTCCAATCGGAAGCACTAGGTCTTTTTATTTGCGGCGCCTAATTACACACAATGGCTATACGGGATTTATGGATTCTCTGATTAGAGATCTAAATACAGTTTTTGAAAATTCAAAATGGTTACCAAAAATTGAAATATTATTGAATTTTGCTGAAAATTGTACATAGGAGGCTTTTCGATTTGATGATAACGAAGCTGAACTCAGATTTTGAAACTTCAGAATGGCGGATCGAAGATGGCTGCCAAAAATTGAAATATTACTAGATTTTGCTGAAAATTGTATATAAGGGATTTCTGGATTCGCTGATTACGAATCTGAACACAGATTCTGAAAATTCAAAATGGCGGATCGATGATGGCGGCCAAATGTGGAAATATTACTTGATTTTTTTTTTGCTAAAAATCAAAGGGCGCGGCAGCACCCTGCACAGCTAGTATAAGGAACGGAGTGACGGACGACTAAGCGGAGCGCCGACGCACCCTTTATACATTGGAATAGCTTTCTAATCTTACTTTTTTTTAGTCATATTTCCCTTATCATTTTTTATATACGTAGATACAGAATTACTCTCATCGGCAGCCTTTTCTATGTAGTATATTATATATATATATATACAAATGCTTTATGTGTTAATTTTTTTTTAATGCAGCTATTAATGAGAAAAAAGTGTAGTTGTTAATCAGGTATCGAGTTTCAACAAGACCAAAATAGCAAAGGATCAATGGCAAGACTTTTGCGATAGGATGAATCTCAAATCTTAACTGCGTGTATTTTTTAAGTGACAGCTCCATTAAATTTTGTAAGAATTTTCTCATTACATTTTTAAAGTTATATAATGAATCTCAAATGTTAACAACTATATTTTCCAATAACAGTGCCAAATCATTTTATGAGAATTTTCATAATAGTAATTTAAAAAGGACCGTGAAAATGAAGTGTTACAAATTCAAGATTAGATAATATTTTATACAAGTTTATACAAGCATTTTATTTTTAACACTAATTGGATATGAAAACTCATTATTATATAATAAAATACCAAAATTGAAAGGTGTGAGGCAGTAAAACTATCAGCTGCCATACATACAAATCATATAAATGCCTGTATTACACTTTTCAATACAACTGTTAGCAAAAATAAAGTGCATGCATCATAAGTATAAGAATTTTCTAGAATGTCCGTGCAGTCAAGAACTCTTAAATAACACTAACTGTGAAATGTCAAGAACAGTAGAATATCAAGAATAGCTAACGATAATGATAAAAGTTACGAAGGTTCAGTGTGTATGGGAGGTGGTACTTCGTTGCTTTTTAAACTGTTGACAAGGACCAAGGACAGTAATAAAATTTTTATTGGAACCTAGAATAAGTTCTCGCTGTTTTTTTTGTGAAAATTGATGCTTTATTTAAAGTATGTAGTAAATAGCATGTCACCCAAAATATTGCCCATCACTGGTCACCACTTTCTCCCATCTTTCTGGCAATTTACGGATTCCATCTGAGAAGAACTGCTCGTATTTTGAAACTATCCAAGAATCGACCCATTTTTTAGCATCATCATAAGAATGGAAGTGCTGTTCAGCCAAGTCATGAGCCATCGACCGGAACAAGTAGTAGTCAGAAGGAGCAATGTCTGGGCTATACAGCGGGTGAGGTAGGAAATCCCATTAAAGCGCCTCCTAAGTTTCTTTGACGACTTTTGCAACATGTGGCCGAGCATTGTCATGTAACAAAATCACCTTGACATGTATCTGCTCGTACAGCGGCCGTTTTTCCTTTAGAGCTCGGCTCAAACACATCAATTGCAGCAGTTCATAATAAATTACACCCTGCTGATCCCACCAAATGCAGAGGAGAAGCTTCGAAACATGGATATTTGGCTTTACGGACGATGTTGATGCATAACCGGACTTACCCCACGATTTTTTACGCTTAGGATTATCGTACTGTATCCACTTTTCATCGACAGTCATGATACGATGCAAAAAACCTTTCTTTTTCTTCCGTTGAAGCAGCACTTCACACGTGAGAAAACGCCGTTCGACGTCTCCCAGCTTCAACTCATACGGCACCCAATGTCCTTGCTTCTAGATCATTCCTAACGTTTTCAAAGGTTTCGAAACTGTTGTCTCATCTACTCGTAATGATTTTGCAAGTTCAGCTAGCGTCTGACATGAGTCTTCATTTAGTAATTCCTTCAATTCTTGGTCTTCAAACTTTTTTGGTGCACCAGCACGTTCTTTATCTCCAAGATCAAAATCGTTATTTTTGCAGCGTCGAAACCAGTCTCAGCATGTCGTTTCCGACCGAGCATGGTCACCGTAAGTTTCAACAAGAATCCTATGCGCTTCAGCTGCAGATTTTTTTTTTAATAAAATAGTGCAATAAAATTCCCCGCAAATACTCTTTACTTGGCACAAAACTTAATATTTTTAGTAGTAAGAACAAAAAACGCTGGTAACACTATGGCGAACTAACATACACTTAAGTTCAAGCTTACCGACAGTACTTCCTTATAGATGCGTTAGCATCTGAAATTACATACACTTGTGGGAAAATAAGCCCCATAGTTCTACTCGTTCCGGAAATAGGAGGGGAAGGAGAGAGAGAATAGAGAGTCGGAGAGTTAATAAGTAACAGGAGGTGATTTATTTAGGTAGTTAGTGGGTGTACAGCGGACACACGTCCGTACGCTCTAAACTCTGAGCAACGACTGCCGCTCGCAGGCAGATTCTCGCCGTTCGCAACATGGCTGCTTCCTTCACAAAGAGAGCGAGAGGGAAGATCGCAGTCCCTATACACTACCACCCCGCCCAAGTGCCAACGTAATACATGAATATAAAAATATAAATATAAATTTCAGAACTTAGTACTTACTGTGCTCGGTAGCTCTTACAATCTGTGGAAAAGATATCACTGTTGATCACAGTCACATTAGGCTTTAGATGCAGAGACAAACGGTACCTTCTTTTTTGAATAGGTTTTTAGTACTGGTCGATCGACGGTTGTGGGCTCATTGCCATTTGAATCACCACCGGGAGGAACTTCGGAGAGATCATCGCGGATTACATATGCGGGTTTTAGGAGTTCTACCGATACACTGCGTAACGCTCCTCGTTAACTTCGATATCGAAGACGCGATCGGACGGACGCTTTAATACTTTATATGGGCCCGTATATGGCCTTTCTAATGATTTTTTAGCCTATTGCGCATAAATACATGAGAACAACTATACAAGTCTTTAAAACAAAATGCACGTTTTTTATAATAGTGACAGGGACTGGATGGATCTGACGCATGAATTCGCGAAATTCTTCAATAAAGAAGATTGAATCAGACGTAGTCTTCAGGGAGAAAAACTCACCTGGAAGGCGCAAGGTAGTACCAAACAAAAATTCAGCGGGAGACGCATTTGTATCTTGCCAGAGATGACAACGTAAACCTAATAAAACAGTACTTAGTGTCGGGTCCAGTCCTTGTCCACATGACACATGATCGCCGCTTTAAAGGTACGGTGCCAAAAATCATCTCTCGCGAGTTTATTAATTTAAAACAAATTTTATAGCTGATATTTCTTCCAGATGTTGCCATAGCCTTGTAAAAAAAATTGGGGATATGAAAATCGATCCGGAACCTTTCCCTTAGGGGGTACAATGGAGCTAAAATAGCCGAAAATACACGAAAAATAACGTGAAAAAATCATCTCTCGCGAGTTTATTAATTTAAGACAAATATTATGGCTAATATTTCTTCCAGATGTTGCCATAGCCTTGTAAAAAAATTGACGATAAGAAATTCGATCCGGAACGTCTCGCTTGGGGGGTGCAAAGGGACAAAAATAGCGGAAAATTCACGAAAAATAACGTAAGAAAATCATCTCTCGCGAGTTTATTAATTTAGGGACAATTTTATGGCTGATATTTCTTCAAGATATTGCCGTAGCCCTGCAAAAAAATTGGGGGTATGAAATTCGTTCCGGAAACTTTCGCTTAGGGGGTGCAAAGGGGCTAAAATAGCCGAAAATACACGAACAATAACGTGAAAAAATCATCTCTCGTGAGTTTATTAATTTAAGACAAATTTTATGGCTGATATTTCATCAAGATGTTGCCATAGCCTTGCAAAAAAATTGGGGATATGAAATTCGATCCGGAACCTTTCCCTTGGGGGGTTTAAAGGGACTAAAATAGCGGAAAATACACGCAAATACACCGAGAAAAAATCATCTCCCGCGAGTTTATTAATTTAAGGCAAATTTTAAAGCTGATACTTCTTCCAGATGTTGTGTTAGCCTTGTAAAAAAATTGGCGATATGAAATTCGTTCCGGAAACTTTCGCTTAGGGGGTGCAAAGGGGCTAAAATAGCCGAAAATACACGAACAATAACGTGAAAAAATCATCTCTCTCGAGTTTATTAATTTAAGACAAATTTTACGGCTGATATTTCTTCCAGATGTTGCCATAGCCTTGTAAAAAAATTTGCGATAAGAAATTCGATCCGGAACGTCTCGTTTGGGGGGTGCGGGGGGTCTAAAATAGCCGAAAATACACGAAAAATAACATGAAAAAATCATCTCTCGTGAGTTTATTAATTTAAGACAAATTTTATGGCTGATATTTCTTTCAGATGTTGCCATAGCCTTGTAAAAAAATTGGCGATAAGAAATTCGATTCGGAACGTCTCGCTTGGGGGGTGCAAAGGGGCTAAAATAGCCGAAAATACACGAAAAATAACGTGAAAAGATCATCTCTCGCGAGTTTATTAATTTAGGGCCAATTTTATGGCTGATATTTCTTCAAGATATTACCGTAGCCCTGCAAAAAAATTGGGGATATGAAATTCGTTCCGGAAACTTTCGCTTAGGGGGTGCAAAGGGGCTAAAATAGCCGAAAATACACGAACAATAACGTGAAAAAATCATCTCTCGTGAGTTTATTAATTTAAGACAAATTTTATGGGTGAAATCTCACCAAGATGTTGCCATAGCTTTGTAAAAAAATTGCCGATATGAAAATCTATACGTAACCTTTCGCTTGAGGGGTGCGATCGGGCTAAAATGGCTGAAAGTATACAAAAAAATACCGAAAAAAAATCATGTCTCGTGAGTTTATTAATTTAATATAAATTTTATTGCTGATATTACGACAAGATATTGTGATGGAGTTGTAAAAAAATTGCCAATATTAAAATCGATCTGGAACCTATCGCTTGGGGGATGCAAAGTGTTCACGACTCAGCGAGAGCGCCCCCCTATTCCGGCCACAGACACACACGCGAGAGAGTCGCGCTACTCGGCGCTCTCCACGTGTCTCTCTCTACCGCCCCTCCATCTACCAAGACGCCTGCCGACGGTGCCTCAGTCAGTATCACGCGCGACGGCCGAGAGAGAGAGCAGCAACATCAATGTACGCCGCGAGGCACGACGGACAGCTTTAATAAAGCCACCAACTTATCTCCACACGAAACGCCTACTATTTTTGAACCTCTACAATCCACGATCCAATCACATCAACACAAAACATTTGGTCCTTCGAGCCAATGGCCACATCAAGGAGGAAAAGTCTTTCTTTCTTCTATGTCTACTCTCGAGTGGCATAGGGAAAGCTACCTTTCTCCCATACAGGTACGCATCAAAATTGTTCGTGGTCGTGAGTGCCGAATAAGTCGCATGTGCCCGCATGCCGACTTCGCGCGTATGTTGCTGTCTCTCTCTCTCTCTCTCTCGTTATCACGCCGTCGCGCGCGAGTAAGCCTATTACTAAGGCTTACTTGGGGAAATAGCATTCTCAATTGCTATTCTCCCCATCTCTAAAAACGCCTTGGAGTGCGTCGCTAGCGACTTCAAGACATTGCCAAGAGCGTGCGCTGTAAAGCCAGCTCTCGAGTCACCGCGTTCGTACGGTGACCGGCAGCCATCTTGTCTTGTAGCCAAGAGCGTGCGCTGTAAAGCCAGCTCTCGAGTCACCGCGCTCGTACGGTGACCGGCAGACCACAAGACTCGGACAACCAGCGTGCATTGTACACGCTCGGGGTCCACAGCATTTCTCTACGGAGTACCCGCGTGCAGCGTACACGCTACGGGGCTCACATAAGCCAAGTCACGTAGTACCCGCGTGCAGCGTACACGCTACGGGGTTTACACACATCAAGTCAGGGTCTACCCACGTGGAGCCTGCTCGCTGCCTCTCCATCAAGCTGCGCGGTGCTTGCCGTGCATATAGCGAGCTTTCCACGAGGGACGGAGAGACGTATACAAGAAGACGAAGAACAGGGCGCGCTACGTCCAGGACATCGAATACGTCTTCACCAAGAGGATTAGGAGGAGGACGAGTCCAACTTCGCCACAGGGGTCGCGCACATCAACGGATCAGAGCTGTTCTCGGACGAGTCCATCTTCTTCGCATCTATCGTCGATCCGATTGCGCTTGGATACTTCGACCTAATACTTGAACACACGTATCGTTCCAATTTGTTTATTTAAAAATACTTTTCAACTATTGTCTAGTCAAATTAGTGCTTTTTTTTTCATTTAATGAAAATTTAAATTTAATTGAGATTAATACAATTTGATTGAGTTTGAGTTTATTATAAAATTTATTGTAATATCTAACTAGTCTTGAGAAATTGAATGCAATTTCGACCTAGCAAATACTTATTTTACTTGCACCTTGCAGTTATACTGCTGCCTGTTGATTCAAATTTGGACTGCAACTTCGACTGTTGACCCGCACCTGGACGCATCTTCAACAGCTGACTACGTTGCAGAGCTAGCTGCGATCACAACGTCTGCAGTAACTTCACTTCAAGTTCTTCACATCAACGTTACGGATCATCAGCTGATTCATCGTGGGAACGAAAGCAGACGCAGTCAACGTCGCGTCGTCAAGCGCATCTCAACTTTCACTGTAGCATAAGTATTATAACCTAGGTTAAGACTTAGATGTAATTACTCTCACTACTTCTTACTTTACTCTCGAGTGGGTAAGAGTAGTTTACTTAAACCTAAGCTCAAATAGTCAAATTCGTTACTAGTCTAATTAACTTGATCTCAAAATGGAGGGACTACATACTAGACAGTTGTTACTCCAAGCTAAAATTACAAACTCCTTTAAAAATTTCAAATCTAAGGATAAAGATAACATGACGGAAGGTTACGCGGAATCATGTCTCGCCGGCCTTGAAGCGAATTATGCGACTTTTCAGTTACATAATGAGTCCATTCTAAAGCTTGAGGTTCTTGATAAAGATCATGTCTATTTTACTTCTAATATATGTGATTTGGTTGAGGATAGTTTTTATGTCCGTCCAGGAGAATTTCTCGATTACTTAAAAACTATTAGAACAAGAGTTGCCAATCAAGGCCCCTCCAACTCGAATGTTGCCCCAGTTGCGACAAATCCTGCTCATGTAACTAACGTTTCGTTTCAATCTTTACCGAAGGTAGATTTACCAAAGTTTTCGGGGAAATTCTCTGATTGGGAGAACTTTAGGAATGTCTTTCGTTCGGTCATACATCGTCGCGAAGACTTAACGCCTGTTCTAAAATTGCATTATCTTCGCACTCACCTTACAGGTGAGGCACTTGAGAAAATCAAATCTCTTCCCATTGCTGGTGACAATTATGAACGTGCATGGACAACTCTAACCGAGTATTACGAAAATCAGCGGCGTATTGTTAGCTCTCATATCTCAGAAATCTTCTCGGTTAAGCCGATGAAGTCAGATACTTCATCAGAAGTTAAACGCGTGTATAGGGAAATCTTCAATCCCATTGCTAGTTTAACCTCTCTAAACAGAGTTGCTCAATTAGGTAGTGATTTAATCGTTAACTTTGCGTTAAATCGGCTTGATTTAAATACAAGAAAGGAATGGGAAAGACACTTAGGGGATAGCGTCGATCCACCCACAATAGAACAACTTCAAGCCTTTCTTCGAAGTCAAACCCTCACCTTAGAGGCCATCGAAGCAGGTACTAGATCGTCTTCTAATACTAACCCCAAAGCTCAAACCTCTAATTCAAAACCTCGCAAATCAGAGCATGACAATGCTCAGTCGGTTTATTCTCATCAGACTTCTCCGACGAATCCCTCAAAGAAGAAATGTTCATTTTGTAATCAATCTCATTTTACAAATCGATGTGAACGGTTTCTCAATAAAACGGTTCCTGAACGAAAGGGATTAATTAAATCTTCAAACCTTTGTTACAATTGTCTAGAGACGCACAACGTTAAAAATTCCAACTACCGATGCTTTCTTTGTAAAGCTAAGCATCACACTCTGGTGCACTCTGACAACAATCAATCAATCAGTTCGTTGCAGACTGATCAGATTGACTCAGCGACCAGCACCTCTAGCCCAAACTGTGGCAATTTCGTCATCACAAAAGTTGATGATAAACCCGCTTCTCAAGCATTCATCACAAAAGTTGATGATAAACCTGCTTCTCAAGCATTCATCACAAAAGTTGATGATAAACCTGCTTCTCAAGCATTCATCACAAAAGTTGATGATAAACCTGCTTCTCAAGCAGTCTCCCTCAATAGTGGAGACAGTACTAATTGTACAGGAGTACTTTTAGCTACCGCTAGGGTTAACGCCCTTGGTCCTAACGGAACCAAAATTCAACTTCGTGCGCTGATTGACCCTGGATCTCAAATCTCACTTGTTACACAAGCTATGTGTAACTTGCTATCTCTAAATTGTAGAACCAGTCACACGCACATTCAAGGTATAGGTGAAAAGACAGCTGCTGTTTCTTCTAAAGTTGCTCGTCTTACTATAGAACCGCATTTCGATTCAACTTTCTCCTTGGAAGTTGATGGCATTGTTTTGCCAAAACTCTCGTCGTATAAGCCTCCCGTCGTAAGGGGTAATACAAATTTCGAATACTTAAGAGGGCTGCAACTAGCAGACTCCAAGTATCTCGAACCTTCACGTATCGATATTCTACTCGGTGCTAGCGCTTATGCGCAAATCATTGAAAATCAAATTGTTAAGGGCCAAAGTCTTCAGCCGATAGCACTTAGTTCCAAACTTGGATGGATCTTGACAGGTAATCTCGCATCCACAACTCCAGAAATAGGGCTAGATTCAATATCCCTTCATTGCTCAACTACCTGCGAGCAAGAAGCCAAACTATTGGAGCTCGTACAAGATTTTTGGAGGGCGGAGGAGATAGTCAATTACAAAAAATCTTACTCGCCAGACGAACAAGTCTGTGAGGAATTTTATCAAAAATCAACTCGTCAAGATGAAACAGGGCAATATATTGTAAGCCTACCCTGGAAAAATCGTGACCAGTTGAGCTCTGCTCATCTCGAGAAATCTCATTCAGCCGCATTACGCGCACTCACTGGTCTAGAATCAAACTTCGCTAAAGACGAGAAACTCAAAATAGCTTATACAGAATTTATGAAGGAATACATTGACTTAGGTCACATGTCTCTTCAAATTCTGATTCATTTTCGAACAACTCTCAAGCCTTCTTACCACATCATGGTGTTTGGAAGGAAACTAGTACGACTACCAAATTACGTACTGTGTTTAATGGCTCGAGTAAAACCAAGTCAGGTGTCTCGGTCAACGATCTTCTACACGTTGGACCAAATCTACTTCAAAATCCCGTCGCTTTGATCTGTGCCTGGCGTAGGTATAAGATCGCTCTATCAGCTGACGTGGAGAAAATGTTCAGGCAGATTGGTGTCGAGCAATGTGATCAACCCTTTCAGTCGATTTTATGGCGTTTTGACAAGAGTGAACCCATTCAAACTTATCGATTGACAACAGTGACGTATGGCTTGGCATGTTCGCCTTTTCTAGCCATACGCACGCTACTGAAATTAGCCGAAGATTATGGCAAAAATCACCCGATCGCAGCTGAAGCTGTTCGTTCAGAAATGTATTCTGATAATGTGTTGTCTGGAGCACACTCTCTTGAAGAAGCACTGCAGAAACAAGATGAGCTGGTTCAACTCTTTAAGCAGGGTCATCTTAATCTACGAAAGTGGACTTCGAATAACTCTGAAGTGCTTTCCTTCCTACCCTCGAATATGTTAGCTGCAGATACGATCTCTTTATTTGCTTCAGAAACATCTGTACCTATTCTAGGTATAGATTGGCAACCTAACACAGACTATTTTAGTTTTCACATCGAGAATTCCCCCTTGGAACTACCATTTACTAAACGTTCAGTTCTTTCGAGAATTGCTCGGATCTTTGATCCTTTGGGATGGTTAGCGCCTGTAGTGATCACTGCAAAAATTATTATGCAATCGCTATGGATTCTAAAGGTTAGTTGGGATGAGGAACTTCCTTCGGAAACTTCTAATCGTTGGCAAAACTGGTTACAAGATCTTCCTTCGATCTCAGAGATCAAAATCCCTCGCTGGAGTGGATACACACCTCAGTGTGAACTTCAGTGTGAACTTCTCGAAATACACGGATTCGCAGACGCATCCAAATTTGCGTATGGTGCAGTAGTCTACCTGCGCTTAATTCAAGACCAAAATGTACTTGTCACCCTTCAAGTGGCTAAAACGCGAGTAGCCCCGCTTAAAACTCTAAGCATACCTCGCTTAGAACTGTGCGCTGCGTTGCTACTTGCTCGTTTGGTGCAAACTTTCATCGAATCATTCCCTATTAAGATCGCAAGTATTCATCTATGGTCAGACTCGGCAGATGTCCTCTTTTGGTTAAAGGATCACCCATCTAGATGGGGTGTTTTTGTAGCTAACAGGTGTTCGGAAATTCACACTCTATTACCTGAAGCCTATTGGCAGCATGTGCGATCAGCCGATAACCCCGCTGACGTTATATCACGAGGTATTGAGCCTTCAAAACTAGCTTCACGTCGCTTATGGTGGCAAGGCCCCTCCTGGCTTTCTGATAATCATGAACCTTGGTCGAGCTCTCATGACGAGCTCAACTTTACCGTAAATAGTTTGAATTTCCAACCTAATTACACTCTAGTCGCAAGTAAGAGCACTCCAAATTCTGTTGAGACCACTCTAGAAATTTGGAGCCTTATTAATAATTACTCTTCGTTAGATAAATTGTTACGGATGGCTTCGTATTGCTTTCGTTTCATTAATCGAGTCTGCTCGAAAATGGAGCGTGCGACATCTTCAAATTTAGGTGTTAGCTTCATCCCTGTTCTTCAATCCCTACTATGCCAAGACTCTTCGAGTTCATAAGAGGTCAGCGCTAGTGAGATTGAGAACAGCAAACTTTGTTTGATCTACCTAATTCAGAAAGCCTATTTTAAGTTTGATATTTATCAGTTAGCAAGGACAGGTAAACTTTCGGCTAAAAGCCCTCTGTCACCGCTAAACCCCATGATAAAAGTCATTTGCTCAGGGTGGGCGGTCGACTCTCTCACTCTCTTCTCGAAGAAGATGCTAAGCATCCTCTTATTTTACCTGCTAAGTGTCACTTTACTACTTTATTAATCAGGGACGCTCACCAACGTACGCTTCATGGTGGTGTTCAGTTAACCCTTGCTACACTCAGACGACGATACTGGATTGTTAAGGGACGAGCTGAAGTTAAAAGAGTCATCAGAGCATGTACTACTTGCTCTCGCTATGCTGCGCGAGTGCCCTCCCAATTAATGGGCGAACTACCCAAAGCTCGTGTTTGTCAGTCGTCACCTTTCGAACGCTCTGGCGTCGATTACGCCGGGCCTATTCATCTGCGTCTCACTAAATCTAGAGGTAAAGGCACGATGAAAGGTTATATTGCCATCTTCATTTGTATGGCCACCAGAGCCGTTCATATTGAGGTAGTTGAGGATTATTCAAGTGAGGCGTTCATCGCCGCTTTTCATCGTTTCACGGCTCGTCGAGGTCATTGCAAGGAGTTATACTCTGACCAAGGTACTAACTTCGTCGGGGCAGATGTTCAACTAAGACAGATGGTAGATGCTTCGTCAGAATTCTCTTCTCGAGTTGTTCGGTCTCTTACAAAAGAAGGAACCTCCTGGATTTTCAATCCTCCCAGTGCTCCCCATTTTGGAGGCATTTGGGAAGCAGCCGTTAAATCGGCTAAACATCACATGCGCCGAGTCATTAGGGATCAAGTTCTCACTTTCTCTGAACTTGCTACTCTTATGTGTCGCATTGAAGCATGCCTTAACTCCAGACCTTTAACCGCTCTCACTGACGATCCTTCTGACCTTGACTTCCTATCACCGTCACACTTTCTCATACAAAGATCTTCATTTATAGTTCCTGAAGGAGATGTCACCAACGACAAAGTTCCAGCAGGAAAGCGCTGGCTCTTGATCAGTCAGCTGGCCCAGCACTTCTGGAAGAGATGGTCAACGGACTACCTGACGTCCCTGCAATCCCGTCAGAAGTGGAAACATCCTCAGTCCTCCGTCGCAATTGGGGATTTAGTGCTCATTCGCAATGAGCTCACGCCACCAGCAAAGTGGCCCATCGCACAAATCACAGAGATCCACCCAGGGAGCGATGGCCACGTCCGTGTGGTTGATCTCCGCACGGCCACCACAACGCTACGACGCCCCATCGCCAAAGTCATACGTCTCCAACCTTCGGATTAGGGACCGTTCGCCAATCTGGCAAAGGTGGGCGGAATGTTCACGACTCAGCGAGATCGCCCCCCTATTCCGGCCACAGACACACATGCGAGAGAGTCGCGCCACTCGGCGCTCTCCACGTGTCTCTCTCTACCGCCCCTCCATCTACCAAGACGCCTGCCGACGGTGCCTCGCCGCGCCGGCCGGCTCATTCCGTCAGTATCACGCGCGACGGCCGAGAGAGAGAGCAGCAACATCAATGTACGCCGCGAGGCACGACGGACAGCTTTAATAAAGTTATAGAATTTGTAGCTAATGGCCGTACTACCAAGGTGTTTTTTATAAGTAAAACAATTATTTACAACGTTACTTTCCGTAAAAGAATCTGACAATACGTTTTAAATAACCTGAAGAGGGGCGTAATAAAATGTCCGAAACGTTGTAAATAATTGTTTTACTTATAAAAAACACCTTGGTAGTACGGCCATTAGCTACAAATTCTATAACTACACCAAAACCTACCATTGGCTACATCTAACCAAGCTTTAATAAAGCCACCAACTTATCTCCACACGAAACGCCTACTATTTTTGAACCTCTACAATCCACGATCCAATCACATCAACACAAAACACAAAGGTACTACAATAGCGAAAAATACACAATAAAGACTGAAAAAAATCAGCTCTTAGGCGTTTATTTATTCGAAAATTTTTGTTTTTTTTTTGTATTTTTTTTCTGGAGGACCAGATGGGTACAAAGATATTAGAAATGTACATTTTATAGTTTTTTCAATCCGCAATTACTCAAGAACGGTTTCATCTGAAACTTTATAATTCATAGGAGATATTGTATATTGTACCTCATTAATTTTTCTATGTTTGTTGTTATATTTTTTCTTTTTTTTTTAAGGCAATATAGCTTCGGTTTTATTAATGCTATAAAAGCCAAATAATTTTTCAAAATATGGCTTATTGATATAAGGTAAAGTATGCAATAGTGGGACAGTTTCGAGCATACTTTTTTTATAATCTTTTCTAGTACAAAAACGAAACATAATACATGAAAACTCATCAATAGATAGCTCGTGTTTCGGGGTTTATTTAAAAAAACAAGTTTTTTTCGTTGCTGGTGTTTGAAAATAAGGGCTTTCAACCAAAATAACTATTGTCTGATCTTGTGGGTCACGCTAATTTACTTGGGAGCAGTAGTGGGACATCCGTTCGGATGCAATAGTGGGACTATACTTTTTAACGCGTTTCTGACTGTCCCATTACTGTGATATGGTCATCAAGAGGTACCTAAAGTGGGACAAGGATTTCGCTATACGCATTCGGAAAATTAGCCTCGATACATTGAGCCAATGTTGCTATTTCTTTTACTCCGAAACGCTTCCTTCTGGTCGAAAATTCAAGTTGAAAGTTCAGTCATTTTTCTCAAAGTATATCATGTTTTTGACTGAAAATGAATTTTATCATTCGAAGGTACAATTCTTAAACTACGAAACTCTAATTTTTTGAGTTCGAGAAATGAAGGGTTCAACAGTTACAAGATGAAGGTCATGTGGAGTTCAAAATTAACCCAATTTCATTATTTAATAAAATAACTTTTCAAACATTTATTTGGCAAAACATAATTTTCACGCCCTCCTTATATATAAAAACTTTACTCAAAAATTTTTTTCGAGCGATTTTATTTGTACTCCCATGAGATATACTCGTTGAAAAATTGGACTAAAGTTACAAAAATGCACATTCCTACTTATCGATATTACAGTTTCTTTTTAATTAAAAAATTTCTAAACATTTATTTGGAACAACACAATTTTCACGCCCTTCGTATATATCAATACTATACTCAGAATTTTTCTGAAGCGATTCTTTTAGTACTGTCATGAGATATACTCTTTGCAAAATTATGTCGGTAACACACACATCCTTTTAAAAAGTCAGCGACGAGCGGCCGCACGCGCTCTTTGCGCTGCGCCCGAGCGAGATCAACATACTAATAAATGTAGTGAACCATTTCGGTTTTTCATACTGGAAAACATCATGAAACAAAAAAGCCTCAAACATCATTTTTATTAGTAGGTCATAATTTTAACTTTCAATCCTGTTAATTTCTAGTTAAATTTCTAATTTTTTTTTTATTTTAATTCGAATAGGTATGATACAATTGGGAAGTTCCTGATGCTGTAAATCGTTTTAGATCTAACTTTCCTGTATCTGCTAACATGTAATTTGATATAGTGAAACGATGGAGTTTCAGGCACTGTTTTTACTGAATCTAACCTTGGTTTTAGTTTATGTATTGTTTTTAAATATTCATCTTTTGATGAAAAAAAGCTAACAATATTTGCAAAATATTTTGTTACCCTCTCGTAAAGATCTTGTGGCGTTGGTATATAATTATCAGATACTTCCCCCAAACTTGTCCACCTAACATTACTTATTACGAAAGCACCAATTCTATCACATCCATTTTTTCCGTGAGCAATCCGATGACAATTCAACTTCAACAGAAAAATCTTCATAGTGGTGAAGAAGATTCTACACGTTGTGTATATTTTTTAAACATTAACTTTTTTAACGAAATCAAAACATTTTTTAATGTAATTATTATTTCTTAGATTAGGTAAAGTGCTACGGCATCGTAAATTAAATTGTCTGAAAAAATTATCATTCTTTTGTGTTTAATTTTAGGATCTGATCTTTTATGGTAAATGACTATTGTCGTCAAAGTACATTGATTATTATTATTATAGTATAATGATTGCGCCACATCTTATCCAATGAGAGCATAGATTTCTGAAAAACATAGAGAAATTAAAAATGCTAAAAAAGTTAAATGTATGACCTATATTAATAAAAACGATGTTTAAGAGCCCGCTGGGGCGCAGCGCGAAGCGGGCGCTCGCCTCTGTCTTTTTAATCTTATTACTTTTGAATCCTTCATTTCTCCAACTCAAAAAATTAGGGTCTATAAGCATAAGACTTGTACTTTCCAATGGTAAAATGCATTTTGAAAAAAGAACATGGTGTACTGTGAGAAAAATGACTTTGAACTTTCAACTTGAATTTTCAAGCGGAAGAACGTGTTTCGGAGTAACAAACATAGCACTATTGAAAAGAGCAGAAAAAAGTGTATCGATATATGTCTTTTGTTTTTTCCTCAAAGACTCCGCATACTATTATAAGCAAGTTAAACAGAGCGTATTTTATGCCCACAAATGCTCCGCGCGCGCCTGCTGGCCTGCTCCTGCGGCGGACGCTCTCACATGTTTTCGAGGTTCGAGCGCATCGGACTCACGCAAGCCAGCGGCGGCCGTGCGGCCGTGCCGACTCTATCCGATTCCACCCGCTCCGCAGCGATTCCAGGAACTGATCTCGCGCTGTATACAGTTTTGTTCGAGCGCCGCCGACTCTCGTGAGCTGCGTCAGCCGAACCTTCTACCGCTTCCCCCACTACGTCACGACTCAAGTCGCACTGATCGTGTGTATATGAATAGATATCTATATGTTCGAGAGTAGCGGAGTCGCACGAGCGGCGTGAGCCAACGCCGGCCGGGCACAGGTCATCACTTCCCGATTTGCCGACTTCGCTCCAATTTGGCGCACTTATAGCTCGTAATTTAATAGATGAGTAAACATAACGCTAAAATCAACTTTTCAATAAAAGAAATTATAATTAATGGTAAAAATTTGTTTTTTCGTTTAAGAGTAATTTGTCTAATTCTGTTTATTTCTTTTTTGTACATTAAAACTAATGTTAGTTATAGGTTAAATAATTAACGTACTTAAAGCCAAGGGAAATTCTTCATAATGTGAGAAAAGTGGAGCTAATAGTTATAGAGAGAAAACCCATTTGTAAAAATAATCAAATTTGCTTTTGTATGGATAGGTGCAGTAAATATGAAATTCAAATTTAATATCAATTTTGTTAAGTGGGAGAGATTACAGATATATCGCACTAGTTTGTTCGCTGCAAAGATTGGTTCATAAATCCTAAAGATATTTCAGATCTGAATTGATCCATTGCTTTCTTCCAAATCACAATTTTCCGTGGTAATATTATATATGACATACGTGTGTAAAATCGCATTAAGATTTGGCAAAAATTGAGTTTTCATATTATTTAAAATAAAAGCGACTGTAAAATCATTAGTATGTGATGAGTAGATTTCAGGATTTCAAAGAAATTTAAACCAGACAGAACTTATTGTTTCTGATGTTGCATACATTATTAAGAATAACATCGTTATATTGTCAAATATGATTTTCAATTGTAATTTTTCGTTTCCATAATATTGTATTTTTCGAAAAATCTCCAGTCATTGACACGAAATTTCCATCTTTATCGGATGCACGAGCATTTTTTTTTAGAAAAACTAACAGGAAAATGTTTCGCCGATGCAAATGATTTTCTCTACTTGAGTAACGCACCCTAAATTCTGTAACGCATGCATCTCGTAGTCCACAAATCTAATGGGAGAAATCAGTACATACATAATCCTATTTTTTCGATTCAGTATGCCTAAAATGCGATTTTACATATACATAAATTTTACAAATCGTTTTTACTCCCCCTGTATATATATATGGATCGATACACGCGCGAAAGATTATTCTACACTCGTGTGCTTGTCACCACCGCTTCGCTTGGGCAACAAACCTCATACTCGTGCTAGAATCAACGCTTTCGCACTTGCATCGAAAACTGCTATTAAGTATAAGAAGAAACTATTTTCTAAACTTAAATTAAATGAGAAAAAAAATTACATTAGGCGCCCCTAACAGAAGGATTGGTGTTACATGGTACCATGGTCTTATACTTGTTCGCGCCAAAATAGTGTTTTTTTTGGACAGTTGCTTGAAACATGCTCTTTTTCACGACTAAAAGTCGCATAGAAAATCGCGGATTCCGAGCGTAAGATGGGAAAAGATGAAAAAAATCCATTTTTTCAAAGTTTAGAGAGAAAAAAATTCTTACCCGCTACCTACAACGTAATTTTGTAAAATTGTTCTCTTAGTGTAAAATTTATATCTTATATACTTTATGGCTTGTTTAGAATGATAAAAGATAATGTTTAAAGTTTCAATGGTAAAATAACAAGAGTAATTACCACTTATACAAAAAATTGAAAAAAATTACATTTCGATTTAAAATAAATATAAAAAAGGCGCATATATTTGTAATAAGCTATGCAAATAGAAACAGAAAATGCAATGATTTCTAACTGCATAGTACATGACTCGAAATCCGCGACTCGCTATGCCTACACAACTTTCATGCATACAAAAAGGACCAAACATGGATTCGTCACGGAAAGTAGAGCTATTTCCGAGTCAGGTAAGGAATTTTCAGCTGATTTTAAGCCCATATTGCACAATAATGCTATTTGGATACGCTTGCCCGTCATTCGATTTTACGGACTCGTTTGCAAATGTACAAACGCCATTGCACGAACGCGAAAATCGGGTACGTGAAATCGTATTTTACGTCGGCAAAAGAGTCGATAACATCAAATATTACGGACACGTATATCAAAAACTAATTTTGTTTAGAGTTTAGTGAAGAACATTTTCCGAAACGTAATGGAGGTATGAAAAAATAGAGAAACCAAAACCATTTTGGTTTGTCAATTGATTTCTTACAAATAAAGTATTGTAGCGAAGAAATAAGACTTGGCATACTAAAGTAAAAAATAGTTTTTCTCAGATATATTTTATATTGGTCTATTATTACAAATATATTCATCCCTTAAAAGAATGATGAAGGAAATGTGAATCCGAAATAAAACCTTTCCGGATTGGACAAATCTGTCTAAAACGAGCCCACAATTGGTCGACGGAGACTTTCACTTACGGTCTTGACTGACTGAGATGAATAAAACCCGCAAAGTTTGGAATAATGAAATATTTTCCCCAATTTTTTCACAAGTTAATAGCAACACAATAAATAATTTTCAGCCGTAAAAATAACTCAAATTCATAAACTCAAGAGAGCGGATTTGTTTTCAGTCTTCTTTATGTATTTTTCGCCATTTTAGCTCATTTTCACACCACAAGAGAAAGGTTCCGGATTGATTTTCATATCGGAAATTTTTTTACAAAGCTATGGCAACATCTGGTAGAAATATCAGCCATCAAATTTGTCTTAAATTAATAATCTCACGAGAGATGATTTTTTCACGTTATTTTTCGTGTATTTTCGACTATTTTAGCCCCTTTGCACCCCCGAAGCGAAAGGTTCCGGATCGAATTTCATATCCCCAATTTTTTTGCAAGGCTATGGCAACATCTGGAAGAAATATCAGCCATAAAATTTGACTTAAATTAATAAACTCGCGAGAGATGATTTTTTCACGTTATTTTTCGTGTATTTTCGGCTATTTTAGCCCCTTTGCACCCCCTAAGCGAAAGTTTCCTGATCGAATTTCATATCCCCAATTTTTTTGCAAGGCTATGGCAAAATCTGGAAGAAATATCAGCCATAAAATTTGTCTTAAATTAATAAACTCGCGAGAGATGATTTTTTCACGTTATTTTTTGTGTATTTTCGGCTACCTTAGACCCTTTCCACCGCCTAAGCAAAAGTTTCCGGATCGAATTTCATATGCCCAATTTTTTTGCCAGGCTACGGCAACATCTTGAAGACATATCAGCCATAAAATTTGTATTAAATTAATAAACTCGCGAGAGATAATTTTTTTTTCGGTGTTTTGCGAGTATTTTCCGCTATTTTAGTCACTTTGCACCCCCGAAGCGAAAGGTTCCGGATCGAATTTCATATCCCCAATTTTTTTGCAAGACTATGGCAACATTTGGTAGAAATATCAGCCATAAATTTTGTCTTAAATTAATAAACTCGCGAGAGATGATTTTTTCACGTTATTTTTTGTGTATTTTCGGCTACCTTAGACCCTTTGCACCGCCTAAGCAAAAGTTTCCTGATCGAATTTCATATCCCCAATTTTTTTGCCAGGCTATGGCAACATCTTGAAGACATATCAGCCATAAAATTTGTATTAAATTGATAAACTCGCGAGAGATAATTTTTTTTTCGGTGTTTTGCGAGTATTTTCCGCTATTTTAGTCACTTTGCACCCCCGAAGCGAAAGGTTCCGGATCGAATTTCATATCCCCAATTTTTTTGCAAGACTATGGCAACATTTGGTAGAAATATCAGTCATAAATTTTGTCTTAAATTAATAATCTCACGAAAGATGATTTTTTCACGTTTTTTTTGTGTATTTTCGGCTATTTTAGCACCTTTGCACCCCCGAAGAGAAAGGTTCCGGATCGAATTTCATATCCCCAATTTTTTTGCAAGGCTATGGCAACATGTGGAAGAAATATCAGCCATAAAATTTATCTTAAATTAATAAACTCACGAGAGATGATTTGTTCACGTTATTTTCCGTGTATTTTCGGCTATTTTAGCACCTTTGAACCCTCGAAGCGAAAGGTTCCGGATCAAATTTCATATCCCCAATTTTTTGCAAGGCTATGGCAACATCTGGAAGAAATATCAGCCATAAAATTTGTCTTAAATTAATAAACTCAGACTGTATCAATTTTTTTTGTAATGTATTGTCTAGTCGGGGTGGTTTTAGGGATGATTTAGAGAGATGATCACTTCGGAAATAACTTATTTTGCAGTTTATACATGTTTTGTTCATATCTCTAGGAGATAATATCAAAAAAACCGAATTTGGAAATTTTCGATATTTCGTTCACGAACGTTCAGAACTTCAGACACATATTCGCCGCAGGGTAATACGCAGTAGTGCGAATACGCTCGCAACCTATTAGAGACAAAAGAGCCGTGAATAAACGCGATGCGAATTACGAACCGTGATTGGAGGTGATGACCGTTGGAGCACCATAGCGAGAGACCCAGATGTCATAAAATGCCCTGGCAACCGTTTGTGCCGAAATTTCACGTAACGGAACTGCCTCAACCCAGCGCGAAAAGCGATCGATCATGGTGAGAACATACTCAAAACCATTGCGATTAGGGAGGGGACCGGCTAGATTAATGTGCATGGTCAAATCGACCATCGGCTGCAACGAATTTATCAGGTAAAAGTTTGAC
This sequence comes from Torymus aiolomorphi, assembly GCA_036365515.1. NCBI lineage: Eukaryota > Metazoa > Arthropoda > Insecta > Hymenoptera > Torymidae > Torymus > Torymus aiolomorphi. The sequence continues at coordinate 99,857,427 of CM070875.1, read as the reverse complement.
GTGGCGAGAAATTTTTAACTATTGACAGTCAAGATCATTTTTACACATACGTGGAATATCACGGTGCATATTGGGCCAAACGTATCTCTGCCTTATGAGACGATCTGTGACTTTCGGGCCTGAGTGAGCAGGCTTGTGGAACATGTTGAATGTCGAATGGCCTCACCGGTGATTTCGCAGTAAATCGTAGTATGTGCAGGATCCTATTGAATACGTTTCAACGATAGCGGATAAAATAGAGATTCGCGAATAGCTTTCAACTGTGCATCAGCTTCCTGCTTCGCTGCTAGATAGTTGAGGTCAATTTCTACGGGCAGTCTGATGGACTCGACGCGAGAAAGGGAGTCTGCAACCATACTATCTGCACCTTTAATGTATTCACTTTGGGTAGTATATTGAGCGATAAGGGACAGCTGACGCGTTTGCCGCGGAGACGCCTTATCGGACTTTTTCATGAAAGCATAAATAAGAGGTTTGTGATCTGCTAAGATCTTGAAGTCTCTGCCTTCAACTAAGAACGAGAAGTATTTAACAGCTTCGTATATAGCCGTGAGCTCGCGGTCATAGCGCTCTATTTCCGCTGTGAATGAGAGAACTTCTTCGAGAAGAATGCTAAAGGTCCCCAAATTCCAGTTAAGGATAATTGCTCAAGAGTCAGAAGCATCGGAGACGATGCGTAACTTCGCGCCTATGCGGGGATGAACAAGTAGGGTTGACGCTGCTAATTCTTGTTTTACACGGATGAAGGCTTCCTCTGTCTCAGGCGTCCACGGAACGGGACGTTTGACATTTTTGCGAGAATCGGTGAAGAAATCGTTGAGAGGAGTCTGAGTGGTCGCAGCATGAGGCATGTTGCGACGATAGAAATTCACAGTGCCGAGGAACCTACGAAGCTCTGCGATTTTTTGAGGTTTGGGGAAGTTCAAAATAGCTTCAACTCTGCTGGGAATGGGGCGCATGCCTTCACCATTCACAAGATAACCTAGAAACTCAACTTCTTCGACTGCAAAGGTACATTTTTCGACATTTAAGCGAAGATGAAACTTCTTAAGTCGTTCAAAGACCGTACGTGCGAAGATGAGCATAGTGTTCTTCGAGAGAAGATGAAGCTATGAGGATGTCGCTAACATAAAGATATACAAAGTCCAAGCCACGTAGCGCGCTATTAATATAACGCTGCAAGGTCTGACTGGCATTTCTGAGGCCAAAGGTCATATACATGAATTCAAAGAGACCAAATGGGGTAATAATAGCCGTTTTCGGTACGTCCTCAGGAGCAATAGGAATCTGATTAAACGCTGTATGATGATCAAGCGCCGAAAAGACTTTCTTGCCGTGAAGGTTGTTGTAGCAATCATGAATATGCGCAGTCGGATACTTGTTTGAAACTGTGGCGGCGTTTATGCGCCTATAGTCACCACAGGGTCTCCAACTGTTATCCTTTTTTAACTCCATGTGGAGGGGGCTAGCCCAAGGACTGCTGGAGGGGCGGCAAATTCCAGCCTCAATCCAAGCATCAAACTCGGCCTTTACCGCTTTCAGTTTGTCTGGGGAGAGTCTGCGAGGACGCTCCGCAATAAGGGGGCCAGAGGATATAATATGATGAAAAACATCGCTATTTCTAGGGACTGTGGGTTTGGAAACCCCCGTGATCTCCGGAAAATCAGCGAGAATTTTCGCGCACTCTGAACCGGGAACAACTGCAAAAACAGAGTCAACCGAAACATCTTTTACTACCGCTAAAGAGTAGATACTAGTGGAAGAGTCAACAAGACGACTTCCCTTAAGGTCAACGAGAAGGCCGTAATGAGATAACAGATCAGCACCTATAATGGGATGAGGAACATCCGCTATACAAACGCTCCAGCGAATGGGGCGTCGAATGCCCAGATTAAGTGTGAGCAACGATTCGTCATAGGTACTTATCAAGTAGTTGTTCGCCACGAATAGCTTAAAGGAGCTGGACTTGCCGCAAGCCTTAGGATTTTCTAGAACGAGCGAAATATCCGCACCAGTGTCGATAAGGAACGACCTGCCCGAGATGCGATCACGTACGCGGAGATGTTTGGACAAGTGAGAGCCTTCTGAAGACGTCTCCTTAACAGAAGGTTGAGTTAGTTTTTTTGTTGGAGATTTTTCGCCTGCCACTTAGCATATTTGGAGCACTACTCCCTACACGATAAAGGGTTGTTAGGATATTTCCAATAAGCGAGGCATAAGCCAGAAGGGACACGACTAGTAGAGCGAGCGCGCCTAGACCTACCTGTAGTCTGGGATCCGGATGACTCTTTTGAAGAACCCGAGTTACCGTCTATTTTTTTTCCAGGGTCTCGAACTTTCGTTCAAGCTTCTGTTCAAGCGCTTGAAAGCAGCTTCAGCATCAAAAGAACTGGATTTATTTGAGGAAACGGCGCTGACCTGATGGTCAGAGTTGCCGGAAGCCTCAGCAAGTTTATCGGCTACCTCCGCGAGTTTATGAAGATCAGTAATATTCGTAGCAACAAGAATCGAACGGTGATGTGGGGAAAGCTGGTTGAAGAAGACGGACCGAATAACTTTATCGTCAAAGAAGCCGGGGTTGAGGCCACGAAGCCTTTGAAGAATTCTCGTAGGTTTGCCATCTGTCATCACTTCCCCCTTTAAAAGCTTGCGCAGGTTATGTTCAGCCGAGTTAGCAAAGGTCGAAATAAGGAGTTTTTTACCTGTTTGTAAATGTCAGCAAGAGCGGGGTCTTTCGAGATTATATACCTAATGGCCGATAAAGCTTCTCCATTGAGAGAAGGGCAAAGATAGTCTACTTTTGTCGACCTTATTGTGATGTTCGAGTTACGAAATGTTGCTTCTACTTGCAAAAACTACAGGTCGGGATCGGTTTAGATAAATGGCGGAATCTTCGCCAAACGCGCGAGTTCGATACGGTTAGCCACCGCGGCCGCTGGTTGATTAAGATTCGCGAGCTGTTGCCTAAGAGCTTGCATATCCCGCTGCAATGACTCCACCGTAGCCCCTGCGTCGTCGTTGGGCATTTCGATAAATAGCAATGAGCGAGAGTCTAAAACCTAGTACGTAAATAATTACTCCTACGCTCCCCGGTGGTAAGCGTAGGAAGTAAGAGAGGAGGTCTAACCCCTCCAGTGAGATTTCAAAATGCGCCTAAATTACCTTACGCTGCTGCGTATTACAAGCTCCCTAGTTAGTGCTCGCAGGCACAAACCATGATTTCAAAAGCTAAGCCTATGCTAACAAATTTTAAAACTATGTTGTTACTAGGCGACGCGTAAATTCATCAAAGTCACGAAGAAGTAATACGCGTGTTTCACGAATGCTAAAATAACTTTCCGAGTGACCTCGCGCAACAACGGGCTTAAAAACACGATGGCGCGAAAAGTCCAAAATGGCCGTCAAGATGGCTGACAAGTTCTCGGAACGCGTGACCGTTACGCGCGAATTCAAAGCTCGCAAGTAAACACGCGCCGAACGAGAACAATTCTCGGAATTCGAAAACCGCACGCACGCGTGATTTTCACTAATTTCGCAGGTCACGCACCTTTGAAAATTATGCTGAAGACTGGCCGCCTCGGAGAAGGCTCGACGAGGTGCTGCAGCAGCTGCCTTCCCGGTGCTCGACGGGTGCGGTAGAAAAAGGGGCCGGTAACGGTGGCTTCACGCACCGCACCCGGAGATCTGCTTCGAAGAGATGAGCTGGTCAAACGTTGCTCCACAAGTGCATTGAAAGGCGCCGGTGATGATGGCTTCACGCGTCAACGCACCCGGAAATCTACTTCAAGTCGTCAAAGTACCTCGGAGAAGACTCGACGAGGTACGATAGCTGCGGCGAGGCGGCGCCTACACAGCTACCCGCGCTGACGGCTGCAGCGACTTGGAATTTCCTTGGTGGCAAAATGCCGTAATCGTTGCCGATGCCCGAAATTTACGCGTGTGCGCCGACGTGCCAGTGCGCCCACAACGTAAGATGACAAAAGTCGAGGTTTCCCGTATGCGCCGGCGTGCGAGCACGCATACGGAAAAAAGGCAAGAAATCACCTTGATGGCGAAGTGCCGCAATCGTTGCCGAGGCTTGGATTTCCACACGTGAAGGCACATGCCGCGGACAAAGGCGGTCGGCGAAGATACGCCGCTGCAAGTTGAAACCCGCTGTCCTCCTCTTCGGCTTCTACGTCGGGGTCACCAATGTGGGGAAATGAGCCCCACAGTTCTATTACTTCCCGGAATAGGAGGGGAAGGAGAGAGAACAGAAAGTCGGAAAGTTAACAAGTAACAAGAGGTGATTTATTTAGGTACTTAGGAGGTGTGCGTACAGCGGACACACGGGGACTGTTTCCCCCACTCTCGCAGAGAGAGCGAAAGGGAAGATCGCACTCGTACACACTTAGTCCTGGTAACGCCATCTGTCAGGAAACAGCGAGAACTTATTCATGGACCTAATAAGTTATGTTTGTGGTTACAGTGTTCCAGAGTTTCTTAAGGTGGTTCTCCTCGGACTTTCTAGTCAAAGCAGTGCTAAATGTAGAAGTTACCCAAAAGTTAAAAAATCTATAGTTGTAATGCGATTTATTTATTTAAAATGGTAGAGATAGTCCGTGTATTATAAATAAAGTGTATTTAACATGATAAAGATAACTTTTTTTACAAAATGCCGATTTTTTAGAAACTAGATATCATCACTACAAACAATTGTTGATAAATCACTAGATTTTTTTTTTTTTCTCAACCGATTTTAGTTTTCAAGGTCTCAATTTGCTCCTTAAGAAATTTCATGGTGACTTGCCGAGAGAAAAATCAAAAAATATTCAAAACTCAGAAAGTTATAGATAATTGTTCATAAATTCATGCACGTCGTTAAAACAAAACATTCTTTTAATTGGCTATAACTTTCTGAGTTTTGAATAATTTTTAATTTTTCCTTCGGCAAGTCCCCATGAAATTTCTTAAGGTGATGTGATACCGTGATTTCAATATTTTTTAAATCAACATTCAAACGTTTATTTGGAAAAAGACGACTGTCAGGCGCTCCGGACACGTAAACACTATATTCAAAAATTTTTTTGAGCGATTCTATTAGTATTTTCGTTATCTGTGCTCGTTTTCAAAGTAGGTTAATTGCAGATTTCTACTTACCGACAGTACGGTTTTTATTTAATTAAATAAACTCTGATCATTTTTTTTGGAAAAACACGTCTGTCAGGCGCTCCGTATATGTAAATAGTATACTCAGAATTTTTTGTGGATGATTCTATTGGTATTTTCATGAGATGTACTCTTCTTAAAATTATGTCGGTATATAACATCACCTTAAGGAGCAAAATGAGACATTAAAACTAAAATCGGTTGAGAAACAAAAAAGATTCCAGTGATTTATCAACAATTGTTTGTAGTGACGATATCTAATTTCTAGAAAATCGCCATTTTCTGAAAAAAGTTATCTTAGTCATTTTAAATACACTTTATTTATAATACATTGACTATCTCTATCATTTTAAATAAATAAATAACATTACACTATGATTTTTTTAAATTTTAGGTAATTTCTACATTTAGCATTGTTTTGACTAGGGAGTCCGAGGAGAACTACCTTAAAGAAGGTTGAACTTATTCAACTATATTAGAATTCACAATAATATCTGAACTGTTGGAAACAATTGCAATATATAAAAAAGTTATGTTTATAGAAATTAGTCTTTAGTGGTTTAGAATGTTGATGGTAAAGAATGTTAAAGTACATGAAATTTTTCTGTGGAACGTGCGCTTGATCAGAACAAAAATTACTTATTTTTAATTAAATAGTGGTTTTTACGATACATTATTTTCAAGATTACTACCAGTTTTAATAAACAGATACCTATATTTATTCTATAAAAATAAATGATCTGAGACTATTAAATACAGATGTTGCAGAAGTGAAATACATGTATGAAGATAATGATAATGTCAAAGTTTCAAGTTAAGTTGTCAGTTATTAAAATACAAAATGTTTGTTTTCATGGGAGAAAGTAGAAAATAAAATCAACAAGTACTTAGAAGAAATAAATATTTGGCTAGCACTTAACAAACTAACACTAAATGTAAAGGAACCTGTGTACATAACTTTTGGTAACTATTGTGATAGTGTTTCCGAAGATATGAACATACGCATTCAGAGTACTAAATTGAGCAGGGTAGAATACTGTAAATATCTAGGTATAATTATTGATTATAGGCTAAAGTGGGATAAACATATTGAATATATAATAAAAAAAACTAAATATATAATATATATACTGTACAAATTATCAACATATATGCAATCTGACACACTTAAGACATTATATTATGCATTTTTTCATAGTGTCATTAGCTATGGAAATATTGCATGGGGTGGTGCATATAAAAACAACTTGAAATTACTAAAAAACATCCAAAATAGGATTTTAAAAATTGTAAACAAAAGTATGTTCAATCGAGACAATCCCTTGAATCTAAAACAAATTTTTGTTTACGAATGTGTAACGTATCATTATAATGAACTTAAGAATTTATACTTAACATCGACTAGCAAAACTAGAAATAAACCTATAATACCACCAAAGTATTCGAAAACTGTTAGTGATAAAGATAACTATGTCAGAGCGATACAAGTATTTAATTGTCTTCCGAAATCTAATCCAAATCTTAAAGTTCTAGATATCGCAAAAAATTATAATAAGAAAAAGCTAAAAATATGGATTGGTACTAATATATTCTAGAATTTAAACAAAAAAAAAAACAAAAAAAAAAAATAAATAAATAAAAATTTAACTTTCCAGTATGGGTGAGATAATCAACTGTGGACCAAATATATTATTTATAGTGGAATCTTTGAGTCCATGCCCAGTTTGTATGTTACTTAAGTTTTTTTAGTTTTAAGTACACCGGACCTATGTACCAGTGTAGCTATGTCTACCTGTATAGGATGTTTGCTGCTTCAGAAATGTAACTATGTCCTGAAGTAAGCAATAACATGTGATACAACATATACTACTCTAGTTTAAATAAATAAATAAATAAATAAATAAATAAATAAATAAATAAATAAATAAATAAAATGTTTGATTAAAATCCAAATTGAACAATCTCTAGATATATTCAAGTAGTTATTATGGCACCATGGGGCATACACAACAAACCCCCACCATTGCCCGTTCCCCTACCACTGGTGGGATAATACCCCCTCCCACCAGTAGTGGTGGGGGTTTATTATATCTACCGCATAGTGCCACAATATTCAAAATTTAACTCTATAATATGAAATTTAACTCTATGATTTAAAATTTAACGCTATAATTTAAAATTTAACTCTATAATTTAAAATTTAATTCTATGATTTAAAATGTATAATATCTAACTTTAGAATAAGGAGTACCTTAGGATAGGAGTGTGAAAGGTAAGTGAAAACAAGTTTGATACATTTAAATCTTTTTATTCATTAAAAATATAATATTTTCTAAATATAATGATACAAGTTCATGTATTAAAGACATAACATCATAAATGGGTATTGATATTGGTATATTATTTTTTTTAATCATTATTTCATCATAAACTTTATCAGAATCAGGTATACCGAATTTTTCCGCAAAAGTTAATAAATCATTCTTAGAAAAATGCGTATATTGTGATGATTGTGATTCTTGCAATTTTTGTTTGAAATAATGACAAAGTTTATTAATAATATATTATATGTTACATTTTACGTCTAATAAAAATCTCACTCTCACACGTATACAATGTTTTAATATTTTTAATCCATCAAAAGAAACTTTCTTAAATATTAAACTACGTCGGTACTGCTTCGTTGGTGGTTGATCATCTGACGTCTGTGAATCTTCTTGTTCTTCCACAAGTTCAAATGCCTTGTCGCCATAGCTCATAATAAGTTTTATGCTAAAATGGCTAAAGGGTATCTTTGTATCCAGCACATCACCATCTTCAGTTTCAAAAAAATTTTCAGTTACTGGAAAATTTTCTTCAAATAAACGCCAGTCAGGCACAGTAAACGGTATACCGACAAAGCCGCTACCACTAAGACGGATGATAGGTAGAAATTCACCACCAATTTTCTTATTTTCTAGACCAATTGTAATTTTCTTGGTATAAGATTTGTTTAGTCCGTACACCATCGGCAGCAGCTGATGACAATAATATTTGGAAGCACTTTGTTGACCAGCCATTGTCGTGTATTTACGCTTGGCAGTATTATTTTCAGCAGGAGTGATGGAGTGAACTAATGAATAGACTGCGCTAGACGCTCTTTTTATACTATTCATACTGATGATGGAGGAGTTTTCTATTGGAAGGGGTAGGATAGTAATGGGGGTGGTAATGGTAGCGGGGAAATATGCCCCTATACAATTTTGAAACATAATTTTTTTGATCATTTTTGTGTAAGTTACAAGACCCGCAGACATGTAATGTAAAAACATGAGACAAAAATAACCACATGTATCTGAAGTAGTGACTTTGTAGTTGTCGTGAATTCCATCGAAATTTCATTTCTTCGAATACGGTTTATATGGTCGGGTATGTAAGGAGGTACACCAAAACTATCAAAGTACCAGGCATTACCATTTTTATTGACGTAAATTTCCACCCAATGCAAGTCAGGTTTATCCAGAGGAATTTGATCTACCGCAAAGACCCCCACAGCGTGAGTAGGAATTTGAGATAAAATCCGTTGAATTTGTATATTGTTCATCGCAGAGGCTAATAGGTGGTGCAAAGATAAATTCTTCAGCAGCTTGAGTTTTGCCGCTTGTGTTCAGCTACGTTATTAACTTAGAGACGTTATTCAAAGCACAACTAATCTTTGAAAAACCGACTTCTAAAGAATTTTGCATGCAGTAATTACCAGATTCTGTGAGTCTGTGAAATGGTGGGTCATATTCCTCCAACTCTAAATTTATAAGTGCCGTGTAGTGCAGTCCAAACCGTAATGGTTTCGTGATAAACAATCGTTTTCTTTTCTAGCCTCTTGATATAGTGCAGTTATTTGTCTATTCGGAGAAACAATCCAATGTCTTGTGAAATTTTGATTTAATGAAAGAACTGCTACTTCTTTTGGTACCACACGGTTCTTATAATCTTTGGCACACTGTATATCTACGACGATATCCATCTTCATAGTTTTGAACACATCAACGTCCGCTTAACGACTGACACATAAGAAACATTTCCTAACCATTAAGCTTTATCCCCACTACTACTTTCCCCCACCATCTATCTCACCCACTATAGTCCACGAGAACTTGAGGTAACGAATCAATCTCAAGTATATTTTCATATTCAGCATAAATTATACAATTTACTGTACTGCTTAACAGATCATCAAAACGCACATCAATTCTTACACTACCATGTTTTACTAGATTCCAATGTGTGTCTTGATTTGCTGATAACTCAGGTGTTACATCGAACGCGAAAAGACAATATCCATTGGCATAAGCTTCGCGAGAAATAGAATTACCCTCATTTAAATAATGTATACCTGTACGAGAAAATAAAGTATGATATATAGATATTATTCGTTTTAAAATCAGGGTGTAATGGTTTAGACGGTACTTGTACACCATCAATATAGAGACACAAGTAATTTATATGGAAATTTTTAAAGTTAAACGGATTGAGACACTTATCGCCGTTAAAAGCTTCATTTTCTACAAAACCAACAATAATTCTTTTTGGTAATTGTCCTAAAATGACATTATCCACTGTTTCTCCATGAATACCACTATGCATTGTAATAGCTTTTACTTCTATACGTCTGAGGGGATATTTAGCTGTTATTTTCGAAAGGGCTTTTTCGTGAACCAATATAATACTCGGACTAAGTCTGACACGACGTACGAAGAGAGCAGCTTCGGTGATTCGAGCGGTGCAGAGTCCTGTTGGGTCTATAAGACAAAAACTATCTCGTGATCGTACGAGCCGCACACCTACTTCGACACCATTTGTGACGATGTCTTTTCGCCTAAAATGCCTCTTCCTCTCGCTGGACTCGCGGCGCACCGATTTGGACGGCCGAATGTTGATTGATTAGTTCGGGAGCTAACGGGAGGGAATGTTCTTTATTTTTTCTCGGTTTTTGACACCTTGCGAGAGACCATGGGAGACGAAGACGATCGCGGAACGCGAAACGCTCCGTGGTGCAGAAGAAGGTAAGAGGAGAGAGAGAGAGACGGAGAGAGAGAGAGAGAGAGAGAGAGAGAGAGAGAGAGAGAGAGAGAGAAAGAGAGAGGAGCATGAGGCGCGTGTGAGTTTCGCGCGCGCGTGAGCGGTGCAGCGGCGATGTATGAGATGGCAGCACCCCGCGGGCGGCAGTGGCGTAGTCGCCATCAGGTCCCTCGTCGGAGCTGATGCAACTCGCCGTTCTGCTGCGCCTGCGCGGGGGCAAGCTGTACGACGCGAGCGCGGGAGATCGATAGTGTTGAGGCAGCGGCGAACACGTGCGCGTGCGGTGCGAGAAAAGAGTGCGGAAAAGAGAGAACGTTGGAGGAGTGCTCGCGAGAGAGAGCAAAGGAGAGGAAGAGAGAAGTAAAGGAAGTGGAGCAGCAGAGAAGAAGACGACAATTAGCGAAATCGCGCTGCGGCGATTCTCCGAGGACGCGCTTGGAGATTCGGAGAGAGAGAGAGAGAGAGAGAGAGAGAGAGAGAGTGAGAGAGTGAGAGAGTGAGAGGGGGCTCGTGAGCGCGTCCGGTTTGTGGAATCGGGCTCGCGAAACTTTCTTCGCGTTTGTCGTGAACGCGCAGCGGCGTTTGGGACACGGCGCGTGCGGCGGCGAATTACTCGTTGCGCCTCCTTGCGTTCGAGGTGTGAATGTGCGGAAGAGGGCAGCGTCGGGAGGATTGAGTGTGTGCGTATGAGCGCGAGCCTTGCGAACTGTAGTTAGGGTTCTAGTTTGAATAAAATGAGAGTTTAACTGAATTTAGAGTTTGAGCATTTATTTGGCGAGGTAAACCTTCCCAACCTTTTCAGCGCCGTAGCTTGTCCGAGCCGACGGGGTCACAGCGGAATCTCCTTTTGGAAGGTCAGTGAGATTAAAGCGAGCGAGAGGAAGAGAGGATTAATAATTATTTTATTGGCGGGTGTTCGGGCTCGGCGTTATCACATAAATACACTGTCCACATTAATTAATAATTTGTCCTGATTGAAAACATCACAATGCAAATACCCAATCATATCTATGTTTTTCTCCTCACCCATAAGGTTTCGGCGACTTGTAAGGCCTTCGTTTTCGTCATCTGTAGCATCCATTTTTTCAGGGGTGTCGGTGTCGGTGTACCATAGTGCACTGGTGAGATGAGATTTTTTAGCTGTAGACCCATGGTTCAATAAAGTTTCAATGTATAATCCATAAGCGTAGGCGTTGTTGGGCGGAGAAACAGGTTTTTGATTAAAAAACACATCAACTTGATTAAATAGCGAGTGCACAAAATTATTTACAGGACCAACATTTTTCAAGGTATTTTTATCTATGGATTTAGGAGGTATTACTGTTTGTGCGATAGTTACACGAACACTAAGCAGAGTATGTGCAAGGTATAATAGAGATACCTCTATTGGCGACACTTCAGTTAACGAAGATATGGTTTGTATTGAACATAATTTGAATTTCCAATCGTTGTTTGAGTAGGAGGTACACTAAATAAATTCATTTCAAATTTAAGACATGCACACGAACCACTATGTAGAAATTATTCTTCAAAAATATCTCGTGCCGTACGTTTTTCTTTCAAAGTTTTCTTTTTATTTTTACAGGGTGTTTTTTTATTACCAAATTTTTTCTTTGCCTTATCTTTGGAACATTTTCTACTTTTCGTGTTTACTGTATCAGAGTTCGTAGTCGACTGTTGTTTCCGTGCCCGACGCTTAGTTTTATATCCTGAACCACTTATGAGATTATCCAATTTTTCTTCGGCTTTTCTTTTAAGATTCTTTCCTGATTCTCGTATATTACAGCGAAAAGATTCTTTAAAAGGCTTTTAATGTGTAATGCATCTAAAATATTTACACCTGTTCGTAAAGCCTCTTTGCCAACAGCTTTTCCTATAGCCTTACCACCTTTTTTACAAGCGGTAAAACACTACGATAGACACCTTTTAAAAAGCTCCCAACACCTTTTCCTTTTTGCATAGATGTATCTATTGTAATATAATTATCGAATGGATCGCGGTAATTTTGGTTATCATAAGTTGTTTCAAAATACCCCATCTTATGCGGTTCTCTTAAAATGAAGTGTCACTGTCAACGTGCCGTAATCGAATGCTATAAGGTTTCCATCTTGGTCCTTTATATCTATTGTGATCGATTGAAACGACGTAGAGAACAATGGAATATGAGGCGTTTCACGTCAGCTCTCCCGGCGCGGCGCGCGAGCGCGAAATCATGCTGTTTTTAGCTTGTGTTTGAAGGGCTAAGATGTATCTAAAAAAAATAATCCCCAAGTGATTTCGATGTATTTTTTCCTCCGCTTTCCGATGGTGCTATTAGTTTCTCAAAATTTTTCAATTCTAAGTATTTCTTGAATAATATCTCGAAAAAATCAAAAAACCCCTATGTAGAAAAAGGCTATATCCATGTAAATTTTCCTCCTCTTTCGATCTAGCAGGTCAAAAAAATTATTAAAAATATAGTTTTTGAGATATAGTGTTTGAAGGGCTAAGATGTATCTAAAAAAAATAATCCCCAAGTGATTTCGATGTATTTTTTCCTCAGCTTTCCGATGGTACTATTAGTTTCTCAAAATTTTTCAATTCTAAGTATTTCTTGAATAATATCTCGAAAAAATCGAAAAACCCCTATGTAGAAAAAGGCTATATCCATGTAAAATTTCCTCCTCTTTCGATCTAGCAGGTAAAAAAAAATATTAAAAATATTATGTTTATGTTTATATATTATAATAACGTTTTATGTTTTTTTGAGGTTAGAATTGAAAAATTTTTAGAAACTAATAGCACCATCGGAAAGCTGAGGAAAAAATACATCGAAATCACTTGGGGATTATTTTTTTTAGATACATCTTAGCCCTTCAAACACAAGCTGAAAACAGCATGATTTCGCGCTCGCGCGCCGCGCCTGGAGAGCTGACGTGAAACGCCTCATATACATTGGTGTGGTAAAGTTTTTAATCTCAATACTACCATATTTATATCCATTCATATTAAGAGGAAAAATACGTAAAAGAGGCGTGTGTACATCACCTGTAATGTAAGGTTCACAAATATCGCTATACACTCTTATTATTGAGGTTAAACCACTAATAAGGTCAGCGGGTCTTTGACCGATAACTGTACCCTTAATTTTTTCAAGATTACAGTTTTCAAAACCAATAATTCTCAAGAGTTTTTCAGACAATATCAAACTATGAAAATTAGTGTCACAAGTATCCTGAGAAATTCGTTCAATTTCTATAAATCCTCCACATTGTATTTTGTATTGTAAGTGATTTTTCATATTAGGTAAATTATTTATTCCTTGTAAAAGATTTTCCATATCTGTATAGATTCCTGGTGATAAGTGTGGAACAATATCCTTTTCTGTTGATACGTGTCTCAAAACATTTGTTGAAAATGATTCAATTGTATTTACAAAAACCATACCCTCATAGTTATCGATCGAAATATGCTGAAATGTGTGGGATATCTGATTCTCACAAAGAGCTACAGACCACTCACCATATAAATTGAGGTAACTGTGTAGTAAAATGTGTTGTTTTGTTTTCAGGAAACACATACACACTGTTGTTACTAGATAATACGATATAAAATTGCTCTTTCATTATATCTTTTTCAAATTGTTTGCGGACACCCAGGAATTAGATTTGTCGAGATAGCCTTTCCAACTTACAAAATATTTTCTGTTTTTCCCTTTACCTTTAGTTTTTAGAATATTATCTATCTGAAATGATTCGGTATGCAAATCTTTTTGTACTCTGGAAAGTTCTTCTTCGTAGAAAAAACCTTCGATTGGTTCACCGTCAAGATCTTACAAAGTATACACAGGTGTTTGTCTCTCAGTAGATATGTGTATAATTCGGAACAATTCCAAAGTGCAATCACTTTCGTATGCTTTCTTGAACACTAGTTTGGCACGACTGACACGCACCAAGTCACTCACCTTGTATTTAGGATATCGGATACGAGTCGTATTGTATCGTTGGGCTAGGTTTTGGTGTGCTTTTGCGGCATTGTACAAATTAACTTTAGCAGGAACGATTTTAGTACCAGAATGCCAAGAACTATTGTAAGCATCAACAATTTTTTGTAAAATATCAATATATCTGTACGTGTTTTTATGAGTAAAATATCGCCATAATCGGCCCTTCAATGTTCTATTAAACCTTTCCACCACAACCGTTTTAATATCAGGATTTCTAACCACACTGTAATTTATACTATTCTTTTTCAAAACTTATTGCATCTCCTTAGAGAGAAATTCTTTACCTTTATCAGTTTGAAAGAGAATAGGGTGTTGTCCTTTACACTGCGCCAAAATACGTTCAAAAGCTGTAGCAACACTTTTCAATGTTTTGTTACGAATTGGTTCAACCCATGCAAATTTTAATAAAACGTCTATAACCACAAGTAGATACGTGTTGTCATCCTTATAGGTATTTAGTGCTCGTAAATCAGCGAGATCTCCTTCCCACACATCAAAAGGGTTACGAACATCATAAGTCCTATGTGGGAAATGACGACGTACACGCTTATGTAGAGTATAAGCATCCTGACTTTCAAACCATTTGATAATTTTTTTGCGATCATGTTTTTTACCTGCTGTTTTTAAAAGGTTGTATGCACCGGCATAGGCTGGTGATTTCGGTGGTCGATAAAAAAAATTATTTAACGTTTTTTCCATTTATCTTATTCTTAAAATTTTTTAGTTTCTTTTTCACGCTTTTTTTAATTATTTTTTTAATGTACAAAGAAAACTTGTCAAAAGTTATTTTACTAATCATACAAGTTGTGACCAAAGCCACACTTCTCTCGTTAGTTGTAGCTGTTTCAGACAACAAACGCGCAAAGGCACGTTTGGCCAGCAAACAATCAGCTTTGCTACGGTCACCGCCACTGTTTGCATATGCTATATCATGTTCACGACAATAATCGTCAAGTGGGTTGACACCTTTCTCACCTTTCGCTAACCTTCGTTTAGGCGCGTACCAGGTCCACAAAAATAGTACCCTGGGGCATGTATTTCAAAAGGTAAAAGATTGATTAAATTATCTACAAGACTTGATTCTGGGTGTGTGATCAACTCTTCTTCTTCAATGTTTACTCCAGGTGATCCCATGGAAGAATACGAACTTTTGAAACGTGTCTAGGTGTTTCTTCGGGACGTAATCTTTTTCTCAACTTTCTTGGAGTTGTTTTATCGGATGGCTTTTCCCTATCGGACTATTGAGTTTCTTCTTCGCTGTTGGCAATTTGTGGTGAAGAAACAAGCTCCTAAATTTTATTGTTAACAATAAATTCTCGTGGTATATTTGCTTTACGAAGTGCTTGGGCAAACTGACCATAACCATTTGACAACGGCTGTTTTCTATTTCTCACAGTATCGTTAATGAAGTCTACTATGTTTCCACCTTTGACGATACTGCCATCTATGGTAATCTTACCACGAGCATCCCATATGACACCACGAAAATCATGCAATCGTTGTAATAACTATTTTGCTTTAAATTGAAACGTTGGTGGTACACAGTTTATTATACGCTCATTGTTGTTTTCTTCATTGGTATATTCGTCGACATTTACTCTACCTCCTTCATTGGTATTTCAGGGGGTATTTACACTTGAAACTTGTTTGTATCATTTTTTTATAATACATACAACGCTCCAATGCTTGTTGGTACATTGCATATTTTTCACGATCATCTTGAATTGAGGTCAAATTTATAATTTCGCTCATTTCTTTGTCTAGTCGCGACGTAGGTGTACCCGGTGTTTGCATGGTAGCCAATTTTTCACTTGATAAGCCATGGTGCAAGTTGTTTATACTTTCTTCAGGAATCAAAATCATTTTTCTTGCATGCTCCATAGTTTTATCACAGGTGCCAAGATGAGTGGTAAACAAGTTTGGTATTTGATAATCAATTTCTTTTTATTTTTCAAACTTTGCGAAGAATCAGTTAATTTTCTTAAAAATAAAACGTACTTTTTCAATTTATTTTTATAGTTTTTGTTCAAAGGCACGTTACCACGTAAAATATTTAAACCACATTCGCAAATGAGAATAACAAGTTTTTTATCTGCTTTACGTAATAAAACACGTCGTTGATTTTTATCTAAATGAAGCAGAGATTTTAAAGTATTTAAATTATTTTGTCTAAGACGCTTGCGTCTACTCAAACCCATTACAAACGTATGACTGGTATATTGTTTCCAAGTTCGCTACCTTTTATAGATTTCTTGGGAACATAAACATATGATATTTATGATACGCAATTATCAGGTATATCTTGACGTAAGTCAAGTAATAAATAGCAGTGTGCATGTTTAGTTGCGTCAAGATAAGTCTCTTGTAGAAATTGTCGATTTTCAGGACACACTTGGCGATCTAGATACTGTATCTGAGCTTTATCCCTAGGGTTTTTGAAAATAACTATATAATTAGAATTCAACGAGATTTCACGTTGGCCCTTGTGGAAAAGATTTTGCGTGATGAATATTACGCTTAAATTATTATGATGACTGCCCTTGGTAAAAAGATTGGCAATAACACCACTCGCAGACTCACACATCAAATCGTCTATAATTATCAATTTTGGCCTGGGGTCGTCGACAAAGTCTGAATTTTTGGATAAAACCTCATGAAATTCGATATCATCACCCAGTTCTTTGTACGTTGATTGCCATTCGGAATAGTAAACTATTATTTGATCAAAGTGCACGTTACTCAAACTATCTATATGTTTTAAAAAGTTTTTAACAAACACGGTTTTCGCAAATGATGTGGGGCCGCAAACCATAGATGTCCAAGGATGTTTCCACCGTGGATCCATGACAAAAACTGTTTCATCAAAACAGATAATATTTTTGCGAGGTTTGTGGCGGCGGCGGCGGCGGCGGCGCGCGTGTGTGTCACAAGCTGCTCGAGAAATCAGATAGCTGATGGAGTGACAAGCTATTTCGAAGTGACAAGTTATTTTGAAGTGACAAGCTATTTTCAAGCTATAAAACTTGTGATAAACGCGATCAACGTGTGCCAAAAAGCTTAATGTGAATCGAAAAGCTCAATGTGAATCAATAATCTTAATATGCTATACCAGACTGTTTAATGAACTTCTTGAGGCTTTCGCCACCACTGCTTTACCAAAATTTATTTTTTATTAAGTTGATTACATTTGAAATAAGATTCATTGAGAAACAAACAGTTTTGATTGAAGGATAACCATTTTATCTATCTAACAATATGAAATTATTCATAATTCACACAAATATTTTCGAAATAATATTTTCTCATAAGTTTAATGTTATGAAGCGCACAATTTGTATTATAAGAACTATTATGGTTAATACAAGTAGTTACAATTTTTTTTGATTGTACAACTTGAGAATAACCTAAATCGTAAATATCGACGACATTAAATTTAAAACGTTTCAACCATTCCTTTCTAATCTGACCTCTCACAAAAATTTTCTTAGTATCAAGTAACCCTTCTCGAAGAATCTGACCTATATTCGCATAAGGAATTTCACCAGACTTCCATGAAAGCCCATGATAGTACTGTTTCAGCCACGTATTTTCTTTTTTGTGTCTATCCGTAAGTCGACGCCAATTATGTGGTTCTTGAAACAAAAGTACTGGAGGTTCAGTCTTTTCCCAGAGGTAATATAGCAAGCTCCTTAAGAACATAATCATCTGTAGATTGTTTAAACCCTTGCATGTCAACAATGTACTCCATTCTTTTGGATAGACATCTCGGCATCTCGGTTGTCACAGATATACTAAACTAAAATAACCTTTATTTAAGGTGTTTTATACCCATAAGGGTAACTTTTACATATATTTATAAAACGTCTCTTTGCATACACAGGTTACATATCTTATTTTCTTCCCGCGTTACAGCGTCATGA
The DNA here is from genome assembly GCA_036365515.1 of Torymus aiolomorphi. Taxonomy (NCBI): domain Eukaryota; kingdom Metazoa; phylum Arthropoda; class Insecta; order Hymenoptera; family Torymidae; genus Torymus; species Torymus aiolomorphi. Next base: position 99,839,316 of record CM070875.1, on the reverse strand, counting down.
AAGTTTGTACGTCTTATCGAATCGAACGTTAATAATATAGGTGGAATCTCACCTGTAACTAAATCACGTATAGAGTCAAAGTTTATTTTCTCAGCATATGAACAATTTAACCGTATACCTTTGACTTTGCATGTGCAAGATTCAGTATCGTCAGGTTTCTTAACCATATAAGCATAAAATTTTGGCCCCCTGATACGAAAGATGTTATATAACTCCCATACCGTAACATGATAATTCATCTGTCATTTCCCCTAAAAGTGTTCCCGTAGGTGGTTCATACTCCTGTGTATCTGTATTTCTCACATAAATAATTGAATTTGTATCATAATATAAAGCGCGTTCCCCTAGGGGTTCTAAGTAGCTGAACAGTTTTAATCGGGCCTGTGCTGTGGTATAGGCAGCAACAACAACATTAGTAGCATGTGATGTTTCCATTGCTTCTTCAGTGTATTGCCAACGTACAGGGTGTAATCACTAACGGGTAAATACGCAATAACTTCGATCTCAGAGTTGGTTAATATTTCTACAAGTCTTTGAGGATCTGTCACTATTTCTGTTTTTGGCATATTCTTTCATTGCCCAAATTTACCCCATAAAGAATTAAGGCAAAGTTTTGCTACAGACCTTTTCCCAGGGTTAAGATTTATCTGGCTCTTGTCCAGTTTTATACCCTCCGCCTCTGGATCATTGTCACATTCCGCAGGAAATCCAGATACATGGGTCTTCTGTTTAAAAAATTCATCAATGTAACCTGGAAATAATCCACCTTGACCAGTAGCAGGGTCATATTGCGTAATTTTATATTGCCAAATTTCAAAAATTTTTCTAATTCTATAACCAATTTCAGCAGCTTTTTTTACCTCCTCGGATACCATGTACCAATAAATACTCTGTCTTCTTCATTTTCGTGCATACAATCTTCTTGCACTTTATCTTCTACACACTTTCGACATAGTGGGAAAATTAATTTACCATGCATTTTTACAGGTAATACCGGGTGATATAAATTACGTGGTGGTAATATGGTACACATAATAAGTCCATCAATTTTATGAATATTATTTATATTACCAATGAATTGAAGACACTCTTCTTCGCCAACATATACTTTTGGATGACCAACAGGGTATTTGCCTCCTTTACATATGTACGGATAAAGTGAACAAATATCAACGTATTTAATTTTTTGATTATCCCGTACGTCATAAACTTTAGCTGTATTGCCTATTCTACCACCAAAGAAAGCATTTCTAGGATTTAAGCGTTCATGCATTTTAAGTTTAGCCTCTTGTACAAACTGACTCATACTTTCATTTTCCAAACACTCTTTCTCATATTCACACTCCCGTTTTTCTATAAGATAATAATTATATGATCTAATTTTTTCTATGTTTCTAATTTTTTCCCACTCTTGTTGAAGCGCTTCTGAACGTATTTGTCCCCGTATCGTATACGCGTATGCAACTACTAAAGATCTTGGTAAACATAAATTATCATCGTTTCTAATTTTTAATATAGAACGCTTAAAAACACCTTCATGAGTTAAAGCTACGCGACCACGCCCTACAGGAACAGATACAACGCTACAAGATACTAATAATGTATCATCAATTTCAAAATTGTCAGCGCTTTGTGCAATGCTTGCTAGCTTATCCCATAAATAATTAGCAGATAAATCACTAACGCGTCTAAATGAAATCCATGCAGGGCCGTGAAGAAATCTTTCGGATGAAAGAGTTACACCAATAAAATCTTCGGGTGTTGCTGTAGCACATAATTTTCCATACAATTCCTGCATTGCACTCTCGAGCCACTCATAAACATTGGCTCCAGAAGGTGGTGGTCGAACTTGAACACGCATTTCTCTACCTTCAATACCAAAGCGCTGATAATGTCTTGTAGTCTCGTCTATTATTGCAATGTGTGGCTCTTCTACGTTTTCTTCTCTATTTTCTTCTTCTTCTACGGTATGTTCATTCCCTCTTCCACTCTGCAAATTGTTAACTATATGTACAAATAAAAACTCTATCCAGTACTAATATATTAAATATATTTACTGTTTTCATCCGAGTCAGTATCCGTGTCTGATGAATTACACGTACTGCTTCAGCTACTACTTCTGCTACTGGCACTTCTACTGTTACTTCTGCTACTACTATCACTACTACTACTACTGCTGCTACTACGAATGCTTCTGCTACTGCTTCTGCTACTGCTTCTGCTACTGCTTATGCTACTGCTTCTGCTACTGCTTATGCTACTGCTTCTACTATGAGAATTTGCCTTCAAAATCAATACAGTTTACTTCTCAGAGGTATTATCTAAACGAAAAATATTATTAAACATTATATAAGTATATGGTAATAAATTAGTTTATGTTTAATTATGTATACCTCTTAATGAGCTAGTTGAAGGTCCAGCCTCGGGATCAAATATTACGTCTGTAGCATTGTCTGTATTATCCAAAAAATGAATTATTAAATCAGATTAGTATATAGTGATGTCAAAAGAAAATAAAAATACATCACTTATCGTACCGTATGTGATATTTTCGAAGGCACATCGTCTCCATTATCATTATTGTAAAAACTATCAAGTTCTGTAAAATGTTGAATATATTATTTTAAATAAGTAAATAATATTAATGAGTTAGAAATTTACTTACGTTTAAAGTAGTTGTACTGTCGCATGATATCGGCAGTAAATGGTGAATCTTGTAAATTTCATGATTTGAAGTGTTCAACAAGTATACAGATTGCTTTCTTGTTATTTAAAATACTGCGCTTATAAATGTACAAAAGTGTTCGTAACGAACAAAGACTAATAATAAATCGTAGTTTTTTAATCAATGTTTTTTCAGAAAGTGTTTTTAAATTTTTAAGCCATTGATTGTCACAAAATATTCTAATAATATTATGTCTTACGATTGCAATATGATAAATAGCGTTTATAATTCTTAATAATTCTCTACGTGAATCCATTGTAGTTTGAAAAATTCTTCAACCACTATTGTAGTATGAGTGGTAGTGATGTTTGTATCTACGAAAAATTATTTAAATTGTAAGAATATGTAAAAATACTCTAATCATTTACATGTAATTTTATTAAAATATCAATCGTTTAATAAGTTACTTTTCATTTATAATTTAACTTGAAACAATATTAATACTTTAAAACTTACCTTGATGTATAGTATACGTGGGGGATGACATCTACGAGCCCTTGAATTAAATTTTATAAGTATCTTTAGCAAACTACTGGTTCAACTAATCTTTGGCCGTTTCCAAAGGGTGCAAGCAGAGTGAACTGTGATGTACATGGTACCGTAGGGGTTTATATACCCGCCAAAGATCTTTGAAACTGCAAAAATCGACGACGAGGTGGGATGAAAGAATGCACTACAAAATACAAATCTTTTGAAGTGATAGACGCTTTTTTGGTATTTTAACAGCATACAAGAATAATCACAACTCAGCATTTTATAATGGAAAGCTTCGTAAAATATTTTATGAAACATAGAATTACAAAAACCAAACGAAAACCCCGTAAAATAATATTTTATAAGTAAATTATAAAATGCACGTGGTAGAAGAATATATTGTGTAGTAAAAACTATGTTATTCTGAACTAATACGAAGATTTATTGGGTTGATCAATACATCGATAACGAAATCGATCGACCTGTCAGGTTCCAAAATACCTCCAATACAAAGAGGATGTTGTACTTAACAATTAAGTACAATACCGCGAATTAATCTGAATGTAACTTTTCGAAATATCTGTACCAATACCTTACTAATACCGAATCAATAACAAAATTAATTTGTTTGTGAAATTTATAAATATGCGGAATAGTTAGAGGGTAAAGCGGGTAGTAAAAAAGTATGATACCGCGAGCTGATATAATAATCAATTAGATTAGTCAATACATCGATAACGAAATCGATCAAGCAATGAGGTTCCAAAACTTCTTCATTTAAAAGAAGATATAGTACCTTATAAAAAAGTCTAATACCGCGAATCGATCTGACCGTAATTTCCGGTAGTAAATCGTGCTAATACCGTACCAATACGCTGATGGGTGTACTGAACTCTCTCTATTTTCTCATTCTGCCTTGAAGTTTACGTAAAGGATGGTTTGTGTACTTAGAAATCATAATAAATGAATTTTTATTGCAGTTTTTCACAGCATATACCAGGAACATATAAGTTAAGAAAGTGGCACATGTGAATATAGTCATAAATAGATCATTATAGCGGCTGGTCAGTTCGCCATTATGACGGACTACTTGACATAGAAACGACGACACCTCATTCGTTGCACTTACGATAAGAGACAGCCAACGAAAAAACTTCAAGGCATGTACATAAAGTAGGTGTAGCTTAACGTGTGCTAGTGGGTTGACCCTAATGCAGTGGCTATCATTCTATTTCTTGTAGCTTTTTAAAAAATCTACTCGCTCAGATGATTCTCTACTAGCTTGGGCCGATTTAATTTTATATTAATATTAACCTTTTAAGTAAAATTAATAAATAAGCATTTCCTAAACATCGTTTATAATAAATAAACTTAAATAAACAATAATTAAACATAAACTAATAATTTAAAATATTTCTTGGGTAAAACGGTGTACAAGTGCTGAATCAGTGCTTATATAAACTTTTCTTAAATAATTTATAAATTATTTAGATAATATAGTAGACAAATGTCTCTGATATCAACTGAGATTGAAAATTTTCGTGAGAAAAGAATTTTAGAGTATTGGCCAGACGTACTAAGAGTAAACGGCGGGTTTTGTTCCACCTCTTATTATCGTATGATTTTAGAAGTTATTTGAAAAATAATTTCTCCGTCATGTGTAATATGAATGCAGAATCGGATTTTCTGCAAGTTTCTACAGACTATCACCGTAATAAGAGTTCAGCTTGTGTTTACATCACAGTTTTCACCAACTTTTGAAAAAACGATGGCTAGAGCACTCTGCTGTCCGTCAGTCTGTTGCAAGATTTTATTGAAGCAACACCTCTCTCTCTCTCTCTTAACGTGCCGATTTAGCGCTTGCTGGCTCCAGTACTGCCAATGGTGGGGGGAAGCTATAGCTCGTAGCTGTGGCTGGCTGCCCGATCGAGCAGTTTGCCCGGAGCAGTGGGCCGTGTCGGACGGGGAATCCCTGCGCCATCTGGCACTTGAGTGTATATGAGCGCTCTACGGTAAATATATTAGTGAATATACAATACTAGATAAGGGCTACTAAGCTACCGTTCTAGTAAATATATTCCACAAATCAAAAATTTAATAAGAATAGTTTGTTTTTAATTGAAATTAAAATAAGTAGATTTTCGTGACGCGTCCCTTGCTGCCCAAACGCATGTATAGTGTAGGTATCTAGCTCTACCCCGAGCTATTAGGAGGAAACAAATATTCGGATTTTCCACGAAAATCCGGACTTAACAGTAGTAGAGCTCAAATAGTAGAATCTTCCGTAAAAAGTTGTAAACTATGGCTATAATTTCAATATTTAAAGCTACATAAAAATCTGAGAAAATCTAACGATTACATGTTATTTAAAAAAATGGCTGTTAAATGTTGAAAAACGACAATAATCTACAAAATTTGAAAGAAATAGTAGTCTTTTAAAAATACCAACTAATCTTTTATCTAATAGTGATTTAATTACTGAAATTTTTGAAAACGTAATTAATTCGTTTAACATTTCGATGACACATAAAGTAATTTTATGCCCCACAAATAGACATGTTCTTAAAATGAATAATGAAATATTAACCCGATTAAATGGTGACTGCAAAGAATATTTAGGTATTGACATGATTGTACATGATGAAAATGAATGTTTGCAAAACTTTATACCACTCGAAGATGGTCTCTGTAATGGAACGAGATTAATTATCAAATATTTAGATGAACATGTAATAAAAGCAGAAATAATTACTAGAAATAAAGCTGGAATTACAGTTTTAATACCACGAATAGATTTGATCTCTTCAAAAAAAGAAATTCCATTTATTATGATTAGAAGGCAACTTCCTATAAGACTGGGATTTGTAATGAGAATTAATAAATTGCAAGGACAATCATTTCAAAATGTTGGAATTTATTTACCATCGCCTGTATTTAGCCACGGGCAAATGTATGTTGCATTATCCAGAGTAACACAAAAAAATAATTAAAAAATTTTTTTTTTCTTCCTTATGAGGTATCAGCTTCAAAATAATTTAAAATTTCTGTTGATTGAAGACTCGGTATGCGCTACGTGCATGTCGTTGGAAGGGATAAGAGAATCGGTAGAAGCGCCCATGGTGGCATAAAGTAGCACTTTCAGAGACTATTGTGTGTATTACTATATACACGATGACCCATTTTAATCGCGGCACCCGGATTTCTCGGAACCTAAGCCAGATAGAGAAAAATAGTTCAGACAAAAGTTATAGGGGACAAAGAGGGCCACATAATGGCGCCAACGTCTTTGACCTTGAACTTGACCTTTGAGGTTATTTCAAGGTTAAAATGATTTTTTCATATGGAAACACCTAGTTTTGACGCCGGATTCGAAAAGAGCGCAAAATTTTACGTTCAAAATCATATTGAGAAATTTTTTCCAAGGTCAATTCAAGATCAAATCTAGGTCAAACTCAGGAAAGTCGGTTTAAAATCGTTTTTTTCCATGAACCACAGGCTAAGCTGGTTCAAATTGATCGTAGGCTTAATAGAGGAACCCACACACACCACACCCGCACACCCAAAACTTACACATCCTAGTAAACAAAACTCAAACTCGCACATCCTAACCGCATACACTTCATGCCCTCACATGCTGAACTGTTACACCCCGGTCCCACAACCATACCCCACACCCCCCAGTCCCTCACATTCCTATCCCACGCATGCTAATCCCATACACCCCAAACCCACACATCCTGAACCCTGAAAATTTTTTCTCAAGGGCAAAATGATTTTTTAATGGTAACTTTAAGATCGTTGAAGCTTCTGTTATAAATGTATTAACCCTACTTTTTGCGCTAGCCAGAAACAACGACGTGGACGTAGTAAGGATTGTTTCCTTTGGGGTGCTTAATTAAAGTGAGTCCCCTTGCCTCTCACTGGTCGGGGTGCTTGATTATAGTGAATCCCCTTGCCTCTCACTGTTCGGGGTGCTTGATTATAGTGAGTCCCCTCGCCTCTCACTAATGTAAATAAATTTTTATTTAACCTCGAAGCAAGTGTTCGAAATGACGACCATTTGCTTCAAGGCACATCGTCAAACGCCTTTGAAAATGGCGAACTGTGTTATGCAAAGTTTGTCTCGGAATGACAGCGCATGCTTGACGAATCCTATCCTGCATATCTGCTTTTGTAGTGGGTTGTTGCTCAAAACCAGCATTTTTTAAATACCCCCATAAATAGAAATCTGGTGATGTAAGATCGGGTGAGCAAGCAGGCCAGTTAACCGGACCTCCTCGACCAATCCATTTCTTACCATAGTGCTCATTAATAAAGCCCTTACAATTCGAGCGAAATGTGGTGCTGCGCCGTCCTCCTGAAGCCACATTCTTCGTCGCGTTTATAAATCAACATCTTCCATCAATCCAGGTAGTTCATCTCTTATTAGCGTCAAATAGGTATGTTGACTTACATTTGCTTCAAAAAAATAAGGGCCAATCAAATATCCATTGATAATCCCGCACCATACCATAATACTCCAACGTCTTTGACGGCTTACAGTTCTGACCCAATGAGGATTCACATCAGACCAATAATGGCAATTATACCTATTCAGTTCCCCATCACTTTGAAATTGTGCCTCATCAGAAAAAAGAACAAAGTTAAAAAAGTCTGGATCATTTTCTATCATTTGTAAAGCCCATTGGCAAAACACAATACGCTGTTGGAAATGCTGAAACTGTAGTTCTTGAACCAAAGTAATATGATACGCGTGATGTTGAGGCACCTTCATAATTCTTAAAAAAGTATTTCTTGGAATACCAATTTCCCTTTCGACTCGACGAGCGCTAATGTGTGGGTCAAGATGAATTATTGCAAGGATAGTTACAACGCGATTATCATTTTCATCATACTCATGGCGCCTACGGTGACGAACCATGTGTCCACCACGAGCTCTTTGAGATAAACGTCTGATAGCTCTATCGTCAGGATGTCGTCTATCAGGATACCGTTCAGCATAAAGTCTTGCCGCCCCACGATAATTATTTTGGCTTGCTCCTAAAACGAAATCATATCAACGATCTAGTTGGGCGGATAGTCAGCCATTTCAGAGCCAGCTATTAATTACTATTAAATTTAAATAGTAAAATGGTATCAAAAATATTAATAATTATAAGGCTCGCCCGTATACGGTCGCGCCTAAAAAGGAAAAACGTTAGAAAATTACGGTAACTTTAATTAGCTAACTGTAAATGCCATAAATACTTCGTTTGTCACACTCTTTTAATTTTAAATTTTAAAATAAAATAATCGTTAAAACCTTAAAGGTATTCAATTCAATAAAGCATTATTTCTTATTTTAATTGCAAATATAACTAAAACTTCCTTTTATTTTTTTGTTTTATGTAAATAATGTGAATTAGTAGAGTTCGAATTTCAGGAATACTAATTTTGATAATGTAATCATTAAAAACACATCTACGAAGAAGATAGGTTCCGTCAATGATTCTTTTAAATTTATTTTTCAGGTTCTAGCAGGATAGTGGAGCACCACATTTCACGCTCATAATAACAGCATTTCTTAATAAACACTTTAGTATTAGATGGATTGGTTGAGGAGATCCGGTGAAATGGCTTGCTTCTTCATCCCATACTTCACCATCAGACTTTTATTTATGGGGGTATTTGAAAAATGCTATTTTTGAGCAACAACCCACTACAAGAGCAGATATGCAGGATAGGATTCGTCGAGCATGCGCTGCCATTCGGAAACAAACTTTGCAGAACACAGTTCGCCATTTTCAAAGGCGTTTGACGATGTGCCTTGAAGCAAATGGTCGTAATTTCGAACACTTGCTTCGATGTTAAATAAAAATTTATTTACATTAGTGAGAGGCGAGGGGACTCACTATAATCAAGCACCCCGAACAGTGAGAGGCAAGGGGATTCACTATAGTCAAGCACCCCGACCAGTGAGAGGCAAGGGGACTCACTTTAATTAAGCACCCCAAAGGAAACAATCCTTACTACGTCCACGTCGTTGTTTCTGGCTAGCGCAAAAAGTAGGGTTAATACATTTATAACAGAAGCTTCAACGATCTTAAAGTTTCCGTTAAAAAATCATTTTGCCCTTGAGAAAAACTTTTCAGGGTTCAGGATGTGTGGGTTTGGGGTGTACGGGATTAACATGCGTGGGGTAGGGATGTGTGGGACTGGGGGGTGTGGGGTATGGTTGTGGGACCGGGGTGTAACAGTTCAGCATGTGAGGGCATGAAGTGTATGGGGTTAGGATGTGTGAGTTTGAGTTTTGTTTACTAGGATGTGTAAGTTTTGGGTGTGTGGGTTCCTCTATTAAGCCTACGATCAATTTGAACCAGCTTAGCCGGTGGTTCATGGAAAAAAAAGATTTTAAACGGTCTTTTCTGAGTTTGACCTAGATTTGACCTTGAAATGACCTTGGAAAAAATTTCTCAATATGATTTTGAACGTAAAATTTCCCGCTCTTTCCGAATCCGGGGTCAAAGCTAGGTGTTTCCATATGAAAAAACCACTTTGACCTTGAAATAACCTCAATGGTCAAGTTCAAGGTCAAAGACGTTAGCGCCATTATTTGGCCCCCTTTGTCCCGTATAACTTTTGTCTGAACCATTTTTCTCTATCTGGCTTAGGTTCCGAGAAATCTGGGTGCGGCGATTAAAATGGGTCACCGTGTATATATCAAAAATAACTTCAAAAATACACACAAAATTATTATTTAAATACATATAAATTGACTATTTGAAACTTGTCTTCATAAAATAATGTTATATTTATAGAACTAAATATATTATACAAATAACATAATGAAATTTATTTGTCGTTACGTTTTTATATCATTTATTTAATAACTTCCCATACAAGACAATGCTAAATCGTCCGAGAGCTATGACCGAATCAAGAGACCAGATGTCGCATCCAGGGGTCGCCACGAGGTATGCAAGGAGCAATTACACTGAACATCAAAAGGACAAACAAAATTATTTAAGAAAAATTATAAATGAAATGACAAATATTTATACTAAAAATATAGAGTACAAAGAAATATTTTAGAACTTATAACTATTTATTTGTATGTTTTATTGTTTAAAAGAATAATAAAACATATATTAATTAGTACTATGAACTGCAGCAATTACGCATGAAAACGTGTAAGTAGTGCTTAAAAATTAGATATGATACATTTATCATACTAAAGTATATTTGCAAAATGATGATCACAATTTTTATAGACATACTGAATTTAAATTATAAAAAATAAAATTGCAGCAACTACACGCAAAAACGAGTAAGTAGCGCATATAATAATTGGTTACTGTAAATATATTTAATAAAGTATATCTAAAAATAAAAATAAAAATTAGATACGATAACGAATTAATAAAAAGTAAAATTACAGCAACTATAAAGGATCTGTTATAAGTATATGTAAAGTATGTTCATTGTTTAAAGAAATCTAAAAAAATTTTAATGCAAGCAATATGACAATCTCAACTCTGTAAAATTCTATAGAGAAATTTTTTAAACTAAACAATGATATCATATAATAATAATAATAATAATAATAATAATAATAATAATAATAATAATAATAATAATACGCTTTCAATTCGGTGAGGTGGACGGACATCGTGCGGGCATTCTCCGACGCTTTCCCGCTGCCCCCATACCTTCTCCGAATCCTCAAGGACTATCTACGAGACCGTTACATTACGTACGGGACGCAGACTGGGGTTAAGAAAAGAAAAATGACGGCGGGAATAGCGCAGGGCTCGATCCTTGGCCTCGATATTTGGAACGTAGGTTACGATGAGGTGTTGGATCTTCCGATGCCGCCAGGGGTCTATCTGGTCGGCTACGCAGACGATCTGGTCATCGTCATTACGACCAAGGATACACAACTGGCTCAGATGAGGCTGATCCAAGCCATGAGACGGGTGGACGAATGGATGCAAAGTCGGGGACTGCAGCTGGCCATGCAAAAGACGGAGTTACTATACCTAACTAGGAAACGGATAGACACGACGATACCCATGACGGTGGGGACGTCCGTTGTGCATCCTGGACGGTCTGCCAAATACCTGGGGGTGACCCTGGATACGAGGATGACCTTCTGGCCGCACATACGTGGCGTCGCTGAGAGAGCGGCGTTAAAGACCGCCGCCCTCGCCCGCCTCATGGCAAATACGAAGGGACCGAGACCGAGCGTACGACGACTGCTTATGACAGTGACCAACTCGATGCTCCTTTATGGGGCCGAGATATGGGCGGACGCGACGCGAATAGAGAAGTACCGCAAAAAGATCGCGGCGGTACAAAGACTGGGAGCGCTGCGAATCGCGTACGCGTACCGCACCGTCGCAGAGGTGGCGGTACTAGTGATCGCAGGGGTTGTCCCAGTAGACCTTCTCGCTCTCGAGCGGAAGAGGATCTACGAGTACAGCGAAGAAAGGGGAAGAGCGAGGGCCTCCACAGACGCACGGACGACGACGCTGACATCCTGGCAAACGCGATGGACAGACAGCGACAAAGCCAAGTGGACGAGACGCCTCATAACGGACGTGCAACTCTGGCATAAGAGAGGAGCTGGGGAGGTGAATTTTTACCTGACCCAGTTCCTATCCGGACACGGATACTTCCGCCAGTATCTGCATCGGATGGGGAAGGTAACGACCCCGTCCTGCAGGTACTGCGGACATAATAGAGACGACGCGGAGCACACATTTTTCGTGTGCCCCCGCTGGATAGTCGCGAGACACAGACTACAGACGAAGACAGGTGACATCACACCGGAGAACGTCGTGACACTGATGCTGTCAAGCAAACAAAACTGGGACGACATAGCACGCTACGTGACTCACGTACTACAAGGCAAAAAGACTGACGGTTGCCTTGAAAACTGATACAGAAGACGAAAAATAGACAGACCAGACAAGATATATAAGATTGCCGTAGGGCATAGAAACGCCGACCGGTCCGAAGTAATGTGTATAACAGTTCCGGACCGGATTCCGGTGAACGCCGCGGGAAAGGTTTTGGGTGTTTAGGGGGTAGAAATCCCTCACACCGCGGAGCCCGGCGCTTCGTGATGGTCTTAGTGGGCCCCCCTCCATGCTGTAAGCAAGGACGGGGGCCCCGGAAGATTCACCTAGTACCTCGGAAAAAAATAAATAATAATAATAATAATAATAATAATAATAATAATAATAATAATAATAATAATAATAATAATAATAATAATAATAATACGAAACATGATACTTAACCTTGCATTTAATTTGTTATTACTTAACCTACTGCTTAATCCATTTTTTAAATCTTTTTTAAACACTTTTTTTTCAACCCTTTTTAACCCTTTATATAGATGAACTACTGGGTAGAAGACCAACGGACAGGCGGACGGACGAACGAACCTTTTGGCTTTTTACTATTATAAATAGAAATAGATAACCATTAGCTTTTACACCCATAATCATACATTAAATATCAAATTCAATTTTAAGTAGAAATGGAATATATCAACCTGGTATATTAGTACGGAAAGTGGTTTTTATCCAATTTTCAGGAAATCGAAACTGAATGTAATTCACATTTCATAATTATGTAAGGCTTGTTGTATAAGCCTAATATTACTGAAAATAGATGTTTAATGTTCTATTCGATGCTTTAAGAAAATTCAGTGATTGGATCCATAACATAAGGTGTACGAATAATGTTCACTTTCTAAATCATAAGATGTATGAATAATGTTCACTTTCTAAGACATAAAATGTATGAATAATACTAACTTTCTAAATCAATCGTATGATAAAAAATGCTAATTATTGGTTTTCCTTGATATTCCAAAAAATTTTAACTTTGTCACTTAGCTTGATCAGTATCGATCAAGAACGCATTTTGAAGGATTTTATATAAAAAAAATCAAAAAAATGTTGTCGAACAAACAATATTGCGCTACTCTCAATATTCTTCAATGAAGGTATAATAAAAACCAGCTAGAGATATGCAAATTTCATTAATTGAAAATACTACTATTTTCTGAACCAAAATAGCAAATTTTTTTCCAATCACAGTTCTACACAAAAAATTTCAAGATTTGGAGTAAAAAAATGATAAAGTTTAAATTTTAACAAAAAATTCCAAAAAATTAGAATTTTCAATGTTGCATAGCTTTTTTATTTATACAAATATTGATCTAAAATTTTAGAAGCGTTTTTCTTTTGTTTTTTTTTTTTTTTCATAAAATACTAAAAGTAACAAAATTTTGACCGATTTTAAAATTTTGCCCTGCTCACTTTATGTAAAACATTACATGTATAAGATGAACATATTTTAATTGTTTGATATTACGAATGTGGTTTTTTAAAAAGTGTATAAAGAAGGTTGGTTTTTATATAAATGTGAAAGTTATTTAGATACATTTTTATGTCAGAGTCTTTAACCTTTAGAGGACGGGATGGCCCCTATACGGGCCATGCCCATGATTGACCCTTTACATGTGTTAGTTTTGCGATGTGAGACATCACAAAAACTCGATTTCTATAGAAAAGTGAGAGAAAACAGTAAACCCAAATCCCCGTCCTCTACAGGTTAATAATAATTTATCTGAAAAGTTAATAACTGTGTACAGGATTTACGTTACAAAGTGGATTTATCCATAAAATTATTTATTGACACTTCCTTTAGTACATATACTACTTATAATATATATATATATATATATATATATATATATATATATATATATATATATATATATATATATATATATATATATATATATATATATATATATATATATGAATGTATACATCTTATTATGGGGACTCCGTGCCCCACTCAGTACCTAGAGCTCAGAGTTGCATATGACAAGTGACTAAAGAAATAATGGACCCTGGAGTTATTGACTCTAGCAACGTCCCCAAACTATTGGTTTCGCTCATTTTACTTTGGGGACAGTCCCCAAACTATTGGATTGTCCCCGAAGTCCGGTGAATGTATGCGTTTTTGTCCCCGAAATAAGCCAAATGTATATATATATATATGTTTTTTTCCATCTCCCTTAGTTTTCGAGATATTTGCCTGGTGGTCCCACCAGATGGAAAAAAACTTTTAATACAAAAGTTGTAGGGTTCAGAGGGGCCCAACTGATCATGACCTTGGTTATGACCTTGAGGTCAATGATCAAGGTCATTTGAAGGCCAAATCGATTTTTTCAAATGGGAACCCCCATTTTTGACCTCGTAAATGGAAAGAGCGGAAAATTTTACGTTCAGATATGTCCTTGAGTTAAGGCCATGGTCATGGTCAAGGTCACGTTTAAAATCAAAATCAATCAACGCATCCAAACATTCCCATAATTACGCATACGAGTGTTAAATACAGAAGTTGTAGGGTTTGGAGCGGCCCCACTGATCGTGACCTTGGTTATGACCTTGAGGTCAATGATCAAGGTCATTTGAAGGTCAAATCGATTTTTTCAAATGGGAACCCCTATTTTTGACCTCGTAAATGGAAAGAGCGGAAAATTTTATTATTTTTACTATTATCAATATTTACCAGGGTTAAACACTTATATCAAATAATAACAAAAGTTAATAAGTGTTGACCACCTGTATCCAATAGTGACCGGTAGTATTCAGCATTGATCGGTAATAGTCAATAATTATTACTGTTTACATCAAATTGTTTTCAAATTGAGCACACTTATATTGGCACAGAAAATTAAACTTTTTCGTTTTAAAATATTGTATAGTATAATAACATATTATTTCTTTTGTGGTGTGTTTTGATAAATAATTGCATTTACAACTAAAAAAGAATGCCTGACTATTCTGATAATGAAATAGTTGACATTCTTCTTATATTAGGAGAATGTCGACGAAACTATCGAGAGGCAAGCAGATTGTATCATGCTCGGTTCCCTCAACGACAACATCCTGATCATACGGTAATACGTGACATTGAACTGCGCGGTCGACAAGGAAACTTCGTTCGAAGAAGGAGGACACTGAATGAACACGATTATGAAAATAATCCTCGCTTTCTTGCTGTTCTAGCCATGGTACATTTAAATGTTCATGTCAGTTTACGCGAAATCGAGTTACCAATGGATATTCCAAGATCTACGGCCAGTAGATATTTACGATATGCGCGTTACCATCCTTACCACATTACTCTAAATCAAGCTTTAACTGTGGAAGATTATCGACGGAGAATAACATTTTGCCAATGGGCAACACAACAAATTACTGATGATGAAAATTTCTTTAACAATGTTCTTTTTAGCGACGAGGCTACATTTCAGAGTACTGGTATGTTGAATCGCCATAATTGCCACTACTGGTCTCCTGTTAATCCTCATTGGATGCGAGAAGTTGATCATCAGCATCGCTGGAATGTAATGGTATGGTGTGGTATCATTAACGGATGTCTGATTGGACCTTATTTTTTTTAAGGTCACGTAACTCAACATACTTATTTACAGTTGCTGAGAGACGAGCTACCACTCTTTCTAGAAAACGTTGATCTCCATACAAGGGCCAGAATGTGGCTACAACAAGATGGTGCTCCTCCACATTAAGCCAGAATTGTCAGAGATTTTCTTAATGAAAGGTTTAACGGTCGATGGATTGGTAGATGAGGTCCCGTAGCATGGCCACCAAGATCTCCAGATCTGACATCTCCAGATTTTTATTTATGGGGCTTCCTAAAAAATACAGTCTACCGCAACAGGCCAACTACAAGAGATGACATGATTAAAGGATTACACAAATCTGCTTAAGTATTCCACGTCAAGTATTATTAAATACTGTTAGAAACTTTAAAAGGAGAATAGAATGTTGTCAACAAGTAAATGGTGCAACTATTGAGCATCTTCTTCAGTAAATGGTGACCGAAACACTTGGATCCTATGACTAAATACACATGAACGTGGAATTTTCCAATGAATTTTTAGCTGGCCTGATCATCCCCGACCTTGCCTTAAGGGGATGCCTTACTCGTACTATTACCGACCAAGCAATTCACACAGTTTCAAGCTGATTAAAAATAAAATACGTCGAATCACAAAAAATCAAGAGAACACTCTTCTGTGTTTTTTAACGTTCTATCATCCAGTCAAAGTTTAATTAAATTTAATTTCGTTCAAAGTTTTTGAAAAAACGGCTTGATATTTCGACTCCAAACTTTGACTGGATGATAGAACGTTAAAAAACACAGAAGAGTGTTCTCTTGAGTTTTTGTGATTCGACGTATTTTATTTTTAATCGGCTTGAAACTGTGTGAATTGCTCGGTCGGTAATAGTACGAGTAAGGCATCCCCTTAACTGGCCGGGTCATCTCCGACCTTGCCTTAACTGACCGGGTCATCTCCGACCTTGCCTTAACTGGCCGGGTCATCTCCGACCTTGCCTTAACTGGCCGGGTCATCTCCGACCTTGCCTTAACTGGCCGGGTCATCTCCGACCTTGCCTTAACTGGCCGGGTAATCTCCGACCTTGCCTTAGGTGACCGGGTCTTCTCCGACTTTGCTCTTAACTGCACGGAAACTGACCATAACTTTGACCATGACCTTGACCCAAGGTCATATCAGAATTTTTCGGTTTTTCTATTTACGAGGTCAAAAGTGAGGGTTGCCGTTAAACAAAATTGATTTAACCTTGAAACGACATCATCCTTGACCTCAAGTTCATGGTTAAGGTCACGATGAGTTGGGCCCCTCCAAACACTACAACTTCTGTATTTAACACTCATATGCGTAATTATGGGAATGTTTGGATGCGTTGATTGTTTTGATTTTAAACATGACCATGACCATGACCATGGCCTTGACTCAAAGACATATCTAAACGTAAAATTTTCCGCTCTTTCCATTTACGAGGTCAAAAGTGGGGGTTCCCATTTGAAAAAATCGATTTGACCTTCAAATGACCTTGATCATTGACATCAAGGTCATAACCAAGGTTACGATCAGTTGGGCCCCTCTGAACCCTACAACTTTTGTATTTCACAATTTGTCTCGTATACCTTATTATGGAAATGTTTTGATGCGTTTATTGATTTTGATTTTAAACATGACCATGACCATGACCATGACCTTGACTCAAGGACATATCTGAACGTAAAATTTTCCGCTCTTTCCATTTACGAGGTCAAAAGTGGGGGTTCCCATTTGAAAAAATCGATTTGACCTTCAAATGAACTTGATCATTGACCTCAAGGTCATAACCAAGGTCACGATCAGTTGGGCCCCTCTGAACCCTACAACTTTTGTATTAAAAGTTTTTTTCCATCTCCCTTAGTTTTCGAGATATTTGCCTGGTGGTTTTAAAATGGGACACCCGGTATATATATATATATATATATATATATAAGTATGAAAATCTGGTGTTTTGAATGCGCAAATTCCTATAGATTCTATATGTTCCCATGTTAAAAATGCAATCAACTAACGTTTTGAATGCGGCATTCAAAAAGTCAATATATATAGGGATATTATTTCTTTAGTCACGCGATCGTCTGTCTTCGTCTTACACATGGGATTTTGCGATAGTTTCCTGCTAAAATGGCGTCGCGTATTCAAAACGCCGGTTTTATTTTACATATATATAATATATACACTTATCGGGGTTTATGTAGCCCAAGACTGTATATTAGTACCTATAGCTCAGAGATCCCGATGGCAAGTGACTAAAGAAATAATGGACCCTGGGGTTATAGACTCTAGGTCGGGCCGCATAAACCCCTATATATAAAAAACGGGCTTTATAAACCCCTTTCGAGAAATGTATAAAATATATATATATATATATATATATATATATATATATATATATATATATATATATATATATATATATATATATATATATATATATATATATATATATGTGTGTGTGTGTGTGTGTGTGTGTGTGTATATAGATGGCCGATTCTCGGTCAAATCGAGAGGTCAAAAAATGAATCTTCTTAAAACTCTCCGAAAATGTTTTACAGCTTATTCTGGATACCCCTGAATTTTTTCAGATTTTTTAGACCCATAGATTTGGAGATATCAGAGGTCCAACATTGAATTTTCATGATTTTTTGCATTTTTCTTGCAATTTCAATTGATAATTACTCTTTGAGGGTTTTATATAAATTAAAAATTTTTTTTTTAGAAAAGTTAGAAAATTTTCTCACTAAAAAGAAAGACCAATCATTAATATTGTATATTTCATGCGAGTATGATAAAATTTCCTTAAAAACCTTAAAATGATGATAAAAAAAGACCGATCAAAGCTTTGACTATCAGAATTTTTGTGGAAGTAGGTTATTTTATGAACAAACTGCCCTCGAATAGGCCCAAATGTATTGAAGCATTGTTTTCTTCAAAAAAAATAAATAAACAAAAAAACATCCTTTTTTGAAAAACATAAATTTTTTATTGTTTTACATGCTTGAACAAGTTTCAAATATGGCCATATCCCATGTACCGGGTAGTACTTACCAAATATTGAAAGAAAGTTGCAGTCAGTATATGTAAAAAGAATTAGAAAAACATCACGCAAGTTTTACTACACGTATAACTTATTGAATACTTTAAAATTTAGATGTTTAAATTCAGAAAAAAGTATCGCAGAAACACATTCATCATTTACACATAAGTCATATAATAAACAGCAATCAAAATTTGCATAAGGCACATAATTTGTTATAAAATTTGTTTTTATAATAACTTAAAGTTAAATAAAGTACTTAGTAATATTAGATATTGATAAAAATGTCTTTAAAGTTAACCGTAGTAGTTAAATCCTAGTCCGAATGACTTATAAATTAGGGAACAGAAATTCTTTCATATTATTCTTACTATTATGTAACCAAAAATATCCAGTTACATGACATTATATTATATAATATTACATATGACATCCATAGCGGAAATCGAAAATGTTAAAAAAAGTGTAATAAACTGTAAAAAAACGTAAGAAATCATAATAAAATGTAAGTAATCGTATATTTATATTGGATTTCGGACGTTTTTTACACTTTCTTACATTTTTTTTACATATTTTTACAGTTTATTACATTTTCTTACCGTTATTTACTTTTTTAAAATTTTGCATTTTTTCATTTATTTTAACGTAACGTAAAAAAGTGTAAAAAAATGTAAAAAAGGAATGAAAAGATATAATGAAATGTAAGAAAGTGTAACACTTTACAGTTTCTTACAGAAACTTATATTTTTTTTACATAATTTTACAGTTCTATACAATTTATTACATTTTTTCACATTTTATTACATATTATATTTTTTATTTCGTTACAACAAAAATATGAAAAAGTGTAAAAAAAATGTCAACAAAGAACAAAAAATGTAATAAAATGTAAAAAGTGTAACACTTTACAGTTTTTTACAGAAACTTACATTTTTTTACTTAATTTTACATTTCTATACAATTTATTACATTTTTTCACATTTTATTACATATTTTATTTTTTATTTCGTTAGAACCAAAATATGAAAAACTGTACATAAGTCTCAAAAGAGAACGAAAAAATGTAATGAAACGTGAGAAAGTGTAACACTTTATAGTTTTGTACAGGAACTTACATTTTTTACATAATTTTACATTTCTACACAATTTATTACATTTTTTCCGCCTTTTATTATATATTATATTTTTTATCACCTTGGAACCAAAACATAAAAAAACGTGAAAAAAAATAATACAAGAAAATTTAAGAACGGGGATCACTTCATAGTTTGTTACAGAAACTTACATTTTTTTACATCATTTTACATTTCTATACAAAATATTACATTTTTTGCCTTTTATTATATATTTAATTTTTTACTTCGTTAGAACTAACATATCTAACTAGGGGAGCTGCGCCCCCCTATATAGATATATACAATCTCAATTAAAAAAAAATACTCGCGGCACATATGCACATATACACTAATATCGCGATAAGGAGAAAAACAGAAGGCGAAAGCTCAATACTGATCTGGCTTAGCCCTGCGACCTGCGTGCATGAGTACTATTGTGCAGCAGTCGTAACGGCTACCTCGGCTAGGCTATGTTCGCACACTAAGTACCTACAGCGGAAAAACACATGCGACTCGCGCGACCGCGAGTGCTCCCTGTGTATAAAATATATCTATAGGATAAGATATGGACCGCGCGCGCTTTCTGCTACTCTATAGCGAGTAGTGCTAGTGCGACATGCCGTTGAGCGCATGTGTCCATGGTGTATTGCTATGTGTGATGTCAACAACTGCATCCGTGGTGAATGTCATCCCTTTCATCGTGTCCGCCGATTAACGATGATTCGTCGGAGATGGGAAGGCAGTGTTTCAACGTCGAGAGCAGATTTAGTAAGCCCTTTCTCGTTCCTAACCTCTCTGATGGATGAGCTGATGGTACTTTCTTTTGTTGCAGGTTTCTGTGGCAGGGAGAGTAGTGTAAACAACGGGCACTGCTGCAGACTGTTTCTTGGGTGCGGAAATGTTGTCTGGGCCATCTATTTATTAATTAATGTGTGGTTTCTAGGTGCTCAACTTTCCTTGTTTGGCTCTGATACTAGTGACTATGTGTACAGTTAATCTGTTGCTTGTGTCTTCAGCGACTCACAGGGAGGAGCTGTTTCGAGCAGTGAAACAACGGTTGAAGGTCTCCACCATTCCTTCCCCTTTAGTGGTTACAGGTAGCTGGTACAGCGAGTGAACAACATCCATTGCTGAAGACTTTTCATTTGCATGATATGTTTTTTGTGTCCTCTATTTATTAGTCATATATGATTTTTAGGAGCTCAACTCTCCTCGGTTGTCCTTCAGAATAGGGACTGATCTGCTGCTCATGTGTTTTGTTGATCCCTAGGCTGAGGCAGTCCCTGATATTGATACACAATTGACGGTCTCTGTCAGTATTTTCCTCCCAGGTGGCGTGGTTACTGACGCACAGCAGACTGGCATCCATGGAATAGTGCCAGCCCAGACCGTCCAGCCCTATTTTGCTGCTTCTCTAGCTCTAAGTGATCTTTGAGTGTTAGTGCTTTAGAGTGTGAGGAAATAGGTAATAGGAACTGGGGGATATAAAAATGCTGTGTGTATGGTTCAATGCAATATGGGTAGCTAGTTGTCCCTGGTAATATTGGCTCGTCTAGTTAATTTCTAAGTTTAGTCAGGGTGTAAGAACTCGTTTCAGGATATCTGTTGTATTAAAATACATCACTATGTATTTCGCAGACTTCTACCCAGTGAGACTTACCTATTTAATAGTTTCCTACACAGTGTAGACTGACAGAGTAAGCTAGAACATTGCATATTTTATGCATTGAAATTTACCATATTACAAAATTTATATAGCACATACATTACACAGAAGTTTTTTTTGTAATTATGATTGTAAAATTTATAATAAAAAATGCAATAGATAAAAATAGCATGTTTAAAAATATAAAAATGTAAGAAAACATAAAAAATAGTTGATAATACATAATAAAATGTAAAAAATTGTAAATAAATGAAAAAATACGTAATAGAACGTATAAAAATGTAAATAAACAAAAAATACGCAATAAAATATAAAAGAAAGTAAAAATACGTGAGAAAGTGTAATAAAATATAATAAAGCGTAGGAATATGTAAAATAATGTAAAAAGAGGAAAAAGTGTAATAAAATATAATAAAGCGTAGGAATATGTAAAAAAAATGTAAAAAGACGTGAAAAAGTATAACAAAATATAAAAAAACCGTAAAAAAGTATAAAAAAGTATAATAAAGTGTAGGAATATGTAATAAGAAGTAAAAAAATGTAAAAAAATGTAAAAAGACGTCAAAAAGTATAAAAAAGTGTAATTATGTGTAGGATATGTAATAAAAAATAAAAAAATATAAAACGACGTGCAAAAATTGTAACAAAATATAACAATGTATAAGAATTTGTAAAAAGTTGTAAAAAACTGTAAAGTAATTTTATAATTAAGGATAAAAATGAAAAAGTAATAAAATGTAAATAAATGTAAGGAAATGTAAGATAATAAAAAAAAAAAGGTAAAAATTGTAATAAAATGTAAGAAAGTGTACGAAAACGTAAAAAGTGTCCGAAATCCAACAAAAAAGTACACTTACTTACGTTTGTTTACATTTTCTTACATTTTCTTACACTAATTTACATTTTCTTACTTCTTCTTACATTTACTTACGGTTTTTTACATTTTATAATTTCCGCCAGGAATATACATATATAATATTAATATTACATTAAGGCGGTCTTACACCTAAAAATTTTGAAAAAATCAAATTTTTTTATTGAATTTTTTAATTATATATGTTATTCTAAATCTAAAAAATTTGGTTTGAATACAAAATTTTAAAAATTCAAAATGATATCGTTAAAAGATCTTACTATCTTTAAAATAACGAAAACATTAATTTTCCTTTTTTTGGCCTTTTCTATAGGTTTCTGATATATATATAGAACATAGGAACACGTTTACTTGTATGTGTTTTAAAATATCAAAAAACTTTATTTAAGACTTATTAGTATAAGAATTGTAAAAAGAATAATTAAATTTACATACAGGGTTTATTATAAAAATAATATCAAACAGTTGTGACAATTTTGCACTTCTGTTCTAGTAAAGTAACCATTCCGTTACCGAAATTTGACAGTAAGTTACTATATTATTAATACTCACTTTTCTATACCATGGAATAAAACTATAATACCATAGTGTTAACAGAGTTGCACAGCTGACCACTCAAAATCTCAAATAAGGCAAGATACATAACCATGTGATTTCAACAGTTTGTTTTGCAGAGTTTTTGCTTTCTGACGAAGAAAGATTTTTTTCATAGTGCTTGGTTATTTGAATTCATAAGTGAATTTAGGACTAAAAATGTAATGTATTGTGTATGTGAAGATATCTGTCTGAGAAGTGTAAGTGTAATTATAATACAAGCGTACAGTGACAGTTTCAGCGTACAGTTTCAGTTCAATGCTGTATGAAAATTAATACTGAAAAACATGTGCATTGGCAAGATTGAATTAAGTATTTTAAAGGAGAGGCAGTAAAAATTTTCAGCGGATGAAAATAAATACATCTTCTTTCTAAGAAAGATGAAAGTGAGATAATTAAGTCTAATTCACTATAGGATTTATAATTCAATTCAAAAGATTTGTGAATTGTAATAAGTGTCCAGATGTATCGATATACTTAAAAGCAACAAAGCCCCCTCACACAAGTATACAGGCTTAAATTCAAGATATATTTTATGTGCAAGATGTGTAATCAAGGGAAAATTTTGAAAATGGGCTTAGCGGCTTTTATGTACTACTGTACTTATGTCTATAACAGTGATGGCTTCTTAAGTTTCGAGTTGGATGAGTGGGATTTCATATTTCGTAAGACCTGGTGCATATTCTACAGTTATCTTAGTATTATCAATAATAATCTAACTCAGTACAATGTGTTAAAAAGTGATTCAACAGTGGATGAATCAAAAGTACAAAAGAAGGGCAGATTGAGCAGTAGTTTTTAATGGAACGAATGCTGCTGACTTAGCAGTATCCATGAAAGGTGCCAGAGCTTCTGCTGTAACCATTTTATATGAGAGAACAGAAAACAGATATACAGGAAAGTGAGTTTCAAGAAGGAAAAGAATGGGGATCAAATGGCTGATTATTTTTGGAGTTTTATGGTATTTTTCTTTGCAGGCTTATTTCTCAAAATGTCATTTTCTAAAGTTTGGCGTTATTTTTTTAAAAAGCTAGTTCATGGATTTGCATGGGAGAAGGCCTGAATTACTTGAAATGCATTGAACTATGGCAAGAAGAGTTGGAAATATTAAAAAAAAATTTTAAATAATCTTAAAATGTTAAAAACCACTTTTAATTTTAAGAATTTTTGTGATTTTTTATGGTTTTTAGCATTTTAAGATGATTGAAAATTTTTTTTTTTAATATTTCCAACTCCTCTTGCTATAGTTTGATAAATTTCAAGTAATTCAGGCCCTCCCCCATGCAAATCCATGAGCTTTTTTAAAAAATGACGCCAAATAAAAAAAAATTTTAAATGCTATATCTCTGAGTAAAATTGGTCTACAGATTAAGTCTTAGGCCATTTTGTCAGAAATAGAGTATATTTATAGGATATATACTTTATATTGTTTAAACAACATTTTTCTCTTTTTTATAGCTGATTTTGGCCTCACAAGCCACTAGGTGTAAGACCGCCTTAACAAATACAGTGAAATGAATGTAGAAAGCATGAACTTAATGTAAACATTGGTCCTACAATGGCGCTCTCATTAATACAAGTGCAGTACAGTGTTTGTAAATACATTATAAAAGAGATATTTTTAAGCCGTAAATCTTGATCTCCTTTCAATTTGTAAATAAAATAATAGGGTCCAGAGTAAAAAGGGTTGGTGCTTCTTTTGTTTCTTCGTAATAAAGTTCTTCCATTTTTACAATATTAGTGCCTTATGATATCATAATAATGATGCTCACTCTAAACAAAAAGTTTAAAAATAAATTCATGTGTAGAAAAGAAGCGTGTTTCAACACACCTAGATTAAGGATACAAAAACACATGTAAACAATGACTTTGTTATATCTAATACCAATAAAAAGTGTATCAAGAATCAACATACTATTTTTACATCATAATGGGTGGCAAAAATAAGGCAACAAGTATCTGTAGTTACTTAAATTATTGTTGGCAGGACTTGTTCTGAATAATAAAGTTCAGTTAAGGTCGTGTTGAGATTTGTAGCTTCTTATTTAAGAATAAAACAAATATTTTGAATATATAAGAAATGAAATAATATGTATTGTTAAAACAATTAATAATGAGAAATAGACTTGTTTAGTAGCGTCTTAGGCAAAGAGTAGCGAGGAAATGCACCTGATTAAATACTGCCAAGAAAAAGCTACAAAAAGAGGCGAGTGTAATAGATCTAATTGGTACGTAAAGCATGGTTGAATGAAGATGCTAATTCATAATGTAATATTATATAATATAATGTCATATAAACTGGATATTTTTTGTTACATAATAGTAAGAATAATATGAAAGAATTTCTGTTCCCTAATTTATAAGTCATTCGGACTAGGATTTCACTACTACGGTTAACTTTGAAGAAATTTTTTTCAATATCTAATATTACTAAGTACTTTATTTAACTTTAAGTTATTATAAAAACAAATTTTATAACAAATTTTATTTTATCAATTGAAGGAAACGCCCGACGATTTATGTTAATTTAATAAGTGAATCTAACGGCTATTCAGGGCGAAAGATAATAGATAAGGAAGGTAACTAACTTATCAATCACTTTTTCTTCTATATATGTGTTATATACATATTTAAATTTTTAGAAGCTATTTGACACAATAAATAGCAGTCAAAGAATTACGCACAATATTATAATAATTGAAGTGTAGTCAAGAATTTTTAAAGGATATGGAAAGGGAAGGTAAACGTATAAGATAAAAAATGAGAAGGAAAAAATAACGGCCCAGGCCGGGGTCGAACCGACAACCGTTTGCTTACCGGGCAGCTACGCTACCATTTGCGCCACTGGGCTGACAATCCTTTCCAGACCTTAACCGCTACTTAATCGTTCTCAATTTTTATTTCCCAAATCCCCCCCGTCTGCATTATTTTCAGCCGAAGCAGACAATATTATTTTATCAATTGAAGGAAACACCCGACGATTTATGTTAATTTAATAAGTGAATCTAACGGCTATTCAGGGCGAAAGATAATAGATAAGGAAGGTAACTAACTTATCAATCACTTTTTTTTTTTTATATATATACATGTGTTTAAGGACGTTCTCTGGCTCAAATTCATTAATATCGCGAAAATTGTGATTTAAAAATATTATTTACAATGAAAACGCTTCATGAGTCTCTATACATTACTCCAAAAATTAAAAAAAATGTCAGTGTAAGATAAAAGGTGTCAATATGATATTTAAATGAATAGCACTTACATAAGGTGACTATATATAGATATACAAATAACATGGGAGTTTTTGTTTACGTTGCTATATCTCTGAAATTAATATCGCTTGCTATATTGAAAATTATACCATATTATTCCTCTCGATTTCTAGTTTTATGGCTTACGGTTGAAAAAGAAACACAAAGAAAACTTTTTTTATAGTAAATTAAAATGTACTTTTAAAACTAGCTTAGATAGGGATCCCGTGTTAACACAAAAACTTTGAAGTTAAATATTTCTATTTTGAATACCGCTATGGACGTGGGGCTTTCAAGCATGTACTAAGCACACAAAATCAAACGTTCTCTGCAAGTTTCAGGAAAATCACAAGAAAATCGTTTTCTCGGAGAACGTCCTTAAATACATATTTAAATTTTTAGAAGCTATTTGACACAATAACTAGCAGTCAAAGAATTATGCACAATAATATTATAATAATTAAACTGCAGTCAAGAATTTTTAAAGGATGTGGAAAGAGAAGGTAAACGTATAAGATAAAAAATGTTATCTATTATCTTTCGCCCTGAATAGCCGTTAGATTCACTTATTAAATTAACATAAATCGTCGGGCGTTTCCTTCAATTGATAAAATAATATTGTCTGCTTCGGCTGAAAATAATCCAGACGGGGGGGGGGGGGGGGGGGGATATGGGAAATAAAAATTGAGAACGTTTAAGTAGCGGTTAGGGTCTAGAAAGGATTGTCAGCCCAGTGGCGCAAATGGTAGCGAGCTGCCAGGTAAGCAGAAGGTTGTCGGTTCGACCCCGGCCTGGGCCGTTATTTTTTCGTTCTCATTTTTTATCTTATATGTTTACCTTCCCTTTCCACATCCTTTAAAAATTCTTGACTGCACTTTAATTATTATAATATTATTGTGCATAATTCTTTGACTGCTATTTATTGTGTCAAATAGCTTCTAAAAATTTAAATATGTATTAAAACACATATATACAAAAAAAGTGATTGATAAGTTAGTTACCTTCCTTATCTATTATCTTTCGCCCTGAATAGCCGTTAGATTCACTTATTAAATTTAAAAATTCTTGACTGCACTTTAATTATTATAATATTATTGTGCATAATTCTTTGACTGCTATTTATTGTGTCAAATAGCTTCTAAAAATTTAAATATGTATTTAAACACATATATATACAAAAAAAAAGTGATTGATAAGTTAGTTACCTTCCTTATCTATTATCTTTCGCCCTGAATAGCCGTTAGATTCACTTATTAAATTTATAACAAATTATGTGCCTCATGCAAATTTTGATTGCTGTTTATTATATGACTTAAGTGTAAATGATGAAAGTGTTTCTGCCATACTTTTTTCTGAATTTAAACATCTAAATTTTAAAGTATTCAATAAGTTATACGTGTAGTAAAACTTGTGTAATGTTTTTCTAATTCTTTTTACATATACTGACTCAAACTTTCTCTCAATATTTGGTAAGTACTACCCGATACATGGGATATGGCCATCTTTGAAACTTGTTCAAGCATGTAAAACAATAAAAAATTGATTTTTTTATAAATGCAAAAAATCATGAAAATTCAATTTTTGACCTCTGATATCTCCAAATCTATGGGTCTAAAAAATCTGAAAAAATTCAGGGTTATCCAGAATAAGTTGTAGAACATTTTCGGAGAGTTTTAAGAAGATTCATTTTTTGACCTCTCAATTTGACCGAGAATGAGCCATATATATATATATATATATATATATATATATATATATATATATATATATATATATATATCATAACTATGGGAATTGGTATATTTGAAGAGATATCAACCTATAGATCGGTACTTTTGAAGAGATGTCGGCATTTTGAGGAGACTCCTCAAATTTCTCAACGCAAGAATCGCGACTTTTCAGGAGAAATCTATACCCCCTTTTCCCAGAGTCGGTAACCTGAGGGTCATTATTTCTTTAGTCACATTGTCCGAACTCTGAGCGAAAGGTTCACATCTCCTCAAAAGTACCAATTTACAAACACGCACGCACGCACGCACGCACGCACGCACGCACGCACGCACGCACGCACGCACGCACACACACACACACACACACACACGCACACACACACACACACACACACACACACACACACACACACACACACGCAAGGCGTTTCACGTCAACTGCCCCAGCGCCAAATCGTGATATTTCTAACTCATGTTTATGATACTAAAATGTAACTAAAAAAATTGTTTCATGAGCGTTTCCGACGTATTTTTTCTTCAGCTTTCAATGGTGTAGGCAGTTTTTCCGAAATTTTCCATTTTCAACTTCCAAAAGTACAAAACGACTTATATCTCAAAAAGTGTATTTTTAATATCTTTTTTTGAGCATTTAGATCGAAACCTGAGCATTTTTTACATAGGAAATGATTTTTTTCATAATTTGCTCAGGATGTTTTCTTCCAGAAATAGAACGTGAAAGAGTAGCACAACGGCTCTCCTGCGCGCGGAACGTCGCGCGGGACGTCGCGTAAACTAGTCCGTCTCGCTATCTAATAAGGTAAAATGCCCTATACTTGGACAAAATGGAAATTTAGACCAATACTTGGACAATAAAACATCTACTTTTATGATAAAATAAAAAATATCTTATTGAAAAATAAAATGGAATAGTATTGTAAATACTATTTCTGATATCATAATTATAACTTTTTTTAATATTTAAAATAGTTTAATAAATAATGATAATTTGAAATTTTGGCTTAAGCTCCATAAGAGGGATATAATTTTTCTTGTATTTTTATGTTTTTGTAATCGCATAAATTATTGTTATAAAAAGTCAGATGCATTTATGTATACATGTTATAATATTATCTGATAGTTTTTTCATCAATAAACAATCTTTCCAATATAACCATATTGAAAAAATGATTATTTTAATTAAAAAATAGTTGTCCAACTACTCCCACGATAATCGCAATAATTGGACACACGCTCGTGTTCAACTTCAGATCATACGGCAGTAAAACGTTAATCTAGTACATGAACACACATACTTCCAAATTTTCGTTTTATATTTTGAACAAACATTTGTTTAAAAAGTATTTATTTTTTATAGAAATATTATTTTTACAACTTATTAAATAATTCTAAAAATAAAAGAAGCGTGTAAAAAAATCTTTAGCACCTTTGCACTAACTAATCTCAAAAGTGTGTACTTGAGTTGGTTTGTACTTACTGGGTAATCATGGCTAATAAAAAAAATAACATGAAATAGACTATTAAAAAGACTGTTAAAAAGAAGAAGAAGATTACAAGTGATGATCTCAGACCTAAAAAAAAGAGGAGTAAAAAAATGTACACAGTCGAAGCTCTACAAGCTGCTCTCAATGCAATGGGTAAAGGCCAGAGTCTCCGCCAAGCTGCTCACAACTTTGTAATACCAAAGTGTACTCTTTTTTTAAAGGCAAAAGGTGAGATACCACTCGAGTGCAGGAAAGGACCAAATACTGTGTTAAGTATGGAAAAAGAAAATGAAATTGTGATGTGGATAAAGTTCTGTGCAGCTAATGGTTTCCCTGTGAGTAAAACAAGACTACTTGACTGTGTACAAAAATATTGTAATAGTGATGGAGCTAAGACTTCTTTTAAGAATAATAGACCTGGGTATCAGTGGTATCGATCATTCATGAAGAGAGCTGGGTAAAAGAATCGCACAAAACCTCACCTCTACTCGAGCAGCTGTCAGTGAAGAAGACCTTCGAAACTGGTTCTCAAAAGTACAAAATTAGCTTTCAGAAAAAAATTTGCTGCATATAGAACCGCACAGAGTATTCAATTTGGATGAGTCTTCGTTTATGCTTGTTCCTGAGGATAATAAAGTGATCACAGAGAAAGGTGTTAAGGCTCCATATCAGATTGTGTCTGGTAACGAAAAAGCCAGTATAACAGTATTATTTACTATTGCTGCTTCTGAAAGTATGCCACCTCCCATGATTATATTTGATTTGAAAACAGCGCCAAGAAAGAATGTTTTAGATCAAATACCAAAAGGCTGGGGCGTAGGAAATACAGAGCATGGCTGGATGACAGCTGAAAGCTTTCTTAGTTACATGATTAATGTGTTTTACAAATGGTTGGTACAAAACAAGTATGTGTTTCCCATCATCTTGTATGTAGATGGTCACAGTTCACATATGACGATGCTTCTTATTAAGTTTTGTAAAGAGCATCAGATTGAGTTAGTAGGGCTCTATCCAAATGCTACGCACATCATACAATCGTTAGATGTTGCAGTCTTTCATCCACAAAAGGAATCCTACAGTAAAGTACAGCGTCAATGGAGAATTGGCAATAACATAATTGATGTTAAAAAAAATATGTTTGCTCCAATATTAAAAATGGCCTTGGATTCATATGATCTCACTCAAACTATCAAAAACGGTTTCAGGACTTGTGGCCTGTATCTATTTAAAGTTGAAGCAGTCAACTTTAATGCCTTGAGCAAGAAGACTAAAAAAAAGGATTCGAGTGCTGATGTAGATTTAACCAGCAATTCTAATGAAAACAGTGTTATGAAAAATAAAGAATTTTAGCTGTATTTGAAAAAAATCTTATTTCACCAGATATCCTACAATTTTCAAGGAAGCTGAGTCAGAAAAGAAATGGAATGGTGATGTGCAATATGCAGCATTATTCGAGTCTTGGTCTAAACTAAAGGAACTATGTAACAGTAAGTAAACTTTAAATATTTATGTATTTGAATTATTTGACTTCATTTTAATGTAATCTTAAATGAATTTTTAGCGATCAATGATTCAGTAGTAAATGATCAACAAATGCCAGACGGTGATTTGATTGAGATGGCAACTGATGATATCGTATCTGAACCATCTGATAAAGACATACTTGATTCCTCAGATTATTTTAACAGTCCCATGGACTTGTCTATTATAAAGTAGATGAAACCCCATTAAAAATAAATTATGCAACAACTCAGAGCGATGAAAGTACTCTAGCAGAATTTCCAGTACCGGAGTCTGAAATTGAGTTTTATGATAACCTTCGAAATCGTATAGCTGCTACAGTTGTCACAATAATTGAGGATGGTGTGAACGCAGAAGAGTGCGTAAGCAGAAGTATCTGCCCAACCGACACCATTTCACTTGAAGAATTAACTGATACAAAAGGTATATATTAAATTTTATTTGTAATAAAATCATACATTTATAATCACACTTAATAGATATATTTTATTTTTCTAGTTAATAGTGAACTTATACCAGAGGAACATAATAAAAATAGTTTTGATAATACTGGCAGTGAAAGTGTTAATAGTAACTCAAATGGAGAGTTAAATAATTCTCTTTTTAATGTATCACCAGGAGGTTTGTAAAATTTTTTTTTTTGTATAAATATGTACATGATTATTTCTCAATCTTATATAAAACGGTACTTTTTATAGATGAGGTTTTAGATTTAATAATAACATCCGAAGATACCAATAAGTCTCCGACCACTGTAAATACAGATCAAGAAGACACTCGTGATTCTATTATAGATTATATTTATATCGATAGCTTCACAAAAACTAGTCTTGAATTCGGACCTTCTGTATTGAGGGAGTACAACAACTCTATAAGTGTCAGTAAAAATGACAATAACAGTCACCTAAGCATTAGTGAAGAGTCAAACTCTAGTACTTGTAAGTTTTTAAAGCAAATTTTTTTAATCCAAAATTGTATTTCATTACATTTTCCTTCTCATTATAGGTTCAGGTGAAAATAAAAATGAAACAAACTTACTGCCTAAGCTACAAGAATTATTTCCAGTGCCTACATTTACTGGCAAAAAAAAAAGAAAAATACTTCAAAGAATATCCCATCTGTTGCTGTTGTTGACGACCTTATGACAGTGTTGCAACAAAAGGATGCTGAAAAAAAAGAAAAAGAGCAACAAATTTTATTGAATAAACAAGAGAGGGAAAGAGCAAGAACAATGAGAGACAAAGAAACAACTATTGTAAAGCAGTATAATGAAAGTAAGAAGAAAAAAGAATTGAAGTTACAAATCCAAAATTTAAAGAAGAATATCAAATCTGAAAACAACAAAGAAAATGTTGTTTCCTCAACCGAGAAGTTGCACAGATTGAATACCGAATTAACTGTTTTAGAAAATACATTAATTCAAGAAGAAATGGGGTTTCTGCAATCAAAAATAAAAATTGTTATATTGGTCAAACGGGTAGATATTTGAAAAAGAGAATATATGAACATCAATATAGTTTACGCAGCTCAAGTTGTACATCGGGTTTGAAAGAACATTGTTTAAATAGTTTGCATTCTTTCGATTTTGGGAGTGCGGATATTTTGGAACAGGGAATTAAGAATAAATATAAGAGGAAAAGCCCTGAAAGTATTCACATTCTAAGAAATCGGAATAATGTAAATTTAATGATAGTCAAGTAAATTAGACAACATTTATCATTCTTTATTAATTTAAGTGAGAATGGAAAGTTGGAGAGGGGAAAGTGGATGGTGGTGGGGGTAAGAAAAATGAAGGGGGCATAAGGGTATATAAGGAGGTGTATCGCGGGTTTCATTTCAGTCCCTGAGGAGGAGCCGGAGCGGGCTCGAAACGTTGGGCAATTTGGTGGTGGGGGCAGTCAGATCGTCCTTTGCTAACAAAGTTTTTTCCAGGTTTTAATTAAGTTTTTATTTCAGATTCTGCGGGGGTGATTATAAACAAGGGCAATCTGACTGCCATAAATATTAATTATTTTAATTTAATTTGCAAGACTGTAAGACCGATGGAAAAATTCTTATCAGTTGAAAAATAAAAATTAAACAAGAAATGTGTGTATAAACCAATATTGACAAATACTTTAAGTAATTTATTTTTATTATACATTAAGGAATACTTACTACTGTACAAACAACATAGACAAATACTTGAAGTAATTTATTACTTATTTATTATAACATTAAATGTATTATTTTTGTAATAAAGTAATAAAATTTAAAATAAATTAATATCTATAGACTTTATTTCATGTACTTGTATTTCTGTAATTCAATAATTTTATTATTAATTTAAGTTGCCTAATTAATATTACATGCTAAAGTACTTATTGCGTTTTGTGCAACTACTAGGCTCAATTGTGTCCAAGTATAACACCATTGTCCAAGTTATGGGTTTTAAAGTGTCCAAGCATTACATAAACTGAAAATGCTTGTCCAACTACTACCGTAAGTAGTCACGTTTTAAAAACGAGTTTCCTTAATGTGCAAAAGCTCTATTTAAATCATTTTTTTTTCTAATTTGTTCTAAAAACTCCAATTTATATGTTAGGATCAAAAAATATTAAATTAAAGACATTTTAACTGTCAAATAACAACGTCAACATTTTTTTTAGCAATATCTGTCCAAGTATTGGGAATTTTACCTTAACCTTTCATAATCTTTACCTGTTCTTTCCAATTCTTTATAATGTAAGAATAATATTTTATTGGCTTTTTTAAAAACAAAAAAAAAACAAAGTTTCATAGCTAACAGCAATATAGTAACTATACTAACGCTTTTTTCTCAGTGCAGATCATTCTTCTTTGTTTTTTCTAACAGTTTTTCTCGGGAAGATTTGATATTCAGAATTTAAAGAGGTTTTTTTCAGCTTCAATGTACTCTTTCATCAATTGGAATAATAGCATCGTATTGTAATGTGCCTGGTATGAATTGAGCCTTATCCAGTCTTGGTTTTAGTTTCAAGACAGTATCTTCATATGATTCTTTACTGCTATAAAAAACTTTGGTTTCTTTGCAATAATCTTTAGCCCAGTTATAAAGCTTTTCTGGCGTTAAAATATGATTATGAGAAGAAACTTGTAGACACGCTCGTTTTGCACGTCTTTTTAGGTTGGTGCCTATACCATCCCATGCACCTTTTCCATGCGCCGTGGCATAAAAATGCCACTCAGCTGGAACACGAAAATCTTTCTCATGAAAAAGAAGATTTAGAAAATTAGATTTATTTTTAAAATGCTTAACTGTTCCATCAGTCAAATGATAGACTTTTCTTACTATGAATTTAGTTTTGACGTAAGATATTATAACATTTTGATATTCATAAACGGCAACAGTATCATAGTTTAGATTGTCGGAAATCACAGCAATGCTTACACGTTTAAGCTCTTCATTTTCTTTATAATACACAACAACTGTAAAAACAGTTGCTTGGTTGTTGTTCCAGTTGAACAATTGTGTAAAATTTTGTATAATAAACGCATAATTTTCGGCAAAATCACAACACACAAGAAATTCTCCTTGTTGAAGGTTGTTTTTTAAGTCACTTACAAAAAGTGATTGATTCTTAGCAAAAAAATCGTGAGATTTTAATTTTATCAATTTTTCTCCCAGGATGTCCATAAATTCATGAACATTTACAGTTTTAGAAGCTATTGTACACCGATCTGTTTGAAACCATGATTCATACTCTATTTGAAAAATATCACTTTCATCAAAACATTCAAGCAAATGTTTACGTAATATGGACATATTGGGGCAATCTAAATAGTCACCCAAATAGCATCCATCATGTGGATCATTACACATAATTGCTTCGATGCAATCGTCGTAGTTTTTAAGAGGCAATCTAGTATCTTTTGTTAAATTTCCTAGATCCATAGCACTTAGCATGAGCATTACGTTTTCGTGATGTACACACACGCATACATTATGCGTACCACTACTTCCAGCTAAAACACAATGTGGTGGCCTCAATTGTGTAAATTTGGTAAAACCAATATTAACGTGTTCATTTTCTTTTTTATATAAACTATACAGTTCATTTAAATTACCAAGCAGTAATTTTTTTTTAACATGTTCTCTTTTACCATTGCTCTGCTTAACAGATATGTAATCTTTTAAACCTGGCATAATTCGGCTTACATCATCTTTTTCATAAAATGTTTTCACTGAATTTACAGTTTCAGCTGAAAATGTTTTCTCTGAATTTACAGTTTCAGTGCAAGCGAATTCACGCATTAAGTCCCTACGAGATCAAAACTCAGGCGCAAGAGTTAGTAACTGAATACTCTCTTGCTTATTTGTTGATTCTGAAATTGTTTTCTTTATTTGTTCAAGAACTGCAACACCAGCTTTGTGATATTCATCGTTACACACTATTTTAGCTTTTTTAGCATCAGCTGGAGGTAAATTTGATTTATGTTTGTAAATTTGGCGTTGACAGTTAGAAAAAATTTTTGCTTTTTCTGGTACTAAGGGATATGCGCTTCTTAAAGGTGTTGGAAAGTCGATCAAATCTTTTATTTTATATGAAAGGTGATCATTTTTATTTAAAGGATTTATGCATTTTAATTTCCAAGTTGAATCCATTTTAGTTGCTACAATAAACGAAAAAAATAACGAAACAAAGAGTTACCGATGATTTAATCATCAAATACATGAAAGACACTATGAAATCCAAGTTTGATTGTATTGACAGAAATTCGAAAAAATTTCGAAGAGGAATAAGATAAAAAGTCATTACAATTATATACTTTCGACGTGACGATTCACATACGGATAGAAAATTAAGATATAAAAGCCACCTATCGAAAGAAAAATGAATCATGCGGTGCTGCGCGACGTTCCGCGCGCAGGAGAGCCATTGCGCTACTTTTTCGCGTTCTATTTCTCGAAGAAAACATCCTGAGCAAATTATGAAAGAAATCATTTCCTATGTAAAAAATGCTCAAGTTTCGATCTAAATGGTCAAAAAAAATATTAAAAATACACTTTTTGAGATATAAGACGTTTTGTACTTTTGAAGGTGAAAATGGAAATTTTCGGAAAAACTGCTTACACCATTGGAAAGCTGAAGAAAAATACGTCGGAAACGCTTATGAAACAATTTTTTTAGTTACATTTTAGTATCATAAACATGAGTTAGAAATAGCACGATTTGGCGCTCGCGCGCGGCGCTGGGGCAGTTGACGTGCAACGCGTCATATATCTTCAAGTTGAAGAGTGTATAGAAACCTTCTATGACTAAACTGGCACGCAGACATTGAGCGTAGTCATACAAGTGAACTATAAACGAATTTTAGTTGAATTTTTATTTTACTTTTCATTGTCCAAAATTGGAGTGATTTATATTTAAAAGTAATGTACTTCAATTATATTTTTTGTAAGTAAAACAAGTCAATTTTGCGTCCAAAAATCGAATGCAGCTAACATCATTGATAAATAATAAGTATTAAGGTGATGTTAAATATCGACATAATTTTCGAACGAGTACATCTCATGAAAATACGAATAGAATCATTAAAAAAAAATCTGAGTATAGTATTAACATATACGGAGCGCTTGACCAACGTGTTTTTCCAAAAAAATGATAAGAATTTATTTAATTAAATAAAAACTATACTGTCGGCAAGTAGGAATCTGCAACTGACCTACTTTTCAAACGAGCATAGCTAACGAAAATGCTAATAGAATCACTCAAAAAAATTCCTGAATATAGTGTTATGTGTACGGAGCGTTTGGCGAAATTTTTTTCCGAATAAACGCTTGAATGTCGATTTAAAAAATATTGAAATTCACGATTTCACGTGGTCTTAATGGGAATAACAAATAATCGTAGAGATACGAAGAGTATTAATTATTTATATGGAAGTTTAGAAGTTAACGTATGTCAACGAATATTGGATAAGGTTTAGTGACGGTTTTATTTTACATGTTGACGCAGTCTTCAAAAGGAGTTTTCATGTTAGTTGTATGTTGACGGCATATAAACAATATGAAAGATAATATAATTTAAGCTGTCAAAAGGTTGGGAAATTTGTATTAAAATTTTTGTGAATGTAAGTTTCTCTTTTATCTCTATAAAATAATTTTAGTAGTAAAACGTATTAATAGAAGACAAAGTCAGTCTGCCAGTCAGTCGTTTATTGAACATAGATGTATGTTAAATTAATTAACGCGGATATAATAGTGTTTAAAAATAGTACATTACGCAACTAGTGCGTAAAATGAGTCATTTAGTGAATGTAAGTTTCTATTTTATTTCTATAAAATAATTTTAGTAGTAAAACGTATTAATAGAAGACAAAGTCAGTCTGCCAGTCCATCGTTTATTGAACGTAGATGTATGTTAAATTAATTAACGCGGATATAATAGTGTTTAAAAATAGTACATTACGCAACTAGTGCGTAAAATGAGTCATTTAGTGAATGTAAGTTTCTATTTTATTTCTATAAAATAATTTTAGTAGTAAAACGTATTAATAGAAGACAAAGTCAGTCTGCCAGTCAGTCGTTTATTGAACGTAGATGTATGTTAAATTAATTAACGCGGATATAATAGTGTTTAAAAATAGTACATTACGCAACTAGTGCGTAAAATGAGTCATTTTTGCACGGGTATTGTTTGTCGACGCTCGGGCGACAAACAATACCCGTGCAAAGATTACTGCCTTTCGCACGTGTTGCGTTTACTGTTTTTTATAACTGAGTGCGTAAAACTCGACTTTAGATGCCCGTTTAGCGTGCGTAAAGTACCCCCTTTTTTACTAGTGCGTAAAGTGTTTACTTTACACACTAGTGAAAAAAGCGGGTACTTACTGAGTTTTACGCACTCAGTTATAAAAATAATAAAAACAACATAGTACCACTAAAATTTACAGTTATTTCCTTGGACAAAATTTCATCAGCTATTTGATTCTTTCTCCTACTTCTCAATTAAAGAGCTAGGTGAGAAGGCTACAAACGAAAATGTTTGCATGATTCATAATTACAGCATAGGTTGCCTGGAAATGATGTACCTGAAGAAGAATTGTGTAAAAATTAAGAAGAACTAAATGTTGGTACGGTAGGGATCTGTACAATTCTTTCACTAATAAAATAATGTATTATAAATTTAGACGGTGTTGATACGGTAGGAATCATCTATATATTATAACAACTTTTCCACATCATTTCAGCGAGTAATATAACGCTAATTCAAATGACTGCTATTAACAGCTTCTGTGTCGCAGTCAGCAGACTGTCGAACTCTTAATCCATAGGTACAGGTGATTCAAATCAGAACACCATCCGATTCAAAAATTTATTTTAGACAAATGTAACATTTAATTCATATTTCTGTTTGTATTATATAAATAATTTGAAAATATAAACAGATTAATTTAACAATTATTACAATAGTGTATATGTGTGTGCATGCGTGCACGTGTATCGTTCAGCGCAAGCTCACGGATGCGGCGATACATATGTAGCTAAACGCCCCCACAGCTTATCGACAATATAGGCCAGTCAACAGAGGTTTCCATCGTGACACACAACCGATCCAAAAACGAAATGCATCACCATGTTCGTAACAAGGCATAGTATTATTCTATACAGTTTCCAACTCCAAATTCGGGTCCGTAAATTATTTATAAACAATTTATTGTAAAAAACCGTCTCTTTTTAGCGCTATTTTATGTGTGCAAAAACCAGGCGCAGTCGGATTATTAGTTTTCTTACAATTGCAATTCAAAGTTTTTTGACTCTTATCTTTCGGTGGGTCTGAATGCTCTACCGATTGTCCGCTTTTAATTTTCAAAAAAGTTTTCGAAAGTTCAAGATACATACTACAAAACGTATATTCTAGCTTTGCGTTGAAATAGTTACGAAATATGTTTAAAGCACCCGCAAATGTGACTACAAACGGACGCGCGCGAGAAAGCGACCGAGTGGTGGGGGGGCGCGCAGCGGGCAAAGGGAAGCGTATACATAGTAATAGTAACGCGCTACGCGCAACGGTCAAACTTGTTGTTTAATTATTTTAGCATTTGCAAGAGCTACCTAGATGATCTTTTTTTTTCATTCTGGGGTAAAAAATCCTCAGCAAACTGATTTTTCACTCGGATTTTACAAGGAATGAATGGAAAGGCAAGTATTGCTTGAGGATTGGAACAGGTATATATTTTCAAAATTGGGATGGCCCCTCCAGTCCCCTGTATCTTTTTATTCAACAGCTGCACTGTATAGGTGTCAAACTATACTCTGCAAGATTGAAGCATCGAGAAAGCGACGTCAACGGTTCTTCTCATCTGTTCATATTATACAGTTACCGCACAGACTCCGCTGTTGCTACGAGTGTTATGGCCTCACATCTTTTTTGATCCACAAATTTATTTAATATTTAGTTATTTAACTCTTAATTTATTTACTAAATAATATTTATTGATATACTACTACTGTGCTACTAGTTAAGTGTGTAATTTACGTCGATAAATCGTTTTTGAAGCGTTCAATCAACTATAGAAATTCATTGCACGAGGTGAGTGCTCGACTTTTTATTCTCTATATAATGGGCACATTATCAAGGCGATAGAGAAGAAAAAAATATGTATAATTTTGATTAAAAATGTTTTTAGTAAGCACTATGTTTTACATATTTTTTGTAGTCTTTGCAGCAATTAGAAATAAAAAAAAGATTATTTTACATTATTAAATTTATTTCATAAATTTAAACGAATTCGACTCTTTAAATGAATATTCTAAATGTATTTTTCAATCAAATGTATATATCATTTTTAAAAGACACGTCAAATGTTTTTCTGTTTGTATTGCTTGTAACGATCGAGTTTGTTTTCATTTTTTCTGTAGATGTGATATACGAATTCAGTAGGCGTTATTTAAGATAGCTCTATTCAAAATAGATAGTTTCATCTGTATATATTATTATGCTTGTAGGTGTAATATATGCGTGCGCGAGTGTGCGTATACGTATATCTATATATATAGAGAATTACTTCTCTCAAATAGTATACTAATAAATTCAAGTAGTTGTCATATATTTACAAAAAACATTAAATAATTTTTTTATTTTTCTTAGTTATTCCATTAAGCAATTTCACATTATTTAAATTGAAGTTTTATGAACGTTAATAATAATTTTTAATGCACGAATCTTGAAACATATTTTATCGTTGCAAAGACTTTTAACACATGTAAAATTCTTAGTATACGTATTAAGACGTTTATTATTTTAAATAACGTATAATTAAAATTTATAATATTTTTTACATTAAGAAATAAATTATGCAATAATTATTTTCGAACATATTTTACATAATATTTTAAAACTTGAAAAAAAAATGGTTAATTTGAAATCATTTAACTGCTTTACCGCCTGGATAAGTATGCTATTTATAACTTCTGATAGTAGTAAGAATCAATAATCTGAACAGTATCTTTTCCGTATCCGCAGATTTAAAGTGTAACTAAACAATACTTAATAATACTGCGAGTATCATGGAGTCTAATGACGAGTCCGATATACCAGAAGCATCGACATCTGTAAATGACAGGTAAATTATAATTCAAAACTAGGGGGGTCGAGCCCCCCCCGCCCTGCCACACACACCTGCTCCTCGCTTCGCTTGTCGCCCGCCCCCTCCCTATGTAAAAACTTCGTTTTTACATATTAGGCACAACCGCAGTGCTCAGAAGAATCTTATACTTTCATTATTGCAAAAATTTTAATACTTCATTTATCGTTTTTATCATTAAAATAAACATAAATACATCTGCAGTAAAATTTAAATAAAAATTGTCCATTTACTTTTACACAATTATTTCTTATTTTTTGTAGAAGGTTTACATTTTACATCTACATATATAAATATATTTAGATAACTTTTTAAATAGTCTGTTATGTATATAAATTTAATAAGTACTAATTGGTATGATTAAAGTGCACGTAGGAATATTGAATATAAATACCATGATTGCAGTTATATTTAAAATTAAAAACATTATTTTCATAATTTGTATCATAATTATAATAATCGTTTTCATTTTTATTTATGAAAATGTTATATGGAAAAAAATTTTATTTTAATGTTATCCATAACTGTTGTATTTGATAAAAAAATATAGTTCAATTTTATACTATTTCAATAAAAGGTGTAGACTATAAGCTGCTCACGGAATGACGGGTGTTTCAATCTACATATACCTACACAATCTCAATTACAAAAAAAATACTCGCGGCATATATGCATATATACACTAATACCGCGAAAAGGAGCAAAACAAAAGGAGAAAGCTCAATACTGATGCATTCGGTAACGGCAATCTGACTTAGCCCTACGACCTACGTCCATGAGTACTAGAATACTACTGCAGCAGTCGTAACGGCTACCTCGACTAGGCTGTGTTCGCACACCAAGTACAGCGGAAAAAAACATGCGACGATGCGACTCGCGCGACGCAACCGCTAGCGCTGCCTGTGTATAACATATATCTATATGTATGGATCGTGGGTGCGTTCGCGTTTTGCTACTGCTCTATATATTGAGTAGTGCGGTGTGCTGTTGCGCACGTGTATCCATGGTGTGTGATGTCAGCAATCGCATCATCTGGCTCCCGGCGTCTCCAGTGATGACAATGGCTGCTGTAGTATGCCGCCCTGGTAAATGTCGTCTCTTTCATCGTGTTCGCCGCCAATTAGCGATGCTTCATCGGAGATGGGAAGGTAGTGTGTCAACAGCGGGAGCAGATTTAGTAAGCCCTTTCTCGTTCCTAACCGTTTTGATGTGTGAGCTGATGGTACTTTCTCTTGTTGCAGGTATCTGTGGCAGCGAGAGTAGTGTAAACGACGAGCAGTGCTGTACACTGTTTCTTGGATGTAGAAATGTTGTCTGGGTCATCTATTTATTAATTATATGTGGTTTTTAGATGCTCAACTTTCCTTGTTTGGCTCTTATACTAGTAACTATGTGTATAGTTAATCTGCTTGTGCCTTCAGCGACTCTCAGGCTGGAGCTGTTTCCAGCAGTGAAATAATAGTTAAAGGTCTCCACCAGTCCTTCCCCTCTAGTTGTTATAGGTAGCTAGTACAGCGAGTGAACCAGCCATTGCTGCAGACTTTTCTTTTGTATGGTATGTTTTGTTGTGTCATCTATTTATTACTCATATGTGGTTTTTAGGTGTTCAACTCTCTTCGCCCCCAAAATAGGGACTGATCTCCTGTTAACGTGCTTTGTTGATCCCTTGGCGGAGGCTGTCCCTGACATTAAGACACAATTGACGGCCTCTATCAGTACTTTCTTCCCAGCTGATGTGATTACTGACATAGTGAATCGTTATTAGATGATTCTCAGCAGACTGGCATCCATGGAGAAGTGCCAGCCTACACCGTCCAGCCCTATTCTGCTGCTTCGGCAGCTCTAACTGATTTTCGAGGTTTAGTGCTTTAGAGTGTGAGGGGATAGGTGATAGAAACTGGGGGATATCATAATAAGTGCTGTGTGTATGGTTAAATGCGATACGGGTAGGTAGTTATCCCAGGTAATATTAGCTTGTTTCTAATATTAGTCTATATAATAATTTCTAAGTTTAGTCTGCGTGTAAGAACTTGCTTCAGGGTATCGGTTGTTTTAAAATACATCATTGTGTATTTCGCAAACATCTACCCAGTGAGACTTGCCTATTTAATATTCTTCTACACACTGTAAAACTGACAAAGTCAGCTAGCACACTGCATTCATTCTGCATTGAAATTTACCATATTGCAAAATTTATAGCTCATACATTACACAATAGTTTTTTTGTAAATATGATATTACTTTAACATGTACTTATATAATATTACACAATTTTGATTCTTTTACTTCTATCGCTTAGGTCCTGGGAACATAGATAACAGGTTAAGCTGTGTAATCTTATATTAAATTCTTCAAATTTGTTATCAAAACAGTAAGATAACATAGTTATATATTTTTACCAACCCAATTTTTATACATTTTTCTAATTTTAATCCTACTACATTCTAAGTTCTCTAGGTCATTCAACAAAGAATTATAAGTTCTGACAGCTTCTATGTAACAGTTTTTGTTAGTTATTGTTTTACTTTTCTTTTATTAGTATATGTACACTTCTATTTCTTGTATTAATTCTTTATCTCTAATGTTTAGTTTCTCATAATGATAGAAAATGGACTCAAAACAAAATAATTATTTAATATTTAAATATTGTAATCAAATGTAATTTTGTATCTTATTATTATTATGCTTCTGTAATTATATTATATTTGGAATATTACATCGATTTTTCCGATCTTATTTATAGCTACTGTATCGAATATTTTTGTGCCAAATCGAATCTTGTTAAATAATAAGCGAAAATTCACTATATGAGGTGTATCTAGGCATTGAAAATCGTTTTTAAAGGTCGAACTTTTCAGAAAATGATTGTACATGAAAATGTTAAATGAGAAAAAGTTTTGTTTTATTATAATCTACAACTTTTGTATTCAGCATTTTTGTATTAAATCAAATCCTGTCATGTTATAGCCGAAAATCATCCATTTTGTGTATATTTAGGGGTTTAAAATCATTTTTATAGGTCTAACTGGTCAGGCATTGACTGTCCATGAAAATATTAAACGAAAAAAAGTTTTGTTTTATTATAGTCTACAACTTTTGTATTCAACATTTTTGTATTAAATCAAATCCTGTCAAGTTATAGCCGAAAATCGTCCAATTTATGTATATTTAGGCGTTTAAAATAGTTTTTATAGGTTTAACTGGTCATACATTGACTTTATATAAAAATGTTAAATGGGAAAAAGTTTTCCTTTATTATAATCTACAACTTTTATATGCAACATTTTTGTATTAAATCAAATCCTGTCAAGTTACAGCGGAAAATCGTCTATTTTATGTATATTTAGGCTCTTAAAATCGTTTTTATAGGTCTAACTCGTCAGGAGTTGATTTTAGATGAAAATGTTAAATGGAAAAAAGTTTTGCTTAAATATTATTTACAACTTTTGTATTTAACATTTTTGCGTAAAATCAAATCCTTTCAAGTTATAGTAAAAAATAATCCATTTTTGACCTTTTTTGCAGTTTTTCGCAGTTTTTCGCAGTTATCTTGGCAAATATTGCTCGTAGAAAAAAGTGTCCAACAGAAAAAAGGTGTATTTTAATTAGTTTTAGCAGATAGACCGATAGATATTAGCTTAAAATTAATTTTTCTAGACATTAGGCTTAAAAATCGATTTTTTGAGATATTTCTTTGTACTCGCATTTTTTTAATTTATCATCGATCTATCTCAATAGAGAACCAGCACTTAGGTATAATTAGAGGAGTATTTTCCCGGAATCCCGAAGAAATCGATCGAAAATTCCTTGAGATAATCGAGCAACATGCGTACATATGGGCGTACAGACATACATACATCACAGAAAACGCTTAAAACGCACTCATTTTGGGTGAAGAAGACTTCTCTTGTATTAAATTATCATTTTTT
Organism: Torymus aiolomorphi; assembly: GCA_036365515.1. Taxonomy (NCBI): domain Eukaryota; kingdom Metazoa; phylum Arthropoda; class Insecta; order Hymenoptera; family Torymidae; genus Torymus; species Torymus aiolomorphi. Next base: position 99,794,829 of record CM070875.1, on the reverse strand, counting down.
TAAGTCAAACAATTTTCGCTATGGTGAAATTATAAGGATCTCCAGAGTAGCGGTCGTGCCTAAAAACTAACAATTTCAAACAATAAATGTTATACCATTTAAATACGAATTTACTTTATTATTCAGTTATACTAAATTCACTTAAACTCCACAAAATTATTATATATTATAAAAACTTAATAATTTTCGCATGATCTTTGCATATTCTAAAAATAAATTTTTATATTTCGGCATGAAAAAAAGGAACGAGATAATGACGATGATGAACTATGGGAAAACCTCAATGAAATCTGCTTGCTTTGCGGTAGGCCGTTGGGATCCTCTACTTTCTGTGCTATAAAAGAACGCGCCATAAAAACACTCATTGCAGTAAGTAAGAGACGAATGAATAAAAAAAATTTAATCCTGCAAACATTGAAGGAGGTTAAAATACATAAAGGTTGCCAAACTATGTGTACCAAATAACTGCTTTTTAATTAACTGTTTTTTTTATTCATTTACTTGCATCGAATGTAAACAAAAAACTAAACGTATTACGCAACAATCTACAATTAACAACATTTTAGCACAATTAAAAGCATATCCAAAAGACAAAAAAAAAACAAAATAATTGCATCGCGATTAATTCAATTAAAGGTTAAAGATGATAGATATTATACTGATAATGGTGTATATTATCATTCAAAATGTCTTACGAGTTTTTATAACTACAGTGCAACTAATATTTAGGGAAAACCGATTAGAATATGTCGAATGTATTATCTGTTGTTATAAACTATATAATAGAAAATTCTGGAGAGTGCCAATTTTCATTAAAAGCAATTAAAAAAATATATGTCAGTAAATACGGGGAAACAGATCTACCTCGCTTTCATCGAGTAAAAGATTTGTTGATAAATCATTTTGGAGATGAAGTGAATCATCACTTCATCTCCAAAATACATAAAGGCTCAAATGATTGGTTTATTTGTTTTAAGCAAATGCTAGGACAATGTATGGAAGCTAATTAGTATTCTATTCGAAAAAGTAATGATGAAGAAGAAAGGTTAAGGATTGTTGAAATGGCAAGTCACATAGTGCTGCAGGATATCAGGGGTATGAGATTCAATATAGAGAATTATAACTCGCCGAGAGATTCTTTTAACAATATTAGTGATATTCCACAATCATTAATAGTACATTACGGTACAAACGACGAAAGTTGAATTTTCGCCACCGCGCCATATCACGCAGTGGTGGGCCTTGATCTTTCGTCTTGTGTACCGTATACTATTTTTCCTGATGCCCGGTGGAAAGTACGTTTATAGTACTCAAAATCATAATTTTAATATAATTATTCGGCTCTCGTGGTGCGTAAGATGATGTTTACCGCATTCGACTTTTCTCACTCGCTTCGCTCGTGCGAAAAACGTCTCCTTCGGTAAATAATCACATTCCCCACCCGTATCATAATGTACTATTACATAATTAGTCTCGCCGATATATATTTTGCCACCGACAATGATAACACCGTAATAGCATGCATTCAGCTCCTCGCATGTAAACCGACTAATTTTCACTTTTTCTACTCTGAATCTTAGGAGTCTTTCATTTCATCAAAGCTCGAGCATGTTGAGTTCGATGCCCGCCCCGACATTTGCGGCACGAGCGCAGCGAGTGCTGTTGGTCGGGGGGGGGGGGGGGGCATCGAAAACATCACGTTCGAAAACATCAATTTTCTGCACACTTCTTCCTCATCTTCAGATTCGTCGGATGAGGACAATTCATTATTAATGAACAATCTTTATAGCACTGCGTGGCATAAATCCGCATTTATGTCACGCCTATCCGTGACATGGCGGATTTATGCAGTCAGTGCTATAAAATAATGTACGATACACGTGTCATAAGTCGTTCTTTATGGCACGGGGTGTATAAGCGCCCGAGCGTAGCGTAAACATATAGACATAAGAGAGATAGACTGCGGGTGTAGGTTGGCACCTCTAACCATGTTCGCACACATGCGTTAGAGAAGGACAGCATACATTCTATTACATATACCTTCTATGCATCTGTCTCTCTCAACGGGGGCCACTCTCGCTAACCTACACCCGCAGTCTATCTCTTATGTCTATGAGCGTAAAGTGCAACTATTATGCCACTAGTATTGTAATGTACTGTTTATCCATTTCGCAAATGAAAGCAATATAAATCGCTTGTTGATTGATGATCAGAAGTGATTGTTTTTGTTGTACATATAGGTTAATGACTTTGAATATGTTGACAAAACCTCTAAAACAATCTATTAATAAAATCTGCAGTTACCTAAGTACCAACTCAGAAGCATGCGTGGCGAAAGCTGCTGTCAGTGGCGAAAGCACTAGTAATGGTTAAATGTCCTTCTTTCGCTATCGAAAACAATGGCGAAACCACGTACTTTCCACCAGGGCATCAAGAAAAATTATTTCTTGATATATTAATAAAAACTCATAAACATAAACCGAAAGATGGGTCATGGGCTAAATGGGATAATCGAGTAATAACTGCAGCTCATATTTTAATGTCTTCTGTTGGACCGCGGTCTTTTTCATCTTCCATTTTATTAGGGCTGTAATTATGTGCGTAACGCCCTCATCCTCAGTAACCTTTTCTTGCAGTATTCCCCGCTTAAAAGGAGTGTTACCGGCTAACACGACTGGCACGTTTGGTTTTCTTCCGCTAACTGATTTTAAAAATAATAAGCCGTTTAAATTGAACAGTGTGATTTTACAAAATTGGAAAGAAATTAATTTTGATGATTTTACAATTATAATCGAGCCGATCGATTTATTATATTTTTTATGGCAAGTACACGGTACCGCAAACCACGTCTAATTGGCACGGATTTATGAATAAATTACACACATTAAACTTCGATTTTTCTACGACTAGAGTTATTGCATTGCCGTTTATAAAAGCACCACCAAGCGATCATACAACGATTCTTATATCATTGATAGATGCTCGGCGCAGAGCAAATCAAAACAATCAAAAGCATTGCTTTGTAACATTTGATTTGCCTCTCATTATGAAAGCCTGTGAAATTATTTTTCGATAGATGCCACTATTGATCCGTACAATCTGCGTTCTGTAATTACACGTCTAGAAGGTTTCCATTTGGCTATGTCTTTTTTTGGGTCCATTGGAAATATAATGGCAGGTAGCGGTCTCAAGGAAGCTTTTTGTACAATATACGCTGAATTGTCAGCAAACAAAGCATTGGCGGGACATGCGTTTTCGAGATCTATACGAGGTCATCTTTTAGTTCAAGCTGCACTTGCTACAATTATTTGCAGAAAAATACAATTTACAGAGAAAGAAACTGAGTTTTTAAATAGAAGTTATAACGAAATTGGGGAAAAAGATTTTGAAAAGTTATTAGAAGACCCTTTAATGAAGGAAGTAAAACAAAAATTTGAATCTGCTATTTCTATGTTAGAAAATAATGGTCCAACGAGTCAACTCTGGGTTCAGTATTTTAAATTGATTTGTTTACTCCAGAGATATATTAACGCAGAGAGATCTGGAAATTTTCATCTGCATCTTGAATCAGTTAAACTGATGACTCCGTTCTTTTTCTCGTCAGGACATGATTTATACGCGAAAGCTTGTCTACCCTACCTACAGAAAATGATGAATTTAAGAAAAATCATGGATCTTGTAGAGTATGACAAGTTTTGCGTACAAGGTTTCAATACTATTAGGCGGTCCAATCGTTTTTGGTGCCGAGTATGCTCTGACATGACGATAGAGCAAGTTTTAATGCGAGCTATGAAATGCTTTGAAGGCCTAACACACGGTCCTGGGTTGACGGAAAATGTCATAGGAAAATGGGTTTTATCAAGAGTTGGTGTGCTAGAAGTTGGGAATGCAATGAAAACTTTCTGTAATATGACGTTTGCGTCGTCTGAGCAGCATGTGGACAATCGCAATTCTCGAATTTCTAGGGATGCAGAAGATTTGCAAAAAATACAGCAATTCTTTGATGCGTACCATCCACTTCCTAAATCTCATAAAATTTTTGACATTTTTTCCGGCGTGATCCGCGACTTAGAAAGTGTTAATTGCCACAGAGCTTTTCAAATCGGAAAGTCTTCGATGCTCGAGACGTCCAACAAAAAATTTACGGACATCAAATACAAGAAAGAATTTGGACATCCAAAATCAGGATGATATGAAAGAATATTGCAGCTCTTATGAACTGTCACCTATACCACTTGCTTTCTTTGACGAAAATGGCATGCATAAGACGACAAAATCCGCATTTTACTCCAATTTTATTTTCTCAAATGAAATATTAATTGTGTGAAGGAGTACTTTTTCTCCCCTTAATACCACGTTGTAATCTCGCCCTGAGGGCTGTATGATCGCGTCAACTCCCTTTATTTCGCAAAAAAATACCCAGAAAGTTCGCGAAACCTAAGACCAACCCCACAGTCCAAACGCGCGGGGCGCGTGGCCAAATTTTAATTTAAATGGGGCGCCAGGCCACGGCGAAACGCGTTGAGAAATCTCCATGGCACGGCTGCTCCCTGGCTAGACTCGAATCTCTTGGGTGCGGATTTACGACGACGACCTGGGGCGGTCAGAACCCTCGGCGAAAACCGATGACGATGGATAACGGACGGCACACGGAAACACCAAAATAAAGACAATAAAATCCCGGGGAATAAAGTAGAGGCACCATCCAGTTTATTTGCGGCTTAACTACCTACTTCGCGTCACATTCAATTTCGGCACTTATCGCACGGGCGGTCGCAGGTTCGAACGCGCACACAATTCAATATGGCCACGCACTGGCCCACGCGCACTCACAAGTCGCGCACACGCGAGAGAGACTCGCAGTGGTGCAGCCCCGCGCTCGGAGCTGCCGCAGAAAGGTACAATAGCAATGATATAATTGGAGGGTCAGGGGCGGAAGGTAAAGCCACCCGACGATAGCAACTTGTCTCTTACCGTGACTCTCCGGCGGTAAGGCGACCACACTCTGGCTACTAAATCGCTCTCTATCTCTCTCTCTCTCTTCTCCCTCTCTCTCTCTCTCTCCTCGTACTACGGCGATCTCCACTCGGTTTTTTCTTTTTACCTTGCTTTTCCCTTACTCGCACGCGTCTCTCCCGTTCTCTCTTACTCACGACGCAACTCCCACTAACTCAGTACAAACTGCTTATAACAATACTTGCTTCAACTCTCACACGTGCTACTCGTACCAATGGTTACCACGGAATGGCCGCCATGAGAAGACGCTCGCAAGACTTCCGTCTTCTTCCTCGGTCGCGGCTCGCTCTCTCTCCCTTACTCCTAGGGCGGTCTATAGGGCTATCATCAAATCCTCGCATCACGTGATGCGTGAGGACTCGACGCGCTGGCTTCCCTGATCTCGCTCCAATTAGGAGGGCCGGACAATACCCGCGCCTTCCTAATTGGTTTCTCTCCCGGTGGTAGGTGCGCAGTTACATTACATGCCGCCTTCTGCTGCCACTTGTTGCCGCACAAGCTGCCGCTGGCCTTCTCTCTCCCGGGATTACACACGCACACACACAAGCGCCGCTGCGCTGGCTCGCGCGCTCTCTCTCTCATACATACATACATAGGCGGCTGCCGGGCAGTGCCCCTACTCCTCTCCGCGGTGCCTCTCTCTTTATCGCTCGCTCTCATGCGCCTCTGTTCTATCTCTCTCCCTCTTACATACGGGCGAGCAGTGCCGCGCATGTACTGCTCTTCGTGGTCTCTCTCTCTCTCTCTCTCTCTCTCTCTCTCTCTCTCTCTCTCTCTCTCTCTCTCTCTCTCTCTCTCTCTCTCTCTCTCTCTCTCTCTCTCTCTCTCTCTTTCTCTCTCTCTCTCTAGCTCACTCCAGCGCCGCTGCGCTCTCTCTCTCTCTCTCTCTCTCCCTCTCATGCTCGCGGCGCGCCGAGGTTCAGTTTCGCCTCGATCGCGCAGCCAGTCTCCGGCCTCGTGGCAATCGTGCCCTGTATCGCCTCTCCGTTCGCGCATCTGGTGTTCGTCCCGGTCATTCGAGTTCGTGAGTGTTCGGGCGTCTTCGGGGTGTTGTGTGGGTGCAGTGCGATGGAGTAGCGTCATCGGCGGTGTCTTCGCGGCGGCAGCTGTTGGCGCGTGGTCAACATGGCGGCTGAGCGGCATGGGCGCATTCACTTTTGACGCACAGTTCGTTTTGCCGTGTGCGTCGTCTGTGAGCCGCGCGGGCATGCGGCTCAGCATTCTTCATGCCTTCTCTCCCTCACAGTGTCTCTCTCCGCAGTTGCTCGTCCCCACGGTTGGATCTCCTGGACGACTAGGTCGGTGAGTGGTGCATCGTCTCCGTACCTCAACAAAAGAGACAACACCTGATTAGCTATGTGTGCATGTGTGCGCACATAGCTTAGTGTCAGGGCAGATGCTCACCTCTCGCCAGTAGCTTACCTCTCTTACAATTACAATGAGATGCAAAAAGCGCATCACGTTACAATTGGTAACCTAACGCATGTCGTAGACGGCGGATTTTTCCTGCATAAGGTTGTATGGCAAACTAATTTAAAAATTAATGAGATAATTGCTACCTACATAAGTTATGCCAGAAAGCACTATGCTCCGAAAAGCTGGTTCATTTTTTATGGATACCCCGAAGATGAAACGCTGTCGACAATATCTTACGAGCGTTTGCGTAGGAAAGCGAATGTCGGCCGTCAAACTATGTTCGATGAAAATACTGCCATCGCTGTGCCACAGAATCAACTTTTATCGAATGCAAAAAATAAATCCAGATTAATAAATATGCTTTGCGACCAGCTAAATTCCAATGGATATCGAACAAAAATTGCTCCCGATGATGCAGATAGACTCATAGTCATCACTGAAATAGAAAACGCTCGCATGGATTCTGATGCCAGCGTAATTACTGTCGGAGAAGATATAGACCTGCTAGTTATTTTCACACAACTAGCAGAAAATATTAAGAAGGTTTATTTTCAAAAAGATGGTAAGGCATCAAGAGCCGATGAGTATTATAACAGCAATAGTTTAAAAAATTCGTCTTTACAAAAAGTCGTGGCATTTTTACATGCGTTTTCCGGGTGCGACACAACATCGTGCTTTTATAGAATCGGCAAAAATAAACTTATTAATATCATTGCACAAGAAAAATTACTAGATTTAGCTTTATTTTTTATAGAGTGTTACCTATGAAGAAATAACTAGCAGTACTTGATTATGGCGATGTATTGTAATAAGGCAGGAAAAAAGATGATAGAAAAATCAAGCAACTTTAGTTTAAGCAATTTGCGCTATCTACATTTTTCCAAGGTAAAGCTTAAGACAAAATTTGTGCTAGAAAGTTTACCTCCAACTGAACGAGCAGCAACGGAACATGCTCGTCGTGTGTATTACCAAATTCAGTTATGGCTGGGAAAAACAAGTCTAAAAACAACTGATTGGGGGTGGCAAATAAGGAACAACCGATTAATACTCGTTGGAAGAGCTGACCCGCCCATACCCCAAAAGTTGCTTGACTAGATTTCATGTTCTTGCACTAAAAAAGGTTGTATAGATGTTTCATGTGGTTGCAAAAAGCATGGTTTGAGATGTACCAATCTTTGTCTCAATTGCCATGACGACACTTGCTTCAATCTAGAAACAAATAACTGGATTGTAGAGCGGCGTTGGCTCATTGGTTAGCATGCTAGTCACGGAAACAACGTCGTTCCAGGGGTCGTGGGTTCGATTCCCGGTGAAATCACTCGGATTTTTTTCGAGCTGTTTTTCAGCGGGAAAAGTACCAAGACACCGGCTGCTTTAAGGCGGGATTTTCCCCGGGATTTCCCTTCAGTGAAATCCCGGATTTTCCCTTGCCTTTCAGGCGCAAGCCTGGGCGAATACGAAGCAGTGCTAGGGAAATAGGAAGGTCGATAAGGTAGGTAGACCGATCCGATGCACTAGGCAGGGAACGCCGGCCTTACCGGCGGGGAGCTGGCCCTGAAATATGGGCCTTCTCCGGAGAGGTTTACCCTGGAAGACGGACCCGATTCCCCCTTCGGGGGCAGAGAGTGTTGACTTAACCAACACGGTGCGAGACTGAAATATGTCCTCACCGGAAAATTCTTCCAGGAGGATTATAAAAATAGATAGGATAATGGGAGAGGAAAAATAGTGAGGTTATAGGATGAGCACTACTTCCACACCAAGGTAGTGGAAGGCCCCCGCCAGCTAGGCCAATAGGCTGCGGCGGTAATGAGGAAAAAAAAAACTCGAAATTCACACTATTTCAACGCAAAGCTAGAATATACGTTTTGTATTATGAATCTTGAACTTTCGAAAACTTTTTTGAAAATTAAAATCGGACAATCGGTAGAGCATCCAGACCCGCCGAAAGATAAGAGTCAAAAAACTTTGAATCGCAATTGTAAGAAAACTAATAATCCGACAGCGCATGGTTTTTGCACACATAAAATACATATCGATAGCTATAATTTTGCGAAAGCTCTACGCTACATCTTGAAAAGTAACGAAGATATGAATTTTTGAAAAAACCTCATTTTTGCACATTTTTCCGTTTTTCACGAATACTAATAACCCGATTGAGTCGATCAACCTTTCATTTTGTTCGTCTTTTTCTCCTTTACAATTTGTCTATTTATACTTTTAAGATCGGATCAATATTTTTAATTTTATTAGCGAAAAACGAAAAAAAAGACGGTCTTTTGCAATAAACTGTTTATAAATAATTTACGAACCCGAATTTGGATTTGAAAATTATATAGAATAATACTATGCACTGTTACGAACATGGTGGTGCACTTCGTTTCCGGATCGGTTGTGTGTCATAAACCAGTACTTTTCAATCTCTATTGATTGGCCTAATAGTGATAGAGTCATGGCTTATAGTTGAAAAGGCACGCAGTTGCCGTGAGTATTGCTCGAGCCAGAATTTTTTCCTTAGCTAAAGTCAAAGTTTTAATAGATGACTGAGTTTTGATTTTATTTCGAATTTTTAAAAATAAATTTAATAAATATTTAAAAACTTGCATTACCTAGTACATCTTCGACACGTTTCAAGTACATGGTGAGTTGAAAGTCAATTTGTTTTACCCAAATAATTGAACCAGCTACTGGAGGAAGGTCCCTTACTAAACTCATTCTGCAACATTTACTTTGAGAATATTGAACCTGAACAAAAAAAAAAAAAATTAAGTAAAATATAAACTTTTTAGTCATATGCTTCGCATACATTTAAGACATTATGACATATCTAAGGAAATACAGAAACAAATTACAATTACAAAATACAGATTCTTTATACAGAGTATTTTTCCTAGTTTCCATTTTTTGCATTCATATAGATATGGGAATAAACATTAAGTGTATATGGGAGTGAAGGTATATTAAAAAAGTTTTTAAAAGCATAATAATAGTTTGCAATGACAGATGAATTGAATTTTTGGATATAGCTCCTTAATACTTGAAATTTATTAGAAACTTAAAATAGCAAGAATCGATACTGAGAAAATATTAAGTCTATACTAACTATTACAAAAAATATTTAGTGTCTCCATTTAAATTAACTTTGTTAAAAATATTAATTATTAACAGATAATAATAATAATAAACTGAATATACAAGACTCTATGCGCAGTCGTGCATAAGGTATACACCTATGGGATTCTCTGTCTGCCGAGGTTAGGAATCTTCTATCGCTTAGCAGGTTCAAAACTGCCTTGAGAAGGCATCTCCTTGATCTCGACTAACCACTAGTGCGCCGAAGGAAGACGGCAGTTACGAGTCTGCGCAGTAGCGACTTGCCCTAATTGGTGGCTCGAGCAGCGCGCGCGTTCAAACTGCGAGCACACGAGCAGGCGAGTGACACGAGGTCCACACAAACAGTGGAGTTACGTAAACGTGCGAAACTAAGCGAAACGATTATTAAAATTATTTCTAAACCCAAGTAGGCCGGGGGTATGAGGTCCACGAATATAAGGGAGTAATGTAGACACACAGAAATAAGCAAAACGATTATTTAAATAATTTTTAAACCCAAGTAGGCGGGGGATATGAGGTACACGCATATAAGGGAGTAATGTAGACACAAAAAAATAAGCAAAACGATTATTTAAATAATTTTTAAACCCAAGTAGGCGGGGGATATGAGATCCACACATATTAGGGAATTATGTAGACGTGCAACAATAAGCAAGAGAATGATTTAACCAATTTTTAAACCCAATTACGCGGGGGATATGAGGTCCACGCATATAAGGGAGTAATGTAGATATGAAAAAATAAGCAAAACGACTATTTAAATAATTTTTAAACCCAAGTAGCCGGGTCAGAGCGACTCAGTGCTCGGTAGGCGTTCCGCCGAGTGAAATTAAGAAAAGAACCTCACTCTTAATGAGGGAGGAAATACTCAAGAAATGGCGGGAGCCGACAGGTTTAAGGCAAGCCAAAAGAATCTTAAGTGACTCCCAGCCAGAACAATGGCTTCAAGACATAAGCAGACTGAGTAAGCCTAGGCTAAGAAGGGTAGTGGGCTGGCTCACGGGCCACTGGTGGGTCAGATACTACCTCTACAAACGCACAATTTTAAACGAGAGAAACTGCAGATGGTGTGGAGGGCCGGAGGAGTCAACCTTCCATCTCCTCTGCCGGTGCCCGGCCTTTGTGGGTACTAGGCGGGGGATGTGGGGGAAATGCTTCATTCAGCCTGAAACTTTAAGAGAACAGAGCCTTCAGTCCATCTGCCAAGATACAGAGCGGATGGACAGAAGGCTTCAGCGCAGCGGAAATTAGAAAAAGTTAAAGCCAAGAGGTACAGCACAATCGGCGTAAGCCTGAGTGCTGGGCAGCACGTCTCTGAAAAGAGCCGCTCGCCCGCCTCAACACATAGACATAGACATAAACATAGACAACTCTCATGTCATTTTGTTTTCTAGTCAACTAAATTTTCTAGTCATCTGTGATATCACTAATTTTAGTCTTTAAAAAATAGACAAAGAAGCTCTAGTTGACTATACCAAATTCGTACTGTATTTTATAAATTTTATTTTACTGTATTATATGCACGATTTATTCATGAATGTTTTTGATTCCTCCTAGAGGAAGCTTTGTGATAGTAAATTTGTGAGTTGTTGTAAAAACATGTTATAATTGTGTTCCGAGGTGTTAGGAATCAAAATACATAGTTTTTGAAAAACGTCTGTATGTGTGTGTGTGTGTGTGTGTGTGTGTGCGTGCGTGCGTGCGTGCGCGTGTGTGTGTGTGTGCGTGTGCGTGTGCGTGTGTGTGTGTGTGTGTGTGTGTGTGTGTGTGTGTGTCTGTGTGTGTGTCTGGATCTCAGCTTCTACTCGGTTGATTTTGACCGGACAGGTCTCATTTTTTTTGTTTTTTTTTTGCGTGATGGCGGGTCAAAAATCCGTTTTTTGATTGGGGCGATGCGTTTTTGTTTTTTTTTTTTTCAAATTTTCGATTTTCTCAAAACTGTTCTTTGATTTTTTTTAATGATAGGATCGAGTTATTCGAATCTGATGAGTAGCATTCGAAAGAGAATAAAATATCTATATTCTCTAAAACAAAAAGTTCCTAGCTATCATTGTTATTCGCTTCTTTTGTTATTAACAAAAACGTGTTTTTTTTAGAAGCTGGGAACTCCTAAACTTAACGGTCAATTTTTTTGAGAAAAATCATGATAATACAGAATATAAATAGCTATAATCTGTTAAAATTTGAATACATTCTGTAGGCTAGATTTTGAGTAAAAAATTGAAAAATGAAAAAAATCAGTTTTGTATGTCCAACGATTACAAGAGTAAAATTGACTTAATGGCTTCAAAATTCCTTTTAGAGGTAGATTTTTTATAGTTCTCGGTCGAGTTCTTTGGGCAAAATGACTGGTCCATAAATTTCTGAGATATTTGAGGTTAAAAATTTTTTGACATTTTTTTAAAATCGTAATTTCTCGAGAACGGCTATATGTATCTGAATGGGGTGGGTGGCATTCGAAAGAGAATTAAAATACCTATATTTTCTAAAAAAAGTTAATTTTCTATCTATCACGGTTCTTTAGTTACCATCAGAAATAAAAACGTGTTTTTTTTTTAAAATTCATAACTCCGCTACCGCTACCTACCGATACGATATCTACCGCTAGGTGGTGCGGAATGAGGAAACGTCATTAAGTAGGCATTCGATGATGTTTTTTTTAATTTTTAAAAAGCAATCAACAAAATGAATTAAAATTTTTTAAAATTATATCTATTATAATTTATTATAATTATGAATTATGCATTATGAATGCATTATATTCTGCATTATTATAATTTATTTGTGAGTTATGAACTTTATTAAAAAAACCCATTTTTGTTAATAACAAAAGAACAATGATAGCTATAAATTTTTTTTTCTTAAAAAATATGAATTATGAAGTATAAAAAAAAAACACGTTTTTGTTAATAACAAAACAACCGTGATAGCTATTTGTTTCATTATAAAATATAGATATTTTACTTCTATTTCAAATGATAACTTTATTTATCAGCTCAAAATTTATATAAATTTAATATAAATAAATAATAAATAAATAAATAAATTTAAAAATTAACCATTTTTAATATTCATAAATGAATTTAATTATAATTATGCAATAAATTTTGTTATTAAAAATTAATTAAAGGAATCAACAAATTATGGTTGAGGAAGCTACGGGAATGAATTGGCAGCGGTTTTTTTATGTGTTTCATATATCTGTAAATGCAATTTATTTACAATAAAAATTATGGGTTTGAAGTTTGCAACGTTGCGATCCAACGAAAATTCGATTTTCGAAAAACCACTTTTTTCCACATAGATGAAATAATGTACTACAAATAATGGAAGAATACATCAAAATTGATTAAAATAAATCAATTCCAAACTACCCCCCACCCTTAACACGGAATTCGTAAGATGATCTAAGAGAAAAAATTCTCTCTCCGCGGCGTTTGGTATTTCCAAACTTTTTATTGCTGGAATTATTTTCTGAGGGTACAAAATACCCGAAAAAAAATTAGGAACCAAATCGACTCCCCGGAACACACCCAAAAAGCAGATTATATAGGGGTAGTAACGGAAAAAAAATTCTCTCTCCGCGGTGTTTGGTATTTCCAAACTTTTTATTGCTGGAATTATTTTCTGAGGATACAAAATACCCGAAAAAAAATTAGGAACCAAATCGACTCCCAGGAACACCTTCAAAGAGCAGATTATATAGGGGTAGTAACGGAAAAAAAATTCTCTCTCCGCGGCGTTTTGTATTTCCAAACTTTTTATTGCTGAAATTATTTTATGAGCACACAAGCTACTCGTAAAAAAATTACGAACCAAATCCAATCCCCGGAAAACCCCCAAACAGCTGATTATATAGGGGTCGTGACGGAAAAAAATTCTCTCTCCGCGGCGTTTGGTATTTCCAAACTTTTTATTGCTGGAATTATTTTCTGAGGATACAAAATACTCGTAAAAAAATTACGAACCAAATCCACTCCCCGAAAAACCCCCAAACAGCTGATTATATAGGCGTCGTGACGGAAAAAAAATTCTCTCTCCGCGGCGTTTGGTATTTCCAAACTTTTTATTGCTGGAATTATTTTATGAGCACACAAACTACTCGTAAAAAAATTACGAACTAAATCCACTCCCTGGAAAACCCCCAAACATCCGATTATATAGGGGTCGTGACCGAAAAAAAATTCTCTCTCAGCGGCATTTGGCATTTCCAAACTTTTTATCGCTGGAATTATTTTATGAGCACACAAACCACTCGTAAAAAAATTACTAACCAAATCGATTCCCCGGAAAACCCCCAACATCTGATTATATAATCAGCTATATAGGGGTTGGGACTGAAAAAAAATTCTCTCTCAGCGGCATTTGGCATTTCCAAACTTTTTCTCATCAAATCGACTCCCCGGAAAACCCCCAAACATCTGATTATGTAATCAGCTATATAGGGGTCGTGACGGAAAAAAAATTCTCTCTCAGCGGCATTTGGTATTTCCAGTTTTTTATAGCTGGCATTATATTTTGAGCATACAAGTTACCCATAAAAAAATTACGAACCAAATCGATTTCCCGAAAATCCCCCAAACAGCCGATTATATAGGGGTCGTGACGGTTAAAAAATTCTCTCTCCGCGGCGTTTGGTATTTCGAAACTTTTTATTGCTGGAATTAGTTTATATATTTAACAGTAAAAATAACTAGGTGCTTGAAATTCGAACGTTCATAGTGAACGAAAGATTTTTGCCATTTTCAAATTTAGCCGAAGTTGACTACTTAATATATTTAAAAAATGATAATAACTGTATCTCTTCACTTGTCACTCTAGCAGTCACCAATAAAACCACTTAGACGAATTCCAACCAAATTTAGAAACTATAAATTAATATTTCTTTCATTATGAACGTTCGGAATTTGAAATACGTAAATAACTTACATATCTCTTTACTTTGTCATCGTTAAGATTCATTTGTTTTTTAATAAAACTTAAGATACATATAATGTAAATATTAATAAATTATGATGAAATTTATTAAAAAGTTAATAAATTTCGTCATAATACTCATAATTCATTCTATTCTCCAAAGGAACATTTTTTTATTATCTTCTATTAATTACGAATATTGAGAGGAAAATCCTGGGCGAAGAAAAATAATTAATTTTCTGATAGTAGGAATCGAGTCTTCATAGAAAGAAAAATTGTTTTTGAATCTAGAGACAGATTTAGACTGAAAAGATAATTTCTATTTTAAAAGTATAACCTGGCTTTAAATAGAAAATTATTTTATTTAAATAATAATAATACATGTTTGTAAGAAACTATTGCATCTTGTAGAAAAAATGTTCATTATGTCAATTAAAAACATTAGTAAAACTTGTTTTTCTTCTCTCTCTAAAGCAGTTGACAGACAAATTATGCTTTAGCTACACATTGGTATTACTAATTTTTTAAATAGGAAACTTGTGGAGGTTCGTTGCACACTTACGTTTATAATAGTATATTACATACCTAGGCAGGTAAAATAAGAAATGTCTTAGATCACATGTAATTGTCGGCCGAGGTTGACAAACATGTGATCTGAGACTTTCTTTTTTACCTGCCAAGGCGTGTATACTATTTTTCTGCCCGACGGCGCCGGAAAGCAGCAACTTCATTTCGCGCAGCGGCCGGGAAGTTGGCGCTTTCCGGCCGGAGGACAGAAAAATAATTTTCTTTACGAGTAACAAATACTTATATTTAGGGAATATCTTTGCATACGATATAGATATAGATAAGGCTGTTAGTCTTCCCCTTGAAAATTTAATCAATACGCATTGACAAATGTCAGTAACTTTTTCCCCCTGAAATTTCTTAAAAAATTTAGAAAATTAAAAATCTTATATTTGTGCTAATTTTCACAGCACATCAACCTACCAGGGCTCAAATTAACGGTTTTGGCAAACAAAAAAGCTAAACAATTTGTGCAACGATCGTAAATGTGCTCATGTTCCTATTAAATAAATATATTGATTGGAAAAGGACATCAACAACATAAAAAATGACTGAATGTCGACCTTTTTTTTAATTTTGTGTACGTAGCTAGATTCTTTACCCTTATTTACAATTGTTTCTTTTTTTTTTTTTTTTTAAAGGCAAACATTTTGAGCTTTAACTCATTTTTCAGCGCTCAAACATTGGAGTTCCCAAAAAGTTAAGAGTTCCTGAGATTTACTCATATATTAATGTGAATAATTATTTATGATACAAAGTAATATTAAACTTGCATATCTCTTTTTACATGGTAAACGACAAGTAACCGTAACAATTTTTACTTGATGTTTAATTTTGTGACTATTATTAAAAATCTCTTAAATACTGAAGATTAATATTTTAAAAATCTATAACTCTTTGAATATTGGTTTTTCGTATATGTTGAATGCAACATTTTAATTTTAGAATTGCCTGAATTTTTAAGAAAAAATTATTCTGATCTCAAAAGATTGTTTTTATTTGTTAAAATGGCGTTTTTGTTTAAACAAATGCATTTAAATTAAGGTTCCTGCCATTTTGATAAATTGTAAACTAGAAATTTAGATTCTACGAATCAAAATCTATAAAAAAACGATGGTTACTTTATTCAATTGCAACAGCCGGTATAGAAAAGGAGACAGAAGCGAAAACTTTTGCAGCGCCTGGGCTAGCTAGAAGCCGCCGACGCCGCAGCCGCGCGCGTTTAGGTCCCGCCTCCCTTCTCCTTCAGCCGATTGCTGTTTGCAACTTCTGCGTGCTTTTCCCTCAAGCTTAATTTTATCTAATGCAAAAAAGTGACACATCATTCTTATGTAAAATTTCACGCCTTACAATTTTTGTTTGGGACTTTTTTCGTTATCTCTTATAGTTCGCGAGTTATAAGCGAACATTCGTTTTCGAGAGTGGTTTTTTGACAAATTAGGGGTGATGCCGGCGTTTTTGGAGGCTGCATTTTTTACCATCGTTTTTAGACGATGTGTTTTACCAAATATCCAAAATGCAGCCATTCCCTCGAAAAAATCGATTTCAGACCTTCGTTTACTGGCCAGCGCGTCGGCGCTGTCTCGCCATGAGCAGATTCGGCGCTCTCGGTGCGCGTGCACTCGCGACAGCCGTTGATCCCTATATCTATGCCTATATACTGTAGGCGCGTGGCTCTCCCGCGTGCGCCGCGCCGTCGCCGCACCTCGAGCACAGGCCCTACTGTTGACCGTCGTTTGCGCTCTCTACGCCTCTGTAGCAGCTATCTCTCTCTCCGCTGCTCCCGCGCTGCTGGACTCGGTCGCTATAGATTCTAACTATACCTATAGCTTGCGGCTCGCTCGACCGGCCGAGTGTTTATGTTTCGCCGCGCTCCGACTTTCGTCGACTTTGTTATTGTCGCGAGCTAGTATACGTTCCGATTATAAGCGCTTTTGAAAACTATATATATATAACTCTCTCATAATACATATTCCTACTCTTTAAGGCCTAATATATTATTGATTAAATGTTAATCAACAATCAAATACCTCAACAGTAAGAGTAAAATTTCCAATTATCTTACGGTGCGATAAAATTTAAAAAACATTTTTATAGAGAATAATTAGAATATCGCTTAACTCTATAACCGAAAGTACGATTTACAACACGAAAAAACAATTCGGCGATGCGCAAAAAAGCTGTTAATTGGTTTATTTAGACGTAAAGAAACTAAAACGACAATCTCAAGTCAAAATCCATACGGGCTAGGATGATGAGACTAAACGATTTTACAGTTTGCATTTATTTGATGTAATCAGAACACCATATTCCTCTGAAATATAATTAATTATAGTCTATAATATAAAAAAAATGTTATTATATTATACACATTTATTACTATAGTGGAGTTGAAATTTTAATAATTTGAAAATTTATATTTTAGAATAATTAAATTACATCAAATAATTTTTTTAAATGAATATATTTTAATATAAAATTGCATTCTATGTGCATATTTGATTTTGCATAAATACATTATTCAAAAGTATTTATAAAATTATATTTGAAAACATTTACGGGGAAAAATCGTAATTATTAAATTGCAAATAAAAAATACAAAGGTTTATGCCAAAAGCCAAATTCACAAATTTCTTACATGGTAATTGGCGCGTGAATATATCGACGGCTGCGCGGAACAAGGTTGTATCTCAGCGCGCGGACGAAGAACGTTGTATCTCACCGCGCGAACGAAGAACGTCATATCTCACCGGGCGGATGAAGAACGTCGTATCTCACCGCGCGGACGTCGTCTCTCCGCGCGGATGAAATAAGGTAAAAGTACCAATGAGCGGCCAGTGCCCAGTATGTGGCCATCTAGATAAATATTCAATTACTTTAAAGAATGTGTAGTAGTTGGATAATATTTTATTCTATAAGATGATTCTAAAATAATTAATGCTTATTGTTTAAATAGTATTATTACTCTTAGTGAAAATTTAATACTTAAAAAGACGATTTGAAAATGCTACTCGCGGGGATCACGGCTTTCTATGAGAGGTCCTTAATGCTTTCGTAATGATTCATGACTCGCCTTTTAGGTATTTTTAAATAAATTTGAAGTAAATCTTTACTCTTGAAAGTTTTAAGACACTTCTAAGATGCATCGAATTCAATTACAGTCGTTAGGAGCCCAATAATTATTGTTTTTAATAAAAATAATTCAAGGTTATCTACTAGTACAGTTTAAACGTCATGTCCCAATACTTGGCCCTATGTATTTCACCGATGTTTTGATGGTTAGGGTTCCTACGTATTGGTAGAGTTAGTAGGTTGGAAAACCATAATATGATTATTATACATTGATTTGCTGTAATTTCATATTATTAACGATTGATTTAGTGTTAAAAAGTATTTCCAGTCCAAAATTTAGCGATTTTATTATTTTTACATAAAAATCAAAATAAATATAGAGTACAAATTATATGGTCCAAGTATTGGGACTAACAATTTCGACCACTAGTACATGACTTTTTAACACGGTCCAACTACTAGTACAAGCAGTGTATTCATAATTTAATTAATTTTTCTATCATAAAAGCTTATTTTCACAAATTAAATACTTCTTTCGCAAGTAAAAAGTAATAATAATTCTATTGGCTACTGATTCTATGCATTTTTAATAATATTTCACATTTAAAATATGACATTAAAATTCTAGCTTCACTAAGCGGCCATCTATTGGTACTTTTACCTTATCTCGGCGCGCGGACGAAAAACATCGTATCTCGCCGTATACTGTCCGTGTACTCCGCAAGAGCGCCGAGATACGACGTTCTTCATCCGCGCGGTGAGATACGATATTCTTCATCCGCGCGGTGAGATACGATGTTCTTCGTCCGAGCGGTAAGATGCGACGTTCATCATCTGCGCGGTGAGATACGTCGTTCTTCATCTTCGCAGTGAGATACGACGTTCTTAATTCGTCGGCGCGCTGAGATACGACGTTCTTCATCCTCGCGGTGAGATACAACCTTGTTCCGGTCAGTCATCGATATATTGAATAAATAGATTCATTGAACTAGGATTCAATATGAAAAAAATCTTTAAAACAAAAGTGATCATCGGATGGGGAGAAGATTTTATCTCGGAGAAGCGCGTGAAAAGGCCCTATCCCAGACGAGCGCGTAAGAAGGTGGGACACTACTGAGATAGGACCTCTTCACGCGCTCCGTTGAGATAGAACCTTCTTCTTCCCACCCGACGAAATATCCTCAAATTATAAAAAATTATATAAAAAATTATAAAAAAAATATAAACTTCTTCTTTTTTCTACATATATTTCCTACCTATTTACCGTTCTTTATGTGTGCCACGAAAAAATTATGATTTCTTCAACGAGGGGTGCATCGACATCACGTTCTTTAGAACGTATTTTTAGGAAAATATAAAAACAAAAATTTTTTTTTATAACGGACAAATAGTATTTAATTTTAATTTTTATAAACATGCAGCATCACGGAGATAATATTTTTGTTAATAGTAGGCACATCGTATCCAAAATCAAATTTACCGAAAATTTAACAAGAGTTGATAGCTTAAATAAATTGGTACAGCGTTTTTTTACCATATTCTAGCAGTTTTTTTTAGCAACGTTTTAAGTATAAAATTGTCTTCAGTACGTGGAGGAAATATCTAAATTTAGGCCTCTTCTGATGTCCGATGAGCTTATCCTTGCATAACAGTAAGTTCTATGTAGTGGAACATGTTACTAGAAGTGGATTATATAAATATTTGCTTGACTTAGCTAAATATCTGAGAACCATAGATATGTCACAGTACTATAAAAGTTATTTCCCTCTTATGTCTCGATAAAAATAAAAAATTTCTTTCAAGGCACATCTACAGGACAAAGTTTTTCTGAAAGTTAAAAAAAATATGTACAAGCTCAATTTAGTAGTATCATTTTTCGTCGACACTTATAAGTCAATTTTGGATTGATAAGAAGTTTCACTTTTTTTTAAATGACGAAACTCGGAAAAGATATTTAATTTTGAAGGCATATCTACAAGACAAAGTTTTCTTGTTCTTTAAGCCTTTCTGAATGTGAAAAAAATTATTTACTTTTAAATCTAAAAATTAAGGATAATTTCGTCTTTTTTCTAAACGACGACACTTATAAATACTAGCATCTACCTATTTGATCTTTGCAAGAATAATTATCTAAACTGAAATTGTTACTTTAAAAGTTACAGTTTTCTAAGGAATAATCGTTATTACAATTATAACTTCCCATAATAATTTGTTACACGCGATAATTCAATAAATATCTGAAAATATAAAATATCAATATTTTTTTAATCATCACATCAGCTTTACGTAATTCATATTGTAATTGAAGTAAATAAGTGAATAAGGAACATCAGTCATCCCATTAAATTTTTTATTTACTAATTATAAGAAATACGTTAAGGGGGTGTCATACTCAAATTTTACCGACCGAGTCAATAACACAGTTACATGATAGAAAAATACTTGTAACTAAATGAATAGGATGAATTACAAAAAACCAAGACATAGTTGCCCTTCCTCTTGGAACCATCTACCATTATGCCAAAATGCACATGAAAATTTTCACGAAGTAATAAATGGCATTTGAACAAATATCAGTAGCTGATGCATACACACGCTGGGAATTTCGTTCAAATGCCATTCTTATTCGTGTATATATAATCACTTGAAACTTTGCACAGATATAGATAAATACCAAAGGAAGGGCAACTATATCTTGATTTTGCATAATTTTTTATAAAAAAAAGTAGTTTTTTATCATTTCTGCAAGTCCATATGTCGTTAGATGGCAGCACATATGGCTATTTCTCGTTAATGCGGTTACACAATAGAAAAATATTTTAATCTAAATAAATAGAATGAATTGTGCAAAATCAAGACATAGTTTCTCTTCTTCTTGTAATTGTTTACCATTATGTGAAAAGTTCAAATGAAAATTTAAACGCACTAATAAATGGCACTTGAACGAAAATTAGTAGTTGTTCCGTCAGCGTTGGGTACACCATTATCTGAAAGTCCGCAGACCGCGCGCAGCGCTCTGTTACAGATTTCGGCGGGCGGCCGAAGCGTAAATCAATGGCCCAGCATAAGCATACAATATACATGAACATGATGCTGGAAATTTCGTTCAAATGCTATTCTTCTCCGCGTGCATATAGTCACTTGAAACTTTACTCAGAGGTAGATAAATACCAAAGGAAGGGCAACTATATCTTGATTTTACATAAATTTTTATAAAAAAAGTAGTTTTGTTATCAATTTTCCGTGACTATCTGTCGTTAGATGGCGCCACGTATGGATATTTATCACTAGTGCGATTACATGGTAGAATAATTTTTTAAACTAAATGAATAGAATAAATTATAGAAAACCAAGATATAGTTGCCCTTCCTTTGGTATTCCGTTACTTCTGTGTGAAGTTTCAAGTGATTACATGTACGTGAATCGCATTTGAACAAAAATGAGACCACGTACCATAGCATTGTCGTCTGCTACGTGTGTTTTGACAGCCGCGTTGAGTCGACGCCGTCGCCGGACGACGAATACTTTGATTGCTCTGCACTACACCAATGTCACCAAGATCAATTATAAAAATTATAAAAATTGATCTTGGTGGACTTGTGATGAAATAGAACTACAGTTTTTTATTACAATAGCAAGGAAAAGTAATTAGTTCCTCCCACTACGAGTAATAGAGCAAAAGGGGCATTACCTGGGCAATATAATTGTCAGATAAGTATAAGTATTCTTAAATGTTTTTGAGGAAACTAAAATCATATAAGCTTACTGTTTTTACTTTAAAAATTAAGATTCTTTGTGGATGTCTTTTTTTCTCTTTTCAGGATACACAGCAAATTGCCATTTGAATCTAATCAACCATTTGCCAAACAATAAGAATAGTCAGATTATAAATAATAATTTATTCAACTTATGACCATAGTTAACGAAGAACATTTTACTTTTCCAAATTTATGGTAAAATTGAATATCAACAAATGCCATTAGTCAAGAGGAATCAGCTATGACACTTGATTAATTATTGAAGGCAAAAGGCAAATAATATGCATATAAGGCAAGAAAGTCAATATATTCAGTAAGTAGAAATATGTGGTCGATATTGACATTTCTTCTGCATTTCACCCTGTTTCTCTTGCAAAATAAATGTACACAATTATTTATATTACTGAAATGTACATAAATTGTGTTAAATATTGAGAAAGAAATTCATAAAATTACATTAAAAAATTGTGATTATTGTTGCACCTTTAATGATTAATTAAGAGTCCAATCTCATTTCTCATTTCTAGTAACATTTGTGAATATTCAATTTAGTATGAATTGTATTGAATATTAGGAAAGAATTGGATGAATCAATTAAAGAAATGTTAAAGGTATTGATTGTCTGGATTACAACTATCAACCTATTTATTCTAAAATCACAGTTTACGAAAGGACATTTTACTTTCTGTAGATTAAAGTTAATGGAATATCTGCAAATGCAAATAGCAAAAAGGAATGAGTTCTGACTACTTATTAATCATTATAGAGATAAAACACTAGGAGTAATATTGTGACCGGTTAAAAAATCAGTATATTCTAATAACAACATTTCTTTAAAATCTAGTTTTTATTGTTTTTAGTATATTGACTGCAGCAGAGTATTGCCTTGAAACTACACAGCAACTAGAAGAAAAATCACGCAATGTGTAATCGTGTAAGCAGTTTTAAAACAATAATTTTTTTATTTTAATCTATTTTATTTAATTATCAAAATAGATACAATGGAGTAGATTTGAGAGTGTTAGCGATCAAAGTAGTTATGTCAGTACCTACTTTTTGTTCATTTTCATCAAATCATACCATCTATCAAGGATCAATTGGCTTCTTATAAAAATATTTTACACAACTCTGTGTTAAATTTACCAGGTATATAATTCATGATTAGTACAAAAATTGTTTTATTAAAAATCAATTATATAATATTTAAAATAATTATTTGCAGTTCTTGTATACTCAAGCTAACTCAACCATTGTTCAAGTAGTCTAAGCCTCTTAGTACAGTGAGGGCTGAACAATTACTGTTAGATATGTTAAAAACTGCCCTTTTGCATCTTCCATCTGTAGGTTACCAAAGTCAAAGAAAAGCACCAACTACTTACACAAAGATATTGTATAACTATAGATTTTTCTTTAACAGAGATAATGTTAAAAACTTAATATATTATCAAAATATTTTGTTTTTAGGTTGTAATTAAGGGTATGACAACTGCCAAAATAATATTTAAAATTGTAATGTCACAGACAGATTCTTCAAGCAGTTTTGCTGAACAGTATAGGAAATTATTACTAGATCTTAAAATTTCAGAATTTCAATTTCAAATAGAACAAGCACAATTAATGAAGAATCCAAATAACGAACAAATGCGATGAATCAAGTGATCTTGCAGGAAGTATTGTATCTGAAAGTCCAGAGCATGAAGCCGGTAGAATTAGAAGATCAGAAAAACTAATCAAAAAGAGAATGTGAAATTTAAGATACAAGTAAAAATTTATACAGTTAATCTATAAGTTCAAATCATGTTAAGGTTGTATAATGTTCAAAGAAAGAAACAAATTTTACCAGAATGGCCTGTTTTTATTGATGTACATTTTTTTTAATAAAAATAACCTTGTTTCTTTACAAGTTTCTTTGTCTTCGCCTTTTCCAACTTAGCTATCATAGCAGTAGATTTGCTACCAGGCAGATCACCTCCCCAATGGCATCTGATTTCATCATGACAGTCATGGAAGTTATTTTATTAGTTATTTTCATCGTTTTTTTACTCTCACGCAGCAGTATTAGTTTTTACATGAAACTGCTGAATACAAAGTCTAATTAAAACTTTTTATTTATTTGACATTTTGTTGTAAAATTGATTCCTTGCAAATTAAGACCTATAAGATCGATTTTAAATGGTAAAACCAATAGAAATATTCGATTTTTTAATGTCACAACGCAGGATTACAATTTACATATACTTATTTCATGCAAAAATGGTAGATCTAGTCAAAACAAAACTTTTACCTATTTAACATTTTGTTACATAACCGATTTCTCGCTAGCTACATAGATGAAAAGTATCTAAGTCATAGAAATATTCATTTTTTTTCTCTCATTCAGTACGATTTGATTTTAACTTAAAAAGTTAAATACAAAAGTTGTAGTTGAAGTTAATTCTATCAATTGGTATTTCTGCGTATAAAGTAATAGCTACAAATAAATTTGCGAAATTACAAAGTTGCTCTGAGTAATGCGGTCGTGCTTATAATGTAAGAAGTATAAAATTAGGTGATTCATGATAATTTATAGAGTATAGTAATAATCATGTATAGTAATAATCATGTACATCTATTTTGTTATACAACAAATTTAATGGTATATATTTCTACTTTTCTACATTTGCGATGCTAATGATTAAAATTATTAGAATTTCAGATTCATTTTGTATTGTCAAATCTAAGTTTTTGTATTATGCACAATACAGCGCCGTTTCGGAAAACTAATGGACTGACACGTACAAATTTCGCATTTTATGACTCGATTTCTTTAAATAACACAAAACAATTTAATCATAATTTTATTACATAATTTGTATAAGTTAATCCATTTCAAATCGAATAGTTTGACTGTAGTCATATTACCGTTTATTTTGGAATCAAGAGATTTCAGATGAAATCAAGATATTCTTCTTCTAAAATATAATTTCGTATCGAATTTAAACGGGAGAAAAAAAAAAGTACTTATAAAATAAAAATATTTTTAATTTTTACATTTGATAGAACACCACTTTCTACTTGGCATTCATTTCGATGCCTGCTGAGAAATAAAGTTGATCATCATTTTGTAAACTATTACAAGACATGACTATGCAATAAATAATTAATTCTTAGATGAGAGAAGAACTTTCGTCACCTGATCACAATTGGAAAAGAAAACACAATAGCACTCGAAAATTGGTGAAAATCACGGAGGAAAAACAAAAAAACAGTGGTCTTGGTGACTATGTAAAAAGTAGCAACAATCAACAACTAAAGTCCGAGGTGATGAAAGTGTACAACGTAAGTATTGGGCAAAAAAGAGAATTCATCTTATAGACGCTTCTTTTTTGTTCATTTTAATGAATGGGAAGGAGGGTTCACAGTCGCTACGTCATGCATGTAAGATTATACAATGAGCATGATAAGGGTATGCGCACAAAAAGATAGGATCATTGGTAAGCAACGGTTCTTTCAGTCGTACTTGAAAAATCTAAAAATTTAAAAAGGAAATATAAGAGGAAATTTAAGTTATTTAATTTAAGAGGATTTATACATTCTATAAAACTCCATGAGTAGCTTAAATTATTGCTTACTAACTGATCTGATCTCAGGAATGGAAAAAAGTAACAATAAGAAATTCAGATATGCCCAAAATCTTTGATTTTTCTTTTCCTCATCTTGGACTTTTTCAGCCGTGGAAAAGGAAGAGAGACGTCATAATCATTGCCCTTCGTCATCATTAGGGTTATTGTGCTCTGATAAAGCAGTGACAAGTAGATGCGGCAGAGGTGGCTTTCCTGTTTGTTTTCCAATATTATCTTCCTAGAGTTAGTTAGTAACACTTCTTAGTTGGGTCGAATAGTCGGGGTTTCTTTGCAGTACCAGCGTGAAGTCATCTGCGGGATCACTTCGCCCTAGGCAGACATACGTAGTAAGTAATAGCTGAGGGTGAAGAAGGCAGAAATGTCGCGCTTCAGTATAAGACAAGAATGTGGGGATCAAGTAATACTGTTAGTTATAGCTTTAGAGTACGCGTTCTTACAGCGAGCAACTTGCCTGAAGATATGAAGACCACAGGACCGATGACGCCGATTTTTATGTAGATTCGTACTCTATTGCTGTGAGATATGATTATAACAACAACATTCCATCACCTTCCAGGAAGTGAAACCAAATCAGCACTATATACTAGAACTAGATTATGATGTCGTGATGTCGTCCGCAGCAGTATTTTATCCTAGACAATGATATATAATTAACGTAGGCATAAGCTAGAGAGAGAGATAGAGAGACAGACATTCTTGTCATATAAGTTGAAAGAATAGAAGGGTAGATTAATAAGCACGCTTCCCTACAGTAAACTACTCACCCGAAATGACTGCTACCAAATTTCATTCAAGCTGCTCCACTGCTTTGATGAACGACCATCTAGAATCTTCTCACTCAGTACACCTTTAGCACCACATCCATTAATCTATATCCTGTGCATACTTGACAACCTGAAAAAAAAACAAATCAGATAATTAGCGGATTGCTAACTCAACTGGTTTAATTTATTTTGTATTAACAATAATTGTTTTACCATGAATATTTAACATCATTCTTCATAGTAAAGGTCTGACAGACTGATAAAAAACCAATAAAACTTCTCTACCATCGCCAAGAGGAAGATAATAACCCTCTGAGCTGCTCAAGAATAATCTTTTAACAGGTGTGTAAGTCATAAAAAGGTGTTTCAAGATCATATTCAAAGCAAGAATGGCATGTAAGTAAGTGTGGTATGACCTTCAAGAATTTCATTGTGCAAAGAGCGATATGTGAGCTATCCATTTCATGAATACTTTAAGTATTCTACACTTCATACTCCAGGCAGAATAACCTCTAATTCTAATTTGTTAGTCACGCACCAGAGTAACAAAACTGGAGTAGCGTATAACTATACATGTACACACACACACGCTCTGATGAACGACCATCTAGAATCTTCTCACCCAATACACCTTTAGCACCACATCCATTAATCTATATCCTGTGCATACTTGACAACCTGAAAAAAAACAAATCAGATAATTAGCGGATTGCTAACCCAACTGGTTTCATTTATTTTGTATTAATAATAATTGTTTTACCATGAATATTTAACATCATTCTTCATAGTAAAGGTCTGACAGCCTGATAAAAAACCAATAAAACTTCTCTACCATAGCCAAGAGGAAGATAATAACCATCTGAGCTGCTCAAGAATAATCTTTTAACAGGTGTGTAAGTCATAAAAAGAAGATGTTTCAAGATCATGTTCAAAGCAAGAATGGCATGTAAGTAAGTGTAGTATGACCTTCAAGAACTTCTTTGTGCAAAGAGCGATATGTGAGCTATCCATTTCATGAATACTTTAAGTATTTTACACTTCATACTCCAGGCAGTATAACCTCTAATTCTAATTTGTTAGTCACGCACCAGAGTAACAAAACTGGAGTAGCGTATAACTACACACACACACACACACACACACACACACACACACACACACACACACACACGCACGCACGCACGCACGCACGCACGCACGCACGCACGCACGCACGCACGCACGCACGCACGCACACACACACACACACACACACACACACACACAGGAGCCAGTGATCAGCTGGAGGCTTTTCTTCTTCTTCTCACAGTTAAGTGTGCATTGAACAAAATGCACTCATCTTATTCTATTTTTCATTTTAT
The DNA here is from genome assembly GCA_036365515.1 of Torymus aiolomorphi. NCBI lineage: Eukaryota > Metazoa > Arthropoda > Insecta > Hymenoptera > Torymidae > Torymus > Torymus aiolomorphi. Next base: position 99,767,221 of record CM070875.1, on the reverse strand, counting down.
CTAGATCGTCTTACCGGATTATTTTGTTATATCTCCTAGAGAGTCAGCTGGTATAACATAATCATGAAAAAAAGTGGACAGTTGCCAAAACACACTATGGTCTTCTAACAAAAAAGTCATTCTGTTCAACTCTTAAATTACATCAGTGTAAGTTTAATCTATTATTTCTAGGTATAAACTGCACAATAAAAACGAATCACTCTTCTTTTTATAACAAAAAGTAGATCACATAGCTTTTCAAAAACTGTGGATCAAGAATGATTTTCTAATTTATCAAATTAAAATTTTTTAACACTTCATTGACACAGTGACACCTACACTTCCACACACAGCAATGGCATGTTCAGACGTGAACACACAGTAGACAGGTGTAAGAACGCAAGAGAAACAAACACACGCCAGAGTTTCTCCAATCCTCTTCACCATCATTCTCACATAAAACAGCCTCAAAGTCATTTATATCCAACATGCGTATATCAGGTTCATCTTATGACATGTGAAGCACTGTAATTGAAGAAAATGGAATTCCTTTACAAGTCGAACTAAATAAGTATGGAGCTCTCGATGCTGCAATCTATTATCTCTCTCCTTTTATAGAAAGCAGTGGCAAAAACTAAAAATTAAAAAAACGAATTCAAGAAGTTATGAGAAATAAAAAATACTTTAATAAGTTTTTATGAATTACAGATTAACTTACCATGAATATTTAACATCATTCTCAAACAAACTTCTTTACCATCGCCAAAAGGAAGGTAACCGTCTGAGCTGCTCAAGAATGATCTTCTAACAGGTGTGTAAGCCATAAAAATAAGGTATCTCAAGATCGCATTCAAAGCAAGAATGGCATATAAGTGAGCATATAACCTTCAAGAACTTGTGCAAAGCGAGATAAATGAGCTATCCATTTGATGAATACTTTATTCTACACCACTTCATAGTCCAGGCAGTATAACCTCTAAGCCTAATTTGTTAGTCACGCACAGGAATGACAAAACTGGAGTAGCGTAACTATATATACAGGAGCCAGTGATCAGCTGGAGAGGATTTTCTTCTGCTTTTCACTGCAGTTACGTCCACATTAAACAAAATGCACTCTCGCGCTTGCACCTGTTGTATAAAGGGCTGACAAGCCTAATCCACTGTCAGCCAAAGAGCTAAGTATTATTACTGTGTTCGTATATGTACAGTACGAATTACGGAAGTCCGGTCTAGTCATGAGACACGTCACGAGCAAGTAAGCAAGTGAACAAGCGAGCGAATGATCGAAAACTAGGGTTAATTAGCGCGCTACATGTGCCTTTGTTATCTTTGTATCGATTGACATTTTACGTACTTTATAAAATTACTAAGATTTTATCACACTTATCTTAAAATTCCTTTAAAAAAAGGAAATCAAATCTTAACTCATTTGAATCTGCCTTACATCTCCCGCCCTGGGTCTTGATTCTTTATATAGCCGGTTTTTGTTTTAAAGAAGCTCTCCGATTGGTGGAAACCTCTTGTATCGCGTGTATTGCTCACCGAGATAGCTCATCGATTTGGCGAAAATCACTTTAGTCTTTATCTAATAAGTAAAGTTTTTCGTCGCAAAGTAAGACAAAAAAGTGATAAGTCTATTGCGTACATATTTAATTGAGTAACACCTGCAAGTTCACATCATGGGCTCGAAAAAAGCAAACTTCAGTCGGCAGAAATCAAGAAAGTGGTCTCGTCGGTAAGTATTTAAGGTGATATCGTAGCCACGGTGATTGAAATTTTCCTAACCTCAAAAATAGAATATCATAAATAAAAAAAGTATACCATTGTAAAGCAAAAAAATGCGGTGATCGCGTGTTCTTTTTATAATAAGGAATATTTATAAATGTTATTTTCACAGCATTTAATAATTTTTAGTTGAGACAAACAATAGGAAATACGACGCGAGGTGAGGATGCCGTTTCACATAGAAAATTGCAAGATGACCGTCACTTTTACGTAACTCCACGCGTCAATTTTAAGAATATTGCATTACATAAATTATTAAACATTTTGATTATTGAAAATGCTGTGATCCCGCATTCTTTACACGATAACAAATCGTTAGCAACTTCATTTTCAATATCACGAAGTAAATTTCAAAATTCTCGAGGTGGGGGTCACTATCGGCAAAGTTCGCTCCTACATCCCCTTAAATTCAACAACACAGCAAGTCATTTTGATTAATAAAAAAGGACATTTTTGTAACGTACAAAATTAGAATTTATTTGTCGGCGCGACTATCAAGTGTCAAAATATACGGAGCAGACGGTAATGTTGCAGTACTTATGTCTTATGTGATAACAAGGAATATAAACCTATGTATCGAGGACGTGGCCCAGAACCGATACCTTATTAAGGATTAAAAAAAAAATAGACCTATATATAGTACCACTAAATCTTTTATTTCTCACTCATTGTTTTTACGAGTTAGTGCACTGAATAAGTGAGAAGAGGAAAAGTGTAGATAAAAGGAGACGTTTAAAAATAATACATTTCGATACTGGTACGGAAGGTGATAATTTACTTCATGTGACGTTTTTCGCACGAGCGAAGTGCCTCCCATAGCGCTTCCACTTGTCGCGCGAGCTCCAAGAGAGTATCTATATCGATTATTGTTCCTTGCGGCACCATTTGTTGTAATTCGAGGAGCATACTTTTGTAGATATGCTTGAGTTGTCTCTGATCATCCCAAGCTCCTCGAACTTGTTGAAAATGGTGAGAATTAGACACAATATTATAATCTCGTACCAGTTCTTCCTTACCCTATGTATGAGCTTGCGCTTCGTTGGCAAATCGCTGCTGAAATCGCTTGTTGACTACATAGCAGCGACGTGTGGCAACGCAAAAATCTTCTTAAGTCTGCCCAATTCTTGCGACGACAGCAATGCCGCTCGATAAATTCTTTGATGCAACTATACCTTTTCCGCCGGTGAACTGCAGCTTCCATTGGCGCACCGTTCTGCCGACGTCCAAGTTTATCTATTATTGGAGCGTGATATTTCTAAGTCCGTGTATCGATCTACTTCACGAGTTACTCGGGAGACTCCCCGTCTCTCAAGACTCGTGCAGATCGCGTGCCTGAGTCTGAGGTACTCGCTGGGGAACACATTCAACCGGATAATCTTGTGGATAAAAATTAAATGCATACTTTATTTTCGTTGTCGCTGATTACAAGTCAGTTACAAGATTTTCAAATTCTAATGTAATAATTTCAATATGGCCCCCAATACAGGATCTTTAATGTCACTGAGTAAGACTTTGACATAAGATTTTCAATACAGTGGTCCACCATATTTGATTAACCATACTGAATTTTGAAAATTTGATTAAAATTATTTTATTTTATTTAAATTTGACATCCCAGCTGATTTTAAATTACGAATTAAAAATTTTGTGATTTTCTTTATTACATTTATTAAAAAAAAATTATTGTTCTGGTGCCAATAAAGTAGACCCTTAAGCTAGTTTTGTACGATTACAAAAATGTTCTGTTTTCATAATATTAGTAGAAATTTACATTATTAAAATTATTACAGATTGGAGAGAAGTAAAGGAAAAGAAGAAGGTGAAGGTACGAATGGCAATATTCATGAACATCCAGGAAGCGGTAAAGACGACTTTCGTGAGAATGGCAGTAAAACACTTGTTGCGGATGAATCGATGCGATTCGATAATTTTGTTGGATGTGTAGAAGACGAGGAAAGCCCTACGACTAATTTGCAGCCTGTAGAAGTAGAATCTACATTGACACAAAATGGAAGCCTTCCTGAACAAGAGTTGCCTAGATCGTTCTTTGCAAGAATGGAAGTTGAAGGAAGTGTATTTAATGAAGATAGGTATATTTGCCCAACTATGCAACCTACATTGCAGCTATCGCAAATTGACAGCGGATCCCCGGCGTCATCAAGATCGAATTCCCTTTCACAAGAATCGCCAACATGTCAGCCGCTACTGGTTCCAAATGACTTGATGGAATCAGAACACGAAATGAGGCATAGAATGTTTGAAGGTCGAAGAATCACTGATCCAATGTATTTTTATGAGGAATTGCGTGCAATGCATATCGAGCATGGATTCTGTGAACAGTGCAGTTTTCATGATATTTATTACGAAAAATGTAGAGATGAGGGATTATGTTCCAAATTGAAGTTTGTTTGTAATCACTGTCGTTATGTTAAATGGGTTAACCTTATCGACAAAAATGGTCCACTTATGCCCTTGAACGATGGTGCATTATCTGGAACAATAACAGCAGGAACTGGATTTTCTGAATTGAAACAAGAGTTTTCCAGTATGGGTTTTAAATGTATGTCTCACGTTACATACAGAGACCATAGACAGAAATTAGTAAAAAGTTTTAAAGAAACTGCTGAAGAAACAATGAACGAAGCAGCTGAGATAGAAAGAGAACTAGCCATAGCGGAAGGCGACGTAATTGATGGAATACCATTTATTACTGTTCAAGTTGATGGATCTTGGTTAAAAAGAACATACATAAGCGGAAAATTTGATTCTTTGTCTGGTTGTGCAGCTATTATAGGATGTCGGACAAAAAAAGTTTTGTACGTTGGAGTGCGCAATAAGCAGTGCTATGTCTGCGACCTTGCTGAAAGGAAAGGTTATACTCCGAAAGAACACGATTGTTATAAAAATTGGGGTCGTGAACAAAGCTCAAGTTTTATGGAAAAGGACATTATTGCACAAGGATTTTTGGAAAGCGTAGAAAAGCACAAATTAATTTATAAAACAGTTATAGGTGACGGTGACAGCAGTGTTTACAAGGCAATATTAGACAGCAATCCTTATCGAGCATATGGAGTACGAGTAGAAAAAATTGAATGTACAAACCATTTACTCAGAAATATGTGCAATAAAATTGTGGATGCTTCTAGAGGAAGATTGACGCATACTCTGCCAAGGGGAAATGTAAAGTCATTTCGAGAGTATGTAAAAAAGTGTTCTTTCAAAATTAGGCAACACATTGTGGCGCTGATAAAAATTAAAAGAAATCAAAGAGATGTAGATTTGGAAGTGACAAGTTTACAACGTCAAATCATGAATTCTATTCATCATTGTTTCGGAGATCACGCTCAATGTCGAAAGTATCAGGTACCTTGTAAACGGAAAATCAGAAATGAGAAAAATTGGATTCCAACATTAAAAGTAACGGGGATGTACACGACTATTCAACAAGCTGTATATGATTTCAGTTGTCATGCTCGAAGTTTATTGAAATCTGAAACTAGCAATCACGTAGAATCTTTTAATGCTATTGTTGCTAAAATGGTAGGAGCAAAGCGTATCAATTATGGTCAAAGAGATTCATATTATGTCAGAGTTCAAGGTGCAGTTATTCAATACAACACGCAATCCCTTTTATCGAAATTGAACGTCAATTGTGGATATGAGCCTTCAAGCATTATTATATCAATGGAAGAAAAAGCTAAGAGAAAAATTGAACAAAAGAAAATTTTGCGAACGCTCCAAGGAAGGCGACGCAGAAGATATGTTGAAAGTGGAAAGGAAGATTATGGAGAAGGTGCTAATCGTCCAGATATCAGTCCAGAAGCATATGAAATTTTAGTTCAACAACACTTAGAAAAACTCAAAAAGGATCAAGCTAACCAAGCTGAAATTGAACGTGCAACAGTCAATCAAAGCGAATGCGATTTATGGTATCAAAAAAAAAGTGAATTGTTGATGGCTTCAAATTTCGACAAAATTTGTCGAAAGAAAAATAGTACTTCGTGTGCTACTATTGTTAAAAGCATCCTTTATCCACCAGTTTTAAGCCTTACAGCACTAAGGTACGAGATCGAAAATGAAGCTACTTCACGAACTAGGTTGTCCAAAAAATTAAGTCACAATATTGAGGCTGCTGGTTTGGTTATTGATGCGAAAGATGAATACTTAGGAGCATCTATAGGAGGTTTTATAGATGACAATGGTATTGTAGAATTCGTGAATCCTATTTCTGCTGCCAATTTGACAGTACTGCAGGCTCTGAAAAAGAAACCAAACATAAGAAGAATCTTTAGTAAAGAAGATATTAATAAAATGAATCAGGCTCACGAATATTATTATCAAGTCCAAGGTCAATTACACATCACTAACAGAGAGTATTGTGTATTTGCTCTTTGTACGAAGAAAGACATTAAGTGTGTTAAAGTTGAACGTGGTGATGACTTCTGGGAGAACAGGATGACTGAACCTTTAAGAAGATTTTACTTTGACTGCTTATTACCTGAATTATTAGACAGTCGTTACAATCGTAACATGACACTTCGAGAACCAGATTATATTTTGGAGGCACAGAGAGAACAACAATACAAAGCTGTTGAAAAGGTGTCAGAACTTCAAGAAAAATGTGTGGATACATCGAACACTTTTGAAGGCAACAGAACAAGAAAAAGGAAAGGAACATTCCAAAGTAAGGGTAAACGAAAGCGCACTAAGCCATCCATAATTACAGATGCGAATGTTGCTCTTCATAGCAGTACAGACAAGGAATCCTCAGTGGAAGTGGATGATAGCCACATACATAGGTGTACGAGCGAAAGAAATGCTGAATCGATCGAATATCAAAGAAATGTTTTAGCGGCATTGTACGTCGATATTAATATGGATGACGTGTATAACAATATTTTGAATATCGAAAATCTACTCAATGACGACAGTATAGAATCATTTTTGAAATTACTAAAGACAAAAGAGCCACAGTATGAAATTCACCCAACAATCTACTTTAAATTTTACGATCTTTTACCAGAACGATTCTTAGGATACCATGGAAAAATACATCTGCAAATAATTGGTGGTCACACAGATTTTGAACACTGGATTTGTATACGTTATGATGGTAAATATTTGAAAATTTATGATAGCCTTAATCGTAGAAATTCAACACAATTGCATCTCGTTGAAAAAAATTACTTACGTCATCGTTATCCACAATTAAAATGGGAGAATGTACTTTTTGCTCCAGTAACACAACAACCAGATGCAAGAAGTTGTGGAGTATATTCATTTGCTTTTATGGTCGATTTAGCTTTAAAAAAATCCGTTATACATACCAAATATTCTCAAAACGCAACAATTATGAGAAATCATGCTGTAACCATACTTCGACAACAGAAACTACTAAGTTTTCCGTATCGCAGGATATAAATTTCCGTATAAATACTTTCCATAGATGTATAAAATTCACAGAATTTTGAAATTCTACAATCAGCATGTAGGTAAAATGGTGCTTTATTAGAACACAACAGAGATATTGAAAGAAAAACGCTAAAAATATTTTTTTTGCGTATAGGCGAAATACGCAAAATTATTTATTATGGAAAATGCGTATAGGCGAAATACGCAAAATTATTTATTATCGAAAATGCGTATAGGTGAAATACGCAGAATTTTTAGAATACACAAATGCGTCTAGCCGAAATACGCATAATTTTTATAATTCAAAACGCATATAGGCGAAATACGCACAACTTTTATAATGTAAAAATGCGTATAGGCGAAATACGCAAAATTATTTATTATCGAAAATGCATATAGGCGAAATACGCACTATTTTTATAATACAAAAATGCGTATAGGTGAAATACGCAAAGTTATTTATTATCGAAAATGCGTATAGGCGAAATATGCAAAGTTATTTATTATCGAAAATGCGTATAGGCAAACTATGCAAAATTTTTAGAATACACAAATGCTTATAGACGAAATACGCACCATTTTTATAATTCAAAACGCGTATAGGCGAAATCGCAGAATTTTTAGAATACAAAAATACGTATAGGCGAAATACGCAAAATTATTTATTATCGAAAATGCGTGTAGGTGAAATACGCAAAATTATTTATTAACCAAAATGCAATTAGGCGAAAGACACAAAATTATTTATTATCGAAAATACGTATAGGCGAAATACGCAAAATTATTTATTATCGAAAATGCGTATAGGCAAAATGGGAAAAATTATTTATTATCGAAAATGCGTATAGGCAAAATACGCAGAATTTGTAGAATACAAAAATGCGTATAGGCTAAATACGCAAAATTATTTATTATCGAAAATGCGTATAGGCAAAATACGCAGAATTTTTAGAATACAAAAATGCGTGTAGACGAAATACGTACAATTTTTATAATACCAATATGCGCATAGACGAAATACGCTAAAATTTTTCTATTTATTATAAAACAGAATTAAATTACAATTGGTTAAAAATTTGTGTACAATGGATACGTGCACAATATATACACGATACAGGTAATGTATGATTTTTATAAAATATAATATTTTTTCACACACACACACGCACGCACGCACGCACGCACGCACGTACACACACACACACACACACACACAGTCATGGCCTTTTAAAAAATCGAACGTAGGATATAGAAACAAAAATTCCTATTCTATCCTATTCTACCTGCGCCAACACACAGGTTTGCACAGCCCACTTTCTTCCTGAATTAGCAATATAGAATTTTTAAACACGATCCACCGTAAATTTTACACGCAATCGCGAGTCGCGAACCACGGAGGGGAGGCCCGTGTCGGCCGCTCCAGTCCTCGCGATTACGGCCCGGTCGACCGCACCGAGATATCAGCTGACAGCTGGTTATTACTGAAGCGCGTAGGTGCCACCGTGATAGTCGGGGCTGGTGTGCGCTCACTGTTCACCGGTGGTCAGTGAATTGGAATTTTCAAGAGGGGATGTCGTAGTCAAAAAGAAGTAAAAAAGGCATTTGCAGCGCCACCATTCAGTAGTACATATATATTTTTGAAACAGATGATAGCGCCACCTATCTAGTTTTAAAATCAGAATCAACTGATAAATGGCGCTAAGATATCCAAATTTCTATTACAAGCCAAATGGAAGAGACAGTTATAAAAAAAAAATAAATGTTCCCTTTGGCGAGTATCAGATCAAAAATTATGAAAAACAATATTGAAGTTTTCGGTGTAGTCTTACCTATATTTAGAAAAAATTTTTTTCAGAAATACAAGTTTTTTAAAATAATAAAAAGAAAATACGGGAAAAGTTGTTGACGCTTTTGCCCTGTTATAGGTATCAGACATATCTTGAGGAGCATTTTTTATAAAAATTATGGCTTTAATAATGATAAAAAAAATACATCAAATCTGACAAAGTTATTTTATTCATTATTGGTAACAGATCTATATTGAGAGAAGTATTTCGTAAAAGCAATAAAGTATTCTTTGTGCGTTATTCACAAGAATAAAATATTTGTAGCAATAACAGTCATATTTAGATAGTGTTATCTGTAATTAAAAGTCGGAAAAGCTGTCAAACTTGATAGATTCACTTATAGGTACCAGACCTATTTATGGAGAAGTAATTTATGAAAATAAATGCAGCATTCTTTTTTATAAATATTGCAACGGTATACAATAAACAACAATAAAGCCAATCACTTTTTTTATCTCATTATAGGTGCTAAACCTATTTTGAGGCGGACATTTTGTATAAATTAATGTGTTGCATAATATATATATATATATATATATATATATATATATATATATATATATATATATATATATATATATATATATATATATATCAATTACTTGATGTCATTATAGGTACCATCAGACCTATGTATTAACAATCATAAAATAGTTGCAGCAAAAACAGTGAAATTTCCAAGATCTCTTTACAGGAGAATAATTTCCCTTACAGATACCAGACCTACTTTGAAAGAAGTATTTTACCGAAATGGAGCAGGTTTTTTGTATTAGTATTAGCAATAATAATAATCAGGCTCTTCCGACTAGCGTCCGTGTCTAAAAAGCGTAAAGCCGTTATACTTTTTTGACCTCATTATAGCTACCAGACCAATCTGAAAAGGAGTATTTTCAACAAATAATTGCAATATTTTTTCCATGGTATTAACAACAATAATTACAGTATTTTTCCATAGTATTAGAAAAAATAAAAACTTCTAACAAAAAAATGTCAAACTGCCTTCATGCCGTGATAGTTCCAGACCTATTTTGGAGAGTATTTAAGCAAAAATTACGCAGTGTTCTTCTATTAGAATTAGTAATAATACTAAATAATAAAGCTCTTCTGAGTAGTGATCGTGTCTAATAACCATAAAGCCGTGGAACTTTTTTCACTTCATTATAGACCTATATTGAGAGTATTGCTTTTTACAAAAAAATTAGAATATACTTTGTATGGTACTAAGATCAATAATTACATTATTCTTTGAAATGGCTTAGCAGCGATTGAAACTTATAGTGAAAATTGTCAACACCCTTTCTCACGTTATAGGTACAAGATCCATTTTGAGAGGATATTTTATAAAAAATGTTGCAATGTTCTTTTGTTACTATTAGCAATAATGGTAAATAATCAAACTCTTCTGACTGGTCATCGTGTCTAAAAAGAGTAAAGCTGTTGAACTTTTTCCATTTCATTATAGGTCCCAAACCTATTTTGAAAGGAGTATTTTAAATAAATAATTACAATATTCTTTCCATGATATTAGCAACAATAATTACAGTATCTTTTCGTAGTATTAGAAAAAATTAAAGCTTATAACAAGAAACTGTCCAACTTCTTTTAAGACATGGTAGGTACCAGACCTATTTTGGAGAGCATTTAAACAAAAATGACGGAGTGCTCTACTATTGGAATTAGCAATAAAAGTAAATAATAAATCAAGCTCTTCTGAGTAGCTGTCGTGCCTAAAACGCGTTAAGTCGTTGAACTTTTTTCACTTCATTATAAGTGACAGACCTATCTTGAGTACTTTTTATTAATCATTACAATAAACTTTCCATGACACTAAGAACAATAATAATTACATTATTCTTTGGAGTGTATTAGCGACGATTGAAACATAGGAAAAATTGTCAAACCCGTTATAAACGAATTCGAAAAAACTGACATAAAAATCAGTAAATTTCACAGAAATGTAAGGGGATTCCAGTTAAGGATCAGTTTGTGACTAATGTTTTTGATGAAATATACATAACCACAAAAAAGCTTAAAAAATCAAGTACTAATCGTTAAGGAAAGTTTTGCGATTGTAAAGCTTAGTACTAAAATTCAGATTTTGCCCATTTACAGAAATGTGTGCAAGCTGCTGTAATTTTGTACAAAACAATTGTCTAAGCCATTAAATACAAATACTACAACCAAATATTCCCATGGCAAGCAATAAATGTTGTCTATCAAACGGGCTAAACAGTAGTTGCGCTTCATTTCTCAGTTGATTAATTTTTTTGTACTTGATCAACAAAAATATGGTGAACGGCTCCTGCAAGTTATGACTGTGTTGCACTTGAATCTGAAATGGAAAGTATTTAATGAGAATCACAAGTATTGTTATAAAATTTGCTTTGGCAGAGAAGCAAGCAATAATCATTTTGATAATGCAATGTTTAATAATAAGAAATTTCTTTTTTCTTGTTAAATTTTTTTTCGAAAATGAAACATTTGTAAACATACGGCCCACTTAAAAATCAGTTCCTTTTTGTCAAAGTTAATTATAGTTGTAAGCTAATATATATTTTTCATTTCTTTATAAGACCAAAAAAAATAAGAATCAAATACAATTTAAAGATGTGGTACTATACAATTACAAAATATCTTAGAAACAAATAAATAAAAAGTTATTCAATAGACTTTTACTTTTGTAAGTTTAAACTATTAATTTGGTATACTTCTCTAAAGTTATCAAGTTAAAAATAAACAATGAATTAACTTCTAATACGTATTAGTAGCAACTATGTGGATGTGTTATTAAATTGAACGGTACAACCTTACCAATTAGTGTATTTATCAGAGCGATTCACACCAAGCAGCTCTGGGTTTTTCAGATGTGGTTTGGCCTACGTGTACCTTTACTTGAGACTGAGTAACTGGACTTCCGAATAACTAATAGTAAACTACATCAGAGAGCAGTAATTGGGCTGTGATATGCAGATATCGATGCTCACAGTAGTGAGAGGACCAGGCAGTATTCTGAAGCAGCTGATGAAGAAGGCGTACAAAAGAGACCACATTCGAAATTGCCAGCCAAATTTGAAGCAGCAGCAGAAACTTCTCTTGCTCTCACTCGCAAAAAATCGCATATGTCCCCGGCCGCATTTGTGACCACTGCGAAAAGAAGATCGAAGATGATGATTTTCGGGAGAGCAAAACGAAAAAGCGAATGAAAATGCAACGACGAGGGGGTGAGAAACGCGAGATCGCCTATACTCGCACGTACGCATCCCAGCGGCAAAACAGACGAACGAAATTGGCAACACTGTACGCGTATTTCGTAACTCGTACGTCCCGTACTTATATTACGCGCCGTGCTGGCGATCAAAAAGTGCGAGCGAGTGTTGGCGCACTCTCTCGTAGTGGAAGGAGCACGGGCGACTAGCCTTAGGGTGAATGTACATAACATATGAGGAACTATGTATATAAGCGCAGCGCAGTGCGGCGCTCCGCTACGCTCTGCCGAGCTGAGCTGCGACTTGCTTAGACGATAAGCCTAGACTTACTGGGATGCTATCACCGACCATTGGTGCCGAGTAGTTATAAAATCTGAAAACAGAATTACCATTAGATATATTATATGTATTATTGTTACAATCCTAGTCTTAAAACTTAAATATACTTTTGTACAATAAATAAAATGACAACAGTTGCGCCCATATCAAATTTTAAATTTAAATCGAACTTTTAAAACGCTTTCTCCCCATTTCACATCCGAAATGTTATTTTTTCAAGGCAATCGTTAGAATGAATATAAAAGAATCATAGGCTCAAAAGAAGTTAAAGAAAGTTTAATTAGATTATTAATTGAACTATAAATAGACATCCCAGAATAGTCACTGTGCTAAAAAACCTGTTTTAATAATCAAGATCCAACAGACAGAAAGTGTACTCATATCATGGGCATTCTCCGGGAAAGCTGTCTGTTGTGTAGATCAGCAGTCAGATCTTACACACCATGCTATCCACACATTCGATCGATTTACCTGAGTTCATTTGCTGCTGACGATGTTGCTCCTGCTGTTGCTTCTGAAAGAAATCACAACGGATCAGCATTGCTTTAATAAAAATTCATGTTGCTCCTAGCTCCTTCCTTACAGGAAAAAATAGGTTCTTAAAATAATAAAAAATATTTTTGTTAGCAAATTTTGAATGTTGCAAAAATAAATATTATCAAGTAAAGTAAAAAAATAAACTAATCTTTTTTGTTTATAATTATAATCTAGAAACGGAATTATCATTAGATATTATATTATATTCATTATTCTTATAATTATAGTTCTTTAAAACTTAATATACTTTTTCATTGGAAATGCAAAAATGCAAAATCAAATTTAAAATAAATTTAAGTAGAACTTTTAAAACGCTATTTTTACCATTTCATATTCGAAATGTTATTTTTACAAGGCGACAATTAACTTTCAATGAATGTAAAAGAATCATAGGGGCAAAAGAAGTTAAAAAGAAAAATATATGAGGGTACCTCCAAGTGCATTTATTAAAATGGCTCCAGCGACTTTGCTTATAATTATCGATCAAGGTGAAACTTAGAGGAAGATATAATTAAAACCTCGAACTTTCGATTGCCGCAAAGAAAAAGTGGGGTCAACATGCAATGCATTAGCGAAAAAACTATATTTCAAACAACGAAAAATAACACGTAAGCTTACAAGAGTAAAAACCGCTGCCAATTCATTGGCACGTAGCTTCCTCAAACTTAATTTACTGATTCATTTAATTAATTTTTAATTCCAATATTTAAAATTTAATACTTCAGAAAGACAGAAATAACAAAACTCCAACATAATTTATTCAAATTTTTATAGATTATACATTTCCACAAAATTTCACATACATAAAATATATATCACAATTGTCTATAAATTTGCAACTGATATTTAGAGCTCTATGTATTTGAATGTAATTTATAGCATTCGAAACATAATTAAATTACCTATATTTTCTAAAAAAAATTAATTTTCTAGCTATCACGGTTCTTTTGTTATTAACAGAAATGTAAAAATTTAAAAATAAAAAAAAAATGAGTTTTGGATGTTCAACTATTACGATAGTAAAATTGTCTTATTCGCTTCAAAATTCATTGTACAGGTATATTATTGATAGTTCTCGGCAGAGTTTTTTTGGCAAAATAATTGGTTCATAATTTTCAAAGATATTATAAACTAAAATTATCTTTCTATAAATTAAATTAAATTTAATTATAAACTAAATTAAAAAAAAATTATAAATTAAAAAAGTAGTCTTTTATTGCATTTTAATTAAATATTCTAATTCAATTTGATAATTTGAATATAATAACAATATAATAATCCATTTTTACGTGTTATATTGAATGCATTATGTGGAAAGGCTGTTAAAATGTGAGGGGATGTATTTTAAAAAATTTGATAAAGACAGATTTTTGTTTTCATTTTTCAATTTTTCAAGTTTTACATTTTTGTTAATAATAAAAAACCGCGATAAATAAAAAATTTTTCTTTTTAGAAAATATAAATATTTTAATTCTCTTTCAAATGCTACCTATCCCATTCAGATACACAAGAGCCATCCTCAAGAAATAGATTTTAAAAATGTCTAGAAAAATTTTAACCTCAAATATCTCTGAAATTTATGAACCAATCACTTTGCCAAAAGAACTCATCCGAGAACTATCAATAATATACCTCTACAATGAATTTTGAAGCGAATAAGACAATTTTACTCGTAATAGTTGAACATATAAAACTCATTTTTTTTCATTTTTCAATTTTTACGTTTTTGTTAATAACAAAAGAACCGTGATAGCTAGAGAATTAATTTTTTTTAGAAAATATAATTAATTTAATTCTCTTTCGAATGCCACTCACCCCATTTAGATACATAGAGCCGTTCTCGAGAAATTACGATTTAAAAATAAATTGAAAAAAATTTTAACCTCAAATATCTTCGAAATTTATGGATCAATCCTTTTGCCCAAAGAACTCACTCGATTGGTATACAAAATCTATCCCTACAAAGAATTTCAAAGTGATTAAGCCAATGCTACTATAGTTATTGAACGACAAAAAAAATCACTTTTTTTTTATAAATTATTTTTTTTCTCAAAAAATAATGAATAAAAAAACCTAAAAATTTAGTAAGTTATAGTACTTAATATCCTTTATAACCAAAAAAATATTCATGTTAATATCTCTTTTTAATTTCGAAATATAACCTATTTACAAAAAATTACGTTTTCATCAATAACTTATGACGAAATATAGCTACCGACTTTTTTTTTTTTTTTTTTTTTTTAATTGTAGATAATTTTATTGTACATACAGAGAATTCATGATATATAAACAATATTTGTTCTAAATATTAAAAAAATCGAAAATAAAAATTTTGAAAATTAAAAAATGGCTATAAAAAAAAAAAATTAAATTTTACAAAAATAGAATATTGACCCCAATTGTGGAAGCAAAATCTAAAAAAATGATCACTCTCCCCTTAAAAACGGTCGAGTAGATCACGAGATATCAGCGTATACGGACATACACACACACACACAGTCACACACACACACACACACACACACACACACACACACACACACACACACACACACACACACACACACACACACACACATCCATACGGACATTTTCTAAAAATAGTGTATTTCGATTCCAAATTTGCTAAATAACATTTCTAACACATTATATCATAAACTTTTTTTTTTACTATCACAAAGCTTCCTCGAGGAGGAAGCAAAATTGGATCGTCACATATTTAATTCTAAAAAATGAGATTTGGTTAAACAAAATATAAAATTACAGATTTTTTTCCGGCGAATTTAATGACGTTAGGGTTAAGCATGAAACAAAATAGATATTGTTGATTGATTGTGAATCCGGCCCTTCTGCGTATGCGCAAAAAACAGCTGATTCAACAAATTATCGTATTTTTCAGACTTTTCGATTAAATCTCTTTGTTTTTTCGTATGTAGGAGTAAAATAGAGTGTTTTAAATTACATTTAGCTAAAATATTTTAACCAAAACTAAAAAGAAAAGATTCAACCCCCCCCCCCCCCCCCCCCCCCCGAATGGACGGGATACCGAAACCGACATATACTATGCAGTGCGCTGGAGCCACCTTAAAGAAAGCAGGAAGATAGGCAGAAAAACGGTGGCAAATTAATTACTTTCTGTGGAATACTGCGGAAATACAAACTTCCAATATTATAAAAGAGCAAGGCGAAACCTATTAGTATAATTTCCGAAAGTTATTGTAAATCTAACGAAGAATCTAAAACTATAAACCATGTGTTGTAGCAGTGTAAACTTTACCATCCCCAGAGATTGAAACTTGTAACTACATTAAACAAATCAAATCTACAATTACCTCAATGTACAGATTTCCTCGTAGCCAAATTAAATATTTTGACTTTGAAGACTTGACATTGATTTAAAAAAAAAATCTAATATTAAATTACGAAAAATGTAAAATAAATTTTTCTAAATTATTTTGCAAAAATATTATTAACTTACAGGTCATTTGAAGCCATTATGTGAAATTTCAAAGCTTTACCTTCCTGAATTTAGAAGAAAAAGGCCAAAACATTTAGTGTAATCTATCTCAATAATATTTCATCCAAAGGTGTTGTCCAAAATATTAAAATGCATAACTGTTTTAGCCTTTTTCTCATAAATTATGACAAAGCTCTGAAATTTTGTATAGTGGTTTGAAATTACCTTTAAATTAATAATAATCATACAAGAAGCCAGAGGCAAATTAAATTTACATTTTGATTTTGCTTGAAGCAAATAAATACAGACTGGAGATCATCTTCCATGAATAAGCTGCAAGCAGATGCTCTCGAGGAGCTCGTATCAGGAAGCCTCTCAGTCAAGGTTACCCACTTTGAGCGATTGCTGTTTTCTTCCTGGGGAGAAATCATGAGGACTCCCATTGAATATCACCACCAGCCTGCAGTAAAGGAAATCTCAACTCACGGATCATCGTCAAAACATTGAAGCCATTTTATTCTTCATCAGCTATCTTGTACTCAGCATTCAGTGAGGATTAGATGAAAGCACTGTTTCTATATTCTCCTCCGAGAGAATTTAATTGTATAGGGAGCAAGTTTCTCCGAACTCTCAAGACAATCTGCATTTGGAAGAAACTAAACATATAAAGAAAATTATTCTAAACATATGAAAAAAATTATTGGAAACCAACTCACCTAGTTTCACATTGTAGATGATTTAACATGCAGAAGCATTCCTATTAGAGAGTGGGATAGTTCAAAAAAACAGTATGTAAATATCCTAAATCTCGCTGTCACCTTTGCAGTCCACTGAAAAATTCACATACATAGGCCTGGAAGTCATCCTCATCCACTTCTGATGTGCGCTTGCAAAAAAAAAATTAATGTGATTAATTAGTTGTTAAGTAAAGGAAATACTAATAATTACTGACCTCACCTAGAAGCTGAAGTACTGGAGATATCAACATAACCTCTTCTTGTTCCCATCATCATTGTTATCATTGTCAGGCAAGCGTGTGCTGTTCTTTGGTGGGATGTCTTTTGCTTTGTTATCACACGTGCACCGCAGCAACAACACAGGTACACATGTACTAAAGTATGATTTTCCGGATTGGACTTGCGAGGAGCTTTTGATGCTATTTTCTTAAAAGCATGGCTTATGATATTAATGATCTTCTAAGTTCCGATTGATACTGAAGAACCGTACTGGCAAAAATTTTTGTTTCATTAGTACTATTGTTATTTTAGATTTGAATACTGACATGTACAGAAAAGAATAATCATAAAATTTTTTATCAACATGATCTCTTCTGCCGGGTAAAGAAGACAGAAATAAAAATTTTTCATGACATTGTCATCTTATTTGTTATTAATATAGAATATATACTATTTTTTATATTAAATATGAAAAAACATTTATTTTTAGTCAAAGATTAAAGTGCAACTATTGTTCATTTACAATACTTAGATTTATACTTTCACATATGCGTATTTTAATTACTTTACTACCACCTTTTATCTGGTCATAAATCTTTCCATGCAATTTAACTCAAGCTAAGGTAATGCTTGATAATTAATTAAGTAATTAAGTGCTATTACTTTATTTCTATCTTCGTTAACTACTAGCACCACACAATCTCATATGCTTTGCAATATTGGTGGGCTTATGCACATTTGACTAATTAATAAAAATAAAGAAATAAGTACGTTTTTAATGACTTACTTTTCCATCATTATCATCAAAGGTCTTCTTCATAGTACTGCAACCAATCATTAATAGCTAGTTACATAAAATCTTGTGTCATTTTTACTCGTGTAAACCAATCATCCGTGCTGTCATGTCCTTCGCATTTGATAATTCTCAAAGCAGACTGTGTAATGATCAGCAATTTATCGATATCGCTGTCAGATATTTCATAATCGTCATCTTCAGACTATTCAGAGAATGCATTATGCGACCCACTTTTGCTTTGTTGTTTACTTCTTATTGGTGGTATTTGTGTGCTCGCTGTCCTCTTGACAATTATTCTCCTTTTTGTTCTCCTTGCTCTTTCTTTTGAAGTTGCTGTGCTGCTCAATGATTCCATTTTATTTTGGTGTACTCGTGTTCCACTTTTTCTATTTTTAAGCACCCAAAATCAGGCTTCCACGGTGGTTGGTTGTGCATTGCTTATTTTGTTTTCAACTTTACCTCATGGTACTTGAGGTTGCAGGACTTTCTCCTCTTTGTCCAATGGCTTTTCTACAGGTACAGATACAGGTGCTACGTGTGATGAAGTTGGAGCTGCTACTACTGGAGCAACAGGAACTGAAGTCGAAGGACCGTCAGGAACCAGCTGTGGTGCATTAACTTTGCTTTTTGTCCAGCTGTGGTGCATTAACTTTGCTTTTTGTGCTGTAACGTACTTGATTACTTGCTGTTCGAATTCTTCAGCTGTCTCACTATCCTCTCTTTCCCTCTCATTTTCCTTATCTTTGTCGCTGTCTTTTAAGTCATCTTTGACATTACAGTTATTGTGCTCTCCACCTTTGCATGGCCTCTCGTTACTTTCTCCAATGTGACCGTATAATCACTGCTTATCCCTATGACAATATGGTTGAGGCTCAATAAGATCTCCGTGTTCCTTTCACATAATGTAATTTTTCCTTTCATATTGCAGTCTTTGGTGTATGGTAATGCACCATTCTTGATGACATGCACATAATTTCTTTGCAGTCGACGCGCTGTAGATGTGTGTCTGATTTTCAAACTTACGATTGCCATACTCGCGGCGGCAGCTACCATCGTGACAGGCGTCGTAGAGAAAGCTGTCGCAGTCACCTCTGCTGCGGCCTCCGGATTAAAGACGCTTATGTATGAAATGCCGACCGGGCCGAACCCTTCCTTGTGACCGATGCTGCCGGCAGCCCCTTGCTTCTGCTGCTGCACGTTCACCACAGTCTCGCACACAAGTGCACCTCGTGCGCGCCCGCTCCTGCCGTTGCGCGATAACGGAGCTGCGTAAAGGAGAGGTTAGGGCTCTGCAGCGCGCGGCGCCCGCATGAAGTACTGTGCACGCACGCGGTGTGAGATGGCGCAGGTAGGGCTCCGTACGTCCGTACCTCGTCGTCGTCGTCGGTAAGATCAGCTCGCATTATCGTCACTTCAGCAAGGGTTGCGGGGGCGCGTCGCGGCTAGACAGTACTCAGCGTGCAAGCGAAACATCACATGTGTACCGCCCAACAGTGCGCCGAAGGTGTGCTGAGAGCACGCGCCTGCGCAGAAGCGTCCTGCGTGGATTGACTGCCCGGACTGCGCGCGCGCTTGAACAGAGAGCGGTTGAGAACGTAACACGAAACTATTTATAAATCATGATATATTAAATTATAATATCTAATATTATCACTAAATAAAAGTAATAGAAACCATGTAAACCCAATATTAACAACCAAACCAAATATCTAAACCTAAACCCCGAAGGGGTAAAGATGATCATAAACGATCTCACGTTGTATGTATAGCGTGTCGTCGATGGCGGCGCGGTTAAGGCGCGCGCCTGTTGATCTTTTGCTTAGGGTTCAAATCCCGGGGATGATTTTTTTTTCTCAAGAATTTGCATAAGGAAAATTGTTTAATTACACTTTTTTTCGTTTCTGTTTTAAAATATTCTTACCATCATTTGTATATATTACTACTGTTAAGTCTTGATAGTCGAGGAATATACTTTTATATTTATTGAATTGATTATATTTTTATATTGAATATTTGATTTATATTACCTTTACTCTGGGCGTAGGCTCTCGTAAATAATAATCAGGTGATTAGTTAGATGCACTATTTATTGGCTAATATAAGTTTTATAAATCAGACGATGCGATTTACAATTTATTCACTTTGTTTAACAATATATAATACCGATAACGTATTAAATTGATATAATTGCTTTACTATTATTGGCTCGTATTGGTCTGTACAAAAAATAATCGTTTCTCCTATTGTCGGCCGGAGTGGTACGGAGCTCGCGATCTGTGCGCGAATAACTGGTTTGTATGGCACAAATCACCGCATTTATTAAGCGATTAAATTAGGTTAAAGATGATTTTAACGATGGATCAAAATCATCTTTTTAAACAAATTTAGTAAACATTTTGACGTTAATCATTCGATTTCGAAGTTGAAAAATGCTGAATGCACAAAATTACAACACGCGTATGCCTTCGCGAAGTTGGTGGCTCGCTACGTCACACGGTTGCGTTGTCAAAATGATCTGTCGTTTAAATTCGCAAATACATCATTTTATAGGTCAGGAAATTACTGATGAGAATATGAATAAACATTTTAATTTTAGAGATCCGTCACAGACGTAACACTACAATTAATGGTATTAATGATCAATAACAGTATCATTTCTGTAAATAATTCATTATTATTTTCTCTACAAAATATCTCCAAAAATGGTCTATTACTACATCTTTTAAAAAATCTTTTGATAAATTAAATTACAAAATCTCGACAATCCTTTAAAAACTTTTGCAAGCAACGAGAAATTATTTTCCAAAACCTTTATAATCCTTTTAGAAAAACTTTTGCAAATCGTAAATATTTTTTTCGGAAACCATAAAAATTATTTTCCGAAACCAATACAATCCTTAAAAATTATTTACATTCTATTTTATGAAAAGGAATTCTACGAATAAATAATAAATTTTTGTGTTCTATAAAGTCGAAATAAATAATCACCTTCGACACCCGTATCGTAAAGTACTATTTTAAAACAGCCAACAAGACATTTTCTACAAGAATAATATAGTAATAAACTTTATTTTGAAAAAACTACAGAATCTTTGAAAAATGTTTTCTCTAAAAAGAAAGCATTAACATTTATTTCTCGAAAATATTTTTTAATTTATACATTTCTCCCCAAATTAAAGTAGAAATAATACAACTTTCTACAAAAGTATAAAATAAGGCAAGTATATGTTTTTCCTGGAATCTATAAAAATAAAAAGAATTATATTTTCATATGACTTTACAATTAATATTGTTAATTGTTAATTTATCATCATACCTATAAAAATACACGTTTGATATTATTTCAAAAAAATTTTACTAATGTAATCATTTTATCGAGCTCGTTAAAAAACATTCAAATTTAAAACTTTTGTGAATAACTATATTACCATTTAATAATGTTATTAATAATATACTATAACAAATCTCATAATATTTTCACATACCATGTAATTATTTATTATTTTCTCTTATAAAGTTCTGGAATCTATCTAAAAAAACTTTTTACAAAAGTTTAAACTAAGGCAAGTGTATTAGTCTCTCTCTCTCTCTCCCTCCCTCTTTATAATGAAATGTAATGAAATGAAATGTAAATTATGATTCTACACATGTACGGATATGTTGTACTTAACTGCATCAATTAAAAATTAGAGCCAATGTAATTATTTATAGTGGACGTATAGGTATAAATATTGTGAATGAATTTATGCAAAAATTTAGTATTCTATACACTTAAGTAGTCCACCGGTAAACTGCAAACCGTCGGGCCCGCCAAGTATGTATGAGAGATCGGAGGACCACGTCTGCTAGAGCAGCTCTAGACTTCTCTTGTCCTTCCAAGATGCGTAATATTATAGAAAGTTCAAAATTGAGGAGGAATAATGAAAAATAGTGATGTGCTGGTAACTATGTAATTTTGTTATATAGGCTTTGACTTTTCGTAAATATCTGAAAAAATTCTTATGAATTTTAGAAATAGAAAGAAGGCATTATAGTTATATAATTAAAATAATTTTCGCCCACACGGGCGTAAAGGACGTAGATACTATAAAGTTTTGTAGGAGCGTGTGAGATGTTGGGCCTCTTGGGCGTTATGTAGAGTACTTTATGCCCGCTGGCTGAATAATTTTGAAGTTACAACGTGGTCGTAAAATGTAATTTTACACGCGAGGTACGAAAAGTTCTTATAGCCGAAACTTGACTACAATTAATTGATTTCAGTACTTTCTTGTATTTAATTCGTATAGAAGAATGAAGAAATTTGAATACATTTCTGAGAACATAGTCATACAGTTTTTCGGAGAATGGTTTGCATTACTTGACTATCGATAATTGATTTCACAACTTTCGTTTATTTTATTTGCAGTGAAAAATTTGAATGTACTTACATATAACTTGTTGAGCATGCATTGACTCAATGAAGTAAAAGACTTTTTTACTAGTATTTATTTGACTTCTTTTAAAAAATCATAAATATTATTTTATACATTATACAGAAAAAACTTCTATACTTGCCTTATTTTATACTTTCGTAGAAAGTTTTATTAACAATATTATTATTTGTGCCGTCATGAAAAAAATTATTAGCATTTGTAGAGAGTGCTTGTTGAATAGATGAGATTAGAATAAATGAACGGACTATAGACAAACTGTGTTGTTAGAATATACTTAAAAATTAGTTTTTTAAAGAACGCGTTGATTGTTTTGAAAAAATATTTAAGCTCTCATTAAAGTTTTTGGTACTCAGTTTGACGAAAATTGAGAGAGAGAGAGAGAGAGAGAGAGAGAGAGAGAGAGAGAGAGAGAGAGAGAGAGAGAGAGAGAGAGAGAGAGAGAGAGAGAGAGAGAGAGAGAGAGAGAGAGAGAGAGAGAGAGAGAGAGAGAGAGAGAGAGAGAGAGAGAGAGAGAGAGAGAGAGAGAGAGAGAGAGAGAGAGAGAGAGAGAGAGAGAGAGGAGAGAGAGAGAGAGAGAGAGAGAGAGAGAGAGAGAGAGAGAGAGAGAGAGAGAGAGAGAGAGAGAGAGAGAGAGAGAGAGAGAGAGAGAGAGAGAGAGAGAGAGAGAGAGAGAGAGAGAGAGAGAGAGAGAGAGAGAGAGAGAGAGAGAGAGAGAGAGAGAGAGAGAGAGAGAGAGAGAGAGAGAGAGAGAGAGAGAGAGAGAGAGAGAGAGAGAGAGAGAGAGAGAGAGAGAGAGAGAGAGAGAGAGAGAGAGAGAGAGAGAGAGAGAGAGAGAGAGAGAGAGAGAGAGAGAGAGAGAGAGAGAGAGAGAGAGAGAGAGAGTTTAAACTTTTGTAAAAAAGTTTTTTTAGATAGATTCCACAACTTTATAAGAGAAAATAATAAATAATTACATGGTATGTGAAATCATTATGAGATTTGTTATAGTATATTATTAATAACATTATTAAATGGTAATATAGTTATTCACAAAAGTTTTAAATTTGAATGTTTTTTTAAGGAGCTCGATAAAATGATTACTTTAGTAAAATTTTTTTGAAATAATATCAAACGTGTATTTTTATAGGTATGATGATAAATTAACAATTAACAATACTATTAATTGTAAAGTCATATGAAAATATAATTCTTTTTATTTTTATAGATTCCAGGAAAAACATATACTTGCCTTATTTTATACTTTCGTAGAAAGTTGTATTATTTCTACTTTAATTTGGATAAATGTATAAATCAAAAAATATTTTCGAGAAATAAATGTTAATGCTTTCTTTTTAGAAAAAACATTTTTCAAAGATTCTCTAGTTTTTTCAAAATAAAGTTTTTTACTATATTATTCTTGTAGAAAATGTCTTGTTGGCTGTTTTAAAATATAAATTACGATACGGGTGTCGAAGGTGATTATTTATTTCGACTTTATAAAACACACAAATTTATTATTTATACGTAGAATTCCTTTTCATAAAATAAAACGTAAATAATTTTTAAGGATTGTATAGATTTCGAAAAATAATTTTTATGGTTTCCGAAAAAAATATATACGATTTGCAAAAGTTTTTTTAAAAGGATTATAAAGGTTTTGGAAAATAATTTCTCGTTGCTTGCAAAAGTTTTTAAAGGACTGTCGAGATTTTATAATTTAATTTATCAAATGATTTTTTAAAAGATGTAGTGATAGACCATTTTTGGAGATGTTTTGTAGAGAAAATAATAATGAATTATTTACACAAATGATACTGTTATTGATCATTAATACCATTAATTGTAGTAATATATACAAATAATGGTAAGAGTATTTTAAAATAGAAACAAATAAAACCATAATTAAACAATTTTCCTTATGCAAATTCTTGAGAAAAAAAAAAAACATGCCCGGGATTTGTACCCTAAGCAAAAGATCAACAGGCGCGCGCCTTAACCGCGCCGCCATCAATGACATACTATACATGTAACGTGAGATCGTTTATGATCATCTTTACCCCTTCGGGGTTTAGGTTTAGATATTTGGTTTGGTTGTTAATATTGGGTTTACATGGTTTCTATTACTTTTATTTAGTGATAATATTAGATATTATAATTTAATATATCATTTTTAATAATAAATCATTAATTATAAATCGTTTCGTGTTACGTTATCAACTGCTCCCTGTTCAAGCGCGCGCGCGCAGTCCGGGCAGCCAATCCAGGCGGGACGCTTCTGCGCAGGCATGTACTCTCAGCACGCCTTCGGCGCACGGCGGTCGAACGCAGTCGACATTTCTTTTTAAGTCTGGCAACCCTGACTTCCAAAACCGTTATCGAACTACCGCCGTTTTGTTACCCGGCCATTGTTCATTCAGCGTTCGTCCGGACCGGTCTAAACGTAAAAAAAAGTGCAAAAAAAGAGGTGCTAATAGAAATGTCAGCTAACGGTACGCATCTTTTTCGTCTAATATATAAACTAAACTAATAAGACTTAATAATACTTAAAAATATAATTCATACGACTCGTGCATGGCGGTGACTTCCAACTCGTGCGTCTTGTTGCCCTCGTTTTAGAAGGGTAACAAATGACGCTCGTTGGCAATCATCTGTTTCACGCAACAAATTATTTCACTAATGTTATTCTTTTCATTATAGGCAGAGGAAGACGCAGCGCACCTGCAGCTTGCACCGGCACCGGCACCGGCACCGACACCGACACCGACACCGGGCGCCGCACAAGAAGACGACAGGATCTGACGCCAACGGACGGGTTCGTGGGCCGAAATTTACTTGTACTGCGAGACGAAGTCCGGGCAGAGCGCGAGCAATTGGCGATACAACGGAGGCAGCTGAACGAGGACTTCCAGCAGATGCAGCGGCAAGCTGAAGTTGCAGCGATGGAGGTACGACGTGCGGCGGCTGAAGCTGCTAACCGCGAGGCCGCGGCGCGTGAAGCAGCTGCCTTGGCAGCCACTGAACGAGAGGCGATTCGGCGTGCAGCAACAGAGGCTGCTGAACGTGCAGTTGTTGCACGTGAAGCGGCTGTCTTGGCAGCCCCGGAACGTGAGGAAGCTTTGGCGCAACAACGCCAAAATGCTGTCGCACGTAACAACCGTGACCTTGAGCCTCAACACGACGCCGGAGTAAGAGATCCCCAAAGGGAACTTATCGTCCAGGTGCAACGGGAAATGCAGCAAATAATTAACAACCTAGGGGGCGAACGTAGAGATGACGAGCAGCAAGGGCCGATGAATTTGGATGAAGGTGGTGATAATCAGGCAGGTGCAGTGCCACCCATTCACACAGCTGAGCAGTTTGATAAACTAAAAAGGGTAAAAATTTTTTATTTTAATTGATAAATTTTAGTTGTTTACTAAAACAAATTCGAAAATTTGTAATTAAAGCTATTTAAATATAAATTAATGTCTTTTTTCTCCGATAGTATAATAATGGTACATTCTTTATTTATAAACATTAGAAAAACACTATTATTATGGAATGTAAATATAATACAGAAGCATGTGTGTATATATATATATATATATTGCACGCTTCTATATTATATATATATATATCTGCAACGGTTCGTTCCGGGACGTTTACACTGTACATCGCTGTTATTTTCGGGACGCGCTGTTTTTTCCGGGACGTCCCGGAAATTTTTCTGTACGTAAGCGTTATTTCTGGGACGCGTCTAGAGTCAATAACCCCAGGGATATTATTTCTTTAGTCACGCGCTTATATAGGGAACTCTGAAGAGATAAACTATAGGACCCTGTAGATTACCAGAAATAACGTGTATAGGTCTTTATATATATATATATATATATATATATATATATATATATATATATATATATATATATATATATATATATATATATATATATATATATTTATATATATATATATATATAACATAATAGGAATAGTATTTTGTATCCAACATCATGACCAAAATTCAGTTTCTCGATACAGCTACAGACTTACAATACTTTAAATATAAGTTAATGTCTATTTTCTTCGATAAGATAAAGTATTTTACGTCTTTAGTTGTATGGACAAACTGAATTTTGGTCATGATGCTGGATACAAAGTGCTATTCATGTTATATATATATATATATATATATATATATATATATATATATATATATATATATATATATATATATATATATATATATATATATATATATAACATGAATAGTATATATATATATATATATATATATATATATATATATATATATATATATATATATATATATATATATATATATATATATAAAAAAAACTTAGTACACCGCTACCTTCCAGGACACCTACAGGTTTTCTGCAATAGAAGTAGGTATAAAACGTTAAACAGTATATAAGTGACTAAAGAAATAATATCCCTCAGGGTGTTGACTAACACCACGACGCCTGCGGCGCCCCCTTTCAGTTCCGCAGTATTTTACGTTGATTTCGGAAAAATTTTACGGAAAAAAACGTTGTGAAAGAAACCCTAAATGTCCTGAATAATACAAAAATGTCCTGAAAAGTAGCGGTAAACATATTCCTAATTCAGTACAGTCCTGAAAACATGCAAATGTCCTGAACATAGCGGTAAACCAATGAAAAGTCCTGAAACATAGCGGTGAACACACACATATATATATATATATATATATATATATATATATATATATCATGCTACTGTATTCCATTTACATTCTATAATAATAGTATGTTCTTGAAAAGCTTATAATTAAAGAACGTACCATCATTGTAAAATTTAAATATAATTCAAGAGCATACAATATATATTATTTATTACAATCATTTATTTTTTGTTGCAGGAAAATAAGATTTTGACGCACAACAATAAAAATCTGAAGGAAAAATTGGGAAATCTAAATTATTATATCACGAAATTGGAGAATGAAAAAAAAGAATATGTAAGTTCATTTGGTTAAGCAAATTCGTGTTTTAAAAAATTTCATTAATTATGCTAAAATATTTAATTTTGTTATTTCAGATGAATCGCCAAAATAGAAGCTGGCCTTACCAGAAACAGAATAGATATAATTAATTATTAATATTATATTAACTTATATCTTTGTATTATTATCCCATTTGTAATTTTAAAATAAAATTTGTCATTTAGAATGGTATTCTCTCTCTCACTCTCACTCTCCCTCTCTCCCTACACTAAGAGGGGCAGACAGGAGGGTGGAAAGACGCGGAAAACTAAGCAGCGAAAGCTCTCTTGCTCCTCTGTTGCATCAACAGCTCAGACTTCTCTGTTCACGAAATCAACGTTTCGACTCCACCCTCAGAGAACGACGTCGACGTTAAATATCTTTTGGTTGACCGCAGCTCCAGTGATTCAAGTCATCTTCAGAATAAATTCACGGATCTAACGTCATAACGCTCGCTGAGTGTTGAGAAATCGGGATTTCAGATCCTCTCCTGCTGTCGCGCTGATGCCTCCGATCTCCTTTAGTTCAGTCATCGTACTCTTCAACAATGGTTTCACACTGAGAAAAGGTTTTTTTTTTACTATTAACATGGCATTGTAACTGTTAACATGCGTATGTTTAAATGTGATCAAATGTAGGTATTGTAACAGTTATAATGCCGTGTTAACAGTTAAGTTACAATGTTCTCATAAACAATTTCAATATGTTACCTGAGAACATTCATATTATAATAGTTACAATATGCTTATTATAGTAGTTTTTTAATCTAATGGCCAATTATTTACCAGGATGATGTTGTTTTATAACAAAAACGTTTAAAATAAAAAAAATCATTTATTTTTTTACTCCATCGTTTCGGACATTTTTATTGTTTATCCTGTTGAGGAACATAAGCAATAAAAATGTCCGAAACGTTGGAAAAAAATACTAAATGGAGTTTTTATTTCAAACCTTTTTGTTATATAACATCATCCTGGTAGAAAATTGGCTATTAGATTCCAAAACTACACAATTTACAAGAACTTCTACTATCTGCTACTTTCAAATCTGAATATGTCTATTAGATAATATAGATATTGTAACTATTACAATATCACCTTTTATCCTTAAACATGTCAAATGGTTGTATTTCAAATAGATAAATATGTTAACAGTAACAATATTCTTTTCTCAGTACAGTATTAGGTGTGTACATCAATTCTTATTCGTTTGTAATCAATGCACCACAATCTTACAAAGTGTTAAAAACGATCCTCTCCAGAAATATTATAACACCCGAAACAGTTCCATAAGTTATATACAAAGAACTGTTGATGTACTTATTTATGTACATATGTACATAAATCTTACATACAAATATCAAATATAATATAAAACAAGTGTAGAATGTAATTTTATAATAAAAAACAACAGTATTTATGAATCTAAAAATACCTCTAATAAACAACTGTAAGAGATTTTAGATGAGTATGAAATTATTTAAATTGTCAAAATGATAAAATATATTTTATTTTTTATTATAATTTTTATTATTTTTTATTATATTTTATTTTATTAGATTTATAAATGCTGTTGTTTTTTATTATAAAATTACATTCTACACTTGTTTTGTATTATTTGATATTTGTATATATAAGATTCATGTACATATGTACATAAATAGCATATGTGCTAATGTGAATATTAGATTCTTTGGAAATCTTTAAATGTATTCAAGTAAAATTTTATACGATAAAGAATAAAGAATATAAGGTAACTTGGAATTCAATGAAGTAGCTGTTCGTTGTCCAATATTTTAAAAAATCTGGTATTCGTGTATAAAATTGAATCTATTGACAATGTTATTTATAAAATTAAAAATGTGCTAGATTTGAATTTTATAAAATTAAAAATGTGCTAGATTTGAATTTTATAAAATTAAAAATGTGCTAGATTTGAATTTTGTAACTCAAGTATTTATTGAACTTCTAAATAATGAAAATAGAAGAAAAAAATTTGATTTTTTGCTTGGTACATGTATCTAATTATCTTATCATTTAAACTAATTAAAACTAAATCATAATGAAAATAAAGTTCATAACCTCAAAACCAAAATAGTACGCGCGAAGCGCGTTTGAATTTTGCTAGTAGAATTATATTATACATGAATACACCTCAGATACAGGACATGATATACCGACAGAGCAGTACTACCAATCATTAAATAAAACAAATAATAGCATGCTTATGCGCTTAAGGATGATGTATTTTTTATTTCCAACACTTATACATCGCGC
The DNA here is from genome assembly GCA_036365515.1 of Torymus aiolomorphi. Lineage (NCBI taxonomy): Eukaryota > Metazoa > Arthropoda > Insecta > Hymenoptera > Torymidae > Torymus > Torymus aiolomorphi. The sequence continues at coordinate 99,737,214 of CM070875.1, read as the reverse complement.
CAAAACATTAGCCAAACTTTTAATTGGAAAAATCAGATTCCTGTTATTGACGTATAGGTATTATCTTATTAGCGTGGTATATAAATCCGGCCCCGTTAGGGAGGAAATACAATAGGCGCCGTGCTCTGCTCCGTGCCCTGCTCCGTGCTCTGCGCCGTCTGCGCCATGGTATAAGCATTCAGCTGATTGGTTGATTCCACCCATCCCGACCTTAGATATATATATATATATTCTATGATCTTAATAGAATCAACCAATCAGCTGAATGATGATACCACGGCGCAGATGGCGCAGAGCACGGAGCAGGGCACGGACGGCGCCTATTGTATTTTCTCCCTTAGAACTACGACATTGAATTAGTATTTACTATCGTTGTAAGTAGGTAAGCTATGAGAGTTCTGGCGCAGTGCGCCGGAACTCTCAGAGAGTTCTAGCGCAGTGCGCCAGGACTCTCATAGTATTTTCGAGTCAAACATAGAATTCTATGAAGCCTGTTAACCCAACTGCGCTAGAACTCTCATAGTATTTTCAAGTCAAACATAGAATTCTATGAAGCCTGTTAACCCAACGGCGCCAGAACTCTCATAGTATTTTCGAGTCAAACATAGAATACTATGAAGCCTGTTAACCCAACTGCGCCAGAGCTCTCATAGTATTTTCGAGTCAAACATAGAATTCTACGAAGCCTGTTAACCCTACTGAGCCAGAAGCCCCTACTGAGCCAGAAGTCTCCCCACATTTTCGAGCTCATCTCATCGCGAGCTCTCGATGATCTAGCGTATACATTTATTATTATTAAAAATTATTATTATTAAATATTTATTATTATTATTAAATTTATTTTAATAAAAGTTATTAATGCATACTTATATATTTAATAATTGAATATTAATATTAATTACTATATTATTTTGCATATATGAAGTATATGCAAAGCATGATAATGACACGCGAGACTGTCAACGCGCAGCCGATAAGAGCGCGCAATCATTTTGAATAAGCGCGAGTGTTAGCGTGCAGTGGTGGGGCCGTTTGGTCGGCCAGAGGCCGCTACATGAGCCTGGCGCTCTTTCAGCTACACCGCGCAGTAGTGGGGCCGTTTGGTCGGCCAGAGGCCGCTACATGAGCCTGGCGCTCTTTCAGCTACACCGCGCAGTGGTGGGGCCGTTCGGTCGGCCACAGGCCGCTACATGAGCCTGGCGCGCTCCCTCTCTCTCAACTACACCGCACACGCGCGGCGGACTTAATCACGCGCGGGAAGACTATCCCACGTGCTCAATAACATCATCATGGCCGCTCGCTGTGCATACCGGCACATGTCGTCTGCTCCGCACGTGCTCATGTTCATATGTACGATGGATACGATGGCAGCCAGGATGAGAGCAGCGGCGGTGGCGGCGGCGACAACAGTAATGAGAGACCGTTACGCACCGCACCCTTATTTATAGTAAGAGTGTGCGAGCACGGAAACTTCGAGAAGGCTGTGACCATCGCCGAATTCCGAGAACTACGTCCCGAACATTCGGCGCTCACGCGCGCGAGCATGGAAACTTCGAGATGTTTTCCGCAGAATCCCCCGGCAGTAGCAAACCGTCTCGAATGTTATTGCTATACAACCGAACGTTCGAGCCGAACGCTAATCCGCCGCGGAATTCCGCGAACTACGCCTCGAATATTCGGCGCTTGCGCACGCTCGTTATAAATAAGGGCCCGGCGCATGAGCGGGCCTCATTAGTCTCTCTCTCATATATACACACACACATACGCACGATGGACCCGGCGCCATTGAACTATCTCCTGGAGGACCTCCTAGTCAATGGTGATATGGAGGATGATATCCTCCAGGAAATCATTAACCTCGTAGAGGAGAGCGAGACCGCGCAGCAGCCGCACCCGCTACCGCAGCAGGAGCCACCGCCGCAGCAGGAACAGCAGCAGCTACCGCAGCAGGAGGAGGAGGACGAGGAGGACGTCCCGCTCGAGCTCCTGCAGGAGCTGCGACGCAGCGCTGGGGAGGCTGACATGGATAAGTCGTCTGGTCAGCTCGCCCAGGAGCTTCGAGTGCTGCTCGGAGAGGAGGAAATGTCCTCGCAAAATGTCCGAGACTTCCTCGAGGCATTTTGCGAGGAGCTGCCCTCCTCTTCCTCGCAGCAGCAGCAGCGCTCGACAGCTGCTACCGCCGCCGCCGCCGTCCAGCCAGCTGCCGCTGCCGCCACAATCGGCCTCCTCGGGGCCGCCACAACAGCCACCACCACCATCCTCATGGCCGTTACAGCAGCCCTCGACACCGCTGCCACCGTGGGCCTCCTCGCCTCCACCACAGCAGCAGCAGCAGCCATCGACCTCCTCCTCATGGCAGCAACAGCAGCCCTCGACACCGCTGCCACCGTGGGCCTCCTCGCCTCCACCACAGCAGCAGCAGCAGCCATCCACCTCCTCCTCATGGCAGCAACAGCAGCCACAGGAACATTTCATGTGGCTGCCTTCGCCCGAGTTTGACACTACCGGGGTAAGTCTTTATGCGGGTGCGTGGGTTTATGTATATATGTGCGGATATGTGTGCGTATATTTGCAGGGTATTATTTGTGCGGATGTGCGAGCCGGGTACGTTTCATGTGTGTGAATATACGCTTGTGTGGGTGCAAGTGCGCGGTGGTTGTGTACCAATGTGATGCATGGATGTGTGGGGCACATTATTCATATGAGTGCGCGATCGTGTGTATAAAGTATAGACACATGTATGTGTATGCGAGTGTGCGAACGTGTGTGTGTCATAATGCATGGTGCAGTATGTTATATATATATGTGTGTGTGTATGTGAGCGCGGGTGCATGACGTGAGTACGTGGTGTGTACCAGTGTGACATATTTGTATGCGGTTGTGTTACTTGCGCGAGTGTAAATTGCAGGCGTGTCTATGTATATACGTGTACATTATTTGCATAAGTGTAAAGTGCAGGTGTATGTGTATGCGAGTGTGCGAACGTGTGTGTCATAATGCATGGTGCAGTATGTTATATATATATGTGTGTGTGTGTGTATGTGAGTGTTTATCAGTAAAATGCACTGTACGAGCGGACGTATAATATATGTATGTGTGTTATAATTCGCGGTGTGTATACGCGTGTACGTGTAAAAGTGCGCGTGTGTGTGGAAGTTTATCTTATAATATGCGATGCAGTGTGCGGGTGCGCGTGTACATATGAGGGCGTATACGTATAAAGTGTAAGCGTGTGCGGGCGTGTATGTATTATATTTACACGTTGCAATGTGTGTGCGTATACAAGTGTCGACGTATATGTATTGTAACGTACGGTGCACTGTATACGTATACAAGTAATGGTGTATATATGTTTAAATGTGTAGTGCAGTGTGAGGGCTTATTTGCATGGTATAGTGTGGGGATGTAAAGGCGTGGCGTATATATGTTTAAATGCATAGAATGGGTATGTGTACGAATGCAGGCGTAAAGTGCGCGTGTAAAGTGTAAGTGTGTGCGGGCGTATATCTTATAATATGTGATGCAGTGTGAGTGCAGATGCTTGTGGAAAGTGAAAGTGTATGCGAGCGTATATATTATACGTGATGCAGTGTGTGGGTATGTGTACGAGTGCAGGCGTAAAGTGTGCGGTGTAGTATGCGTATACACATGTGCGCGTGTAAAGTGTAAGTGTCTGCGGGCGTGTATATTATAATACATGATGCAGTGCGCAAGTGTATAAATGATTGATAGATATTTATGTATATGAATGATTATGTATATGAATGTTTGATTTTATGTATATATCTGTATAAATGATAGATTACATGTCGTATATGAGTGTGTATGAGAATGATGTAGATGATTAAATATATGCATGTTGACAAAGTACGCATATGTATATATTAAATTAATATTTTTTTTTCTAGGAAAACTTTACTACTGCGGACGACCCACTGGGTGAGGTTATCCCATTGCAGGGACCGCATGCCTCACCACGTCCATTGAGAACACCTCCATCACCCGCAATGGACGTAGCGGAGATGATGCCACCACCGCGATTGGTAATTAGGAGGAGGCAGACGATAGAGAGGTAAGAGAATTTTTTTTATTCTAATTTTATTTCAACTTTATTCTAATTTTATTTTAATTTATCTATTCTAATTATTTTCTATTGTTAAATTGCAGAAACACGTAGCAGAGGAGGAGCTACCCAAAGTACTGGTGCAAGCGGGGATAATAGTTAAATTATTTTAAATTATAATTTTATATGAACTTTTTTATGATTTTTTATAAGTTTTTATAAGTTTTTATATTAACATTTTTATAAGTTTTTTTTATATTCATTTAAATAAAATAAAAATAAAAAGTAATGGTTTTTTTCTTATTAATCTTAAGATGATATGCATGCATATATAAATGATAAAGTGTATATGTAAATGAGAGTGTGCGAATGAATATATATGTATATAAATGAATATGTATGATTGATTAAGTGTGTATGTAAATGATTGAATGTATATGAATGATTGATTGATTAAGTGTGTATGTAAATGATTGAATGTATATGTAAATGAGAGTGTGCGAATGAATATGTATGATTGATTAAGTGTGTATGTAAATGAATGAATGTATATGAATGATTGATTGATTGATTAAGTGTGTATGTAAATGATTGAATGTATATGAATGATTGATTGATTGAATGTATATGATTGATTGATTAAGTGTGTATGTAAATGATTGAATGTATATGAATGATTGATTAAGTGTGTATGTAAATGATTGATTGATTAAGTGTGTATGTAAATGATTGAATGTATATATATATATATATATATATATATATATATATATATATATATATATATAAATATATGAAACGCTAGTTATGCAGACACTTTCCGAAATTTAAATAGACTTATGCAGACAGAGACCGACTTATGCAGACGTCAGCATAAGTAGAGGGATTATTTCTTTAGTCACGCTAGACTTGTGCAGACACTTGTATAAACGGTACTACACTTATGCAGACAGGTCACGTGGTCTTATACATTGGTGTCAGCATAAGTCGATGTTCATATGATTATATATATATATATATATATATATATATATATATATATATATATATATACATATATATATATATATATATATATATATATATATATATATATATAAGCGTATGAATGATTAGATGTGTGTGTGTGTGTGTGTGTGTGTGTGTGTGTGTGTGTGTGTATGTGTGTGTGTGTGTGTGTGTGTGTGTGTGTGTGTGTGCGTGTGTGTGTGTGCGTGTGTGTGTGTGTGTGCATATATATATATATAAAGAGAAAATGGTGAGAGCCCCAACCAACGCTCCCACCTGTGTGGAATAACCTGTCAACAAATATTTTACCTTTCCCCTCCAAAATTTTCTCTCTCTTTCATACATTTATTTATTTATAATACATTATTAAAAAATCTTAAAATTATGTATACATCGAATGAAACAATTCAGTAGTAAGTAAATTCACGCTTTCTGTTCGAGGCATTGGCACAAGACCCAAACAGCACTCCTCTTGATGATCGCAAACATCCTTATTTTCCCAGGATACGTTAGGTGAATCGTCGTGGGTGTAGACATTTTCCAGCAGCCACCATCTCAATGAATCTGCATTCTTTACAGCGCACTTCGGTTTTGCACAGAGCGGGTGTTTCGGACATCTAATTTTCTCATCCTTATGAATTTTTTTCAACGCCGGACATCCAAAATCTTCAATATTATTAACTAGTCTAAGAAAAAAAAAATATAAATGTAATTATTGAAAGTTATGTAAGAATATTGCTTTTTTTTAATACTTACTTTCCGGGAACCATTTCTTTAATCCACTTTCTTTTTTCATACCCTTTTACATGGATTGTTGTAGCGTTCTTGAGTCTACTTTGTAAAATCTCTATTATCCGACTGTATGGAAACATTCCAGACTCCCATGCCATTCCATGATAATTTTTTATGAGCCACTCATTCGCCATCTTTTCTTCATGTAGAAGACGTTTCCACTGACAAGGTGGCTGAAAGTGATAGATTGATGGACTGGAGTTTTCAGATAGCTCGAGGATGGCTAACTCCTTCACGACGAATAAGTTCGACGATCTTTTGAAGCCCTGAACGTCTACGATGTACTCCATTCTCTTTGCTGCTGATGATGAAGAGCTGTTGCTGCCTCGCCGCGTCGTCCTCGTCTAAGCTAGCGGAGTAGCGAGCGCTCTTTTATAGTCGAGATTCTCCTTTCTCGAAACTTCCTTCCACGAATCCCCTCCCTTCCTCGAGTTTCCTTCCTCTCTCGAAGGTTCTTTACTTCCTCGAAGCCCCCCCCCCCCACTATCGTACCATTGGAGGGCTATAAGAGCAGCCGCATCGTAACCGCGCCATCAGTCGATTGCATCGAATCAACGAGTTCAAGTGTAAGGACTACTACAAGGATTTATCAAGTGTTACTTCTCAGTGCAAGATAGACTACAAAGATTCATCGAGTGCTACTTCCCAGTGTAAGGACTACTACGAGGATTCATCAAGCCAGCATTGTGGAAGAAGGTAAGTCAACTAGGAGCGTGACAAAGACATTTAGGTGAGAATGACATCTCCTGAGTATTACGGTTATATAGTTAAATTATTATGGAAATCATTAGAGAGTATAAACAAAGGACTTGCAACTTCTTCTGATATAAAGAACTGGATTGATTTGAATAGTGATGCTATTAATGCATTAGAGAAGTTAGCCACTTCGGTAATGCTTACCAGAGCAAAGAAGCAGAAATGTCAAACATCAATGACACATTTGCTGACTATTCAAAATAAACTGCGTAATTTTTTAAAATCTGGTGGTCGCTTGTTACAAAATTCACCATCATTAAGTGAGGAAGGAGACCAAAGTGTTAAATGGGATGATTTGTTCTCAGCATTTGAGAGACGCATACGATCAGGTGTGATATCTAATCTAACTCATATGGATATAATCTCATTTATGAAGGATGCTCAAATCATCTTTGAATCGAAGATTATGGACGCTCTTAAGGTATACAATGCAATTAAAGTGAATTCTGAACTTGCAGCAGAATACATAATCCAAAAGAGTGACTCGGTAGATGCGGAAGTTAAATACTTTAATACAGAAAATGCACCGATACAAAAAGTCACAGATTTAAAACAATGGTTCGATATTAATGTTAAACAAGCTGTTCAGCGTGAGATGGAAGAATTTCAAGAAAGAGGTTCCGGATGGAGTCTACAACAAATTTTAAGTCTGACAATAAACATCAATAAGTATGAGCCAATGAAAGGAAGTTCCTATATACCACTACCAAAGGAAATACTTATGAAAAAGGCTTGTGTGAATATACAAAATAAAGATGATCAATGCTTCAAGTGGTCCGTTTTGGCTGCACTGCACCCCCAAGAGAAAGATGCGAATCGAGTTAGTAAGTATACAAAATTTGACGATGAACTAAACTTCATTGGCATAGAGTTTCCTATCTCGCTGAGGCAGATAAATAAATTTGAAAACCAAAATTGTATTTCTATAAACGTATACATTTTAAAAATGAATAATGGAAATTTTAAACTTCATCCGTGCTATCTTACATCTCTAAAGAAAAATTCACATATTAATTTACTACTTATACAAGACTACTATGTGGATGAAAATGAAAAAGAAGAAAGTAATGATAATCCAAATGCTCCAATGCCAAAGTTTCACTACGTTTGGATAAAAAACTTATCACGCTTGGTAACGAGACAATTAACAAAGCATAATGGAAAATGTCACGTCTGTGATCGATGTCTACATTATTTTCATTCAGAAGAAAAGTTGAAAAAACATGAAGTCGACTGAATACAATTGAATAAGTGTAAGATTAAATTACCTATGCCCCAAGATAATATTCTTTCATTTAAAAATTATAATCGACAGACAAAAGTACCTTATGTTATCTATGCGGATTTCGAATGTTTCCTGAAACCTGTAAAAGATGAAGCATCACGTGCATTTCAAGAACACCAAGCTTATAGTATTGGGTATTATTTAAAATGTAATTTCGATGATAATCGATCAGCCTATCACAGTTATCGGCAGAAAGAAGATGGTGAAATGAGCCCTGCTGTCTGGTTCATTGTAAAACTTCAAGAATTGGCTACTCATTTGGAAGAGATGTACAATGCCCCTAAACCTATGATTCTCACTACTGAAGAGATGGAAGACTTTAAAGCAGCTAAAGAATGTCATATTTGCAGTAAGCAGTTTTCTATCAAGGATAAAAAAGTACGAGACCACTGCCATATTACTGGAAAGTAAGTAAACTACATTATTATTAATTCATGTTATTTAAACATATATATTAAATTAATTATGTATATGATTTCAGGTATAGAGGAGCTGCTCATGAGGAATGTAACATCAACTTTAAAGATGCCAGGTTTATCCCAGTAGTGTTTCATAATCTGACAGGTTATGACTCGCATTTTATCATTAAGGAACTTGCAAGTGATGAAATTTTAAAAGGACGTGTACAACTTATTGCTGAAAATAAAGAACGATATATATCTTTCACAAAATATATCGAAGGTAGCGATTTCAATTTTAAATTTATAGATTCCTTCAGGTTCATGGCATCATCCTTGGAGAAATTGGCGTCGTATTTGGACGAAAAAAACATTACCAGCAGTGTATTTATGAAAGATGGATATACAGAGGAACAAATAAAGTTGTTGCTGAGAAAAGGCATTTTCCCGTATGACTACATTTCATCACTCGAAAAATTGAAGGAAACAGAGTTGCCTTCAAAAGAAGATTTTTACAGTAAATTAACTGACTCTGGCATTGCTGATACTGAATATAATTATGCGGTGACGGTCTGGAATACTTTCAATATTAGTACGCTTGGTGAGTATTCTGACATATATTTGACAACAGATGTACTTCTATTAGCCGACGTCTTTGAGAATTTTCGGACGACGTGCATTGAGGCTTATGGCTTGGATCCTGCGCATTACTACACTACTCCAGGACTAACGTGGGATGCTATGTTAAAATACATACAAGTCGAACTTCAATTACTTACCGACATAGATATGCTGTTATTCGTTGAAAGAGGGATTAGAGGTGGAGTCAGCCAATGTTCGAACCGTTACGCCAAGGCTAATAACAAATATATGACTGAGGGTTACAATCCCAACGAAGAGGAGAAGTATTTAATGTACTATGATGCTAATAATTTATATGGATGGGCTATGACGCAGTACTTACCAGAAGGAGGTTTTCGCTGGCTTGAATATTTTGATGATCCTGGATTTTTTTTTGACATTCCAGATGATAGTTCAATTGGCTATATATTACAGGTGGATTTAGAATACCCAACGAATATTCACGATGATCATAAGGATTTACCATTACTCACCACTTTATTTAACAAAAGTAAGTATATCATTCATTATCGAGCGTTAAAACAAGCTCTCCAGCATGGTTTAGTTCTAAAGAAGATTCATAGAGTACTACAATTTAAACAAAGTGCATGGCTCAAGCCTTACGTTGATTTGAACACAGAGAAGAGGAAGCAGGCAAAGAATGAGTTTGAAAAACTTTTCTTTAAACTTTTAATTAACGCTGTGTATGGTACGACTATGGAGAATGAACGCAAACGAGTGGATGTAAAACTCGTTAATAAGTGGAAAGGTCGATACGGAGCTGAGGTGATGATTGCTAAGCCGAATTTTCACAGTCGTTCGATTTTTGATGAAAACTTGGTTGCCATACAACTTTCTCGAACGGAAATCGCAATTCAAAAACCTATCTACGTTGGTCTCTCCGTTCTCGACATTTCCAAAACTCTTATATATGATTTCCATTACTCATATATGAGAAAACGTGTTGGAAACAGGAGTAAACTTCTCTACACCGATACAGACAGTCTTATATACGAAATTCAAGGAGTGAATATGTATGATATTATGAAAGAGGATATCCACATGTTTGATACATCAGATTATTCAAAAGACACTCAGTTTGGGCTGCCTTTGCAAAACAAAAAAGTTATTGGACTCATGAAGGATGAGTGTAATGGTAATATCATGACTGAATTTATTGGACTACGCAGTAAAATGTATAGCGTTCTCATTCAAAATGAGAAACCTATAAAGAAAGCCAAGGGTGTAAAATCATTAGTTGTGAAAACAACCATCACCTTTGAAAACTATCGAGACTGTCTCTTTAATGAAGAAACAATAAGATGTCAGCAGAATAATATTCGTTCCAAGAATCATATTGTTCATACAGAGAACGAAAACAAAGTGGCTCTCAGTCCCCACGATGATAAACGCCATCTGTTAGCAAACAGCACAGATACATTACCATGGGGACACTATGCAACCTTCGATGAGGAAGATATACAACTTCTGCGATACTTAATTCAAGAGGATGAAGAAATGGAGGTGGAAGAGCCAATCATGAATGAACATGATGGAGACGGGGGAGGAATGGAAGTGGAAGAGCCAATCATGAGTGAGCATGATGGAGAGGGGGAAGCCGACGGAGGCCTACATAAGCAGAGTCGACAGAGCATTCGGTACAGTCCTTCGATTGATGAGAACGGAGAGCCTCCCAGCAAACGACTTAGACTCTGAACAATTCCACACACACTTTAAGGTGAGTATTTCATTTATTGACTTGTAATATATTTTACAAATATTCAGTATTCTCTCTTTCTCTCTCTGTTTCAGAATGGACTTTGCCATGTTAAACCGAATCTGCTCAAATACCTATCTTCCAAAGAAGAATCTATCGGATTTGAAGAAAGGTGAGATGTATATAGTGACAGAGATCAAGCAGGTGAATACTAAATATGGATTGAAAGCGGTTGTCGTCATCGATGGAGAGTTTCAAATCTTCCTTCCCAATCGAGTTTCAAAGGCCCTCGAGAACAATGGGAATTTATTCGATGAGCTTGCCGAGAGGGCTAATAAGTACAAATTATTTTTATTGTATCAAGGTGAACAATATTTTGAATTTCGTAAAGATTAAATGTGTAAATTAATATTGTAATTTAATTAATAACTTTGTAATGTAACTTAAAATTAATAAGCATGTAAAATAAATAAAATAAAGAGAAAGTTTATGGAGAGGAAAAATGTTCGGTTGTTCCTCATAGGTAGGGAGCGTTGGTTGGGGCTCCCACCACTTTCTCTTTATTTAATCATTACTAATTAAATTACATATCTTGTTTATTAATCCAACTATTGTGCGAACTGTCAAACCCAAGCCACTTTACGTAAACTTGATTACCGCGTTTCTTGATAACTTTTTCTACGAGATAAATATCTGGGTATTTAACTTTTAAAAGTTCTTCTTCATAGAAGCAACCTGAAACTGGATGATCTTGATAATCTTTTAAATGGTAAGTAACAGGATTTGTTTTCGATATTTTAACTATTGTGAATATCTCAGTCGACCAATTAGGTGTATATCCTTTCTCAAATACTTGCTTTAATCTGCTTATACGTACTCTATCATTAACTTTAAATTTTTGCTTTTTTACAGGTTGAGACTTGGTGGAATATTGTCTTAGAATCTGCGTTTCATTGGCTTTTGTTACATCTTTTGGTTTCATATGTATAGTTCTGTGTTTCCTATTATTGTAAGCAGTAATCAAATCAGGTAAGATGTCAAGCCACTTAAAATTTCCACGCAAACTAAATTGCATCCACATCTTGTTTTTCAGCGTTCGATTAAATCTCTCACAAATAGATGCTTTTAAGTTGCTGTATGTGGAGTACAGGTTAATCTTATACCGCTTCATCAAATTCTAAAAGCTTGAGTTGTAAAATTCTTTACCTCTATCTGTCTGTAAATTTTTTGGTGCTAGACCTTGAGACAGAACTAATTTTATCGCTGCTGTAACGTTGTCTGCGGATTTTCGCTTAACCGGTACAACCCAAGCGTACTTGGAAAATACATCTATTACAGTAAGCATATATCTGTACTCTTTGTTCTCTCTAGCATAAGGCTGCATTTCAACTAAATCAGCTTGCCAAGTTTCATCTATGCCTCGCATATCAAACTTACGGCGTTGATAGTTTCTTCGAGCAGGTTTATGCAACTCTTCTACTACTACTTTCTTTTGATGATCCATGCTTCGATGTTGACTCATTGGTGTCCAGCGAATTACTGCTATGTGACAATTGAAGTACCATCACTTTTATACTCTCGATTTCCCTCTCAAGATCAGCAATTTTTTATCTAATTCATCACGATTTGCATTCATAATATTATCTAAGTTGTTTAACTCATTTCTTAAACCACTTGTAATTTTTTTAATTTTTCGTACTTCTTCTCCCACTATCAGTTGTAATGATTGCACATTAACTGCATCATGTAGATCATTGGGTGCTCCTACATTGCATAATCTCTTATTTTCAAGATCAAACTGCCCATCGGATGTGATTTTATATCCCACTCCTGGAGGACTTCTAATGCCCTCTCTTTCTTTCAGATTTCGTCCGAACACGTCAACGCTCATTTTTGATACTAAACCTTTCACTAATTCGTCTCAGTATATATAGCCCGCCTCACGGAGCTCTTCAATAATTGAATGAATTTCATTCGTATGACTTTGATTTCCAGCTGACCTTTCTGCAATTAGTAAACGAAGACGATCCACAAGTTCATTTGGATCATCCCAGTATACATAATCCATTATTGAACCCTTTCTTGCAATTTTATATCTTGGTATGATGCCAAAACCACTCTTTTTATTAGGAGTTTTCTTACGCTTTTTAGAAGTCTCGAAGAAAAGAGGATGAATGATTTCATCAAATTTCTTACTGTTGTGTTTACGAATAGATTCATCACCTCTGTATCTCTTCTTGTGAACATTACTTATCTCAAGAATACTGCGATAGTTTGCTAAGTCATCTGAACTTACATACTTCTGCTCAGGATTTTTAGTTATTAATAACTCCAAAAGCCCTCGAGTTTTTGGATATTTTTCATCTTCTATAACAACATAATCACTATCAAACTGTATTGGTGTATTACCAATTAACATATGTCCTTGTTCTTTAAGTACTCCATAAATTTTATCAATATACTTACTATTCTGACTGAGCATGCGTATGTATTTATCATCTAATGAAGCCTCTTCAATTTCACTGGTTGCTGATTCAAATGAAGTATCTAATTTAAGATTTTCAATAGTATTATTTTTTAAAGTATCATTATTAAAACCAAATGTATTATCATTGAAAGAATCGTCATCTAGAGTATTCTCAAGTTTTCTTTTTTATTCGTAAAATGACTATTATCTCTAGATAATCAAAAAACCATATTCAAAAAAATGAAGCTTCAAAGAATAAGGAGTTAAATAATACTCTAGTATTATTTAACTCCTTATTCTTTGAAGCTTCATTTTTTTGAATATGGTTTTTTGACGTTTCAACAAGTTTCTGAAGTGGATCAACAATTGGTTTGAAAGTATCTTCCATTGCTCTTTCAAACGTATCTTTTCCATACTTTAACAGATTATATTTACGTTTAACTGCATTGCGAGCTTTTACAAGCTCATGAAGTATATCCTTCTTTTCACGAAACTCTGCCATATTACCGCTTCAACGTTCAGTTGTAGACTGTGAATGAAAGACTAAGTGTCTCCCATATTTATAGCAAAGCAGTCGAAGCCCTTACGATACCTTCCTCCATTGATTGGTCTATCTTTGTCAATCATTAAAAATTCATATTTCTCATCTCTCCAGCATTTGATGCATAAATCTTTAAACTGTATATAGGTCATATCAGAATTAACATGATCTTCATACAAATGTTTTAAATTTACATCATCTTGACGAAAAATTACCAAAAGATTTACATTATCTCTGACGAGATGTTTAGAAATATGGGCATATGATTGACAAAGATAGAAACAGTCTACGTTTTTATGTCTACCCATGCAGAAAAATGCTTTGACATGATTCTGTTTTTCACAAGCTATATCGTCAAATATAATGATTGAGTTTGGAAGAGCATTTTCAGGAGCTATTACTTCATCGTGTTCACTGTAGGGAAAATACTGTACGCCCTCTAATGGTTCTATGAGTTTCTCAAGAAATTTATACTTCGGTTGATTCAAAGATTTTGAATACGTATAAACATTCTCAAATCGAACACCATTGGGATGTGTAATGAGTGCAAGCAAACTATTGGTTTTTCCACAATATGACGGTCCACAAAATACAGCTCTAATACTGCTTGGAAGTAAGTCTCCATGCCGCTTTGTCTTTTTTTCTTGCTCCACGATATTATCGAAATTAAATACCGGGAGTTGAACAGAGTGTTCCTTGAAATTCATGTGTACAGTACAAGGTCTCGATCGCAACTGATCGTTCGGCTATAAATAGAGCGCTTTTATACTCGCGGGATTCAGTCTTCATCGAACCTTCGTGGTGTGATGATCGTATACAGATGACGTCGAGGTCGCGGTTTAATCAATAAAATTCTCAACAGTCTTCCAGTAGAACTTCATTTACCAGGATATCAGTACTGCGGACCAGGTACTAAGTTAGCAAAACGTTTAGCTCGAGGTGATAAAGGTATCAATCTACTTGATAGAGCTTGTCAAGAGCATGACATAACTTATTCTCAGACCAGAGAAAACATTGAGGCTAGAAGCAACGCAGATAAAGGTTTAGCAGATAAGGCGTGGCAGAGAGTTAAGGCTAAAGATTCAAGTATTGGTGAGAAAGTAGCTGCTTACGCAATCACAAATATTATGAAAGCCAAATCAAAACTAGGAATGGGCATGGAGAGAAAGCCGCCAACGATGCTGAACAAGATAATAAAAGCTGCTTCAAAATCAATGGTTGAAAGTAACTCAGCTCGCAAGGTAATTCTCTCTGCTTTGAAAGGTGCTCGTTTTGCTGTCAAGAAAGCAGGTGGAAAACGTAAAATTATCATTCCACGGGTTTTACCTGTACCCTCAAAAGTAGGTGATTTTCTACCGTTTCTCGTACCAATATTTGCTGGTCTGAGTGCTGTTGGGGCTGTGGCTGGTGGGGCTGCTGGTATAGCAAAAACAGTTAATGATGCGAGTACAGCTAAAAAGCAATTAGAAGAAAATCAGAGGCATAACATGAAAATGGAAGAAATAGCATTGGGAAAGGGTCTATTTCTGAAACCATATAAAACAGGTGCAGGCCTTCGTATAGGCGATAATAAAAAAAAAATTCCGGTTAAAGAAAAAAAAAGAACCTCGAAGTGAGATTACCACAGAGGGCTCTCACAGATCTCGATCTAATTAAGTATGCTAAAATTCTAAAAATTCCATATTTTCGAGGAGTATTTATGCGAAATGCTTTACCTGCTAGTGGTCCTCATAATCATGAATCAGCCATTGTAAATTTAGATGATAAAGATGGGCCTGGAACACATTGGGTAGCATATCGAAAACGTGGAGACAATGTAGTTTACTTCGACAGCTTTGGAGATCTTCAACCACCTATTGATTTATTGCTTTATCTGCGAGTGAATGAAGTTAAATATAATCATGAGAGATATCAAGATTATAATACATTCAACTGCGGTCACCTCTGTCTCAAGTTCTTATGTAACAAGTTAAGCCGGGCTATATAAAGGCGAGCGTAATGATAGTTTAATCATTCTAGATTGAATAGTCATGGAGAATTCATTGACGTTAAGTCTCTCCGGTAATTCATCAGTTCTAGAAGTGCAGTATTTTCCACCTATTGAACTTTCACCAAATAAAAATTACGTTCTCAGTTTGGTTGAACTTTTAACATTTAACTCTATACCCAACATCGATATTGATAATAATAAGTTTTACGTCGGTAAGGAAGAAATATATTTACCGACTGGTAGTTACGAGATAGAGGATATCGAAAATTTTCTTCGTGAAACTTTAGCACCCAAAGGTATTTCAATCAGTTTAAAGCAAAATAATAATACACTTCGCAGTGTAATAAAGTGTAGTCAGTCTATTGAATTTCGTTCTCGAGATTCCATCGGTCAGCTCTTAGGTTTTATTCAACGTTTACTACAAGCAAACATTACTCATAGCTCAGATCTGCCTGTAGCTATTCTTAAAATCAACGCCTTACGAGTTGAGTGTAATATAACTTCAGGAGCATATATAAACGGCTCTAAGATTCATACGATACACGAATTCTTTCCAGCAGTACCACCAGGATATAAGATCATTGAAGTAACCTCACAGGTAATTTACCTTCCAGTTACAGTTAAAAGCATAGATCACTTACAAATACGCATAGTCGATCAAGACGGACGATTAGTTAATTTTCGAGGAGAAACCATTACAATCAGACTTCACATCAAACAAGTGCGATGGGGATCATTTACAACAGCAAGGTTGGTAAGGGCTATATAAAGAAGTCAACATGTCGACAGACCATCAGTCGTCCGCGAGCAAGCAGAGCGCTAACATGACAAAACATTCAGTTCCTGAGAAATCTCGGCCTAAGAGTCGTCCCTGGTGGAAAATAACTTGTATTTTCTTCTGTTGTCTACAAAAAGATGGAAGAAATTCTAAACATTCAGTCACCTGTAACATTTGATGAGCCAGTGGCTCACTACGAACTTCATGCACATCAGCCCTACACCACGTCATCGTTTGGAAACAGCGATGAAATTCGCATCGCCATTCAACATCAAGATTTATGTCTTCTACCATCACGAAGTTCACTACATGTATGTGGTAAATTAGTTAAACCGGACGGTACACCAGTCGAACGTTCTATGTTAGTCAACAACGCCATTTGTCATATGTTTGAAGAAATCAGATATGAGATAAATGCCATTGAAATTAATAAATGTAAAAATGTAGGGTTAACTACTCTCATGAAAGGTTGGGTTTCTCTCAATCCTAGTCAAAAATTAGTCATCGAGAACGCTGGGTGGCTCGATGTAGAAGAAACGCAAAAACTTACCAACGATGATGGCTACTTCGACCTTTCTATACCTCTCTGTATGATTCTTGGATTTGCCGAAGATTATAGAAAAATTTTAGTAAATGTTAAGCATGAACTCATACTCACTAGATCGAGAAATGATATCAATGCCATCATACAGATAGCAGGACCAGACAATACTTATGAAGAATTTAAAATTGAGTTTACGAAGATAGAGTGGTTGATGCCATACATATTTCTCTCCGATAAGCGAAAGATTCCTCTATTCAATTATATCGAGAAAAACAGACCTGTGGTTATGAGCTACCGCAGTTGGGAATTCTACGAATATCCCCTCCTTCCATCTTCTCCTAAACACTTTTGGACTGTTAAAACAGCCAATCAGTTGGAAAAACCACGCTTCATTATTCTTGCTTTTCAAACGAATAGAAAATCTCGGAGGCAGGTAAACGCGAGTCAGTTCGATCACTGCCACTTGAGTAATGTTAAACTCTTTTTAAATTCACAATATTACCCGTATGGAAATTTAAATTTAGATATAGATCGTAACGAGTACGCTGTATTGTATGATATGTATGCAAATTTTCAGAGTGCTTATTATGAAAAAAATCCCGAACCTCTTTTGAATAAAGTAGATTTTATAAAATACTTACCTTTGATAGTGATCGATTGTTCCAAACAAAACGAATCTTTGGAAAACGCTCCTGTGGACGTGCGTTTAGAGTTTGAATCAAGAAATAATTTTCCAGCTGGAACAGCCGCGTATTGTCTCATTCTGCACGACCGTATCGTTCAGTATAGTCCCGTCAGCGGTGACGTGAAGAAGCTTGTGTAAAAATGAAATATATCGTTGATATGCAGGGCTTCAAACAGCCTGGTAATGATTTCGTTTTGAAAGAACTGGCAATAGTTCCGTTGGATGATGACGATCAACCTCTAGTCTTTTTACTCAAGGAACCTTTTCCTTGGAAACGACTCACCGATAAGTATAAGGGAGAAAATACTTGGCTGAAAAAGTTCTATCACGGTATTTCTTGGAAGTCAGGTGACCGTCCCTACACCGACATCGGAAGTGTTCTTCGAGAATGTCTGCATGATGCTAGTCAGATACTCGTTATGGGCTCCATCAAGAAAAAATGGCTCGAACATTTCAAATTCAACGTCCACGATGTAACGGAGATGGGTTTTCCACCCTTGGACAAGATCAAGCTTGTCACAGTTTGTCCTAACCATGAGGGCGCCTACAAAACCAGCTGTGCTCTTCATAACGTCAAACTTCTGAAAAAATTCTACGAAACGTGTGAGACGTCTATGGATTGGGAGTAGGTGCTTCATTCGTGTCCCTGACGTCGAACAAGATGGGTCAAAACACAAGCTCAAGCGCTTATACTCCTCTCCTTGATTGTAAGCAAGAGAAAAAGGAGGATTCAAAATGGAAACAATATTCCCAAAAGTATTCCACGAATACGAATTCTTTACCCGAACGCGATAAGTATAAAAGACTAAAGTAGTCATTAATTTTAAATATGCGCTACCTCATCGAGCTATACCAGAGCTCGCTCAGAATGCTATAAGAGTTCTGGCTCAGTAGGGGCTTCTGGCTCAGTAGGGGTTAACAGGCTTCATAAAATTCTATGTTTAACTCGAAAATACTATGAGAGTTCTAGCCCAGTTGGGTCAACGGGGCTCGTAGAATTCGATGCGCAGCATCGAAAATGCTATGAGAGTTCTGGCCCAGTGGGCTAGAACTCTCACAGCTTACCTACTGTTGTACGTTTTGTATAAAATATCTCGCGTACTAAGTGTTTCATAGGAGTACTATTGCTATAAAAGCCACATTTTTACAAGTTTATCTTGGATATCTTGGAACGGCGAAGAATTAACGTAAGTTAAAAATGAAATTTCTAATATAAATAAGATATTTACAAGTGTGACTAATTCAACAGGTTATAGGATTTATACTAAATATATTTTCGCGAAACAAATAATAATTTATATTAATGAAAAATCTTTCTCAACAAACATCAAAATATGTTTTGTTAAAAATCCGGTATAACCTATTTTTTAGAATGTATAAATTAGCTTATTTTATTTATAAGATTGTATTTGAATAATGTTAGTTAATATTTAGCAAAAATCTGTAGCTGCAACAATTTACATCAAAATACTTTTTGTCAAGAACCCGTGCAGGGTTGAGATGACTTATATGCAATATTTTTATTGCATTTCTAAGATTGCCTTGAATAAAAAAACGCTGCGAAATCATTGACACGTAGCCTTCTCAAGCTTAATTCTTAATTTACTTATGCCTTTAATAAAGATTTAATGCCAATATTTAAAATTACACCTATTTATAACGTAATTGACATTTTATTCATTTATGAAAATATACCTATATGGCCGTTGTTATTTGTACCTACAGATTTCTTATCTTATACGTAATAAAAAATGTACAAATAAGGAAATGTGAGGTCTCTTTTGCAAAACTGTTCTACGAATAAGAAATAATCGCAAGATTACAAAAATAGTTATAAAAAACATCAATTGCAAACAATAATGTCACTTAACAGCTAAATTCTATAATCCTAACCTAAAAATTTACTACATATATGCATATATGAGTAGAGGAAAGGATAGATTAAGCGTGTCTTCATTTTGGAGTTAAAATTACGCAAGGGACGAGATTGTACGTCGCCTCGAGACAGTTTCGTGCGTTTTTCCCGGTTGCTGTTGAAGCCACTCCTTCATACACATAGCAGATCTAGTACGAATTGAGTGAGGGATGATAGGTTGATTTTACTATTGGCAAGCTCAGATCGTCCTCAGCGAAAGCAAGTCGAAGTGAGAAATCAGACACTATCTAATTCAGGGAACCGGGAGGTCCGTTCCCTCAAATCGCAGCGAGCGAGTGTGCTTTGAAATGTTGACACATACAACGAAATACCTCGGGCAGGCATAAGGGATAATAATCCAGTAAACCAATGGCTGTAATCGACATGTCGGGCAAAGAGCTCCATTTTTATATTTTTAAAATGCTTTTAAAAACACCAGGTTCACCCCTAATTTTGCACAAAAGTACCCCCGAAAACGGGTTTTTGCTTATAACTCGCGAACGATAAAAGATATCGAAAAATTCACAAACCAAAATTATAGAGCATACAGATCTATATAAGAACGATTTATATCACTTATATTTCCACGAGGTATCTTCTCCCATCTTCCTAATTATTGAACAGGAGGGGAATAGTCGCTCGTGGTGGTAGCGATTTTCCATAAACTTATAGTTATGCTTTTAGGCACGGTGCGATACACGGTACGATATGTGCTGAGTTGCAATTTCACTTATGAAGAGCTTTGTACTTATATCTGTGCGTATTTTTTTCTTGCAACTTTGTACTGGTAGCTCTGTGCGTTTGGGTTGAAAATTATTAGGTAGCTTTCACGTTATATATATATATATATATATATATATATATATATATATATATATATATATACACACACACACACCTGGAAAATGACTATAAATATGCTTACACTCATTCACATTAACGGCTCTTTCAATTCGTTTAAATACTACAATGGGATAAATGCTCGAGGCTAGTCAGCGCAAGAAAGGGATCTGCAGTACCGGTGCTCTGGGTAATGAGACTTGCGGAGGACCGGAAGCAGTGCGGTCGGTAGCCCCACGGTTAGGGCGCTCGACTTTCGTCTGAATTTAGATGACCTGTTACAATACTAAATATTACTCAAAAGAAATGCATATGATAGAAATAAAATAAATGCGTATGCCAATTACAAAAAAATTACTCAAAAAGAAATGCCAGAAATATAACTGTTTAGCTAAAGCAGTTAACATAAAAAAATGGTGCTCTGTCTATTTAGATTTATCGATTAGAAAAGCACATTATATATATATATATATATATTTTTTTTTTTTTGTGCGAAGAGGGGGGGATTGAGGGGCCTTTGGAGAGTCTAAAACTCATATATAGAGACGTATTTTAACGGTGTTTGGGGGGGGGTAGTGAGGGGAGGATGAGGGGGCGAGGTGGGGCTGATCGGTCAATTTTCTGAAACAACTATATAATATAGGAAGATATATAAACTGATTTTTCAACCTTTTATTTAATTTTTTATACGCAGCTATAACTTTACCATTTTTTAATTTAATAATTTTTTATATTATTTATCGAAAAGTATACATCTTGAGGTTTGGTTCATCATTTGTGTTTTATACAGAACTTGAGCTATAGTTACAGCCTTTTGAATCTTAGGTGTTTGAAATTTCGAACGTTCATAGTGAACGAAAGATTTTTGCCATTTTCAAATTTAGCCGAATTTAAAAATCTCTTAAATACTCAAAATTAATATTTTAAAAATTTATAACTCTTTGAATATTTATTTTTCGTAGATGTATAAAACATTTTAATATTGAAATAACCTCAATTTTCAAGAAAAATTATTGTGACAGGGTAACACCATTTTTCTTTGTTTAAATTGCGTTTTTGTTTAAATTGACACCTCGATATTTAGATTCTACGAATCGCAATCTATAAATAAAGATGCTCCGTTTTCTCTATTGCATTCGCTGGTATACATGGCTGAGATACTAGCAGAAAAATTTCCGGCCGCTGGGCCAGCCATGCAGAATCGCTTGAAACTGAGAAACGGATCGCGAGAGGCACGCGTGCTCGTACAACATATCAGCCAGCAGCGATTCGGTAAATTCTTCCGAGCACGCCGAGTCGCGTGACTAGACCCCTCCTCCTCCCTTCCTCGCGGTCCGCTCGCCGTTTGCAACTTCTGCGTGTTTTTCTGGAGGTTAATTTTATCGAATCAGAAAAGTGATAAAAGATTCTTATGCAGATTCTTACGCTCCCCAATTTTCATTTGGGACTTTTTTCAATATCTCTTATTGATCGCGAATTATAAGCGAAAACTCATTTTCAGGGATTAGTCTTTTTTTTGCAAAATTAGAGGTGAATTCGGTGTTTTTGAAAGCCGCATTTTTGACCATCGTTTTTAGACGGCGTGTTTTACCAAATATAAAAAATGCAGCTGTCTACACGATATATCGGTTACAGCCCTTCGTTTACTGGACTATAAGTTTTCTGCTCATTGATTGGCCACCGTAAGAGCAGCGGCAAAACTCCTTTTGTCATTAGATGATCTCAGGTGACCCTCGGCGGGCTGTAGGTCTAATAGTCTAGGCGCCAGGGAGGTTTCCGTGGCCGATGGATGTCTACGCCTCCACCAAAGCTTTTCTTACGTATTTTTGTCTGTTGATTACGAATTTTGAAGGTGGACGGTCTCCAGACTGTTAGTTTTTTGTTATTAACAATTTAATTATTTAAATTGCTGCCAAATCAATATGATTAATTATAACTGAATTCTAACTGTATAAAACTGTAATAAATTGATCTAGAATTATGCTTGTTTTTTCAGAATTGAAAAATTTTGATTAGAACTCGAATTATTGCAAATTTAGTGCAATAACTCGCGAATTCGAGCGTAGGTCAGATTAGGCAGTCTATTTTGCGCTGCGCGCGGCTCCGCGCTCGCGCTCGAATTCGCGAGTTATTGCAATAAATTTGCAATAATTCGGATTCTAATAAAAAATTTTCAATTCTGAAAAAACAATCATAATTCTAGATCAATTTATTACAGTTTTATACAGTTAGGATTCAGTTATAATTAATCATATTGATTTGGCAGCAATTTAAACAATTAAATTGTTAATAACAAAAAAACTAACAGTCTGACGACTGTTCACCTTCAAAATTCATAATCAACAGACAAAAATACGTAAGAAAAGCTTTGGTAGAGGCGTGGACATCCATCGGCCACGGAAACCCCCCTGGCGCCTAGACTATAACAGCAAACGCGAAAGCTTCGCGCGTCAAGATTACACGAGTTCTTCCGCTCGACCTACCGGGAAAAAGTCGGGTCTCGTGAATTCCGGGACTGAATGGTCGATTTATCTTTTCTATTATAATAGCTGCGGACGTGAGAGTATAAGTGAATTTTGCTATTCCCATATCAGTCTCTCCGATAATTTTTCGTAGACTTTGAGCGTATAAATTTGGATTTTGAATATTGCACTTACTAAGAGAGAGCTGGCTTTCAGATCACTGATTCGGCTTAAACTTTGGGATATGTTATTTAATGTAACAATGTGAATAAAACTGCAACAGTATCTACAGACCGCATCGGTAAAGAAATACAAGTTTTGGATATTTTTAGCTTTACTTTAAAAAATCTAGAATAAAAATTACGAATTTTTTCTAAATTTATGAACCTTTCAAGTAAAGCAATGAAAGTACACCAAAATATGCGTGAAGATAAACAGGTGAGTTTCAAGATTTAAATTTTCGTAAATCTAGAAA
Organism: Torymus aiolomorphi; assembly: GCA_036365515.1. NCBI lineage: Eukaryota > Metazoa > Arthropoda > Insecta > Hymenoptera > Torymidae > Torymus > Torymus aiolomorphi. The sequence goes on along the minus strand of CM070875.1, from coordinate 99,713,877 downwards.
AAATTAATATTTTTTAAATCTGAAAAACCAAATGAAAGCTTATTTTCTTTTGTTAAAATCGTATTCAAGACTTTCCTAGATGAAATGGCCATGGTTTGAAGAAGAGTCTTTATTTAGGGTTTTCGTCCAGAACTTTAGATTAAAAAAAAAAAATCCTAAAATTTAAGACGAATTTGTGATCCGGACGCCTGATCGCCTCCTAAGCAGCAAAAAAAAAAAAAAAAAAAAAATTGGCTACGATCTCTAATTATAAAAGAGTTTCTAAATCGAGATTAAGATCTTTATAACTAAAAAGATTGATCAGCCAGAGTAATCGTTTAGGGAATAACATTAAAAACAAGTGTTAAAATTCATTTAATTTTAAAACTTTTATTTAGTACTCAAAAAGACTTTAAAATTAAACCAAGTTGTTATGTAGATGTTATCGTCACAGTAATTAACGTCACGGTATTATTAGTTATGTTGGATGGGTCCATAAGAGTATTAATAAAATGTATAAATAATTTATTTTTATTTTGTTTCAATTTAGCTGTGGCTATAAACAATGGCTTCGTCACGCTGTGAGATGATTCGAGAGTTGGAAGGGTATTAACACTGCCCTTTCATACATAACCAGGATGCAGGCTACAACAAGCAGGAATCCAGTTACCGTTTTTCGCAATGTTCTAAAGAAATCTGAAAATAATAGTGTTGACATTGTCAAATATTTAAATGAAAATAGACTTGTTAAAGTAAACAATGAAAAGTTATATAAAGTGCAAGATAATGTACTGGAAATCATAAGTAGTAGCAAAAATAGCAACAAAAATCGTAAGATATTAATGAGCGAGAAAAATGTGTTTTTAATACAGAAGGAAAGTGAAAGCGAAAGAGAATTCGCAGAAAAAGTTGTTGACAAAGTATTTCAAGATGCTATTTCTGAGAATTTCAAAAGTTACTATGGTCGTGATTCTACTATTGCACCTAATAACAAATCGTTTTTAGAAACAGAGTCATCAGCTATATACCCCAAAAATGATATTAACATTGTGGAGGGTGTCAATAAGTCGATGTGGTACATTGGAGAACCAGGCAGTATCACATCGCTACATGTAGAAGATGGTGACTTCCCAAGTATGAATGTCTTATTGGAAGGAGAAGACAAGATTTGGGGATTTATTGAGAAGAAAGAATTTCTTCAGCTTGGACAAAAAGTGAAGAATTATTTAAATGATGACAAAGAGTGTAGAATTTTTCATAAACCAGGGTTTATTATTCACCCTGTTTTACTGAAAGAGTGGGATATTAACATGCAATACCTTGTTCAAAAAGCTGGCGATCTTGTGTACGTGTCTGAAGCTACCATGCATTTTGTTGTGAATATAGGATTAAATATTGCAGAAGCAATAAATTTTGCAACACCAGCTTCAACTATTGAGTCGGCCATTACATTTTGTAATTGCAATGAAAAAGATATTGGCCGTATAAAACGATCACAGTTTGCCTTCAAGAAGATCCATAAAAGTAAAATAAGGAAGAGCAAAAAAACAACGTACACCTGCGAAAATGATGACTGCAATAAAGTATTTTTATATAAGGAGTCATATAACGAACACATGTATGAAGTACATGGTCAGCGTTTAATACCATGTCGTTTTGCTGATTGCAACAAAAAATTTAGAACGAGGCAAAGTGAACTGGAACACTTTAAAAATACACATCACAGGTCTACGAGGAAAGTACAATGCTCTCAGTGTCCGAATAATTGTGTAAATGCGTCCACTCTTAAGCGTCATGTTAAAGAAATCCATGGCAACAAAGTAACAGAAAAATGCGATAAATGTGACCAAGAAATGTTGAAAAGAAATCTAGCTGCACATTCCAAAAGTTGCAATGGAAAAATGAAGTGTAATAGATGTGAAAGACTTTTTTCAAGAAAAGAAAGCCTAATATCGCATAACAAACACTGTAATGATAACAGTGATAACTAAATAAGTATTAGTTTCAAATATATGCTTAGATACATACAAGTAAACGTCACAAAATGAAAAGCAGGGAATCGTAACAGAAGTATACATATATAAACATACTATTGAGAATATCAACAAATAATTTAAAATTCTATAAGAATTGGGTAAGTACAACAATACATATGTAAATATAAATATATAATGCATGTATAAACATGTGAATCCGCATATGGATTACACATGATTTCAATAATAAGAAGAATTGGGTAAGTACAATAAAAGATACATAATTATAAACATAAAATGTATATAAAAATATGTTAAGCATATTTACTACGCACAATTCAAATTACAGTAAAAATTTGGTATGTTTAATAAATAACATCTACTTAATTGTCAGTACGAAATGCGTATATAAACATATGACTAAGAATATGTATTACGCGAAATAGTACAAATGTATTGCTGCAGGAATTATTGAACAGATAGCATACAAAATAAATGATTATAATTATCAAGTACACATGAAACATATTATTTAAAATATGTATCACCTAAAATCATATAATTCAATTAAAACAAGAATTACGCAAATAAAATGATAAGTATATTGTCATAGCTATAATATACATATATAAACATATTAATGAGAGTATGTATTATGTATACTTTTAATTACTACAAAAGTTGAGTACATATAATAAAATATATACATGATTATAAACCTTATGTATTACGCGAAATAGTACAAATGCATTACCATATGAATCGGACACATATGATTTTAATATTATACAATGATTCCGTAAGTAAAATAAAAAGTATATAATAATAGTTATAAAATGTATAAATAAAGATATTATTTACATATTTTATTCATAAGAGGAAAAATGCATTATAAACACTCTTTTCACAGAAAAGCCAACTAAAAACGGAATAAAAAGTATGACGGTATTATAGAAGGATATGTTAATATGGCTAATCAAAAACAGATACATCTAGAGGAATCGGGGAGACAAATGTATTATATTGGTTGTGTCTCACGGAAACGAGCGTTCGAGGAGCTCGTTTCAAAAGTTGATTAAAAATGAAATTAATTAAAATTATCGAAAAAGATTTGTAATGTCTATATAATTGTACATGTTGACATTCTACATCTTCATCATCATTATGTGTGTACGTGCGTGCGTGCGTGCGTGTGTGTGTGCCTGTGAGTGTGGGCTTGTGTGTGTGTGTGCTTGTGTGTGTGTATGTGTGTGTGGGTGTGGGTGAGGGTGTGTGTGTGTGAGTCATGGACAAAACCGTTATCAATTACATAAAGATACAGATATTTTATCTTTTTCCTAAAAATGAACCACCTACGGGGTCGATTCCAATTCGATAAAATATCGAAATAATTCTTATCTAGATAAAGAATATCTAGATAAAAAAGTAAGATGTTTTTTTCAAAAATCTCGTTAGATAACACAGCCCCACAAAAAAAGAAAAGGTTCTGTACTTGAGATCGGACTACCATATCTCGGTGTATTTTGGCCCCTTAGTATGACTCCAAGGTCAGGATTTGTCCACAACGTCTGAATTTAGAGATATCATTAGTTATAAGATTTTTGAGATATCTTAAAAAACAAAGTAAAAACGATTTGTTTGTTAATCTTTTCCACAAAACAATGTAGCATTGTTAGTGCTCGTCAAGAACCACTTTACACCATTCCCCTACAATTTTTCTTCCCCGACATGTAAATACCTGAATTTTGTAAACTCGTACAGATCTCTTAAAATCAAATTCTTTATTTCTATATGGAAATTTATATATTCCGCGGAGAAATTGACATAATTATTACTATTCGTTTATAGAAGCCGACCTAAAAATGTTATCAAATTGTAGTCGAAAAGTCGTCACGACCCTGCACAGGTTCTTGACAAAAAGTATTTCCAAGGTATTTCCTTTACTCGGAAGCGAATGATTCTTCATAAATACAAATAGAATCTATTTCACAGAGTAATTGACATCATTATTATTATTGTTTTATAGAAGCCCTACCTATATAAGTTTTAAAATTGTAACCGAAAGGTCGTCACGACCCTGCACAGGTTCTTGACAAAAAGTATTTCCCAGGTATTTCCTTTACACGGAAGCCAATGATTCTTGATAAATATAAGTAGAATATATTTCACGGAGTATTTGACATAATTATTATTATTGTTTTATAGAAGCCGTCCTAAGTACGTCATAAAATTGTAAATGAAACGTCGGCTCGGGCCTGCACAGGTTCTTGACAAAAAGTATTTCCAAGGTATATCCTTTACTCCGAAGGTAATGATTCTTGACAAATATAAGTAGAATCTATTTCACAGAGATTTGACATAATTATTATTATTGTTTTATAGAAGCCGACCTAAGTACGTCATAAAATTGTAACTGAAAAGTAGGCACGACCCTGCACAGGTTCTTGACAAAAAGTATTTCCAAGGCATTTTCTCTACATGGAAGCCAATGATTGTTCATAAATATAAATTGAATCTACTCCACAGAGTAATTGACATAATTATTAGTATTGTTTTATAGAAGTCCTACCTAAATATGTTATAAAATTGTAACCGAAATGTCGTCACGACCCTGCATAGGTTCTTGACAAAAAGCATTTCCAAGGTATTTCCTTTACTCGGAAGCTAATGATTCTTGATAAATATAAGTGTAAACTATTCTACGGAGTAATTGATATAATTATTATTATTGTTTTATAGAAGCCGACCTAAGCACGTCATAAAATTTTAAATGAAAAGTCGGCTCGGGCCTGCACAGGTCTTGACAAAAAGTATTTCCGAGGTATTTCCCTTACTCAGAAGCCAATGATTCTTGATAAATATAAATAGAATCTATTTCACATAGTAATTGACATAATAATCAGTATTTTTTTATTCATGCCGACCAAAATACGTCATAAAATTGTAACGAAAAAGTCGACATGACCCTGCATAGGTTCTTGACAAAAAGCATTTCCAAGGTATTTCCTTTACTCGGAAGCTAATGATACTTGATAAATATAAGTGTAAACTATTCTACGGAGTAATTGATATAATTATTATTATTGTTTTATAGCAGCCGACCTACGTACGTCATAAAAATGTAACTGAAAAGTCGGCGCGACCCTGCATAGGTTCTTGACAAAAAGTATTTCCAAGGCATTTCCTTTACACGGAAGCCAATGATTTTTCAAAAATATAAGTAGAATCTATTCAACAGAGTAATTGACATAATTATTAGTATTGTTTTATAGAAGCCGACCTGAATATGTCACAAATTGTAACAGAAAATTTGGCACAACCCAGTACAGGTTCTTGACAAAAAGTATTTCCGAGGTATCTCCTTTACACTGAAGCCAATGATTCTTGATAAATATAAATAGAATCTATTTCACAGAGTATTTGACATAATTATTGCTACTGTTTTATAGAAGCCGAACTAAGTACGTCATAATATTGTAACTGAAAAGTCGGCTCGACCCTGCACAGGTACTTGACAAACAGTATTTCCGAGATTTTCCCTTTACTCGGAAGCCAATGATGCTGGATAAATATAAGTGAAATCTATTTTACAGAGTAAATGATATAACTATTAGTATTGTTTTATATAAGCTGACCTAAATACGTCACAAAGTTGTAATAGAAAAGTCGGCACGACCCTGCACAGGTTCTTGACAAAAAGTATTTCCTATGAATTTCCTTTACTCCGAAGGTAATGATTCTTGATAAATATAAGTAGAATCTATTTCACAGAGTATTTGACATAATTATTATTATTGTTTTATAGAAGTCGACCTAAATACGTCATAAAATTGCAACTGAAAAGTCGGCACGACCCTGCACAGGTTCTTGACGAAAGTATTTCCAAGATATTTCCTTTACTCGGAAGCCAATGATTCTTCATAAATACAAATAGAATCTATTCCACAGAGTATTTGACATAATTATTATTATTGTTTTATAGAATCCGACCTAAATACGTCATAAAATTGTAACTGAAAAGTCGGCACAACCCTGCACAGGTTCTTGACAAAAAGTATTTCCCAGGTATTTCCTTTACACGGAAGCCAATGATTCTTGATAAACATGAGTAGAATCTATTTCACGGAGTATTTGACATAATTATTATTATTGTTTTATAGAAGCCGACCTAAGTACGTCATAGAATTGTAAATGAAACGCCGGCTCGGGCCTGCACAGGTTCTTGACAAAAAGTATTTCCAAGGTATATCCTTTACTCCGAAGGTAATGATTCTTGATAAATATAAGTAGAATCTATTTCATAGAGTATTTGACATAATTATTATTATTGTTTTATAGAAGCCGACCTAAGTACGACATAAAATTGTAACTGAAAAGTCGGCACGACCCTGCACAGGTCCTTGACAAAAAGTATTTCCAAGGCATTTTCTTTACACGGAAGCCAATGATTGTTCATAAATATAAATTGAATCTACTCCACAGAGTAATTGCCATAATTATTAGTATTGTTTTATAGAAGCCCTACCTAAATAAGTTATAAAATTGTAACCGAAATGTCCTCACGACCCGGCATAGGTTCTTGACAAAAAGCATTTCCAAGGTATTTCCTCTACTCGGAAGCTAATGATTCTAGATAAATATAAGTGTAAACTATTCTACAGAGGAATTGATATAATTATTAGTATTGTTTTATAGAAGCCGACCTAAATACGTAACGAAATTGTAATAGAAAATTACGGCTCGACCCTGCACATGTTCTTGACAAAAAGTATTTCCAAGGTATTTCCTTTACTTCGAAGGTAATAATTCTTGATAAATATAAGTAGAATCTATTTCACAGAGTATTTGACATAGTTATGACTATTGTTTTATAGAAGCCGCCGGAAGTACGTCATAAAATTGTAACTGAAAAGTCGGCTCGACCCTGCACAGGTTCATGCCAAAAAGCATTTCCAAGGTATTTCCTTTACTCGGAAGCTAATGATTCTTGATAAATATAAGTAGAATCTATTCCACAGAGTAATTGACATAATTATTAGTATTGTTTTATAGAAGCCGACCTGAATATGTCACAAAATTGTAACAGAAAATTCGGCACAACCCAGCACAGGTTCTTGACAAAAAGTATTTCCTTAGTATCTCCTTTACACTGAAGCCAATGATTCTTGATAAATATAAGTAGAATCTATTCCACAGAGCATTTGAGATAATTATTGCTATTTTGTTATAGAAGCCGAACTAAGTACGTCATAAAATTGTAACTGAAAAGTCGGCTCGACCCTGCACAGGTTCTTGACAAAAAGTATTTCCGAGATTTTCCCTTTACTCGGCAGCCAATGATGCTTGATAAATATAAGTGAAATCTATTTTACAGAGTAAATGATATAATTATTAGTATTGTTTTATATAATCTGACCTAAATACGTCACAAAGTTGTAATAGAAAAGTCGGCACGACCCTGAACAGGTTCTTGACAAAAAGAATTTCCTAAGAATTTCCTTTACTCCGAAGGTAATGATTCTTGATAAATATAAGTAGAATCTATTTCACAGAGTATTTGACATAATTATTATTATTGTTTTATAGAAGCCAACCTAAATACGTCATAAAATTGTAACTGAAAAGTCGGCTCGACTCTGCACAGGTTCTTCACAAAAAGTATTTCCAAGGTATTTCCTTTACTCGGAAGCCAATGATTATTGATAAATATAAGTAGAATCTATTTCACAGAGTATTTGACATAATTATTATTATTGTTTTATAGAATCCGACCTAAGCACGTCATAAAATTTTAAATGAAAAGTCGGCTCGGGCCTGCACAGGTTCTTGACAAAAAGTATTTCCGAGATATTTCCCTTACTCAGAAGCCAATGATTATTGATAAATATAAATAGAATCTATTTCACATAGTAATTGACATAATTATCAGTATTGTTTTATTCATGCCGACCAAAATACGTCATAAAATTGTAACAGAAAATTCGGTACAACCCAGTACAGGGTCTTGACAAAAAGCATTTCCAAGGTATTTCCTTTACTCGGAAGCTAATGATACTTGATAAATATAAGTGTAAACTATTCTACGGAGTAATTGATATAATTATTATTATTGTTTTATAGCAGCCGACCTACGTACGTCATAAAAATGTAACTGAAAAGTCGGCGCGACCCTGCATAGGTTCTTGACAAAAAGTATTTCCAAGGCATTTCCTTTACACGGAAGCCAATGATTTTTCAAAAATATAAGTAGAATCTATTCAACAGAGTAATTGACATAATTATTAGTATTGTTTTATAGAAGCCGACCTGAATATGTCACAAAATTGTAACAGAAAATTTGGCACAACCCAGTACAGGTTCTTGACAAAAAGTATTTCCGAGGTATCTCCTTTACACTGAAGCCAATGATTCTTGATAAATATAAATAGAATCTATTTCACAGAGTATTTGACATAATTATTGCTATTGTTTTATAGAAGCCGAACTAAGTACGTCATAATATTGTAACTGAAAAGTCGGCTCGACCCTGCACAGGTACTTGACAAACAGTATTTCCGAGATTTTCCCTTTACTCGGAAGCCAATGATGCTGGATAAATATAAGTGAAATCTATTTTACAGAGTAAATGATATAACTATTAGTATTGTTTTATATAAGCTGACCTAAATACGTCACAAAGTTGTAATAGAAAAGTCGGCACGACCGTGCACAGGTTCTTGACAAAAAGTATTTCCTATGAATTTCCTTTACTCCGAAGGTAATGATTCTTGATAAATATAAGTAGAATCTATTTCACAGAGTATTTGACATAATTATTATTATTGTTTTATAGAAGTCGACCTAAATACGTCATAAAATTGCAACTGAAAAGTCGGCACGACCCTGCACAGGTTCTTGACGAAAGTATTTCCAAGATATTTCCTTTACTCGGAAGCCAATGATTCTTCATAAATACAAATAGAATCTATTCCACAGAGTATTTGACATAATTATTATTATTGTTTTATAGAATCCGACCTAAATACGTCATAAAATTGTAACTGAAAAGTCGGCACAACCCTGCACAGGTTCTTGACAAAAAGTATTTCCCAGGTATTTCCTTTACACGGAAGCCAATGATTCTTGATAAACATGAGTAGAATCTATTTCACGGAGTATTTGACATAGTTATTATTATTGTTTTATAGAAGCCGACCTAAGTACGTCATAGAATTGTAAATGAAACGCCGGCTCGGGCCTGCACAGGTTCTTGACAAAAAGTATTTCCAAGGTATATCCTTTACTCCGAAGGTAATGATTCTTGATAAATATAAGTAGAATCTATTTCATAGAGTATTTGACATAATTATTATTATTGTTTTATAGAAGCCGACCTAAGTACGACATAAAATTGTAACTGAAAAGTCGGCACGACCCTGCACAGGTCCTTGACAAAAAGTATTTCCAAGGCATTTTCTTTACACGGAAGCCAATGATTGTTCATAAATATAAATTGAATCTACTCCACAGAGTAATTGCCATAATTATTAGTATTGTTTTATAGAAGCCCTACCTAAATAAGTTATAAAATTGTAACCGAAATGTCCTCACGACCCGGCATAGGTTCTTGACAAAAAGCATTTCCAAGGTATTTCCTCTACTCGGAAGCTAATGATTCTAGATAAATATAAGTGTAAACTATTCTACAGAGGAATTGATATAATTATTAGTATTGTTTTATAGAAGCCGACCTAAATACGTAACGAAATTGTAATAGAAAATTACGGCTCGACCCTGCACATGTTCTTGACAAAAAGTATTTCCAAGGTATTTCCTTTACTTCGAAGGTAATAATTCTTGATAAATATAAGTAGAATCTATTTCACAGAGTATTTGACATAGTTATGACTATTGTTTTATAGAAGCCGCCGGAAGTACGTCATAAAATTGTAACTGAAAAGTCGGCTCGACCCTGCACAGGTTCATGCCAAAAAGCATTTCCAAGGTATTTCCTTTACTCGGAAGCTAATGATTCTTGATAAATATAAGTAGAATCTATTCCACAGAGTAATTGACATAATTATTAGTATTGTTTTATAGAAGCCGACCTGAATATGTCACAAAATTGTAACAGAAAATTCGGCACAACCCAGCACAGGTTCTTGACAAAAAGTATTTCCTTAGTATCTCCTTTACACTGAAGCCAATGATTCTTGATAAATATAAGTAGAATCTATTCCACAGAGCATTTGAGATAATTATTGCTATTTTGTTATAGAAGCCGAACTAAGTACGTCATAAAATTGTAACTGAAAAGTCGGCTCGACCCTGCACAGGTTCTTGACAAAAAGTATTTCCGAGATTTTCCCTTTACTCGGCAGCCAATGATGCTTGATAAATATAAGTGAAATCTATTTTACAGAGTAAATGATATAATTATTAGTATTGTTTTATATAATCTGACCTAAATACGTCACAAAGTTGTAATAGAAAAGTCGGCACGACCCTGAACAGGTTCTTGACAAAAAGAATTTCCTAAGAATTTCCTTTACTCCGAAGGTAATGATTCTTGATAAATATAAGTAGAATCTATTTCACAGAGTATTTGACATAATTATTATTATTGTTTTATAGAAGCCAACCTAAATACGTCATAAAATTGTAACTGAAAAGTCGGCTCGACTCTGCACAGGTTCTTCACAAAAAGTATTTCCAAGGTATTTCCTTTACTCGGAAGCCAATGATTATTGATAAATATAAGTAGAATCTATTTCACAGAGTATTTGACATAATTATTATTATTGTTTTATAGAATCCGACCTAAGCACGTCATAAAATTTTAAATGAAAAGTCGGCTCGGGCCTGCACAGGTTCTTGACAAAAAGTATTTCCGAGATATTTCCCTTACTCAGAAGCCAATGATTATTGATAAATATAAATAGAATCTATTTCACATAGTAATTGACATAATTATCAGTATTGTTTTATTCATGCCGACCAAAATACGTCATAAAATTGTAACAGAAAATTCGGTACAACCCAGTACAGGGTCTTGACAAAAAGTATTTCCGAGGTATCTCCTTTACACTGAAGCCAATGATTCTTTATAAATATAAGTAGAATCTATTCCACAGAGTATTTGACATAATTATTATTATTGTTTTATAGAATCCGACCTAAATACGTCATAAAATTGTAACTGAAAAGTCGGCACGACCCTGCACAGGTTCTTGACAAAAAGTATTTCCCAGGTATTTCCTTTACACGGAAGCCAATGATTCTTGATAAACATAAGTAGAATCTATTTCACGGAGTATTTGACATAATTATTATTATTGTTTTATAGAAGCCGACCTAAGTACGTCATAAAATTGTAACTGAAAAGTTGGCACGACCCTGCACAGGTTCTTGACAAAAAGTATTTCCAAGGCATTTTCTTTACACGGAAACCAATGATTATTCATAAATATAAATTGAATCTACTCCACAGAGTAATTGACATAATTATTAGTATTGTTTTATAGAAGCCCTACATAAATAAATTATAAAATTGTAACTGAAATATCCTCACGACCCTGCATAGGTTCTTGACAAAAAGCATTTCCAAGGTATTTCCTCTACTCGGAAGCTAATGATTCTAGATAAATATAAGTGTAAACTATTCTACAGTGTAATTGATATAATTATTAGTATTGTTTTATAGAAGCCGACCCAAATACGTCACGCAATTGTAATAGAAAATTACAGCTCGACCCTGCACATGTTCTTGACAAAAAGTATTTCCAAGGTATTTCCTTTACTCCGAAGGTAATGATTCTTGATAAATATAAGTAGAATCTATTTCACAGAGTATTTGACATAGTTATGACTATTGTTTTATAGAAGCCGCCGGAAGTATGTCATAAAATTGTAACTGAAAAGTCGGCTCGACCCTGCACAGGTTCTTGCCAAAAAGCATTTCCAAGGTATTTCCTTTACTCGGAAGCTAATGATTCTTGATAAATATAAGTAGAATCTATTCCACAGAGTAATTGACATAATTTTTAGTATTGTTTTATAGAAGCCGACCTGAATATGTCACAAAATTGTAACAGAAAATTTGGCACAACCCAGCACAGGTTCTTGACAAAAAGTATTTCCTTAGTATCTCCTTTACACTGAAGCCAATGATTCTTGATATATATAAGTAGAATCTATTCCACAGAGTATTTGAGATAATTATTTGTATTGTTTTATAGAAGCCGCCCTAAATACGTCATAAAATTGTACCTGAAAAGTCGGCTCGTCCCTGCACAGTTTCTTGACAAAAAGTATTTCCGAGATATTTCGTTTACTCGGAAGCCAATGATTCTCGATAAATACAAATATAATCTATTTCACAGAGTATTTGACATAATTATTATTATGGTTTTATAGAAGCCGACCTAAGACGTCATAAAATTGTAACTGAAAAGTCGGCTCGACTCTGCACAGGTTATTCACAAAAAGTATTTCCAAGGTATTTCCTTTACTCGGAAGCCAATGATTATTGATAAATATAAGTAGAATCTATTTCACGGAGTATTTGACATAATTATTGTTATTGTTTTATAGAAGCCGACCTAAGCACGTCATAAAATTTTAAATGAAAAGTCGGCTCGGGCCTACACAGGTTCTTGAAAAAAAGTATTTCCGAGGTATTTCCTTTACTTAGAAGCTAATGATTCTTGATAAATATAAATAAAATCTATTTCACATAGTAATTGACATAATTATCAGTATTGTTTTATTCATGCCGACCAAAATACGTCATAAAATTGTAACGAAGAAGTCGACATGACCCTGCACAGGTTCTTGACAAAAAGTATTTCCAAGGTATTTCCTTTACACGGAAGCTAATGATTCTTGATAAATGTAAGTAGAATCTATTCCACAGAGTATTTGACATAATTATTAGTATTCTTTTATAGAAGCCTACCTAAATACGGCACAAAATTGTAATAGAAAAGTCGGCAGGACCCTGCACAGGCTCTTGACAAAAAGTATTTCCAAGGTATTTCCTTTACTCGGAAGCGAATGATTTTAGATAAATATAAATACAATCTATTACACAGAGTAATTGACATAATTATCAGTATTGTTTTATAGATGCCGACCAAAATACGTCATAAAATTGTAACTATAAAGTCGACTTGACCCTGCACAGGTTTTTGACAAAGAGCATTTCCAAGGTATTTCCTCTACTCGGAAGCTAATGATTCTAGATAAATATAAGTGTAAACTATTCTACAGAGTAATTGATATAATTATTAGTATTGTTTTATAGAAGCCGACCTAAATACGTCACGAAATTGTAATAGAAAATTACGGCTATACCCTGCACATGTTCTTGACAAAAAGTATTTCCAAGGTATTTCCTTTACTCGGAAGGTAATGATTCTTGATAAATATAAGTAGAATCTATTTCACAGAGTATTTGACATAGTTATGACTATTGTTTTATAGAAGCCGCCGGAAGTACGTCATAAAATTGTAACTGAAAAGTCGGCTCGACCCTGCACAGGTTCTTGCCAAAAAGCATTTCCAAGGTATTTCCTTTACTCGGAAGCTAATGATTCTTGATAAATATAAGTAGAATCTATTCCACAGAGTAATTGACATAATTATTAATATTGTTTTATAGAAGCCGACCTGAATATGTCACAAAATTGTAACAGAAAATTTGGCACAACCCAGCACAGGTTCTTGACAAAAAGTATTTTCTTAGTATCTCCTTTACACTGAAGCCAATGATTCTTGATATATATAAGTAGAATCTATTCCACAGAGTATTTGAGATAATTATTTATATTGTTTTATAGAAGCCGCCCTAAATACGTCATAAAATTGTACCTGAAAAGTCGGCTCGTCCCTGCACAGTTTCTTGACAAAAAGTATTTCCGAGATATTTCGTTTACTCGGAAGCCAATGATTCTCGATAAATACAAATATAATCTATTTCACAGAGTATTTGACATAATTATTATTATGGTTTTATAGAAGCCGACCTAAGACGTCATAAAATTGTAACAGTGAAGTCGGCACGACCCTGCACAGGTTCTTGACAAAAAGTATTTCCAAGGTATTTCCTTTACTCGGAAGCTAATGATTCTTGATAAATATAAGTAGAATCTATTCCACAGAGTAACTGACATAAGTATTAGTATTGTTTTATAGATGGCGACCTAAAAATGTTATAAAATTGTATCCGGTAAGTCGTCACGACCCTGCATAGTTTCTTAACAAAAAGTATTTCAAATGCATTTCCTTTACTCCGAAGGTAATGATTCTGCAATGCTAGTATTTCTCAGCAAATGTTAATGACTAAGTTAAAAGTTTTCGCTTTTTATTAGAAGAAAACTTATCACAGAGTTATTGAGATAATCACGTATATTATTTTGTCTGAATTTTGCGTAACGTTGTGTTTTAGAGCCTACTAACGTTCAAACGGAAAAAAGTTATCTTATAAATTACTGGAAAATGGCGCCAAAATATGACGACCTTTCAGGATAATGTATTACTCGAAAATTAGATATACATTGCATTCGTGGTCCTGAGCTGGTTCATAGCAATAAGAATAAAATAACCTTTCATTTTTTTGTAAATGTTGGGTCGGCTATCTTTTTGTATTGTAATAGTAAAATCGATTCTGTTAAAATACATTTTTATTTTTTATATCTCACTAGGCTAGCAACTTAATTTTGAATTGGTGCGCGCTTTTGCCATATTGACTGCGCATGCGCAGTATAAGTGTGGCTTGATGCTCTAGAGAACATACTTTCAGCGCTGTCTAGCCGTCGCGATTGTCATTAGTCGATATCATGGCATCCTCTAGGCCTGTCCACTTCACGTCGTATTTCCCATTGTTTATCGATAAAATTTACTTAAAAAGTCCGTGCGTGGTGTATACCATATTCTAAATCGTGTAAGTGACTTGGGATAACAAATTTTCGTAGCGTGCAGTGCTTCTTTTTACAAATATCCAGGTAGATGAAATCCAGCCGGTCGGCTTCGGCTTCACTCCACCTCACGCCGTATTTCCCATTGTTTGCAAAAAATATACCATCAATTATTCTTCTTTAGGCTGATAATTGTTCGTTGTGATAACATGAACACGGAATCACAAATATTTTATATGGTATATTCTTAATTACTTAATTATAGCGTAATATTAGTATGCGGTATGGCAGGTGTCTACCTTATCTGCTTTCTGGCTACGATATCCCCTTGTGCTCCACAAGTAATCCATCCGACAGCGTAGCGCCGCGCTGCGCTTATATACATTGTTAGATATTATATTCCATTGGCCTTCAGGAAAAACTAATTTACAATAAAGTCAGTGTGTTTTTCGAACTTTCTTGTGGATAGTTGGCTTTAGAGGCAATATATCTTTATTCATGTATTTGAGTAGCTATATCTAATATGCAAGTACATAAATGCCATTTTCTTTCTTGTGAAGCCAACAATATCACATGAATGTTCATAAAACACGCTTACTTTTACTGTAAATTAGTTTTTGCTAAAAGTCAATGTATTTCAAAACCTGATTTTTATAATAGTTTGAAATCCTCAGTTTGTCATTGTGTTTTTCATACTTTTATGTGTGATGGTTGGCTTCAGATGGCATTTGTATTCATATATTTGCATATAAAATCCGGCAATTCAAGTACACAAATAAAAAGTTCTTCTGAAGCCAATCATCTCACATGAAAGTATGAAAAACACAATGACAACTGAGGAATTCAAACTATTCTTTATACTTTGCAGTTAAATACAAATTGTTAATTCATTTTTTTATCTTAATCATATAAATTGCCTTCTTTGATGTTAAATTTTTTGAAGAATTATATTGTTTGAGGAAAGGTCTGAAACAGTTTCTGGTATTACATGTAAGTACCATATTAGGTTTGAAAAAATCAAAATCATATTAAATTTAAAATGAAATCTGCGTTTATTTATCCGGCCATTATCCTGTCATTTCAGATGCTACGCATGCGCAATGCGATATTCCGCCTGTACCGGATTCTGCGCGTGCGCAGTGTTTCGTGACATCACGCTGGCACTGTGATGACTGCCTCAGCTGGTTGAAACGTGTGCAGGTTACGTGCAGATCATGCGAATTGTGCTCTCCCATTCTCGGTGCATTTAGTGTCAATTAAAGTGTTTTTTATTAACTACGCTACTCTTTAACTCTTCCTCTTTTCTTTTTCTTCTCTTTTTACACTTTTCTCTTTGCACTTTTTCCTCTTGTCTTAGCTGGCTCTATCTTGTCGGTCACGCCTAACCTCTCGGAGGCGGCCCGCTCTCCTTCCTAACTTTAATCAGCACGCTAATCTTTATCTCTCAATATGTCTGAAACTTTAAATTCTCTATAATGAGACTTTCCCTGACTCTCTTCAGTCCCCTACTATCCCAACCTCAAATCTGATTAATTCTGCTAATTCCTCAGATCACATGGAATTCTCCTTTGAATCCATCAAGAGACAACGCGACCTCTCACCGGGTGATAACAGGGTAAAACTATCTCCCAGCAATAAGGAGCACCGTAAAAAGAAGCTCCTTCTTCAGGAATCAGATAACCTCACCGCTGGAAATGCTCTGAAGTCAAGCACGCTGAATTTTGGGATCTCTTCTCCATCCTCGGGCCCTGTGAAAACACCTCTCTTATACTCTGAAGCTAACGTAGGGCCTTACATCGTCTTTGTTGAACCTCTAGCACCTAAGGCTCTTAGGAAACCTGCATCCTACAACCGTTGGCAGAATCATTGCTTCTAAATTCAAAGGTAATATTGTTTCAATTAGCTCTTCTGGCTCTCGTAAGATAACCGCCAACAACATCGTGTGCAGTCCTGTCTTGGCGCAACACAATCTTAGAGCCTCCATTCCCACTCACAGGCTCAATAGGCAAGCCATCATTAGGGATGTTCCTTTAGAGCTCTCTCCTGATGAAATCTTGTTCGAACTATCCTTTTCTCACAGCATCCTCAAATCAGAGAGACTCAATCGGAGAATTGTCAATGAGGACAGCTTCATCTCCCTCGCTCTCTCTAAAACTGTGCTCCTCACCTTCGAAGGCCAAAGTCTTCTCCTACTAAATACTCGTACCCATTAATTTCACCTAACACTGTCAAAGTTCCTCCTCCACTCCCTCTTTACCTCTCTGACAAACCTCTTTTTGCTCCAGACCCTCTCCCCCAATACCTTCCTCCCACTCTCCCATTATTAGTTTTCTCCTCAACCTAATTCTGCAATCTATCCTCCCACTTCTCCAACCGAACGGCCTTTTCGATGATACTTCCCTCATTCTCGCTTCTCTCAAACATCTCTCTCTCTTTATTCCCCTAACCATGGATCAAACGCCTTCTAAAACTAAATGCCTCCGCATCCTCCAGTGGAATTGTCGTTCTTTCTCTCAACGGAAAGGCCATCTCCACCCATTCTCCCAAAACTATGATGTCCTTCTGCTCTGCGAAACATGGTTTCGTCCCACCAACTATGCCGCACTAAGCGGCTTTACCATCATTCGTCGGGGAGTCGCCGGGGCCCTTCTATGTTTCAGATTCGTCTGCAGATTGAACTTCGCCGGACTCAAATTTTCCGCCATACGTTCTAGCCCAACCTGAAATTTGTTGATGGCCGTACATTTCATTGGTGCCAACCCCTATTGAAGAAGAAGAAGAAGAAGACTGCCTTAGCTGTTTTAGTCCGCACCTGTTTCCTACAACCTCGTACGCGTTGAGGTTAGCTGCATTATTTTACATATAAAAAAAGTGCCATTGGAATCGAAATCTAAAACGCTCCTGCTTCGTAGTTTTCTTTTTGATCGAGGTAAGTCTCTTCTAACTTCAATCTTAATTTTCGATAAATGATCTTCTTCCTTTTCATGTCTTCAGCTTTCTGCTTTTCTGCTTTATATAATCGTAACTTGTACTTCTTTTTTATAGCAAAAATAGCATGGCTTTAGAGGCAAGAAATCTTTATTTGTGTACTTACCTGTGAGATATAGCTACTCAAGTAAACGAATTAAGATTTCTTGAAACCTAACCTACTCCCTTTCCGGCTTTAACACGAGCATGACTTCTCTGTGCTCTTTTCATTGCTAATTTCTGCCTGTATTAATTATATATTACTGCTTAGGGTGAAGAGCTCCTGTAGACGACTTCACAATATCTTCAGCTGTTACTGTCACCATTTTGATTGTTGGGACCAGATGGGGTTGTTGTGCATTTTCCAAGGATATCATCGACTTTTCAACTTCTTCAGAATATTTTGCAGTAAGTAGTTTGCTGTAAGAAAGCTAAATGGCGTCACTATAGGTAATACAGGATCTTAACTTACAACATGTCCCTTTCTTTTGCATAATATGTAAAAATCGTTGTAGTACATGCTGCTGTGCGACAATTCCGCTGTACTTGAGCTTGTTGATTTTGCCTTGTTTCGACAAGCTACTTCGATGTGGCCTTGCTTCCCGCAGGCGTGGCATTTCGCGTATTTGAATCTACACTCAGATGCTATATGCCATAACATCTGTAGCTTTTGCCCTGCTTGTTTGGCTGCGCAACCTTCCGACGATTTATTATTGTCTTTAGTCGAGTTGATTTTGAAGACTACGGCGTTTGATTTATGCTGTAGTGCTTTGCTTGACGTCACAGCATTTTTCACTACACTTTCTCGCGCTTGTGCTGCTTGCAGTGCTTTCTCGAGTGTTAACTTCTCTATTTGAAATAATGCTATTCGAGTATCTTTTTCCCGCATGCCACATACGAACTGATCTCTGCATGAGGTGGAGAGGTCTTGGAAATTGCAGTGTAGCGAAAGTTTCTTGCTGCAAATTTAATGACGCTTTCTTGATGTCCTTAGCGGGCTTGGTTAAATGTCCAACGTTCCATTATTTTCGATGTTTTTGGTGCTAAGTGTTACGTCATTAGCTTTATGAAATCAGTGCACGGTTTATATGCTGGTTTGTCCGGGGCGCACAAATTTTTTACGAGCTTGAATGCGTCTTCGTCGAACCTCGTTAGCATCAATACTGCCTTTTATCATCTTTTACGTCTTTAGCCTTAAACAGGATTTCGAGGCGATCTATAAAGATTTCCCAATCATCTTTTCCTAATCCGAATTCTAACTTTGTTGAATCTGGGTGCTTGAAGTGCTTGTCACTTCTGTCTCACTCTTTGTTGGCTTCTCTGCGTATTCACGGATGCTTTTAACGAGAGCTTTACGTAACACGTCTGACTTCGAAGTCGTATCTATTACGACGCTTCTAGCGGTCAACTGTTCAGTCACTTGATCTTTGTTAAGTCTATATACCCAACTCACTCTTACGTCACTTTCGTCATCTGATACCTTCACCTCGTCGCTCATTTAGCGCAGTTGCACTATCACATGCGTGAGGTGTTTGATTGTTCTCGTCGTCACTGTTAGGTGCGTTAGGTGGGTGCCTTCAATAAAGGATTTTATTGTTGCTATATGAACTTTACGTAGCCCGCGACGACCGGATAGTATTTCACGGCCTCTATATCGGTTGCGAAAAGTCATTTTGCGGCTTTCGCACAAAAAATAGTATATGCTACAACGAACGAAAAATGTATCATTCTTGGCCTGTAAGAGCTTTGGGGCCGAGCGCAGACAGCGATTTTGCGTCCTTGGTGCACAATGTACTATTTAGTACCTAAAAATGAAACCTAATACGAACTATTTAATGTTGAAAATGCTAATTTGAAAATGTTGCTGTTTATGAAAACTTTGTTATTGCCAAGAGTAAAGCGATCACATCTCCACTTCATAACTTCACGCCGCTGCTCTTTTCTTTGCTGAAAGGTGAATCAAAGGCTTTATTTGCTGTAGCTGATCAAATATATGTCGTTTTGCTGTTCATTAAAAAGAAGATGGTAATACTTCTTGTTCCAGTAAGGAACGTATGTAAGTATGCAGATCGTTGAACCGTCAACAGAGAGTGACTCAACACTGAATGCATGATGGCGGGCACTAGGTCTGCCCTGTCGTTACAATCCCGAACATCATGCGATGAAATTTTGATAACGTTATACAACTGTAGGCACAATATTTCTATTCCTCCCGTCAATGGTTTGAATTTATCAGGGCGTACGAAATGAGGATGCTGAACGAGACGGTTGAAGCAGTAAAGAAACTTTTCACCAGCAAGAGATTAGAATTAATAGACTTCTGGACGAAAAAATCTTCCTTCAGTAATGGGAGAACTTCGGGGGCTAACTAAACGTTGATCATGGTGACCTAAAGAGGAATGGATTTCGGTACGAGTTCACTAACTTCATTGAGTTGAAATAATAGCGAGTAACAGTTCAAATAAAAGATGCGTATAGGCGAAATACGCAAATTCTTTTATAATAGTAATGGGTATACGCGAAATACGCTAATTCCTTTTATAATAAAAAATGCATATAGACGAAATATGCAACTTCCCGTATAATAAAAAATACATATAGGCGAAATACGCAAACTCATTTGTAATAAAAAAATGCATATAGGAGAAATACGCAAATTCTTTTAGAATAATAATGCGTATAGGTGAAATACGCCAATTCCTTTGTAATAAAAAATGCTTATAGGCGAAACGCGCATGATTTTTTATAATATAAAAATGCGTATAAGCGAAATACGCAGAATTATCGAAAATGCGTATAGGTGAAATACACACAAAATCGAAAATGTGTATAGGCGAAATACACACTTCTAGTTTGCAGCAAAAAGCCATCTTCAGATAATTACTAGATCTTTCTTAAAACTATTTGGCATCTGGTATCATCTATATATAAAAATGCGTATAGGCAAAATATGCACAATTTTTTATAATGTAAAAATGCGTATAGGCGAAATACGCAGAATTATCGAAAATGTGTATAGGCGAAATACACACTTCCAGTTTACAGCAACAAGAATTCTTCGGATAATTATTGAATCTTTTTATACTATTTGGCATCTCGCGCCATTTATACATAAAAATAAGTATACGTGAAATAGGCATGATTTTTTTTATAATGTAAAAATGCGTATAAGCGAAATACGCAAAATTATCGAAAATGCGTATAGGCGGATCTGGTTTGTACTACTTGGCATCTGGCGCCATCTACGTGCGAATCGATCATGATGTTCGTAAGATGGCGCTTGCCATTATACATCATATATTATATATTTTCTAACTTACCGAACTATGGGTCGGTCAAATCGCAACAATAGGTTTGACACCCCCTTAAGCTGATGTGATGATTGGAAAAAAATTGATATTTAATATTTTCAGATATTTATTGAATTATCGATAGTAGCAAATTATTATAGGAAGTTATAATTGTAATAACGTTTATCACTTAGAAAACTGTAACTTTTAAAGTAATAATTTCAGTGTAGATAATTATTCTTGCAAAGATCAAATAGGTAGATGCCAGTATTTATAAGGTGTCGTCGTTTAGAAAAAAGACGAAATTATTCTTAATTTTAGATTTAAAAGTAAATAATTTTGTTGACATTCAGAAAGGCTTAAGGAACAAGAAAACTTTGTCCTGCAGATGTGCCTTTAACATTTTAATTTTTTTCGAGAGGGAGTCTATGGTTCTCACATATTTAGCTAACTATAAGTCAAGTAAATATTTATATAATCCACTTCCAGTAACATGTTCCACTACATAGAACTCACTGTTATGCAAGGATAAGCTCATGGGGCATCAGAAGAGGCCTAAATTTAGATATTTCCTCCGTTTACTCTGAAGACAATTTTATACTTATAAACATTAATAAAAAAAACTGACAGAATATGGTAAAAATCGCTGTACCAACTTCTTTAGGCTATCAACTCTTGTCAAATTTTCGGTAAATGTGATTGGATACGATATGCCTATTATTAACAAAAATATTATCTCAGCGACGCTGCATTTTTATAAAAATTAAAATTAAATACTATTAGTCCGTTATAAAAAAAACTTTTTTGTTTGTAAGAAACTAATGCATCTTGAAGAAAAATATTGATTTTATCAAATAAAAACAGTAAGTAAATTTTTCTTGTCTCCATATATAAAGCAGTTGACAGAAAAAAAATTATACTTTAGGTACACATTGGTATTAGTAATTATTTAAATAGGAAACTTGTGGATGTTCGTTGCACACTGACGTTTATAAAATAATTTTCTTTACGAGTAACAAATACTAATATTTAGGGAATATCTTTGGAAATGATATAGGTGTAGATAAGGATGCTAGCCTTTCCCCTGAAAATTTAATCAATACGTATTGACAAATGTTAGTAACTTTTTACTAGGGGTGCACGACTACTCGAACATCCGAACTATTTGCTCTATAAACTCAACTCGACGAACTCAAGTCAAATCAAATGTTTTACTTGATATATTGAGTAGTTAGAAATAGTTCGAGTAGTTCGAACTTTGATCGAGTGGTTTGAAGTGATAGGACACTTCGAACTTCCAGTGCATAGTAGTGAATAAATTATAAAAGAATTATAAATAAAAAATTATACATAATTATAAGTAATCTTAGGATAATTATAATTATTATCGCTAAGTAATATATAAATCAAAAAACAAATTACATTCAGCTAATTAAGTATATATATCATTTTATAAGTTACTAAGAGAGCCAGCTGGTTCTATCTAGATCGAACTACTTAATTCGAGTAGCTTGACTTCATTCGAGTAGTTCGAGTTGGTTCGAGTAGTTCGAGTTGGTTCGAGTAGTTCGACCTAACTCAAGTAGTTCAAAATATAGTGTACTCGATTCAAGTTCGAAGAAAAAGCCCGATACAGGTCTAACACGCCAAGCCGAGTACTCATGCACCCCTACTTTTTACCCGTACTAGATTTTAAAGCAGAGGGCGCTATGCGCGCCTGAACACCAGACTATCTTACCTACTGAATTCGCAAATGAAATTTTTTGACAACGCTCTGAAGTTGGCTCTGTAAGCTTCAATTTGATAATAATCACTATCACCCTTTTACAATAGGAACTAGATTCTAAAGCAGAGCGCGCTACGCTCGCCTGCACGCTAACCTATCTTGTCTGTATTGTTTGCAGATTTGTCACTGAATTTTAGAAACAAATGCATATAACTTTGCAGGTTTTGAAAATTTTTCAATTTTGATATCGGCGGCTCCCCCTGAAATTTAACAAGGAAGAAAATGAGAACTTGCAAATTAAAGTTGAATGAAAAACAAGAAAGATTTGTATTTCATATTGATTTTTTTTTTTAATGCACAAAACATACTTTTGCAAAATTTGAAATACTCTAACAAAAATATTTTCCGGTACGTTAAGAACTCTGCTTTCTATCATATCAGTTTTCAGATTGGAATGTGTAAATGAATTTTTGTAAAAAATGTTCATAGCTTTAGGTATACTAGACCGCAGGAGCCACCTTAAAAAATTTTCATAGCACACCGACCTACCAGGGCTCAAATTGAAGTTTTTGGCAAACAAAAAAGCTAAACAAATTGTGCAACGATCGTAAGTGTGCTCCTGTCCGTATTAATAAATATACCGATTGGAAGAAGACATGAAAAACATAAAAAATGATTGATTGTTAACCGTTTTTTTATTTTGAGTCGATTTGGTTCGTAATTTTTTTACAGAGAGTTTTTATGCTCAAAAAGTAAACCCGGCTTTAATAAGATTGAAAATGCCAGACGCCGCGGAGTGGGAATTTTTTCTCTGTCACGACCCCTATGTAATAAGCTGTTTGGGGGTTTTCCGGAGAGTCGATTTGGTTCTAAATTTTATAACGGGTGGTTTCAATACTCATAAAACAATACCAGTACGAAAAAGTTTGGAAATGCCAAACGCCGCTGAGAGAGAATTTTCTTTCCGTCACGACCCCTATATAATCAACTGTTCGGAGGTTCTCCGAGGAGTCGATTTGGTCCGTAATTTTTTTACAGGGAGTTTTTATGCTCAAAAAGTAATTCCAGCTTTAAAAAGGTTGGAAATGCCAGACGCCGCGGAGTGGGAATTTTTTTTCCGTCACGAGCCCTTTATATAGGCTGTTTGTGGGTTTTACGTGGAGTGGATTTGGTTCGTAATTTTTTTACGAGTAGTTTGTGTGCTCATAAAATAATTCCAGCAATCAAAAGTATGGAAATGCCAAATGCCGCAGAGAGAACATTTTTTTTCGGTCACGACCCCTATATAGCTGATTATATAATCAGGTGTTTGGGGGTTTTCCGGGGAGTTGATTTGGTTCGTAATTTTTTTACGGGTAGTTTGTATGCTCATAAAATAATTTCAGCAATAAAAAGTTTGGAAATGCCAAACGCCGCGGAGAGAGAATTTTTTTCCGTCACGACTCCTATATATCAGCTGTTTGGGGGTTTTCCGGGGAGTGGATTTGGTTCGTAATTTTTTTACGAGTAGTTTGTGTGCTCATAAAATAATTCCATCAATAAAAAGTTTGGAAATATCAAACGCCGCGGAGAGAGAATTTTTTTTCCGTTACTACCCCTATATAATCAGCTTTTTGGGGGTGTTCCGGGGAGTCGATTTGGTTCGTAATTTTTTTGAGGGTATTTTGTATCCACAGAAAATAATTCCAGCAATGAGAAGTTTGGAAATACCAAACGCCGCGGAGAGAGAATTTTTTTGCCGTCACGACCCCTAAATAATCAGCTGTTTGGGTGTTTCCCGGGGAGTGGATTTGGTTCGCCATTTTTTTACGAGTAGTTTGTGTGCTCATAAAATAATTCCAGCAATAAAAAGGTTGGAAATACCAAACGCCGCGGAGAGAGAATTTTTTTTCTGTTAATACCCCTATATAATCAGCTTTTTGGGGGTGTTCCGGGGATATGATTTGGTTCCTAATTTTTTTGCGCGTATTTTGTATCCTCAGAAAATAATTCCAGCAATAAAAAGTTTGGAAATACCAAACGCCGCGGAGAGAATTTTTTTTCCGTTACTACCCCTATACAATCAGCTTTTTGGGGATGTTCCGGGGAGTCGATTTGGTTCCTAATTTTTTTGCGGGTATTTTGTATCCTCAGAAAATAATTCCAGCAATAAAAAGTTTGGAAATACCAAACGCCGCGGAGAGAATTTTTTTTCCGTTACTACCCCTATACAATCAGCTTTTTGGGGATGTTCTGGGGAGTCGATTTGGTTCCTAATTTTTTTGCGGGTATTTTGTATCCTCAGAAAATAATTCCAGCAATAAAAAGTTTGGAAATACCAAACGCCGCGGAGAGAGAATTTTTTTCCGTCACGACCGCTATATAATCAGCTGTTTGGGGATTTTCCGGGGAGTGAATTTGGTTCGTAATTTTTTTACGAGTAGTTTGTGTGCTCATGAAATAATTCCATCAATAAAAAGTTTGGAAATACCAAACGCCGCGGAGAGAGAATTTTTTTTCCGTTACTACCCCTATATAATCAGCTTTTTGGGGGTGTTCCGGGGAGTCGATTTGGTTCCTAATTTTTTTGCTGGTATTTTGTATCCTCAGAAAATAATTCCAGCAATAAAAAGTTTGGAAATACCAAACGCCGCGGAGAGAGAATTTTTTTTCCGTCACGATCCCTATATAATCAGCTGTTTGGGGGTTTTCCGGGGAGCGGATTTGGTTCGTAATTTTTTTGCGAGTAGTTGTGTGCTCATAAAATAATTCCAGCAATAAAAAGTTTGGAAATACCAAACGCCGCGGAGAGAGAAATTTTTTTCCGTTACTACCCCTATATAATAAGGTTTTTGGGGGTGTTCCGGGGAGTCGAATTGGTTCCTAATTTTTTTGCTGGTATTTTGTATCTTCAGAAAATAATTCCAGCAATAAAAAGTTTGGAAATACCAAACGCCGCGGAGAGAGAAATTTTTTTCCGTTACTACCCCTATATAATCAGCTTTTTGGTTAGGACAGTTGTTGACATAGCTGAACAGGCACAGCAGGGCAATCATTACTCTCGTAAGACCTGCATAGCCGCAACATTAGATGTTAGGAACGCGTTTAACTCGTTGCGTTGGGAAGATGCTTTCAACACACTAAGAGATAGATTTAGAGTTACCTTAGCGACCGAGTATTGCTTTATGATACAACCGAGGGACGCAGGACTAAAGTAGTGACAGCTGGCGCGGCGCAGATATCGGTACTAGGACCAGACATCTGGAATATAGATTATGACGAAATACTTCGCTTAACGGGGCTACCAGAAGGCGCTAGCCTTGTAGGATACGCTGATGACATCGTGCTAGTCATCACTGTAAAGGACTTGGAAGAGGCTCAGAGAAAGCTAGACGTAGCAATGAGGCATATACTTAACTGGCTCCGGGAACACAGCCTGCAACTCGCCACCCACAAATCCGAGGTAGTACGCGAAAGAGGATACACACTATTGTACCAGTGAGAATCGTAGATGTCACAATAGAGACAAAGAAGGCGGTAAAGTACTTAGGGTTGTGGCTCGATAACAAGCTAAGCTTTTACGAGCACATTAGGCAGGCATCCGAAAAAGCGTCGAAGGTGGCCGCGACTCTGAGCTGGCTGATGGCGAACGTAGGCGGGCCCAAACCAAGTAGACGAATACTACTTATGTCTGTCGTACGCTCAAGATTACTCTACGGAGCGGAGGTGTGGGCAGAAGCCTTAGAGGTTGAGTTCCACCAGACAAAACCGGAGGCGGTCCAACGGCACTGCGCGATTAGGATTGCATGTTCGTATCGAACGGTGACGAAGGAAGCGGGGCTGGTGATCGCGAGGGTTATGCCCCTCAGGCTAATGGCAAAACAACGAAAATTAATTTACGACAACAAGGACCGTATCGGTAAAGTCAACGCGGTCAAAGAAGCTAGAGATATAGTATTGGACGCGTGGCAGCATGACTGGGACTGCGCCAAAAGGGGAGATTGACACGCAGACTGATCGGGCAGATACGGCCGTGGACTGAACGCAAATATGGCGAAGTTAACTATTACATAACGCAGTTCCTCACAGGACACGGGTTCTTCCTTGGCTATCTTCACGAGATGGGTAAAGTACGCAGCCCTGCATGCGTGTACTGTGAGGCGGTTGTCGATGACGCGGAACACACATTTTTTGCATGTAATAGGTGATCGGACGAACGATACGAATTAGAAAACACGACAGGGTGCTTAACACCTGACACTATAGTAAGCGTGATGACCAGGAAGAAAGACAATTGGGACGCATGCGCGTACTTCGTAGAGAAAGTACTGCGAGAGAAAAAAGCCGACGAACACCTTGTAGAATACACTAGAATAAGGGGCCCGAGGTAGATGTAGCTAGCATACTAAACGAAGGTGACTTACACACGCAAAACGTTGGACAGACAACGCAAAAGTAGGAACATTCCCTTAGCGGAACTAGGGACACCGTGCTGAAGTAATCCGAATAGGCTGCCGGCGCGGAGAAACATGTCCAGTATATGGATGGAGGAGTTTAGTGGGTATTCTCGTTCCAGGCTCGTCGACCTAAGCGTAGGCGAAAAGTCTGGAGCGACTGAGCCCCACACACAGGGACTTGGGACCCGCATGTTCCCCCTACGGTGCGTTAATGCATTCTCCAACTCCACGGAAAAAAAATTATTATTATTATTATTATTATTATTATTATTATTATTATTATTATTATTATTATAATGTCTGGGCTTCGGCCATCTTAGCCCGGACTGCAAAGGGCCCGACCGCAGCAAGCGATGCTATCGCTGTGGGGCGGAAGGCCACATGGTCGCAGGATGAAATGCCACCCCGCGTTGCTTCCTGTGTCCAGAACAAGCGGACACACCTGACTCCCGCAACCATGCAGCGGGATCAGGAGCCTGTGGGGCCTTTCGAGAGGGCCTTGCAAATGCCAAGAAAAAATGGCGGTAGTTCTGCAGGGCAATATGCACAGGAGCAGGGCAGCTCAGGACCTCCTGGAACAGATCTGTTTCGAGAAAAACGCTGATATTGTACTAATCAGCGAACAGTATCGAAACAGAGATGGTCCAGGATGATTCGCCGATGACCTGGGCACCGCAGCCATCTGGAACCGTGACCCGCAGAATATCCACATTGCGGGTCATGGCGGCGACTGCGGTTTTGTTTGGGTGAGGCACCAGCAAACGCACTACATAAGCGTATACCTCACTCCAAACCAGACCATCAGCGACATCCAGGCCAAGCTGGAGGGCCTGGAAGATGCATCCCGGAGGATGCATCCCGAGATGCAGGGTGAGCTGATTATCGCCGGGGACTTCAATGCTAAAGCCCCGGAGTGGGGGGAAGCTCGGTCGGACCGTAGGGGCCGGCTGGTTATGGATATGGCCAGTCAGCTAGACCTCGTGGTACTAAATCAAGGTACCACGTCAACCTTCAGTTGACCGGGCTACAGGGAGACCATTATCGACGTCTCCCTGGCAATTGAACGCCTAGCCGTGCGAAGAGTATGAAGGGTTAGTGTTTTAGTGGGTAAGAATCCCACGCACCGCGGGAGTGCGGAACCTCGCGCGGTGTCTCCTGGGCAGGCATGGATATGCGGCCCAGGCGGTCCAGTGGAGCACTTGGTCTACCGGACTGATGCAAGATTTCACTGTTTCCCTCGTAAAAAAAAAAAAAAAAAATTATTATTATTATACATGAATTACAATTACAATTTCAATTTCGCGACGAGCCCACGCGGGGGCGCTGCCCACTGCTAAACAGGCACGATCCCGACTATGAATCAGGATGCATCCTGAGGCTCGGGAGTCGCCTTTGCTATGACATCTTCTCGTAGATGGTCTTTAGTAACCCCGAAGTTTATTAAAGAATAAAGGTCTGTTTCTTTTGTGTGGAAGATAAACGATGATTTTTATTTGACCTCCCCCCACGAGACCTGTCTCGTTTTCGGTTATTCGTCTTCTTATTCTCTTTCCTCCTATCTCATAATCGGGTGGTGCACCTTCGCCAAGGATTATGCAGCGAACGTTACCGCAGTATACTGACGGAGTCAGCAGGACAAGCAAGCCACTCCGACCAACAACAGAAACCACTTGTCCAACCAGCCAACCAGTCAGAGCCGGAGAAAATGGAGCGGCTCAACCATGTTGTCCACCGACTACAACACGTCGTTCCGAACATCCGTACGACGATACAACTACAACTAAAATTAATCTCGTCGATTTTGATCTGCACTTCTCCATTTTTGATCTCGGACTCTAAAAGAGGACGAACTTTTACGTACGGATATGTACCCATGTCAACGGTTAAAATGACCTCCAAAGGTTATACAGAGGTCAAATAACATTTTGAGATCAGGGTCAAGGTCAGTAACGTTGGGCCGGTTTGGCTCCAAAGGCTATCAAAGAGGTTTCTACAAAAAACACGATTTGTCAGTCATTTTGAATCAAAATGTTAGTTGACCTCTATATGACTTTTGGAGGTCACTTTAATCCATGACATAGGTACATATACGTACGTAAAATTTCGTGCTCTTTTAGAATCCAAGGTCAAATTTAGGGGTTCTTATTTGAAAAAATAAAGTTGGCTTCAAATGACCTTGACAGAAGCGGCCAAGGTCAAATTCAAGGTCACCATTGGAATCCTCGTCGAAAATCCTGTCGATCTAGCGGGTCATAAATTTTTTTTTAGGTAGTTGATTCCAAAATCAGTGGGGTTTTGAACATTTCGAACACCCTGTATATGAGTGGCGTTCTTTTAAGTTATGTTATCTGTGAAAAAGAATAGTCAAGGAAAAGTAAAAAGGTTCACCACATCAAAGATTATTAATAGAAGATCAAGACAAGTTTTACCACTGTTCACAAGGTTTTAGATGATCCTATGGATAAAATGACTCTAAACTTGAAATGAGAACTCCTCAATTGTATAATTCGACGGCTCCTATTCACATAATTCTAACTCATAAGCGAGCGCAATACAATTCCAATTCAAAGTCGTGAGCAGTAGACGTCTATCTCAAACAGAGTGCAATACATGTCTAATTCGAAATTCCATGCAATATAATTCCAACTCCATGCACCGTGCATTACAAATCCAACTCTCGACAATGCAATATGATTACAATTCAAAAAGTCGATGCAGTATGATTCTAACTCAGCGCTCCGTGCATTACAAGTCCAACTTAAGAAATGCGCAAAGTACAGGATAATGAGATTTGTCCTTTCGTCGCCAAAATAACAATTTGTCACGAACCATTATTCGTAATTTCTGCTGACTCGATTATTCGTACTATCTGGTTATCTTTTTGTCATTTTACTCAAAACTCAAATAGGCGGAGAAACGAACTTCGCGTAGAAAAGTATCTATACGCACAGACGCACACAATAAGTAGTAGAATTACCCAGTCTTAAGCAGGACAGGGAGGTGAGTTCCAAGTAAAAGGGGCGGAGGTACATAGACGGGCATCAGAAAGCAAGATTCTTATTGAAAATATTCAAACCCCGAATAGCCTGGGGATGCGAGCACGGTGAAGGTGCAGAAGCACGCAAACGGGCGGTAGCAACCCAGATTTTTGTTATATAAATTAGAACCCTAAATAGCCTGGGGATGCGAGCACTACGGAAAAGGTACAGAGGCATGCATACGGAATCGAACAATGATTTTGCTTGTTAAAAGCAATAGCACGAGTAAAAAGCTCGTAAATTAGTTTCAAATGTTTACCAAAACTTTTGTCGTAAAAAAAATTATTCTACTATACATAAGTGAGATCGTAGGTATTTATATTCCCTATCACCAGTAAAAATATTCATTAAAAAAAATGGGATTTTTGATAAAAATGCATTTTTCTAAAAGCTGCATTTTTTACTAAAAACTGCATAACTTATGCATTTTTTTATTTTTATGCAAATATCATGTAAGGCGCTAATCTGAGTAAGATCCCGTATAGCTTACTCAAAAACTTAAAAAACTCGTAAAATGGCAGAGGTTTGAAGATGATCTTGAAAAAGAAAATTTAATAGTTAGGGTTTCGTAAAAAATTTTGCAAACCGAATGTAGATTCGGTGCAATCGAAAAATGAAAAAATACGTGTCAACTCATTTTTAGAGTAGAATTATAACCTGAAATATTAAAGTAATCGACATACTCTAACGGCTCGAATTGAGATGGGTTCGGCCTTAAACATTCTTTTTACATTCACTATATATGTTTTCATAGTCTATTTAATAAATGAATATCGATTTAAAGAAAGCTGTCAAAATCATAAACAAAATATGTGAATTTTAAGAGCTAATAACGTGCATTCTGACGATTAGCTTTAGACAAAAAATCTACATTTTGTAATGATTTAACTATTTTTTAGAGTTCTTTAATTTTTATGTATACTTTCAATTTATTTTCGTCACGTTATTTATGGATATGCACGGTTCTATTTGTAAGTACAATTGTTATTAACCTTATACTTTCTAATTTTAATCACCTACTATTATACAGATTCGTGTAGAGCAAGTGAATATTTAAATAATATAAATGAGAAGACTACATTACTGAATGTTGGGGGTTATAGAATTGATAACAGTTCTCAATACTACAGCAACATCGACTCATTTAAGACAATTACTATAAACAGTAATGAGGGTTCACTTTTATCAGATCAGAAATTTGAAATTACAATAGAACGCATTGCAGAAAAAACAAGTTATTTATTGCAGAGGAGAGTTTAAATAAGATTCAAGGTGATGCTATTATTATATTATGTTAAATAAACTTAATGATGATTCAAAAAATTAACCCGAAAATGATCGTTATAGTTCAGACTCAGATAGCAGTACTATTATGGAAAATAATGATGTTTTCTCTATATCAGATGAAAATGAAAATCAGATAGTACTGAATGATAAGAAAGGAACTGTAACTTTTTCCGAAAATGAAATTGCAATTAATCAACCTACATTAGTTGATCGTGATAGGAAAAGGAAATTTGCGTCGAAAAAGTACCCAACACGGAAAAGATTGCGTTTTCCAGAGAAGTGGGCTAGAAATGTTAAAAAAAAATCAGTGAACATGGGTTACGCCTACATTTCTGCCACGACTAATAAATACATTCCTGCTCGAAGGCTAAAAAGAACTTGCGGACCGGGCTGCAGATTAGCATGCAAACAAAAAGTTTCTGAAGAAACTCGAGTCAACTTTTTGAAAATCCTTATAAATATCGATCTAGGTGAAATAATATTTTATTCAATCCTTATCTAGAAAATTTAAGTAGAAATTTGTGTATTTCAAGCGTAATATCGAAAGATGAGAAAAGTATCCATTTTTTTCTATAGTAGCACAGCTCAAAGTCTCGGACGAAAAGTAGAACAACTCGCGGCGCACGGACGAAAAAAAGCACAACTCGCTCCACGCGGACAAAGAAAACCACAACTCGCTCCACGCTGATAAAAAAAAGCACAACTCGCGGGGCTCGGAGGATAAAATACACAACTCGATAAATACTTACGAGGACTAGCACTATTCATTGCGTTCTTATAGATAGTACACAGTTTGGCATATCATATATAAAAGAGACTCGTAGTATTATTTTAATTAATTAATATTCATTTTTATCACTTTGTATGTGTTCAACTACTATGTATAGGTAACATTTATAGACGCCAAGTACATATATCTTGTGAAACTAAAGATCAGTTGCATTATTTAAGATAAATCTTTGAGCATTTTATATAAAACAAAAGATTAGAACTTCATTTTTTTATACTAAATGCTTATAACTTCGTATAAAATTAAGATATTACTTATGATTTTCACTGGAATACACTTACGTTTACTTGACTATAAGTTGGTTTGAATACTTTCTTTTATTTGAAAGGGATAAGGGTAAGATTTACGCATAGGCACGATTGCCCTACTGCCCAGATTTTTAAATGACTCATGAAATCGAGAAACATGCATATTAGTTTTTTGCCTAGCGGCCCGAAAGTTCGCCTTCGGTTCGGGTGACAATTTACATGCGGTCTGAGGCATTCTTTATTTTCTCCCGTGGTGTGCATACTATTTTTTTTATAACACATGCACGATTTTCTCCATTTTTCGGACTACAAAGAGGTCCTAAAGTGACTTTTTTTTGACCGACTGGAAAAAAATACTTGTTTGCCCAGTGGGAGCAAAAGCATCTTTAGATAGATACTTTTGTAAATACTTTTGCGCCCGCTGCTCTAGAACTGCATAAAATCGCAAAAATTAAACTTGATCCAATATAAATTTGTGCATGCATGTTTTTCATGGTTTCTTTTATTTACAGATGAATCCAAATAATTTTAAGAAAGAAAAGAAAATTGAATGAATTTTTTATATATTTATTAAAGACCATATTAATAACTAACCGATTCGCCTAGATATAAAAATTGCATATGAAAATTAAAACAGCAGTTACTAAGATTTGAAATAAAATCAGTAGGTTTAATAAAAGATTTAGGGATGCTATCGACGTCAGAATGGAATTTCTTCATAGATCAGATAAATAAGGTCTTCAAAGGAATGGATATCTATATATTCCTCTTTGAACATAACTTACCGGTGCCATGAGTGGAAGACAGATACCGGTTAAATAAAGAGTATTATAAATTTGCCATAAGCGGACATAACTGCATAACAAAGACGTACAATAAACTGGCTCACGAGTAATAGTTTATACGGGGTATCCCGATTGCCAAGCACAAAAATTAGTGCGAATTAAGACGAAACTTCCGATGATAATAAGCAACATACCGGCAAGGCCATTTAGTAAAATATTCATTAACATCATGGGCCTGAAGAACCAACGTCGGCGGAGAACCAATGCATACTGACAATTCAAGACAACTCCAGTAAGTATCGCATACTTACTGGTTACCCGTGCGACAGGCAACGGCAGAAGTTATCACTGATTTAACAGAGAAGCCGATCTGTTATTTCGGATCCTCAGTTACCTTAATAATCAGACCAGGACCCTCATTTTATGAACCGAACATTAAAAGAGTTCGCACAGATTTTAAAAATTAATACAGTTTCAACTAGGGCCTATCACCGCAGTCTACCAGTGGCATCTAGAGGATGCATCAAACACATACCAATATTTGAAATTATACTTAAAAGAATGTACAGATTGGGATAGTTTGCTACCGTTGGCACAGCATGTTTACAACACCACCGTGTACGAAGGATCGGGCTAACGCCACATAAGATAGTATTTTGCTAAATCCTGGACATCATCTAGTTTCCTGCCTAGGGAACACTTGTTGACATACAACGAATATATGGCCGACAAATCACAATCGCTCGCCCAGCTACGGATTTTAGCAGCAATGAATTTAAGGCAGGCTAAGTACAAATCGAAATTCTATTATGATCAGCCCTAAAATATACGAGATTGCGGAGAAGAAAAAATGGTTTACATGCTGAAGAAGCCTAAACAGGAAAAACGGACTAGGAATACGTAGGGCGTGTGAGATCCTAGACGTTAACTATGAGACTAACAGCGTGGAAAGAATAAAAGGAGAACACACATGTATCGACCATATAGACATGAATGCATAGCTTTGAACTATCAAAAATAGCACTGGACATAGTAGAAGCACCACAAGATGAGGACGAGACGCTATAACACGCCACCGATGAGGCACGCAGATAATAAAATAAAAACAGACAAGATACCCTTCCGCGAAACCATTTCTTTTTAATTTTTTTTCCGCGGCCCTCGGACGCCATGATACAGTATAAATACCTACCAATGCACTAATTGTTGTTATCTTTCCCGCGGCCCTCGGATGCTGCTCTACAATATAGATAAATAGGTCTGTAGATTTCGTTAAATCTTTTCTACGGCTCAAGGCACACAGTGGGGCAAAAATGACTTTTCGTTCAAATCACTCTAGAGATCTGAATATTCGACAGACATTGATGATTTTTTTTAAGAAAGCTGGAAAAATTGTCTCAAAGTTTCAAGTTGGGGAAACGAAGGCTTCATAACTTATAAAATTGAAAAAGCAGCAGCGTGCGGTCAGGCGCACCCTCCGTGCTGCAACGCATTGTTAATGATGTATTGCCCTAGCGCAGTTTACGTTACACGCGGACATGTGTAATTTTCAACAGTTTTCCCGCCACTAGAGGGACTTACATAATAGATCTGCTTTCCATACTCAAGAAAGCGACTTCAAGGAAAAATGTGTCCAACGAAAAATGTGATCTTCCTTAATATATTTCTCATGAAATACAATAATTAATAAAATTATTATTACAATTGTTTGTCGATAACATTCTACTTATTATGGGTTTCAATCATTGTTTTAATCCTTTTGATGAAACAAAGCATTCACCTCAACTAAGATTAGTTTCAGTAGTGGTGAAAGCTCGTTTTTCGTTTTTGAAAGATAAAGATAAAATATGTGGCTCTTGCAGAAAAAAATTGATTGCCAAGAGCAAAGACGAAAATGAAATTTCGACAAAAGATTGTTCTGAAATAATTTCCAATTCGAAAAAATTGTTTAATGTTAAAAACTTGACAAAAAAAAGAAAAATTGATCTTCATACAATTACTTCCGAAAAATTTGAGCACTCGTAAAGTTGCTGAATTTTCAAATACTTCTCGTTGGCTGGCTACTAAATGTAATTATTAGATAATGATGAATCTCTTTTAGTTGACAAAAGAGGAAACAAGAAATTATCAAGTGATACTCTAAATCAAGTAAAATTGTTTTATGAAAACGATGGTAACAATAGAATTATGTCAGGTTATAAAGACAATAAATTTATAAAAAATGTAGATGGATCGAAGAGCTACATTAAAAAAAGACTTGTTTTGTACAATCTTAGAGAATTATATTTAAAATATAAAGAAATGTATCCGAATTTGAAAATTGGTTTCACTAAATTGGCCGAATGTCGTCCTCAATATTGCGTTTTAGCTGGTGCTACTGGTACTCATTCCGTCTGTGTGTGAATTTACCGTCAAAACGTCAAACTCCTCACGGAAAGAACTTCGGGACTGCAGCGCTCTCTATAGAGACAGGAGCATTACCAAATGAGCGGATTTCTACTACACTTCGAGTGAGAAAGCAACCCTCTCGATTCGGGAGCGCTGCTGCCCCGAATTCGGGACAACAGCAGCCTCGTGCGTTGGGAACACGTGATCGGGATAGCAGCAATCCCAACTCGGGACGGCAGTGCGCCCGAGGTGAGGTCGCTGCATTCCCAAACTCATGAGAGCGCTACGCTCTAAGCGCCCAGAGAGCTGCAGCCCCGATCTTTTTTCCGTGTTGTTAGCCGGGTTATAATGCTCGGGAGTTCTTTTCGATAAAATGGATACTTACAAGGATTGTATATCTGAAATAGTTTGTGAAAATTCAACGATAAAGTGTTATTTAAATGAGTGCCAATATTGTCCTGGTGTTGAATCACTAAAAAAAGATTTTGAATTATTTCTCGAGAGTCTGATGTTAATGAAATTAATTATATTGATGTGGGAATCTGTCGATCTCCCCGAGGCAGCAGGTGTAAGAAATGAAAACCCTTACAACGTGTATGTGCTTTTTTTCACGTTTCGGTGAGCAATGTCACCCTCATCAGAAACTTTAATAAAATATAATAATATAATTTTAGAATTTACACTTCAAGAAACATAAAACATGATTTGTCAATATTATGATAGTTACCAAAGTTAGTTTTCTCACAATGTAATTATTGTCGATTTTCTCCCCCACCGCTTGACCGCGGGGAGGAGAATTTCAACAGTTCCTCTTACATTGGTTTCGGAACTCGTTCTTTTAAGACTTTCATGTCTGTAGTAGATGTGTGTATATATGATTTAGATTTTGTGTGTCTTCTTTTTTATTGACCGATTTTGTCTGTAAATGTATATGTAACATCTCTGAAATTAATCTTTTATTTAAGATTTCCTCTTTATCTAATATATTGTAATTAATGAGTTTAATTTATGGCCTGTTTCGTTTTCATGTAAAATTGTCGCGGAGTCTTCTGATGTTTTGTGTTCATTTATTCTCGTCATTAGTTTTCGTTTTGTTTGTCCTACGTATGTTTCCGGAGAATTATTACAATGAATTCGATAAACCACGTTGTTTTCAAATTCTTTTTTAGATTTATCTTTACCTTTGGTTATGCTATTCTTCATATTGCTATTGATTTTTGGTATGGTTTGAATATTGTATTTTTAAGTGTGGTTTATTCAAAAAATCGGTTTATATAAGGGAGGCTGATGAAATGTTTGTTTTGGTTTCTATTATTATTTGTGTTGGTGTTGTTATTTAATTTGGCGATACGTTTGC
This sequence comes from Torymus aiolomorphi, assembly GCA_036365515.1. NCBI lineage: Eukaryota > Metazoa > Arthropoda > Insecta > Hymenoptera > Torymidae > Torymus > Torymus aiolomorphi. The sequence continues at coordinate 99,676,714 of CM070875.1, read as the reverse complement.
TTATATACTTATTTATGAATTTAGTTGGGTAATTATTTTCTTTCAATAAATTTTTTGCTATGTTTATGTTATCTTTTTGGAATCTAATATCTGCTAATTTAATCGCTCTATCCGTTACATTATATACCATTCCTATTTTTTGAGAGAGTGGATCTTGTGAATAGTAATTTAGGAATCTACCGGAAAAAGTTGGTTTGGTGTACCAATTTGTAATAATCTTTTGGTTTTCTTTTATCAATAGAATGTCGAGAAAACTTATCGAATTTTTTATCTCTATTTCGTGGGTGAATTGTAAACTACTATTATATGAATTAAAAGTATCTAACATTTCATTTAATCCCGAGTTTGGAAATCACGTAATTATGTCATCATAATTATGTCATTAACGGTAGAAAAATATCGGTTTGAAGGCAGTTTTCGTAGGAATTCGTGCAGAACACACGATACCAGGCCGGCTAATACAGATAACATCACACGTAATTTAAACCACTTTTATTTTCAGAGCAAATCGGGTAAAGATAAATTCAACAAACTAATTAAACATTTTAAACAAAAAACATTAAACATCGAGATTCAAGATAATAATATACATTTAGGACACCTTGAAAAACAGTTAAAAAAATCTTTATCGATCCTAAAAAACTTAATACCTATTGAAGTCTTAAGTAATTTAATAAAAAACCAAGAAACACAAAATATAAACCATCGAACGAAATTAAATATAAAACACAATAAGAAATTCAACAATACACGTAACACAATCAAAACAAACCAACTAAATATAAATACGGACAAATGGTTTAAAAATCTCACAGACAAAAATATCCCGAAGAACGTTATAGAAATGGTTGCTCTCGGTCAAAAATTCAATCCCCCATGTGAACTAAATAATCACGTCGTAGTTAATGTCATAAAAGAATTAGAAAACCTATCCAAAACAAAAAATTACCAGAGGACACTGCAAATGAAATTAGAAGCCAACTATTAAATAAAATATCACAACATAGGAACAAAACAAACCACCCAGACCTAACCGATAAAATAGTCGAAAATAAAATGAAAGAAACAAAATTATTTATGAAAAACAATAAGAATATCATGTTCACATACGCGGATAAAGGAAACGCGACAGTTGCAATTTATAGAGACGACTACACATAAAAATGGAATCACTACTATCTGACAAAGAAACATACATAGAAATAGCTAGAAATCCGTTAAACAAATTACAAACCAAAATAAAAACATTCCTATATAATTGGAACGACAATAACTTTTTCAGCAAAAAATACAAAAAAACTCAATTGACACAAACTAATACCACGCTGCCGAAATGCTACCGACTACCTAAAATACATAAAAACAACATCCCATTAAGACCAATAGTATCAACGATAGGCTCACCAACTTATTTCTTATCAAAAGAACTTTTTTCCATCTTCCAAAATAGTGTGAACAGACCAAAATTATACGTAAAAAACAGTCTAGATCTGATAGAGAAATTAAAAAATATCACCATCCCGCCTAACTACACTCTTATTAGCCTGGACGTGACATCTCTATATACAAACATTAGTAAACAGTTATTAAAGCAAAACATTGAAAAACGTTATTTTCAAATTTCAAGAAACACAACAATCCCATTAAACGAAATTTTAAATGCATGTGACCTTCTGATGGATAATACTTATTTTCAATTTAATAATAAATATTAAAAACAATCATTCGGTACACCAATGGCATCACCGATATCCGGTTTATTCGCAGATTTAGTTATGGATGACTTAGAATCCGAATGCCTAGGAAAACTCTCCTTCAAACCGATATTTTTCTACCGTTACGTTGATGACATAATTACGTGTATTCCAAACTCAGGATTAAATGAAATGTTAGATACTTTTAATTCATATAATAGTAGATTACAATTCACCCATGAAATAGAGACAAAAAATTCGATAAGTTTTCGCGACATTCTATTGATAAAAGAAAACCAAAAGATTATTACAAATTGGTACACCAAACCAACTTTTTCCGGTAGATTCCTAAATTACCATTCACATCTACTCTCTCAAAAAGTAGCAATGGTATATAATGTAACGGATAGAGCGATTAAAGTAGCAGATATTAGATTCCAAAAAGATAACTTAAACATAGCAAAAAATTTATTGAAAGAAAATAATTACCCAACTAAATTCATAAATAAGTATATCAGCAAACATATCGCCAAATTAAAAAACAACACCAACACGAATAATAATAGAAACCAAAACAAACATTTCATCAGCCTTTCTTATATAAACCGGTTTTTTGAACAAACTTCATCCACACTTAAAAAATACAATATTCAAACCATACCAAAAATCAATAGCAATATGAAGAATATCATAACCAAAGGTAAAGATAAATCTAAAAAAGAATTTGAAAACAACGTAGTTTATAGAATTCATTGTAATAATTCTCCGGAAACATACGTAGGACAAACAAAACGAAAACTAATGACGAGAATAAATGAACACAAAACATCAGAAGACTCCGCAACAATTTTACATGAAAACGAAACAGGCCATAAATTAAACTCATTAATTACAATATATTAGATAAAGAGGAAAACTTAAATAAAAGATTAATTTCAGAGATGTTACATATACATTTATAGAAAAAATCGGTCAATAAAAAAGAAGACACACAAAATCTAAATCATATATACACACATCTACTACAGACATGTAAAAGAAAATAACGACACACACTCACACCTATGAAATCAAAACAGCATACACACCTGACACCCAGCCTACTGTTTGTAAACATTTATTTCGGAAATACGTGCTCTAGCATTTCCTATATAAATTGAATCAATATTAAAGGCTTAAAAGAACGAGTTCCGAAACCAATGTAAGAGGAACTGTTGAAATTCTCCTCCCCGCAGTCAAGCGGTGGGGGAGAAAATCGACAAAAATTACATTGTGAGAAAACTAACTTTGGTAACTATCATAATATCGACAAATCATTTTTTATGTTTCTTGAAGTGTAAATTCTAAAATTATATTATATTAAAGTTTCTGATGAGGGTGACATTGCTCACCAAAACGTCAAAAAAAGCATACACACGTTGTAAGGCTTTTCATTTCTTACACCTGCTGCCTCGGGAAGATCGACAGATTCCCACATCAATGTAATCACAATAACCGAGGGATAAATTCATACGATAACACACACCGTGTTATTACATCAATATTAATGAAATTAAGTATCAAATATGGGAAGCGACTGATAGATCGACATTATAAACTCAAACTGTTTCTAATTTTAAATTTATTGACATCTTGTTTCCTCTTTTACATAAACTTAAGACTCATTCTTTGATTTTCAAACAGCAATATTCTTATTTTCAAACCTTGAGGGAATCCTTATCCAAAGGAGAATTAATTTCTTTAGATTTTTCAGAAAACTGCTTTTATTGCCCAAGATGCAGCTCAATCATTCCATTACAACAATGATCAATGTAGTTTAGCAACCGTCGTCGTTTATGATAAAGGATCAGACAAAAATCAAACACAAAAGCATAGTAGTTTTTTTAGACAATTTATGTCATGATGCCATCCAAGAAACTATAATCAATTACCTCAAAAATTCTTTTGATTCCTCGAAAAAAGTTATTCATTTCACCGATGGGGCTGCTCAACATTTAAAAAATAAACAACTTCCAGAATTTGATTCATCATTATCAAGATTTTTCTGTTGAAGCAGAGTGGCACTTACATGCGACTGCGCACGGAAAAAATGCATGCGATGGTATTGGTGCTTCTGTGCAAAACAACGCCAAACGAGCAAGTTTACGTAAATTATCTGATAATTACATTTTAACACCGCAAAATCTTTACGATTGGGCGACTAAGTGCTTTAAAAATATTCTTTGCTTTTTTTCATCAAAAAATACAAATATTTAGCAACTAAACTAAAATTAAAACAAAGATTGGAATTAGCAAACAATGCCTGAAACTGTCATTCCATTGCGTTAAATTGCTACCAGATACTAAAAGACTAGAGTTAAAACGACTTTCATCATCAGAAACTTTCGAATTATATCCACCTATTAAACAAGTCAAAGCATGTAAAGATCAGAGGAAAAAAAACAACTATCAAGAAAAGACCTCAGATATAAATTTAAATAGAAAATAAAAAAATTAAGAACTAAACAAAAAATTAACATGATTTTAGAATTTAAATATGTGGACTTTTATAAAATATACTGTAGAAAATTGATTATGTGATATATTTTACGTATAAAACAACGAGAGAGTGCAATGCGCGGAGTGCGTCCGGCCGCACGCCACTGTCTTATCAATTTTATAACTTATGAAGCCTTCATTTACCCAACTTCAAACTTTAGGGCAGCTTAAGACTTGTACTTCCGAATGGTAACATTCACTTTGAAAAAAAAATGGGCATACATTGAGAAAAATGGCTCTGAACTTTCAACTTGAATTTCCGAATAGAAAAAAGTGTTTCGGAGAAAAAACAATAGCACCATTGGAAAGAGGAGGAAAAAATAGATCAATATGTCTTTTGTTTTTTTTTTTTTCGAGAGAGACTCAGCGTATGATTATGTGCGACTTCAAGAAAGTGCGATTAACGCGAAAAAGGTGCCACGTGCACCCGCTGGACGGTTTCTGGAAGACGCTCTGACATATATGGGTAATTTCAACTACCTTCTTAAAAACGCTGGGCGGGGGCTTAGTCAATTTTGCCGGTGATTTTTTTTATGAAAGTATATAGCAAAATATAGCCCCAAATCAATTTTTAGCTCGTTAAGTACTGTACAGCATTAAGGCCAAAAAATTGCTGTTTTCAAAAAATTCTACCAGGTTACAATTTCGTTCAATTTCAATATTCAAAAAAAATTCTGCTTTGTTTTTGCGCCAACTTTAAAAAAAAAAATTAGTTGATTTCACCAGAATTTCATACAAAATTACATACCTCCTCTACAGAGCTGAATATAAACGTAAAATTCTGTGTTTTTTAGGTTGTATTTCAATGTCCACTATTAACGAATTTTAACATTCACAAAAAGAAATTATAGCTTTGGATCAAACGAAAAGAATGCGAGCTGAAAAATTAAAATCCTTTCATAATTCTGGCAGGCACATAAAGTTCATTTTGAAGTCAGGCAAGTTAGGTATTAAAAGATAACCATCCAGGGCAACAGCGAATCATATTGTGTTTTAAAAATTACTTCAGCGCGTGCTCCATGTACTTATTTATTTATTTTATATATTTATTTATCCAGATTAATTTCATGTACATAATTCTATAGAGGTAGACATAGTTACCTGTACATAGACTAGAGGATACATTAGAATAATAACTTTGTCACGGCCTACCGTACCGATGTCGGTAATTAGTAAGTTCATGGTAGCGAACGCTAGATGGCGCGTCGATGCAGAATTGGAGCTACATCGACGACACGTCAAGCGAGCTGGCGCACAGCGGGGAATTTTGCATTTTTTTTTCAATATCAAATATCTTTGTAACCGAAAGGGCTACAGGGACGTTCAAAAAACAAAAAATTTGAAAACATGTAATTTACGTGGTATCACCTAAAAAAAAAACCGCTGACAATTCATTGGCACGTAGCTTCCTCGAACAGAATTTCTTGATCCCTTTTATCAACTAACTATACTAATAATTATGATTATTTTTCCCTATTTAGTTTTTATATTTCTATATTTCTATAAATATTATTTATAAATTTCTTAATAAATATTTACGTGTTATAATTGAGAGCAATACTTAACCCATTAACGCCCAAATTGAGGGTATTCACATGATCAAAATTGATCGATTGCCAACAACGCTAGGGTAATGGAAACCTTGCAAAAATTCATACCCGACTATTTTCAAGGATGCTCTTTCAGATTTTGTCACTTTGAGAGCATAAAAAATTGATTTTCCCAAAAAATTTTCCAATTTAAATGAAAATTCTGAAAAATTTTAGGGTAATTTTTTGGAAAAAGTAACTTTTTCAAATCCTTATACCACCTGAATCATCTTGTTTTCAGCAGAAGCCGTGCAATTTTTACATGTACTTTAAAATCCTGTACTTTGAAAAAATCGATTTTCATGAATATTTTCAAAATGGTGGCTGTAAAAGGGTAAGATATTGAGTAACATCGGAAAAACGGGCTGAAACGGTTTTCTCTTGATTTTTTAAGCGGATCATTGAATATAGTGTACGACAGGTAGTCCGTCGACCATCTCTGCCAGAAGTGCTGGGCCAGCTAGCTGATTAAGAGCCAGCGCTTTCCTGCTGGGACGTTGTCGTTGGTGACATCTCCTTCAGGAACTATAAAAGACGAACGCTGTATAAGGAAATGTGATGATGGTGATAAAAATTCTAGATCAGAAGGATCGTCCGTGAGAGCAGTTAGAGGCCTCGAGTTAAGGCATGCTTCAACTCTGCACATAAGAGTCGCAAGCTCCGAAAAAGTGAGAAATTGATCTCCAATGATGCGGCGTAAATGATGCTTAGCCGATTTAACTGCGGCTTCCTAAATGCCACCAAAACGAGGTGCACTGGGAGGATTGAAGTGCCACGACGTAGCTTCTTGAGCGAGATACTTAATAATTGAAGACAAAAATGAAGAAGAAGCGTCAACCATTTGTCTCAGTTGAGAGTCAGCACCAACAAAGTTTGTACCTTGATCAGAGTATAAGTCTCTACAATGACCTCTACGAGCGGTGAATCGATGAAAAGCTACGATAAATGCTTCACTGGAATAATCCTCCACTACTTCTATGTGGACGGCTCTAGTAGCCATGCAGATGAATATAGCAATATACCCCTTCATTGTGCCTTTACCTCTAGTTTTTGTAAGTCGAACTTTGATAGGACCGGCGTAATCGACACCTGACCGCTCAAAGGGCGATGAAGGGCGCACGCGTGACTTGGGTAGCTCGCCCATTAATTGAGTAGGCACTTGGGCAGCATGGCATGAGCATGTGAGGCAAGCTCTGATGACTTTCTCAACCGCGGATCGTCCTTTCACTATCCAGTACTGACGTCTGATTGTGGCAAGCGTTAATTGAGTGCCACCATGAAGAGTGCGATGATGAGCATCCCTAATTAATAAAGTTGTAAAGTGACAATCAGAAGGTAAGATAAGTGGATGCTTAGCATCTTCTTCGAGAAAAGAGTGAGAAAGACGACCGCCCACCCTGAGCAAATGATTTTGTATCATGGGGTTTAACGATAAAAGAGTACTTTTCGTCGCTAGTTTACTTTTTCTCTGTAACTGTTGGAATTCAAGTTCGAAATACGCTGTTTAAACTGGATATATAAGACAAAGTCTGGTGTTCTCAATCTCATTAGCACTTATCTCCTTAGAATACGGAGTGTGATGGCATAGTAGGGATTGAAGAACAGTACGAAAACTAACAACCGAAGTTGAAGTTGCTTTACGTTCAGCTTTCGTGCAGATTCTGTAGATGAATCTAAAACAGTACGACGCTAGTCGATATAACTTATTTAACGACGAATATTTGTTAATAAGGCTCCAAATGTCTAGAGTACTCTCGACAGAATTTGGTGTGCCCTTACTAGCGACTAGAGTGTGACTAGGTTGAAGATTAAGACTATTAACGGTAAAATTGAGCTCGTCATGAGACCTCGACCAAGGTTCATAGCTATCAGAGAGCCAAACAGGACCTTTCCACCACAGACTTTGCGAGGTTAGCTTTGAGGGCTCAATACCTCGTGATATGACATCGGCGGGGTTGTCAGCTGATCGCACATGATGTCAATATGCGTCAGATAGTAGAGTGTGAATTTCTGAACACCTATTAGCCACAAAAACACCCCATCTTGGAGGGTGGTCTTTCAGCCAAAAAAGCACATCCGCTGAATCAGACCAAAGGTGAACACTTTCAACCTTTATTGGGAAAGATTCCATAAACGTTTGAACAAGACGTGCAAGTAGCAACGCAGCGCAAAGTTCTAAACGAGATATGCTTAGCGTCTTAAGTGGAGCTACTCGCGTTTTAGCCACTTGAAGAGTGACGAGCACTTCTTGTGTACGGATTAAGCGCAGATAGACTACTGCACCATACGCAAACTTAGATGCGTCTGCGAATCCGTGGATTTCTAGAAGTTCGCATTGTAGAGTGTATCCACTCCAGCGAGGAATTCTGATGTGACTTATATGTTGAAGATCTTGCAAGCAAGACTGCCATCGATTGGAGATGTCGAGAGGAAGTTCTTCATATCAACTAACCTTAAGAATCCACAGAGACTGCATAATAATCTTTGCGGTTATTACAACAGGAGCCAACCATCCCATGGGATCGAAGATTCGAGCGATTCTTGAAAGAATGGTGCGTTTTGTAAAAGACGAGTCAGAAGAAGCATCTTCGATATGAAAACTAAAGTAGTCTGTGTTAGGTTGCCAATCTATACCTAGAATTGATACAGATGTTTCGGAGGCAAATAAAGCGATTGAATCTGCAGCTAACATATTAGAAGGTAGAGAAGAGAGTACTTTAGCATTATTTGAAGTCCACTTGCGGAGATTAAGATGACCTTGTTTAAAGAGTTGAATTAACTCATCCTGTTTAAGTAAAGCTTCTTCTTCTTTTATCGAATGGGAACCACATAGCACATTATCAGAATACATTTCTGAGCGAACAGCTTCAGCTGCGATCGGATAAGTTTGGCCATAACCTTCGGCTAGTCTCAAGAGTGTGCGTATGGCTAGAAACGGCGAACAGGCCAATCCATATGTCACTGTGGTTAGTCGAACTTAATGGGTTAAACTTTAATGGGTTCACTCTTGTTAAAACGCCATAAAATCGACTGAAAAGGTTGATCACATTGTTCGACACCAATTTGTGTGAACATTTTTTCCACGTCAGCTGAAAGTGCGATCTTATACCTACGCCAGGCCCAGATCAAAGCGACGGGATTCTGAAGAAGATTGGATCGAACGTGTAGAAGATCGTTGAACGAGACCCCGTTTTGGTTTTACTCGAACCATTAAACACAGTACGTAATTTGGTAGTGGTACTGGTTTTCTTCCACACACCATGATGTGGTAAGAAGGCTTATCTTTTATTAGACAACGAATCGAAATTCGAGGAGAGTGACATATGACCTAGGTCAATGTACTCTTTCATAAACTCTGTATAGGCTATTTTGAGTTTCTCGTCTTTAGCGAAGTTTGCTTCGAGACGATTGAGTGCGCGTAGTGCGGCAGAATGAGAATTTTCCAGTTGAACAGAACTCAACTGATCTCGACTTTTCTAACGTAGACTTACTATATATTGCCCTGTTTGATCTTGACGAGTAGTTCTTTGATACAACTCCTCGCATGCTTGTTCATCAGGCGAGTAAGATTTTTTATCTACTGATATTTCCTCCGCCCTCCAAAAATCTTGTACGAGCTCCAATAGTTTGGCTTCATGTTCACATTCGCTAGAGCAATGAAGAGATAAAGAGTTTGGCCCGCTTTCTGGGGGTGACGACGCGAGATCGCCAGTAAGGAGCCATCCAAGTTTAGAACTTAGTGCTATCGGCTGAAGGCTTTGGCCCTTAACTATTTGGCTTTCAATGATTTGCTTTCAATATCGATGCGTGAAGGTTCGAGATACATGGGGTCTGCTAGCTGCAGCCCTCTTAAGTATTCGAGATTAGAGATAGTACCTACGAGGGGGGAGGGGGGGCTTATAAGAAGACAGTCTTGGCAAGACTATAGAATCAACTTCTTGAGAATAAGTTGAATCAAATGAGATTGTATAGAAAGACAAGCAACCTTAGAAGACACGGCAGCTGTCTTTTCACCTATACCTTGAATGTGCGTGTGACTGGTTCTACAATTTAAAGAAAGTAAGTTACACAAAGTCTGTGTAACAAGTGAGATTTGAGATCCAGGATCGATCAGCGCACGAACTTGAATTTTGGTTCCGTTAGGACCAAGGGCGTTAACCCTAGCGGTTGCTAAAAGTACTCCTGTACATTTAGTACCCACTCCACTATTAAGGGAGGCTGCTTGAGAAGCAGATTGAATATCGTTAGGGACGACAACAATGCCACAATTTGAGCTTGAAGAATCTGTAACTGAGGCTGTTCGAACAGGTGTTGACGAATTATCCGATAGATTATGCGAATAACCATCAACGTGTACTAAAGTATGATGCTTAGCTTTGCAAACAAAGCATCGATACGAGGAAGGACAATTCTTTATGGGGTGCTTACCTAAACAATTAAAACAAAGATTGTACGACTTAAGAAAGTCTTTCCTCTCCTGGTTCGTCTTATTGATGAATTGTTCACACCGATTTAAGTAATGCGGCTCATTACATAGCAAACATTTCCTTTTTTGTTGATTTTTCGCGTTTTGAGGCGACGCTTGATGAGAATAAGCCGAGTGAGCATTGTCTTGCTCTGGTTTTCGAGATTTTGAATTAGATGACTGAGTTTTCGGGTTATTGTTCGAAGACGATTTAGTGCCAGCCTCGATGGCCTCTAGAGTGAGGGTTTGACTTCGAAGAAAGGCTTGAAGTTGTTCCAATGTAGGTGAATCAACACTATCACCAAGATGTCTTTCCCATTCTTTACGAGTATTCAAATCAAGCTGCTTAAGCGAGAAATGTACCACCAGATCACTACCTAAAGAATCCGCTCTATGAAGGGATGTTAGACTAGCTACAGGGTTGTAAAGTTTCCTGTAAATACGTATAATTTCCGAGGTAGAGTCTGTCATCATGAGTTGACTGACAAGATTTCTGAAATGTGAGAGCCAACAATACGACGTTGATTTTCGTAATATTCAATTAAAGTTGTCCAGGCTCGTTCATAATTATCACCCGAAACGGGAAGAGATTTAATTTTCTCAAGTGCCTCACCTGTAAAGTGAGTGCGAAGATAATGCAATTTCATAACAGGCGATAAGCCCTCACGACGATGAATGACGGCGCGAAAGACGTCCCTAAAATTTTCCCAATCAGAGAATTTACCTGAAAATTTTGGTAAATCTATCTTAGGCAGTGATTGAAATGAAACGTTAGTGGAATGAGCAGGGCTTGGAATCACTGGCGCAGCATTCGAGTTAGAAGAGCCTTGAGCAGCATCTCTAGTTTCAAAAGTTTTTAAGAAATCAAGAAAATCTCCTCTGCGGACATAAAAGCTATCCTCAACCAGATCACAGAGATTAGTTCTAAAATAGACATGACTTTTATCAAGATCCTTAATGAGCAGGATTTTCTCGTGATTTAACCGAAAGGTCGTATAATTTCCTTCAAATTCGGTTAGACATGATTTTGCATAACCTTTCGTCAAGTTATCTTTACCCTTAGATTTGAAATTTTGAAAAGAATTTGCAATTTTAGCTTGGAGCGACATCTGCTTATGATGTAATTCCTCCATTTTGAAATCAAAGTAATTTGACTAGCAACCAATTTGACTATTTGAACTGAAGAAGTAAAACTTTTGAGATCAATAAGGAAGCGACTAGTGACGAATTTGACTACTTAACGTAAGTATTGCGTTAACTATGTTTACCCACTCGAAAGTAGAGTAACCATTAGTGAAAATTGTTACAATTAAGTCTGAACCTAGGTTATAATACTTATGCGTTTATGAACGTGACGATGCGCTTGAAGATGCAACGTAGGGCGCGTCTGCTAACGTTCCCACGGTGATTCAACTGTTGATCAGTGTTCACTGCTCGAAGAGAAGTAACTGCCAGCGTTAAATTCAGCAACCCCTGCAGCGTGTAATCAGCAACTGAATCAGGAAGGGTATCCAAATGTAGATAAGTAGCCGAAGTTGAGTCGCGATGTTGCATCCGCAGGCAGCAGTAAAACTGCAAGGTCCAATAATATAAGTATTTGCTAAGTCGAAAATTGCATTCAATTTTCACAAGATTAGTTAAATATTACAATTAAAATTATATAAACTCAAACTCAATTAAGTTGTATTAATCTCAAATTAATTTACTCAATTTTAATTAAAATAACATTGACTAAATAAAGACCAATAAATTTTCATTAAATAGAAAAGATGCACTAGTTTGACTATACGATAGCTGCAGTTTTTAATTTAACCAAATTGGAACGATACTTGTGTCCAAGTATTAGGACGTTCAATGTATCCGTTCGCTTCCTGGAGCAGTCCGTGGATGGACTGGAGTAGACCCGTGGCGCGCACTCCACGTGGCTAGTCCTTGGTTGGACTTGTGTGAACCCCGTAGCGCAAGCTGCATGCGAGTACTCCTTGACTTGACTTGTGTGGACCCCGTAGCGTGTACGCTGCATGCGGGTGGTTCGTGAATTGAGAGGCGTGAACCCCGCTTCGACTCGTTGCACTAGCCGGCAACGATTAAATGATCATCGTACGATCGCGATGATTCTAGAGCTGGTTTACAACGCACGCTCTTCTATAGAAATTGCCACTTGTTGCTCTTGACTCCAACAAGATGGCTGCCGATCACCGTACGAACGCGGTGATTCTAGAGCTGGCTTTACAGCGTACGCTCTGGGCGACGTCTTGGAGTCGCTAACGACGCACTCCAAGGCGTTTAGAACTGAGGGAAATAGCAATTGAATGTGCTATTTCTCATAGGAAGCCTTAGGGAATGGCTTCCGAGTGCGGGCGACGGCGTTGAACGAAAGAGAGAGACATCAACGTGCGCGCGAAGTTAGCAAGCGAGCAAGCTAACTTTAATCGGCACTCACGACCACGAGCACTTTGATGCGTACCTGGAAGAGAAGAAACTAATCCTACGCCACTCGAAAGTAGACGTATGACGTAGAGATGAAGGTTCTCGTACTGTAGCCATGCTGCAGATGTCCTGCCACGATCCGGCTCGAAGGACCAAATGTTTAGTGTGATGATGAATGGGATCGTGGACTGGAGAGGTTCAATAATTGAAGGCGGTTCGTCTGTACATGAGTTGGCTTTATTAAAGCGCCGTTGTGCCTCTGTAGGCGTACAGGTGTTGCTGTCTCTCTTGCCGTCGCGAGCTGAACTGAGCCGGCCGGCACTGCGATTATATGCTGAAAAAGCATACGGAAATTGTATATCAACCTTACTCTTTTCATCTTTGCTGTAGCGTTTCATTGAAGTCAACGGTGTTATGCTTGCTGCTGTGGAAAGAATAGATACTTGTTTGGAATCTTTTATTGTTATGAAATTGGTACCACTTTTTGTATCATATTTAGATTCATACGTAACTCTTGTAGTATTTTTATCAAAATTTATTTTTTCTGGAGTACGATTTTTTCTTAATATACCGGTAGCTTTCAATCCCAATTTTTTTAGATGAATCAGTAGGTCGGCGGAGCCAAACAGATTGTCCATATATACATGATATTTATTCAAATTTCGGTACGAAATACCAGTGAGGAGAGGTTGCAGCATTCGTACAACCACTCGACTTCCTAGTGCAATTTTAGATAGATCTCCTTTTTCTGAGTTTTTACCACAGTAAATTTCGAATTCAAATAAATATCCATTTGATCCCCAAAGCGCCCAAATTTTGATACCATAACGGGTTGGTTTCGTTTTGATAAATTGCTTGATAGACAATTTGCCAAAAAATTTGTCCATCATTTTATCTATCGAAAGGGCAGAAGAAAATATCCCAAATCGTAGTAAGTTTTTTTCTAAAAAAATCTACAATTTTCTGAACTCTCCACACTTCATTGATCGGGTCGTTGACTTCAGGCTTAGAAAATTTCAATTTCGACTTTATATTCTCAAAATTATTGCGGCTCATAGCCGATGCAACAGGAACCGAATGTAAAAGAGGATCATTACTCCAATAATCTCTTTGAGATAATCTTCTATTGAAAGATGAAAATATTATTATCCCAATAAACACATTCAATTTCAGAACAAAAAAATAATTCAAACAATTCAGTAAAAGATTTCGACTGAATAAATTTGTTATCCTTATCAGATAAAAATAAATCGTCCTCTAAAATGTCATATTTCTTTTCGCCCGGTATCCAGTTATAAACATAATTTCCCTCAAGTTTTTTTTGGAGTACTATTGTACTCTGAAGATATACGAACATAAGATTTTTCTGGAGAGAAAAGATCGTCTCCGTCACCATTATTAGATTCATCTGCACCAGAATCGATATCTGATTCTTCTGAATTTATTTCTGGGTTTGAATCACTCACATCAGAATCTCCTGAATAATCAGGATCCGGAATAAATGCTGCATTATTCCTTTCATCAATCTCAAAGGTGCGATGATTTTTATTCCTTATTGATGATTTTTAGCACCTGAGACCGTAGGTGCACATTGAAAACTGCGTTTTGACATAACAAGAGAATAATCTGAAAATACTCAGAAAAAAAATAGTGCATGTTGCGGGCAAAACGACCTCCAATTTATATATTTTGTATCACTACTTACTAATGCAAGTGCTTGTGCGGTGTTATCGCGATCTAACTGCAGGATTCTATTAATGAAGTTTATAAGCTAAACTCTAAAGACATTTGTGCATAAGTGCGGGAGAATGTGTATTATTTATTTATAATAAATATAATATTTATATTATATATTATTACGTATAAGATATAAAGACTTATATGGGAGCCTCCAGCAGAAACGGGCCACCGAGCGCGCGCGGTGTCTTTTTTCGCGTAAAAGGCGCTCTGTATAACTCGTTCATAATCGTATGCTGCGTCTTTGAAAAAAAAAAACCAAGGACCTATATCGATAGATTTTTTCCTGCTCTTTCCAATGGTGCCATTGTTTTTATTGCGAAACGCTTTCTTCCGGACGAAAACTCGAGTTGAATATTGAAAGCCATTTTTCTCAAAGTATATCATGTTTTTTTTCAAAATAAACTACACCATTGGAAAGTACAACTCTTAAGCTTCAAAACCCTATCTTGGAGAAGTTGGAGAAATAAAGGGTTTAAAAGTAACAACATGAAAAAGACAGCGCCGAGGGTGCGCGCGAGCCCCTCGCGCCCGTGCGTACGGCACGTTTAAGTGCACGCTCTATTCAATTCGCTAATAATCGTGTACCAAGTCTCTGAAAAAAGAACTAAGGACATATATCGATAGATTTTTTCCTGCTCTTTCCAATGGTGCTATTATTTTTATTCCGAAATGCTTCCGAAAGGTAATATTGTTATGCCAGATTAAACAATCTATAAGGTTATTTTAAATTTCTGTTTCACTGCTTTCAGTGCGTTCATGGATATTTTTATGTTTAATATATTATGTTCTTCAAATTTTGTTATATAAATGAACAAAATTCATTGTAATATTATACTAACTGTTACAACTAGATCCACAAAATTATGTCCACGCATTCGCATTGTAAGTTACAAAACATTTTATATTTACAAAAAAGAAAGGGCGAAATAGCACATCGCGTGTATTAATCCGCCCTTGAGCATAGCGTAAAAAGTTCGGGCAGCCGCTGTCTTTTTGATCTTACTATTTTTGAACTTTTCATGTTTCAACTTAAAAATATAATATTTTATAGTTTAAGACTTGTACTTTTGAAGAATATAATTCATTTTAAAGAAAAGACTGATATTTTATTGAAAAAATAGAGTTTAAACATTAAAATGGAATTTTCAATTAAAAGGAAGCATTTCGGAATAAAAATTATAGCACCATTGGAAAGAGCAGGGAAAAATCTATCGATATATTTCCTTAGTTCTTTTTTTAGAGACTTGGTACACGATTATTAGCGAATTGAATAGAGCGTGCACTTAAACGTGCCGTACGCACGGGCGCGAGGGGCCCGCGCGGACCCTCGGCGTTGTCTTTTTCATGTTGTTACTTTTAAACCCTTTATTTCTCCAACTTCTCCAAGATAGGGTTTTGAAGCTTAAGAGTTGTACTTTCCAATGGTGTTGTTTATTTTGAAAAAAAAACATGATATACTTTGAGAAAAATGGCTTTCAATATTCAACTCGAGTTTTCGTCCGGAAGAACGCGTTTCGCAATAAAAACAATAGCGCAATTAGAAAGAGCAGAAAAAAATCTATCGATATAGGTCCTTGGTTTTTTTTTCGAAGACGCAGCATACGATTATGAGCGAGTTAAACAGAGCGCCTTTTACGCGAAAAAAGGCACCGCGCGCGCTCGGTGGCCCGTTTCTGCTGGACGCTCCCATATATGATATACACATTTATAATATATATATTTGTTATTGCTTTGTAATTGCTTCTTATATTTTATATCAATTAAATTATATTATTATTATTGTTATTATTATTATCATCATTATTTTATAATTGTTATATACATTATATATTTATATTTATACTTATTATACATACGCTTACATTTATTTGTACTTTACATTGTATATTTTCTGTATATAATACAAACCGATTTTTGATCAACCATGTTGAATCTTACTTGGCTGATTGCCTAAATCCGATATTAGATTCGTAATCAGCGATCTCAAATACCCTTTAGACCAAATTTTAGCGCGAAAAAACGCTATTTTCAGATTTACGTCCGCCATCTTGGATCCGCCAGTTTGAATTTTTAAAATCTGATTTCAGATTCGTGTTCAGAATCATCGAAAACCTTATGGACCAAATTTTTACGTCATACCACGGTTTTTTTTCAGTTTTTCTTCCCCCATCATGAATCCACCATTTTGAATTTGGGAGATATAACCTCAAATGTTGTACGGGAGTCACTAATGAATGATTACACACAACGTTTAATACTATATTCAACGATTCACTTAAAAAATCATGAGAAAACCATTTCAGCCCGTTTTTTCAATGTCACGCAAAATCTTACATTTTTTCAGTCGCCATTTTGAAAATATTGATGAAAATCGATTTTTTTAAAGTACAGGATTTTAAAGTACATGTAAAAATTGCACGACTTCTGCTGAAAACAAGACGATTCAAGTGGTATAAGGATTTGAAAAAGTTACTTTTTCCAAAAGACTACCCTAATATTTTTCAGAATTTTCATTTAAATTGGAAAATTTTTTGGGAAAATCAATTTTTATGCTCTCAAAGTGACAAAATCTGAAAGAGCATCCTTGAAAATAGTCGGGTATGAATTTTCGCAAGGTTTCCATTATCCTAGCGTTGTTGGTAATCGATCAATTATGATCATGTGAAAACCCTCAATTTGGGCGTTAATGGGTTAATTATCTATCCTCGAACCGAGTTAATTTTTATAGGTTAAGAGGGTTCGAAAGTCGATCAAAACTTTAAATTTCGCGTCATAATCCATCAGCGGACAAAAAACAACTCTCTTGCTTATAAAAAATAATAAAAATATGTTGTGTATGGTTTGCTGAAAAACAAAAAACAATCATATCAGAACAATATTTTTTATAAAATAATTTTTTAACAAAAATAATTTCAAATTGCTAGCTACTACCATTTACAAGATATAATCTCGAAATAAAACATTTTTTCAATACCAAAATTTTGTGAATAAAGCATCCTCTATTATATTAAGATGATGTTTCCTCACTTTTTTTTTTCCTAATCCATCCTTTCAATTTTCATCAATTTTTGGACAATTTTTGGACAATTTTTGGACAAAAATATCTGTTATAATATCACCGTGTGATAAAATTTCATTTGGAATATTAATAACTTCATTATTTATTTCGAACTCGGTTTTAAAAACGCCATCACCAATATTTAATAGCCATTGCTTAAACTCTCTATTATTATCTTTAATGCGTTTAGTATTTTTTAAACACATATTTTCAAACTTAACCCATAACTTACTGTTTTTAATACAATTATCTATAATTATTGTTCGATTACCATGACGAACAACAGGTAACGTTTGACGGAAATTTCTGGAAACTACCACCAAAATTTTTACCACCAAAAGCGTCCTTGTTGCTGCATAAATCTTTAAATAAACGATCAGCTGCTTCAAAAGCATACTTCGAAGTCCTTGTAATTTCATCCCATATAATAACATGTACATTTTTGAGAAATACTCCATTGTTAGTATTAGGATATACCTATATTACATGTAGTTTGTTCATGAATGATGAAAGGTAATTTAAATGCTGTATGTACGGTTTTACCATCTTCTAATAAATTAGCTGTTATACCTGTCCGTGCTAAAGGAAGAACTTTATTTTATTATCTTTGAAATAAGGAATTAATGTATTGAGAATATAGCTTTTACCACTTCCACCAGGGCCATCTATGAAAAAACATTTATTTTCATTCCTATTAACAGCATTTAATATAGTGTTAAAAATGATACTTTATGCATTTGTGAATGTGTTTATTCTATCATTTATTGTATATTCTGAAATGCTTTATTAAAATGATCTACAACGTTATCATTATAGTTGTCAACAGTAATATCTAAAGAAGACAAATTGAAATCTGTTAAAGAATAACCGTTTACTTTTAAAATACCATTAATGATTTTAAGTGCGGAATGTTCACCTAACTTCATTTACTGTTGGCACGTAAAAATCCGTTTTATACTTATCAAATAGTTCTTTAGCATTTACAGGATTATGAAAAACACATATATAAGCAAATAACTCGCACATAGCTTTCGGAAATTTGTATTGTGATGCTTATTGTAGGTAACTGTCCCATTCTTCAACTGTTGCAATTAAATTTCTAGCTTGAGCAGCTTTCGTTGTTGAGGACTTACTAAATACATTCTACATAAAACTTGTTGTTTAAATTGCTTTCTTACATTCCACATTTTGCATTTTTCAGCAAAAACATAATAATTTGGAATATTACAATATAAATATTTATTTGCTGCAGCATCCTTTTTATTAAGTTGAAACCACGCCGTAAGAGTTTTGTCTACATTCTTAATATTAATTTAATCTTCACAACCTTCTCTAAAGAATATCTTTTGTTCATTTTCGATATGAACAGCTAATCTATAAATTGTATGGGATAATTCACTCATTCTATATTCATACAAGCGATATATAGCTTTTGGAGGACATACAGATCTAGTTGTTAATATATTGTTCTATTTCATCATATTTAAGTTCTACATTATCTATGTCATTAGTACCTACATTGTCACCATCTGCAATTTTACTATGAATTTTCATTTCAATCAAAGCACAATCATGATCTTTATAGCAATATTAAAATAAGTACTTGATGCTCAATATAGTTATATAACAGCAAATAGGGGTTATAACGAACTACAAATCTATTGCCCATTTATTGCCAGGATAATGTATTATGTTCCCATCGTTTCTTCGTCGGTATAATAGATATCTTGTGGTGTTGTACATTGTAGAGTCATTAAACGGATTTGGAAATTTTTTTGTACATTTTTCTTGATTTTTCATTGATTTAAGGAGAATTGATATTTTGTTTACCACATGGACTAAGTAGCATAAATTTTTTTACTATTTTATATAAACGCGGATTATTCACATTATCTGGAATTTCCGAACATACGTGGGTGGTTCAATAAGTCCATGACTTTGAAATGAAAAACACTATTTATAATGAAAATTCCAATTTATTTCTCAACATAGCCCCTTTCAACCGTAAACATTTATTATGGCGGTGTTGGTGCTTCATCATCATACCGGTCTGTTCCCAAACTATCATTGTGGGCGGGCTGTACCCGCCGTCACTATCTGTGCTTCGCGCGGTCCCCCATCTTCCCGGGCTGTCCCCGGGCCATACACGCGGGCGGGCTGCACCCGACCTGCTGAATTCTGACACGTCTACACTGAAACAAAAAATGGTGTGCGTCTCACGAAAACAGCGGCGCGCGGATCGCCCAGGCCGTAAGGCATCGTCTCACCCGCTGATGGTGATTTGCTTTCCGTGAGTGAGGGAAACGCATACTGAACCGCGGCACGCACGCTGCGCGCAGCTCTCACACCAAACAAAGAAGAGTTGTGCACGCGGCGGTTCAGCATGCGTTTCCCCCACTCGCGGAAAGCAAATCACCGTCAGCGGGTGAGACGATGCCTTACGGCATGGGCGATTCGCGCGCCACTGCTTTCCTGAGACGCGCACCATTTCTTGTTTCAGTGTATCATCGTCCCATGCTGTTCCGGAGCTCCTCGTCGTAAGTCGGCGCGGGCTGGCCGATCATTCGCGAATTGTGGCCTCCCTTGTTTCCAAGTTTTTGACCGTACTTGATTACTGTTTCTTGTGTACACTACTCATTATTCAATTCATGTTTATTTTCGTTTGCGTTTGTTGTAATTTAACTAGGACTAAGCATTGATTGTAGCGGTTGACCTTATCACAATAAACGGCGGACTACTGTATACCTTTTTCGAGTGCGTTTATTTCTTTCTCCTATCCCACGCTCTTCCTCCTTCCTTGGCGTAGTTATCTTTCTGAACTGTCCCACCGTTCCCGAGACAAGCGATACTCAAGCTTATTTATGCCCTATAAAAAGTAATTTTTATCAAACTCCTCAAAATACTCATTTGTCGCAGCAATGATCTCTTCGTTCGACGAAAATCTTTTACCTCTAAGCCAAGCTTTCATGTTAGGAAACAAAAACTAATCGAAAGGGGACAAATTCGGGGAGTAAGGTGAATGAGGAAGTATTTCGTAGCGTAAACTAAATAATTTGGCCGTTGCAATGGCACTCGTGTGAGCTGGTGCTCGTGGTGGAAAAGCACTTTTTTTCGCCAAATGGGGCCGCCTTTCCTTCAGTATGACATGAAAGCGATCTAATAGTGTGGCTCTTCTGTAATAGTTTTTCCCTTCTGGAGGTAATCGATTAATATTATACCACGTGAGTCCCAAAAAATTGTGGCCATGACCTTACCGGCTGAGGGAACCGTTTTCGCTTTTTTCGGCGCAGATTCCCCAGGCCCAGTGCACATTTTCGACTGATTTTTTGTTTCTGGCGTATAATAATGCATCCACGTTTCATCAACAGTTACATAACGTTGCAAAAATTCCTTTGAATTACGTTGAAACATGCCCAAACATTGCTCAGACGCAACCACACGAGCCCGCTTGTGATCAGCTGTGAGCAAACGCGGCACCCATCTTGCAGATAGCTTCCTCATGCCCAAACATTCATGTAAAATGTACCATGCGCGTCCTACTTAAATGTTTACAGTCTCACTAATCTCACGCACTTTCAATCGACGATAGTTGAGTACAATGTCGTGGATTTTATCGATTATTTCTTGAGAAGTCACCACTTTTGGACGGCCTGGACGCTCAGCGTCACTTGTGCTAATAAGGCCGCAACGAAATTCAGTGAACCACTTATGAACCATGCCATGTGATGGAGCAGACACCTTATAATATTTTGCGAGCTTTTCTTCAGTTTGCTTGATTGATTTTCCTCGTAGAAAATAATGTTTAATAAGCACGCAAAACTCGCTTTTCTCCATCGTTTTATTTTAACAATGAAACATTAAATTCAAATGACTAAAAAATTTTCTAACCAACGTACTGACTTGAAACTTTGTATACGCACTGATATTAGATGGTATTCTCCTACAGTAACATATTTACGATAACAGCACCATCTTTCGAGAAGTCACGAACTTATTGAACAGCGCACGTATATATTAATCTACTTCATTAGCATTATGTAGTTTATCTTCTGCATCTCAAAAAATTAGAATGTGTATTTGAAATTCAATTAAGTAAGTGAAGGCTATACATTTTCCAAAAATGCATTTATTTACAATTTCATTTTTCAATTCTTTAACTTTTTTATTAAATACTTTAACTACAATATCTGGTAGGCCAATAGCGTGACTTTGTGTTTGATTATATCCCCCAACTGATTCTCTCTTACCAAGGGTTAACTCAGAACCAAACACCGCGATACTATTTCTCCGTTACTTCCGTTTCGGCAACACTAACACTCACTAGGTACTACTTTAATTCGCTTCGAATCGCTCATCCTTTCATCGAGTTCTCCCCTTTTGAGCAGCTCCGCAAATGATTGCCTCTGGCCCCCGCAATGATGCCCATCTTGTCCATATCACATGACTCGCATGTAAATGGAGTCATGATAGGTTCGCTGGAGATGCTTCGCGGAACCGATATGACTATGCGCGCCGCCCGCCGGCCCGGTTGCCACTATTCGCTCCCTCCGTCTATCTCTCACTCTCGTCTATGCCTAAACACTACGTGTTGGCCGGCTGCTATTCTCTCTCTCCCTCTCACTCTATCAGCCGCGCCGCGGCCCGTACTCGTGTAGGTACTGTACGCGCTGGCCGGTTGCGACTCTCTTTCTCTCACTCCTACTCACCGCACTAACAGTGGGCTCCTCTCCCTCCTCGGCGCGCGCGCCGATAGTTGCGCGTAGTCTATACTATCGTCCGTCAGCTGCTCGTCTGTTCTGTCTCTCTCTCTCTCGCGTATGTTACGTCTCTCTCTCCGCACCGCTCTCTCTCTCTCTCTCTCTCTCTCTCTCTCTCTCTCTCTCTCTCTCTCTCTCTCTCTCTCTCTCTCTCTCTCTCCGCACTGCTCTCGCGACCGCTCTTCGGATTGCGCGACTCTCCCGTGCGCACGACCCCCCTCCTCAACCCTCGCTATTTCTCTCTGCGTTCAATCGACACGGTAGTATAGTGTATATATACACGGTACTATATCTGTGTGTATATCTAGCTGATCGTCCTCGACGCTGCCAATAACAACAAAACAGCGCTCATGAAACAAATGCTCGCATTCTGCCGGCGCCGAGCAAGCAGCCACATATAACTCTGTCACAATAGCGTTTTCATTAATAACAAAACTACTAAGACAGAATACAAAAACTATCTTAAAATACTAAATAAGGTTATAAATAATGCCAAATTAACGTCTAATAGCGAACAAATCCGACAAAACTGCAATAATTTGAGAAATTTATGGAAAATAATAAGTGCTAATTTAGGTAAGAATATACAAAAAGGTGATAAAATAAACCAAAAATATGATAAGAATATGCAAAAAGTCACTAACCCTAATGAAATAGCGAATACAGTGAACGACAACTTTTATAATATTGGTAAAGAATTAAGTGGAAAAATACAATAACCTCTCAATACCGTCATGGATAATTCAAAAATAAATTCTAGAACTATTTTCTTACAAGGAAACCGATCGAGGTGTCCGCCTCCGATTTTCCTGAATTTTTGATATGTTGTAGAGGACCGAAAAATAAGAGACTCGCAATTTTTTTTATCGGCCCAATCCCTTATTAAAGGGGTGAAAACCGCCCTTAAAGTTTACCCCCGAAAACGGTTTTTTTTTAATATCTTAAGTTATAATCGATATTTTGAAATGAAACAAAATGGAAAATTTTCTCCTTGAATTATGTAACCATCAAGTATAGTTTGGTCCTCGAGGGTGGCAACCCTTACTTTTGATTTTAGAAAAACCTTATTTTTTAAACTATTTCTACATATAATATTTGCAATAAAATTAATTAATTATTATAAAAATCATGTTTTGACTTAAAATAAAAAATAAAGTTTACGTGTTTCAGGGTTTTTGCAAATAAACACGTCATCAGGGGTAAAAAAACCCTTTAGGCACAAAATACTTTCAAACTATTAAAATTAATATTTTAAGTTATATATATAATGCATAATTTATTTTTATTTGGGCTATTTTTTCTATGGGCCCAATTTCCTATTAAAGGGGTAAAATGCACCACTAAAAATCACCCCTAAAATAGGTTTTATCTGAATATCCCAAGTTCAGATTCAAATTTAAAATGAAACAAAATGAAAAATATTTCTCTTTGAAATGCCAAATTAGCTACCCTTATATTTTATTTCGGAAAAAATTTTTTTTTTAATTTTTTTTGTATACAATATTTGCAATAAAATTAAATAATTATTATTAAAATTCAAAATCAAAGTTGACTTGTTTTAGGATTTTTTCTAATAAAAGCATTATCGGGGTTTAGCAGCACCTTGGACAAGTATACTTACAATTGAACCATTGAAATAAATATTTTGAGGTGTATGGTGCGTATAATCAGAATAAATAATCATGAATATTTTATTTATTGCAGATTGATTTGTCTATAGGCTCAATTTTCTATTTAATGAATAAAAATCACTGACAAAGATTTGACAATTTCGTTATTTTAATGTTCAAAATATAATAGCATAAGATAAATAGAGGAATAAATAATTACATGACTATATTTTTATTATTTCTGCATAAATATTTGTATGCAGAAAAGCTTTTAAAAGCTGAGCCAGGATTAAAATTATTTTCATGGTATATTTTGCAATTAGTTTTTTTTTATATATCACTGCTTGATAATTATAGTTTACTTATAATTTTAGAATATTTATGTTCACGTATTTAGGCATATCACATTATATTTCATTTGTACTTTTTCATAAATACTTATTTTTAAGTAAATATTTTTCTGATTTCTATTTATATATATGAATAAGCGATTTTTTGTAAGCCCATCTTGTAAACATGCATAAGCAAAGATGACGCAAGTGAGCTTGGAGTCCACGGCTGCCTAAAAACGGATTAGTTAGTCAGTATATTTTTATCGGTTCTGTTGCGAGGTACAAATTTTCGAGAGTCCGCTATTTGTTTTTTTCCTACAATAGAATTTATTATTTAATAAAAATCAAAGAATATAAAAAATGAAGGTAAATCCTATCAACGTCATAAATTTATTATTGGCAGTATTCTCAGGGCTTCAGATACCAGAAAGTCCTGTTAATCTTGTTGAAATGGATTTAGCTGAAAAATTCGAAAATATTTTATACGACAGTATGAATAATTTTAATGCGATTGAAACAATGGAAGAAGAAACATTAGATTTTCAAGAGCAATTTAAAAATTATGAAGTACAAGCCATTGAAGATGACGCAATTTTCAATGAAAAAAAAGAATATGATGTATGTTCATACGATGATGAAGAGTTGAGCTTCGATTATAAAAAAAGAGCAGTCGAATATTGGAGATCAGGTAAAACTAAAAAAAATCGCAGTATAGAAAGTGTTAAACATCGATTTAAATTAGTTAATTCAGAACGGCAACTGCGTCGATGGGCTAGTCAAATCAACAAAGGTGGAACTTACAAAGAAAAATTATATCAAATTTCTGAATTTGTTTTAAAAAATCTCAAAGAATCTCTCGAAGCTGACCATATTATTCACGATATTGATATACGTAGGTGGGCCTTAAAAGCTAAAAATAATTTAGAATTTAATGATGTTAGATTCAAAGCAAGTGATTTCTGGCTGCGAAAATTTAAGAAAGCTCACAGAATTGTCAGTAGAAAAATCAACAAATATATAACAAAAAAAACTCTTGAGGACAAAGAAACTGTAAATCAAGAAGCCAGTAAATTTGTAGCCGACATCAAACTACTGATTTCAGAAGTTGGAACTGAAAATACCTACAATGCTGATCAAAGTGGATTTCAATTAGAATTACATACTGGTCGTACATTAGCTGAAGAAGGAACAAAGACTGTTGAATGTGTTGTGCAATCTGTTTCATCAACAACACATAGTTATACAATATTACCTACAATTAATGCTGCTGGAAAATTGCTCTCTCCATTATTTATAGTTTTAAAAGAGACTAAAGATGAATTTGGACCAATAATACAAAAAAATTTATTTCAGCCAGATAACGTATGTTTGATGGCATCTAAATCTGGCAAAATGACATCATGTGAGTGAAATTAAATAAAGTGTACTTGTATTCGTAAACTTGTAGCTTATATCTATTTTAAAGATTTTACTTGTAAACTTTTAATTTCAGTAGACTCATATTAAAAAAGATTTACAATAATTAGTAAATTATTTTTAAAATAAGGTATTTTAACGTAAACTCCGAAAATTATAAAAAATTTCGTAAATTATCAATGAATTTCATTATTTATTTTTGTTAATTTGATTTCATGTAATAAATCGATATATATATATATATATATATATATATATATATATATATATATATATATATATATATATATATATATATATTAATTCAAATAGCAATAGTTTACTATAATGACCTGCAAAATTTATTTGTTTACAATTTATTTTTAGATCATTTTCGGAAATGGTTAAGGGATGTATTTTTTCCAAATGTTGGAAAAAATAATTTATTATTGCTAGATTCTTGGAGTGGAAATTGCACAGAAGCAGTCGAAAGAGAAAAACCTGATGATAAAAACATCAAACTTTTCAAAATTCCTAAAGGTACAACTGGAAAAATACAACCGCTGGATGTGTTTGGTTTTCGTATATGGAAAAATTTTGTGAGACACTTTTCCGATAGTGTAATTTTGTTGGATAAGGATATAAGTTTGCACATACGAAATAAAGTAATTAAATTGCACTCTCTGGTGCACAATCAGTTATCTTCTCCTCGATACGTAAATCTTTTTAAATACTCTTGGTATAAAAGCGGTTATATCGATAATAAACGAAATGAATTTTTAAATCCGGTGGACTTTAGCTTTGGTGGATTGTGAGGTACCAGGACGTAAAAATACTGCTATTATAAAATGTTCATGGTGTCAGAAATCTGCTTAAAACATTTTTTTGAAGATTTGCATTATTGTTCAACTTATAATCCTTAAACAAAATTAATTGCGATAAGAACTAAATTATAAGCTCATTTGTATAGAGTTTCTTTGAATATTTTTTGACTATTTGTGAAAATATACCTATATTTTACTTTTAATAAAAATTAATTACATAATAACAATTAATATTTTATATTATACTTTTCTATTTATATTTTAATTTTTTTATTTTTATTTATATTTTTCTATTCGTTAGATTAGTCAATCATTTAACTCACCTATTCTTTTCCCAGTTCCATCCTTTTTATTTACCTATAAATACGAACAAAATATTCGAATATAAATTGGACAAAAGTATAAGAGATTATAAGTGACTTCATTAATTACGCTATCTCGATAAAAAAAACTGACACAAAAATAAACTAAATCTGCATTATACACCTCAAAATATTTATTTCAATGGTTCAATTGTAAGTATACTTGTCCAAGGTGCTGCTAAACCCCGATAATGCTTTTATTAGAAAAAATCCTAAAACAAGTCAACTTTGATTTTGAATTTTAATAATAATTATTTAATTTTATTGCAAATATTGTATACAAAAAAAATTAAAAAAAAAATTTTTTCCGAAATAAAATATAAGGGTAGCTAATTTGGCATTTCAAAGAGAAATATTTTTCATTTTGTTTCATTTTAAATTTGAATCTGAACTTGGGATATTCAGATAAAACCTATTTTAGGGGTGATTTTTAGGGGTGCGTTTTACCCCTTTAATAGGAAATTGGGCCCATAGAAAAAATAGCCCAAATAAAAATAAATTATGCATTATATATATAACTTAAAATATTAATTTTAATAGTTTGAAAGTATTTTGTGCCTAAAGGGTTTTTTACCCCTGATGACGTGTTTATTTGCAAAAACCCTGAAACACGTAAACTTTATTTTTTATTTTAAGTCAAAACATGATTTTTATAATAATTAATTAATTTTATTGCAAATATTATATGCAGAAATAGTTTAAAAAATAAGGTTTTTCTAAAATAAAAAGTAAGGGTTGCCACCCTCGAGGACCAAACTATACTTGATGGTTACATAATTCAAGGAGAAATATTTTCCATTTTGTTTCATTTCAAAATATCGATTAGAACTTAAGATATTAAAAAAAGAACGTTTTCGGGGGTAAACTTCAAGGGCCGTTTTCACCCCTTTAATAAGGGATTGGGCCGATAAAAAAAATTGCGAGTCTCTTATTTTTCGATCCTCTACAACATATCAAAAATTCAGGAAAATCGGAGGCGGACACCTCGATCGGTTTCTTTGTTAGCACCAAAAAACCATCACGAAATTACTAAAATCATTAACAACATGAAGCTGAAAAATGGTGAAGTTGATAAAATAAATGCTAAAATGCTTAAAACGGTATCATACTATATCGCAACACCACTAGTGCATATAATTAGACTTTTCATTGAAAAAGCGGTCTGGCTAGAAGCGCTTAAAAAAGCAGAAATAATACCTATACACAAGGCGAATAGTAAAAATCATGCATCTAACTATAGACCAATATCACTTATATATAATATAGCCAAGATATTTGAAAAAATAATATACAATCGAATCCTTAATTTTATCAATGAATGCAAAATTATCTCTTATAACCAATTCGGATTTATAAAATAAAAGTACAAAAGATGCTTTGAATTACTTAACTAATATGATATACAATATAGAATCGCCTTCTTAGATCTTACGAAAGCTTTTGATACTGTTGATCATAGTATACTCCTCAACAAACTTTATAATTATGGGATAAGAGGCAATGCTCATAAACTTATGACAAGCTACTTAAATAAAGACAGCATAGAGTTAAAATTAACGAATATAGAAGTGAATTTAACACTGTTATCACTGGTGTCCCGCAGGGAACCTCCTACAAAACATACCTGACAACAGCATAATGTCACATGTGGATAACAAAGCTGTTATAGCAACAGGGAAGAGTTGGGGCGATGTCGAATTAAAGCTAAATAATAATTTAAATAAAATCTCTACATGGCTCGGTCAAAACAAACTCTCCTTGAACATAGACAAAACAGTTTACATGACATACGAAAGTTACAGTAACAGTATCCCTAATAATCTAAACATACAAATTTATGAAAACAAATTTAAACAGAGTTGAACACTATAAATACTTGGGCATCATAATTGACCAAAATCTAAAGTGTGACAAACATATAGAAAGCATAGCAAATAAAATAAAATATCTGATTTTCATATTAAAAAAAATATCCAAGAAACTCTAAAAATGATATATTATGATTTCGTCCATAGTATAATATGCTATGGAATTATAGCCTGGAGAGGTGCATATGCAAATGCATTAAACTTAATCAAAAGATTGCAAATCAGACTATTGAAAATAATAAACAAAAACACATTTATAACACACAATAACCCTTTAAATATTGAACAACTTTTTGCATGTGAAGCCTTAATATGTCACTATAGTACACTAACAAGAAGTGTCTCTCAGATCCGGATGATGGATTCACCCAGGATTGTGGGATATGCCTTCTTATATATAATAATGAAAGGCCGTACAATCCTAGACCCTAACGCCTTCATTATTTTAAGTTGCAAGAGCTTGAAGTTTTTATAAATTAAGTGATTTTTTCACCTAAAATCACTCATTTGGCGGTTAAACCTTTCTTTCATGCCTTTAAACAAACCTTGAAACAGTTTGATGTGTCAAAATATGACATGGTTTAGTAAAATATATTATTATTTTTAACAAAAATTTCCATTGGTATTTTATGTTATTTTATATTACCTTATTTTAAAAGATTCAATACAATTTTTGTTAATAATCTTGCTTTCATCACAACGAAGCGAATTTTCGACTGGGAAGTATGGTTTATTGGCTAAACTTACTCAATTTGGAATCTAATGTTAAGAAAATTTTCAATAAATTTATTGATTAATGAGTCCTTAATATCTGCCATCCCATTAAAAATAATTACAATGAATGCTTGATCATATTTTGATTTTGATTTCGTATATCGTGCAGAATTTCAATCCATTTTGTAAATCCTGAAACATTATAAGAAAAAAATCACAAAGTATCACTCTTTACATTACTTGTACATTAATGAAATAATGTAAAAAAAAAAAAAACAAAATTATACTTATCTGATTGAAAAAATATTTATGAAGTTCTCTTGAGCTGTCCTTTTGAAATTACTTTCAACCTCAAATCTTGAAGATTTCTTAAAAACTTTGAAAACTTTTATTCCTTTCCTGTTGTCCTTCGTCCGGAAATATTTCCACCCTAATTTTGTATGAATAAATTCTCTTCTGTAGTCTTAAACAAAACAATTGTGAACCTCAACTGTCCCCGATTGCGGAATACTTGTCTGCTGCTGTCACTTTGTTATGTTCTGAAGATAGGCTACTAATCGATTAGTCTGCAGTCGAGCAGCGTTGGCTCAGATTACTCTGATACGATTATGAGGAACTTCAGAGTGTACAAGACGGAGTGAACAGCTGGTTTCGCGACGGAAAGTACCGCGGAAATATTGTGAGGAAAGAGACGTGGCTGAACTTTTACGAATTTTAAGATACTCTGGATATTGTGATCAAGTAAGATTCGAATATTATTATCATGTCAATATATTTATATTAATACATATTACTCATTTGATTGAATTTTAGCTCATATTTGTTCGGGAATATACAGTAGCAGAAGGGTATAATTATTACAATATGTAAAGCATTTCTGTTGTTGGAACGAAAAGCGAAAATAACTATTAGTATAAGTATTGCATGACTGAATATATCAAATTAAAAATCTTATTTAAATAAAAAAGAACATAGGTTCTTTGTGTTGATTTTTTATACTTCTTTTCAGATTATTTATTAATGAGAAGGATTCAAAACTATTTAAGTTCTAATTCTAAGGTTATGGAACATATTCTGTTTATGTTTGATTTTTTACAATTTTGAAATGAAAAAATAATTTTTTTTAATGAATTATGGACAATTTGATGATAATTAGGTAAGTCATTATTTTTTATGTTGATATAAAATAATTTTGTTGATTAAAATGTACATTAAATAATTAAAAAAATTTCTTAGCAATTTAGAAAAAATTTGTTACATAATTGAAAATATCATGCCAATATTAATTTAATTTTCACCTAATTTGGAAGATAAGAAGATTATTTAATAAACGTAAAACAATTTTTGATTCAATTCTATTTGTATTTACAGAAAAAATATAATAATTTTATTTTTATTTACAGGAAAAATATAATAATTTTATTTGTATTTACAGGAAAAATATAATAACTTATATAAGATATTAAACATTTCTAAAGAATTGTTCGCATTTTAATGGATGGTATATGTCATAAAAACATCGGAAGCAGAAAGACAAACGACACCAAGAGCACTTGCTAAACTGGACAGAGCCACGGGAACATTTATTGAGTCGTTTTTCTGGGAAACAGACTTCCTTTACATTCATGAAAACGTCTCTGTCAGTGATCAGTTTTGATGCAAACCAAGAATATTGTATCATATTTTGGAAGATTGGTGCAGACTGGATTAGTGCATGGATTTTAACTGCATCTTCTCTCGTGTTTTATTGACAATCTGTCTGTCTCAAATCTGTACAGTTTTGTAAGTTTTTGACAAAATATTTTATCTGTCTGTGCAGGTATACGTCAAGTGGTTGGCACAGTGGTGTACAATTAGGTGGTATGATCTTGAATGTACATGAAGATTCTCCATTGTCATTTTTGAAATCCTCATGCAATGTTTTTTTGGAATTCCCGCCCCATGAGTCTATGATGAGTATAAAATTTTTCTTTTCAACATAAGGTTCAATTATGTGTTTATTAAATAGTAAGACCAAACTGGATGTAATTTTTCCTGATTTGGAGCATATAATGTACGTATTTCCATATGCATTAGAATATTCATTTCTTTTTTTTTCTATAGTTAGCCCAAATGTTCCTGAAACTTCTTGGAGACAAATAAGGACTTTTGGAAGTAGTTTTCCTGAGGCAGTCACAGAATATAGCACCGTGTAAGAGTGAGTGACTTTGTTCAAATCACCAAGGTACAGTATAACTTTTTTTCTCCAGTGTGTTCAATTGTTCGTAGTACATTTACCCTGTACTCACATCCCATTTGATCAGTGTTGATTATGAAATCTAAATTAGAAGAGGATGTTATACTTCTAATTTCAGCTTGAAATTCTGCTGTAGTGCGTTCCATTTCTTCAAATGATCTACGCTCTGTCTGATTGATATATTTGGTTACTCTTCTCTGGCTTATGCGGTATTCTTTTTTGAAGCGATTCATCCAAGCCGGAGAAGCAGTAAACTCAAGTGGCACGTCTGGAAATTGCATGGCTGCCTGTAGAGCCCATGTTCGAAGATCGTCTGTTTCAACATGCTCCTTTCGTTCTCGAGCTTCTACAAATCTATCATATACCCACTTTTTGATGGCTTGCATTTGATCATACCGTGTACCACCATTGACAATTTCTCTTTTCCATCTTGAAAGTTCATCTAGTCTAGGCACACCTGCGTGGACTTTCATGGTGCTGTAACTCCAATTTGTGTGCTCCCTTCTTAAATTCACTATCTCTATTTTTTTCTCAAATGGTACAATATTATATTTTGACTTTTTTTCTTCGGGTTCGTAGTCAGAACTTGTCTCACTTGATCTATTTTGGGATTCTATAGAAAAATAATTTTTTTAAGTATGTAAAATATTTTTCAACAATTGCAATATTTAGTTTGAACAATTTTATTATGTCTTTTTGTAAATGTGAACTTAAAAATTTAATTGCAATTGGTAAAAAAATAAATTTCAATCAATGAGCTATAAAATGAGCTTTAAAACAATATTTCAAATAATTAATAAAATGTCCTTACCAGAAGAGGCATTATTTTCTGATGTTGAGTCAGAAGCATTGGTCTCACAAAGCATGTTCTCTGATTCATTAGCTTCATCCCAATTGATGAGCTCGTAACTTTTCACAAGTTTAATATTTTTCAAATGCTCAATTAATAAATCAGCTAACTCTTTTCCCAAATTTTGAGCACAATCAGACACTGACTCACTTGGCTCAGAACTCATAAAGCCTTTGGCTTTCAAAATTTGAAAACGAACAAAAACAGTTTCACACATAAATCCTTTAAAAACTTCAGAATCGAAAATCTAGTTCTCTTCCATTTTAATAAAAATTGATCAAATAGAATGAAAAAATCAGTAAATTAAATAATCAGAATAAAATAATTAATTTTAAAATTCCCAAAAAAATCTATAAATGAAACTGATTGGCAAAAAAAAATTGTGATCAAATTGTATTAATAAATGAATAAATAAAATAATAAATAAGTAAATAAAATAATATATTAATAAGAAAATAATATAATATGAGGAAAAAGAATATGAAATATTACACAAAAAGAATAAAAGATTTATATGGCGCACTTGTTTTTTGACGTTTACTTGCTCAATACCAAAGTTATCGTAAACGACTAATTTAGCGAACAAAATTAAAAAAAAATTCGCTTTTAGAACGATAATTTCTACCGCGTCTAATAGATGTCGCTCAAGTCAATATTCATCCTATTGACGGCGCTGTATATATCATCATACGTTTAAAAGACCTGCATATAACGTATACTATCGATTCTTTTATCGACTGCAATCAATCGATTAGTACATGTTTTTTTTTTCAATAGGACTTCAGAACATAATAAAGTCGAGGACCTGGCCTGGAGCTTGAATACCTCAAACTGGAACTTTGGAAGAAAAAAAAAACAAGAAAGTGATAGCAGCAGAAAACCAAAACCTATAAGTATTCCGCAATCGGGGACAGTTAAAGTTGACAATTGTTTCGTTTAAAACTACAGAAGAGAATTTATTCATACGAAACTAGGGTGGAAATATTGCCGGATGAAGGACAACAGGAAAGGAATAAAAGTTTTCAGAGTTTTTAAGAAATCGTCAAGATTTGAGGTTGAAAGTAATTTCAAAAGGAGAGCTCAAGAGAACTTCATAAATATTTTTTCAATCAGATAAGTATAATTTTGTTTTTTTTTTTACATTATTTCATTAATGTACAAGTAATGTAAAGAGTGATACTTTGTGATTTTTTTCTTATAATGTTTCAGGATTTACAAGATGGATTGAAATTCTGCACGATATACCACATCAAAATCAAAATATGATCAAGCATTCATTGTAATTATTTTTAATGGGATGGCAGATACTAAGGAATCATTAATCAATATATTTATTGGATATTTTCTTAACATTAGATTCCAAATTGAGTAAGTTTAGCCAATAAACCATACTTCCCAGTCGAAAATTCGTTTCGTTGTGATGAAAGCAAGATTATTAACAAAAATTGTATTGAATCTTTTAAAATAAGGTAATATAAAATAACATAAAATACCAATGGAAATTTTTGTTAAAAATTATAATATATTTTACTAAACAATGACATATTTTAACACATTAAACTGTTTAAAGGTTGGTTTACAGGCATGAAAGAAAGGCTTAACCGCCAAATGAGTGTGCCAGTGGTTTTAGATGAAAAAATCACTTAATTTATAAAAACTTCAAGCTCTTACAACTTAAAATAATGAAGGCGTTAGGGTCTAGGATTGTACGGCCTTTCATTATTATATATAAGAAGGCATATCCCACAACCCTGGGTGAATCCGGATCTGAGAGACACTCCTTGTAAGAAATAAATACATAAACACAACAAGTATAACAAGAAATAAGAATATTCAAATACCTTTAAGACATAAAACAATAAGTAGTAAAGATAGCTATTTAAAAGCTATTACTATATACAATAATCTACCAAATGATCTAATAATATTTAATGATACATATTATAGAAAAACTAAGTTAGAAGAGTGGATTACCAAAAACATTTAGGAAAAATCTAATATATATATATATATATATATATATATATATATATATATATATGAGGCGTTTCATGTCAACTGCCCCAGCGCGGCGCGCGAGCGCCAAATCGTGCTGTTTCCAGCTCATGTTTAAGATACTGAAATGTACTTGAAAAAATTTTATGATCAGCATATCCAATGTATTTTTTCCTCAGCTTTCCAATGGTGTAGGCAGTTTTCCCGAAATTTTCCATTTTCATCTTCAAAAAGTACAAAACGTGTTATATCTCGAAAACGATATTTTTAATATTTTTTTTACCCTCTAGATCGAAAGCTGAGCATTTTTTACGTAGGAAAGAATATTTTCCAAAGAGTGCCCAAGATGTTTTCTGCGAGATAGAGAACGCGAAAGAGTAGACGCACCGCCTTTCCTGCACGCGGTACTACGCGGTACAGCGCGCGGACTGCGCCCGCCTCGTTGCCTATATAATAACCTTTTATAATCTTTAATTCTTTACCTATTATTCCGGATTGTTAATAATGCATGGAGCAATATTTTATTATTCTATAAAATAATAAAATTTCAAAATTAACAGCAATATAGTAACTCTTGTACTAATGTTTCTTTTTCAGTGTAGATAATATTTTTTGTTTGTTTTTACGTGTTATATCTCGAAAAATATATTTTTAATATTTTTTTTACCCTTTAGATCGAAAGCTATGTATTTTTTACGTAGGAAATGATATTTTCCAAAAAGTGTCCAAGATGTTTTCTGCTAGAAATAGAACGCGAAAGAGTAGACGCACGGCGCTAAAAAGACGGTTCCTACGCGCGGTACCGCGCGGCACGGAATCATTCATTTTTCATTCGATAGGTGGCGTTCACACTTTTCAAACTGTATGTAAATCATCACGTCGAAAATATATAATTACCATAACTTTTTATCCTTTTCCTCTTCGAATTTTTTCGAATTTATTGTCAATAGCAGTTAAACAATTTGATTTCCTTGCGACTTTTGTACATTTGATTATTAAATCATTAGTGACTCTTGATTTCAATATTTTTGCTTTATCAAAGAGAAAGTTTTCCATTTTTGTTTATTATAGCAACTAAAATTGATTCATCTTGGAACTTGAAATGTATAAATCCTTTAAATAAAAATGATCACCCTGCATCTAAAAATTTGTCTGACTTTCCAACACTTTTCAGAAGTGAATATCCTTTAGTACCTGAAAATGCTAAAATATGTTCAACCTGTCGACGCCAAATTTATAAACAGAAATCAAGTTTATCTCCATCTGATGCTAAAAAAGCTAAAACAGTGTGTGATGATGAATATCACAAAGCTGGTATTGCAGTTCTCGAACAACTAAAGAAAAAAATTTCTGAGTCAACAAATAAGCAAGAGAGAATTCAGCTATGAACTCTCGCGCCGAAGTTTTGGTCTCGTAGGGACTTGATGCGAGAATTCGATTGCAGTGAACGGGAAGTTCGTGAAGCGAAAGATTTGGTAGCGAAGAGCGGAGTATTTTCGATACCTGCAAAGAAACGTGGCAAACTACTTCCAGATGATACTGTAAATTCTGTCAAAAGTTTTTATGAGAGAGATGATATAAGCCGAATAATGCCAGGTCTAAAAGATTATGTATCTATTAAACAGAGCAATGGCGAAACAGAACATGTTAAAAAAAATTACTGCTTGGTAATTTAAATGAGCTATATAATTTATATAAAAAAGAAAATGAATGCGTTAATATTGGTTTTACTAAATTTACAGAATTGAGGCCACCACATTGTATTGTAGCTGGGAGTAGCGGTACACACAATGTATGCGTGTGTGTGCATCACGAAAATGTGAAGCTCATGCTAAGTGCTATGGACATCGAAAATTTAACTAAAGACACTCAATTGCCTCTTAAAAACTACCACGATTGCATCCAAGCAATTGTGTGTAATCATGTACACGATAGATGCTATTTGGGTGACTGTTTGGATTACCCCAATATGTCTATATTACGAAAACATTTACTTGAATGTTTTGATGAAAATGATATTTTTGAAATCGAGTATCAATCATGGTTTCAAACAGATAGGTGTACAATAGCTTCCAAAACTGTAAATGTGCACGAATTTATGGACAAACTGGGGGAAAAATTAATAAAATTAGAAAATTCACGATTTTTTCGCTAAGGAACAATCACTTTTTATAAAAAACTTAAAAAGCAATCTTCAAGAAGAAGAATTTCTCGTGTTGCGATTTCGCAGAAAATTATGCTTTCGTTATACAAAATTCTACACAGTCCTTCCACTGGAATAATAACCAGGCAACAGTTTTTACAATTGTAGTGTACTATAAACAAAATAATGAACTCAAACATGTAAGCATTGCTGTAATTTCCGACAATTTAAATCATGATACCAAAGCCGTTTATGAATATCAAAAAATTGTAATACCTTACCTTAAAATTAATTTTGCAGTCAAGAAAGTTTATTATTTGACTGATGGAGCAGGACAGCATTTTAAGAATACATCAAATTTTCAAAATCTTTTTCACGAGAAAGATTTTGGAGTTGCTGCTGAGTGGCATTTTTATGTCACAGTACATGGCAAAGGTGCGTGCGAGGGTACAGGCGCGAACCTAAAACGTGGTGCAAAACGAGCTAGTCTACAAGTTTCTTCTAGTAATCATATTTTAATGCCAAAAGAGCTGTACAACTCGGCAAAAGATTACTGCAAAAAAACCAAAGTTTTTTATAGCAGTAAAGCATCGTATGAACATACGGTTTTGAAACTAAAACCAAGACCAGACAACGCTAAATCTACACCAGGCACGTTACAATACCATGCTGTTATTCCGATAGATGAAGTACATTGAAGCTCAAAAAAACCTCTCTGAGTTCAGAATATAAAATATTCCCGAAAAAAACTGCGAAAACAAACAAAAAATTATTATCTACACTGAAAAAGAAACGTTAGTACGAGAGTTACTATATTGCTGTTAATTTTGAAATTTTATTATTTTATAAAATAATTAATAAAATATTACCCCATGCATTATTAAGAATCCAGAATAATAGGTAAAGAATTAAAGATTATAAAAGGTTATTATATAGGCAACGAGGCGGGCGCAGTCCGCGCGCTGTACCGCGTAGTACCGCGCGCAGGAAAGGCGGTGCACAGTGGGCGGAAACGTCAAAGAAATGGTCAAAATATTGGCTTCACGCAAATTTTACATGAAAACTATTAATGACAGCAGATTTGGACTCCTTTTATAGAATTTTCTCAGAAACCGTTTCCCCCGAATATCTGTATAATGATTATTAACACGAAATCGTTGCAGTTTTAGAGCATTATCACGAAAATTGTATACCTGTTCAGTTGATATATATTAGACGATCACCTATGGGGTTTTCATACATATGCATATGCATTTACATGTTTTTCTAACTACTTATCTAAAAAATTGTATTACTTTTGTAAATGTAATATATTTTAATAATTTCATTAAACAAATTATGGCAAAATCTAACTATTGAAGATAATGATCTCCGATTTAATTTTTTTTGTGAAAAATTACCAAAGTTATACGTTGTACGTCACTTAAATTATTATAAACAATCATTAAATGTTATAGTTGTCTTTATAAAAATTTTAGGCTCAGTACTGAGAGTTGCGCGTGTTTACATACAGCAAGGTGTCGAAGAATTTGTACATAAAGAGGACGATTATATGCCAACGCTAAGGTGCTCTCAATAACGCGATACTTTTCCTAAAAAGCTTAAATCACAAATCATTCTCTTAAGAAAGTTGAATATTGATTTATTTTGTTTAAAGAAATCATTTAAATAAATTAATTTAATAAAACTGATACCAGACCCGGTATTAAAAACTCCAAAATCTGTAAATGTATATATTTTCTTTATGCGATGGAGTTAAGGGGGTGTCAAACTCAATTCTGCGATTTGACCGACCCATAGGTCGGTAAAGTAGGAAGTACATACTATTCATGAAATATGACACAAGCGCCATCTCTGGAAAATCGTAATAGATTTTAACATAGATGGCGCTACATATTTCAAGAATATTAAACATCTGTAGTATTATTATACTGTAATAATAGTACACATCTATCTGTATTTTCTATTGTTCAAATCAGTATTTACGTATTTCGCCTATACGCATTTTTTATTATAAACAATTGTACGTATTTCGCGTATACGTATTTCCTATTATAAATAATGATGCGTATTTTGCATATACGAATTTTTTATTGTTATTAATAGTGCGTATTTCACATATACGCATTTTTATTACAAATAATTGTGCGTATTTTGCCTATACGCATCGTCTTGTATAACAAATTTTGTGTGTATTTCTTTTATAAATAATTATGCGTATTTCGTTTATACGCATTTTTATTACAAATAATTGTGCGTATTTCACCTATACGCATTGTCTTTTATAAAAAATTTTGTGTATTTCTTTTATAAATAATTATGCGTATTTCGCTTATACGCACTTTTCAGTGTTAGTAATCGTGCGCATTTCGCCTATACGCATTTTATAATAAATAATTTTGTGTATTTCGCCTATACACATGTTCTATTATAAAGACATATGCGTATTTCGCTTATACGCACTTTTCAGTGTTACTAATTGTGCGCATTTCGCCTATACGCATTTTATAATAAATAATTTTGTGTATTTCGCCTATACACGCGTTCTATTATAAAGACATGCATATTTCGCCTATACACATGTCTTATTATAGTGAGATGCAGGTTAGTCAATTTATTCACGATTGCAACTGCAATCCTAAAAATGGATACCCGTAAAAAAGTGAGCTTGTTGCATAGTACAAAACGAGCAAGACAATTGTGACAGATTATCAACTTACTCGAATCTGCCTTATTTTTCGCAGACTGGTAACTGTTTACCATAGAGAGCAACAAGTGAACGCGGCCGATTATGTACACAGCAGAACAGCGACAGCAGCAACTGAAGGCGTCGCGATATCGTTTATAGTGCGCTTCGTAGGTTTCACAGATCGGATGCGAGGTCTACGCGTTCAAGTTGGCCGATGATGGAGTCTATATGAAGCGCTGCGTAGATTTTTATGTTCAGGTGACGTGGCTGCTCGATTACCAAGTTTAGCTTTTTCAGGCGGCTGATGATTGAGTCCTGGTAGAGCGCTCCGTAGGTTTTGATCCCCAGATGACGGGACGGCTCGATTGCGAGGTCAGCTGTTCCAGGTCGCCGATGATAGAGTGTAGGTGATGCGCTCCGTAGAATTTTGTGTCCAGGTGTCATGACGGCTCGATTGCGAGTTCTAGCTTTTCCAGGCGTCTTATTATGGAGTCTGGGTAGTGCGCTCCGTAGGTTTTTGTGGCCAGGTGACGGGATAGCTCGATTACCAGGTTTAGCTGTTCCAGGCAGCTGATGATGGAGTGTAGCTGATGCGCTCTGTAGATTTTTCCAGGTGTCGGCACAGATCGGATGCGAAGTCTAGGCGTTCAAGGTGGCCGATGGAGTATACATGATGCGCTCCGTAGGTTTTTGTGCCCAGGCGACGGACAGCTTGATTGCGAGTTCTAGCTATTCCAGGTGGAAGATGATAGTAGGTGATAGTAGGTGGCCGATGAGTGTAGGAGATACGCTTCGTAGATATTTGTATGCAGATGTCAGGACGGCTCGATTATGAGTTCTAGCTTTTCCAGGCGTCTTATTATGGAGTTTGGGTAGTGCGCGCTCCGTAGGTTTTTGTGGCCAGGTGACGGGACAGCTCGATTACCAGGTCTAGCTGTTCCAGGCGGCTGATGATGGTGTAGGTGATGCGCTCTGTAGATTTTTGTGTCCAGGTATCGGCACAGATCGGATGTGAGGTCTTCGCGTTCCAGGTGACCGATAATGAAGTCTAGATAATGCGCTCCGTTGGTTTTTGTGACAAGATGCGACTAATTAATTTCGTACTTGAAGAATGTGCCGTACCCCTCACAGAATCCCACCTCCTTACTATAGAAAGCGGCAAGTGAACGCGGCCGATGATATAGCAAAACCGCGATAGCAGCAGCTCAAGACGTCGTGATGTGGTATAGTGGGGATTTTCGCCCTAGGCAATAATAAAGTATAATTAAAACATGAATAAATTTGTAGCGGAAGGAGCACAGAGAAGCCACGCTCCTGTGAAAGGGAAAGGAATAGTTGCAGGATAGATGCCAGCTATAAAGTAAAGCGTAAACCTTCTTACAGCAAACTACTCACCAGAAAATTTTTCCAAAAACTTCAGAGGTTGCCGATGTCCACATAAAACACATACCTCCACCATCTGATCCCAGTAAAAAGAATCCGGTAACAATAACAGCTCAAGACGTCGTGATGTCGTCTACAGGAGCTCTTCGCCCTAGGCAATATAAAGAAGAATTAAAACATTAATAAATGAGTAGCGGAAGGAGCATAGAGACGCCACGCTCCTGTGAAAGGGAAGGGAATAGTGGCAGGATAGATACCAACTGTAAAGTAAAGCAGTAATAGTATATTACGTTCCTAGGCCGGGAAGTAGGATATTACATTCGCGTGTAGATTGCCGTCCGAGGCGAAGCCGAGGACGGCAAACACGCGAATATGATATTCTACTTTCCGGCCGAGGTGCGTATACTATTTTTCATCATACCCTGGCTCGAAAGGGCGCCGAAATATGTATGTTTTGCAGCCGGGAATTTGCAGGTTATAGTCACGTCGCATGCTAAAAATATGTGACTGTAATGTGGAACTTCCCGGCCGCAAAACGCGCATGTTTTAGAGCACTTTCGGCCGGGGTATGATGAAAACCTTTTTACAGCAAACTACTCACCAGAAAATATTTCTAAAATCTTCAGAGGTTGCCCATGTCCAGATAAAAAAGATGCCTCCACCACCTGATCCCAATAAAAAAAAAAAAAAAAAAAATCCGGTAACAGCAACAGTTTGAAACGTCGTGATGTCGTCTACAGGAGCTCTTCGCCCTAGGCAAAATAAAGCAGAATTAAAACATGAATAAATTAGTAGCGGAAGAAGCACAGAGAAGCCACGCTCCCGTGAAAGGGAAGGGAATAGTTGCAGGATAGATGCTAGCTGTAAACTAAACCGGTAAACCTTCTTATAGGAAACTACTCACCGGAAAATTTTTTCAAAAACTTCAGAGGTTGCCGATGTCCATGTAAAAAACATACCCCCCCCCCCCCACGTGGTCTCAATAAAAAAAAATCCGGTAACAGCCACAGCTCAAGACGTCGTGATATCGTCTACAGGAGCTCTTCGTCCTAGGCAATATAAAGAAGAATTAAAACATGAATAAATTGGTAGCGGAGAGAGAACAGAGAAGCTACGTTCCTGTCAAAGGACAGAGAAATTTTTTAGTTGACTTTATCGTTTTTAAAGTATACATAATATAATTTAATAAAGAAATGAAAATATGTAAGTTTTCAATCTGCCACTTCTAAGGAATACACAACCAAGGCATCAACTAAATCTGGAAAATTCCATAACTAAATTTTTTTTTCATTAAATTATATACCTACTTACAGAAAGATGAAATCAGCTTAAAAATACATGCGATGCCTGAAATGCATTATAGAAGCGTATTTCTATCATTCTCATACTTTTTTAATGAAGTAGTAAAACACAGCACCTTACAGTAAATATCAACTACACTGAATAATGAGTTCACCTGCTAAATCTAACTGGTGGCTTTTATATTATAGGAACAGGATTAATTTGTCTTTTCAAGTTGTAAATTCAGCAAATTTAATTAAATGTATTTTCTCTTATGAAATCTGAACTTGGTGGTAGTTGATAATAGGTAAGCCACCTCATTATTCATTAATTACTACAAATCAAACTGAATTTCACAGGTTAAAATAACTTTTTCACAATTTGTACCTGTTCTTAGATTTATTGCTCAACTATGCAATCTTAATTTAAATATTGGATGCCTTGAATTTTGTGAACATATCTGTTACAGCAGGCCTGAGCATAGATTTATAGATCTTTTGACAACAGTCACTACACTACACTACACTATAAGGCCAAAATTTAGAACTCGAAAAGAAAAGTCATCTTGTTCCTACGATAAAAAAGCCACTTATCAGATATAGCAGGTGTATTGGCCATTCAATGTAATCGATATTTACTTTCAGATGATGTGTCCGTACTTAATCGAAAAGACTGTAAGAATGATAAAAATCCGCTTCATTAATGCATCGCAGACATCGCATGTATTTTTTAGTTGATTATCTTTCTGAAAATATACATAATATAATTTATAAAAAAATGAAAATATGTAACTTTTCAGTCTGACAATTCTAAGAAATACACAAACTGCCTCAACTAAATCCTAAAAATTGCATAACTAAATTTTTTTTTTCATTAAATTATTCCTACTTACAGAAAGATGAAATCAGCTTTAAACATGCGATGTCTGAAATGCATTATAGAAGCGGATTTCTATGATTCTCATTCTTTTTTAAATTAAGTACTAAAACACAGCACCTCAAAATAAACATCAACAACACTGAATAATGAGTACACCTGTTAAATCTGACAGGTGGGCTCTATATAGGTGCTGCTTTTT
The DNA here is from genome assembly GCA_036365515.1 of Torymus aiolomorphi. Lineage (NCBI taxonomy): Eukaryota > Metazoa > Arthropoda > Insecta > Hymenoptera > Torymidae > Torymus > Torymus aiolomorphi. Next base: position 99,633,683 of record CM070875.1, on the reverse strand, counting down.
CTCGAAGGATAATGAAAACCCTGAAACAAAAAAAATGAAGTTGTAGCAATTGTCGAAAGGTAGATTACTGAAAAAACAATTTCTCTAACAACAGGCCACAAAGTCGTTACAGTATATTAAAATAAATACCTACTACAGATCAGATTCCATGGATAATCTGCAAGAAGATGACGCTGTCAAGCTGCGTGTCTCAGGAAGCCCTTCACTCAAGGTTACCCACTGTGATGCCGTTGTTGAAAATTGTAGTTCCCCATTTGGTGCTATTTAATTAAAATAGCTCCTGTTTTATTGGATGATGAAGAACTGTACTGAGAAAAAAATTTGGTTTAGTAAATTATGGTGGTTATTTTATATTTGAACACCCTGACAAGTGTAGAAAAAAAGGAAAATCAGAAAATTTTCTATCAACCTGGTATCTTTTGCCGGGAAAACAAGACAAAAATAGAAATTACGACAAAAATAGAAACGAACCTATGTACAGATACCATAACCATAAACTATATATAAATAATATCTATACATAACTGAATGCTAGCATCAATATTAACACAGCTGTCATCACATAAGTAGTAACCATGATTTCAAACTTCTTTATATGGGGTTTCTCAATCAATTTCAGATATCCAACTTACCATACAAAAAATTTATTGATGAATAAAGACACTGCTTAAGGTGAGGCTAGCTCTACTAGAAATTTCATACTAAATACATAGTGCAAAAAGAAGCTGTCAAAAGTGAGAAATCTATTTATAAGTGTACATTGCTTCTTGATCTAGATAACTCAAGATAAAAAATTAAGTTCGCACCAAAAAAATTAGTAATCGCACCATGTTATTTTTCATATTTGAATTAAAAAAAATTCAAAAGTGTACAAAATGCCTTCCCAAAAACAATTTTATAAGTTTCTTTATCAGAATGATAATTCTAGAATCCCTATTGAAAGGAGACTTATTTTGTAAACATAACCATACTTTACAAAAACTATATTTTTAGTTTTTTTTTTTCAATTTCATGCACAAAAAGTATTTTGTAAGATTACAAATTAAGACTCCATAATATTCATAAACTATAAAGGAATGAAAAAAAATAAAAACCCTTTTACAGAAGACCTCGTCTCTGAATCCTCATGTTTTCCTATTTACAACATTGCCTAGTGAGTCCTCGACCTCTTCTCCTTGATCTGGTGTCTTCTTTGCACTGTTTTTAATTTCTCCCATAATGCAAGTGCATCCTCTATTTGTGTTACATCGACGACGCAGGTGTTCTGCAGCCTGAAGCACATGCACATACGCTCCTCGTGCAGCCGGGGCTGCTGCTCCGGGAGGGACTCTATTGCAAATCTTTTGAAGGTTGGAATGAGGCCCCACCATCTGTGCATTCAGAGGGAGATCATTCAAACGAGCAAGACAGCCTAGTTTCATCTCAATGTCTGTAGGATATGGCCTTCTAGGATCACCCTGTTGCCAAGCAAGTGGTGCACATATGGCATTTGATGCACTTATTCTATGAGCAAACTTGATAAGCTCTTCGGAAGCCACAGGTCTTTTGTTTGCCCTTACAATGGATGACAGTTTCTGTTTAGCTTGATAGATCACAGTAGCAAGTATCTGTTCAGCTTCCTTGAGCTGACGCTGCAACTGTTGAATATCCTGATCTTGACGATCTACTTCTGCTTTCAATGCTTCCATTTTCAAATTAATTTTGGCTTGCTCATCAGCCTTAACCAAAATTGTCTTAAACTCCTTGTCCTTCCTAACACGTAGTTCTATGAGATTCGTGTGTTCGGTGGTAGAAAGTTTCATGTGCTTCTGGGCTATAATATTCTCAATCAGCTTCTTAGCTATTAATTCTGTCATCTACTACAGATAATAGAACATCACAAGTGCTCCTATTTATTGACATGTTGGAGCTCTCTCTTGTTTTATCTCTCAAAAAATGTCAAATACTTCTTCAAATCCTTATCTTTATGCAAACTGAAAAAAAATAGTCTTCATTCAATCCTTTTTCCATATCTCAATCTCATTGACTTTGAAAAAATAAGAATTATAAACACCTACCCATTAGCATGCCAACAAATCCACGCACAAACATACGTCGTTAGTCCATACGCGAAAGCTATAACCTAACCCGACTATAGCTTTTTCCGGAGCAGAGAGTGAACGATTGGAGACGGGGGAGAAAGAAACAGCTCGCAGGCAGGCACAGGAACGACGAACCCACCCCAGGAGGGATCGTCGTCAGGACGACCGGGTGTTGACGTACTACGTTAGTCTGGGGTTAAGATGTACGATAGTTCGCGATCGCGACGCAGTGTAACGTATGAACACTCGACGACACGTCGACGCAGCTCAGTGCTCAGCTGTGCGGCAGCCTACAGCGCATGCGCGTACAGACACACGGGCAAGGCCGCTGGCCGCTCCTCCGCCTCTGCCGTCGCTGCCGTCGCCAACTAGCAAATATCGCGATGATACATATTACCCATATGGTACAAAAATCTATTTTTTTTTTTTTAAATGTTATGCAAAATCATGAGTGCATTGCCCTCCGTAATGACATTATGAATCATTGTGCAAAGTTTTACGTCGATATTTTAAGGCATCTAAGAATGGCATTTGAACGAAATTTTCGTTTAAATGCCATTCTTAGACGCTTTTGAATATTAACTTGGCATTTTGCAGAATGATTAATCATGTAATTACGAAGGGCAATGCACTCATGATTTTTCATATATCGTTATATTTTTTTTTTCTACTAAAAACAATATATTTTTTGCTCGGTCGGTAAAAATTGAGTTTGACACCCCCTTAATACCACCTATTTGTGATTATAAAGACAACTATAAGATTTAATGATTGTTTATAATAATATAAGTGACGTACAACGTATAACTTTGGTAATTTTTCACAAAAAAAATTAAATCAGAGATCATTATCTTCAAAAGTTAGATTTTGCCATAATTAGTTAAAAAAATTATTTAAATATATTAAATTTACAAAAGTAATACCATTTTTTTAGATGAGTAGTTAGCAAAACTTGTAACTCCATATATATATGTATGAAAACCTCATGGGTGATTTTCTAATATACGTCAACTGAACAGGTAAATCGAATTTTCGTGATAATGCTCTAAAACTGCAACGATTTCATGTTAATAATCATTATACAGATATTTGGCGGAAACGGCCTCTGAATAAGTGCTATAAAAGCAGTCCAAATCTGCTGTCATTAATAGTTTTCATGCAAAATTCGTGTGAAGCAGATATTTTGACCATTTTTTTGACATTTCCGCCCACTGTGCGGTGCGTCTACTCTTTCGCGTTCTATATCTCGCAGAAAACATCTTGTGCACACATTGGAAAATATCCTTTCGTACGTAAAAAATGCTCAGCTTTCGATCTAGAGGGTAAAAAAAAATATTAAAAATATCGTTTTCGAGATATAACACGTTTTGTACTTTTTGAAGGTGAAAATGGAAAACTTCGGGAAAACTGCCTACACCATTGGAAAGCTGAGGAAAAAATACATTGGATATGCTTATCATAAAATTTTTTCAAGTACATTTCAGTATCTTAAGGTAATGTGTACTTACCGACAAATTTTAGAATGTATATTTCTTTTGCAAATAATAATAGAATTACTAACAAAAAAAATTGAGTATAGTATTTACATATACGGAGCGCCTGAAAGAGCTGTTTTTCCAAAAATTTACTCAGAATTTATTTAATTAAATAAAAGCCGCAATGCCGATAAGTAGGGATCTGTATACTTCGAATTTTGCCAGTTTTAAAAAGTGTTTATCTCATGGAAATGCTAATAGAATCGCAGAAAAAAAATCTGAGTATAGTATTTACATACACGGAGCGTCTGAAAGAATTGGTTTTCCAAATAAACGTTCGAATGTTTATTAATTAAATAATGAAATTGGGTTGATTTTGAGGTTTACATCGCCTTAAACATGAGCTGGAAACAGCACGATTTGGCGCTCGCGCGCCGCGCTGGGGCAGTTGACATGAAACGCCTCATATATATATATATATATATATATATATGTGACAATCCGCGCCAACCGGATCAGAGCTACGACCAAAATTAGGAGCAACCAAAAAAAATCGACCAAGGACTCATTTTGAAGTTTATCTACTTTTAAATGCCGAGTGCGCCTTTGATCGGGTTGTTTTTTGGTTCAATTTGTAGCTGATGGATGCCTCTAAAAGGTTGATGTAGTATGCTGACAAAATCCAACATGTTGGATCCAATATGGCGGTCAAAGTTTGGTGGTGAAATTTTTGAAAATCAACCGATTTGCACAAAATTTTGTATATGGGGGGTCGCTGATTACGAATTCGAAGTCGAATTGGCAAAATTCAAGATGGCGTATCCAATATGGCGGACGAAATTTTCGAAAATCAGCAGATTTGTATCAACTTTTGTATACGGGGGTTTTTGGGGTCGCTGATCACGAATCCGTGGTCGTATTTGCCGAATTCAAGATGGCACATCCATCATGGCGGACGAAATTTTCGATAAAAATTCGAAAATCAACCGATTTGTACCAAATTTGTTATACGAGAGTCTCTGGGCTCGCCGATTACGAATCCGAAATTTGATTTTCAAAATTCAAGATAGTGGACCCAATATTCGCTCCGTACAAATACGGTGCTGCCCCCATATGGGTGGACTACCCATGTTAAATCAAATCTTATGGAGTCAAATCAGTTGAAGCAGCCGCCATCAGCAGAAAAAGTGGACGTTCCTATAAGATTACCTGTTAATTGAGGTGCAGTGCCAGACGGAGCGAATAAGTGAATTATTAATGAGGGTACTAGGTTTATACCATATTGGGCCCACTATCTTGAATTTTAAAAATCTGACCTCACATTCGTAATAAGCAATCCCAGAAATTCCCGATAATTATGCATGCATCTATACATTTATTTCGTACATTAGCCACTAGCGGTCAATCAAATGCGCGAATAAAAATATTGTTTTGGTGTATAAAGGTGGCGATGACTTAAACGTAAATTCCAAACAGAATTTTGAATTATATGTTCTTGTTTGTGGTTGGTATATGCATGTATGTAACTATTATTATCAGTATGCTGGTTTAATATAGAAAATATAAAAATCTTAATATTAGTAAATTTAGACTTAAAATTAAATGTAGTGATTTTCCGATGATATAAACAAATTTATAATTTATATTCTTATACAACTAGATTGGAACTCGTGACGAATATAAACTATAAATTTTAACGTATTTAGCGCATAAATTAAAATTAAAATTGTAATTATAAAAATAACTAAATTTATATAGATTCTAATACAATTACAGTATATACAAAAATTTGAATAGATTATAACGGATATCTTATACTTTTACAACTTTAGACTTAACATATATTTCGAAAATAAACTATCTCAGTTGACATAAATCTAATGTTTGATTAGCATAATAAATTAAATCCAACAGAATTTCGACCTACAAATTTTCGTAGCCATATACATTTCAACTAATCCAACAAAAACTTATCGATATTAATGTATACTTGGATTATAAACAAACTAACTTAATTATAATTGGCCTCTAAGTGCTGACTACATAATAGTTTAATTATGTAAACCAAGCTGGACGTTTTATAATAGGAGTGTTACTACCCTCGAGTTCTTGATTTATGAATCATGAAAAACTAAAAATTGAAGGAAAAGCACATACATAAAAGTTTGTATTTTTGCTGAATGTTTCTTGATTTAATTTTCGAAACAAAGGATAAGATTGGACCTATTGCCTACTGTTATTTTACCTAAAAGAATTAGAATTGCATCCACTATTTATAAACGTGTTAAGAGAAAAATCCAGTATAAGCGTGGGTAGTAGAAAATGCTGGAAAGCGAGAGAGACAGAAACAGACGCCGTCGTGCGACGCATACTCGGATTTTGGATAATTATCGCTTGCAGATGTTTGAGTCTGGGAGAAGACCAGACAAAACTTCTCCTGCACCGACCAACCCCGTTCCTGTTGTGAGCGAGCCCCCAAAACGACCTCGTGGCCGACCGAAAGGTTCGCGGAATCGGGTACTAACCTGCGACCCCATCTCGACGTCCCCCCCGAGAACACGCGCGAATCCGAACTACGGTTCCCGAGGATAAACACTATCTTCTCCTCTGCCCACAGAATGAGTCTTGGACAACTGAACCAGCAGCAGCTCCTCGAGCTGGTAGGCCAGCTGCAGGCACAGGTGCAGCTGATGCCTCCGACACCTGGCCGGATAATACCAGGTGCCGGAATACCTGCCATTTTAGGAGTCGCGGAGGGATCCTCCTTAACTATTGAGGAACTACCGGCAGGGGAGCCAGTAGTTCAATCACCAACACGGTCGATCCTGCGTCGGCCAAAGACCGAGACAGATGTTGCTACTCTGGTACTTAGCCAGAGTAGCGAGATTGAAGAGGAGTCGTCGGCTCCACAGGTAGTGGAGCCTGTGGAGTCGGAAAAACGGAATAGTTGGGCCAGCGAGGAGAGCCTCGCCCACGAGACTCCGCAGGTAGAGGGGCCTGCGGAGAATAGCGAGTCGTGTATGTTATCCGACCGCTCCCCCATGTCGGTGGCTTGGATTAAACTCGAAGCCAACTTGGTAGCATCTCGAGAGCTAACCAGGTTGGCAAGAGAAAAGGAAGAGGCCGTCATGAGGGAGTCGGATAACTTCCATGATTACGCGGGGGCGAGGGAGCACTCCGAGAAGTGGTACAAGCAGGTCCAGGGCCGCAAAGAAGAGCTCGCGGCGGCAGTCGAGTTTCGCCGACAATTCCTAATTTATGCGTCGTTCAACAAGTATGTAGCTGCCGTGTATTCGCGAGTATGTGTTCCAAGATAATCAGCTGAAACAACTGGTTGAGTTTGTATTAGCACCAAGACAGCAAATCAAAAAAATGATATGCATCGCTCATAACTCGCAAGGTTTTGACGCTCAATTTGTATTCAAGTATATCGTCGAAAAATACCATAATCAACGTGCCACTCCGTCAGTGGTAATAAATGGTTCAAACATAATTTTATTAGAAATCCTACACGCAAAGTTCATAGATAGTTTGAATTATTTTCACACACCTTTGAGCAGTTACCAAAATCTTACGCTTTACCAGAATTGGAAAAAGGTACCTTCCCACATTTATTTAACAAGCCACAAAATCAGACATACGTGGAAGCACTTCCGCCACTATGTATGTATTCACCTGATTCTATGAGTAGCAAGGAAAGAGAACGCCTTTTGAAATGGTATAATGAACAAACAGCGAATGGCTATTTAACTTCCAGAAAGAAATTGAAAAATACTGTAAACAAGACGTTACAATTTTAAGATTAGCGTGTTTAGCTTTTCGAAAAAATTTTATGAAATTCAGTGTGGATCCTTTTGCTAAGTGTTCTAATCGACGAATTTTTCGTCCATTTACAAAAACAATTATTTTCTTTCACGCACGGTAATATATGTAAAAAGAATACTTGTCAAAAAAACGCAACAGGGAAGAGAGAAGAAAGAAGAGCAACGGAGGGAAATTAAGAAGGAGAGGGAGAGAGAGAGAGAGAGAGAGAGAGAGAGAGAGAGAGAGAGAGAGAGAGAGAGAGAGAGAGAGAGCAGGAGAGAGAACGAAAGGCAGAGGAAAGAAAATAGAGGAACAAGCGAATTGGGAGAAAATCTTAGAACCATGGGGCGCGAGCAAACCAGACGCGTGGCCGGCTAAAGGCCAAAACGGGGGCAATGGGGACGACACTTTACCATGCACACAGCCTCTTTTTATATACGTATGCAGGGAAGGACTGCCTTAGTAACAAGAGTCAAGGCCCCAGCATGCCTATACTGTGTGGCCCCGAGTGTACAAAAAAAAACAGGAAAACCGCTGAGGTGAAAACATCAGAGATGCATCTAATACTAGCTTTTTTCACGGCAACACGCAGGGAAGCTGCGAAAGTAATACATAGCGCAAGAACGAAGAGAGGGTCAACGAGACGTCCCCCTCGCATTCCAAATTTTGGAAGATAAGTGGTGGCGGCGCACACGGATAAACTCTGCATGCAGCCTCGCGGAATTGTCTTTGGAGAGAGCACCTTCAAGAAGGGGACTTTTGATATCTATGTCTTCCTCCATTAAGCGAGCAGGAGAAAACGCATGGCAACGGGAGGTGGGAGTTAAATTCCTGCGCACTTTCTCACAAGGGGGAAAAACAAGTTTTCCCCCAAAACAAAGGAGTTTCGGGCTATAAAAAGGGCCAGCGAGTGAGCCTCAAAGCACAGTAATTTTCTGGACTTCGACGAGGGCGAAGCTCTGCCCGACGAACGACCAACGCCACCGACACTGCCCACGGCGAAGCGTTGCGCGTGCCACGCCCGATTTGGACTTTGACTTTTTCTTAGCCACCACGACGACAACCGACTCTGCGCCACGGCAAAGCATTGCCCGTGCTACTCCTCACCTACCACAGAGGGACGATTACCTCCCCGAGTGGATCCCTACGGAAAGCTGCCGACAACGAGCACAACCCTTTTACACAACGCTCCCTGCTGCGACGTCACCCGTCACAGAGGAACAACAGCATCACAAGCTGAACCACCGATCTATCGCGACGACGACCTGACAATCTGCAGATAGCGAGCAGACTGTTTTGTTAATTAGAAAGGTATAGACTTTTGTAAATCTCGGGGGAAAATAAATTTCATTATTAGATAAAACAATTTGATTTGCATTCTTCCTCGGCTACGAGGAACGGCGTCTTAAAGGCGTAACGCTTCTAGCGTTGGCCAGTAGCAAAAAGAGGTAATGTCCTCCGATCTGCTTCCTCGGTCTCCGTAACATGGTTAGGCATAGTGCTTTCGGGTGTTGGCCAAAAGACAGGGAGATCCGGCCCACCCCACAGGAGGCCCGCTAGACATGACAGCTTTTTGTTTAGATTCCGACGTAACAGTGTACAACTATAGCATCGGCTTGTATACATGATTTTAGAAAAACATTTTTAAAAAAGAATCAAATAGGCATCATGCCACCTGGTAGATACCGACGAATTAATAATCAATCCAAGAAGGCTATGAATTGGTTGTCCTGGATGGAGAAAAGAATTCTGGGACGAACCATCGAACATGCCGGACGGTGTCGTGAAAAAAGATTACGAAAATCACAGAGGATTAGTAACACTAATCCAATTTCACGGATGTTTTTGGCATGGTTGCCTCGGTGTTATAGAATAAATCGAGATATAGCTTTGCCAACCGGTGATTCAATGGACGATAGGTTTGAGAGAAGTTTAGCCGTAAGTAGAAAGATAAAAAACAGTAATTACGAACTGATCGAAAAATGGGAGTGTGACTTTCAAAAAGAAATTTCGCAAACGAAGAGCTTCAGCATCCTATTCAAGAGAGTACGGATGACGAGAACCAAAAACCACTCGATTCCCGAGATACATTTCTCGGCTGATGCGCAGGCAATACCGTCAAAGTGTATGATTGTCAAGAGCAAGAGAAGATCAAGTACGTGGATGTTTGTTCGTTATACCCGTATATATGTAGGCGCAGTAAATACCCTATTGGTCATCCTAAAATATACGTTGGTTGGGAGGAATGTAGACGTGTCATAGGGGTAAACAACGACGTATTTCAAGTTAACGGTTTAATAAAGTGCGAAGTACTTCCACCGCAAAACCTGTATCACCCTTTATTACCAGTAAGAATGTACGGTAAACTAATATTTCCTCTATGTCGCACGTGTTATGAACAAATGATCGAAGAAGATTGCCCGCATCAAGATCCGAACGATCGAATTTTAAGGGGATGGTGGGTGTCTGAGGAGGTTAAAGAGGCTGTCAAACCGGGATATACAATTCAAGGCGATTACGAGATGGCGCAGTATAATCAAAAAGAACGCAAAGATGGAATATTTGCCGAATATATCAACGAGGTTTTCGTGCAAAAAACTATAGCGTCTGGGGGTTACCACCTGGTTGTCTGATCAAACAAGATAAAGGTGAATATGTAAAAGAATTGGAGGTCAATGAACGTATTAGTTTAAATAAAGACACGAGACAGTACAACGCTGGTCTGAGATCAGTCGCAAAACTATGTCTAAACTTTATGCTGCAAATTTGGTCAAAGTGAAAACATGACACAGACAGAAGCGATTACTAAACCAGAAAGATTGACAGAGGTACTTACCAGCCCAGAAATAGATGTTAATGGAATTATACCAGTCAATGACGAAGCACTCTACGCCAACTGGTGTTACAACAACGAAGCTCTGTTGTCATCTCCAACGACAAGTATTGTGATTGCTGCCTTTACAACACCACAAGCCCAATTGGAGCTATTCAAGTATTTGCACGCGTTGGGTCCCCGAGCTCTCTACTACGACACGGACTGTTTTTTTATGTTGGCAGAGAGGATAGCGGCGAACGGGATTTACCGGATGTGACTTTACGCAAACTCACAGATGAATTGACTAGTAACGGAAACGGTACATACATAACCTCGTTTTTATCCGGAGGTACAAAACTTTACGCGTACAAATTGAAAAAATCAGACGGAAATGAAGAGTACGTGTGTAAAGGCGTAAGGCTAAATTACTCCAACAGTCTACAAATAAATTTTGATACTGTTCGCGAGATGATTACTACACAGGATAGTGAGATATTACTATCTAATTTTGCTAGTCGACGAACAGCATTCCACGAGGTGATGACGCAAAATGAAACAAAGACGTGTAAAACCGTGTACGGAAATAGAAGATTCGTCGCGTTAAGTACAAGTTATCCATACAGTTTCATCCGCGGTCAGTCTACTACTGGCGCATCAGGGGGCCACACCCTGGAAAGTTAGTGGCGCTGATGTAGCAATGCAAAGAACGCACTCGTGACCGATGACGACGCAGTGTAAACACAACTCATCGGCTATCGCTGTGCCTTCATCATTGTGATAAGCGTTGGCGGCGCATCAGAAAACAGCTCATTGACTGCTGGTGCGCCCCCAACAAGCTGATTTAGCGGCCGTGGGAGGCGCAGCGGCTAAGAGCTCGTTGGCCACCGCTGCGCCGGCAAAAGAACTGCTTTGCCGCGGAGCTAGCCCCACCACAAGACTCGCACTCGCGAGCGGCCGTGCACGGGGGACACCAGACGCGGTTATGAACTCGCCGGGAGAAGTGTTTCAGAGTGACCAGTCAGTGTGAATTATTTACACGCGCTGGAAACATCAGTGGACTTGTACGTTGAATGGGCCGGTATTTGTCAACAAATTTCTGAAATACATTGATCGCTTTTATTCTTTATACGGTGAATTGCAATCGGGATACAGAGATCTGGGTAAAGACGTTGAATTTCGCGAAGGTCTAAGTTCGTCATCATCGACGACCTCATACGCAAATCGTCATGGAGGAGCCATCGTGAATCTCTTCACGAAAGGCAGTCATCACAACAACTTGAGCGTAATTTTTATCACTCATAATGTTTTCCATCGAGGCAAAGGGCAGCGCGACATATCTTTGAACGCTCAGTACATTGTAATCTTCAGGAATTTGCGAGATCGTGCCCAGACACCTCATCTTGCTAGACAGGTATATACTGATAATCCTCGATTTTTAGAAGAAGCCAACCGGGACGCAACATCGCAAGCTTTTGGCTACCTCTTGTTGGATCTGAAGTAAACCACATCGGATAACTGCCGATTTCGAACGTGTATTTTCCCTGATAATGAGTACCAGTACGTTTACGAACTGTGAAAACAACTGACAAACAGTCAAAATCAAGTTCCAATCATGTCGTTGTAATGACTACAAAAACGCGTTATCCTTTTGCTCGGAAAGAGGCTACTGTCTTGGCGGCATTGTACTATTTTAACAAAGAACAGTGAAAAACAGTTTTACAGAAAGCTGATGCAAAATTGGTTCGTCGTATTTGCGAGTGCGCTTAAAACGTATTGATTCGTAACGAACCGCTAAGTAAAGGTCACAAGGGTCGCCTACGTAAGCACGCAAAAGTTCTGCGAAAGCTAGCATCACCGGATATCACTTTATAGCGAAGAAAAAACATTATACACAGTTATTATGACTACCCTCCTTTATTTGAATCAATTTGAAAATGAACGATGAGAAGGATCAACCCTTGAAATAAAACATCACATTCCTTATTCCAACCTTTCGCTGAACCTTGTTGTCAGCCTCTTCAGGGATCTGTTTATTGACAATAACAAGTAATATATTTACATTAAGATATACTGTTATCAAACGCATTACAAAATCAAAATGATCAAAGAACTTAACTTACTATAGTATCAACAACATGTCAAAAAATATTATTTATAGTAGTAACGACTACATTGTCAACGATAATACTATCAGTTACATTGTATGGAAACTATATGACTACATAACAAAAATTTGACTAGAATGAATAATCATTACCACAACTGGTACTGAAACATTTGGATAAAGAATGTTTTATTTCAAGGGTTGACCCTTCCCATCGTTCATTGTCAAATGGTATTAAAAAACATTAAAGTGCAACGTGGCGGATTTTTGCTTGCTCTGCTAGTACCTGTGACTAGAAAGCTTCTTGCTAATCTCGTGAATAAATAAAAACGGAACACGCGAGAAAGATGATTCTCCTACTGCAAGAGAGTATTGAACGTTTACAGACAACGCTTGGAAATGATAAGATAAAGTCTGTGCAAACACAGGGATCGGTGATGAGTCGACTCGATGCTGAAATTAACGAAATATTAAACTCGCCAACATACAAAGACGAGCGTGAAAAGTGGACTCTCTAGCGTCAAGTTTTACAGCATATCTTCACTTTAAAAGAACTGAAGGAGGGGATAAGTATAAAAAAGAACAAAAGAATGGCAGTGTCAGCGATTCTAATACGATGAACGATAATGAGCGGGTGGCGGAGGAGGAGGAGGAGGAAACCAATGAGCGCATTGATGCAAACATTATCTATACCATCCCGAAAAAGTATAAAGCGAAAGCCAAGCAACTCGTACCACGCTTGCGAGCTGGTAGTACAGTAATTTGGGATGCCTACGGGGCCGTAACAATAGATGGCACGATTGTGTCCGGAGCCAACATTGTCGACTTAGTGAATGACGCAATGAGACATAGAAAAAGGAACGCTCCGCCTGGGCATCTTCAGTTCGCTATCGCTCTTCGCCAAATAACTGTGCCACGAGAGTTTATATGTGATAAGTGTGTTTGGAGCGACATTACCAGACCCTCCTCGACGAGCGAGCATTCAGAAAACAGTGTTTTTACTACACCACTTCGCATTCCTACCTTCAGAGTTCAGAGTAGCGGCGACAGTGCCGGTGACGAAACAGATTCAATGCAAACCGAAAAAAGAAGAAAGAAGTCAACTGAAAGAAAAAGAAGTCAATTGATAAAAAGATCTCACCACCACACTCTGAAACACTGTCATGGCGCCGAATGAGCAAGTCATTCGGGCTGCGCTAATAAATTCTCAAGAAGGACAACAGGAGCAAAACAGCGTTCTAAATTCACTCGTTGATTTATTACGGTAAGAAATGCATGTACCGCATTACAAATTTCGCGAACCTGGAAATAAGCTAGCAGAACGTATCGAACGTGGCGACGTTGGAATCAATCCGTTGGACGAGGCCTGCCGACAGCATGATCTAGCTTATGCTGACTCCAACAGTGACCGTCGTCAAGCAGACCGAGTTTTAGCGCCATATGCCTTATCTCGCATGCTTGCCGAGGAATTGGTCACGGTTAATTGGTTAACTCAGCATTGTCACGACATTAATTACTTGAAAGGTGAAGTTGATTTGAAAGTGTTTCATAAAACTCTGCAAGGTTTATCAAAAAGTGCTCGAAAAATTTACGTTAGAGGCAGCGAAAAGTTGATGCTTCATAAAATTATAGCAAACGAAATCATCAATTTGGAATATGACGTAGATTGTCCTCCGTTCGATAAGTTATCATCTAATGTATATTCTATGTATCACGCTTTAAAAATTTCGGGTTATAAATATTGATGTGCAATAAATCACGCTTATGGTTTGAAAGGCTACTTGTCTTTACACCTTGGTTATCTAAATAAAAATTTAATCGATCTTCACAATGGACAGCTTCAAATATTAAAGATCCCTTCACCAATCCAGTGGTATACAGTAGGTGTATTACCTGCCGATCAAATCCGGCGGGTGTGGACCAAACCGACAGCATTCATCGTTAACACTGATGACCATGCCAAGCCTGGTATGCACTGAGTTGCGTTCTACGTCGATAGATCTTCTAACGGTATATACTTTGATAGTTTTGGATTATACCCGATCACATAAACCGCTTACAAAAAAATTGTAAAACATTTCGTTCGAACGCAATTCAGCTTCAAAATGACGAGTCAGATGTTTGTGGTCAGTATTGTATTATGTTTTTATATTATATGAGGCATGGTTTAGGTTTCAAGAAGTTTCTCAATAATTTTTCTGTCAACTTGGAGAAAAATGATAACGTAGTTAAACGCTATGTACGCTATAAGAATGCTGACAGAAATTTCACTGGTAATGGCGGATGCTTTGTCAGATGTTTACAAAACTGCCGCTTTAAAATGTCATTGTTACAATATAGTTTGTCAGCACTTTTATTATCGCGCGAAAAATGTTCTGATGTAAAACGATACAACGGGTGTCATCGAGTTTTATAAAATCGTAGTTGTAATTTAACCGCTTTATATACAGATGTGTAATTGTTTAGTCTTGATCGGCACACGTTTCACTTCTTAAATGCTTGCACTTTTTAACTTCTCGCGTTATTTGAAGAGTTGAATTTAAAGGATCGCTTCAGAGCCTTCCGCATCAGTCGCTTTCTGCTTGTAGAGGTACGCGAATCATCATGGCAGATATACCACGAGCTATACATCCCTCACATCAAGTCTTTTGTACATTATACGCTTTGAATACATCGTTTACGAAGAAGATAATTATCGACTTGGAATGCAACGAGATTGTTGACAAGTTCGACGATGAGTGCTACCTGTGGTTCGACTAGTGTCAAATGATTTTGAAGGCGTTGCGCGTTTTTATGCGAATTGGGATGAATTTAAAACTAGTTCCGATGATATTGATAAGTATTTTCGTGGACTAGGTAATAGCTTAAAGGGTCAGAAAATGTACGGCAATGGTTGGACCTTGAAATTCACCACAAGTTATCTGGATAAAGCAATTGAAATTGAAGAAGACAGAAGGCCTGGCGTTGGTCGAACGATTTCGCCATAGCTTAATAATTATAATTAAAAAAGTAATGACTGTCTTCAAGAATTTATTGTAAAGTGTGTCGACACGCGTCTCAAATATTTATGTTCTATTGATAGTAGTGTGAGACGTGTTGTTACCTGCGAGATTATGGAATTCCTCACAAATAAAAATAGCCTCACGCACAAAGCGCAAATAGGACATTATACACCTAATATTGTTAAAGATGTTGTACATTTAGTTGACAATGATGTAATAAACAATATAACCACTAGCGTAGAAAACCAATGTAAAGAGGAAAAATTAGCACCTCTATCTAACAAGGAAAGGATACTTGGTGTCCGCATCGGATTTTCATGAAACTTCGCATATGAGTAGAGTGTCAAAAAATATTCCACACATATTTTTTTTTTTATCTGCGGAAAAACATATCTAAGGGGTGAAAACCGCCCTTAAAGTTCAACCCCAAAACCCATTTTTTTTAATATCTCAAGATGAAATCGGAATTTTTTAATGAAACCAACACCTATTTGTTTCTTATGAAAAGTCAAGTTTTTCGGCACAGTTTTAATGCTGGGGGTTGCATCCCCTATTTTTTATAAGGGTAAATATGATATTTTATATTGTATTTTTGATATAAAAATGTTTTAATGAGCTAAATTTGATTGAAAATTGCCATGTTATAAAGAAAATTGAAAATTATGGTTGATCTGTTTCAAGATTTAAAAATAAAAACACGTTGACGGGGTGAATTACCCCTAATTTAATTAATTACCTTTTTGTTAGTGTCTGCCTCCGATTTTCATGAAACTTTGCAACTGGTTAGAGTATCGAAAAATATTTGGCACGTATTTTTTTTTTATCTGTGGAGAAAGACATCTGGGGGTGAAAACCACCCATAAAGTTCACCCCCAAAAATAGTTTTTTTTAATATATCGAGATGGAATCGAAATTTTTTAATGAAACCAACACCTGTTTGTTTCTTATAAAAAGACGAGTATTTGGACACAGTTTTAATGATAAGGGGTTGCACCCCCTATTTTTATGGGGGTAAATATAATTTTTTTCACCATTTTTTTAAAATAACAAAGTTTTGACGAGCCATATTTGATTAAAAAATGCCATGTTGTAAAGAAAATTAAAAATTATAGTTGACCTGTTTCGAGGTATAAAAAAAACACATAGAAGGTATTGGTGAAAGCAGCTAATGGTAGTGGTCTAATAATCTTGTTAATTGTAGCTAGAGGCCAAAATTACTACCAAAGTTTGTCGTGAGAAGGTGGCAAATAACAACAATAGTTTTTTTTTTACGACGTTTCGGACATCCTTTATTGATTATGTCCATCTTCGGACAGCTAGTAACAAAGTACAAAATACAACTTTTAACAACAACGTATATTAACTTAATTATGAACACATAATTTTACAAGTAACAATTAACACTTCCAAAGTCTGTATTTTTTCCTGAATATTACGGAGAACTATCCGTTCGTCAATGTAACGAGCATGACAAAATTTTCCTATTTATACCTATAATTAGTGTATTAGTATGAATGTAAGTAAGAACGCAACATGTACTGACTTAATTGTGTAGAGCTTTTTGGGTGTGTATACACAAGATACAACCTTCCATAACCTACTCTCCTGATATCTGTTCCACTATTGTATGGGATATTTTTTGATACTAGGAAGGAGATAGAAATTCAAAATTATTAATCATAGTATTATATTCTTTTGGAAGTTTATTAATTTTAAATTGCTTGTTCATAAATTTCTTTTGTGTGTGTATATATAATGCTTCGGAAAATAGTCTTTTTTCTTTATTTCTTTCATGATCTAATATATTAACAGTGTTGAAATTTATAGTATGATTATTTTCTATCCTATGTATGTGTAGTGACGAATTTTCATCTTCTTCCATGTATTTTTTATGTGTTCTTTGATTCTCACACCTAAGCGCCGACAAGTTTGGCCAACATAGGACACATTACAATTATTACAATTTATTTTATACACAACGTTAGACTTTTCTAATTTTACATTCTTGTCTTTTCCTAGTACTATAATATTGTTCATTTTGTTTTGTGTACTAAATATATCATTAGTATTTAATCGTTTAAAAAAGTTCTTTGTAAAACCTTCGATTTCTTTCACAATAAATTCCACAGGATTTACTTTAAAAAATATAAACATGTTTTGGAAAAAGATAGATACAGTGCCAATCCGTTGCGAAATACAGAGTTCAACACCCGGAATAATAACACACAGGTGATTGACCTCGATGATCCTATCAAGGAAGATGACAAATGGTGTGTTAATCTTACGGAGGTTGAACTCCCAACATATGTCAACGATACTTTAAAACTTGGCGAAAAGTTTAATTTTAACAATAAATTTGACAATAAGCTAGCAACAACTTATGTAAAAAACTTTGAAGTTTTCGCGAAAAAGTATCCGATACCTGCTGATATTCCAAAAATAAGAGGAACGTTTTTAAATACTATCAAAAGAGTTTATAATAAGGATTTGTCTACACATTCATATTTTGACAATAGATTAAAAATGGACTTACAAAAACAAAACAATTTATAAAAAACAATTCTGATGTCTTAATCACCAGAGCCGACAAAGGAAATACTACTGTCATCATAAATAAAGCCACTTATAACCAAAAACTTAATAGTTTGTTTGCAGATATAAAATACTATCAAAAAATAAAATCTAATCCGTTACCCAAATTAGAAAGAGAAACGAATGAATTAAGTGGTTAAATAAAATTGACTTTTCGGCTGCAGGCAAAAAACTAGAACCTGTTGTAAACAAAATTAACATTTCTAAAGCTTATGGATTAGTTAAAATTCATAAAACTGACTTCCCGCTAAGACCGATTATTTCAACGATAAACTCACCTACATATGAATTATCAAAATTTTTTGCCAATTTCCTACAAAAAAACATAAAAATACCTAGGCCACATATCGATAACAGCTCAAAACTAAAAGAGAAAATTGATAACCTTGATATACCCGACGATTATGAACTTGTCAGTTTTGATGTTGTGAGTTTATTCACAAATGTGCCAGAATATTTAGTATTAAAAGCAATAGAAAAAAGATGGCATTAAGTACACAACAAGACAAATTTAAATTTGTCGGAATTTTGTAAGGTTATTAAGTTTATCTTAAATAATAATTATTTTCAATCCAACCAAAAATTTTACAAACAAATTTTCGGATCAGCAATGGGCAATCCTATCAGTCCAGTTTTATCAGACATTGACATGGAAGACCTAGAGTCGCAGTGTATAAACCTTTTAATCTCAAAACCGTTATTTTATTTTCGATATGTTGATGATGTATTATTATGTACACACAAAGACCACATAGATGAAACATTACGCATTTTCAATAATTACGATAAAAATCTTCAATTTGCAGTCGAAAAAGTACAGAATAATAGTATTAGTTTTCTAGATGTTAAGATTATTATTACTGAACAAAAGAAAATTATAACAGATTGGTACAGAAAACCGACTTTCTCAGGTAGATATTTGAACTTCAATTCACATCATCCGATTAGCAACAAAATAGCCATAATTTATTGCCTTATCGACCGAGCCATAAAGTTATCACATAGTTCTTTCCATAGAAATAATATTGCCTTTATCAAGAAAGTTTTAACAAAAAATGATTATCCTCTTGATTTTATCGAGTTTTATATAAAAAAAACGATTAAAAAAGATCTATTGCACAAGAAGTACTCAACAAAATTCAAATAATGACAACAAAAATTTCATTTGTCTACCATATGTGAAAGAAATCGAAGGTTTTACAAAGAACTTTTTTAAACGATTAAATACTAATGTTATATTTAGTACACAAAACAAAATGAACAATATTATAGTACTAGGAAAAGACAAGAAAGTAAAATTAGAAAAGTCTAACGTTGTGTATAAAATCAATTGTAATAATTGTAATGCGTCCTATGTTGGCCAAACTTGTCGGCGCTTAGGTGTGAGAATCAAAGAACACCATAAAAAATACATGGAAGAAGATGAAAATTCGTCACTACATATACATAGGATAGAAAATAATCATACTATAAATTTCAACACTGTTAATATATTAGATCATGAAAGAAATAAAGAAAAAAGACTATTTTCCGAAGCATTATATATACACACACAAAAGAAATTTATGAACAAGCAATTTGAAATTAATAAACTTCCAAAAGAATATAATACTATGATTAATAATTTTGAATTTCTATCTCCTTCCTAGTATCGCAAAATATCACATACAATAGTGGAACAGATATCAGGAGAGTAGGTTATGGAAGGTTGTATTTTGTGTCTACACACCCAAAAAGCTCTACACAATTAAGTCAGTACATGTTGCGTTCTTACTTACACTCACACTAATACACTAATGATAGGTATAAATAGGAAAATTTTGTCATGCTCGTTACATTGACGAACGGATAGTTCTCCGTAATACTCAGGAAAAAATACAGACTTTGTAAGTGTTAATTGTTACTTGTAAAATTATGTGTTCATAATTAAGTTAATATACGTTGTTGTTAAAAGTTGTATTTTGTACTTTGTTACTGCCTGAAGAGGGACATAATCAATAAAAGATGTCCGAAACGTCGTAAAAAAAACTATTGTTGTTATTTGCCACCTTCTCACGACAAACTTTGGTAGTAATTTTGGCCACTAGCTACAATTAACAAGAACACATAGAAGGGGTGAGCTACCCCTACTTTAGTGCTTTATTTTTAGTGATTAAAAAAAATTGATCACAACATTCTTTTTGATTTTTAATTTTGAGATGCTTATTTCAAATCATATATTAAGTGAAATACTAAAATTGACTACTAAAATTTAATATATTAAATGAAAATTTGCAAGAAAATTTTTATCGATTATTTTTTCTTGTTTATGAAATTAATCATTAAAAATATTACTTATGTCGACTGCCACTTACTATCAACTGATGAGAATTTTTCCATCGGTCTTATAGTCGTATAAATTAAATTAAAATAATTAATATTTATAGCAGTTAGCTTGCCTTTGTTTATAATCAGCCCCGCAGAATCTGAAATAAAAACTTAATTAAATCCTGGAAAAAAAAACTTCATTAGCAAAGGACTATCTGACTGACCCCACCACCAAATTGCCCAATTGCCCAACGTTTCGAGACCGCTCCCGCTCCTTCTCAGCTGTCAGTCCCTGAGATAATGCTAACAAAGATTTTTTTCTCCAGGTTTTAATTAACTTTTTATTTCAGATTCTGCGGGGTTGACTATAAACAAGGGCAATCTGACTGCCATAAATATTAATTATTAAAATTTAATTTATAAGACTGTAAGAACCATGGAAAAATTCTCATTAGTTTATGAAATTAAAGATGAAGTTATTTAGAAACAAAGAATTTTTCTGGATAAAATTCTATTCAAAATTCATCCTTTTTTACATTATATTAGGATAATATTTCATTTCCCGTATTGATACTTGTATTGTTCATGTCATAAAAATTTAAGTTTTTTTTTATCAACGAAGGTTTCATTCTTACCGAAATATGCAATATAATTATAATTATATTAAATTTAAATTATAATTTTCAATGTCATCACGCTTCTACGAATATTTTTTTTTTTGCGACCACATTTATAAAAATATTGGTAAGTTAAAAATAAACTTCGAATGCGAGATAATACTCAAGTAAACAAGAGATATTTTTATTCGTCTGTGGTCAGTTTGTAGTGTTTCTTTGTATTGACTACACGCTAGTTACTAAACTGATTACATATTGTTGGTGTTTATACAATTATTTAAATTGATATAATTATACATTTTATTATATACCCTTCGAACAAAAATTTTAAATTACGCATTGAGGATACAGAAAATATATTATTAAAAAGGGCTTGTAAGTATTGCTATTTTATTTTTAGCCATATGGACGAAACCTTTAAAGAAATAAGAACTTACATGAAAAAAATAAAACAGTTTAAATATTAAAATGATATCTAAAGTCAAATAGTAAGTTTGATTAAAAGAAGTGATATAATGTAAATAGGATTATTAGAAAAACGAAAAATAAAATAATGATTGTAATAATGTTCAATTTATTAATATAACCATGATAAGAAGAATATTTGTAAAAAAACATCGACTTGTTTTCATTATTTTTCTAGAGTTAATAAAATTTATAATATTTATTATATACATAAATATCATATCAGGATATATTGATACATTTTTCGTTTGCCTTTTATTGAGTGCATGTGAAAAAATTACAATTATCTAAAAAAAGTCGTCAGATATCTCACAGATACTATAACAAAAATGATCCACAAAATTTCTGAAAATTATCTCCGCAAAAATCGAAGGCCTGAAGCCGAGATTATATCAAATAAATGTCTACAAATGAATTTTTTAACTAAAACACGAAGTGGCCGGTAAAGTTTCAATACCTGTTTTAAATAAAACTAGTATAATATTTTATTGTAATGAGTATCTAGCCCATTTAATACAATTAATAAATAAAATTAATGAAATCGTATGAGCGTGCGTGTGTAAGCGTGTGAGTGCGTGCGCGCACTTGAGTGTAAATACATATAATCAATTACATTATTTTATGTATTTATTATCTTAAACTGGCACGATTCTCTCTACGAAATAATAAACAAATAAAATAAATTAAATTATTAGTCTGTGTCACATAATATTGTAGTAATTATAATATTTTTATTTCAGTGAAACATAACTTTATTTTAAAAAGAAGACTAGATCAGACGCACGCTGCGTGCGCAAAGATAAACTATGCTTTAAATACAATTTTCAAAAATGAGAAAATAACCTTAGAAGAAAAATATAAACAAACAACATTACGTTGCCATGCACATTCCTACAGCATGGCAACGCTTCCGACCAATCAGATTACGAATAAAACGTGAAATAACATAGCCATCAATTTTAATAAAGGGGAAACCCTTATGAAATATCTGAAATAAAAGTAAGTTCAATTGACGTTCACGAAAATCAAATAAAGTTATTTTAAGTAAAATAACAATTATACAATAAATAATCTACGGCTGTTGCTTGAATGTCATTGCCTCAAATAAAATTAAAAAATGGCTATTAATCCACTGGTTGTAATATCTTTATTATCTATAATCTTTAATCCTAACAATGTTAAAATTGAAGAATCACAAGTTAACGAACAAGAGCTAACTTTATACTATGTAATAGAAAATATAATAAAGGAGAGTGTAAATTACAATTTACTTACAGAAGAAGAATATACTTTACTTTTTGAGGATGACTAAAGTGATACACTTCCACAAGATATTGAAGAAGAGGATGAATTAAATAAAGATTATGCAGAGGTTCCTGCTTGTTTACCGAATGAAGAAGATGTAGACTTTGAATATAAGAAACAGGCAGTGCAGTATTGGCAAAGTGAAAAAAGAAAGCCATTATCTTTGACAAGTGTATAATCGAAGTATTGAAAAGTTACTTCCGATCGTCAATTGCGACGGTGGAAATTACAAATTGAAGTAGGGGGTAGCAGAAAAACTATTCTATATAGAATAACAATTTATGTACTTCAAAAAGTTAAACAAGCGATAGAATCATAAATGACTCTGCATCATATTGATATAAAAAGATGGGCTCTCGTAAAGAAAGCAGAAATAAATATTCCGTGGTTTAAAGCTTCACATAGATGGATACAAATATTAAAAAAAAAAAAACATCACATTGTTTCACGTAAAATAACAAAATTTATTACTATGTCATCTACACAGAAGGCAATAAAAGTAAAACAATACAAAGAAAATTTTGTGAACGATGTCAAAAATCTCATTAAAGTACATGGTGCTCAAAACGTTTACAATTCTGATCAAAGTGGGTTCAATTTAGAGATACATTGTGGTCGCACTCTTTGTTATGAGGGGATTAAAAATGTAGAAAACATCGTTCAGTCGGTATCTTCTACAACACATAGTTACACTATTCAACCAACAATATCAGCAGAGGGACAGCTTATGTCCCCGTTATTCATAGTTTTGAAAGAGGCTCATGGGCAATTTGGACCTAAAGTAATGAAATCTTTATTCAAACCAGAAAATATATACGTAGAAGCATCAGCGTCCGGTAAATTATCTAAGGAACTATTTGAAATTTGGATTCAAAATGTATTTTTGATTCACAGTGGGAATTCACCTATGCTGCTATTAGATTCATGGAGTGGACAAGGTGAAAACACTAAAAGAAGCTTTACCGAAAGAGTTCAAATCCTATATTGAAAACGATACCAAAAGTCTCTTGATGTATATGGTTTACGATTATGGAAAAACTTTATAAGAAAATTATCAGACATAACACTTCTTATGAATTATGATGCTAAATTACATGAGAGAAATAATATAATCAAACTACAATCTCTAACTCATAATCAATTTTCTTCACCAAGATTTCAAAATGTTTTTAAATATGCCTGGTATAAAAGTGGATACCTAACGAAAAAACGTCCAAGACATCAAAATTCAGTAGATTTCTGTTTCCATACTCAAGAGGAACCAATTTGCGACATATGTGGAGGAATTGCAGTCATACGATGTGCGTGGTGTAAAAAGCTATTATGTTTTAAACATTTTTTCACAGATTATCATTATTGTCAAACGTATATTGAATAAAATTTGCAAATTCACCAATTTCTGTAATATTCATATATGTTACATTGACAAATCATCACATTGTACAAATTAATAAAAATGAAAAAAAATTTTCGCTCATAATCTAGTAATAATAATGTTAATAGGGGCAGCCACCCCCACTAAAATTAAACTATGTTTTATTTTTTTAACTTTTAATAGTAAATATTAGTCAAAATAAGCATTACAAAATAAAAATCCAAAGGAATATTGTGATTAATTTTTTTTAATCACTAAAAGATAAGTAACTAAATAGGGGTAGCTCACCCCTTCTATGTGTTTTTTTTAAACCTCGAAACAGGTCAACTATAATTTCTAATTTTCCTTACAACATGGCATTTTTTTACCAAGTATGGCTTGTCAAAACTTTGTTATTTCAAAAACAGTGTGAAAAAAATTATATTTACCCCCATAAAAATAGGAGTGCAACCACTTATCATTAAAACTGTGTCCAAATACTCGTATTTTTATAAGAAACAAATAGGTATTGGTTTCATTAAAAAATTCCGATTCCATCTCGAGATATTAAAAAAAAACTGTTTTTGGGGGTGAACTTTATGGGTGGTTTTCACCCCCAGATATCTTTCTCCACAGATAAAAAAAAATACGTGTCAAATATTTTTCGATACTCTAACCAGTTGTAAAGTTTCATGAAAATCGGAGGCAGATACTAACAAAGAGATGATTAATTAAATTAGGGGTAATTAATTCACCCCGTCAACGTGTTTTTATTGTTAAATCTCGAAACAGGTCAACCATAATTTTCAATTTTCTTTATAATATGGCAATTTTCAATCAAATTTAGCTCGTTAAAACATTTTTATATCAAAAATACAAGGGAAAATATCATATTTACTCTTATAAAAAATAGGGGATAAAACCCCCCAGCTTTAAAGCTGTGCCGAAAAACTCGACTTTTCATAAGAAACAAATAGGTGTTAGTTTCATTAAAAATTTCGGATTCCATCTTGAGATATTAAAAAAATACGGATTTTGGGGGTGAACTTTAAGGGCGGTTTTCACCCCTTAGATATGTTTTTCCGCAGATAAAAAAAAATGCGTGTCAAATATTTTTTGACACTCTACTCATATGCGAAGTTACATGAAAATCGGAGGCGGACACCAAGTATCCTTTTCTTGTAAGCCCGATGTTACCGACGTATTGTATCAATTTGTATCGTTACATATGCCAAGAATTGTTGATGTATTAAATGTTAAATTATCTGACAATAAATAGAAAAATTTAATTGTACTTATCGTGCTCTCATTTTACCTTTACCTTTCCTTGGTCCTCTTGAACACAAATTATTATATTTTCTAAGAGATTGAGTTTTAATTTACATTTATAAATTATAATCAAACGTATAAAAAATATATTATGTTTTATGCTTCTCAATTAAAAATTAAAATTAATTTTATTATTTATATTTTAATTAAATTAAGTGGCACACGCACACACACACACAGTGTACGTCGCACATATGCACAAACTTTGCTATAACTTTGATATAGCATCACTATGGCGAGAGCCAAACAATGACTCATCGGCGCCCATTGACCTTGGCTGGCGCCGATTAGTCATTGTTTGGGTCTCGCCATAGTGCTGCTATAACTACTTAGCGAAAAATATGCAATCGTTCTAAACTTATGATTGATTGAAAATCTGAAAATTTTGAATTTTTTCGTAAATCTTCAATTTTTATGATTTTTTAACTCGAATACTTGAAAATTTTTGTATAGCATATTAAATGGGAAAAAGTTTTCAAATTGTAGGTAGAATTACTCAGAATTTTTGTAGATCGATGCTAATTATTTTGCTAATTTATACTTGACAGAACACCATTCAAAATATGCTTAAGGTGAATGATACACTATCAATTTCCCTCACGAAAGGATAAAAGAATTAAAAAAACGATTAAAATTAGCAAAAACTGTGCATGGAACTCTGTCATACCATTGCGTTAAATTGATATCAGACACTAAACGATTAGAAATAAAACGATTCTCAGCATCAGAAACATTCGAATTATACCCACCAATCAAAAAAGGAAAAGATTATAAAGATCAGAAGGAAAAAAAAACAAGTATTGAGAAAAGACCTATCAAAATGAACTCAACTAAAAATAAAAAAATTAAGAAATAAACAAAAAATTAACATGATTTAGAATTTTAATATGTGGACTTTCATACAAATTAACGTTTACATTAATGGTGCAGCGCAGCGCGGCGAGCGCGCTCGACCTCATGGCGCTGTCCTTTTAATTGCATTACTTTTGAACCTTTTATTTCTTAAACTTCAAACTTTAGGCCTTTGTAGCTTAAGACCTGTACTTTCGAATGGTGTAATGCATTTTGAAAAAAAAAATGGTATACTTTGAGAAAAATGGCTCTGAACATTCAACTTTAATTTCCAATCAGAAGAAAGAATTTTTGTGAAAAAACAATAGTACCATTAGACAGAAGAGGAAAAAATCTATCGATATGAGGGTCATTTGATAAGTACCCAGCCTACAAATGAAAACACCAAAATTTTACAAAAAATAAAATTTATTTTTCAATGTAGTCTCCTTTTAGTTGAATACACTTGGTCCAGCGGTGTTCCAATTTTTTTAACCCCGTTGAAAAAAATGTTTTCTCTTGGTTTGCAAAATAGGCCTCCGTGGCGGCGATTATTTCGTTATTGGAGTGGAATCTCTTCCCGGCGAGCGAATTTTTTAGGTTCGGAAAGAATAAAAAGTCACACGGAGCCAAATCTGGAGAATACGGTGGATGGGGCAGCAGTTCGTAGCGTAATTCGACCAATTTAGCCGTGGCGAGTGCAGAAGTGTGAGCCGGTGCATTATCGTGGTGGAAAAGCACTTTCTTTTTAGACAAATGGGGCCGTTTTTCTTCTAACAGGGCGTCAAATCGGCTCAATAGTTCGGCGTAGTACTGTCCTGTGACCGTTTTGCCCTTCTCTAGATAGTCAATAAAAATCACACCTTGAGAATCCCAGAAAACAGTGGCCATCACCTTTCCGGCCGACGGGACCGTCTTCGCCTTCTTCGGAGCAGGTTCACCTGGTAAGGTCCACTGTTTTGACTGCTCCTTGGTCTCTAGAGTGTAGTAGTGAATCCATGTTTCGTCGACGGTCACGTAACGATGCAAAAACTCTTTTGGATTGCGATTAAACAGCTCCAAACACTGCTCTGAACTGGTCACACGGATGCGCTTGTTGTCTGCAGTCAGCAA
Organism: Torymus aiolomorphi; assembly: GCA_036365515.1. Lineage (NCBI taxonomy): Eukaryota > Metazoa > Arthropoda > Insecta > Hymenoptera > Torymidae > Torymus > Torymus aiolomorphi. Next base: position 99,606,489 of record CM070875.1, on the reverse strand, counting down.
ACGCGGCACCCACCTTGCTGACAGCTTCCTCATGCCTAAAATCTCATGTAGGATATGCCACACGCGTTCTTCTGAGATGCCTACTATCGCAGCTATCTCGTGCACCTTTAATCGGCGGTCTGACAAAACGATATCGTGTATTTTTGTCACGTTCTCCTCCGTAGTGGCTGTTTTCGGAGCACCTGGGCGTGGATCATCAAAAACCGACGTACGACCACGTTGAAACTCGTTACACCAAAATTTAACGGTCGCCATCGAAGGAGAAGCATCCCCATACACTGCATCCAAGCGTTCTTTAATTTCACTGCGCGATTTCCCTTCCAAAAACAAGAATCGAATCACCGACCGATATTGTTCTTTCTCCATTTTTTCAAAAATCAACGGACACATTTGCTTTCACACGCTCTCAAAAATAAACTACAACTCCGATCCGGCTGAAATTTCGTCTGTAACCGTTTACAGGAAGATACTGCACTGTAGTGTATTTCTGGTGCGATAGTGGCACCATCTGGCGGTGAGGCTAGGTACTTGTCAAATGACCCTCGTATGTACTTTGTTTTTTTCCGAGAGACTCAGCGAATGAATATGAGCGAGTTGAACATAGTGCATTTTGCGCGAAAACGGCGCCGCGCGCGCCCACTGGCTCGTTTCTGGCAGACGCTCCCATATAAGGGGACTTGTTATGGATTACAATTTGAAAACTTTTCCCATTTAATATGCTATACAAAAATTTTCAAGTTTTCGAGTTAAAAAATCATAAAAATTGAAGATTTACGAAAAAATTCAAAATTTTCAGATTTTAATTAATTATAACTTTAGAACGATTGCATATTTTTCTCTAAAACTTTATATTTGTGTTTCGGGGCTAATTTGGGATGAGTAAAGAAATTTTGAACAATTTTAAATGTTTGAGCTGAACAGTTGACATGAAGTTACCCATATATACAGGGTGTTCAAAATGTTCGGGACCCCCCCCCCCTCTGATTTTGGAATCAACTACCTAAAAAAATTGATGACCACCTATAGGTCAAATTTTACTTTCGGATATGTACCCATGTCAAAAATTTCGTGCTCTTCTGTCTGGCGTCCACCCACTTTTGGCTTAGCGTTTGTCCCTAATTTCGGGACCGCTCGCGCTTATACCGCAGAGGGGCATGTGCGATACGTTTACGGGACAGGAGCTGTGCCAGTACGGGGCAGGAGATGTACCGAACGGCCGTACAACATTCGACCCTACTTTGGGCATAGCGCATGTACTCATCGAGTCAGCTAGAGTGCCAAATTGTTTTCAGTGTAGAATCCGTGGTAAAAAATCGGGGTTTCTATTTGAAAACATGAAGTTAACCTTCAAATGACCTTGAGCGAAACGTTCAAGATCAAATTCAAGGCTACTACTGGAATCCTCGTCGAAAGTACTATCGAACAAGGGGATCATCAATTTTTTTTTAGGTAGATGATTCCAAAATCAGGGGGGGTCCCGAACGTTTCTATATATATATATATATACTCTCTATCTATTTGTAGGGCAGGGATTTCGTCCATATATGATAATAAACTAAAATAAAATCAAATAATTATCACCGTATATCGAGCTGCTTACGGGGGCATCGTGACGAAAGGTTTGATCACATCAAGAGGCCCTTAACGAGCGGAACTGATAGACGTTCCGGGTACATCGTCCGATTAATATTCGCATACTCAAATTATGAGTAATTGAAGTATAGTGAATATACGTAAACGCTATTATTGGCATTTACGTAATAGGCAGTTGTGCCAGAATAAGCAGGGAGGGTATGTCTCCAATAAAAAAATTCCTCATGTCATTGAACTTTCGCAGTGACAAACAGTATTTTTTCAAAATAAACTATCTCCGCGTCGGATCAACAGATTTTAACGCTTTTTATTTAAATGTGGGTAATGAGTTGTAGTTTTAGGGAACACTATAGAAAATTGCTGCATGAAATTTTTTAACCGGCAAATTTAATCAATACACGGATTTTCAAGGTAAAAGAAACACACACATATACACGCACGCACACAGAGACACACACATGCACGCGCGCGCAGATATTTTATTTTGAAAAAAAGCTGTTTGAGCCGACTGTACGACGCCTGCAGCGTCCGCTTTTAGTACCGAAATTACCGAAAAGGTAACTAAAGAAATAGTCATCCCTTTAGCAAGAAACATCATAATCGTCACGGAAACGTGCCTTAGGTCCATAAGTTTTCTGGAACATCCCGGAAAGATGCGAAAATCACAGAAAGTTGCGTTATATACTCAAAAAAGAAAGTTGCCAGATGTACTGTATACGATTAAACAATTATACTGATTTAGATATAATTTTATTAAAATATATAGAGCTATATAAATTGTTGGAGAGCAAAGTATGTTGTAAATGGACGCGCGGAGAATGCCTTATGATTTTAGTCACCATGGAACAAATAAAATTTAGCCCCGCATCCATATTATATTGCTTTGTAAGCCAAAAATTATTTCAAGGAATAAATTGTAAATTGAGAAAATGAAGTACATACCTTAAATTTCTCATGCAGCGTCTCAATGTCATCTTTAACTCTTTGTATTAATTGTGTCTGATACTCGCGAATAGCACCTCTGATATGAGGTCTTACAAATAAAGCATTGAATCTTGAAAAAATTCTGAACATTTCATTAGCATTTTTAGCTGTGCCCAACTGATCTCGAAGATGGGCTGTAATTCTTGCTTCTACCCTTTCAATACGTTCTTCATATCTATTTACAGCTGCTTCCCACGATTCTAATCCTTCTTTAGTAATATCCAAACAATCAACTTCTTTAACATTCTCATAAGCTAAATTAACTTCACTAATGGCATTGGCATCAGCTGCATCAAAAGCAAATTCTACCTTGACACTATCGTTATCATTATTATCAATTCCTGGATTACTATTTTGTCGAACTGGTCTTAATACACGAACTATAACAGTTCTGAGTTGTTCGTGTTGACGACGAAATCGTCTCATATGCTCCATACGAGTTTGTAATTTTTTATGTGCTGGTGCTACTCGCCAAACCATTTTCATATGCTCATCCCTCTTCCTTTTTACTACTTCCCTTAGTAATTGCGTTAATTTATCGTATTCATCATCCCAAGTATTGAATAATTCAAAACACTGCGTCATGACTTTTTCAAAGTCGTCAAAAGGAATATGCATTAATCTTCGTGTTCCTAAGACCTTTAATAACTGTTGAGCAAGGTCTCGAGATATGGCTTCAACAAGTCTCAAAACTCTCTGAATGGGATACTTTGTATTTCGAATTTTTCTTAAATGAATAAAAATTTGTTGGATAGCAGAACGAATCCGTTCAAGCTCAGTTGCAGAAAGTAAATCATTTACAGGAAAATCTTTCATTAATGGATTATAATCATTAACAGTTGATAATGCTTGCTTTAAACCAGTATCAGTATCGAAACTAACCGTAGCATGAAACCGTTTACCATGCTTAAGTATATCTAAAGTTAATGAAATTTCAATACTTTCCCGTTTTTCTTGAATGCGGTAAAGTGCTCTTTCCAAATTAAGCCAAAAAGAAATTTCTTGCAAAGCAGTTCCAGATTCAGGATCTCTATTAAGTTTGGTAACCTACAATTAACAATAATTAGATTGAAACTTCAATTCATTCATTTATAATATAAAATTATATTATCAATGAAAAAAAATCATCTTTGACGGGGGAACGGATCTTACTCTAAGGTAAACGTTAATTCGTTTTTTATTGCAATATTATACATTAAAACTTTGGAGTCAAATTTTTCTTAATTGTTTCGTTTTTATTGCAGTTATAGAAAATCAGTTAATGTACTATTTGTATACAAATAGAACATTACTATTAACTGGGTATCAAAAAATATTTTATAAACAGTAAGATCATTCTGCCACTACCGTGTTTCGGAAAATTTCATTGTTGCAAATTATTATTGTTATGTGTTTCGAAAGGGTAAGCAATATATTTTTTGGAAATTACATTATATTTAACTATAAAAATTTATTTTTTATGTTTCAGGATGAAGAAAAAACTTGGGATCTAAATGGCTCAGTATTCTTTAAGTTTAACTGAATTTTTATTTGAAAGGGATTTTTTTTTTGTAAAAAGAAGTTTTTTAGGCTTAGTCGTTACTTTCTGAATCCATTAAACTTTCTAGAAATTCATGCAGATATGGCCTGAGATTGTAACCAATTTTAAAATGACAAAAATCACAAAAAATCACAAAAATTCTTAAAATTAAGCAATTAAAAGTGGTTTTTCAATTTAAAAAGTTACTTAAGGAAATCAGAAAATTTTAATATTTCCAATTCTTCGATCCATAACTGCATGAATTTAAAGTAATTGAAGTCCCGTCTTATAAAAATCTATGTCGCAGTGGCTTCAGAAAATAAAGACAAAGCCAAAATCGTGGCAATGCAATATCTCTGAGTAGAATAGGTCTACTGATCATATCTCGGGCAATTTTATCAGAAATTGTGTCAGCGAATAATATATTAATAGTATATATAACTAATTATATTTTATCATATTTTCTCAGGTTATTTTGGAAATTAACGATTGTGGAAAACAATTCAACATTCCGCCGTTTTCTAAGACATAAACGCAATTTGGTCTAGTTACTATGCTAAAAAAAATTGTTGAAAATAGTATACATCTATATTATACGCATGGAAAATATATATAGTATGTGGGAGCGCGCGACTGTACCGAATGCGCAAGCATAATGAGTGCGAACGCACACATGTAAGTCTCCCTTCCCTGGTGTGTGCGTGAGTAAGAACGTACGTCGAACGGCAGCAAGCGATGCGCTGCTCTCTCTCTCTCTCTCTCTCTCTCTCTCTCTCTCTCTCTCTCTCTCTCTCTCTCTCTCTCTCTCTCTCTCTCTCTCTCTCTCTCTCTCTCTCTCTCTCTCTCTCTCTCTCTCTCTCTCTCTCTCTCTCTCTCTCTCTCTCTCTCTCTCTCTCTCTCTCTCTCTCTCTCTCTCTCTCTCTCTCTCTCTAGTACTGTACGACGATGAAGTAGCACCTCACACGTGGCGCAAAGAAGCGCCGTAGTCTTAGTTTGAATAAACTTATCATTCCTTTTGTCTAATCTACATGGTCTTGTTTATTTAACCTTTAGAGGACGGGGATTTGGGTTTACTGTTTTCTCTCACTTTTCTATAGAAATTGAGTTTTTGTGATGTCTCACATCTCAAAACTAACACATGTAAAGGGTCGATCATGGGCATGGCCCGTACAGGGGCCATCCCGTCCTCTAAAGGTTAACTATCCACACCTCAACATGGTGCAAAGCGTGGTTAGTAAGTGGAAAACCCTATCTTATTCATCGATCCTCGGGGAAATGAATAAGATACGATAGTGGGAAACAATATGAAAAAGTCCCAGCACAAAGGAACGCTCAAGACAGAGGAAGTAGCCACATTGGAAGTCAAGCAAGAGAAAGATTCCGAACACGAAGAAATGTTCGAGAATAAAAAAGACAAAATGGCAGGAAGATGTGATATTACGATTTCAGTATTTGATGGAGAAGACTGCAGTATGTGGAAAAAACGAATAACGATGTATCTGAAATTCAAGAAGTGTGATGAAGTCATTAAAAGAGAAAAAGCCACTCCGATAAGGACGACTGGGATGAAAAAGATTTGAAGGCAATAAATCAGATTTATAGTGCAACTTCCAACAAACAATTGGACTTTGTGTGTGAAGAAGATACTGCGTTTAAGATAATAAAGAAATTGGACGATATGTATTTGAAAGAATGTACAGCATTACAAATTGTATGTAGAAACAAATTGGAAAAAATGAGACTAGAAAAGTAGAGTGATACAGCAACATTTTTCAGTGAATTTGAAAAATCAGTGAAAGAATTGAAAAACGCTGGTGCCAAAATAAGTGAGAAAGAAAAATTCAATTACATGTTGAATACGTTACCGAGCCAGTACAGTTAAATTGGCGATTTGATAGACACATTAAAGGAAGAGGATCAAACAGCATCATATGTGAAAAATAAGATTAAAATTGCTCAGATGAAAAATAGTAACGATCATGCTGAACAAAGATCGAATGTATTTGTTACAAAAAAGGATCAAAAAGGAAGCTGTTTCAATTGTGGGAAAACTGGGAATTTCGCACGAGAATGTCAAAATGGCGGCCAAGCGGGTCACAGTGACACAACATGGCGAGGCTCAACACGTGGCTGCGGCCGAGGCAGAGAATGAAGAGGCAACGCCGGTAGAGGACGTGTAAACTTCCGGTAGCAAGGAGCCAGAAGCGCCAGCACGTACGAGCGGAGCGGCGAAGACGTGAACGTATGGATAGCGACGGCACATGCGACACACAGCAGCGAAGCGAACAGGTTACGTAATTATGATATAGAATGGTTACTCGACAGCGGGTGCTCAGACCATACAATAAATAACGAGAATTATTTTGGAAAGTGTATTAAATTAAAAGAACCTGTTAATATCTCCTTAGGTGATAATAGGTCGGTGAAAGCAACAAAAATTGCAAACTTAGTAACTTACTTTAATGCGTTCGGTAATTTAAATGAAATAAATATAAAAAATGTATTTTACACAAAAGAGATGAATATAAATTTAATAAGTTACGGAAAACTAACTGATAAAAATACTATTATTTCTAAAGGGAATCTAGCAAAAGTTAAGGATGAGAATAATAAAGTTATAGCGGTAGCAGTCAAAGAAAATAAAATTTACAAAATGAAAAGTATATTGAAATACGAAGAGGCTTATGTAAATAATGCGGAACGTAACAATAATATGAGTCAAAAGGAAAGGTGGCACAGAGTGTTAGGTCACATAAATTTCGGATATCTAAATACATTAGTTAAAGATAAATTGTTAACGGGAAAACCAAACGAATTAGAATTGGAATTTATGAAATGCAAAACCTGTATAGAAAATAAAATGCATAATTTACTGTTTAATAATAACAGATCTAGAGCGAAAGATATCTTAGAGATTATTCATACCGATGTATGCGGTCCCTTTAAAACTACTGGGGTTAACGGCGAAAAATATTTCGTTTCTGTTATAGATGACTATAGCAAAATAGCTAGAGTCTATTGTGTAAAAATTAAAGATGAGGTTTTTGACTGTATCGTTAAATATATAAATGAAAGTGAAAATTGAACGGGAAAACGAGGAAAAACATTGAAATGTGATAATGGGAAAGAATACTTAAATAATCGGTTTTATAAATACATAAGATAACTAGGGGGGCTGCGCCCCCCAGCGTGCCTTCGGCACGCTACCCCCCGCCCATACACACACCTGCTCCTCGCTTCGCTCGTCGCCCGCCCCCTCCCTAAGTAAAAACTTCGTTTTTACATAATAGGCACGACCGCAATACTCAAGAGAACCTTGTATTTTTATAAAAGCGAAAATTGATTAATAATGTCATTACGAAGGGCAATGCACTCATTATTTTGCATACTATTAAAAAAAAAAAATAGTTTTTGTTAACATATGGCAAACAATAAAGCTAATAAGCGAAAAATTTACCGTCTAAAAAACATTAGTGACCGTCTCTTACAGACATGTTACCGCGCAATGGTTATCAAGTCATGTCATATTGTTCGTGTATAACGTATTACGTATAATATATAGATGTTTATGCAAAGTGATGACAATGCGAGCTTGATTTTACGCAATTCGCAATAATCGCAATAAACGACATAAAAATTATAACATCATATATTCACATGAGTAACGTGTATAGCATCGCCAATCACGTGATGGCGGTGATACTGCAGGCTTGTTGGCTTTACCCATGTGAGTGTGCGAGCATGCGCATGCGCTGCAGGTCGCCTGCTCGTCTCGTCTGGCTCGTCAGCTGATAGCTCGTAGCTTCTTCGCGTAAGCGACACGGCACCGCGGATGATGCGAGAAAAAGGCTGGGCCGAACTTCTAGTGAAAAAGTTTCAGTGCGGAGTGAACACAAGAAAGCTGCCTACTACGTACGTATTATCGCTACAGTGCTTCGCTTCCTATCTGGCTCTCACCCGCACCATGTTAACCATGTGCGTACGGCAGTCCGGCAAGACGACAGTCATCAATGTTTATATCTGCAGTCAGTGTGTTTCCTAAATTGCTGTATGGATCGATATTGATGTTGGTCGAGTTCTCTGCTAATTAAGTTGTGGTCTTATCCTTGAGTAAGTATTATTTCAATAATACTAGCTCCTTTCTAATCTTGCAGGGTTTTCATCTTTTTTTCACTAGGACATTTTGTTAAACTTTGAGCAAGGGTCAAGGTAGTCTTAGTTGGAAGTGCACATGAGCTTTTTCGAATTTCAAGTATACAAATACCTTTCCTTTCTCTGAAAATATTTCAGCATTACACACGTCACCATATCATGCATGCTGAGGGATTATATACCATGTTTCAGATATAAATAATCAGCAAGTGTGGAGTTACAGCATTTTCTGTGTGCTTTTTGAGGAAATTATTAAGAAAGAAAAGTAATTTCCTCCAATTTGGCTGATTGAGTATATCTGAAACGTAATGTACAATGCCTCAGCATGCATTGCATTGTGTATGAACATTCTTGTAAACCTTGAGAGTGGGTGAGGAGGTTTTAGTTGAGAATACACATGCGCTTTCTCGACTTTTGAGTGCAAAGATCCCTTTCCATTCCCTACAAGTATCTTCAACTTTCTATACATGATGGAATACATGCTGAGGAACAGTATATCAAGATTTAGATATGCATAATCAACAAGTCTGGAGATATTGCAATTTCTGTGTCTTTTTCAAGAAATTTTTGAGAAAAATGTCATTTTCTCCGTACCGGCTGATTGAATCGATCTGAAATTGCATACACAATCCCTCTGTATGTATTGTATTGTGTGTGAACATTCTGGTAAACTTTAAGTGAGGGTGAAGAGGTCTTAGTTCAGAATACACATGCGCTTTCTCGACTTTTGAGTGCAAAGATCCCTTCCATTCCCTACAAGTATCTTAAACTTTCCATACATGATGGAATACATGCTGAGAGACAGTATATCAAGTTTGAGATCTACATAATCAGCAAGTCTGGAGATATTGTAATTTCTGTGTCTTTTTCAAGAAATTTTTTAGAAAAATGTCATTTTCTCCGTACCGGCTGATTGAGTCGATCTGAAATTGCATACACAATCCCTCTGTATGTATTGTATTGTGTGTGAACATTCAGATAAACTTTAAGTGAGGGTGAGGAGAAATTAGTTGAGAATACACATGCGCTTCCTCGACTTCTGAGTGCAAAGATCCGTTTCAATTCTCTCAACGTATCTTGGTAAATATATAGTGCTATGAATGATCTTATCGACACGCTAACACTATATTGTGAGCAGTTTGCTGTGAGAAGGTTTTCTCGTTTACTTTACAGCCAGCATTTATCCTGCAATAATTTTCTACCCCTTTGACAGGAGTGTGGCTTCTCTGTACTCCTTCCGTTGCCAAGTTAGTCTTGATGTAATTATGTTTTTGGCCTAGGGCGAAGAGCTCCTGCAGACGACATCACGGCGTCCTAAACACCTGCAGCTAGCATTTTTTATTGGGACTATATATTGGATTGATTGACATATTTTATGTGGACATTGACAACCTCTGAACTCGTTGAAAAAAATATCTGGTGAGTAGCTTACTGTAAGAAAGTTTATTGGTTTATACTTTTAAGCTAGTATCTATCCTGCAATAATTTCCTAAACCTTTGACAGGAGTGTGGCTTCTCTGTACTCCCTCCGTTGCCAAGTTATTCTTGTTGTAATTATGTTTTTGGCCTAGGGCGAAGAGCCCCTGCAGACGACATCACGGCGTCCTAAACACCTACAGTTACCGTTTTTTATTGGGACTATATGTTGGATTGATTGACATATTTTATGTGGACATTGACAACCTCTGCACTCGGTGAAAAAATTATCTGGTGAATAGCTTACTGTAAGAAAGTTTATTGGCTTATACTTTTCAGCTAGTATCTATCCTGCAATAATTTCCTACCCCTTTGACAGAAGTGTGGCTTCTCTGTACTCCCTCCGTTGCTAAGTTATTCTTGTTGTAATTATGTTTTTGGCCTAGGACGAAGAGTTCCTGCAGAAGACAACACGTCTGCATATAATTGTTCTTTTCTCGAGGGCGTCATTATATGACCATCATAAAGCAGGCGACTTTCAAAAAAATAGGACCAAATTGGGAACGGCAACTTTGAGAAATTCAACAATGGCATTACAGTGGGTAACCTTGAGTGAAGGGCTTCCTGATGCACACATCTTGGCAGCTTCATCTTTCTATAGATTATCAATGGAAGTTGATCTAGTCTAGAGGTTAAAATTTTTTTCAATTTTTTTTAAATCGTAATTTCTCGAGAACGGCTCTATGTATCTAAATGGGGTGGGTGGCATTCGAAAGAGAATTAAATTACCTATATTTTCTAAAAAAATTAATTCTCTAGCTATCACGGTTCTTTTGTTATTAACAAAAACGTAAAAATTGAAAAATGAAAAAAAAATGAGTTTTATATGTTCAACTATTAAAGAGTAAAATTGTCTTATTCGCTTCAAAATTCATTGTAGAGGTACATTATTGATAGTTCTCGGATGAGTTCTTTTGGCAAAATGATTGATTCATAAATTTCAGAAATATTTGAGGTAAACACAATCAAAGAACAACTTTAGAATATTTTTTTTATTTCGAACCAATGTACGACGAGAAGCTGTTGACAGTGGACTTGAAGAAGAAAAATTTGATGAAGAATAGAACTTGAAGAAGATTGTTTTCCATTCATATAAGAATTAAAATCACAAACAAATAAATTGCAAATGGAACCTCAATGAATAGCCATGAAAAAATTAGAAGTTAATATTTTCCATAAAATTTTTCCAATTTTTTTTGTGAAATAGTATATTACACACCTAGGCAGTAAAAATAAGAAATGTCTCAGATCACATGTAATTGTGAGATATGCGATATACATGTGATCAAACATGTGATCTGAGGCTTTCTTTTTTACTGGCCAAGGTCTGTATACTATTTTTCTGCTCGACGGCGCCGGAAAGCGGCAACTTCGTTTCGCACAGCGGCTGGGAAGTTGGCGCTTTCCGGCCGGAGGACAGAAAAATTTATTTTTCGAATTTTAATTTAATAAAAGGAATCAAAAAATTATTTTGAGGAAGCTACGTCCCATGAATTGGCAGCGGTCTTTTTGTAGGTATAATTTAATAAAAAGAAAGAAATAAGTCATGCAATTTCTCAGATTTAATTCAGGCACTGCTTGTGTATTTTTTATAGAACTGTATTTTCATTTTTGTTATTAAATTACATGTACTTTCAAAAAGATAGAGTCAACTCAAAAATACATGGAATGTCTGAGATGCATTACTGAAGCCGGTTTCTATCATTCTTAGTCTTTTGGATTAAGTACGGACACATCACCTCAAAGTATATATCGATAACGTTGAATGCTCAATACACCTGCTAAATCTAACAAGTGGCTTTTATATTGTAGGAGCGGGATGAATTTTCTTATTAAGTTTTCAATTATGGTCCGTATACTGTAGTGTAGTGTAGTGTGAGTGTGTCTGAAACTTCTATACATCTATAGCTTGTCCCGCCATAACAATAAATCTGAGTACGTGTAAAAATTGTGAAAAAAGTTATTTTAATTAGTAAAATTCAGTCGAATTGTAGTACTTAATGAACAATGAGCTTATCCATTAACTACCACTATTAATTGACTTTTAGAGGTTATAGTGAACTTTTCATAATTCTGACAGGTTTCCAGAATATTTATTTAAGCATACTCTATAAATCTTTCGGACAGGCTCACACTACATGGCCCTTCAGATTTCATAAGAGAAAACCAATTTAATTAATTAGGCTGAAATTTACAACATGAAAAGATAAATTAATTCTGCTCCTGTAATGTTATAAAAGCCACCAGTCAGATTTAGCAGGTGTACTCATCATTCGTGTTGTCGATGTTTAGTTGGCGTAAATGTGCTTAAGTATAAAAATAATAGAACTCTGCTTCTATAATGTATTTCAGACATCGTATGTTTTTTTAAGCAAATTTCATCTTTCTAGAAGTAGGTATAATTTAATAAAAAAAAAATATCCGTGCGATATGCAGTCCATTATTTCACCGTGTTTATCGCACTTGCTACGCTCGTGCGCTAACCTCACGGTGCGATAATGAACTGCTTAGCGCACGGATAGGCGTGGCAGCGGACTTAAGGTAGACAGTGTTATAAAAAATTGTACGATACTAATGCGTTAAGTAACACATTACACGCCGTGAAAGGATCCTCGCTACACTCGGGCCTTAACTTTACGCCATGAAATAATGGGCCACTTATCGCACTTGTATCGTAATGTATTAGTACGATAAATGTTTTATCGATATTTATTCATTAATTTAAAAAACCTCTTTCAATTCATTGGCCCGTAGTTTCCTCAACCTTAATATGTTGATTCCTTTAATTAATATTTAATAACGAAATTTATAAATCTACGACTACAAAAAATTTTGAAGCGATTAAGTCATTGTTACTCATGTAATAGGATATACAAAAATCAATTTTCATTTTTCAATTCTTTTCTAAAAAACTAACCAACAAAATGAATTAAAACATTACAGATTATATTTATTTATATTATCCATTATCATGATTTTGCTCAAAAAAAATTGACCGTTTAGTTTGGGAGTTATAAGCATCTAAAAAAAAAACACGTTATTGTTAATAATTTTTTTAGAAAATATAGGTATTTTAACTCTCTTTCGAACGCTACCCACCCGATTCGAATAACTCGATCCTATCATTAAAAAAAAAAAAATCAAAAAGCAGTTTTGAGAAAAATCGAAAATTTGAAAAAAAAACAAAAACACATCGCCCCAATAAAAAAGACCGGATTTTGACCGGAAAATGAGACCTGCCCGGTCAAAATTGACCGAGTAGAAATTGAGATCTAGGCGTACACACACACACACACACACACACACACATTTTTCAAAAACCATGTATTTTGATTCCTAACATCTCGGAACACAATTATAACATGTTTTTACAACAACTCAAAAATTTAATGTCACAAAGCTTCCTCTAGGAGGAAACAAAATGTTTAATTGAGAAATAAATGAAATCTATGAATTCGTTTTTGAATTCGAATTGTCTACTTTAGTAGCAAGCAGGGTCAAACCTTCCTTATTATAATTGTAAAATTATATATATTAATGAAGTCCATACCAACAAATTGTCAATTTCTGAACCAAGATTGAGACCTCGATTTTTTTTCTATCTATTTTATAGCTACAATTTTATTAAAGTAAAATTTCTTTTTTTTTTAGTTGGATTAAATAAAGTGTAAATAAATTAAAATAAAATAATTAAGTTCTTTAGTAAGGTCGTATTACGGAAAAAAGTTTATATATATCGCTATTGATATATATATATATATATATATATATATAAATATGAAATTCTGGAAGTTTGAGGATTATATTCAGCACCCGCTTGGAAGTTTGAGGGGTTATGGGAAGTTTGAGGAGCCTCCTCAAACTTCCAATCTATATATTCAGCATCCGAGCGGAAGTTTGAGGGGTTTTCTAGAGTCTATTTGTCTAGAGTCGGTAACCTGAGGGTTATTATTTCTTTAGCCACTCTGACCGACCGGGGTTGAGCTCCTCAAACTTACTAGCCTAATATATATATATATATATATATATATATATATATATATATATATATATATATATATATATATAAATAAATAAATATCTGCAACGGTTATTTCTGGTAACAAATTTGGTATATAAGCGTTATTTCCGGGACTTACCGGAATTTCCTATGGTATATAAGCGTTATTACCGGTAACCGTCTAGAGTCAATAATCCCAGGGTCCATTATTTCTTTAGTCACTTGTATAGAGCAACTCTGAAGAAATAAACTATAGGACCCTGTATAATCCCGGAAATAACGGTTAAAGCTCTTTATATATATATATATATATATATATATATATATATATATATATAAAGACCTATACACGTTATTTCTGGTAATCTACAGGGTCCTATAGTTTATCTCTTCAGAGTTCCCTATATAAGCGCGTGACTAAAGAAATAATATCCCTGGGGTTATTGACTCTAGACGCGTCCCAGAAATAACGCTTACGTACAGAAAAATTTCCGGGACGTCCCGGAAATAACAGCGATGTACAGTGTAAACGTCCCGGAACGAACCGTTGCAGATAAATATATATATATATATATATATATATATATATATATATATATATATATATATATATATATATATATATATATATATATATATATATATATATATATATATATATATATATATATATATATATATATATATATATATATATATATATATTATTTTTTAATATATCAGTAATTTTATTTCAGGTGGGGGGCCTCGCCCCCCCACACCCCCCTGAGTGGGGGCTTCGACCCCTACGCCCCCACCAGGGGCTCTGCCCTGGACCCCACCCTGCGGCCCACATCAAATCCACCATACCACATTACCTACTAACAACAAACTTTATTGTTTCTTTTATTTTGTTTTATTTAGATGGGACATTTCAACATAATAACTATATCCTCAAGGATTTTCATTCATGGTCACAAAATCATTTCGTAGATTCATTCGTCATCGAATATCATTTAATGTGTGATATCAGGAATATGGTTACGAGTCGTGAGGATGGAATATTATATTTGCTTATTCTTTGGCTCAATTTTATATTTAATCAAAAATTTAATCTTTTTTTTAATTTTATTTTTAAGGTTTAAACTTGAAGAACTTCTATTAATCACATTGTTAATAGAATATTAGATTATATACAATATTAGCTGCCTGTCTACGACCAAGTTTTAGAAAAAAATAATTTGTTTCTTGGACCAACTTAGAATAATTTTAAGTAAAAAAACATTTAGGGATTTAATCTTTTAATTTTTGTTAATTCAACATCAATTGATATTTCTTATTATATATTTTTATTAGTGTTTTAGTTTACATAATATTTGGCATTTTGTAAACAATAGATATTTCTTTTTTTTAAATTATGTTTTTAATGTGTTTATCTCATTTTATAGCCCAGTGTGACCTAAGTCCGCACTTAAGTCACGCCTACCCGTGACTTAAGTAGTCGATTATTGCACCATGAGGTTAGCGCGCGAGCGTAGCGAGTGGACTGATCAAGGTACGGATAGGCGTGACAGCGGACTTAGGTAAACGTGCTATAAAATATCGTACGATACATGTGACTTCAGTGGCAGTATCGCAATGTACTATTTTAACATTGTAATTAAATGTAATTTTATATCTTATGATTATATTTTTATAATTATATGATCTTTCGAATGTTGTATTGATTTTTCCGATATTATTTAAAGCTATTGCATTGAATAATTCTTTGTCAAATCGAATCATGTTAAATAAGCGAAAATTGAATATGTAAAGGCATTCAATATTTTTGTGTAAAATCAAATCGTTGTAATAAGCGAAAATCGTCCATTTTATGTATGTTTTGGCGTTAAAAATTGTTTGTTTGGATTTAACTCGTCGGGAATTGATTGTACAAAAAAACGTTTAATAGAAAAAAGTTTTGTTTTAATATTATCTATAACTTTTACATTCAACATTTTTGTGTAAAATCAAATCCTGTCAAGTTATAGCCGAAAATCGTCCATTTTATGTATATTTAGGCGTTAAAAATCGTTTTTATGAGTTCAACTCGTCAGGAATTGATTGTACAAAAAAATGTTTAACAGGAAAAAGTTTTGTTTTAATATTATCTACAACTTTTACATTTAACATTATTGTATAAAATCAAATCCTGTAAAGAAATAGCAAAAAACGACTATTTTTGATGATTTTAGCGGTTTTTTCACTATTACATTGTTAAATATTGTTCATAGAAAACAATTTTCCATGTAAAAAAGACGTGTTTTAATTAGTTTTAGCAGATGCATTTGTTGTTTTTTGACATAAAATTAATTTTGTTCACATTATGTTCAAAAATCGATTTTTTAAAATTTTTATTTGCTCTGGCGTTTTTTTATTTGTTGATCGTTTCGGCTCGGTATAAGACGGGAGCTTACTTATAATTAGACGAGTATTTGGGCCAAAATTCGTTAAGATCTATTTTTAGGAAATTCGCTGAGATATTCCATAAACTTGACTACGTACGAACGGACATACACACATACACCATAAAAAACGCCTAAAATGAGAGAGAGAGAGAGAGAGAGAGAGAGAGAGAGAGAGAGAGAGAGAGAGAGAGAGAGAGAGAGAGAGAGAGAGAGAGAGAGAGAGAGAGAGAGTGTGTGTGTAAAATAAAAGAGAGCAGGCAGTGTAAAATTCCTGGACACAGTGGGCCGAAACACAGAGCACCCAGAAGACCGACTCTACTCTCAACCGACTCGACTTGACTCCTCAGAGAGAGAGAGAGAGAGAGAGAGAGAGAGAGACAGAGAGAGAGAGGGAGACAGACAGAGAGAGAGAGAGAGAGAGAGAGATAGAGAGAGAAGGAGAGAGAGAGAGAGAGAGAGAGAGAGAGAGAGAGAGAGAGAGAGAGAGAGAGAGAGAGAGAGAGAGAGAGAGAGAGAGAGAGAGAGAGAGAGAGAGAGAGAGAGAGAGAGAGAGAGAGAGAGAGAGAGAGAGAGAGAGAGAGAGAGAGAGAGAGAGAGAGAGAGAGAGAGAGAGAGAGAGAGAGAGAGAGAGAGAGAGAGAGAGAGAGAGAGAGAGAGAGAGAGAGAGAGAGAGAGAGAGAGAGAGAGAGAGAGAGAGAGAGAGAGAGAGAGAGAGAGAGAGAGAGAGAGAGAGAGAGAGAGAGAGAGAGAGAGAGAGAGCCGGTAGACTCGAGAGTCTAGTTTAGTCTCGTTTTGGATAGCGCCCGCGCTCCTTGCTGAAGGATAGTATACCGCGAACGTGTGTCACCCGAGAGAGTGTGAGTGTGTGTGTGTTGGTGTCACCCCGCCACGGCACGTGGCCCTCCCGAGGCAAGCGATTGCGAGCGACGCACCAGGTGCTGGTACGGAGGGACCATCGGCGACAGCGATACCACGCAATTGTAAGTTCCGGCTCGACTCATCTCTCTCTCTCTCTCTCTCTCTCTCTCTCTCTCTCTCTCTCTTTTTCTTTCTCTCTCTCTCTCTCTCTCTCTCTCTCTCTCTCTCTCTCTTTCTCTTTCTCTCTTTCTCTCTGAGGAGTCAAGTCGAGTCGGTTGAGAGTAGAGTCGGTCTTCTGCGTGCTCCGTGTTTCGGCCCACTGTGTCCAGGAATTTTACACTGCCTGCCTCACCGGTCTAGACGTCGGAAAAGAGTTTTTTCTCCTCTTCAAAGTGAAGTACTAGCCATCATCAGCAGTTCACGGCTTTTCTCGTTGCAGAGGTTTTTCAAAGAAGTGCTATCTTTAAACTCTCCCGTGATGATTCTGCTTCTCATCATCACACGCTGTTCGGAGTGACATCTGGCGTCCCCGATCTATCACCTCAGCGGCGCCCGTGGGATCATTAGTGGACAGAGCAAGAGACTGCGTACGGACGACGACGAGGAGATACCCCCACCACTGCCTCTGCTTTCGAAATCAGATGTCGACGCTTTGGTCGTGGCCGTTGCCGATCACCGCGATGCCCTAATACTGCTTACGAGTAATGAAAAGGAAACTGGCACAAAAGCTAAGTTACGAAATGCACTAACCTGTTTTTCTGATGCGTTTTTCGAAGTCTCCACCGCCTATATACAAATTGTTGCTTCTGAAAGCACTGCTGATAGCCTTAAAAATGATATCCACAGAGTGATCGACCACGTAGAAGCCTCCCAGATATCTCTCGCAAAGATGTCTGCTTCTGTCTTAAACGTTGCTACAGCACAAGAACGCACGTACGCTAGCATCGCCAAGAGCTCAGAGCCTCGCGATGGCAGCAGGCCACGAAACAAAATAGTCCTGAACAACGGCAAGACACTACCCATCCGCTCCGACTCGCAAGTCACTATCGGACCATCGGACGCGGCATCGTCGAACTTCGAATCTTCAACTGCGACTAAAGCTAAGTTTATTGAGTTAATCAAGCCCGCGGAGTTAGGTCTTCGAATCAATCGCATTCTTTTATCGTCGAATAAAGCGATTGTGATCGAAGGGGACGCGCGTAACTCCGATATCTTGGGCAAGTGTCTATCGTTGCGCATGGCCGGGCTCGAAGTCAAGGAAAAGACTAAGCTCAACCCGCGTTTAATTGTACATGACATACCCACGGAGCTTAATAGCGAGAACATACGTGTTGCACTGCATATGCAAAACTTCCCGGACAGATCTATCGATGAGTTTAAGATCATATATCTATTCCCGGTGCGCGAAGGTAAGCTCTCGCGCTCTTGTATCATCGAGACTCTACCTGATTGCAGAAACATCCTCAGCAGCACGGGTAGGATTTTTATTGGTATGCACTCATGTCGCTGTGCCGATCACGTTTCTATTATGCAGTGCTACAATTGCTCGAAATTCAGCTATATCGCCAAAGACTGCAAAAGCCTAACTCCACTATGCGGGTTTTGTGCCGGTGCTCATCTGGCCAAGGACTGCACCACCAAGACTACCCTGTGTTGCGCAAACTGTAAGCGAAACAGTCTGAGCGATACTAACCATGCAGCCTTTGATAGAACTAAATGTTCCATTCTACGCGCTAAAATTTTGCAAAAATCTACCTCCATAAATTATGGCGAGTGACTGGCGACCCAGCTCCAGTATCTGTGCTAGACCCAACGCCCATCGCAACGACATCAATTTCAGAATAGGTCACGTGAACGCCCATTGCTTGGTACCGCATTTCATTGACATCCAAGCCATCGTCACCAGCAAGAACCTGCACGCGTTTGCAGTTACAGAATCTTGGCTGTCACCAGCAATACACTCGAAGACGGTTAACATCCCAGGCTTCAACCTAGCGCGTGCCCACCGCTCGGGTCTGGTCCGAGGTGGGGTCGCCCTTTACATAAACGAATCAATCAACTATAAAATCGTCGCCACGTCCTACCGCCCGGGGCCATATCGCAGAATGCCTGAATATATGTTTGTTCTTCTGAACCTCTGCTCTTGCAAACTGCTAGTGATGTCATTTACAGCCCGGACAAATCCTACTCGTGGAGTGAGGTTGAAGAGAGCTTGCTTTACTGCAACCAGAGCTTCGACTATTTAATCATGCTTGGAGATTTTAATATTAATTGGCGTGTTGCGTCAACCCCCAGGAAGATTCTTTGTAATCTTCTCGCTACAATGAATGTGGAGCCACTCGCTTTCCAGCCAACGCACCATGACGGTGCAGGGGGCTCAACGATCGACTACATCTGCGTAAGTGATACATCCCGAGTCGTGACGTTCAATCAAGAGCACCATCCCAGCGTTTGTAAACATGATGCTCTGTTTGCCACCTTGGCACTTACTGTACCTAAGCATCTACCCCGGACCGTCCCGCGCCGCTGTTTTCGCGATTTTAATGTCGCGAACTTCAACAGTGATCTTGCTGACATCGACTGGGCTCGCATCGATGATTTCCATCACGTCGACGACAAAGTGAGTTACCTCTCACGTAACATCTTAGACCTCTTCAATAAACATGCCCCGATAAAATCTGTCACTTTGAAAAGAAAGTCTGCCCCTTGGTTCACAGCAGGCCTTAAAAATATGCTGAGGACACGCAATAAGGCTTGGCTCCACTACCGGCGCTCCAGAAGGCCCGAGGATCTGGCTAGATATAAAGATCTACGTAATAGTGCCAAAACGGCCATCCGTAATGCAGCCTCCTCGTACTTTCGTAACCAGCTACTTAACGCCACTAACGCTTCCGACATGTGGAAAGTTATTGACAAAATGGGCCTGGGCCGAAGCAACAAGGAAGCGGTTTCTCTTCCAACCAGCGCTGACAATATGAACCGGCATTTCACGGCCTCAGGTAACCCCGATTGCCCCGTCGTCCCCAGACTAACAGCCAGAATCTCACCAGATGACGGACTTTACTTCGAGCATGTCCCCATCTTCGACATTGTCGAAGCATTATCATCAGCCAAATCGAACGCATATGGTCCGGACGAGATTCCACTCAGTTTTATTAAGCAGTGCTTACCATCTCTTCTTCCAGTCTTATTAAATATATTTGACTGTTCACTGCAAACGGGCGTCTTCCCGTCGGCCTGGAAGAGCGCGATAGTCCGGCCCTTACCGAAGCGGTTTCCTCCTCTCGAGGTCGGTCATTTTAGGCCTATAAGTATTTTAAGCGCCACATCAAAGCTTCTGGAGTCAGTGGCCCTTAAACAGAGATCGAGATACCTAGATCGCAACAACCTCATAGACAGCCGCCAGCCAGGATTCCGCAAAGAGCACAGCACACACACGGCACTAATAAGCATTGTCGATGACTTTCGGAAGGCTTCCGACCTGGGGAATATCACGTTGGCAGTTGCTATTGATTACACCCACGCCTTCGACATGATTAAAATCACCCTCCTTGTCGAGAAATTACATGACCTAGGTTTCTCTGATGCTGCATGCTCCTGGGTCAATTCGTTTTTAACGGGTAGATCCCAGGTTGTCAAAGCACCTTCGGGCGAAACATCGGAGCCCATCTTCAGAAGGTCTGGCGTACCTCAAGGCAGCCTCAATGCCCCCCCCCCCCCTTTATTCTCGATTTACATCAACGATGCCCCGAATGTGCTTAAGTATTGCTCCTACCATTTATATGCGGACGACATGACCATCTACTGCTCTGGCCCTTTCAAGGACATTGATGGCATAGTAGCGAAAGTGAATGAAGATCTCGCCTCTCTAGCTTCATGGGCATCTTCAAACGGACCCTCCATCAACGCGGCGAAGACCCAAGCCTTGTGGGTTGGCACACGAACCTTTAGCAGTCGCCTAAAAGACCAGCAGCTACCCGAACTTCATCTCAACGGCGATTCCATCAAATATTGCGACTCGATAAAGGTTCTCGGTGTTATAATCGATAGCAAGCTCTCCTGGTCGATGCACTGCGTCGAGATCTCTCGTAAGTGCTTCGCTGCCTTATCCAAATTAAGGAGATGCAGTGACTCTTTACCAAGCAGCACAAAATTCTTATTGGTAAAGTCGCTTGTCTTCCCACATCTTGACTACTGCGCTGGGCTATTTCTCGACTTGTCATCTATAAATGAAATCAAGCTGGGAAGATGTAAAAACGCTACCTTACGCTTCGCCACGGGGGGGGGGGGAGAAAGTACGACCACATTACGCCAAGTTACACAGCCAACGATATCCTACGCTATGGGGCTAGACGCGATTACGTCTGCCTGTGCCTGCTAGCCAAAATTCGGCACTCGTCTTCACCACGCTACCTAATGTAAAAGTTCTTTTTCCGCCCAAGCGACAACCCTGGCTCCAAACGCTGTTCAAACCTCGATTTGGACATAGAGTGGGCACGTCTTAACCGTTATAAATACTCGTATACTGCCCATGCGGCTCGTCTTTGGAACACCATACCGCACAATATTAGAACGTTCTACAGAGAACCTCGTTTTAAATCGCTTCTTTTTAAGTATTTCCTGACCAATTATCGTTAAATCCTATCTGCAACCACTACGGCGATCAAAATTAACAAATTATGTTTTAAATCATGTTTTTATGTTTTCACGCGCGTAATCTATATGTAATTTTACGTTTGTTATCGTTTTTCATTGTTGTTCTTGCGATTAGCGTCCAATTTCTGTATCAATTTTACATCGGCGACACATTTCTTTTAATTCCGGCACTGTATAACTTGCGTTCGCCAATCGTCGCATTCAACTTTATATTTAGGTGTACATATATTTGTATATATATATATTTTATTATTATTATTTATATATTTTATTTTATTATTTATTTTATTTCTTTTTGATTTATTGTTTATTTTATTTATTTTATTACTTTATTATTATTATTTTATTTATTTTATTTATTTTATTGTATTGTTATCTTTTCTGTCTTTATCATGTACTCTTTTTCTCTGTGCAAATATGCGTTACCATGTACCTGAATAGTTATTGTGTACACTACGTCGATCCGGTTCTCAATGAACTATGTATTTTGTTTTTTTTTTTGTCACGACTATCATGGACCGCCGAGTCCCTAGTCGACAATAAATATTCTATTCTATTCTCTCTAACTCGCGGCGACTCGGCTCTCCTTACGCGCCTGCTGACCGCGCATCGCTATAAGTGCTCCCCTCTTTGCTATCAGCGCAATAAACGCCGTACGATTTCTACCTATTCTCGCGACTAGTTATTCACTCTACCCCGTTCTCCTTTAATAATTCAATCATTAAGATTCGCATGCGGTATGCATTGCACGAGGTGCGCTAGCCTCGCCGCCGCATGCACTATTTGAAACTGGATAATTGCCGAGCAGCCGGAGAATTAATTATCCGTTACAAATTGGCGCCCCTCGGAAAAACGCACAGTTTTCGAGAACGTTGGTATAACAATTTGAATTCGCGCGCATCCGGAGTGTGGAAGAATGCAGGTGCGGTGACATTAGTTCACGCAACGGATCAGGGTATTAAACACTGGCAATCAAACACCGGTAGGGTGGATGCATTAAGCATCACCGCACTCCGAGGAAGTTAGCGAACGCGCATTTTAAGTCAAGTCCATTGTCTAAGATTATATTCGACAGCCGTCGCACACACGCGCAGCGACGTCAACCGCGGACATTGTTTACGTCGCGCGCCGATACAGGACTCGGGCTGCGCAGAACATAAACAAAGGGCGCTTTTCCAGCACATGAATGTTCGTACTGTGTGCTGGAGATAGACAGACGACTCCGAATATTATATTCGGAGCAAAAATTATTTCGCGCGCGGCCGAATATTATTTCAGCTTAGGCGCTATTCGCGCGAGACTCAATACGCGACGCGCATATAACAACATTGCGTCTTATATGCACTTAGTCTTTTGCAATATCGTTCGATTACCTGTTTTGAAAGCGACCTCGCAATAATAAACATTGATTAATTACATCAATCTTGACAAGCATTATTGCAAAATTAATAGGAAAAATTGAAATTTGTTTAAACAATTTAACTTTTATTGTACATAAAAATTAATAGAATTTTTTTTGTCTCCTCCTTCGGTAATTATTCACCGACATCAATTTAAATTTGAAGTAAATTAAAATTTGGAATTACTTTCGAAACCATTAAAATTTAATAATCAAATCAAATCAAATCAAAACTTGAATTATTATCGAAATAATAAAAATAGCATTAAGTGGGAAAATAAAAATTTGCTAACGCGAAATAACGCATGTGCGAACTCGCTGCTCAAAACTCAGTATTTAGGCACACGCAACGCAGCTTGCGAATGGCGATACACAGCAGCGTGAAAACAGCAACAGCTGATCGCTCGGGAACTATCGTACCCCGACAGCGAAAAACGCGAGTGCCGTATAGTCACCTAGTAGGCAGCTAGCGTAGACTATTGAATTCGAAGGCGAACTTTCGCAACGTCTTGCATTTAAGTCAGGATGAAAAATTAGAAACATTTACCTTATTATGGATTAACGTATAAAATTTAAAATCGTACTGTATTGAAATAGACACGAAATCAGAACATTAGACTTAAGGAAAACGAAATAATTTAGAACTAACAGCGAGAACGCACATATGTTCTAAACTATTTCAGAGAAATTCGGGTCACAAAATTATTTGAATAAAACAGAATTTTTTTTCTCTTCTCTATTATATTGAAGTATTAAGCCTTCAATAAACCTTAATAAAAGGACCTTTGGGATTTTAAGTTAAACCAAATACTCCTCCAGCTAAAATTAAGAACCCCAAGAAAATACGTAGTTTAATAATATATTTCATATTTATTTTTTAAAAATTATTAGTATTCTACCTAATTTAGTAATGAAATTTTTTTTTATAATAAAGGGATAAAATAACTTAATTAACACCATTAATAAAATATTTTTGGAATTTTTTACCACAATCCACGCAAAAATTCACAGAATTTAACAAGCAAATTATATCTATTTTAATAAATTATTGAATGCGTATATTGCAAGCGCATATCTGAATGCGAGGTATTTAGACAAAGCGCAAACGACCCCATACATAAGCGTAATAAATTATTTGAATTTATTTCTTTTTGGTTTTGCAACAAATTGTCTTTTGTCAATTCGATTTTCCTTGTTGTTAAATTAACAAACAAGAAAACAAATAGAACTGGAGGAGGCAAAAAATTTTTTTTTTTTTTTTGGCTTTTTATTTTTTTTTCCGTTTCGATTTAAATAAGGAAATATTAAAACTTCCATTCTCCTTAAAGATAAAAGAGAATTGACCAGCGATTAGCGCAAATTAAACTTAAAATCACGAAATGAAATAAGTTAAAAATCAAAATTTGAAAATCCGAATTTCTCCGCGAAGCGCATTAGGGATTTTCAGGTTAACAACATGTCACTCGACACCTTCGAAGATACCATGGAGGTAGAAATCCAAGGTTGGATAATGGATCTGTCAGGTGATCCGCTCGACGATGCGCTCGAAAAATTAGAACTTCGGAAAAGCGGCACACAGTTTTCAAAAGCGGATAGGTTATATAGGTGACGACGAGGCGACTATACGGCGAAAGATTTCATGCGAACGGAAGAAGCAGAAGACGAAGCAGAAGCATTCGACAGAAGAAACAAGAAATTGGGAACTCTGGTACAAACTCTGCTGTTCGATGCGCGTACACATGACGAGCTGACAGTAAGGCATGAAGCTACGAGACGCACACACCACACGCAAAGACGTCACGCGTCAGTGCCACTAGACCATGGTCACAAACTACTGGACCAAATGGACATGTCACTCACCGAGGTACAAGAAAACAACGCCGGTGCGACAGCGCTAACAACAACCGTAGAGCAAATATGGACCACGAGGACGCAAAGTCAACAAGGAGTGAGGCGAACATCGCAGCAAGATATCAAGGAAGCGATAAACCTGGGAAAAGCGATAGTCGAAGGTAGATTTCCAACGCCTATCAAAACACAGTCAACGTGGGTAAACACGTTAACAACCACGACGATAACGGCGAGTACAGCCGTAGCCAGCACTGCGGGCACGTACACAATACATTCAGCACCGCAATCGGTCATCACGATACGAACATCAGATGCAGCCGATGACCCTGTACAATGCACGCTCACAAACGGCAAACCATAAACAATGCCAAGAGCAGTAGCATGTGAAATAATGAGAATACAAGGAATAGCAAAAGACTACGACCAAAAAATAAGACAGCTGCAGGAGCAGATGTCAGGCCTGATAGCGAGCACATGCCTGTACGCAATGTCATATAGAACGACACACAACGAAGCGAGCTCGCTAAACCATAAAACAGTGAACTTCCAGGACACGTACAGATTAGAGTACCTCGCCGAAGGAAGTACACAAATGGACTCGCGCAACACAGCGACGAACGCAAATGCGCGACAGCTACCAGCGCTAAACCCAGCAGCGCAAAACTTCACACCGCAAACGAATTATGCGAACGAGCGTGGTCCCCGGTGACATCCTCAGCCTCATACCCGCAATCGGTAAGAGTCTTGGGGGAGGGGGAACCTCCCGAATGACTCGCAGATACCCGGGCGAAGGTACCACGCTCCACCAATCTATTAACATGAATGTTGGTAGAACGGTGCGGCAGTGGAAACTGCAATTCACCGGCGAGAAAGGCAGTAGCATCGAGGAATTTTTCGAGCGAGTTAACGAAAGCCGCTCGCTCGCGCGGATCACAAACGAAGATCTGCTGAATGCGATGTCCGAGCTGACGTCTGGAGTGGCAAGGCATTGGTGTCGCCAAGCTCGAAAAATTTGCGAACTTGGGAAGACTTCTGCGTCGCCGCACGCCCCTGCTACGGGGTCGACAAGCGGTTCCAGCAACGACTCGTCGGCGAAGCGCAAGCCCACACCGAAGGCAAAGACGAGCCTGTAAGGGATTATATTATATGCCTCCTTACGATTTTGAGTAAGTTCGAGGAGCCCCGGGATGATGAAAGGCAACTCGAGCATGTACCCGGTGTCTCATTTTCATCTATGCAGCCAAATATCTCCGAATGCAGGCTAAATACAGAAAAATGGTTCAGATGCAAATTGTTCGTGACGATGGGGGTCAACTTTTGGTCACCTTCAATTTCATCTTGAGATCATTTTTCAAGGTCATTTCAAGGTTAAGATCATTTTTTCAAATTAGAACCCCTATTTCTGACGTCCGAATCGAATAGAGCGGGAAATTTTACGTCCAAAACCGTTCTTTAAACATTTTTCTGTGACCTCCACAAGGTTAAATCAAGGTCAAATGCTTAAAAATTGGTCAGAACGCGAAATTTCATGGTTGTCTCAAGCAGAACAAGCCTTGATAAACCCAACTAATTAAGAAATTTATGTGGTCGCCAATTGTGAATATTATGTTAGGTTTCTGTGGGGTACGATGCGATGGTACCGCATGGAGGCTGTAATATCCCAAATCAGGTCATTTTGAATCACTATGAAAATCACCAAAAACACATTCTGAGAGCTTCAGGGGTCGCTGATTATAAATTCAAAGTCAGATGCGACGCCGGAGTACCACTTGGAGATTGAATCGCTTTAAGTGGGGTCAATTTTCCAATTTCCATGAAAATCGCTAAAAATACTATCGTGGGAGTTTTCGTGGTCACTTATCTACAGAAGTTCCAGCAACATTGCTCTATTGGCTTAAAGCTCATTTTGATAATACTAAGTCCTTACTTTTAGCGTTACCCAGAAACAACGACGCGGACGTAGTTAGGCCTGTTTCCTTAGGGGTGCTTGTTTACGTGAGACACCTTGCCTCTCACTGGGGTGCTTGTTTAACGTGAGTCCCCTTGCCTCTCACTGGGGTGCTTGTTTCCGTGAGTCCCCTTGCCTCTCACTGGGTTGCTTGTTTAACGTGATTCCCCTTGCCGCTCACTGGGGTGCTTGTTTAACGCGAGTCGTCTTGCCTCTCACTAGGGTGCTTGTTTAACGTGAGTCCCCTGCCTCTCACTGGGGTGCTTGTTTAACGTGAGTCCCCTTGCCTCTCACCATTATTACTGCAGTTGACATTCTCTATCCACGGAGTACATATTCAAAGTTACCTCCGTTGGCTTCCAGGCACAGGCGTAATCGCCGTTGGAAATGATCCACAGTCCTGAGCAACGTTGCTCTAGAAATGGATTCGCAAGCTCTACGAATTCTATCCCTAAAATCTTCCCTTGTTGTAGGCCGTTGAGCAAAAACTACATTTTTTACGTACCCCCACAAGAAAAAATCTGGTGAGGTCATATCTGGTGAATTAGCTGGCCAGTTAACTAGACCTCCTCGTCCAATCCACCTGTCATTGTAGTTGTTATTTAAAAATTCTCGAACGATTCGTGCAAAATGTGGTGCTGCAACATCTTGCTCAAGCCACATTCTTTGTCTTGTAGCTAGGTCGACGTTTTCCAAAAATACTGGCAAATGATCTCTTATTAGCTCTAAATAGCTGTTTCTATCGACATTTCGCTCAAAGAAATGCGGACCTATCAAGTAACCATTGACTATTCCACACCACACCATTATGCTCCACCGATTTTGATGATCCATCGCTCTGTGCCAGTGAGGGGATCATTTTCTATCATTCTTTAAAGCCCAGTGACAAAATTCAATGCGCAATTGAATATGGTTCTGCCTTAGTCCCTGAACAGAAGTTTTATGGTAGGCATGATAGTCAATAATTCTCAGAATCTTTGAAACCGTCGGACGGGAAATACCAATTTCTCTTTCAATTTGGCGTGTGCTAATATGCGGGTCGAGATGAACAATTGCTAAAATAGTCACGACACGAGCATCGTTTACATCGTATTCATAGTGCCTGCGCTGACGAATAAGGTGGCCACCGCGAGCTCTTTGAGTTAAAGTTCTGATTGTCAAATCAGTAGGATGTCTCCTTTGTGGATACAACTCAACATACCGCCTAGTTGCTGCACGATAATTACCATTACATTGCCCTAAAGCCATTATCATTTCAACTATTTGATCAGCTCGATCATCAGCCATGATGTAACTTTACTTATAGACGAGACAATTGAAAAAGATTTAATTTTTAAAATATTGAGAATGAATAAACCTTCGTGTCTTGGAAATTTAACTTAAGTTACAAATTCAATACAAATTGTTGAAAATTCAATTCTTGCTTATTTTCAACCATGTAATAGTTAACACTTGTATTTTAACCTCTTACTTAGTTAATCATGTTATCAATTATTAGATTTTAAACTTTTGACATCGTTATTCCAGTGATAAAGATAAAAATTTCTTTTACTTTATATTTTTTTACGTAACGCTTATTCCCATAAAATCATGAATTTTCGTAAGTGGGAGGGTGATTTCTTTAGTTTTAATAAAAAATGGAAGGTGATGGCATAATTCTGGCCCCAGATTCGGTTTTAGCACATCAAAATTCATAAGAGTTGATGGGTCTGGTGTTGGATACAGATCCCTTTTTTATTGTATCTGTAAATTATCCAGCTGATCAAATAGTTAACATGATAATGGTTTTAGAGCGATGTAATGGCAATTATCGTGCAGCAGCTAGGCAGCATGCTGAGCTGTATCTACAAAGAAGACATCCTTTGATTGGTTGGGTTTATCAAGGCTTGTTCTGCTTGAGACATGAAACTATGAAATTTCGTGTTCTGACCAATTTTTAAGCATTTGACCTTGATATAACCTTGTGGAGGTCACAAAAAAATGTTTAAAGAACGGTTTTGGACGTAAAATTTCCCGCTCTATCCGATTCCGACGTCAGAAAGAGGGGTTTTAATTTGAAAAAATGATCTTAACCTTGAAATGACCTTGAAAAATGCTCTCAAGGTCAAATTGAAGGTGACCAAAAGTTGACGCCCATCGTCACGAACAATTTTCATCTGATCCATTTTTCTGTATCTGGCCTGCATTCGGAGATATTTGGCTGCATAGATTAAAATGAGACACCGTGTATATAGAAATATGCTCCCTAGTCTCTAGCACTTAGTGTCGCGGGAGAAAGTTAGAGACATAGACAAGCTCATAGAGCTTGCACGAGAAGCGGAAGCGCTACGACAGGCGGAGTGGAACTATAGATCTCCCCCCCCCCCCCCGATCCCGGACGATAGTCTGTTATCTGACGTAGCCTACAAGGGGCCAAAGCCCGCGAAAACGCAACCGCAGCGCAGCAAGAGTAGTCTGGCGGCTCTGGCGAGTGGCGCGGCCAGGCAGAACAAGGATGGAAGATCCGCATCGAGCGATAGCAAGCCGAGCCTAGCCGCGATGGCAGAGCAGTCGGCTCAGGGGCTCGACAAGCTCATTAGCCAACTGCTAGATGAAAAGCACGCCAAACTGAATTTGAGCAGGGACCGACCCTTGGATCCTCCGCCAACAAGCAGCAGTCCTTCCAAGAGGACAGGAACGTACCGCAAGAGTGGTCGCAGTTCGTCTTAATAAGCATAGGGAAAATGTCCCGGCAAGAAATGGCGAGGCGAATTACGCGCCGCCAACTCCAACTAGCGACAAGAACAACCAACCCGGACCAAAAGAGCACGTGCGGTGTTGGGGTTGTAGCTGGCCTCGCTATATTAAACCACGCTGCCCGGAGTGCTCGGGAAAAGGCAGAGGGGGCACGTAGATGAGGTCCCTCTCGCCCCTTTACAACCTGGTGCGACCTCAACTGCGCCACCGCAAGGCGCCCCGGCAGCGTTAGTCACCGCAACTTCAACCGACTCGGAGCGAAATTTAAGTACCCCGAGTCAATCAGAATACTCACGATGGCATTTACCCGTGGGTCTGGGCGGATTTCGCATACGCACGCTACATGATTCTGGCGCATCTCGCACCGCAGTTGGCCCGATTGGCTTGCAGATTGCGACCGCATGTGGCAAGAAGATTACGCCGCACCGCGGAAGTAGCGCACGCCTCGCCAACGACAAGACCGAGGAGGAGCTGGGCCACGTAGACCTGCCCTTTGACGTGGCAGGTGTGCGACATTACCTCGACGTGGTGATCCTCGAGGAATTGGACGCAGACTATCTGCTCGGCGCTGACTTCATGCGGAAATTTAAAGCCGTGCTGTGGCCGTGCGAATCGACGCTTAGCATCGAAGGAGTTAAAGAGCGAATTACGCTAGAATTGGCATCCCTAGCGCACGACGAAGCGAGCGTTGTTCACCTCGCTTCGGTTGGCCTCGCCGATGTTGACGAGGCCCAACGGCGACAGTTGTAAGAGTTGCTCAACCAACTGCTGCTCGCGAGTGATACGCCATTAGGATGCACCAGCTGGACCGAACACAACATCGAAGTCTCAAGCACGAGGCCCATTAAGAAAAAGTATTACCCTGTCTCGAAGAAGCTCGAGGAGTAAATGCACTAGCAAGTACGAGAGATGCTCGAAGCGGGCGTTATTGTCCAATCGACCAGCGAATGGCTGAGCCCTGTTGCAACGGAAAGCGAATCGCACGTACTGATTCTGTATAGATTATCGCAACTTGAATGCGGTAACGAAGGCGAGCGCGTATCCGCTCCCTCACATGAATACGATTTTATGCAAGCTTCAAGATGCTCGATATATATCGACGATCAATCTGAGCAGCGCCTATCACCAAATTCCGTTGCGGAAGGAGGCGCAGGCGCTAACCGCGTTTACTGTCCCTGGAATGGGCCTCTTCAAATTTACCAGAATGCCTTCAGGAGCTTTCGGACGGCGTTATCGGCCTGGAGATGGAACGTCATGCGTTCTCCTACCTGGACGATATTATTATCGTCACGGAGACGTTTGAGGAACACCTCAAGTGGCTTAGACACGTTCTTCAGCGCATTAAGGTTGTAGGTCTCACAATTAACCGTGAGAAAAGAGAATTCTGTCGCAGCGAGATCAAGTTTCTCGGGGTCTTAGTTAACCGAGTCGGTTTTAAGCCTGACCCCGACATGATTGCTCCAATTTTGGAATATCCGGCGCCGAAGAACTTCAAACAGTTGAGAAGGTTCCTGAGAAGGCGTCGTGGTATCGCAAGTTCTTGCCCGACTTGGCGACGATTGCGGAGCCGCTCACGCCGTTAACAAAGCACAACGTTGCGTATGTGTGGAGTGACGCAGAGCAATCCGCATATGAGAAGATTAAAGCTCTCATTGCATCTGCCCCAGTATTACACCAGCCATCGTTTGAACACCAGATTGTAATTCAAACAGACGCGAGTGATACTGGCCTTGGAGCGGTACTCGCGCAAACAATCGACGGCGAAGAGCGAGTCTTATGCTTCGCAAGCCGCACGATGACTGCGGCGGAACGGAATTATTCCGTCACGGAACGCGAATGCCTCGCAGTTTTGTGGGCGATACGCAAGTTTCGTGCTTACGTTGAAGCCTATCATTTTAAAGTGATAACCGACCATAGTAGTCTGAAATGGTTATGCAATTTGCATAATCCCACCGGACGCTTAGCGCGGTGGGCGCTTGAAATGCAAGCGTATGACTACGACGTTGAGCATCGTAAGGGGTCACTGAATCACGTGCCTGATGCGCTCTCTCGCATGTTTGAGGACGAGGAAGCTCCAGACCTCACGGCAGTGCACATCTCCGAAGAGATAGACGACGCCTGGTACAAACGCATGGTCGCCGTCGGACAAAATACCGGTGACTATCCGTGATGGAAGATAGTTCACGGGCGCCTCTACAGCTACCGTCCAAATTCTGCAGTCGAAGATTTTCTCGAGGATGAGGACGCTTGGAAACTAGTGCTGCCAGTAGAGAAGCGCGAGAAAGCGATGTAAGATAGCCACGCAGAACCTACTGCGGGTTACTTAGACCGAGTGAAAACGCATGCGCATGTCACGCTCTGTTATTACTGGCCTTCGCTGCGCAAAGATGTCGCTGACTTTGTGCGGAACTGCTTGATTTGTCGGCAGTGCAAAATGCAGCAGACCGCGACGGCTGGCCTTATGGGCAGCCATTGCGCGCTACGCCCGTGGCAGATCGTTGCAAGGGATATTATGGGACCTTTTTCCAGGTCCGCTCGAGGTTTCAAGTACCTGCTGATCTTCCTGGATTTATTTACAAAATGGATCGAATGCGTGCCGATTCGCAAGGCGAATGCACGTACCATCGAAAAGGAACTAGAACAGCGAATATTCCTGCGCTTTAGAGCACCCGAAGCTTTTTACTCCGACAATAGAACGGAGTTCAAGAACAAGACTCTTGACTCCTTCCTAAACAAGCGTGGTGTTGTGCATACAACGATTCCGCCGTATCACGCGCAGGCGAATCCTGTGGAGCGAGTGAATCGCACGGTGAAAACCATGATCACTGCGTTCCTCGAAGAAAACTATAAGGATTAGGATGTGCATATCCTCGAACTAATGTTCGCGTACAACACTGCGACTCAGGAGTCGACGGGGTCGAGCCCAGTTTTCCTGAACATGTGCCGACAACGGATTCCGCCCGTTTTCTTCAAACGCCGCGAAGAGCGCGCACCAGAAGAACTCGCGGAAGCAGCCGAGCTCGGGTGCTGGCGCATGCGGTTGCAGAAGTTGCGAGACGTGCAACAATCCACTGCGAGGAACGCATCAGAAGCGCAACAGCGACAGTCGCAATATTTTAATGCGTCACGCCGCGATCTTCACTTTGAACTAAAGGACAAGGTGTGGAAGCGAAATTGCATCCTGTCCTCCGCAGCCCAAGGCGTAGCGGCGAAATTAGCGCCGACGAACGCGGGCCCGTACATAATAACAGCCAAGCTAGGCTGCTAGACCTGGACGGAAAAGACTGCGGCAAGGGCCACGTGGAAGACCTTAAACACTACCACGAAAAGGTTGATATTATCGTGGAGGCAGGGAGTTCAACTGACGTTAACTCGGCACGCCTTGACCAGGCTGGGGAAGATCCCGACGACGACGGATCACCCAATGGCCTGGCGAGCAAGCGGCAGCCCGCACCCCGCACGCGGGGAAGACCACGCAAAGCACGATTGGTGGTAACGCGAGCCACGCGTGTCATAGGGGCCCAGGCAATCGCTCACACGTAACGGCAGACGCTGACGGGCGAAAGCCGCTACCACTCGCGACAAAGGCAAGCGCAACGCCACCCTGAAGTCGCGGACGGCTTAAAGGCTCTCGGAACGCAGCCACAACAAACCGCGTCGCGACACCTTCCCCCCGACGTACGAGAGCCGCGACGCGCCGAGCATGGCACTAACCCCTTAACCTCACGTCTCATCACTGAACATAGTGACCTTTTCCCGAATAGGGCGAATCATCCAGGGATGAGCCGATAAGCGCCCATGTAAGGCGCGAAGGATCGCCACTGCGCAAGACCACGGGTCTGCGAGCCACCGCATAAAAATTGTAAAAGGGAACTCGAGTTGCTCACCTTTTTCCTTTTTGTACTCCTCAAGCCTATTGTATGGCTCGTCGAAGCTCCAGCGCTTACCGCATGTTGCATGACGAAGAGAGAGGTTATCTCGAGCCGGTACGTCGCCCATAGCCAGCGTCTGGGGGAGGGGCGTATGACGCAAAATAATTCTTCGTCATTCTCCCCTCTCTCCGCATTACATCTGTACTAACCTCCTAAGATTCTGTTACAGGTGCAGACGACGCAAAAGGACGCCTAGCCGAGAGAGTGAGAGAGAGAGAGAGAGAGAGAGAGAGAGAGAGAGAGAGAGAGAGAGAGAGAGAGAGAGAGAGAGAGAGAGAGAGAGAGAGAGAGAGAGAGAGAGAGAGATGTGGCTTTATTTGCCTTTGCGGCAAAAATTTGAAAAATTACATAATGTAATAATGTGATAATAATTTAAATACATGGAACGCAGTATACAGCATAAAGCTTACCTCAAATACAAAGTTAAATAAAGTCATTTTATATATACGAATAAAAGAATATAACCACAAGGTAAAAATATAATATTAAAAGAAAATAAAAGGTATAAAATATATCTAATACGTAGTTATATTATAACGGATGAGATTAACATTAAAAGTACAAAAATTTTTCTATTTAAGGAACCCTAAATCGAAGCCTAACCCACTAAAAATACATAATATCACAGTTAATAAAACTTATAAACTAGAATCACAAATTGAGGCCTATAGGCTGGGTCCGGTTAGGTTAGGCTATTTTGGGTCCTCTTATCCCCACAAAAGGGGGCTAAGGGTCAAGATCTAGCAGGTGTTGGCGCACAGCCCTCTTGAATGATGAAAGTGATGGAAGGTAGCGCAGGGAGGGGGGGAGAGAGTTCCACAGGCGGACGCCCTGAGCCAGAAACGCTCTATCGCCCGTCTTATAGTTTACGGCGGGGAATGCAAGCTCCGGCTGCACTCCCCTGCTTGTCGGCCTGGGCTTATACACCGTAAAGAAGACAGCAAAATAACTCGGCTCACGCAGCCGTAGTATTTTATATAGTAGCAGGGCTGCGAAATAAAATCTGCGTGAGTCCGTACGGAGCCATCCCAGGCGTCTCAAGTAGGGGGTGATATGCTCATCCCTCCTAGCCCCAGTAACGTACCTCACACATGAATTGCTCAATCTTTGCACTCTCTCTCGCTGCTCGTCAGATGCGTCCAAGTAGACCACCGTACAGTAGTCAAGGTGGGGCTGTACTAAAGACTCGACTAATCTTTTGCGGAGAATCTCGGTGGTACATGCCCTAATAAACCGCAAACTGTATAGGGCTTTATTTGAAGGTCATCTGCGTAAAATATATGTCTGATAGTATTACCGTCAAGTACGTCTCGTAAGTCATTAACGTAGAGGCAAAAAAGCAGAGGACACAGGACAGAACCCTGTGGAACACCCAGATTGGTTTCTAACCAGTCAGAGTTACCTTTGTTATTTGAGGTGACCATCTGGGTACGTCCTTGCAGATATGATTTCATCCACAGGAGAGCTGCCCTGGAGAACCCCAGCCGACTGAGTTTACGCAGAAGCGCTGTTGGTGAAATGGTGTCAAAGGCTTTGCTAAAGTCGAATAGTATCAGGTAACGTCAGTTTTCTGTTGTCGATGCCTATACGTATATCATCGGTTAGCTTGAGAAATGCCGTATGAGTGCTGTGGTGCTTACGAAATCCGGTCTGGAGGGGGTGAAGTAAGTTATTGCTATTAAGATACTCCGTGATTTGGTCATGGGCAATTTTCTCAAGCACCTTAGAGAGAAAGCAGAGCAATTATCTGTGCCTGCTTCCATGAGCCTGGAAAAATTCCCTGAGCGAAAGAGGAGTTGAAAATTCTGACCAGATAGTCACCAATGACAGGGAGAGCCTTCACGATCACCTCCCGAGGAACTCCGTCCACCCTCCTTGCCTGCGAGGAGAAGTGAGAAATTGCAAGGACTACATCACTCAGTGCAACCGGTTTAAAAGAAAAATCCTCCTCACTTGCAAGTAAAATAGTGTCCATTGCTTCTTCGATGTTTTCAAGGGTGGATACGGAGATTCCAGCGAAGTGAGCGTTTAACTCTCCCGGCGTGAAGCCACAAAGGTCCTCCTTTTTTCGCTTTGGTACAAGGCCGAGGTTACGCATTTCCTTCCATATATCCTTGTTAGCATCAAGAGCATCTGAGAGATGTTTGTGAAGGAAGGAGTTACGCTCTTGAGGAATGCGTGAGTCGACCTCATTGTTGAGCCGAAGAAACTCATCGAACACCGCCGCTCGCCCAGTACGCTTGTAGCGTCAGTGGGCCGCATTACGTTTGTTGATTAGTTCCCTCAGCTCAGGACCAATCCAAGGAGCATTTTTCCGACTGGGTTTCACAGTTTTTAAAGGTTTAAGTTTAAATTTAAAGAATCTAATGCACCCTCCAAATCGGATTCAATCGAATTCATGCCCACCCAATCGCAGCGCGCAAGCAGTTCATTGAGAGATGTAGGGCATAGGTTTTTATAATCTCTGTAGGAGAAATAGTCTCCTACACGTGCTGGCACAAAATAATTGATGATAACATCAATGATAGCATGCTTACCGAAACTGGGCAGGTGTTCATTCTCATAATCCAGCACCTCGTCGTTTTCGTCCGTAAGGATTAAGTCAATCCATTTGTGTTGAGTTGAGCCATGCTGCACAATTTGTAATGACAACTCTTTAGCTAGGTTTCTGATGGTATATGCATCAGCATCGGACGCCAGTGACAGATCAGCATTCAGATCCCCCATGATGAACTTGTGACTATACTCGCTACCCAGGTCGCGACAAACATCGAAAAGGTCGGTGTCCTTTTGCATAGCGATGTGTGGGGGTCTATAAATGACACCGCCTAAAATGGGAGGAGAGGAACCCTGCTGCACACGACAAAATAAGTACTCAGGGATGGATGGTCTTCCCAATCCCTGAGTCATGGATGACGCTAGTTTCGTGATGGTGAAGTCGTTTCGTACATACAGGGCAACTCCGCCCCCATTTATATTGCGATCTTGTCTAAGTACCGAGTAGCCATCAATCCCAATGAGATTGTCATCAACGTCGGGTCCCAGCCAAGATTCAGCTATGCCAAAGACATGATAGGAGGGACCCTCAGCAAGGTACAGACGGAGCTTGTTTATGCGTGGCCTAATGGAGTTTATGTTGAGAAACCCCGCCTTGAGAGGACACCCACCCCCCGTCCCTTTGCCAGCAGTCGATCCCAGTCATGATGCACGCGTGGACCCGACAACCTGCTCTGCTCCCTGCCTCGTAGCAGCTATGTCAATGTTGCTGGCTGCATTGTTTGACAGATTGTTGTTGGGCAGATGTCGTTTGGGAGCAGACTGGCTCGCCGTTTGAATGACTTGCAGGTCAGATGCTGTGGCAAAGACATGCGCACGCTCGCCTCCTTTACGTCTAGCCAGGAATCTGCCGCCTGAGTGCCACACATATTTAAAGCCCGGCCCCTGGGCAATGAACCTCATAAATGCCTGGAACTTGTCATGGGGCAACATATCATTAATGAATATTTTATGATGTGGCACACAAGCAGCCGAGACCAGGCCAAGCAATTCGGGATCGATGTTAGTTGTAGTAAAATAGTTATTGGCGAGCGAGCGCTTGGCTCGCATCACATCTCTGACCAGGCTCGAGCTGCTGAGCCTAACTATGCGCCTCTTGCAGGTCCCGGACCTGCAAGAGGCGCGTCCCAAGGACGTTATCCCTGTTAAGTGAGGGTAGGATTGCTCTGAGTACCGCGAAGGCGATTTGGTTACTAATTGCTTCAGTTCCAACAAAATCCTTCTTTAAAACACCATTGAGAATCACCTCGCAGGACCCAGAACCATCAGTCCCAGAACATGCAGGAGAGTCCCCGGGACCCAGCAAAGAGGATGGGAATGTTTGCACTGAAATTGTGCTGGCAGCGGGAGTGGAGCTGTCAGTCGTCCCTACCTTACGACTATTAAGACATGAACTATCTGAGACCGTCGCTTCCCTGTGAGCACGCTGGAGGCTTTCGAAGCTGCTAAGCGCTTTGTCTAGGTTGTCCTTTAATGACGAGTAGGCCTCGAGAAGCAGCTGACACTTGGTATTTAGGGACTCAAGTAAGCAATTTTGATTGCTTACCTGCCCCTCGACAACAGAGACCCGCGTGGGCAACCCCGCATTGATGTTAGATTCTGCATCGCAATGGGCGGTGGCGATGCTGCTCGATGCGGGACTCCGATTCCCAAGGAGCTTGAGTTCGTCCAACTGCCTCTCGAGCATGTCGAATCGCTGAAAAAAGAGCTCCAGCGTGCTTACAGGGATTAAAACATTTGTCACACCATCCAGGTTTACATCCCCCAACGGAGGCGGTAGTACCTGAATGGTAGCGGAAGATTGCGCAATAGTTAAAGATGTCGCTGATCGAACATCTTCCATCTCTTCACCGGCTTCAGGATGTGGCAATGACTGCGCCTGAGAGGCAGTGACCCGCCCGGCACTGCCACGCAGTATAGACTCGGGCGCCTGCGGGCAGTTGACCCACTCGACACCTCTCTCTGGCACTCCTGGCCCCAGCGCTCCGGCTATCTGCCCCACAGGCTCACCGCTGATAGCAGACAGCGCGCGAGATGCGCACGCGCTGCTATTGCGCAAGGAGAGCTTAGCAGCGGGCGTCGACGAGCAAAAAGGCACGCGGTGGTGGGGAGCGGCTAAAGATGTATTTGGCGTGCGCCGTTGCGAGAACGACACACGCGTGCTCACCTGTGCGCTCTTTGGCCTGATGCTGTTTGATGCCCTAGTTGATGTTGGTTGTCCTCCTCTTTTCTACATAGATCGCGCGGGGCACCCTCTTTCTTTCCGGAGCATTTGGCGTGGCACGGCCGGCAACATTTCGAGCACAGTCCCAGCTGTCACGTCGATGTTTCCCCGCATACAGCGCATCTCTTCTCCATGCTAGGCACGAGCGAAACACACGAATGTCTCTGTTCATGTTGTTGACAGTTTCCGTCTGCTGCCGTAAGTAAACCGGCAGAATTTGAAATTATACGTTGGCTACCCGGAAAGCTGTCGTAGAAGTCACGTGCGACTTGGAGTGTGGTGCAGTGATGGAGTGATGGTGTGCTGCTTCAAAATGAGATGGGAGCGATGGATCTTCCAGCTTGCACTCACCGACAATGACAGCCAAGATCCACTCGTTGATGGTAGTTTAGTTTGCCGGCCTTGGAGGTTAGGGTAAGCGTCGTCTGCGGAAAAGTAACTCCTGGCTCATAGTACACCATGTAAAACATGGGCACTTAGGCGGGTAGCTTGAGAGCCGGTGGAGTCACTTTTCTGTCGAAAAAGCACTCCGAGGAGTGAAATAATTTATCAGTAATGCTTGAATAAAGCGGGAGCAAAAACAGACGATGTTGACACTTACCCGAGAGAGAGAGAGAGAGGGGAGGGAGGGAGGGAGGGAGGGATAGGGAGGGAGGGAGGGAGGGAGGGAGGGAGGGAGGGAGGGAGGGAGGGAGGAGGGAGGGAGGAGAGAGGAGAGGGAGAGAGAGAGAGAGAGAGAGAGAGAGAGAGAGAGAGAGAGAGAGAGAGAGAGAGAGAGAGAGAGAGAGAGAGAGAGAGAGAGAGAGAGAGAGAGAGAGAGAGAGAGAGAGAGAGAGAGAGAGAGAGAGAGAGAGAGAGAGAGAGAGAGAGAGAGAGAGAGAGAGAGAGAGAGAGAGAGAGAGAGAGAGAGAGAGAGAGAGAGAGAGAGAGAGAGAGAGAGAGAGAGAGAGAGAGAGAGAGAGAGAGAGAGAGAGAGAGAGAGAGAGAGAGAGAGAGAGAGAGAGAGAGAGAGAGAGAGAGATACGATTTATTTGCCTTCGCGGCAAAATAATTAATACAGAATTTATACAGTGTATAACTTAAAATAAAATACAGTAAAATAAGATATAATAAAAATATATAAAAATAAAAGTAATACAACCTGATACAAATATATAAATTATACATAAAAATATGTTTGTCTACGAGGACCTTCAATTACGATAAAAAAATAATAAAAAAATAATAAAAAGAACCATATGATAAAATAAAAATAAAATACATAAAAATCATTAAAAATCACGAGGACCCTTCATTAAGACAAAATAAATAAATAAAACTAGAGAAAATATCACAGCTGGTACTATACGCTAAAAGGAAAATAATTACAGTTATACATTAACCATTTCATAAAATATCACAGTAAGGTATCACAGCTGCTTAGGCAAAAATGGAGAGGTCAAAGTTAGTCCGGAGTCTAATACTAAACTAGATAAAGGTCCCCGCACTGGCAGCTCTAAGCATCCTTATAGAGAGGCTAGGCGTCGAGATCAAGCAGGTGTTGGCGCACAGCCCTCTTGAATGATGAAAGTGATGGAAGGTAGCGCAGGGAGGGGAAGGGAGTTCCAAAAGCGGGCACCCTGAGCCAGAAACGCTCTATCACCCGTCTTATAGTTCAAGGCAGGGAAAGCAAGCTCCGGCTGCACTCCCCTGCTTGTTGGCCTAGGCTTGTGCACCGTAAAAAAGGCAGCCAAGTAACTGGGCTCACGCATCCGAATTATTTTATATAGTAGCAGGGCTGCGAAGTAGAATCTGCGTGAGTCCATACGGAGCCAGCCCAGACGTCTCAAGTAGGGGGTGATATGCTCATCCCTCCTAGCCCCAGTAACGTACCTCACACATGAATTGCTCAATCTTTGCACTCTCGCTCGCTGTTCGTCAGACGCGTCCAAGTAGACCACCGTACAGTAGTCAAGGTGGGGTTGAACTAGGGACTCGACTAATCTTTTGCGGAGAATCTCGGTGGTACACGCCCTAATAAACCGCAAACTGTATAGGGCTTTATTGACTTTCTTTGTGAGTTGGTCAATGTGCGGTTTCCATGTTAATTTACTATCCAGTGTAACACCGAGACTCGCAACTTCGCTACTGAAGGGGATGCGTTCTCCAGGCCGCACACCAATACCTGGCAGATCTAATGAGTTTATATGATTAACTCCTACCCTGGAGCCGAATACAATGGCTTTGGTCTTACCAGCATTGAGGTGCAGGCCCGAGTTCGCCGCCCATTCAGCCACCATTT
Source organism: Torymus aiolomorphi (assembly GCA_036365515.1). Lineage (NCBI taxonomy): Eukaryota > Metazoa > Arthropoda > Insecta > Hymenoptera > Torymidae > Torymus > Torymus aiolomorphi. The sequence goes on along the minus strand of CM070875.1, from coordinate 99,565,898 downwards.
GCGCCGCATGGGACAGCCGATCAATACCCTCCAGAATTTCGTCTTTTGTCGTGTGTAAGTAGATTTGAAGGTCATCTGCGTAAAATATATGTCTGATAGTATTACCGTCAAGTACGTCACGTAAATCGTTAACGTAGAGACAAAAAAGCAGTGGACCCAGGACAGATCCCTGTGGAACTCCCAGATTGGTTTCTAACCAGTCAGAGTTACCTTTGCTATTTGAGGTGACTATCTGGGTACGTCCTTTCAGATATGATTGAATCCACAGGAGAGCTGCCCTGGAGAACCCCAGCCGACAGAGCTTACGCAGAAGCGCTGTTGGTGAGATGGTGTCGAAGGCTTTGCTGAAGTCGAACAGTAGCAGTAACGTCAGTTGTCTATTGTCGATGCCTATACGTATATCGTCGGTTAGCTTGAGAAGTGCCGTCTGCGTGCTGTGGTGCTTGCGAAATCCGGCCTGGAGGGGGTCAAGTAAGTTATTGCTATTAAGATACTCCGTGATTTGGTTGTGGGCAATTTTTTCAAGCACCTTAGAAAGAAAGCAGAGTAGTGCTATAGGACGAAAGTCCGAGACTGTAGACGGCGATGCAATTTTCTTGAGTGCAATTACCTGTGCCTGCTTCCAGGAGCCCGGAAAAATTCCCTGAGCGAAGGAGGAGTTGAAAATTCTGACCAAGTAGTCACCAATGACAGGGAGAGCCTTCACGACCACCTCCCGAGGAATTCCGTCCACCCCTTTTGCCTGTGAGGAGAAGTGAGAAATTGCAAGAATTACATCACTCAGTGTAACCTGTTTAAAGGAAAAGCCCTCCTCACTTGTTAGTAAAATAGTGTCCATAGCTTCTTCTATGTTTTCAAGGGGGGGCACGGAGATTCCAGCGAAGTGAGCGTTTAACTCTCCCGGCGTGAAGCCGCAAAGGTCCTCCTCTTTTCGCTTTGGAATAAGGCCGAGTTTACGCATTTCCTTCCATATATCCTTGTTAGCATCAAGAGCGTCTGAGAGATGCTTGTGAAGGAAGGAGTTACGCTCTTGAGCAAAGCGTGAGTCGACCTCATTGCTGAGCCGAAGAAACTCATCGAACACTGCCGCTCGCCCAGTGCGTTTGTAACGCCTATGGGCCGCATTACGTTTGTTGATTAGTTCCCTCAGCTCAGGACCAATCCAAGGAGCATTATTTCGACTGGGTTTCACTGTTTTTAAAGGCGCTAAATCGTTTATGACAGAGTTAAGGTTTGCGTTTAAGGAATCTAGTGCTCCCTCCAAATCGGATTCAATCGAATTCATGCCTACCCAATCGCAGCGCGCAAGCAATTCATTGAGAGATGAAGGGCATACGTTTTTATAATCTCTGTAGGAGAAGGACTTCCTACTCGCGCTGGCACAAAATAGTTGATGGTAACATCAATGATAGCATGCTTACCGAAACTGGGCAGGTGTTCATTCGCATAGTCAAGTACCTCGTCGTTTTCGTCCGTGAGGATTAAGTCAATCCATTTGTGAGACGTGGGCGTGTGATGTGTTGGGCCATGCTGCACAATATGTAATGACAACTCTGTGGCAAGGTTTCTGATGGAATATGCATCAGCATCGGACGCCGATGACAAGTCACCATTCAGATCCCCCATGATAAACTTGTGACTATACTCACTACTCAGGTCGCGCCAAACATCGAAAAGGCCGGTGTCCTTTTGCATGGCAATGTGTGGAGGTCTATAAATGACACCGACCAAAATGGGAGGAAAGGAACCCTGCTGCACACGACAGAATAAGTACTCAGGGATTGAGGGTTTTCCCAGTCCCTGAGTCATAGATGACGCCAGTTTCGTGATGGTGAAGTCGTTTCGTGCATACAGAGCAACTCCGCCCCCATTTATATTACGATCCTGCCTAAGCACTGAGTAGCCATCAATCTGAATGAGACTGTCATCAACGTCAGGTCCAAGCCAAGATTCAGCTATGCCAAAGAGGTGGTAGGAGGGATCTTCAACCAGGTACAGACGGAGCTTATTTATACGAGGTCTGATTGAGTTAATATTAAGAAACCCAGCCTTGAGAGGACATCCACCCCCCGTCCCCTTGCAAGCAGTCGATCCCAGTCATGATGTAGGCGCCGACCCAACAACCTCTTCTGCTCCCTGCCTCGCAACAACTATGTCGTTGTTAGTGGCTGCAGCATTTGACGGATTGCTTTTGGGCAGATGTTTTTTTTAGCAGACTGGCACGTCGTTTGAATGACTTGTAGGTCGGATGCTGTGGCGAAGATATGCGCACGCTCGCCCCCTTATGCCTAGCCAGGAATCTACCACCCGAGTGCCACACATATTTAAAGCCCAGCCCCTGGGCGATGGACCTCAGGCTCTTAAATTCCTGGAACTTATCATGGGGCAACATCTCATTTATGAATATTTTATGGTGTGGCACACAAGCAGCTAAAACCGGGCCAAGCATTTCGGGATCGATGTTACTTGTGGTAAAGTAAGAATTGGCGAGCGAGCGCTTAGCTCGCATCACATCCCTGACCAGGCTCGGGCTGCTGAGCCTTACTATGCAGGAGGGCAATGCGCCTGCTCGCGACCCCAAGCCTCCCGCCGCCTCACCTCCATTTCTCTCAGACGGGTTCCGGACCACCAAGACACGCGTCCCAAGAATATTATCGCTGTTTAATGGGGGATAAATGGTTCCGAGTACCGCGAAGGCGATTTGGTTGGTTAATACCTCCGTGTATACAAAATCCTTCTTTAAAATACCATTAAGTACCACCTCGCAGGACTCAGATCCATCAATCCCAGAACACGCGGAAGAGGCCCCAGGCCCGGCTGAGAGGACGGGCATAATAGCACTGAATTTGTGCTGGCAGCGGAAGTAGAGCTGCCAATGTCACCTACTTCACGTCTATTAAAAATTAAGCTATTTAAATTCGCTGGCTCCATGTGAGCACGCTGGAGCTTTTCGAAGCTGCTAAACGCTTTGTCTAATTTATCTTTTAGTGAAGAGTTGGCCTCGAGAAGCAGCTGGCACTTGGAATCAAGGGACTCAAGTAAGCAATTTTGGTTGCTCACCTGCTCCTCGACAACAGAGACCCGCGTGGGCAGCTCCGCATTATTGATTTGACCCTCATCGCAGTGAGTGGTGTCGGCGCTGCACGACGCGGGGCTCCGGCTGCCAAGGAGCTTGAGTTCGTCCAACTGCCTCTCGAGCATGTCGAAACGCTGAAAAAGAGCTCCAGCGTGCTTACAGGAATTAAAACATTTGTCACACCAACCAGGTTTACATCCCCCAGCGGCGGGGTAGTATCTGGTTGGTGGCGGAAGATTGCGCAATACTTGAGCTCGCCACTGCCGATGAAGTATCTCCCGTAACTTCGCAGATTTGTGATGCGTCTTTTGGCGCCTGAGTGTCGGTGACCCGTCCGGTACTCTCACTCAGAGCAGACTGCGCCTGTGGGCAGTTGGCCCGCTCGGCACCTCTCTCTGGCGCTCCTGGCCCCTGCGCTCCAGCTACCTGCCCGGCAGACTTAGCCACACTGGTAGCGAGTAGCGCGCACGACCCATGCGCGCTACTATTACGCGCGGAGAGCTTGGCAGCCGGCGTCGATGAGCCGAGAGGCGTATGATGGTGGGAGGCGGCAATATTAGATGTATTGGGCGTGCGTCGTTGCGACAACGATGCACGCTTGCTCACCTGCGCACTCTTCGGCTTGATGAAGGATGACGCCTCTGCTGACGTTGGTCTCTGCTCCGCAATGCGGCATAGGTCACACGGGGCACTCTTTTTCTTGCCGGAGCATTTGGCATGACACGGCTGGCCACATATCGGGCATAATCCCAGCACTCTCATCGATGACTCACCGCATACAGCACACCTCTTCTCCATGTTCCACTACAATAACACACGATCGCCTCTGTGATTGTTGACAGCTTTCCGTCTGCTGTCGGTTGGCCCGCTGAATTCAAAATTCGCCGTTGGGATAATTAGAAAGCTGCCGCAGTAGGAACCGTGCGCCGACTTGCAGTGGTGCAGTGCAGTGGAGGAGTGGTGGCCAGCAAATGCTGATACGTGGTGTTGGTGCTGGTGATGGAGTTAACACTCACCGATGGTGAAGGCCGGGATTTGCTCGTTGATGGTAGCTATGATTGCCAGCCTTGGAGGTTAGGGCAAGTGTCTTCAATAGAAAAGTAACTCCTGGCTCATAGGACACCGTGTAAAACATGGGCCCTTAGGCGAGGAGCTTGAGAGCCGGTGGAGCCACTTTTCTGTCAACAAAGCACTCCAAGGAGTGAAAGAATATTTCAGAAATGCACGAAAAAGTCGGGAGCAAAATTCAAAGATGTTGACACTTACCCGTCCAGAGAGAGAGAGAGAGAGAGAGAGAGAGAGAGAGAGAGAGAGAGAGAGAGAGAGAGAGAGAGAGAGGAGCGCGCACGACCCGGTAGACTCGAGTCTAGTTTAGTCTCGTTTTGGATAGCGCCCGCGCTCTTTGCTGAAGGATAGTATACCGCGAGCGTACCGTGACGTGTGTCCCCCGAGAGAGTGTGAGTGTGTGTGTGTTGGTGCGTACCCCGCCACGGCACGTGGCCCTTCCGAGGCAAGCGACTGCCAGCGACGCACCAGGTGCTGGTGCGGAGGGACCGTCGGAGACAGCGATACCACGCAATTGTAAGTGCCGGCTCGACTCGTCTCTCTCTCTCTCTCTCTATCTCGCGGCGACTCGGGCTTCCTTACGCGCCTGCTGACCGCGCATCGCTATGAGTGTTCCCCCTTTCCTATCTGCGCAATAAACGCCGTACGGTTTCTACCTATTTCTCACGACTAGTTATTTACTCTACCCCGTTCTCCCTTAATAATTCAATCATTAAGATTGGCATCCGGTGTGCATTGAACGAGGTGTGCTAGCCTCGCCGCCGCATGCACTATTTGTAACGGAATAATTGCCGAGCAGCCGGAGAATTAATTATCCGCTACAACTTTTGGAAAAGGAGATGACATTTTATATTTGTTACTGTATGTAGATGATTTATTAATTTGCAGCAAAAGTAAGAAAAAGATTCAAAGTGTTAAGAAAGCTGTAATGAAAAAATTTAAAATGAAAGATTTAGGAGAGATAAAAGAATATCTTGGTATAAGCGTAGATTATGATTATCATAAATGTAAGATGAAATTAAGTCAGTCTAAGTATATAGAGTCATTAGCTAATAAATATCAATTACAGAATAATAAACTTTATAGCACTCCAATGGAAACAAACTTACAAATTGAAAAAGCTGAAAGTTGTGAGTATGACATAAACTATCGAAACTTAATAGGTACTTTATTATACATAAGTTCAAGTACAAGGCCAGACATAGTTTTAGTGTAAATTATTTGAGTAAATATCAAAATTGTTACGATATGATATATTGGAAATACGCTTTAAGAGTTCTGAAATATTTGTATTTAACTAAAGATTTAAATTTACACTATAATACAAACGCAAATTGTGATATTTTAGATTGCTATGTAGACGCAGATCATGCGGGAGATAGCGTAGATAGAAAGTCTACATCTGGTTTGCAATTAGATTTTTGGGAAATGTGATTGATTGGAAATCGCGTAAACAAAAGTGTGTGACAAAAGCTTCGACTTATGCGGAATATGTAGCACTGTCTGAGGCTGTGAGCGAAATCAAATTTGTAATTGAGTTGATAAAATTCTTTAACATTGAATTGTATGTTCCTATTAAGATTTATGAAGATAATTCCGGAGCAATAAATATTGCAAACTATGAAAATTTCACGAATAATTCAAAACATATAGAGATACACTATCATTTTGTCCATGAAGGTGTGAAAGAGAAGTTAATTGAAATATGTAAAATTGATACAAATGAAAATATTGCAGATGTATTTACTAAAGCGTTGTGTAAAGACAAGTTCGAAAAATTCAAGAATTTGATGAATATTAAAAAAGATATCTTAAATTGAAATGCAAGAAGAGAGAATATGTAATAATTTAAGCGCACAATATATATGTAAGGAGGCGTGTTGAAAATAATATACATCTATATTGTACGCATGGAAAATATATAGTATATGGGAGCACGCGACTGTACCGAGAACGCGCAAGTATAATGAGTGCGAACGCACACATGTAAGTCTCCCCTCTCTAGGGTGTGCGTGAGTAAGAAGGTATGTCGAGCGACAGCAAGCAACGCGCTGGTCTCTCTCGCTAGCACTGAACGCCGATGAAGTAGCACCACGCGCGTGGCGCAAAGAAGCGCCATAGTGTTAGTTTGAATAAACTTACCATTCCTTTTGTCTAATGTAAATAGTCTTCTTTATTTAACTATCTACACCTCAACAAAAATGTTATTTAGATTCGTATTAATACATGCAGTGTTGCATATAATCTCATTTGTCTTGATTTAAAACACTGATGCGAAACTAAAAACTTGATTTCCTCGAAATCATGAAATGTGGAGATATGTGGTTATTCCAGGAAGTCATAGAATTATACTTTGAACTTTTTGTTTGTCGACTTTTAATCTACTTCTAAACTAGTTTTTAGGATCAACAAGGTACTTACTCACAAAGCTTTTTAAATCCAGAGCTTCATGCGGTAGGTATATATTTTACAAGAACTTTGCAACTTGTCTCATTAAAATCCATCAATTAGGTGGCAAGAAAACATGCACACAATTTTTTTTTTTTTTAATGACAATACGGCATAAAGTGAGTTGAGAGACCGATCTCCTAATTTTTTATATTAGAAATAAGTTATATTAGTAATACTGTTACGGGGTGGTTATTATTACTAAGACGTGTTTCACCTGTACGTCTTAGTGGTTCAACTCCGAGACTTTCGGTTCAACTCTCGAACAGCCGATAGCCACATTAGGTCGCCGACGCTGCAACGTCATGCAATGCTAAACCTAACCTGGTCACATAGCGTGCAACACGCAAGGCGGAGACTCGCGCTTTATTTCTCACCAGAGACTCGAACTCCTCACCGCGTCTCTGGTTAGTGTGGTAGCTGCTCTGATGTATAACGTTCTCGCTAACGTAACGACTGCGGAGGTGGCAGGTAATGAGGAATGACGAAGGTCGCGAAATAATAACACGAGCAGTTAAAGTTAACAACAAAAGACTATGGTTTATTGAATAAGAAGCTAAAGTATGGTAAATGAATTGTAGTATAAGTTAAGTAAATTAAGATAGAGGTGAACCAGTTAATGCAGCGGTAATGACGCCGCGCACGTGTATTACATGCCACGCGTACACGGTATTCGACGTCGCGTGTTCGCCGGATGATACGGCGACATGAGAGAACGCTCGCGATCACCGTGCGACGCACACACGTATAAGTGCGGGAGAGTGGGCAGATGGTGGCACTGAGCATACGCGCATCTGTTGGGCGCACTCACCGGCTTTGAAAGAGCCGGTGGTTCGACCTTGACACAGACCTAGGCTGTACGCGAGCCCATGTTCTAGGCTCCCATCGAACACTTGCTCTCTTCGCACAAGAGTACCTATTCGAAGCCGCTGTCCAGAAACGATGAACCGGGACAAGTGGTTACGCTATTACTCGCATCGCGGATGATGCGTGCATGCTTACCATGTTAGGTCTTAGGTGTAATCGGCTTGGTGGCCAAGCTTCCTCACGTGTATCATCTCGTCTCATCTGGCTTCGTAGATCGGTCCCTCATGGTCCCTCGGACTGTGGCAGTATCAGACGGGCGGATACTCAGCACCTGCGGAGTAGTTTTGGTGAGGTTCGTATCGCCGTCTTGGCTGGCCTGTTCTCTTTCTGGCCCCACAGGCTAGCTTACCTGTGGAGCTGGCGGCGGTAAGGCCATCTCACTGCCCTGGTTGACCAACTGGGGCAGCGAGGTCTACTGCCGTTCATGTCCATCGCAGACGCCGTTGCGGCGCAACCTGAGTGACCTGTTCCTCTGCAGGTAGCTCTTGATGGTATGAGATGATGGCTCGTTCTCGGCCACGTCTCCAAAGATGGTTGAACAACCGGCGCCTGGTATGATCCGGCCAGGCGATGGTGGTGAAATCGGTTATTGGATTCGGACCAATAATGGGTCTTCGACCTGTTTCAGCCAAGCGCCCGCTGGGGCTGGGTTCTCCCAGGCGGCGGGTCGCTCGTCGCCATGTCATCTGATTCCCTTGGTGGTCGGGCGTTAGCATCTTCTTCTTCGCGCCCTTCTAATTCTTTCTTCTTTCTTGCTTAAAATGCTTTCTTAGCTACGGAGATTCTTCGGATTCCTGAAACTCGAAATCGAACTTCCGTAGCCGTAGTGCTGGATAGGCGGAACAACCTATCGGGCTACCCATTGCACTCAATCACGCCCGGGTGGTGTGAATCAGAGCATTTGGGGAGTATACCCAAATAGAACCGGTGGCATCAGTAGTCACAGCCCATGACCTGCAGTTAAACGCACTACCTACACGGCATCGTCACCATCGAATCGCCAGCCGAGTCTGAAATGAGCAGCCGGGCGGTACAAGGCCGATGCGGAAGCTAGGCTTCGACGCATTCACAGCACGGAAAAATTTACTGACCCAAGATGCCATGGGAGGGGCGATTGCCTGAGCTAGACTGGTGACGTTCGGCTTCCAGTCGAGGGGTCCCTCCGAGGGTCTCCATCTCTTTTTCTCCCACCTGAACGTCGACGGCTTGGTGGATTTTCTTCCGTCTCTTTCCACCATCCATGGAACATTATTAACACTACGATGTTTTTCAGCACGGAAGTATGTTATCTGCCGTACGCTAGAAGCTACCGTTGATCTGTCCCGCTCGTCACTTGATGCGAGGCTCTGTGGTCGAACGGTGTGTCTCGACGTCTTTCCTTTAGCGACGGCAGAGTGCGGCACTCTCAGCTTCGCTGATCGTTGCCCCTTGCGCAATAGAGGTAGAGATGCGATAGCTTATCTCACCGCAGCTATAGCAGCGAAAGAGACCTCAGAGCTGTGCCTGACCTCGTCGGCGGTCGTCCTTGCCCCTGTATCAAGGTCCTCCAATGAGACCTTAGGGCTGTCCTTGACCTTGTCGACGGTCGTTCTTGCCCTCGTATTGATTTCTCCTTCCAACAATTCCTTGGTACTTTCACTTCGACTGTTGTGCTAGTTTGAATTCTCATTGCTCACGCCGTTACCTCTTTTCTGCCGTGCTGGCCTTGTTCTTATTCTTCGTAATCCGAATATCATCGTAGCTCTTTTCATTGTCGTCACTGCCAAGCTCTCTTAGTCACTCGTTCCTTACTTAGGAGTACCTTGCAGTCTTGTCGTTCCCTCTATCGGGTCGAACCGGCTTTCCGGGGGACGGCAACGGTTGGGTACAGTGCCATTCCGCCGTTAGTGCTGTCGCATTTCCCTCTTCAACGGTTCTAGCAGCATTTATTCGCTTTTTCTGGTGCCGCGGTTCACAAGGGTTTCAACTTGCCTTGGTGAATCTCTCTTCCCTTGCATATAAAGGGCTTGTACTTCTCCTTACATCTTTGGATCTTGTTTTCGGATATCGCTGTCTTTACACGCGCGTTTATATGTGGGCTTCAGAGCGTGTTTGTACGTGCGGTTTCTGATACGGGAATCGTTCCCTAAGGCGCACCTTCTTTATATATATATATATATATATATAAAATTAAATACATGTATAAATAATTTATAATTTTGTATAATTTATTTTATTTTTAATTTATAATTTATAATTTCTCCACAGTCTGAATTTCACCTCGAGTTGCAGACGGATACCTTCTCGCTCGATTTCAAAACGCACTGGCTAGTTTTCTTCTTAAATTGCCAGTGATTGATGTTTTGATCCCGTTTTAGTACCCATTATTGGTTTGTCGCTGTCTTTCAGCAATTTACAAATTTTTATTTTTATTTTAAAAAATCTAACTCCAGCCAGTTCACCGCTGATTCGAATCTACCCCTCGGTTCGATTCTTGGTCACAGGTTCAATTCCCTTGGGGGTAATATCTATACTAGCCTTCACTAGGCTAGCAACTGGTATCGATTGAACGCTCATCACAAATTTTATCGAGTGTTCAATCCCCTGATGCTTCTCTTCACAAATTCCGATAAATAAAAATTTTCACATCTCGATGGTAAATTAATTACGTCTAGGCGCACCGTATCTAACTATTTATCACAATATTCTATTATTAAAAAAAAAAAAACGAAAAACTTTATAGCTAACAGCAATTACCATTGGTTTTTTTTTTCAAAAATCTTCGAACTTCTACCAACAGAGGGTCTGTTGTTGGTTCATTACTGTTATTTAGTCACTATAACTAAAAATCTAAAAAAAAACGAGAAAAACGCAAAATAAAATTTTTGCGATATTCCCAAACACACACGTTTAGGGCGCCAGTTGTCACGGGGTGGTTATTATAGCTAGGACGCATTTTACCTGCACGTCTTAGCGGTTCAACCCTGGGTCTTTCGGTTTAACTCTCGCAGACACTGACCGATAGCTAGATTAGGCCGCAGACGTTACGACGTCGTGCAATTGCTAACCTAATCTGGTGACGTACTGTACAACACGCGAGTCGAAGACTCGAGCTTTTTTTCTGCCAGGGACTCGAACTCCTCACCATGCTCCCGATTTATGGGCCAGTTGCTCAGATGTAAAAAGATACGTTCTCGCTAACGTAACGACCGGGGAGGTGACGGGGGACGGGGAATGACTAAGGTCGCGAAATAATAACTCGAGCGGTTAAAATTAATAACAAAAGGATACGGTAAATAAGAGTAGGGTAAATAAGAGTACGGTAGATAAGTTGAGTGATGTTAAATATATGGTCACACTATTGGTCAAACAGCATTTTTTTTAACGGAAATCTAATATCTCCGTTAAAAATAGAGATATAAATACGATTTTTTTAAAATTTCAAGCTAATCTAATGCGGATTAAGGAAAAGTTATTTAGAATGACATTATCCCCTTTTTTAGGGGTAAAAGGGTGCATTTTTCATAAATAGATATTATTTAGCTTTTTTTTTATAATGTCTCAAAAAAATAGAGGTATTAATACAGTGATTTTTACAAGTTGTCGTATAATCAATGTAGATTCAGGGAAGAAGGTACCGATTTTTGGCAAAAAAATCGATTTTTTTTTTTATCGTTTTAAACTATTTTTTAGCCATTTCTCTACCCGAAAGCCTATTCCTAACGTCATATTATTATTTAATTTGATTTATTTTAACATTTATCGTTAAAAACGCAATTTAGTGTAACGTCTGGCGGTCTTGTCGACCACCTTACGTAGATTCCTCTTTAGCATCGGCAAGGAAAAAATTTTTCCTTTTATTCTTTTTTGTTTTGAACCTTTGTCCGTAGAAAGTAACGGTCAGATTTTATGTAACACAGATGCAAGACACTGCATCTGGCTTAGTTCAACGAAAGAGGAAAAACACACGACACCCGGAAGTGAAAACTCTCTTCAGAGGCGAAAGCATTTCCGTCTATGTAAAAAAAAAAAGGGAAAGGTTTTACGACTTTACCCCGAAAAGCAGGCCACCCCGGCGCTGCACGTGCGCGCCTACGCGACGCCGAAAAGCCATAAAATTTGACCGTTACAAATTCCTTCGACTTTACACATTGCATAATCTATTTTTTATATTTTAAATTTTAGTTGATAAGTCATATTAATTTAAATTTTTCTGGTCACGCTGATCCAAATTTTACGAAAATAGACCTGATAGAAGTAAGAAAAATTAAATAAAAACACTTTATCGTGAACAAAATCTTTATACACTCTTTTATATATATAACGTATCGCAATGATATACACAAATTCAGTTATAAATAATAATTATTTTGCAAGCGACTTACCAGAATAATTTAGTTTAAATAGAAAGAATATTTGTAAATTTATAATTTTACTTTTAAATTACTAAGACACTTTAAATTATCTTTGAGAAGCATGTAATATGTGCAAACAATTCCTTTGTTTTAATTTATTTAGGCGTCAATAAGTAAACAATAACAACACACACAACATATACACACTCTGATTAAACACAAATATAAACTACATATTAACTTGTAAGAACATCAAAAAGAAAGAAAAACAACAACGGAAGTTATGTGAAGCGTGCGCAAATTAGAATAACTAATTTAAGTTTAATTAGAAAATAAATTGTTTCTTATGTATATCTAAAATTATTAATGTACATTAAATATTAAGTATAAATTACAAAATAAGCAGGAAAATAGTACAACTAATGTCATCTCTGTAGAAAAACTGAAACTAAAACTGAGGGACGCTCTCTTCCCCCAACAGCCAATTAGCCGCGTCACAGGGCCTTAGGCCCACCCTAATTGTAACGCCCATATCGCTGTGGCCAGTCAACCTTCCCCAAAATAATTGTAAACTCCCTCGCAAGGAGTAACCGGGAGCTAGACCCGTTGAGGGAGCAAAGAGGGAGAAAACCGAGTTTAGCTCTTCCCTCATTTCTCCGCCAACGTCAGTTCCTCACCACCACCGGAGTTGACCAGCCACCAGCACACCGAATTGTAAGGCAGAAAGAAATAAAACTTAAGTGTAAGTCTTCTCAAATTTCTTCACTTCTTTTCTTTCTTTTCTCAAATTTGTCCCTCATATTACCCACTTCCGAAGAGCGATACCACCCTTCTGTACCGAATGGGCAGAGGTAGTGTGGGTTGTCTCCTCAAATATATATATACTCCTCCTTTAGGGAAATCATAAAATTGTATAACGTTTGTTATGACTTAGCCATCCTTAGCTCTTGGTTTACTCCAGGCTAGAAAAGGCAAAGTTTAATAGTAAGTATTGACGGCCTTAACTGGACGTCACATACATAATTTTTTGGGGGCTCGTCCGGGATCATAAGTCACCACAACAAACGTTTTACAAAAACTTTATCTCTCTCTTTCTCTATTTCTTTTAAAGCATATCTAAAAAAAAAATAATAAGAGAAAAGTGATATGAATAGTGAGTGCGCGAATAATTGTATTCCAAAGAAAAAAATAAACATTTTGCAAATTTAATTAAAGAAAAACAATTCAGTAACGTAACAAAAAAAAACGGGAGCTGCAAGCTTAGTATCCGAAAAAATAATAAATGAAATAAAACATAAATTAAAACCTAAAGAAATCGATTTAAGAACTAAAATAAAATAAAGTGGTGGTGGTAAAGAAAAGGAGGAACTCGAACTAAAAACAAAAAGAATAAAAACGGTGTGCGCAACCAATTCTAAATTAAAATTAAAAAAAAAATAATAAGAAATATTAAATAAAAAGAAATTAATCAATTGAAGCGGTCAAATACCGTAGATGAAAATATTAAACAGCAAAAGCGGTCATATACCGTGCTGTAATTTTGTTAGAATAAAATAAATAAATAAATGCGGTCAAATACCGTATTGAAAGAAAATTAGTTAAGCCCCAAAGCCTCTGAGTCACATAAAAGATGACTATGCGAAACGGCCTCTGAACTAAAATTAAAAATAAGAAATATTAAATAAAAAGAAATTAATCAGTGCAAGCGGTCAAATACCGTAGCTGAAATATTAAACAGCAAATGCGGTCAAATATCGTGCCGAATATTGAAATTTTTATAATAAAGGTACCCTTTCTTATTATTATGTTTTTCTTTTTGCAAACCAACGTTGGATAATAATAAAAAAAAAAAATAATAAAAATCGTGATCGATTGTCTTTCTTTCTTGACGAAGAAAGGAAGAAGGAAAAAATTAATGAATATTGAATGAATGAATAATTGATTAACTGATAAATAGTTAAATAATAATTAAATAAATAATAATAAATAAATAATTAGACGAACAAATAATTATTATTAATAAATAAATATTAAATAATAAAGTATTGTTAGATAAACTAATTAATTATAAATAAATAAATAAATCTAGAAGTAATTTATTGATATTAAATGTTATGTAAGTAGTTATCTTCGCGAGTAATTAATAAAATTAAGTAAGTCATTTTATTATTTTAATTAATAATTATTAGTTAAAGTTTTATAGTAAGTTTCATGTAATTTAAATACGATAGAATAAATTGTTTTAACACATGTTTACGGGAATTATTGCCGTTACGTAATTTAATGCTAATGATTCCCCAGTTCATAGAAGGATTGGATTCCTTCTCTGCCGCCACAAGGATTTAGAATCTAGAAGAATTCATCGGAAGGTTACAATTGGAAAATTTAGATCAAACACTAACTATAAATAAAATTTAGCAACACTTTGTTGAGGATGCTGAATTTCTTAAAACTAGAAAAAGCCTAGAGCAATTTTAAAATAGAATAGTAAATAATAAAAAATAGCTAATTAAATAAATTAGTAAATTATTAATAAATAATCAGTAATAATCAATAAACAAATAATTAATGATAAATAAATAATTAATTAATCAAGTGAATAGTAAAATAATAATAGTAATAAATAAATAAATGAATAAATAAATAAATAAATAATGATATATAATCGAAGTATTTCTAACAAATGTGTAATTTACTTATCATAAATGAATCCAGATTGTGAGGGATATAAGACAGTTCCGGAAAGGAAAAAGAAATCGAGGGAAGCTCGGCGTATGGGTTTGAAGAAATTTGGGCGCGAATTGAAACACAGGGGTGAGATTTGGCTAAGTCAAAAAGAGTGCCTGGAGAAAGAAAATCAGTATGCAATAGAAAATTTCACTGACTTACCACTCAATAAGAAAATAAAAATTGTGAGAAATAGTATTCAGTCTCATGAAGATCAACCATCAGCCGCGCCACCCGCAGAGACCTTACCCCAGCTCACAGAGGACGCAGTAGCCAAGATAGAGAAATTAAGATTTAAAGAAAAATTAAATAAATATTTCGAATCCTATACGAAAAGGAAGTAAAAAAATAATAATTACTCATTAAGAAATATAAAATCTAATGTAAAAAAAAAAAGGAATTATATAAAGAGTTTCATGAGTAAGGAGGCTCCAAATAGAATTACAAGATCCGCTACAAGATCGGACGAAAAATCGCGGGCTGAGTTAGATTTCTTCAACCGCTACGCCAATCGGTCCAGTAACCCCCGCGATCCAAATTACATACCCAATTTGCCAGTAGATTCCTCAAACGGAAGCGAATCTAACTGCTCGTTTGAAAGTGCGAAATCTTTTAACGACACCGGGGATATAACTATCACAGCTAGCGACAATCTTGACGCTAATTTAAGCAGCGTCAGTAATACTTCTGTAGAAATTGTCGAGTCATCCGAAGAAATGGCTCCAGTAGCTGGACAGGGGATTAAGATAAGGGATGCCATAGAATTTATCCCCACATTTGACGGGTATAATATTCCCCTCAGTGAATTCATTGAGTTGCTTTAGTAAGATTAATTCGTACACGAATTACCGGAGAGGCGCGACGAACAATTATAAATAAAATATTCAACAATGTTGCTAGCCTAACGCAACATTTCAAAGATTTATACGATACTGGAGAAACCATCCAACAGTTATTTGGAAAGCTAGGATATGAAATCCAGAGGGATAACGAAGGCGTAATACCCTTCGCTAATAGATTGCGTGAAATCGGCAGCCGCATTCTTGAAGCAAAAAGGAAGGATGACGACATTATTTCCGAAAACGACAAAAAGGATGTGGAAGAGGCAATAGTGTCCTGCTTCAGGCGAGGACTGAAGCCTGAAATCGAGACACGCCTTCCTTCCGATCTCGCTGTCGATGCTGTCATGAAAAAGGCAGTAGAAATCGAAAAACAATTAAATGCGAGAGCCACATTACTCGCCTCACGGGTGAGAAGCGAAAATCGCCGTAGGTCCGTGTTGACATGCGATACTTGCCAAATGGAGGGCCATATTAGCAAGAACTGCCCACGTTCTCAGAAATTTTGCAAATATTGCAACAAACCTGGCCACGTGGAAGAAAATTGTTTCCAAAAAGGGAGAGACAACAAGAGTGGAACGTGTCAAACCTGCCACAAGCCAGGCCACGATTCAAAAAGCTGTTTTAGAAATGCTACTTGTCAATTGTGCAGTAAGATTGGACACACAGCAAAAAAATGTAAAGGTAAGCAATCGCAACCGACAAACGTAGTTTGTCAAATCTGCAACAATCCGGGACATACAGCTGTTAGCTGTAGGAAGGGGGAAAATAAAGCGAACCCTTCCGCCAAAGTGGTGTCTTGTAATTATTGTCAAAAAAAGGGACATGAAGAGGCGAAATGCCGTTATAAATTGTTTAACTCTCAAAGACCGTCGGAAAACGGGCGAAATCTCCAAACGTCGAGCGCGGGTCAGGAGATTTCACAAACTCAGGCGCGCTCATTAAATATGACAGAGTTGAACGAACTGATAAGCGAGTTGCTGCCATTGGAATAAACCAACGAAGAAAATATGTCCCTTATATATCAATGAGGATGAGCAGAAGCAATAAGCCACTTGACTTGATGCTCGACAGTGGTTCGGAAGTGAATATAATTCGCTTGGGATTTGTTCCTCCCGAATATAAAATCAATGATAAAATCGTATATAACTTACAAGGAGTAGGATCTGATTCTATCTATTCACTGGGCATAATAAAAATGAAAATAGCGAATTATGCGAGCGAGTTTGTAGTAGTGCCGCATGACTTTCCCATAGTACATGCAGGAATATTAGGCACCGAATTTTTTCTACAAAGTGAAGCCGAAATAAACTTCCAAGGAAAATTTTTGAGAGTGCAAAACTACAAAATCAAAATGCATCAGGGTAATTTAGACATAAATAAGGGAAACTCCATCTCTAGCGTAAATCTAGACGATACCAGGAAGTTACCAACCCTACGGGTTATGAATCCACCCACCGGCACTGTAGAAACCTTTTTAGTTGACTCAGGCTCGGAGGTCAATCTCATTGCAAATTATTTATTACCTTCAAGCGGTCTAATAAATAAACGTGAAAAAGGTAGCCTAAGAGGAATAGGTAAGGGATTTTTTATTACTGAAGGTACAACTGAAATAACTATTCTGGGGGTACCAACGACTTTCCATGTGATCTCAGGAAAATGTACAATGCCGGAAGTAGGTATTTTGGGAGCTAATTACCTCACTGCAGCAAGTGCAATAATAGATTTTGGCAACAAAATCTTAACTGCAGGAGGAGTACACAAGCCATTGGAATTCGGAACCACTGCAGAAACAAATATGCTGCAATTAAGCGATGTCGATAAGTATGTCACTGAGATTCCAGAAAACTTTACTAGTAATTCCGGAACGGGATTAAAATACTTGTATAAAATAGCATTTACTGAAACTTTATCGGATTTAGGCCTCAGTGAAAATGAAAACATCACCCACTCCTTTTTGGATCTTGACAATCTTAGACCAGAAAACACCGAACCTCAGAATAAAAAATTAACGGATCTGCTGAGGTTAGATCATTTAAATAGAACCGAAGCAGATTATGTAAATAAACTCACAAAGGAAATGAGGGATGTGTTTTTTTTACCTGGAGACATTCTCGAAGGTACAAATCAGGTAAAGCACGGAATACCTACTGTTGA
This sequence comes from Torymus aiolomorphi, assembly GCA_036365515.1. NCBI lineage: Eukaryota > Metazoa > Arthropoda > Insecta > Hymenoptera > Torymidae > Torymus > Torymus aiolomorphi. Next base: position 99,548,385 of record CM070875.1, on the reverse strand, counting down.
TGACAATCCTATCAATTCAAAACAATATAAATATCCACATTCATTAAAAGAAGAAGTCAACAAACAAGTAAAAAATTTATTAGATGCTGGAATAATTAAACCATCGGAATCACCTTACAATACGCCAGTTTGGATAGTTCCTAAAAAAGTTGATTCACAAGGAAATCAAAGATGGCGCATGGTTTTAGATTTTAGGGAATTAAATAATAAAACCATAGGCGATTCTTACCCCCTTCCCAACATAACGGAGATTTTTGATCAAGTCGGTAGTGCTAAATATTATACTGTACTTGACCTAGCATCAGGATTCCATCAAATAAAAATGGATCCTCGCGATGCACATAAAACTGCATTTAGCACACCTTATGGCCATTACGAATTCGCGAGAATGCCATTTGGGTTAAAAAACGCACCTGCAACTTTTCAAAGACTAATGGACAATTTGTTGCACGGACTACAAGGAAACGATCTTTTTGTTTACCTTGATGACATTGTGATTTATGCAAATAGTATTGAAGAACATGATCGCAAGTTTAAGCTACTAGCAGCCCGTTTACGTAAAGCAAATCTAAAATTGCAAATTGATAAGTGTGATTTTCTAAAACGTAAAGTTTCTTATCTAGGACACATATTAAGTGAAGAAGGTCTGAGTCCAGATCCCAAGAAAATCGAAGCGGTAAAAGATTTTCCAATTCCTAAGAATGTAAAAAATATCCGTCAATTTTTAGGGTTAGCTGGTTATTATAGACGCTTCATTAAAGATTTTGCAAAAATTGCAAAACCTTTAACTACTTTATTACAAAAGGAAAAGGGTTTGATTGGGACATTAAGAGTCAAGAGTCATTTGAAATTCTTAAGGAATTATTGTGTAACGCTCCGTTGTTACAATTCCCTGATTTAAATAAACCTTATAACATCACAACTGATGCATCAGGTTTTGCAATTGGAGGTGTATTATCACAAGGTGACATTGGCAAAGATCGCCCAATCGCGTATGTATCACGCGCATTAAGAGACGCAGAGCTAAATTATGAAGTCTATGAAAAAGAGGCGCTTGCAGTCATTTATTCAGTCCAAATGTTTAGAAGTTATGTGTATGGAAGGAGCATTACAATAATCACAGATCATCAACCTTTAGTATGGTTTAAAACAGCTGATTTAAATACACGCGTGCAGAAATGGAGGTTCAAATTATCAGAGTATGATTATACTATCATTTATAAACCGGGTAAATTAAATTCTAATGCAGATGCACTTTCTAGAAACCCTGTAGAAAACGTGGATGTTAATGTAGTGACTAGAGCAAAGGCAAAACTGTTAGACGAAAAAGAAAGTAAGAAGCCAAATAATACATCAATTAATCTGGGCCAAACTAAGGATAAGTCAAAGGAATCAAAAACAAAACGAAAAATAAAAACTAATAAAAATAAAACCAAAAATAATGAAAGTAATCAAAATCGTTACCCAAGGAGACAGACAAATAAACCAGAATACTATGAAAGTGATATCTCAGACAGTGAAACAGAAGCTGAAGTTATAATACCACAAAGTGTTCCTAAAATTATAGAAAACGATAATGATGAAGAGTTAATTCAATCTGAATCATCAAGTTACGAAAGTACCGACGAACTTGACCATACACCAAGCAAATACATAGAATCCAAAGAATTAATACAATGCAGAAAAGGAAACATTGCTTATTTTGTCAATAGTCTTGGGGAACCCTGTGATAACGGTTCCAAGAAACTAATAGAGTTCAATAAAATCCCAACAGAACAAAATTTGGAGTTCAATGAAGTCCAACAAATAAAGAGAAAATTAAAAGGTAAATACTATTATTAGGTAAATACTCTGCATCCGTGGAGAAAAACCCGAATCATTGACCACTATAAAGCAAAATATAACTACAACACTTTTGATTTTAAAACATTTATTAATAAAAAGTAAACAAAAAGAGATTAGCATTGCTAAAAGTGAGGAAATAGAGAAATTAAATTGGACGGAAGTCGAAGAAATAATTAAAAAAACATTTCAAAATTCTGGGATCGACGTAATAATTTGCACTGGGACCTTGAAATACATACCCTATGAAAAAAGAGATGAGATTTTTTACGAAATGCATAAATCTCCTATAGGAGGACATAGGGGTGTATCTAAGACTTATAACAGAATTAGACAGCAATTTCATTGGGAAAATCTCAAAGAGGATATACACCGAAGAATTCAACAGTGTTTAAATTGCCAATTAAAAAAATTGACTAGGTTAAAAACTAAACAACCCATGATAATAACTGATACTCCCGGATCTGCGTTTGATAAAGTAGCAATGGATATCGTAGGTCCTCTGCCAATAACACAAAATAAATTTGAATATATTTTGACAATCCAAGACCAACTATCAAAATTTTGCACAGCGGTCCCTCTAATGAATACCTTATCGTCCACTATAGCGGACGCTTTTATCAAAAGATTCATTTGTATTTTTGGTGCTCCAAAGATAGTATTAACGGATCAAGGGAAAAACTTCCTCAGTAATCTTATGACTAGAATAGCTAAACGATTTAGAACCAAGAAAATTAGGACCACTGCTTTTCACCCACAATCAAACGGATCTTTGGAAAGATCACATCACGCATTGGGAGAATATTTGAAGCAATATACAGATAAAGACAATGAATGGGACGTTTGGCTAGATTTAGCAATGTTAAACTACAACACTTGCGTTCAAGAAAGCACTAAGCATACTCCTTATGAGGTCGTGTTTGGACGATTAGCAAGACTTCCCTCTAATGAGCCACTTAGAGAAGCAGATATGATACCAACCTATAAGGGATATGTCGAAGATTTGGTAGTTAAATTAAATGGAATTCAAAAGTTAGCTTATGATAACCTAGTCGCATCTAAATTTAAATCAAAAAAATATTACGATAAATCAATTAATCCCAAAAATTTTAAACTCGGAGATTATGTTTTTCTTTTATCTGGTCCCAAACCAGGCAAATTTGGAGATCACTATACTGGTCCACATAAAATATTAGAAATATTAAATAAAAATAATGTAAAAATTCAAATTAAAACAGGATCTAAAATTGTTCACACTAACAGATTAAGGATTTCGCACATAAATTAATTTCCTTTTCTGATTACAGGAAAATTACATAATGCACCTAATAATCGCATTTTTATCACTATTCCCCGCAATGGTATGGAGTTTAGTAGGATTCGACTGTGGCGCGAGATGACTAAATATAACCACCATTTCAACTTTGGGAGTAGAAGAATGCTCAACCATTACAAATCAGTTGAACATTACAAAGCGTTATATCCAACTTGTACAAATTAATGAATTAATTAGCACAAAGGTTTTCCAATGCAAACTAGAGATACATCGAACTATTTATGAATGCGGCATGTTTTCACATAACACTATCGTGGAAAATGGCCAAAGTGAATACATCTATGAAATAAGTAGGGAAAAATGTAAACAGGCCCACGAAACCGGAATCTTGCGATTCGATAATAAGGTCATAAGTGATTTACGAATAAATCATACCTCAATGCATTCACTCACCTATGCAGGATCAATTAAACCGAATGGCAAGTGCGACGGAGGTAGTTTTTCTGATCCCTACGGTACATGGGATAATGTAATAGTACAGGGTACTTTAAAAATTACCCTTAAAGAGCATACAGGCTCAGTAGACATGGACCATAACAAAATCTTATTACGATCCGGCACACGTTGCACATTGACTGATTCATCCTGCATGGATAATGAAGGAGGATATACCTTTTGGGATGTAATCCCTGCTGACAGGTGCGAACTCTATAAATACGGTATCTTATATGACGGTTTAGCTAACAAAATTTTTGATTCAACCCCAAATTCCGAACAAACCTTATATTCATTGTCCACCGAAGATGTAACCTTTTCATTAATAGCCAAAGGAAAAATCAATATTTGCGGTTATGAATTAACAAAAACAGAGCACCCAAAACTACTAATTTTCGAAACAGTAAAAGGTATATCCTTCGTCAGAAAAGGTAGGGTATCAGTCGAAAACTTAGACATATTCGCGTATGTAAATTCGAAGTTCGTATTTGTAGAAAAACATATAAAAACTCAAATTAGACGTCTGTATGAAGACATTTTAACCCAGAGATGCAAAGAGGAACGCCGTATCCTAGAGAACGCTCTAGCAATTGCATTTCAGTCACCTGATCAATTTGCATATAATTTAATGAAAGGACCAGGATATATGGCAATCACTGCTGGGGAAGTAGTGCATATAATTAAATGCCTCCCCGTAGAAGTGAAAGTTGCCCACGGAGAAAAATGTTATGAAGAATTAGCAGTTACATGGAATAATAAAACTATGTTCCTCACTCCGAAAACCCATATTCTAAAGTCAAGAGGAATACAGATAGAGTGCAATGGATTATTACCAACCTATTATCAAATAAATGAAAACTGGTATAAGATCCTACCCAAATTAACAGAAGCAAAGAACCCAACTACTTTGCACCCTACAACTCAAGCTACCTGGAAATACAACGATCCAGCATCCCTGGCAACCAGCGGAATATATACAGAAAAGGATCTAGATGAACTTAGGAATCGAATAATGTTCCCTATGGATCAACCAGCCTTACTAAATGAAGTAGCCCGAGAAATGCATGGACATGTCATCACCGATAATGAAGGAGTGATCTATAGATTGCTTAACGAGAACACCATGGAGAAAATAATTTCAAACACTTGGGGCAGATTGTGGGCGAAATTCACAAGCTTCGGATCCATAAGTGCTGGCGTTTTTATGATCATAGCAGTCCTACAAGGAATTAAAATGATTCTCGGAGTTTTCCTAAAAGGTTATGCACTTCACCGCCTTTATGGATGGTCAAGCCATCTGTGGAGCGCCCTTTGGGGATCTCTTGCCGCACTATTTATAACACTTGGACAAGAGAAGTATCACCAGGCACAACCACCCAATTCTGATGTAGAAGTGCCTCCATCATATCAAGAAGAGAGATACGTCCATGCCCCAACACCATCCTTTCCAGATAGATCACCGAATACGCCCAGCGCACCTCCTCCCAAACTGGTACCCAAAGCTACATACGTGGTGGCCAATGAAAACTCACATGTTGTGGAGGTACAACACAGCAGAGATCCTGTTCAATTTTCATTTTAATAACATAGCATACAATTGCAATACTGATCAGATGTCTGAAAGCAATTCGAGAGTGTAGATTACTAGAGTTGCTTTTTACAACTCCTAGTAATCCTTTTAGGATGGGGGTGTAACGTCTGGCGGTCTTGTCGACCACCTTACGTAGATTCCTCTTTAGCATCGGCAAGGAAAAAATTTTTCCTTTTATTCTTTTTTGTTTTGAACCTTTGTCCGTAGAAAGTAACGGTCAGATTTTATGTAACACAGATGCAAGACACTGCATCTGGCTTAGTTCAACGAAAGAGGAAAAACACACGACACCCGAAAGTGAAAACTCTCTTCAGAGGCGAAAGCATTTCCGTCTATGTAAAAAAAAAAAGGGAAAGGTTTTACGACTTTACCCCGAAAAGCAGGCCACCCCGGCGCTGCACGTGCGCGCCTACGCGACGCCGAAAAGCCATAAAATTTGACCGTTACAAATTCCTTCGACTTTACACATTGCATAATCTATTTTTTATATTTTAAATTTTAGTTAATAAGTCATATTAATTTAAATTTTTCTGGTCACGCTGAACCAAATTTTACGAAAATAGACCTGATAGAAGTAAGAAAAATTAAATAAAAACACTTTATCGTGACCAAAATCTTTATACACTCTTTTATATATATAACGTATCGCAATGATATACACAAATTCAGTTATAAATAATAATTATTTTGCAAGCGACTTACCAGAATAATTTAGTTTAAATAGAAAGAATATTTGTAAATTTATAATTTTACTTTTAAATTACTAAGACACTTTAAATTATCTTTGAGAAGCATGTAATATGTGCAAACAATTCCTTTGTTTTAATTTATTTAGGCGTCAATAAGTAAACAATAACAACACACACAACATATACACACTCTGATTAAACACAAATATAAACTACATATTAACTTGTAAGAACATCAAAAAGAAAGAAAAACAACAACGGAAGTTATGTGAAGCGTGCGCAAATTAGAATAATTAATTTAAGTTTAATTAGAAAATAAATTGTTTCTTATGTATATCTAAAATTATTAATGTACATTAAATATTAAGTATAAATTACAAAATAAGCAGGAAAATAGTACAACTAATGTCATCTCTGTAGAAAAACTGAAACTAAAACTGAGGGACGCTCTCTTCCCCAACAGCCAATTAGCCGCGTCACAGGGCCTTAGGCCCACCCTAATTGTAACGCCCATATCGCTGTGGCCAGTCAACCTTCCCCAAAATAATTGTAAACTCCCTCGCAAGGAGTAACCCCGGAACTAGACCCGTTGAGGGAGCAAAGAGGGAGAAAACCGAGTTTAGCTCTTCCCTCATTTCTCCGCCAACGTCAGTTCCTCACCACCACCGGAGTTGACCAGCCACCAGCACACCGAATTGTAAGGCAGAAAGAAATAAAACTTAAGTGTAAGTCTTCTCAAATTTCTTCACTTCTTTTCTTTCTTTTCTCAAATTTGTCCCTCATATTACCCACTTCCGAAGAGCGATACCACCCTTCTGTACCGAATGGGCAGAGGTAGTGTGGGTTGTCTCCTCAAATATATATATACTCCTCCTTTAGGGAAATCATAAAATTGTATAACGTTTGTTATGACTTAGCCATCCTTAGCTCTTGGTTTACTCCAGGCTAGAAAAGGCAAAGTTTAATAGTAAGTATTGACGGCCTTAACTGGATGTCACATTAGCGTTTTTTTATGATACGTTTCTCTTTTTGACAAATACAGTTCATGTACAATTATATCTCTCTACGTCGCTAATTGCCTATGAAACTACGCAATTACTATTCAATTTTGATATTTAAACTTAGTTTGCTCATATAATTTTATAAATAAATCGTCCAGCAGTTGTAATAAACTCCATGTGAATCGAGCCATCTATATCGACCGTCTTATCGACTGCGGCCCGTTCGTTACACGCAATAAGAACAGGAAACGGGTATAGTACATGGGTACTATATCTATATACATAAAATACAAGTGCTGTTCCTCATATACATATATAGATATAGTGTAACTTCACGTTTATTGTGTTTCTGAGTTGATAAAGAAATCGTATATATTATCCTCAAAAATTTGTTTAGTTTTGCTGCAGTAAAATTATAATTAAAATCCATTGAAAAAATTTAATAACACTTATTACACAATATTAATATTTAATTAATAATTAAATAATAATAAAAAGTCATTATTAAAAAGTGTTTGTTTCTTGTAAATATTCAATTTTGTTTGGAAAATGCACATTTTATCCAGCAAGTGGCATGTGCCAAGAAGCAAATATGTTTCTAAAAAAAAGAAAACCCAAATGAAAATGATGGTGGACATACGAAAAATTGACAGTGGTAGAGGTCCTGAAAAGACAGCGGTGAAAACAAAACTAAACAGCCCTGTCAATATAAGTGAAAGTGATGAATTCATTCTGGTTCACACAAGATTCTTTTGTAATTTTTAAAAAGACACAATTTGTAGTGCTTGTTCTAGAAAATGTGATAGTGCTTCAATAACTGAGAGAAACGGATATTTATAAAACGAAATTTATTTCACGAACTCACATTCTCTTTTGCGGTTCATCAGTTACATTCATCAGTTCCGGTTAATCAGTTACATCTACATACGCGCCGAATTTGTAAGGCGCCCGGCGCGAAAACTCACTCATACGCACGCACACAATCACTGCCTGCCTGCCTGCCTGCTTGAAACTCGCTCTCGTTGCGGGGGAGCCCGCGTTTTCTGCCATCTGCTGCAGAGGAGATTTACTCCAGCTCGCTCCGTCCTTCCCCCCCCCCCCACGAGGAAGGAGACCAACACTATCGGCCACAATTCGTCGCACGCGCTAAGCATCGACGCGGCCACCGTCGCTGGGCTTCCTTCTACCTCTTCGAAGACCGCTAAAATTACCGGAGGCCCGCACTCTCCGGCTGCGGCACACTCCTCGCTTCTCTCGCTCTCTCTGTCTCTCTCTCTCTTTGTCTCTCTCTCTCTCTCTCTCTCTCAATCTATCTATCTCACAGCCCCGATGGCAACGGTTCGTACGCCGCTTACATGCACACACCCGTCGCAACTCTTAAAACTCCTAGGGTCGACGCTGCTCTGCTGCCCTCGCTCCGCAGTCTCTATAGCAATTCGGTCACCCGCGTCCTCGTCGTCGGCTCGGTGGCTCAGTCTCTCACTCTGCTCTTACTCGTGTACTCTAGAGAGCGGAACTCTCTCTCCTCTATCCCTCTCTCGGCGCTCGCGGCGCTCGAAAACTGTTGTCGAACGACGTTCGAAAATCGCCTCGCGCGCCTAAACTCGCACATTCACACTTAACGCATTTTCCGCCTCGCACTTCCCCTCGCTAGGCCTTGCGTTTCCCGAGAAACAAGGCGGATTTTCACTGCTTTAATTTCACAGGTCTCTCCCCTCTGGAAGAGAAGACCACTACTAAGAAGACAATAAGTACTAGTAGGAGGGCCACACAACCTACTAGAAGGAGCCTCACCTACTAATCCACGACCACTAAGACCACAATCTTCCGCGCACGCTCTACGCCGCCCGGCTCATGCCGATTTAATGCCTCATGCATGGCGCGGAGGCCGACGTCGTACCCTTCCGCCGGTATGCTACGCAGGCCCTCCACCAACTCCGCTGATGTAGCCAAAGTCGCGGCCGGCACCAGCCGTGCACCCACTCAGAGTGGTTGCGCGTGTCCAGGGGAAACAGCGGCCAACCGGTTCTGGGGAGAACCCTGCTGTGTCCGGACGCCGGCCTCTCTGCGTACACGCCCTTTTTGTTCGGCGACAAACAAGAGATGGTACATTTGCTCAGCCTCCTCAGCCTGCTGCTCGACGGCCAGAGCCTCCCCGCCCCGCCGCTCCAACTACTGCTCGTATTGGCGCTCCGCTCCGAAGTTGCACCTCAGGTATTCGGCGTGCGCCTCGCCGCACCTAGGGCACGACCTCAGGTCCTCGCCATGGCGACCGTAATTCCGGCAGTATAACATCACCTTCGGCCTGGGGCACTGCCCCGAATAATGGTGCGGCTGCCAACAATTAAAGCAATAGTAAGGCGGAGGGTTGATGGAAGTGTTGGTGGGCACCGGCCTCAATCCACCAAAGATAATTCCCTCCGTCCTTACCCGTGCTCCTCTAGGTACGTGTCGGCTGCTCGGCTGGCGCGGCTCGTTGGGGCGCACCTGCCCGGGGGGGCCCGCCTCCTCTTCAGGTGGCGACGAGGACCGTCGCACACTGGGTCCATACGGATTTTTTGGTTCAAAACCACCTAGAGGTCACAATTCTCAACCGAATCTCAAAATTTTTTCTTAGGAACATTCGTTATCAAATATCGAAGAGCCCTACGAAGCCTGATTTTCCAAAAAATTAACCTATAAATCTAAGGAGTCATATAATCCTATCACATCAACCAATGAATTCAATTTTTGACCTGTGTTTGGGAAATATCAAGTTTTGAATTTCCCGCGGTTGCGCGACTGAGGGATAACTCAGCAGGCGGCCGCGCGACGGCAGCACTCAACAGCTGTTCTCTGCGGAACAGCTGAATCGCTATACTGATTAGCCGAGTATGGCAAAACTCATGCTGTCTCTCTCATGCTTACACATGTAAATGAGAGAGACGGTGATTTGACTCACTCCTCGGTAACAACGAGACGAGGAAGAAGACGGAAGTGCTCTCTTAATTCTCACACTCAGTTAGTATCCATGTAATGGTTCGCCTCGTGGAAAAACTCACGGTACTTTGGCTCTCAGTAGATACACTCAAACCTCTCACTAAAAGTCTCTCTCAGTAATGGTCTACCACGAGGGAAATCTACTGTGCCGTCGATTCTCATGTGATGGAGCTCTCTCTCTCGGTCAACTCACTCTGTGTAGCGGTTCGTCTCGTAGAGAAACTCACTGTGCACATTCGGCGATTCTCAAGTGAAAAATTCAAGTGTAGTGTTTCTCACTCTCTCAACATGGACTGCTGCTCGGCAACATCTCATATGGCGTCATCTATCGCGGCATGTTTTCACGCAGCAGTGTCTCTCACACGGAAACTTCTCACACGGCGGTGATACTCAAGCGGCATCTTCTCACCGGCGCTCGATGCTTCGAGCGCGCCATGAGGCAATATCTCACACGGCATATTCATAGTGCAGTGCGTCTCACAAGGCAGCTTCTCACGCGGCTTCTCCTCACATGGCATATACTCACTCAGCAACTTTGCACGGATTCTCGCTCACACCTGCACTTTCACCAATGCAACCCCGGCAGTAAACTCATGATCACCGTGATCAATAATATCAACGGGATTTGGGCATGGTTTTTTCAAGCAGGAAAATTACACTGGCAGTTCTCAATCGGCTTTGCTCAACTGGCTTCTCTCATCGGCTGCTTCGCATCCTCACACTCATCTCACCGGCTTATCTCATCTTTCGTTATCATGCTCAACATACGGTTCTTCTCCACTGCTCAGCTTCGTTGCGGAATCACCATCACGGGACCAACTCGTCGGCGTAAAGATTAATATAACCTCTACGTATGATAAGGTAACAACTCAAATACATGCGGCCATTTTATACGAAGGTGCGCTGCTACACGGAAAGCTTAACCAAGCTGTACAGCGGGAAATACTCAGGCACGATTAGGTCAGTAATACCTAATCGTGTCATCTCATTGAAAACTCAACCACAATTAATTCAACAATAATTGATTGTGTTGCTTATTGTATGGTTAGTACACTCATCAGTGATTCGCAACGTCACACAGAAAACTCATACACTCAAACAGCAAATTCACCAATACTCACAGAATTTTGTAACACTCATACACTCAGAATTATGTAACAGTCATACACTCAACTATTTACTTGTAACATCTCACACATTTTATACTTACTCTTGAAACAACTTTTATATCGACAAATTTGTAATAGTAATTTATAATTTTATAGTTATTGTGAATATATTATAGTTTAATTTACCAAAGTGTTTGGCTCAATTTATTTTGTAAACACCCACAGCATGTCCTCATTATAATTTATGGAATTCTCAAAGAACCTGCAAATCCCAAAAATACGATAAACCTTTAATTTGTAAGCCCTTTACTCGTGAACTCTTGACCTTTGATCCAGTAAGCCATGCACTCATAAACTCTAAACCTATAATCCCTAACCTCATAAGTCTTAAGGGGATCTTACACCTAGTGGCTTCTGATGCCAAAACCAGATATAAAAAAGAGAAAAATGTTATTTAAACCACATACAATGTATATCCTAAAAATATACACTATTTCTGGCAGAATGGCCCAAGACTTAATCTGTAGACCAATTTTATGAATCAAGGTTAAGATAGCATGTATCAAGGATTTATAAATTGAAGTTTTATAGCATTTTTGGGAATCACAAGTGTAAATGTTGGGGTTATAGGTATAATCCCATATTTTATAATTTATAAAATTAGGTTTATAGGTTCATATTTTCAAAATTAGGCTTCGTAGCGGTCTTTGGTATTTTGTCAAAAAATTTCCTGTTTTTAAAATTTCAAATTCGGTTGAGAATTATGACCTCTAGGTGGTTTTGAACCTTTCGGTCCCAGTGTGCGTCGCGCCCACAAGTAATCGTCACGATCCAAGTGTCGATTGGGGTTGTAGCCACGCGCTCGACGCCACGCGTTACGGGATGCGCGGGAGGCGCAACCGCTACTTCCTACGCTGCCACTCGCTGCTCCTCTGCTCCCCAACCTCCTCTCGTCCCAATCGCTGTCCTTATCCCCTCTGGCCACCAAGTCTCCTCCAACTGCGCCAGACGGCTGCTCGACGCGGGGCTGATGCAACCTAACGATCCATTCCACTCGGTGCTCCTGCACTACGACCGACGGCTCGGGCACCTCCACCAGCTCAAGCACGTCCTCGTTGAGCACCCATTCACCGGTGTCATCACTGGAGAGGTCCACCCCAGAGAAATCCGTTATGGAGCTCTCCTGCTCGACCTCCATCCCATAAGCGTCCTCGCCGACTGTCATTCGTTCAGCATGGTGCATTGCCGCCTTTGCCGCTCTTCGGGGCACCTCTTCGGCCTTCACTGCTCTCCTTCTCTGAAATGGCTACTCTGTTCGACTTCGGCTTGGGGCGGAATGACTGCCCCTTCCTCACTACCTTGTCGCTCAATGCGTCGCAAAGCCGCGTCTACAGCTCTCCGGCGCATTTCCTAGGCCTCCAATGCTCTTGCTGCTCTCTCTCTCTCTCTCTCTCTCTCTCTCTCTCTCTCTCTCTCTCTCTCTCTCTCTCTCTCTTATCGCTCCTCCTCGACCACCATCTCGTGCCAGTACTGGCGCGGCTCCATTGGGAATGGGGGCCTGTCCACCTCCTCGCCAGGCGACGGCCTTACGCCGTCCCCTTTCTCCTTCTCCTCCGCACGTCTCATGGCTCCTGCAAAACACAAGTGAAATAGATATTCATTTAAGAAATATTTTTCACGGCCCTAGGGGGACATATCGCTTAAGTTCCGATACGTGAGCCTTCGCGATACGCCGCGTGTCCCCGCTAACACTCTCGAGAACGTAAACTATCGGCGATTTAATTCCTACGATCTTTAGCGGTCCCTCGTACTTCGGTGCTAACTTCGCGGAAAACTTATTAATGCATCACCAAGTTCCTCTTGCTAAACTGAACATCACGCTTGTCTTTATTGTACTATCATATCTGCTTTTCTCGCACTTGATCAATGTGTCTCACTACTAAATCTCGCAACTCATGCAATCGTTCGATCCTATCCATACATATCTCCAACGGCACTCTTAAATTTGGACGCGCTCCTTGTACTTCTCTAAGCAAACTTTTTACAGGACGCGGATGTTGGCTGTAATTCACGAAAGCCGGCGATACTCGCGTAGTCGCTTGGATCACAATATTAATTGCGTGACACAACTTGTGAATATGAGCGTCCCAATTACGATGATCTGCCCCAACGAACGCGACAATCATTGTTTTAAGCATCCTATTACTTCTCTCTACCGGATTTGTTTGAGGGTGATAAGGCGTCGTCGTCACGTGTTTTACCCCGTATTCGTCCAATACTTTCCGCAGTGTTTGATTATCAATCGGTTTTAATTCTACCCACCTTGTAAATAAATCCTGAAACACGATTAAGTACTTTATTTGGCTTTTACTCGGCGGAAACTCCATTAAATCCGCGGCTACTCTTACCCACGGTCTCTCTACTATTCTGCTACCCATCAAGCCCTGTGCTCCCGTCTGTACTACCTTATACCTTTGGCACTGCACGCACATTCGCAAAAAATTATTTATATCGTGATACATACCCTTCCAATAATATTCACGCGCTATACGATCGTACGTCTTTTCTACACCCAAATGACCCGACGACGGTGTACAATGCGCATCGCTCATCGCTCTCTCTCTTAACTCCACCGGCAAAACTAACTTCAACTTCTCCTCGCCGTCTATAATTTGACCCAAAAGCGGAACCTCGTGGTACTTAGAAAGTTTTCCCTCCTCCACTATCCAATCTTTGTACTTCAACGGCGTCGCTTGAACATTCAACATGCGCAAATACCACGGATCGCGAAATTCCTCAAACGCGGCTGCTTCTACTTCTTTACCTGCCCGTACATTCGCGAGAGAACATCGGCAAACTGGTGTAATAAGCCTTTGCGATGCTTGACCTCAAAGTACTATTGTTGCATTTCTAACGCTCATCGCACCAATCGTCCCCACGGCTCCTTCACATTCCATAACCATTTCAGCGCGCTATGATCCGTAATAGCCGTGAACTTATAACCTTCCACGTACGGCCTAAATTTCTTAATTGCCCACAACAGCGCGAGATACTTCTTCTCTGTCGTCGAGTAATTTCGCTCCGCTGGCGACAATGTTCGGCTCGCGTAAATAATCGGGTGCTCTCCGTCCTTGAAAATTTGAGAGAGAAGCGCGCCTAACGCGGAATTGCTCGCATCGTACAGAATAATAAACGGTTTCGTAAAATCCAACCGCGCTAGAACAGGGGCTCGCGTCAGAGCATCTTTAATGTTTTTAAACGCTGTCTCCTACACATCTCCCCACTCCCATTTCTGCCTCTTAAACGTGAGTTTATTAATTGTCAATTTCATCTCCGCGTAGTTCTCGATCAAACGCGCGAACCAGCCGGACATACCTAAAAATGTTATAACCTCGCTAACATTCCACGGTATAGCATAATTTAACACCGGCGCCACTCTATCCGGATTTGGCCTTAATCCCTCATGATCTAATAGATAACCAAGATATATGATGCGCGCACAACAAAACTCACACTTCTTACGATGTACTACTAAACCCGCATCCGCAATTCTACGCAATACTATCTCTAGCCACTTGAAATGTTCATCGAACGTCTCTGTTACTACTATTATATCGTCTAAATAGCAGAATACGTACGGCTCACACTCTGGCCCAAAAAGCGCATCGATTAGTCGCTGAAAAGTCGCCGGCGCATTCGCTAGATCGAATGGCATTCGCGTGAACTGCCATAGCCTTGATCCTGGTAACGCAAAAGCAGTATATTTTGTACTCGAGCGCTCTAGCGGTACTTGGTAGTATGCTTGGCGCAAATCTACTTTAGAAATATACCTTGCATATCGCAGACGATCCAGAATCGTTTCCATATTCGGAATCAAATACGCATCTTTCTTCATGGCTTTACGTCGCGATAATCTAAGCACATGCGGCCTTTATCGTCCCTCCACGAAATCACCGGCGCGCTTCGCCAATCGCTCACTGATGGCTCTATAATTCCGACATTAAGTAATTTATCGACCTCACCACTCGCAAACTCAAACATTTTCGGTGACATTCTCCGAGGCGTCTGTCTGACCGGCTCGGCGCCTTGCATGTCGATAGAATGCTCGACTAAGTCCGTCACACCAGGCACATCGGTCTCGGGAGGAAGAAGCCTACCTACGAGTTGCTCTACTAATTCACGCTCGCTAGTCGCAACCTCACTAATACTCGCGCACTCAGCAAATATCGGCGCTTCTTCGCTCGCTCCTTTTCCCGCAAACAATTTCCATTCTCCGTCGTTTGATCGCCAGACGCCTTTTGCTATCCATACCGAGAATCAGGTCGTAATCTAATTCGGATACGGCTTTAACACTAATCTTTTTCGGCTCGCCGTCGACTTCGAGCATCAAGTCGAGTACGCCCACTACTGGCATTACCTTTCCATTAAACGATCTGATTACCGAATCATACGCTTTTAATCGACCTTTAACTATCTCAGCTACGCACGGCCCTGCAGGTGATAAAATAGGTCCCCGATCGAACAATGCTTTATGCTCTTGTCCGCCTAACACGACCTTTAAATAATATCAATTACCTACTCTCATACCCGCGACGTCACTATCATTCACCGGTTCGCTCTCGACGTTCTCATCAAGATTCTCGCCACTCTCGGCTAATTCTCGCAGTCTTACCTCGCACTCCTTACGCAGCTCCTACATCATATCCTCCGTGGCGAGTTTAAGCTGCTTATCTAACTCGGGGTCGAATTGTCGTAGTCTAAGAACGGTGCTGCTTGCTCCGTTCCGCTTGCACTACTCAGCTCCGGTAGTACTGCTTCGCGTTCTTGCAGCTCGCGCGACGCGCTTTCGGACTGACTCGCGTTCGCTAACATCGACTCTACACCTGTCAGCACTTTATTCTCTCCACGCACTTCTCTCGATGCTACCGCATCAGGGTCTGCGCTTCGCTGCTGATCTTTGGGCGAGTCATCCTCCGACCTCCCTTGCTTAACCTCTCGCGCGCACTCAGCATTCCTAATACTCTCACTCTTATTGGTATGCCCCGCTCTCTCTTCAACAGGTTGCGCGGCCTCAATCTCTGCTAAGGTGCTTAATAAACCAGCTAAGTGAATCCCTAAATGGTCGTCCCTCGCTAACGAGAATTTACCAGCCAGGGGAGCGAGGGTTACTTTGACCCCGCGCCCTGCGCGTTTCCCGGCGGTGAAATTAAGGGTGCACGTTTGTGCTGTAACTCCTGGCTATCCGCATTTATTACATGACAAATTCGCTCTTTGCGGACATTCACGCGTCACGTGTCCTCGCTGTCTACACCAGTAGCACACAACATACGGGCACTCCGGTGCACGGTGCCCTACTTCCTGACACGTAAAACACGGACCTACAAACAAAATTTATGACCTACGCTCTTCGCGTTTTGAGCCCGGCTTATCGTGATACTCCCGTTTATTCTGTTGTCCACTCGTCTGATTACTCTGCGCACGGTGCTCGTATACTTGTATATTCTCCTTCGGCCCAGGCTGACGAGTAGACTGCGTATTCCCTGACGCATACGCGTTGGTTCCGCCTCGCTCGTTTCCCCGCGTTACCTCTGCGTACGTCGCGCCTTGCCCACTGCCGGCCGCGTTTGCTCTCGCCGATCCCTGCTACACTCCCATCACCTCTGCCGCGCCCGCGCTAGCCTCACGAGTACTTCCCATTCGTCTCGCTTCTTACTGCTACGCTTGGACTTAGTCGATTCTATCGGCGCACTCTCTTCTCCCGCGGCAGCTACTCGCGCTTTCGCCACGCTCGGCGGACCCATAAATGCAGCGTTCCGTATATGCATCTTCTCAGCAGGCGGCGCGCGGCGGAGGTGTATAGCAACCGTCAATCTCCTTGCGACGCTCGAACAACCGATTGTATTTGACTACATCATCCAACGTCTCGACTATTTCATCCATTATCGCGCGGCGATACTCCGGCAAGAGATTTCAGTACGCGCGATCAACCGGACTGTCCTCGCTCGGCGGCCGCTTAAAATGCGATACTATTAATCGGAAGTTTTCAAAATAACTCTCTACAAATTCGTCTTTGCCTTGCGTTCGCCGGCGCAAGTCGTCAAGAAGATCCTGCCTATCGTATTCTCCGATAAATCTCCATTTGAACGCTTTTTCTAACGACTTCGAAGACTTCATACGCGCTCTTTTTAACCTAAACCAAGTCGCTGCTTCGCCCGTAAAAAGGCATGGTAGCGCGACTAACATAAAGGTATCACTAAGATGATTACCCGCTTTGCAGTCACTCAACTGATAAAGCAGTTCCTCCGCCGCTCTCTTAGTCATTCTACAATTAAACTTTAAGTTCCAACTACGCAGCGGCTTCCCGCACGAATTCCATCATCGTCTGTGCGGTGTCTACGCGGCCTTCGCTCGCCGCGCTCCGACTCCCTCCGATGATGTCGCGTGTAGTCTATCTCGCACCCTCGTCTTCGTCTTCTTACCATCTTTACGCCGCGAGTTTTGTCTACGCTTACGCACCCACACGGAATCATCGCTCGAGCTTGACGAAGACTCCTCTTCCGTATGATTATATTCGCGCGCTCGGGCATTATCCTTGCTATCTCTACGCTTGCTTTTACTCACTAATTCCCAATCTGATTCGCTGTCATAACGCTTCCGTTCTGCTATCGCGATCCACGCGCACGTCACCGCTGGGAATCGGATCCACGCGCACTCTCTTCGATGCTCTGCGCGCACTCTTCCTTTTCACCAATTCCGCCTGCTTTGCTGCCGCTTCCACCTGCTCTCTGGCCCTAAGCTCACCCTCGCACGCGCGCGTTTCCTCGTCTGCACGCCTGTGACCACCCTGCCTCTTTAGTTCCTCAAACACTTCGCTGTGATCACCCTCGCTGCTATTTCCCTCACCCTCGCTCAACGGTGTCCCACTCGCTTCGCGAATCTCGTCATAATTTTGCGCGGGGGTATACCAGCGCTCGCGCGCATCCCTCCGCGGTGCTTGCTGGATCGGTATTTACTCGTACCTCGGCAAAATTATACCACCCTTCTAGCCACAGACGCCTCGCACGTAACGCTCAAAGTAATACTCCCAACGACCCTGTCCATTAATGTGCGCGCGTATCGCTGGCGAAAGAACTACATTCGGCACGTGCTGTATCGCGAAAAGCACACGAGTTACATCGTGCTATTCGCTACCGACGTTATCGGCGCATTGACGGTTATTGTGGAGGTAGGCGGCGCAAGAATTTGCACATGCTCGCTAGGCACTGCAGCGACTGGCGGCGGTTCGTCCTCGCCGCTCAAAGAGACCGTGTCGCGCGTCGCCGTCTCTCTCCGTGGCCACTACTACGCGCGGTCACCTGCTCGCGCTCAATCTCCTCGCGCCGCGTTACTGCGGGGTTCGCATCCCTGGACGCGATATCCGCGTCATCCCAAGGATACTAGGGAATCTCCGTATTCCCTGGCTCCGTGCCCCTCAACACTGCCCTCAAAAGCCGCTCGCGCAAGGTAGCTTCCAGACCAACACACGAACACCCACTAAAATTTAATACGGCGCGCACCTCCTCGACGGATAGTCTGCCTATGTTGCGCTTTTTCCCTCTCCTCTCACGCGAACGCAACAACCCGCGCATCGTCGCTTGATGCCGCTCCATCTCGCTTTTAGGTTTTACCATTGCGATAACTAATTATTGCAATGGTGAAACCTTGGGAGAGGCGCCCTCTGGTACGTGAGTATACGTCACCATCTTCTTACTGCTCTCACTTTTAAGAGCTTCAACTGCCGTCAACTTGCCCTCGGGTGCTTTTGTTTCAGCTGCTTGCACGCGACATATTGCAAGTCGTCGCAGCAATTGAAGGCATCGCTGTGCATAACGACTTGTAATTTTTCTCGCTTATTTTCGCCAGCACCATCCATCCCCAAAGAGTGAGGTTAGAGCAGCAGCTGAGAGCGCAAAAACGCGAAAGCGGCAGTTACGATGAGAGCCAATAGGAGAGAGGTACATCACATATACATAGCAAACTATCATGTGACAACTGGACATAAGTTCAAAGTGCATCGTGTGTGGTGAACCACTGCTGCTGGGCGCACTTAACTATTGCTCGGACTGTCAACTTCCGTGTCAGACGAAATGCGCGAATAGAAAGAAAAATGCACCATGTGATCTGTGCCGCACGGCCAAGCAAGCGCAAAAGGCGAAAAAATCCACCAGTTTAAATGGAAGTAAGCGGCAATCGCTACCACGCGGTCGAGTGCCCATCGCACACCAGGCTCTTCCGGCGATGCAAGGAGAGGGAGAACATCTGCCCCCACCAGCGCCGTGAAGCAGGCACGTGCGGGCGCTAGCTCCTCACCGCTTGCCGCGCTCCCCAAGGCTCTCTCCGCTGAGACGCGCATGCCTGGGACCCTTGTTGTTTTGTCTATACATCAACGACATACGTGACGTACTTGACTCGAGATGTATCAATCATATACTGTATGCTGATGACTTGCAGATTTATGAACAAAGACGGTCTAGATGTGGGCATCCAAACACTGCAGCGAGCGGCAAGGGCGGTGTCGGGGTGGGCTGTGGGCGCCTCCCTCAAATTCAACAAGCTAAAAACAAAGGCGATTGTCTTCGGCGGAAATAGTTTAATTAATGATTTTTATTCAAGTGCTGCGTCGAGGACGATCAACCTTGGGGATGGTGCCTGCATACCATTCTCTGACACCGTCACAAGTCTTGGTGTTGTGCTTGATGCGAAGCTTTCATGGCAAGAGCATATTGACCATGTTACCAACAAATTCAATCGTGTGATGTTTGCACTACGATCTTTCGGCGGTACACCACTGAGACTTTACGTAAAAATCTCGCAACCGCTCTGCTGTTCCCTCATCTGGACTATTGCTCGATAGTTTTTCTTGATGCATCCCAAGAGTTGAAATGCAGACTGCAAAGGCTGCAAAATTCATGTGTGAGATATGTATTAGGTTTGGGTTGGGGTGATCATATTTCGCCCCATAGAGCAGCTCTGGGCTGGCTACGCATTGAATCGAGGAGACACTATTTCATGGAAATATTGATGTAAAAAATCATACGTATGCACAACCCGGACTATCTTCACAGTTTCTTCTCTAGGTATATACCAAGGTCTGCCACTAGGGGCAAAATTAAAGGATTAACAGCACCCCTGATGCGCACTAAAACTGGAAAAAACTCTTTCAGTATACGAGGTGCGCACCTTTGGAACTTTCTGCCTGCTGAGGTTAGAAATCTTCCATCGCTCAGCAGGTTTAAAACTGCTCTGTGAAGGTTCTTTCTTACACTA
The DNA here is from genome assembly GCA_036365515.1 of Torymus aiolomorphi. NCBI lineage: Eukaryota > Metazoa > Arthropoda > Insecta > Hymenoptera > Torymidae > Torymus > Torymus aiolomorphi. Next base: position 99,528,097 of record CM070875.1, on the reverse strand, counting down.
GACTAGCCACTTACCAAATGGGCGACTTCTATACGTTAAATTATTATGTGTCGACCCATTTACACTGTATTTATTTATTTATTTGAATGAATGTACTTATTAGCGTAAGTGGTGAGTCTGAATGTACAATTATTAGTCTTAAGTTTACTTCTGACTCCCTAAGTCAGTCGTATTTATAATGTATTGAAAACTAGTCATTTTTTCGTGTATTTCTAGTCAATTAAGCTTCTGTCTGTGATATCACTAGTTTCTGGTTTTTGGCTTACTTTGTAGTATTATTAGTTTTTAAGAATAATGACTATGATATCTTAAGTTATCTTTACTAAAGAGAAATAGACTGAGAAGCGTAAATTGCCTGTGTTAGATTGTATTTTTAAAAAAAGGATTATTACATTTATATTTAAATTGTTTTTTATATTGGCTGTCTTTTTTTTTTGTAGTATTCTATACACGAGTATTACACACCGTTTGTAAATTGACCATATATTTGCAATAAAATGACTATTACTATATTACTACTACTATTACTATTTACGAAACGCGCGTTCGCACGATAAACATACACGCAGTTCCCTAATCCTTTCGCGTAAAAACCGTGCGCCTGTCCTATTCTGAGAATTGTCGCGCTCGCTGCCGCGCGAACTCGTTGCACAGAAAAGGGATGGTAGGGAGGGAGGAAAAACGCTTTCACGCACAGCGCACACTGATAACCGCACTTACATTAACATGTACAACTTTTTCTTTAAAACGTCGCCCCACGTTGGACCGCCATTTATAACACGATATTTATTTCACGCCCTCACACTCTTTTGCGCGTCCCGATATACCGCGTACGATCAGTAACATCCACATACGTGCCGAATTTGAAAGGCACCCGGTGCGAAAACTCACTCATACGCACACACACAATCACCGCCTGCCTGCTTAACCTTTAGGCTGCGGGAAAATTTCAGTACAAATTGACCTCTCAGAATATGTAAAATGTATACATAATATCACTGGATATCTCAGATAGAGTCGCTGACCTGACTGCTGGTCCATATATCGACCAGCCCCGCAGGCAATGTAAAGTACAATGTAAAAAATTTCTCTCTTTTGTTATGAAGATTTGAGAGGGTATTTCTATGTAATTTCACGCGTTGAATATGAAAAAAATAGTAACAACATTCTCGCAGAAAACTTTGACCTTGAAAATCACCATTTGAAGGTCAAATTTAATTCCTACTATAAGTCAAGTTTTTAGACGGTTTTCGTACGTAGTTTAATGTGCTGAATACGTAAAAAATAATAAAAAAATTCCTGTTGATAATCCTGACCTTGAAAATCAGTATTTCAAGGTCAAGAATGTTTTCAGAAATTTTAAAACTATTTTTTATGTATTCAGAACATCAAATTTGATCTAAAAACTTCAAATATTCTTTGTCCCTAGAGTGGTCCATATATCGACCACTCCCGCAGCTAAAAGGTTAACTCGCTCGCGTTGCGGGGGAGTCCGCATTTTCTGCCGTCTCGGGGACGACGGCGACCACAACTACGTCGCGCACAACCTCTACGCAGCACGCTGCCGCGGACTTACTCTTGCTCGCTCCGTCCTTCCTCCCCCCCTTCCGCGGGGAAGGAGCCCAACACTATCGGGCACAATTCTTCGCACGCGCTAAGCATCGATGCGGCCGCTGCCGCTCGGCTTCCTTCTACCTTTTCCGTCCTTCCCAGGTGGGAAGGAAACTATCACAAAGACCGCTAAAATTACCGGAGGCTCGCACTCCGGCCGCGACACACTCTTCGTCTCTCTCTCTCTCTCTCTCTCGCTCTCTCCCTCTCTCCCCCTCTCTCCCTCACCCTCTCTCTCCCTCACCCTCTCTCACACACACAGCCCCGATCGCAGCGGTTCGCACGCCGCTTACCTGCACACATCGGTTGCGAGTCTAGGACTCCTGGGGTCGACACTGCTCTGCCGCCCTCGCTCCGTAGTCCATACAGCAATCCGGTCACCCACGTCCTCGTCGTCGGCTCGGTGGCTCAGTCTCTCACTCTGCTCTCACTCCTGCACCCTCACTATCACACGAGTCGCGGTTTTTTTTCTCTCTCACGTGTGTACGTCGCGGCGATCCGGGGAGAAGTGATTATAGAGCGGCGCTCTCTCTCTCCTGTACCCCTCCCGCGGCGCTCGTGGCGCTCGAAAACTGCTGCCGAACGATGTTCGAAAATCCCTTCGCGCGACTAAACTCGCACATTCACACTCGACGCATTTTCCGCATCGCATGTTGTACTGTAAAAATTGTGAAACTGTTATCAAAGAAAGTTTTAAAAGTGCATGAATGGAATCTGCAACTAATACAACTAATAGGAAAACAGCATTTGTAGTGAACAGAAAAGCTATAGAATCTACCAATGATATCCAGAATATAACTTTTGGTTTGAAGCTCACAAGAGTAGTCAAGAGTATAAGGCAAATTATGAGGATGCTTCTGGTAGTATGGAAGTCCAGGCTGCTCAGAACATTTGGAGTCGCTTGGTTCGAAAGAATGGTATGAGGTATTTAACATTTCTGTCTGATGAAGATGTAAAACGTTGGACTCGGCTTAATGAAGTGGCACCTTATGGAAAATCTATTTTAATATAATAAGAAGAATGCATCAACCATGTACAAAAGCAAATGGATAATTAAAAGCCTCAGAGAATTTGCTACTAAAGAAAAGCTTGGTGGAAAGTCAGATGGAGCGCTTAGAGTTACTAAAATTAATAAGTTGCAGAAATATTACAGAAGAGCAATTGTCAATAATACGTATGATTTGAAGAGTATGCAAGATGCCATCCAAGCTAGTTTCTACCATTTTTTTTATAATTTAATAAGTGGATCTAACAGCTATTTAGAGCGAAAGATAATAGATAAGGAAGGTAACTAACTTATCAATCACTTTTTTCTTTATATGTGTTTAAGGGGGTGCCATAGTCGTATCATTACCGACCGAACAATTGGCACAGTTTCAAGCTTATTAAAAATGAAATACATAAAATCACAAAAAATCAAGAGAACACTGCTGCAATTTTGAACGATCTATCACCCAGTACAAGTTTGAAGTCGAAATATCAAGTGGTTTTTGCAAAAACTTTGAAAGAAATCGAATTTTGTTTTGTTCAATGTTTTTGCAAAAACCACTTTATATTTCGACTTCTAACTTGTACTGCGTGATAGATCGTTCAAAACTGTAGCGAAGTGTTCCCTTGATTTTTTGTGATTTTATGTATTTTATTATTAATGAGCTTGAAAATGTGCCAATTGCTCGGTCGGTAATGGTAGGACTATGGCACCCCGTTAAATACATCTTTAAATTTTTAGCTATTTGAAACAATAAATAGCAGTCAAGAATTATGCACAATATTATAAGAATTAAAGGGCAGTGAAGAATTTTTAAAGTATATGGAAAGAGAAGGTAAACATATAAGATAAAAAATGAGAACGAAAAAAACAACGGCCCAGGTCGGGATCGAACCTACAAACTTCTACATACCGGGCAGCTACGCTACCATTTGCGCCACTGGAATGACCACCCTTTCCAGACCCTAACCGCTACTGATCGTTCTCAATTTTATTTCCCAAATCCCGGTCTGCATTATTTTCAGCCGAAACAGATAATATTATTTATCAATTGAAAGAAACGCCCGACGATTTATGTTAATTTAATAAGTGAACCTAACGGCTATTCAGAGCGAAAGATAATAGATAAGGAGTGGTGATTTAATGGACGCTAGATACGAAAGAACAGTAGCTATTAACGATAAGATAAGATCAAACAATTATAAATTAATTGAGAAATGGGAATGCGAGTGTAATACTCAACTCTTCCAAGACGATCAGGTTCAGCGCTTTATTCGAGAAAAGGTCGTTAACGTGAAACGAAAACCTTTGGATGCGCGAGATGCTTTTTTCGGTGGACGTACAGGTAACACCGTTAAAATGTTCGATTGCAAAGGTGATATATCTGTAAAGAGGTAAATTTCATGTTGGCCATCCCAAGATATACGTTGCTGAAGAAGATTACCGTCAGTTCTTAGGACCATACAAAGGCATCTCTCGAGTGAACGGCTTACTAATGTGTGACGTGGTTCCACCGCAAAATCTGTACCATCCCTTTTACCGGTAAGAATGCACGGTAAACTAATATTTCCATTATGTCGCACGTGTTGTGAACAAATGATCCCAGAAGATTGCCCGCATCAAGACCCAAATGATCGAATTTTACGGGAGAGGTGCGTGTCTGAGGAGGTTAAAGAGGCAGTCAAACTGGGATATAAAATTCAGCGCATTTACGAGATCTGGCAATACGAGATGATGCAATATAATCAAGAAGAACGCAAGGGTGGAATATTTGCCGAATATATCAATGAATTTTTCGCGCAAAAACCTATAGCGTCCGATTTTCCAGCTGGCTGTCTGACCAACCAAGATGAAGATGAATACGTAAAAGAATTGGAGATCAACCAAGGTGTTAGTTTAAATAAAGACGCAATAAAATACAACACCGGTCTAAGATCAGTCGCAAAACTATGCCTAAAGTCTTTATGGGGTAAATTTGGTCAACGTGAAAATATGACATAGTTACTTACCAGCCCGGAAATAGATGTTAACGGAATTATACCAGTCAATGACGAAACACTCTTCGCCAACTGGTGTTACAATAACGAAGCTCTGTTTTATCTCAGGTTGTTGTCCGAATCATATTCAGCGCCTACGAAAACCCTTAACAGTATTTTTGAGCGATTTTTCACCTTTGCACCCTCTCACTCGCCCTTTTCAAACTTACAATTAGAGTGGGGGATAATAACGATAAACTATGCACAAAGTAGGGGATGATGATGGAAAGGTTGTACTAATCCTTTTCAGCGCCAACGAAAACCCTTTGGAGTACTTTTCGGCGATTTTTCATGTTTTGACCCTCCCACCCCTATTTCCACCCCTAGAGTGGTTGATGATAAAGAGAGGGAGAACGCGAGAATAAGAGAGGGAGAGGCAGACAGCGGGATGGAGACGGAGAGACAGAAAGTGGGGGACAGAGCGGGAGAAATGGAGAGAGGAAGTTAGGGAGAGTGGGCTAGAGAAGAAGAAAGGTAGACAGAAGGAGAGATAGTTATGGAGAGAGATGAAGAGGGAGAGAGGTAGAGTGAGGGAGGGAGTGAGGAAGAGACAGAGGGAGAGAGAGCACATACAGTGAGGTATGACGATGAAATGATAGTACGAATCGTTTTCAGCGCCCATGAAAACCCTTTAGATAAGTTTTTGGCGATTTTTCACGTTTGCCCCCTCTCCCTCCTCCTTTTTACCCCTAGAGTGGGGGATATCAACGTCCAACTATACAGAAAGTGGGGGATGATGATGAAATGGTTGTACTAATCCTTTTCAGCGCCAATGAAAACTCTTTGCAGTATTTGCCTAGAGTGGCTAATGGTAATGACAAACTATACATAAAATGAGGGATGATAACTAAATGGTTGTCCTCATCATATTTAGTGCCCAAGAAAACCCCTTACAATATTTTTCGACAATTTTTCTCGTTTTCACCCATTTACCCCACATTTCCACCCCTAATGTAAGGGATGATGTCGCTCTTGTAAATGTTCCTTTAATCTACATTGATTATGCGACAACTTGTAAAAATCACTGAATTAATACCTCTATTGTTTTGAGATATATCATAAACAAAAGCGAAATAATATCTATTTTTGAAATATGCACTCTTTTATCCCTAATTTCTACCCCTAAAAAAAAGATAATGGCATTCTAAATAATTTTCCCTTAATATGCATTAGTATAACTTAAAATTAAAAGAAAATTTTAAAAAATAATATTATACGCCATGCGTACATGGTATTCTACGCCGCGAACTCGCCGTGTGATACGGCTAGATGAGACAGCGGTTGCGATCGCCGCGCGACACACACGCATAAGTGCGGGAGAGAGTGTAGACGGTGGCACTGCGCGTACGCGTACCTGTTGTGCGCACTTGCCGGCTACAAACTACTGGCAAACTAGACATCTATGCACTCTCTCTGCACGAGAGCGCCTATTCGTAGCCGCTGTCCAGGAATAACGAACCTGGGCAAGCGGTTACGAGCTGTTACTCGCGCCACAGGTAATGCGTACACGCTTACCATGTTAGGTCTTAGATGAAATCGATTTGGTGGCCTAGCTTCCTCGCGTGTATCCTCGCGTCTCGTCTGGCTTCGTAGATCAGTCCCTCATGGTCCGTCGGATTGGGACAATATCAGAAGAACGGATGCTCGACACGAGGAAGTCGCTTTGTATTTGGAGTGTGACAGGCAGAATCAGCCTGTCGCACTGTCGCGGAATGCTTCAGGTACTTTCCAGGTAAGTACGTGATGTGACGCATATACACCACTGAGGTTAAACGGGCATAGCAACTAATTATACAGCGCGGAGAAGCGATCTAAAGCGGAGCGGACTTCTACGCGTGTCTCTGTTACGAGCGGCAATAACAAAATGGATGCCGAGATCTCTCCAGTGATGGGTCACCGGAGTTCGGAAACGGGAAATAATAACTAGATCTAGTTATTTTCGACCAGTGCTAAGTTCAAGGCAGAGAATTTGCTTTAGTGAGTGACCGAGTGTAAGCGCGACGTTGCAACATGAATTTCAGTCAGGTCAGGCTAGTTAGGCTGGCCCTATCCCCATGCTGCATCATCAGCAAATTCTCTGCCTTGAACTTAGCACTGGCCGAAAATAACTAGATCTAGTTATTATTTCCCGTTTCCGAACTCCGGGGGCCCATCACTGGATCTCTCGCGCGGGCTCGCTCGTCGTGTCATCAATGCAGCTCCAATTCTGCATCGATACGCCATCTAGCGTTCCCTACCACGAACTTACTAATTACCGACGTCGATACGGCAGACCCTGACAAATTATAACGCATATTTTCTAGTATAAATTACTATTAAACGCCGATTAAGAATTCCCTTAAATTCTATTTTGTTAAGACTTCTGTACAGTATTTGTAAGCTAACTAGGACTAATCTTAAAATTTTATCTATGTCAACCTATCATTGTATTTGATATTTCATGTATTATATTGATGAGAGGTTTTTGGTAGGTTATATATTAATAAGTAAAAGTTAAGTTTTCGAGTGAAAAGCTCCCTCAATGATAGATCTATTTTTTTTTCTATTTTGTCATGAATGGAAGTAATTAAACTATTGTAAATTATACTAGAAAGTGTGTGTTATTATAAATTCTGGATAATTAAGCATTAATCACGTATAAAATAAAAGGCGGTTATTAATAGCGTTAAATCCATGTAACTCATGATATTTGCAAGCTTTTCACAGTATTTAGCTCAATTAAAAATATATTACTGTTTGATGACAACGAGCAAGAGTGAATTACTGTAAGATATGCTAAAAATATGGGTCGTTCTTGTACTTTTCGGTCATAACCGGTCGCAGGGGGTCAACCATTTTCCTCGCTGATTTTTCCTGTGAAAGTACATATAAAAAAAGTGAGAAGGCCCCAATATTAGCTCCCCATATCCAATATTGTGACAGCTACACTGTGCTGAATTTCTAAAAATTGTCAAAAAATGGCTATTTTCGAAAAATTCTGTGCGGCTCGTTTTTTGATCGATTTGAATGATTCAAGAAGGAACTTCTTTGTTATTTTGTCAAATTTTAGAAAAAAAGTTTGTGGAATAAAAATAACGCAATGAAATTTTTACACAAAGGAAAACGTGAATCTAAATATTTTCATTTTTAAGGTTATCTTTCAACTTTCGTAGTTCCCCGAGTTTTATAGATATTGAGATCGGATAGGACGTATCTTCTTCGTCTTAAAAATACGTTTCATTTTCACTCGGCCAACGATTGATTTGATTAACTAGAAGCAAACATACAGCACTTTCAAAATGGTCGATTTTCGAAAATCGCAATGTTGGCACCCCTGTAACTTTTTTCTATCAAAACTGATTGGGCCCGTATTGGGTGGAAAAAGAAGTTTTAACCTTCTAGAAAACTACCCAATTGGTTTCGTTCGGTTTTTTGGATATTTGCAAAAGTTACGAATTTTTCAAAATAGGTGTTTTTCGTATACGTATCCATTAAGGGCGTGTTACACTAGTGGCTTCTGAGGCCAAAATCAGCTGAATCGATGGCTTTTCATGGGCCTAAATTACTTGAAATTCATGTATTTATTGCCCGAAGATTTGAAAATATTAAAAATATTTTATTAAATAATTTGAAAATGCTAAAAACGACAAAGAAAATTACAAAAGCTCTCAAAATTAAGCAATTAAAGTGGTTTTTCAATTTTTTAAAATAATTAATCAAATAATTTTGATATTTCCAACTCTTCGGGCCATTACTGCATGAATTTTAAGCAATTTAGGACTTGTCCCATGAAAATTCATTGAATACTTTTTTTTAAAAAGGCCTCAGAAGCCACTATGTGTAAGACCCCCTTTAAGAAGGTTGGATACCGAAATGAAAAAGGTTACGTTATTCTAAAAACTAAATATTGTTATTCTTCGATTGATTATCTATTAGTGTGTGAAATTTCAGATCAGTTGTCAACTCGATTATGAAATTATTCAACTTCAAAGTTCAACGCTTATACACGGGCTCTTATGGAAGTACCTTGGACCCCCTCCCCACGCCCCGCGAGCGGTGAGCTATCGAACCACCTTAAGGTGGCTCCGGCGCGCTGGGCCGTATCATTGGGAGGCTCTTCAGGGTGCATTGCATTTTTACTTAAAGAATCGATCAAATTGCAATAAAACAGTTAATAGTAAGTTATAAAGTACTTTTAAGCATTTAAACACCCTACAATATAAAAGATAAAAAAGTTATTGATCACTATTGATCAAGTACTACGGCCCTGGTAGTGTCTATAGATATATCTTATACACAGGAAGCACAGCTTTTCATTTTATACGTAAATATTTCTTCGAAATTTTCTCGTCGATCGTTATTTTTCAATACATCATTGTAAACTATAGATGATGAACAGTTATTTACAAGTATATACACGTATATACAAGAGTACTTTATAACTTACTATTAACTGTTTTATTGCAATTTGATCGATTTTTTAAGTAAAAATACAATGCAGCCTAAAGAGCCTCCCAATGATACGGCTCAGTGCGCTGGAGCCACCTTAAGGTGGTTCGATAACTCACCGCGCGCGGGGCGTGGGGAGGGGGTCCCCTTTTTAAAAGAATCGCGTCATAAGTGTTTTGTGTTTTACCAAGGTACTTCCATAAGAGCCCGTGTATAAGAGTTGAACTTTGAAGTTGAATAATTTCATAATCGAGTTAATAAACTATCTGAAATTTCACACACTAATAGAAAATCAATCGAAGAACAACAATATTTAGTTTTTGGAATGACGTAATCTTTTTTGTTTCGATATCGAACCTCCTTAAAGGGGGTCTTACACATAGTGGCTTCCGAGGCCTTTTTAAAAAAAAGTATTCAATGGATTTTCATGGGACAAGTCCTAAATTACTTAAAATTCATGCAGTAATGGCCCGAAGAGTTGGAAATATTAAAATTATTTGATTAATTATTTTTTAAAATTAAAAAACCACTTTTAATTGCTTAATTTTAAGAGCTTTTGTAATTTTCTTTGTCGTTTTTAGCATTTTCAAGTAATTTAATAAAATATTTTTAATATTTTCAAATCTTCGGGAAATAAATACATGAATTTCAAGTAATTTAGACCCATGAAAAGCCTTCGATTCAGCTGATTTTGGCCTCAGAAGCCACCAGCAAGTAACCCTACGGAAGTGTCACTCACCGATTTACCTGAGACTTTGCATACGGCTTCTATATCGAAAAATATGAGACACGTATTTTTTTTTAGCTGCCCATAAAGAGTTTCAAGGTCGTAAATCACCAATCGTGAATTTTTATACGTGAAATGAGAATATATCATCAGTAAATCCATAACTTCGTAACCCTTTTCGTGTTCCAAAAAAATTTTTTTTTTAGCAAACCTATGAGACATCTTTTTTCTGGCACATTACACCTTATATTATAAGGAAAAAACGTTGTCCAATCGAAAACTTTTGGGTGAAATCCATATTTTGCTGAGGAAAATGAGCGATTTTTCCCGAATCCACGTAATTCAATGGTTTTTGATTATTTTTAGCGATTTTCAAATGCACGTAACTTGGCGCCGAATTGACCGATTTTAACGATTCTCATCTCAAATTAAAGCTCTTTTTTTACTGTAATCGTTTTTTGTGGAATGTTTGTTGGCCACTTTCATAGCTTGCTATTGGTTAATCAACAAGGACCGCACTTTTCGTCCATTTTTCCCATGTTAAATTCCCATAAGAAAAATGAAATGCAGCAAAAAATGGATGCACCCATAATTTCTTCTTATAATATAAGGTGTAATGTGCCAAAAAACATGTCTTATAGGTGTGCTCGGAAAAGAAATTTTGGAACTCGAAAAAGGTCACAAAATTATGAATTTAGCAAATCCGATTTACTCATATACCATATAGCCCAATAATAATAAACATCTTCAAGTTATTTTATCTACTCTACCAAATTGAATATGACACGTAAATTTTGGATAATATTAATGATTTTAGACTGATATGCAACCCATAAAATCTATTTTAGGTACATGGTTACCCTTGCAGTCACAGGAGCCAATATATTAGCACCTTTTTTTTTCTTTTTTTCTTTTTTTATGTAAAATCCTGAAATTTTTTGCATTGTTAGGTAGTATAAAAGATTTAAATTATAAATCGAATAGGACTGTTCCGGATTCAACGTAATACCGAACCAGCACGAGCACTCCAGCTCGCGCCAGCTCGAGCTCGCCTACACGAGCTCGAGCCCGGAACCAGGCTCGCCCCAATCAGCGCTCTCCACGCGTCTCTCTCTGCGCCCCTCCATCTACCAAAGTACGCCGCCGACTCTTCGAAAGGCGCCGGCCGGCGTCAGTTCACGCGCGACGGCCAAGAGAGATAGCAGCAGCTCACGACTGCACGACGGCACCAGCAATAAAGTTGCATTTTTTACCTCCACACGAAACGCTTCATTATTTGAACCTCTCCGATCCATCCACATTCATTCACACAAAAACAAGGACTTTTTATTAATCCATAATTGTTCATAATTGTTATAAACAAATACACACCAAAAAAAGTTGTTTCTTGAATTTAATTCATAACTAAAACAGTTGAAGAAAAGATCATTTTCAATGTATTATTATTGGTAAGAGAAGTAAAGGCAGATTCTATAAACTATTGTTCTCATCACCAGATGTTTGTGTTTATAGTAATGATAATGAAAAGATAATAATGGTAATAATTATTACGTGATGTACTACATTATTTGATTAGTACTAGAAAGATATAACAAGTGAATATTTTTCTTATTCCAATGTTTTGCAGTTGAGCATTCGATTCAATAACGAATTATTACTACTATTGCAATTAATATTTTTTTTTAGATTAAATAATTGCATTTTAAGATTAGTAAAATCTATTATTCCTGAATCGTATATTATAAATTTATAACGTAATAAGACGATTGTTGCCCTACTCGTATTTGCACATATTTTTTAGTTTTCTTTAATTTCTTTACCAAACAAATAATTCACTTTCAATAAAAAGAAGTTCATTTAGTATTGCAAAATTTTTGTTGAATAATAAAATAAACACAATACCACATTTGATTTTTTTTTATTCCTAAGCTTTTGAATGTGGGAGAGACCGGTGCTATAGTTAGACCACTTTCTACATTTTCTTTATTTATTTTTTTTGTAACACGGGTACATTTTAATTTAAAAATTATGCTAATAATATTGAAAATTTAAATATGAAAATAATACAAAGTGCTAAAATTATTAAATAATTAATCATTATAACCTAAATTACGTTTAAAAATAGATAATCATAATCTTTTCAAGAATCACTGGAAATTTTCTGGAATATAAAATTTACTCCTGTATATGAAAAAATTTTCAAACTTCCGACTGAAAAATAAAACGAATATTCCTCGTTCCAATGTACATGACTAACATCGACAGTTTGACAGGTTTTGACCTCTGTTACTCCAATCACGAGATATTAGCATTGGGCCAACCTACCCGTATGCCAACTTGCCTCGATCTACCCTATGCATTAATAAAAAATAGAGCAATTAATAGTTATTTAGATAAAATCGAAAGCAGTTACTTCAATTGAGTTTACATGATTTTTTCAATAAAAACTATAGTGGTGCAATTATGTGGAATATAGAAACAGTGATAATTTGACAATTTGTTAAAGAAGTTTATCAAAGTTATTCAACAAAATTTTGTAATAGACGAGAAAGGTGAATAAAAGCTTTTTATTATATTTATTACATATCTCATTTCGTTATTTATTTACTTTTATTGCTAAATAAATATATGAATGATTTAAGGGAACTAAAAATTGCATAGTTTTAATAAATATAATTTTTGCATAGTAAAATCATAAAACAAAGAAAATTTAGAATTATTAGCATTCAATTTTAGGTTTAAGGTGAAAGTCATTCTATTAAATACTTCGAGAAAAAATTATAATAACGTAAATTTTGATAAATAAGAAAAATATAGATATTCTATATCGATATTGTATCGATATTGTACCAATATTGTATCAATATTTTCCGAATATTTAAAAATAACTATGTTTACTAATTAAAGTTTCATCAAATTTTATCTAAAGGTAAATATCTTAATTTAAAAAAAATATTCTTCACGAACAAATTTATTTACTTAAAAAGGATCATCATTAATAAGATCAAAACGTTGCGCAAATAAAATGAATTTACTGTTATAAATCATTAACGTCTTATACATTTTTACATTTAATAACATCACGGCCGTCATAAGCTTCATTTTCAAAATTATTTCATTAATAAAGTTCGTATTATACATTTGTAAAATAACAAATATTTTTTTTCAGAGTTGTAATAAATAATTTTACCCTGTCAAATAATTACAAATTTTCATATTTAATATTATTTAAAGTTTACAACTTTAATTTTTGCTCTTCATTATTTAATTAGCAATACTACATAAGTACTTAACGATTTTTTTACATTAATTTGTAATATGCATGCATTTAAAGAAATAGTTATTTTCGATACAAGTGCGAAAAAGTGATTTTATCCTCGTGGTGGACGTTTGCGCCCGAGCGAAACAAGGGTGAAAAGGCCACACGAAGATACAACCACTTTCTCACTCGTGTATCAAACATTATTTTTTGACACGACGTGTGACAAGCTTAATCTAGGGCATCTTTTTTTATTAGAGCGTGTGCGAAATCGAACTTTGCGCACGGAGTGTAAAAAAAATTATTTATTTCAGATACAAGTGTATATTTTGCACAATAATGATCAATCCTAAGAATGTTTTAACGCTATTAGGAAAAGCTTTCAATGATTCTCGATTTGACATTCAATCAATTATTACTAAAGAAGAAAAACAGTTTTCGTTAGAGCTTGAAACTTTAATTAAAGATGCAATAAATGATGATTTATTTATAGAAAGATATGATACGTTAAATTTTGATGAAGAAAGTGTCATTTCTGATGCTTGTGCTATAGAAGAAGAATTTGAAGATGATTATAATGTAATAAATAATTTAGAAAGTAGCAAAAAAGTTTTGGTACCAATAGATCTAGATTATAAAACCAATACTGTTAATTTTTGGCGTTCTGGAAGTAAAGGACGTCTTAAACTAACTACAGTTAAACATAGGTTTAGAAAAGTCAATAATGTTAAGACATTATATAGATGGGAGAAACAAATTTCTCAAGGGGGAACTAGACTTGAAAAATTATTGAAAATTTCTGAATATGTGCTAGAACAATTTCAAAATGCGCGAGAAAAATCTCTACCAGTTCATGATTTAGATATAAAGAGATGGGCTATTAAATCTAGAGATGATGTTGGTCTATCAAATGAATTATTTACAGCATCTTCAAAGTGGATTTATAAATTTAAACAGCAGCATCGAATTGTATCAAGGAAAATTAATAAATTCGTCACTACATCTAGTTTGAAAAATAAAGTAGCATTATCTGAAGAGACTTCGCGATTCACGGATAAAGTTAAATTTGAAATTTCACAAATAGGAAGAGATAATGTATATAATACTGATCAGTCGGGTTTTAATCTGGAAATGCGTGCGGGGCGTACATTGTCTTTCAAGGGAACTTTGAAAATTGAATCATTGGCGCAATCTTTAAATTCGCTTACTCATAGTTACACGATTCAACCTTTTGTATCTGCAAGTGGAGTTTTAAAATCCCCTTTACTTATAGTAACACAAGAAAAAAACGGTTATTTCGGACCATTGGTAGAAAAAAATTTATACAAAGCAGAAAATATTATTGTGTTTGCTTCAATATCTGAAAAATTAACTTCAAACTTAATAATTAAATGGTATGAAGAAGCTTCTCTACCTAATGTTGGAGAAACTTCCGTTTTGTGTTTAGATTCTTGGTCAGGACAAACTGAAAAAAAATTTCAAGACGTAATTGTTTGTAATAAGCAAGTGAAAATATTGACAATTCCGGCTGGTACAACAGGAATGATACAACCACTCGATGTATACACCTTTAAACCATGGACTTTTCATTCTTCAAATCATAAAACCTTTGTAGAGGTCGAGTTCCAGTAGACTACAATAGAAAGAATGATAGTGACCATTCAATGATCTTATAAGGTCATTATGATAAAAAAGGGAATCCTATTTAAAATGTCAGATTTTGATCTTCAAATATCCTTGAAAATTGTTTTTCGGTCAAATTGCAGATCATTTTCAGATTGTCCTTCTTGAACCGTTCAACTTTGGTGAAAGGCAGATTTTGCCTTTGAACCATGCCTTTGAAGCAATTTGCGTGAATAGATTTAATAGGCCTGCCTTGTATATAAAAATTCACAATTGGCTATCCACAACCTTAAAACTCTTTATGGGCACCTAAAAACATAAAGGTGTCTCATATTTTTCGGTATAAAAACCGTGTGCAAAGGCTCAGGAAAATCGGTGAGTGACACTTCCGTAGGGTTACTTGTAGGTGTAACACGCCCTTGATGGATACGTATACGAAAAACACCTATTTTGAAAAATTCGTAACTTTTGCAAATATCCAAAAAACCGAACGAAACCAATTGGGTCGTTTTCTAGAAGGTTAAAACTTTTTTTTCCACCCAATACGAGCCCAAACGGTTTTGATAGAAAAAAGTTACAGGGGTGCCAACATTGCGATTTTCGAAAATCGACCATTTTGGAAGAGCTGTATGTTTGCTTCTAGTTAATCAAATCAATCGTTGGCCGAGTGAAAATGAAACGTATTTTTAAGACGAAGAAAATAGGTCCTACCCGATCTCAATATCTATAAAACTCGAGAAACTACGAAAGTTGAAAGATAACCTTAAAAATGAAAATATTTAGATTCACGTTTTCCTTTGTGTAAAAGTTTCATTGCGTTATTTTTATTCCACAAATTTTTTTTCTAAAATTTGACAAAATAAGAAAGAAATTCCTTCTTGAATCATTCAAATCGATCAAAAAACGAGCCGCACAGAATTTTTCGAAAATAGCCATTTTTTGACAATTTTTCGAAATTCAGCACAGTGTAGCTGTCTCAATATTGAGTATGGGAAGCTAATATTGGGGCTTTTTCACTTTTTTTATATGTACTTTCACAGGAAAAATCAGCGAGGAAAACGGTTGACCCCCTGCGACCGGTTATGACCGAAAAGTACAAGAACGATCCATATATATATGCTTAATTATTTATACCTAAAGTAAGGGATATACTCCGAACCTTATAGTTTCATGTACTTATTAATATTATTAAACTTTTTAGACTATCCGGTTCAACTACAAAAAAAACCTTGAGCGTTAGACCCTAGGGCTTTAGATTTCATATTTTTATGATGAAAGGAAGTACTCAGCTCAATTGCCAGCAATTTCAAGACCCGGAGATAGTACACTCTCCTGGTGAGAACATTTTTTGATCTAATCAATTAAATACATTATATAGAAAAAAATAGATTGCAACAATTGAGGCGGCATTTAAGTTATTACACGATTCATTAATCTAAACATATGTTAGATTATCTTAATTATATTATAATTTTCTTCATTTTATTCTGACTTATGGTTGAATATTTCATGACGTGTTTGAAATTCCGAACGTTCATAATGAACGAAATATTAACTTAAAGTTTCTAATTCTGGTTAGAATTCCCCGGAGTATGGTTTACTGGTGACTGCAAGAGTGGGAAGTGAAGAAATACAGTTATTATCCGATTTTAAATGTATTAAGTAGCCAAATTCGACTAAATTTGAAAATGACAAAAATCTTTCGTTCACTGTGAACGTTCGAAATTTCAAACACCTATTTCATGGCAAATAAAATTTTTTCTCAGTGTACACATACAAATATATATATAATAGTTTTATATAATATTTTTTTTTTCTTTATACGAAACTAGCGAGAGAGAGATGTCAAGTAGAGTTGTAAGAGTTACACATATGCACTGCTTTATACGTCACGCATAATTGTAAACACACATTTAGATTTTAGAATTTTATTTACACTCCCACAACACCAACTATTTCGAGCCGACCAAAACTTAAAACAGTCTATTGTTTAAATTGTGCATATCATTTCCACTCAGCATTATTAATTATACTTACTTTTTGAATTTCTTTGATCCACCTATTAACACCGTTTTGAAGTTGATTTAGAAAAGTGGAATCTTCAACTTTAGATCCAAAATCTACCACTTTAGGTTTTCTTCCTTCTTCGGTACATTGTTTAATAATTTGTTGAACAAGTGGATGTATAGGTAAAGAAATTTCCGGAATATCAATATTTTGTTGCAAATGTAATAACCCCATTTCTAATTCAGCAATTTTTTTCTCAACTGATGGTGCCATTTTATCACCATCTCGATCGATTTTACCTTTCTCTTTTACATAACTTTTAAAATACGGAGCCATTGTTTTACTGATTGCATGTAAGGTTTCATACGGCGGACCATCAGAAAAGTATACAAGTCGCAATTGTGAGTGAACAGATTTATCAGCTTCAACGACAATACCTCTTTTAGTAAATACAACTAAAGCCATTTTCGGATTAGAGAATGAAACTTCATTTGAAATATAGTATACTATGCTTTCTTTTTCATCGTCACCATCGCCGTTATCATCGTCTGCAAATAAAAAATAAACAAATACAGATACGTAAATAAAATATAAAATTATTTATATTTATCAAATTTAATTAAAATTAAAAATGCTGTATTATAAGTGTTACGAGTGAGAACTGGCTAATAAATAAATAATGGAGGACCATACGGTAAAAAGGCGGCACGGCGTGACTCGGCGGGTAATTGAACCTCGGACCTTCCGTTTTCACGACGAGTGCTCTGCCCATTAAGGTGGCTAGACACCTTTTTTCTTAAAAATAAATTATTTTTTTGTTTTTTTTTTTTATAGGAAAATATCTATAGAATATGCTACATTTTGCCCAAGAACGATATCTATTTTTTTTTTTTTTTTTTTTTTTTTAAGATAATGATAAAATACTGATTATATTTTGTATCGATTTTTCACTGTAATTTCGCTTTTCTCCAATATTCAGTTTTTTCGACATACATAATCTTATTTATTGGTAGTAATAATAATAATTTTAGAATCCACTGGCTTTATTGGTAGTATTTCTTTTTTCTTCTGATTTATATAGATATATTTATAAACATAAATAAATATTATGTAAAAATAAATCAATTTATTAGAAAAAAAAAATACAGAAAAAGCCGACAAAAATCAATCAAATGATATTTCGAGCTCGTATAATACATGTATTAAACGTGTATAATAACTTGTATAATTTGTGCCATACGTAATCCTTAGTGTAGTAAAACAATTGAATATAAAACATACATATATAACGATTGAATACAAAACAATTATTATA
Organism: Torymus aiolomorphi; assembly: GCA_036365515.1. Classification (NCBI taxonomy): domain Eukaryota; kingdom Metazoa; phylum Arthropoda; class Insecta; order Hymenoptera; family Torymidae; genus Torymus; species Torymus aiolomorphi. Next base: position 99,510,103 of record CM070875.1, on the reverse strand, counting down.
CTATCGAATAATATATAACAATTATTGTACAGAACGATTTGGAGCAATCAGGCGTGAACTATGTTGAACTAAACATATTCGGACTATGATACACCATGAATTACGTATGCTACAGATTGACCACTCCACTTTTGTTGCATACAATACAGAGGGTAGGAAGAAACACACACAAAAGAAACATATGTAGAGAGGGCCCTCAGCATTTGACATGATAACCTACTTTTAGCCCTTTAATTTGTGTAAATACAACTGTCAGTTGAATCGAATTCTCCGATTACTCCGATTCGTTTTACGTCACTTTTAACGTAAAAAGTGTTTCTTTTGGTATTTACGGTTCGTGTGTTTATTCGACAGCATAATTATTGTGTTTATAGAGTTGTGTGCTTGCTAAAATATAAAAATATTGTTTTAAAAATGTAAGTGAAGTGACTTTTAACAGAGTTTGAAAATGGCTTGAATGAATGGACGAGATTCGAAGGGAAGATTTAGTAATACTCATCCTGACAACAAATACTCAAGAGGAAGGACCAAGAAAAGGGTTAGAATATTTGGAGGAAATATCCATAATGAGGAAAATGACAGAAAGCGAAGAAGAACATCAACTTCAGCTAGAAAGATGAGAGATATATCAACATATTCTCACTGCAACACGCAGAATAAAATAATCGACATCAGCATTCTGTTTCCTGAGCACGAAAGAGCTTTAACAGATATTTCCAAGATACTCATTGATTTTATCATAAGCAGAATGAGCCACTGAGGTGATACGTCCATAATTCCTCAGAAAGTTGACAGTCCAGTGTGACCGTGGCCAAGTGCACTCATGGCAAGCACACCCCTTCTATTTATTTCCCATGCATTATTCATGGGGCCAATTTTCTTGCAGGAATTTATTGCTGCAATTTAATCACGTTGATCACACACTAAATCAATTTTAAACCCAAAACTTTGAAGGCTGGATTCGCTTATATGAACAGTTATATAAGCGAATCCAGCCTTCAAGGTGTTGGATTTAAAATTAATTTAGTGTGTGAGCGATGTGGCCAAATTGTAGCAATAAATAGAACGAGTAGGCATGCCATGCATGCACTTGGTCACGGTCACACTGGACTATTAACTTCCTGTGGAATAATGGACTTATCACCAACAGTGGCTCATTCTGTTTACGATAAAATCAATGAGTATCTTGGAAATATTCGTGCAGAAGTGGCTCAAGAGTTACTCGACACAGCAGTGAAAGAAGAAGTCAAATTAACACAACCAAATACTGAACTTATTTTATCTGGTGACGGCTCTTGTGTGTAAGTATATTTATATAATATATTATATGCTTTTGTATTTGTACATTCTGCATGAAATATTAAATAAAGTAAAATATGTATATTTAAGAATATTTTGTACGCAAACTATGTATAAAATATACATAAATATACATATTTTTCCTATGGAAACGCGAAGAGCCAAAACATGTGTAATTAATAATAAACTTATAATTAACCTACTGGTTTGAATAAAGCAATTATTATTGTTATTCTTATTATTATATAATACATACATACATATGGGAGCGTCCAGCAGAAACGGGCCACCGAGCGCGCGCGGTGCCTTTTTTCGCGTAAAAGGCCCTCTGTTTAACTCGCTCATAATGGTATGCTGCGTCTTTGAAAAAAAAACCAAGCACCTATATCGATAGATTTTTTTCTGCTCTTTCCAATTGCGCCATTGTTTTTATTGCGAAACGCGTTCTTCCGGACGAAAACTCGAGTTGAATATTGAAAGCCATTTTTCTCAAAGTATATCATGTTTTTTTTTTCAAAATAAACTACACCATTGGAAAGTACAACTCTTAAGCTTCAAAACCCTATCTTGGAGAAGTTGGAGAAATAAAGGGTTTAAAAGTAACAACATGAAAAAGGCAGCGCCGAGGGTCCGCGGGAGCCCCTCGCGCCCGTGCGTACGGCACGTTTAAGTGCACGCTCTATTCAATTCGCTAATAATCGTGTACCAAGTCTCTGAAAAAAGAACTAAGGACATATATAGATAGATTTTTTCCTGCTCTTTCCAATGGTACTATTATTTTTATTCCGAAATGCTTCCTTCTAGTTGAAAATTCCATTTGAATGTTTAAACTCTATTTTTTCAATAAAATATCAGTCTTTTCTTCAAAATGAATTATATTCTTCAAAAGTACAAGTCTTAAACTATAAAATATTATATTTTTAAGTTGAAACATGAAAAGTTCAAAAATAGTAAGATCAAAAAGACAGCGGCTGCCCGAACTTTTTACGCTATGCTCAAGGGCGGATTAATACACGCGATGTGCTATTTCGCCCTTTCTTTTTTGTAAATATAAAATGTTTTGTAACTTACAATGCCAATGCGTGGACATAATTTTGTGGATCTAGTTGTAACAGTTTGTATAATAGTACAATGAACTTTGTTCATTTATATAACAAAATTTGAAAAACATAATATATTAAACATAAAAATATCCATGAACGCACTGAAAGCAGTGAAACAGAAATTTAAAATAACCTTATAGATTGTTTAATCTGGCATAACAATATTACCTTTTCCTTTAAATTCTAATTTTTTTACATTTTTTTGATTTTATAAGAATTGTCCTTTTTGCGACATCCGCTTCTTACTTTGTTTGAGTTTTAAATACTTTTTCTTTTTTGATCGGTGGATATAATTGAGAATCTTCTGACGCTGAAAATCTTCTAAGTTCTAACTTTTTGGCATCATTTAATAATTTAATACAATGAAACAATTGAGTTCCAGGTATTGTCTTAGCTGAGGCTAGCCTGTTTTGTAGCTTTTCTGTAGCCTTTAAGTAATCGTCTTTTGATGAAAAAAAGCACTCAATATTTTTGAAATACTCAGTTGCCCATTTGTATAAATCTTGGGGCGTCAATATATAATTGTCGGATACTTTCCATAAACTTTCTCGTCTGGCATTGCTTTTCACGGAAGCACCTATTCCATCACATGCATTTTTTCCGTGGGCTGTTGCATGAAGATGCCACTCAGCATCAACAGCAAAATCATTATAATGATGAAGAAAATTTTGGAAATTGCTTTTATTTTTAAAATGTTGCGCAGCTCCATCAGTAAAATAAATAACTTTTCTAAATAAATTAAAGACTTCTTACGGAAATTAATTATAATTTCTTGTATTAGATAAACTGCAACAACGTCATGAATTAAACTATCTGAGAAAACTACCATGCTTTTGTGTTCAATTTTAGATTCTGATCCTTTATAGTAAATGACTATTGTAGCTAAACTACATTGATTATTATTATAATGAAATGATTGTGCTGCATCTTGTGCTATAAAAGCATAGTTTTCTGAAAAATCTAGAGAAATTAAAAACTCTCCTTCAGAAAAGGATTCTCTCAAGAATTGAAAATAAGAAGACTGTTGTTTAGAAATAAATGAATGAGTCTTAAGTTTATACAAAAGAGAAAAAAAAATATCGATAAATGAAGACAGAAACGTTTTCAGTTTGCAGCATTTCGGAATAAAAATAATAGCATCATTGGAAAGAGCAGGAAAAAATCTATCGATATATGTCCTTAGTTCTTTTTTTAGAAACTTGGTACACGATTATTAGCGAATTGAATAGAGCGTGCACTTAAACGTGCCGTACGCCCGGGCGCGAGGGGCTCGCGCGGACCCTCGGCGCTGTCTTTTTCATGTTGTTACTTTTAAACCCTTTATTTCTCCAACTTCTCCAAGATAGGGTTTTGAAGCTTAAGAGTTGTACTTTCCAATGGTGTAGTTTATTTTGAAAAAAAAACATGATATACTTTGAGAAAAATGGCTTTCAATATTCAATATTCAACTCGAGTTTTCGTCCGGAAGAAAGCGTTTTGCAATAAAAACAATGGCATCATTGGAAAGAGCAGGAAAAAATCTATCGATATATGCGTGCGTGCGTGCGTGCGTGTGTGTGTGTGTGTGTGTGTGTGGGTGTGTGTGTGCGTGTGTGTGTGTGTGTGTGTGTGTGTGTGCGTGCGTGTGTGTGTGTGTGTGTGTGTGTGTGTGTGTGTGTGTGTGTGTGTGTGTGTGTGTGTGTGTGTGTGTGTGTGTGTGTGTGTGTGTGTGTGTGTGTGTGTGTGTGTGTGTGTGTGTGTGTGTGTGTGTGTGTGTGTGTGTGTGTGTGTATGTGTGTGTGTGTGTGTGTGTGTGTGTGTGTGTGTGTGTGTGTGTGTGTACGCTGATATCTCATGATCTACTCGACCGATTTTAACGGGATAATTTTTTTAGATAATTTTTTTAGATTTTGCTTCCACAATTGGGGTCAATATTCTATTTTTGTAAAATTTAATTTTTTTTTTATAGCCATTTTTTAATTTTCCAAATTTTTTTTCGATTTTTTTAATATTTAGAACAAATATTGTTTATATATCATGAATTCTCTGTATGTAGGATAAAATTATCTACAATTTAAAAAAAAAAAAAGTCGGTGGCTATATTTCGTCATAAGTTATTGATGAAAACGTAATTGTTTGTAATTAAGTTATATTTCGAAATTAAAAAAAGATATTAACACGAATATTTTTTTGGTTATCAAGGATATTAAGTACTATAACTTACTGAATTTTTAGGTTTTTTTATTCATTATTTTTTGAGAAAAAAAATAATTTATAGAAAAAAAGTGATTTCTTTTGTCGTTCAATAACTATAGTAAAATTGGCTTAATCACTTTGAAATTCTTTGTAGGGGTAGATTTTGTATACCAAACGAGTGAGTTCTTTGGGCAAAAGGATTGATTCATAAATTTCGAAGATATTTGGGGTTAAAATTTTTTTCAATTTTTTTTTAAATCGTAATTTCTCGAGAACGGCTCTATGTATCTAAATGGGGTGGGTGGTATTCAAAAGAGAATTAAATTACCTATATTTTCTAAAAAAAATTAATTCTCTAGCTATCACGGTTCTTTTGTTATTAACAAAAACGTAAAAATTGAAAAATGAAAAAAAAATGAGTTTTATATGTTCAACTATTACAAGAGTAAAATTGTCTTATTCGCTTCAAAATTCATTGTAGAGGTATATTATTGATAGTTCTCGGATGAGTTCTTATGGCAAAGTGATTGGTTCATAAATTTCAGAGATATTTGAGGTTAAAATTTTTCTAGACATTTAGCTCTAAATATCAGTTGCAAATTTATAGGCAATTGTGATATATATTTTATGTATGTGAAATTTTGTGGAAATGTATAATCTATAAAAATTTGAATAAATTATGTTGGAGTTTTGTTATTTCTGCCTTTCTGAAGTATTAAATTTTAAATATTGGAATTAAAAATTAATTAACCTTTAGAGGACGGGGATTTGGGTTTACTGTTTTCTCTCACTTTTCTATAGAAATCGAGTTTTTGTGATGTCTCACATCTCAAAACTAACACATGTAAAGGGTCGATCATGGGCATGGCCCGTATAGGGGCCATCCCGTCCTCTAAAGGTTAAAGGAATCAGTAAATTAAGTTTGAGGAAGCTACGTGCCAATGAATTGGCGGCGGTTTTTTACTTTTATTTATTAAAGTAAATTTATCAAGTTTCTTTATACTATTGTTTTCTAAACCAAACATAAAAAAATATATTGTAAGTGTTTCAGTGATTTCTAGACAAAAACACTGATTGACAGCCACATCCTACGACTGCCATGCGACCATGGGCCTGACAGTTGAGGTTAAGGGGACCACTGGCAACAAGACATACATAAAAGCTTTTGACCTAGGGCGAAAAAAACGATAAGTATCTAAGATATGTGAAGTCCGGAAATAAGTGGAAATAAATAGTAATTGGTTTTATGTATGTTTATTATATAAAATACAATAATTTATTTACCAATACAAGCTGCTGGCTTCTGGTAGATCAATGCGTTGTAATTTTACTTACAATTCTTTTTTTATAATTGTTCTTTACGTTTAATTTACACTTGCTTTTATAAATTTACTATAAATAACTTATAAGGTCTGCTTACTAGATGAGTAAGGCTTACGATTACAATTTCAATAATTTATAAGATCTGCTTGCTAGATGAGTAAGGCTTACGATTTCAACTTCCTCGATGTCGTCGAGGTACACGGAGCTCACCAGGTTTCTTGTACGCTGTGACTGATTCGCGTGACACACATCACTTCTTTTATAATACAAAATAATTAGGTTAAAGATGGGCCCGGTGACGTATCGAATTCATCTTTTGACAACTGATGTATTAGAAGTTTTCTGGGTCGTCGTACTTTAGAAATGCTGAGCATTGCAAAGTGTGGCCTTTCGACTGCCGCGGAGTTCGGTGGCTTGGATTCTAGCTCGAGCGTATGTTAAAAACTGCATGCGTTGTCTTCCTGAGTGGGTGACTCTATACGTCACAAGGTCGCATAAGCAGAATGCTGCGTAATATTAAGTTGCATTCTCGCTTTTATGTGTCAGGAAAAATCTGATACTAATTATGCTTTTTCTTTAAAATGAGAATACGTCTCCGGATGTAACACCTCCCCCCTTAGACTGTTGAATGTCGTAGAGATTCAACAAAATGTATCAGAGATTTTCTGTTACAGAATTTGATTTAATGATAAAAATAATAATACGATTTATAATAATTTTCTGTTACAATAATTTCAAATTACAATTATAAGATGGAAAGTTAACTACAAATACAACAACGTCTTTCATAAAATGTTTTGAGAAATTTTTAAATAATTTCAATATGGTTCGTTTAAAATTGTGGTTCATTTCGTACAAGAATGTTTACAATTTCCCTGTGTTGCAATTTTTTCTCTATGCTAGTTGATACGTGGGTGTCAATAAATTTGCAATCACATAAGTTTGTGGATCAAGAAATTAATGATGAGAATATGAATATTAAATGTAATTTAGGGATACGTCACGGACGTAACACCGCCCCCCTTAGACTGTTGAATATCGTAGAGATTCAACAATTATAGGAATAGTTGAACCATCAGTAATTTCTTGTTACAAAACGTTCAATAATACTAACAATTCAAATAATAAAAACAATAATAAAAATTCAATAAATTTAAACAAAATTTCGTATCGTCTATAAATTTCTATAAAGTAAATCATTTATTTTTGTTCCTAACACTAGACTACACTTAACCTACGGTTTTAATTTTATATAACAATTGATTAATAAAACGTTACGTAATAAATATAGCATACGTTATACATTAGAATTTGTATAGAGATATATAATATCTTGTTTGAACATCGCATTTCGACAATTAAATTATTTTATTACGCTAATGTATAATAAATTTTGTTTTGCTGGTTTTACATAAATTAAAGTCATTAATTAACTGAGTTTAGAAACAATGTGTGTATTAAATAATTTTGTAATAAATAAAAGGTGAGGAGAAATATAGGGAATGATTCAAGTGATCATTCACTTCCGTCCCTGCTGAGATATTTGGCAAAAGATATATTATTTTTTCCTCTTTGTTTAAGTAGAATAACATTAAAGGGTTTTTGATATTATCATTATAAAAAAAATATTTTTCAACCGTATACTGAGAAAAATTATAATTATTTCCAAAAGAAAAATTTAATTCCATTATGTAGGTATTTTTCGTGAAAAAGGAAGGTTAAGGTTGGAGTGATTTTGGTAGATTTTGACTTATTATTGCTCTTATGCATCATTACCTTTCTTTGAAAATCTCAGACGTTTTAAAAATTCATTTTAAACTCAAGATTTTTTCTGGCATGAGTAGCATTCACATATTTGCATTAGAGAGTATGCAGTGCGTTAGAGTAGAAAATTGCTTTACTCAATACAGTGCCGAATAGTGTATCTTGTAGGATGATCATGAAACTGATCACTACATTATATTCGATTTAATCTTAGCAATGTGAGTACAGCTACCTAAATTCTTTCTTTTGTTCTTGAACTATTCGTAAAATTTCTTTTATGAATGCGAACAATTTTTGTAGGCAAATACAATCTGATTTTGCATAAAATTACAGTAAAATTATTTTTATGTATGTTTGTTAGGGTTGCAAGGTTTAGGAATGGTTTTACTTCGTTTTCTTTTGGATTAGTTCTATATTTTCTTATTCAAAGATATATAGAATAATAAGTTATTAATATGATCCCTGAAATGTTTTCTACCTTGTGACTAAATAATTAATTAAATATTTCTATTATTTAATAACACATAATTTTATCAAATAAAACTTTTGCTTGTTTCACTGAGGTATTTTAATATGTAATCGCAATATTTTTGTTTGTGTCGTTAAAAAAGAAAAGAACAATATATATATATATATATTTTCTTTTTCTTTTTTTTTTTTTTAATTGTCAACGATGTTATTGTTAGTCGTAGCATTACTTTTAAAATCTATCATGTATGAATCTTTTTGCTTTCTTCGTAAAAATTTCTTAGAATTTCATTATTCAAACTTATATTATTCCGATCGCATTTTTATGAAATTATTAACTTTCTTAGGAAATATAGTTGCCTTTCACAAAATTCTTAAAAGTTAATACAAACAATTGTAGACAAACGGATAAGTGGTTATAATTTTAAATTGTATATTTGGTAAAATCTGGATGTCCTTAGGGTTATATTCTAGTTGACCAAGGACTAGGATGGTTTTGCTTCAAATGGAAAAGTTCAGGTGCAATTATAATTCTCTATTGCTGTATTCACTTGGAAAAATAAGAAGAGATTATGATAGATGTTAATATTGAGTATGTTGTCTATATCCTAAAACAAAAATGTTATGTTATTATTTGTTATAATATTGTCTTTGCTTGTTTTTCATAATTAGTTAAGATATTATTTTGTTCATTTTAATAGCGTTGAAAATTCTTATTATGCTGATCTTTTTGAAATTTATTCATATTTGGTTCTTTAATAGGCCATGTTTTGTCTCCCTTTTTAAACTTTCTTCTGATAATAAATTTATTGTAGTAACCTTTAGAATTTAATTTAAATCTTGTATTTTTTACAAATTCTTTAAAATGTTTTTTATTATTAGATGTCCATTTTAGTTTTTTGACGTTTTTATTAAATGTTATTTTGGTTAAAACTAATTGCAATTGGTGTACTTTATTAGGATTTGTATTTAGATTGATTATTACGTTATGATTTTGATTACCTAAAGTTTCTTTTAGTTGATTTTTATTCTCTAAATGTTTTTTAAGTTTTTGATTATCAAACATATCTTTTGGTTGATTTTCATTTTCGAAAACTATTTTACTATTATTTAATAAGTTCTTTAGATTTTTTGTATCATTTAAAAAAGACTCTTCTGAATGTATTGATGCTATATTCTTTTTTAACGAATTTTCAAGCGAGTTTTGTTGGAATTTAGTTTCCATTTGATCATCTTCGGATTCAAATGGTTCAGCTACAGCAAAAGTTATGTCTAAAATGACTTTAAGATCATCATAAAAAGTTACTGTTTCCAACGAATTATTACCTAAAGTTTCTTACCTATTATTATCTTCTTTATTATTTTCATTCGAAATTTCATTTTTTTGGTTATTTATATCAGATTCATTAAAATAAATTACATTAGTTTCATCACAATCCTCATGAGTTTTTGTATTACATTCGTTGAAATTCATTTCTTCATTAGTCTCATAACTTTTTACAGTAGATTCAATAGAATCAATTAAATTTGTTTCCATTATTTCTTCAATTTCATGATTATTTTTGAAAATTTCGTTAAAGTCTATACAATTAATTTCATTAGTATTTCCATGATTTTTTATAATCATATCATTATCTTTTGGTTCATCAGTGATTTCATGTATTTTTATAAAAGGTACGATAATTGAATTGATTTCTTTATCATCATTAATTATTGTAGATTCCTCTATGATATTAGTTTCCTGTTTATTTTTATTTACTTTATTTTCTGTAATTAGTTCATTACCATTATACCTTTCAATATTCGTTGCATTAACTTCGTTTTTCTGAATTTTTGATTCATTAATTGTTTCTTTTGTAACATTATGGTATGATTCATCAGTATTAATACTTGGATATTGTTTGATTTCCTCACATTCTTCAGTAGTATGATCTGGATTTTTACAAAGATCACAATGATTTCTCATTGCATTATAAGATTTTTAAGTTTTCTGCAGTTTTCGACATCATGCCCGATTCTTTTGCAATATTCACATTGAATTCTTTTTCTATTTACTGTATTGGGTTGTTGATTATTAAAAATCATATTTCTTGGTTTGAAATTTTGTTGTTTGATGTTATTGAATCTGTTTGTATTCCTTGAATTGCTTTGTGTGTGGTACGTGTATTTGTTTTCTAAACTTCTATAATTCGTGTAATTAGTATTCATTTTTAAACTTGTATTTGGATCTGGGCAATATGCTGCAGTATGTGTGATTGCCTTGCAAATTTGACAAGTTATTCTATTTCTTAAAATCGCACGCTTGCAATCTGATGCATCGTGGTCTTCTTCCTTACATAACGCGCACCACATTATTTTTTCGTTTATAGGGCAGTATATCATCCAATGCCCGAGTTTATTGCATTTCATGCATACTGCTGACAAGCAGTCTTTAGTTGAGTGACCCGTGCTTCCGCAATAATCACAATCAAGTTCATAATTCTTTACAACAAGGCATTGAGTAGCTGTATGTCCTATGATTTGACAGTATTGGCAATAAACTTCATTTGTTTGGTTAAATGTACACTTATCTACAGAATGTCCTCTATGATTACAGAGTTTACAGAAAAGTTCTATTTTATTTTATGATCTTTACTTATATGTGATCTAGATCATGATATATGATCTTTACTTTTACAAAAGACAAAAACTGCATTAGAGCAAAACAATGGTTCGTGATATTGATCTCGGCAAATTTGACAATGAAATACTTTAGTATAATAATGGTTTTGTTGTTCAAAATTATAAAATATATTAGCTTGATTATTCATCATCGCTTTTTCATTTTATTAAATGTTCGTAATTATTATTGCAGTTTATTTTCGAATTTATCTTTTATTTTGTTTATTATTGTCTTTCTTTCATTTTCTCGTTTGAGAGTTGTTCATTTTCTTATTTTATTATATTCCCTTTTGCAATGTAATATTTTATTGTAATTCTGTTTTTGTATGATTCTTCATTATAATATTCTTACTTTTATTGTAATACTTTTCGTTTGTTTAGTTATTTTTTATTATTATTTTGATTTCCTTATTTTGATTAAAAATTACTTGATTATTTTATACACTGATTATATCTCTCATATTTTTTCTATTTTGTATCGTGTAAATTCTCTATTATTTATTTCCTTTTATTTATTTCTCTTCATTCGTTTCTTATGTTTTATTCTTTTTATTTATGTATCAGTATGGTTAGTAATCTAGCCTTAAAACTCTTAGTTTCTTTTCGAAATCGCTCGCTTATTATTATCGTTTACTAGTTTTTTTATATTTTGGATCGCTTTGGGTCTTTTGTCTGGTTATAATCCCTTTGTTTCCCTTATTTTCAGTATCTTCCTTAGTTGACATGACATATTACTCTTTTGTTTATGATATCTATAATGTTTCTTTTTAAATATGGTTTTATTATTAGTTCTACTATTTTTTGTGTATACTTATATTTTTGTAATTGTTTTATTTGATTTTATAATTTGTTTATTTGCTGCTTTTGTATCTCCATCACTCCTATTTTCCGTTTACTTTATTTTTTTAGTGCTTTTATATCTTATTATTTAAAATAAACTATTTATTTATACACGGATTATTTAATTAATAATTTTTGTTTTAAATTATTATTCATTTTCCTTTCTTACGTTTAACCCTTTATTCTATGCTTTCTTTTTCCCGTATATATTTCCAACTTATTTGGCAATTATTCTTAATCTTTTTCCTATAATCTTTGTTTGTTCTTTTAATATTTTTGTTTATATATTGTAATGTTTCTCTTTTGTTTTATTATTTTTCCTTTTAAATATTTTATTATTGATTTTTTTTCTCACTTGTCTTATTTTCTTTGACTGCTATTTTTTCCGTATAATATCTTTTGATTTCAATATGTACTTTTATTTTGACACTTGCTATTTCACTTATAGTTTGTTATGAAATTTGTTGTTAATAACTCGACGAGCCGTACACGTTTATCTTCAGAAGTTTAAACGATAATGCTACAATAATCCTCTCAACTTCTTACTGTAAAACGAGAAGCTCGAAAGCAGTTAGTAGTGATATTTTTTAGTAATTTTCAAATACTATTCGTTTCCTCTCATTCCAGTCTTATTTTTCGTATAAATCTAGTGAACTTACGTTCGATTTGTACCGGAACCAATGTGACGTTCCGAAAAATAGTTATTTTTATTCTTTTATTTTAAACAGTCTAGTGAACTAATGTTCGATTCGTACCGGAACCAATGTGACGTTCCGAAAAATAGTTATTTTTATTCTTTTATTTTAAACAGTCTAGTGAACTAATGTTCGATTCGTACCGGAACCAATGTGATGTTCCGAAAAATAGTTATTTTTATTCTTTTATTTTAAACAGTCTAGTGAACCAATGTGAACCAACCAATGTGAAGTCCGGAAATAAGTGGAAATAAATACTAATTGGTTTTATGTATGTTTATTATATAAAATACAATAATTTATTTACCAATACAAGCTGCTGGCTTCTGGTAGATCGAAGCGTTGTAATTTTACTTACAATTCTTTTTGAATAATTGTTCTTTACGTTTATAATTTACACTTGCTTTTATAAATTTACTATAAATACCTTATAAAGTCTGCTTACTAGATAAGTAAGGCTTACGATTACAATTTCAATAATTTATAAGATCTGCTTGCTAGATGAGTAAGGCTTACGATTTCAACTTCCTCGATGTCGTCGAGGTACACGGAGCTCGCCAGGTTTCTTGTACGCTGTGACTGATTCGCGTGACACACATCACTTCTTTTATAATACAAAATAATTAGGTTAAAGATGGGCCCGATGACGTATCGAATTCATCTTTTGACAACTTATGTATTACAAGTTTTCTGGGTCGTCGTACTGGCGAAATGCTGAGCATTGCAAAATGTGGCCTTTCGACTGCCGCGGAGTTCGGTGGCTTGGATTCTAGCTCGACCGTATGTTAAAAACTGCATGCGTTGTCTTCCTGAGTGGGTGACTCTATACGTCACAAGGTCGCATAAGCAGAACGCTGCGTAGTATTAAGTTGCATTCTCTCTTTTATGTGTCAGGAAATATCTGATACTAATTATGCTTTTTCTTTAAAATGAGAATACGTCTCCGGACGTAACAAGATATATGAATTAATGCATGTATAGCCAAAATGTCATGAAATAACTAGAATTTAAAAAATTAATGCAAAATGCATAAAAAGGAAGCACAAAAAATTTTCTTTTGATCGGATCAAAAATTCCTACATTGATAAGAGAATTATGCTTTTTAGAAGTACCAACTTCAAACTTGGGACAATTTCATCCGCAGGAAAGTTCAAAAGCTTACGGACAATGAAAAAACTTGTCTAATCGATAACTATGGTTGTGGACCATATAAAATGCCCAGACAAAGCTCTAAAGTAAGGTAAATATAGCCCCTTATATGTGTAAGAAGTGGGAAATATTTTATTTAAATTTATTAAAATATGACTTTTTTTTATTTCAGAAAAAAGGTGTCTAGCCCCCTTAAGCTACAAATACCTATGTGCGTCTTTCTTCGACTCATCCCCATATTGCTAGATGTCATCCGATCTGCCCCGTCACGTTGTGCATACTATGCACACTTGACGTGCGATAACGTTTTAAAAAAAGTCCAACAGTATCTGACACACAAGCAGTCAAACCAGACAACGCACTTGCGCAAGCTTCGCGCACACTTAGTTTCTCAAATGTGAAAGAGGACAAACATACTAACAACTCTTTTCTGAGCCCCTCAAGAAATTCAGAAACGATCGAATCGTTAGTAAGTTGAAACAACCAAGGCCTAGTCTTCGAAGAAAATAAAATTATATAAGGTATGCAGAAATTTACTGACGATGCCGAGATACGTAATCAGAACTTATCGAATTATGATTTTGAATTTTCTGAGGCAATTAGACCGAGTGTATTGAAATCTGCAATACACCACTAAAAATTTCGAAATTCAATAAACATGCTCCTAAATTTGTCAGAAAACTTAATATTTCAGCCAGTTAGCTTAAATAGACATTTAACACAAAGCTTGATGCAGAATCTAGTTTCTAAGATTTAGTACACCGGCTATAAAAATTTTAAGAAACTACGATTCTGCAGTAGCAAGAGTCAATTTAATCATTTATTTAAGCCATTAATTGTTTGATTAACACAAACGTTAATGTACGATTTGTTTACAGTAATAAACAAGATCTTGTTTATAGTAATAAACAACAATGCAAATGGCACTTTTTTCTAACAAAAGTTGAACTGACACCTTAGTCAAGCAAAATGAAACTTTAGTATGATATATATTATTCAAAATTTCAAAAATGAATATCCGAACGTGGTTTGAGGCAATGTTTGACTATTCCTGTAATATTTCCCAGTTTTCCTGATCTGAAAAGGATATTTTTTACTTTACAGCTTGCGCAAAGTACGAATTTGAAAATATCAATTTTGATATAATAAATGAATTATTTAGAATAATTGATAAATATCATTTTTATTTATCATGTTTGAAATGCTAAGTACATGTAGGAGGCAAAAAAAAGAGCCAGGCGTTTTCGTCTCGGGGTTGACCATCAAGATTCATCAGTAGGGCTGACAGTGGTCAACACCTGCCCCAGACGCTGTGAATAACCCTTGATAACGCGGCCTAACATATTGTGTTATTAATAAATTTATTTTTTGTAAATAAATGTTACGTGATTCAATGTATTAGAGGATTTAAGTTTATTTTCAAAGTTAATTTTAAAAAGATTTACTTAAATCACACTATTTCTAGCGAGGGTGAGGTGTTCAGCACGAGTCGGAGTCGAGGGAGCCGAAGTCGCCCAAGACAGAGACGAGTACTGCAAATACCTCATCCGAGTCTGAAATAGCTTTACTTCTCGCGTTAGACACCGTATTTTTTTTAACAAAGGCATGACAGGGCCTTTTTTACGTGTGTGAGTCGAAGAGAGGATTGGTCATTTCGAGTCGTACACAGCGCAGTTAACTATACCAATAATATTCATCTCTCACTTGTTTTAAGTGGGAAATGAATATTTCACACCTATTATAGAGTAGAAATGGATATTTCTTACCACTTTCACAAAATACGCTCGAAATGAGAAATTTTTTCTCCTACTTTCACACGTGTAAAAGGCTCTATTTTATGATTGAGTTGAGAAATAGTATATTACTCAACGAGGGAGGTAAAGAGTTGACCAGTCCAGAAAACGTGTAAATTGCCACCCGAGCCGAAGACGAGGGCGGCAAACATGTGCTCTGTGGATGGCCCTCTTTACCCCCGTGTTGCGTATACAATTTTTCACCATACCCGGCCCGAACATACCACATTTGCGTTTTTGGACCGGGAGCGAAAGTAGTGTTAAATCTTGAGAATTCGAAAAATATACTCTTATATTTATTGAATTGATTACATTTTTATATTTGAATGATATTTGATTTATATTACCTTTACTCTGGGTGTAGACTCTCGTAAATAATAAACAGCTGTTTAGTTAGATGCACTATTTATTGGTTAATATAACTTTTATAAATAAGACTATGCGATCTACAACTTATTCACTTTGTTAAACAATATACCTATACACGGTGACTCATTTTAATCGCCGCACCCGGATTTCTCGGAAACTAAGCCAGATAGAGAAAAAGGGTTCAGACAAAAGTTATAGGGGACAAAGGGGGCCACATAATGGCGCTAACGTATTTGACCTTGAACTTGACCTTTGAGGTTATTTCAAGGTCAAAGTGGTTTTTTCATATGGAAACACCTAGTTTTGACCCCGGATTCGAAAAGAGCGGGAAATTTTACGTTCACAATCATATTAAGAAATTTTTTCCAAGGTCATTTCAAGGTCAAATCTAGGTCAAACTCAGAAAAGTCCGTTAAAATCGTTTTTTTCCATGAACCACAGGCTAAGCTGGTTCAAATTGATCGTAGGCTTAACAGAGGAACCCACACACCCCAAACCCACACACCCAAAACTTACACATCCTAGTAAACAAAACTCAAACTCGCACATCCTAACCCCATACGCTTCATGCCCTCACATGCTGAACTGTTACACCCCGGTCCCACAACCATACCCCATACCCCCCAGTCTTACACATCCCTACCCCATGCATGCTAATCCCATACACCCCAAACCCACACATCCTGAACCCTGAAAAATTTTTCTCAAGGGCAAAATGATATTTTAACGGAAACTTTAAGATCGTTGAAGCTTCTGTTATAAATGTATTAACCCTACTTCTTGCGCTACCCAGAAACAACGACGTGAACGTAGTAAGGATTGTTTCCTTTGGGGTGCTTAATTAAAGTGAGTCCCCTTGCCTCTCACTGGTTCGGGTGCTTGATTATAGTGAATCCCCTTGCCTCTCACTGTTCGGGGTGCTTGATTATAGTGAGTCCCCTCGCCTCTCACTAATGTAAATAAATTTTTATTTAACCTCGAAGCAAGTGTTCGAAATGACGACCATTTGCTTCAAGGCACATAGTCAAACGCCTTTGAAAATGGCGAACTGTGTTCTGCAAAGTATGTCTCGGAATGGCAGCGCATGCTCGACGAATCCTATCCTTCATATCTGCTCTTGTAGCGGGTTGTTACTCAAAAACAGCATTTTTTTAAATACCCCCATAAATAGAAATCTGGTGATGTAAAATCGGGTGAGTAAGCAGGCCAGTTAACCGGACCTCCTCGACCAATCCATCTGTTACTATAGTGCTCATTCAAAAAAGCCCTTACAATTCGAGCGAAATGTGGTGCTGCGCCGTCCTGCTGGAGCCACATTCTTCGTCACGTTTCTAAATCAACATCTTCCATCAATCCAGGTAGTTCATCTCTTATTAGCGTCAAATAGGTATGTTGACTTACATTTGCTTCAAAAAAATAAGGGCCAATCAAATATCCATTGATAATCCCGCACCATACCATAATACTCCAACGTCTTTGACGGCTTACAGTTCTGACCCAATGAGGATTCACATCAGACCAATAATGGCAATTATACCTATTCAGTTCCCCATCACTTTGAAATTGTGCCTCATCAGAAAAAAGAACAAAGTTAAAAAAGTCTGGATCATTTTCTATCATTTGTAAAGCCCATTGGCAAAACACAATACGCTGTTGGAAATGCTGAAACTGTAGTTCTTGAACCAAAGTAATATGATACGCGTGATGTTGAGGCACCTTCATAATTCTTAAAAAAGTATTTCTTGGAATACCAATTTCCCTTTCGACTCGACGAGCGCTAATGTGTGGGTCAAGATGAATTATTGCAAGGATAGTTACAACTCGATTATCATTTTCATCATACTCATGGCGCCTACGTTGGCGAACCATGTGTCCACCACGAGCTCTTTGAGTTGAACGTCTGATAGCTCTATCGTCAGGATGTCGTCTGTCAGGATAGCGTTCAGCATAAAGTCTTGTCGTTCCACGATAATTATTTTGGCTTGCTCCTAAAACCAAAATCATATCAACGATCTCGTTGGGTGGATAGTCAGCCATTTCAGAGCCAGCTATTAATTACTATTAAATTTAAATAGTAAAATGGTATCAAAAATATTAATAATTATAAGGCTCGCCCATATACGGTCGCGCCTAAAAAGGAAAAACGTTGGAAAATTACGGTAACTTTAATTAGCTAACTGTAATTGCCATAAATACTTCGTTTGTCACACTTTTTTAATTTTAAATTTTAAAATAAAATCATCGTTAAAATATTAAAGGTATTCAATTCAATAAAGCATTATTTCTTATTTTAATTGCAAATAAAACTAAAACTTCCTTTTATTTTTTTTGTTTTATGTAAATAATGTGAATTAGTAGCGTTCGAATTTCAGAATACTAAATTTGATAATGTAATCATTAAAAACACATCTACGAAGAAAATAGGTTCCGTCAATGTTCTTCTCCGTTCTTTTAAATTTATTTTTCAGGTTCGAGCAGGATAGTGGAGCACCACATTTCACGCTCATAATAACAGCATTTTTTAATAAACACTTTAGTATTAGATGGATTGGTTGAGGAGGTCCGGTGAAATGGCTTGCTTCTTCATCCCATACTTCACCATCAGACTTTTGTTTATGGGGGTATTTGAAAAATGGTATTTTTGAGTAACAACCCACTACAAGAGCAGATATGCAGGATAGGATTCGTCGAGCATGCGCTGCCATTCCGAGACAAACTTTGCAGAACACAGTTGGCCATTTTCAAAGGCGTTTGACTATGTGCCTTGAAGCAAATGGTCGTAATTTCGAACACTTGCTTCGGGATTAAATAAAAATTTATTTACATTAGTGAGAGGCGAGGGGACTCACTATAATCAAGCACCCCGAACAGTGAGAGGCAAGGGGACTCACTATAATCAAGCACCCCGACCAGTGAGAGGCAAGGGGACTTACTTTAATTAAGCACCCCAAAGGAAACAATCCTTACTACGTCCACGTCGTTGTTTCTGAGTAGCGCAAAAAGTGAGGTTAATACATTTATAACAGAAGCTTCAACGATCTTAAAGTTTCCGTTAAAAAATCATTTTGTCCTTGAGACAAATTTTTCAGGGTTCAGGATGTGTGGGTTTGGGGTGTATAGGATTAGCATGTGTGGGGTAGGGATGTGTGGGACTGGGGGGTGTGGGGTATGGTTGTGGGACCGGGGTGTAACAGTTCAGCCTGTGAGGGCATGAAGTGTATGAGGTTAGGATGTGCGAGTTTGAGTTTTGTTTACTAGGATGTGTAAGTTATGGGTGTGTGGGTTCCTCTATTAAGCCTACGATCAATTTGAACCAGCTTAGCTTGTGGTTCATGCAAAAACCGATTTTAACGGACTTTTCTGAGTTTTACCTAGATTTTACCTTGAAATGACCTTGGAAAAATTTCTCAATATGATTTTGAACGTAAAATTTCCCGCTCTTTCCGAATCCGGGGTCAAAACTAGGTGTTTCCATATGAAAAAACCACTTTGACCTTGAAATAACCTCAAAGGTCATATTCAAGGTCAAAGACATTAGCGCCATTATGTGGCCCCCTTTGTCCCCTATAACTTTTGTCTGAACCATTTTTCTCCATCTGGCTTAGGTTCCGAGAAATCCGAGTGCGGCGATTAAAATGGGTCACCGTGTATATAAATATTATATAAGTATATCCATATTATTGTATAAGATAGCGGGAAATTCCATTCCCCGCGTCGCGGTTAGAGGGTTTCCTACCTTGGGAACTATTGTTAAACGACTTTATCGTAACCTCTGTGGTATTTTCTTGTTATCTATCGCAGGTATTACTAGCCGCGACTATAACAAGCTCGGGCCCTTTTGCTAGCTATCATATTTGGGAGTGTTTCATAGATTGGCCTAGATTATGGAGTATAAGTGCAGGACATCCTCGCGTCGTTGGGAGCCCTTTTCCTTTCTGTGACAATCTTTTTCCGTGCCTCGTTCCCGTGTTTCCCCCAGTCCCTGTCAGTGTCTGTAGGAAGGAAGTGGGAGTGCAACTATCGGGCTCTCCTCTTTGTGCGGATCTTCGCACCGAACGCCATCAAGTATAGCGGCGCGCAGAGGTAGTTCGGCCGCCTGCGGCAGATTTCTGCACTGGACAAGTGAGAGCGCAGTTATCGGCTTCTCCTCTTTGTGCGGATCTTCGCCCTGAACGCGCCCGAGTACAGCGCGCGCTGTAGTTGCTATCCCCTCTCTTCCCTGTGCGGGTTCACACTGAACGAGTGGGAGCGCAGTTATCGGCCTCTCTCCTTTGTGCGGACCTTCGCACTGAGCGCCTTCCAATCTAACAGCGCGCAGCCATAGTTCGGCCGCTTGCGGCAGACTTCTGCACCCTACACCTAGCTCCTACCCCATTACGAAAGACCAAAAAAGAAAATAAGAACTAACACTCCAACTCGAGAGAAGACACAACGCCTCTGCCATTAGAGTTTCATCTCTAACATCGACAAGCCTCAGTTCCATTTCCCTTGAACCTACAAATAAAAGGAACTCCCACGATCGTGCAGGGCCTGTCATCGCAATTAAGCGTTAGATTACTAGCGAAAAGGCTAGGGTAACGTATTAGAGGTTACATCTATAAAGTAGAAGAAAATAAAACAAGGAAGCGATTCACAAAGGGGTCGTTTTACGGATCCGTCGGAAGTCTAGTTAGAATTTAAGATTATTATTGATCTAATGTAATTAAAACGGGTGGTAATTATTATATAACGATTCTGTATACATCGAATCGAATAACAATATGCGGCGGTTATGATTATGTAATTAGAAGATATGATAATAAATAGCTTTAATTGGGAAACGAGTCTATATTATTTCTCCCTAATATTTCGTGAGGGAGGTTATTTGAGTTATAGAGCGTAAGATACGAGGTTTATCGCAGCTTTGCTCGTATGGGAGGGCAAGGGTGACAAGGATAGATTTGAAGTTCCAGTCAGGTAAGAATGAATTAATATTCTTAGGGGATCTAACAAAAAATATAATAATTTGTCAATCACGTTACGATTCTTAGCAATCATAACGTAACATCTACTGAGATTATTAACAAATCTATTTACAATGAAAAGTTGGAATCTTTATTTGGTGATTCAAAATATTATTAAAAAATTAAAACTAACCCTCTCTCTAGTCTTGAGAGAAACACAAACGAATAAATAGATTTTAACGCATATGGTAGTAAGTTACAGCCAGTTCTACAACTGGTAGAACTTATGGTTCGATTAAAATTCATAAAATTGGTTTTCCGGTCCGACCTATTATCTCTACTATTAATTCGCCTACTTATGACCTTTCAAAATTCTTTAGAAAATTTTTACAAAAAATCTCAAAGCTCCGTTTTCACATGCAGATAACAGTCAAAAATTAAAGAAACAGATTGACAATTTTGAGATTCCGCCTGATTATGAAATTATTAGCTTCGATGTAGTTAGCTTGCTTACTAATGTACCAGATTATTTAGTTTGTGTTGCAATCGAAAGAAGATGGCACCAATTACACAACAAAATCAACTTAAATTATAACGAGTTTATCAAAGTCATTAGGTTTATCCTCAATAATAACTTTTCTCAGTTCAACAGTAAATTTTACAGATAAACTTTTGGTTCCGCAATGGGTAATCCTATTAGTCCAATATTATCCAATATAGTTATGGAAGATTTAGAAATGGAGCGTATTAAGGGGGCTAGACACCTTTTTTCTCTGAAATAAGAAGTCACATTTTAATACATAAATGTAAACTAATTATTTCATACTTTTTACATATAAAAGTGGGTATATTTACCTTACCTTAAAACTTTCTCCGATGGGCCATTTATATGGTCCAGAATCATAGTCATCGATGAAACAAGTTTTTTCACTAACCGTAAGCTTTGAAATTTTCCTGTGGATGGATTGACTCCAGATTTGAACTAAATTACTCCTGAATAGTATAATTCTCATGTGAGTGTAGGGATTTAGGATTAAATGTAGGAAAAAATTTTTACATCAGAAAAATTATGAAAAAATATAACAAATTTTAAAAAATTAAAAAAAAAACTCTTAAAAAACAGCACAATTTTTTTTTTCTCATTAGATCAAAAATCCCTACACTCACATGAGAATTATACTATTCAGGAGTAATTTAGTTCAAATCTGGAGTCAATCCATCCACAGGAAAATTTCAATGCTTACGGTTAGTGAAAAAACTTGTTTCATCGATGACTATGGTTCTGAACCATATAAAAGGCCCATCGGAGAAAGTTTTAAGATAAGTTAAATATACCCACTTTTATATGTAAAAAGTATGAAATAATTAGTTTACATTTATGTATTAAAATGTGACTTCTTATTTCAGAGAACAAAACAAAAGGTGTCTAGCCCCCTTAAAAACCTCTGTTCTATTTCCGATATGTGGATGATATTTTAATCTGTATACACAAAGATGATATAGAAAATACGTTGAATATTTTTAATGCGCACGATAAAAACCTACAATTTACTGTTGAACGATCTCTTAACAATAGCATTAGTTTTTTAGACTTGAATATTAGTATCAATGAACATAGAAATATCATAACTAATTGGTATAGAAAATCTACATTTTCAGGTCGTTATCTCAATTTTAATTCACACCATCCGTTGAGCAACAAAATAATGATTATATACTGCCTTGTCGATCGAGCAATAAACTTATCTCACCATACCTTTCATAAAAAAAATATCTCATTTATTAAAGATGTTTTAATAGAAAACGACTATCCTCCTAATTTAATAGATTTTTTAAGATAAATAATTTACTCGATCGAACACTTCGAACCATTTTATTAATGATTTGGAAATTCAAATCCGACGTTTCGACAGTTTTCTTGACTGTCTTCATAAATAATAATAAAAATAAATTATATATTAAGTCGGTGCAAAATTGATTAACTGACCTTAAAAAAATTATGAGAGTTACATAGTAACTTAGGCGTTACTTCGTTAATATTGCAAATACAAATAAGTTTCTGCCGTTTTTTATAAAAATTATCAATTTATTGTAAAAGAAATATACGTTACATTTTATTCAAAATATTGTCCGTCATTGGCTACTACTTTTTGCCATCTTTCTGGCAGCATTCGGATGTCACGTCGAGAAAACTCTTCATCTTTTGAAGCTACACATGAATCGACCCAATTTTTGGCTTCTTCGTAAGAAGTGAAGTGCTGCTTGACCAGGGCGTGACCCATCGACCGGAACAAGTGGTAGTCCGAAGGAGCAATGTCTGGTGAATACGGCGGGTGGGGTAAGACATCCCATTGTAAAGCTTCCAAAGTATCCTTGACGACTTTTGTAACATGTGGCCGAGCGTTGTGCTGAAAAATCACTTTGTCATGTCTTTTGGCATATTGGGAGCATTTAAGCTTCAATTCTCTGCTCAATTGCAACAGTTGCTGTTGATAACGTTCTCCAGTGATAGTTTCGTTAGGCTGGAGTAACTCGTAATAGATTACACCGAGCTGATCCCACCAAATGCACAACATTAACTTCTTGCAATAAATATTCGGTTTGGCCGTTGAAGTTGGTACATGGTCGGGCTTATCCCATGATTTCCTACGCTTTGGGTTGTCGTAGTAGATCCACTTTTCATCCCCCGTCGCTATTCGATGCAAAAAACCCTTTCGACTTTGTCTTTGGAGAAGTTGTTCGCACGTGAAAAGACGGCGCTCGAAGTCTCTGGGTTTCAGTTCATGCGGAACCCAATTTCATTGCTTTTGTACCATACCAATGGTCTTGAGACGGTGTGAAATCGCTTGTTGAGTCACTCCCAAGCTTTCTGCGAGCTGCTCTTCAGTTTGGCATGAGTCTTGGTCCAATAATGCCTCTAACACAGCGTCTTCAAACTTGACTGGCCATCCTTCGCGTTCTTTATCTTCCACGTGAACTTCTCTCACTTAAAGCAGCATCACCATAAACTTCTACAAGCAACCGATGCGCCTCAGCAGCAGATTCCTTTAAATGGAATAAATAAATCAAAACTTCTCGCAAATGACGCTTATTCAGTACAAAACTCGTCATTTTCGAACAAAAAAAAATATATACTGCCAATACAAAGTCAATAGTATTTTATGATTATGTTGTTGCCAGGTGTCCAAACTTTCTATGTGACATTTTACATCTGACGATTTCAAAGTAATTTTGTCGGTGGAGCCATCTCTTGAAAACGGCGGAAACTTATTTGTATACCCAATATATAACAGTCATGGCTGTGCTTATTGAAAATGTCATTAGCTGACTAAAAACATATGGAAATTAAGAACGTTAATGTGTAAATCAAATAATCAAAAAGTGATAATTAGGATAAAACGCAATTCTTACCATTACTCTCCGCATCGGGTACATCGTGACTAAGCGAGAGCTGCGAAAATTGTGCTTTATATACTGTTTCGTAGAAATTAAACGGAAAAATTTGAATAAAGCAAGGGATAAATTAAAGGATAGTTAGAAGCGCGCGTACATGTTCACAAATTCGAAAATTCAAAAAGAGGCGCGATCGAGGCGATACTCGGGAGCAGACAGAAAGGCCAACGTGAGGAAGACACCAACATTAGATGGGGAAGTGTGAATGTGTGTGTGTCAATGTGTGAGTACAAGATTCGTGCGCTCAGCTAATTCCACGCGTCGCACCTATACTCACAGAGGAGAGTAGAGGGACGGGGGAGAGCGAGAGTCGGCATACTTCTTTGTGCTACATGATCACGTAATACCCAAGTGACCGACAGGGCTCGCAGATGATTAACAATTTTTACTACGACGTAGCTTTTTATTGTTAAAATGAGCATTAATAAGTTTCATAGAATCCTTATATATAACTTTTAAAAAGCGCGTATCCTCAATTTTATTAAGACCATCTGGTTGTTGATGTATATGTAACATTTCAGAAAAAAGGCATTTAGACCTATTATTGTCCACATCCAAAATCTTTGCATTTTCAAAAACTTGCATAGCATACAATTTCTAAAAAAATGCAACGGTTGTTCACAAATTCACATAAAAAGATTTTAAATTACGAGATTTCCGATATAAACATTAAAATTGAGAAACTTAATAAACAAAGAGAACTTGTTTATTGCAAAAACAAATCAGCAATGATAAATTTTTTATCACTTTCAACCGTTATTACAACGTGGTTTTAGACTATTTTAATTTTAGTCACAGTAATTTTAGCAATAACAAACTCGACAACCTCTTAAAAAAATATAAGAAAGAACGTTTAGATTTTAGTATTTTTGATAATAACAAAATCGTTTGCAGTCCTACAGTCTCCTCTGATAGCAATTATAATAAAAATACAACCGTTGGCCTTTCTACGGTTCCGTCTAACAATACTATTGTCGACAATAACAAGGTTTTGAATTCTCATTTATCCTTACCTCTGCCTAATAGTGTAAACAAGAAAAACTGTGATGACGAGAAAAATAAATGGCTGGTTAATCTTTCTACGTTTCCTATTCCTGCCTTTGCCTTTGACACTTTATGCCTCGGAGATAAATTTAACTTTACTTCCAATCTTAATATAAATACTTTTTTTCAATTTTTTAAAAATATACAGTCTGCTGTACAGAACAAAGCTATTAACTTATTTAAGTTATTTTATACGCACTATCATTATTAATCAAATCAATACTTTTATCCGTAATAGAAATCATATTGATCTTGAAGATAAAATCATTCTCACTAAATTTAACAAAACCATAGAATTTCTAGATTCCAACCACGATCTTTTTATTACTAGAGCCGATAAAGGTAATGTTACCGTTGTCATGAACAAATCAGATGACACAGAAAAGGTTGAAAACGCCCTCAATGACCAGTGATGTGGATTCACCGGTCAGATAAAATTTTCAGACTTGACGGTCATTTTTACAAAAAGTTGACCATCATTTACAGTCAGAATTTACAATCTCTGAATGTAAAAATTACCGTCAGTGAGCTTTCTGACCGGTCATTTGTCAGAAAGTTTAAAAGAATAAAAAAACAATCAAAATTTTCATAAAATAGTTTATGCCACCATACGTTTTACAGAGCAGTCTTTTTGTACAAAACAGTCTATGCTAAATAATAAGACAAGGAGGACGAAAACGTGCGTTCTATGCAAGAAGCAGATCATTCCTGGTGACAAAAACCATACTTTTCCCCGTTCGTCTATACTCTATACCATGGTGTAAGAAAATAAGGTGTGCTCGCTAGCCAGACTCGTTTATGTACTTGACTTATTTATGTACTTAACTTAATTGTTGTCGATTTACAATAATTTTAATTGTTAATAAATAGTATTAATTATTACGTATCAAATTGTTCTTTTATTTAAATATATCTCACCCGTTTTCAAATAAGTGTTCTTTCGTATTATATCTTACTGATGTGACGGCGGATGCTTCAATTTAATTTTTTTTATATAATTTAAAGTAAGGAAAAAAATAAATATATATTGTAGTTTAAACTGAGAACCTTCTGTTCTCTTATGAAAAAAATAAGTTGAGCACTATTGTCACCCAGAATGTCGCCGCGCATTATCGTTGAGGAAACCCAGAGTCGCGTTTTCGAGCAGAATGTTTCTGACGAGGACGAAGGAACATAGTGAAAACTATATGAGAAAAAAAACGTTTTACGACTTGACTCTCTCGGAAAAGCAGTCACCCTCGCTCGGTTTTTCTCCCACGCCGAAAAAAAACATCTGTGTACACTTGAGAAAGCCAAACAAGATAGCGAGAAAGGGAGAGTCATAAAAATTCCTGCGCGTAGCCGCTTGTTCTAAGTTGGAAAATCGACACCGGTTTTCCTAATTTTCTTACTACGAACAATAATGCGTAATGTTTACTTATTTCCGCGGAATCACGTAAGATATTTTATGACCTTCTCTAGGAGATGCAATTTATATAATTAACAATAGATGTACTCTTCATGTTGTATCGATTAGGAAGAAAGTATTCGAAGTTAAAAGAATCAACCTAAACAATAAATTATAAGATAATAGTGCTTGGTAGTTCGAATAATAATTTTAAAATTATAAGAATAAAAATCTCTCTCGTCAATGCAATTGCTGTAGGTTTAATTTAAACTTAGTCAAAATGTTTGCGATTTTCCCTAATTTTGGATGTTTTATTTTCTAACATAATTAGTCTAAGACCATAGCGAGTTGATGGAAAGTATTTTAAGATTTTCTTTTGTTTTTCTTTCGAGAAAGCGTGCGTTACATAATGTTTGCGATACGTTTATTTTATACTATTAATGTTAAGAAAAATTGAATTTTTACGTTGAGGTTCAACAATCCTATTACCGTTTAGGTACTTTCATTTGTTTATCAATTTAAAAAATGATTGGGACATTATAATTTCAATTAATCATAGTTAAAGGATAATTAAACGTAAAAATTGAATTTTGCATATTAGAAGTATTGTAGAATAGTTAATAAGACGTTTCTCAACTCATTTTGAATTAAATTAACAGAGTTTTGCGCATACAAATCAACAAATTAATGTTAAAATAAGAAGGCACAGAAAACCGGCTTGAGGAGCCATCTCTTGCGTAAAGATCTGAACCCTAGAGTTCACGCCCTCCCGCGCTCGCGCCCCCAAACCAATTAGGGGGCCAAAATTAGACAAGAAAAGAGGAGGAGGACGATTACACCAATGAGGGAAATGAAGCTAACTTCGTTTTTCTCCATCGCGACGGATCAAGGGAAGGGAGTTTTCCCGCCCACTACCCTCGAAGCATCAAACGGGACTCACGCGGCCCCGGAGGTCAGTCCGCCACCACCATCCAGCAGGACGGAACACTCACAGCCAAGGAAGATCAGCACCATCACCACCACTACGGACTTAGGAAATTATTTGTGTTTTTTTTTGTAAAGAGCGTGCAAAGCTCTGTAGATTGTAAGTCGAAGCATTGTAAGAGAGAGAGAGAGAGAGAGAGAAGACCGAAATAAAAAGTAAGTTTGTATCAAATATCATTATCTTTTCTATCTCATCTTTTATACCTCACCCTCCTCTATCCTAATTCCGGGACGTTGAATTCTTCTGTCGGAAACGATAGGATCAATTGTCCCATAGCTTACTAACTCTGCATTCGGCCTCTTAAAGTCGACGGATCAGAGCGGTGAGTGAGTTGGAATTTCGCATTCGGCCTCCTAAGAAACGGAAGAGCAAGGATCGGAAAACTAACTCATCTACACTGAGGGAATAGAGTTAGGATAAATTTTTCCCACAATCTAATACAAATATTGAGTAACTAGCCATTGCTCGTCCCGGTTTAATGCAGGCAACTGCAAAACCACAAGGAGCAGAACTGTGACACAAAATACGTCACATAAAATTTTTGGAGGCCCCGGAGGGATAGGCTAATTGCTCAAATTGTGTTAGAAAAAAAAACAGTAGCATTTTCTTTTTCTTTTCCTTCTCTGTAATTTTAAGAGTCCGTACGTGCCGCGAAAAATATTTTGTTTGATTTAAAAAAAAAAAAAAAAAAAAAAAAAATCGCGGTTACGAAGTGATTGGGTGAAAAAAAAAAAAGAGTGAAAAAATGTAAAGTTAGTTATGCCCCAAAGCCTCTGAGTCACATAAAGGTGACTATGCGCAACGGCCTCTGAACTAAAATTAAGTAAAATAAAAAAATATTATAATTTTGTTTAATGCACAAAAGCCTCTGAATCACAAGAAGTGATCATGCGCAACGGCCTATCGGTTACAATTTTAGTAAATTGAAAAATAATTTTGTTATGCCAATGCCCCAAAGCCTCTGAATCACAAGAAGTGATCATGCGCAACGGCCTATCGATTGAAATTTTAGTAAATTGAAAAATAATTTTCTTAAGCCAATGCCCCAAAGCCTCTGAATCACAAGAAGTGATCATGCGCAACGGCCTATCGGTAAACTTTTGATAAATTGAAAAATAATTTTTGTTAGTTAAAGCCCCAAAGCCTCTGAGCCACAAGAAGATGACTATGCGCAACGGCCTCTTGACTAAATTAATGTGTAAATTCGGTATTTGGAAAATCAATTTAGTGGTGTTCTTGTAATTGAAAAGTTATTTAATAGTTTTTTTTTCTGTTTAACGTTGCGGAGGCAGCTAACGTGCTGTTCGTAAATTCAACTTGTCTTAAATGTTTAAAATTGGTAGAGAAGCAATAAGTATTAATTGCATATAAAATTGCATTTAGGTTGTTTTGTATACTGCGTGTACATTTGTTTCTTTTTAATTGATTAAATTTCGAATGCATTTTAATTCAGGAATCTTTGGCTTTCCAAATTCACAAACCTTGAAAATCCTCTATTACTGAGAAGAGAAGCTAATAAAAGTAACCTCTAAAATTTATTGCTAAATTCACGGTATTGCAATTCTATATTTTGAAAAATAAACAAAGAAACAAAAATTACAAAAAGATTTCAAACTTTTATCTACAAAATTGAATCTTAATTTCTAAATCTTTATTCGAATTCAACAAGTAAAAATAATATTCGTTTATTTTTTTTTTTTTTTTAATTTTACTATATTCTTAAACTAATAATAACTATTCAAAAGAAATTTTACCATATTAATGTAAATCTGTATTTATCTTTTCCTAACTCTTACTACTTTATAAAACGAATGATGTTCTAAGTATATAACTTACAAGATACTTTTGCATTTGGCTTAAGCTAATAAATAAATGAAACTTAATTTAAAAAAAAAAAAAAGGACAAATCTTCTAAATTACAACTTATCTTTAATGAAACAAAACTTTTTCTAAATTCATGTAGATTAAAAATTAGAACCATTAAAATTCAAAACATACTTTAAACCTTACGAAATTAAAGTTAAAAATTGTGAAATTAAAATTATAACTAAATATTATGAATACAAAAAAATATGCCAATTTGAAAATTGAAGTTTCATTCTTTACTATATTTACCATTTTTGAAAGATTGGTATTTAAAAGGTGCGGCCGTAATGCTGCATCTCTTCATTTTACTACTTAAATGAATTTAATAAAAAGAAAATCTTCTAAACCATCTGAATTTTGCCAAAGTAAAAGTTGTAAAAAAAAAAAATATTACTGTCCTTCCGGAATTCTCTAAATTTTACTACATTCTTTTAAATTGTTAAAACGTTCAAATTTGTTCTATTAAATTTTGAAAAACCGTTACTCTTTCCAAATTCTCTGAATTTTATTATGTTTTTTTTAAATTATCCTACTAAATTGTAAGAGCCATTAAACAAAATTATTACACATTCAAGGTAAATTGTTTACTTACTATACCAATTTCACTGTATCGTACTATTTCTAAAAATGTTTTCCGTTTGCCAATTGTGTCATAAACGTGGTCACATTGCACCACAATGTTCTACAATAAAGATTTGTCAGTTATGTGATAAGGTAGGACATATAGCTTTAGAATGCCCCAAACTAGTTAGATGCCAACTCTGCTCTGGAGTAGGCCATACCGCGACTAATTGTCTTAGTCGTCCAATCCAATCCCAAGCTCGGTCATTTAATACCGTAAAAAGTAACAATAAACATTTAAATAAATTAGGTACTGCTAAATATCAAGAAGTTTTAGAGAACGATCTACTGACTAAATTAAATGAATCTTTAGAAGATATTTATCAATTTTCTAATGAATCTGTAACTCAGTATTCAAACAGGTTGATTATTAAAGCTAATGAGTTAATGAAAAAATGCGCTATAGAAACTATACTTACGAACAATATAAATTTTAATAAAATAATACAGAGTTTACTGGTTGAGAATTTTCTAATAGGACTAAAACCTCATTTATTGTCAGATGTTAATCCATGTGAAACTTTCACTGATACCGTTAAACATGCTATTTCGGTAGAACAGGAAATATACAATTACAAGTCTCAATCACCTCCGAGTAATGACTATGTTTCTTCTAATATCCACTCAAATAAAGTTTCCGATAAACTCAAAGTTTTAGAACATAGTACCAGTAAAGTGTATAATTTTGGATCATTTATAATTTTACCAAGATCAATCGCGTCTAAAGACTGCAAAGAAGCAACAGAAAATAATGAATTAGATCAAAACGAAAATAATCCGATTGTATCAAAATATGTTGAGAAACGGGTCTCCGAACGTACTGTGAATAAACCCAATTATAAAGAATCTAATAATCTAAATGGTGAGTTTATAGAAAAAATTATTTTATCTCTACAATCTAAAAAAATGATCAGTTTAAATTACCCGAAGAAATAAATAGTCCTCCTAAACTTAAATTTATTTCAAATAAAAGTGTTGGGGTATCTAAAACGATAGAAAGTCTTTTAACAACTAGTATTATAAGTAATTCTAGGCTAAACCATGATAGCATGCATATCGACAGAATATATAAAAGATCTGAGAATCCTCAAGTGACACCTGAAAAGTGTATTCCTAAACAAACTACTAAACTACCTAAACCCATAAAAAAATACCTTAATACCAATTTTTCTAAATATAACCTCATTCCGAATAAAAGCTATGATGAATCTAAATCCCAATCAAATTGTATGTTACTTAGTTACTTTAAAACTAGAATTAAAGATGAGAGCGATGATTATATTGTTAACTCAAGTGGAAAAGCACACACGAATAATGCCATTAATAAAAAACCACTTCATAAATCAGCCTTTCCAATTCAAGCTCCAATATATTTCAAAGATTTGTTAAGGAATAGGTTTACGGTTAAAAGTAACTTCAGCAATTTCAAATCACCGTTTAATTACTCTTTAATTAATATTAAGCTATCACACTTTAAGGTTATACTTGATTTTATTTTGATCAAGTATAAATTAACTTTCCATAATTTACTACTAAATAATGTTAAACGAAAATACCACCAATATAAGTACTATGTAACTAGCTACTTAAAAATCAAAAATATATTACAAAATTTATTGAAGCATGAGTCCAATACAGAGATTAACTCTTATCTAAAATTACTACCGATTTTATAAAAATATAAACCTCCATCAACCTTAAGCATTTTTATTAAAATTTATGAGAAAAATAAAATACTTAAGTATTAAAGTTAGTTTTTAATTAAATATTACTAAAATTAATTTGTTAAAAGAATATTTTTTGTTTATTATTATTATTTTCCATCAAGTAATATAGGTTGCAAATTTCCTCCGAATTTCTTTTTAATTGTTTTTCATTTAAACTTAAACTTATTTTTATGAGCCAAAATACTAATATTCTTTTCTGTTACAGACAAATTTATAGTAAAAGGAAAGAATAATAATAATAAAAAACTCAAAGTCTCAACAAAGTAAAAATGAGCTTTGTAGTTTTCACCATTTTTATTCCTTCTGAATGAAGCACATGCCTTAATAGATAGGCGAGTGCGAGGTTCCTGTTTAACAGCCCAACATCACCCAGCAATACTTTCAGTTCCTTCAAATCAATGATTACGCGTCTACAATTCATCTAATACAAGCCAGAAATTTATTGTACATTTTATCATTGCGTTAGGTTCTCTAATAATCGTATTATAATGAATGAAGAAAAGATTAAGCGTGCGAATTTTTTGTATAAATTGCGTGCGATAATTTTTTTTTTTACTTTGTAAAGCTTATAATTTGGAAAATTTAAATTGATTTTGAGGAATTTTAAATTCAAATAATAATACGAATATAATAATTGATGTGGGAGTATATATATCTAACGAATACTTGCTCGAGTTAAAAGAATAAAAAAAAAAATCATCATCCAATACACCCTGTGTATTTATTTTATTGTTTTAATAAAATAAGTCGATTTGTTCTTGGGAAAATTTTTTTTTTGAGCGTATTTTCTAATTTATTTATTATACAAAAAAGGAACAAAGTCTCTGGAATCACAAGTGGTGACCATGCAAAACTGACTTGGTGCACAAATACCAAACTCTGTTACGTTTTGATCATGAGAAGTTTCCTTTTTGGAAATCTTAAAGGCTGTTGTATCATTTAAATAACGATCAATACGTCACAGTCTCTGACAAACAAAATCTAGCACGTGCGGTAATCCGTTTTTAAAGCTAAGATTTAACCAAGCACTGGCTAGCCAATATAGAGGAAGATCAATACTATGACTCAGCTTACAAAAGATAATGTTGTAGTTGATGCTGAAAATAAAAAAAAAAATGTTAAATTTTTTTTGTTTCTATAAATGAATTAGAGATGACGTGCATTTAACTTCAAAATGTTTCAAACCAATTCAATATTCTTGAGAAAAAAAAAAAACATTAAACGTTAAGTTTTCCTTCTAAAAGAAAGGAGTTATGTCAAATACAATATATATTATTATTATAAAAAAAAAAAAAAAAAAAAATATTTATGTTTTTCTGAATTACTCATAAACAACAATTTGAATTTCATCTCTTACGGTTCTTGTAGTTTCTTTGTGCAATCAATATAACAATAAACATCGATTTATTATTCCAAATTATATCTTACCGACGGTACTCAGTGTAAGGTTTACTACGTTTGTTAGTAGTAGCAACCATTTAAGGAGGGGGGTGTTACATCCCGCCATTTCTATTAATAATAAAATTAGAATACAAATGAAAAAGGAAACAAGAGTTGTTCATGCAAATCGGTTGCGTATTTCACATATTAACCCAACCAAAGATTCATAAAAAAAAAAAAAAAAAAAAAAACCCCGAAAGTGGAGGAGAGTAAATAATAACTTCTTTTTCTAATTACAGTTTGAAACAACAATTATGTCTCTTGTGACAAGACTATTTTTTATGTGGGTATGAAATAGTCGTCACTGAACATCCGAAGCTATTTATTTTTGAAACTACGAAGGATAATGTATTCATTACGAGCAAGAGAATGTCGCTCAGTAACCTACATATCTTTGCGTATACTAATTCTAAGTTTGTATTTGTAGAACGTTATATTCGAACCCAAATAACTAATTTGTATAGGGATGTAGTGATACATCGTTGTAGACAGGAACGTGAAATTTTAAGAAAACGCGTTAGCTATTGCTACGCATGCGCCCGATCAATTCGCTTTTAATCTCATGAGAGGACCCGGGTATATGGCTGTGACGGCTGGAGAAGTGGTCCATGTTGTAAAGTGTATACCTACTGATGTTAAGGTAATGTCTGGCGATGAATGTTATGTTGAACTTAAGGTTAGTCATAACAATGAAACCAAGTTTATGACACCCAAGACTCACATATTAAAAAAACCACGGTACCATAGTGGATTGTAATGCCGTATTACCCACATTCTTTTTCTTTAATGAGAACTGGTTTAAGTTTCTACCACGACCCATAGATGCCAGAACACCTGAAATCTTGAAACCTTTTACTGAGATGACTTGGAAATATCAAGACATACCAACCCTTGCTACAAGCGGTATTTACTCCGAACAGGATTTGGAGGAACTGATGAACAGGATTATGTATCCCCTTGAACAACCAGGTGTAATCAACGATGTTGCTCGGGAAATAGGAGGTCGTCCCTTACGTAATCAGGATGGAGGGATCACTAAACTTTTGGATGAGGAATTCATTGAGCGTCTAGCTAAGTCCACTTGGCAAAAGGCGTGGGGAAAATTCTTAACCTTTGGTACCGTGAGCGCCGCAATAATGGCTATTTTAGTCATCCTTCAAGGAGTAAAAATGTTAGCCGACGTACTTGTCAACGGTATAGTTTTGCACAGGATTTATGGGTGGTCATACCATCTATTAGCAGCAGCCTGGAATAGTTTAACAACTCTTTTTATTTATTTGGAGCCCAAACCCGATGCATTTGCTCAAAGGGATATGGAACAACCTCTCGCACCACCTGTTCAGCCACTGAGAGAAAATTCTTATTACCCAACGCTCAGGGTAGATAATGAAATAGATAACCCTAACTCCTTACAACCGAAATCAACCAAATCGACCTTAGGGTTCGTTCAGGATTAAAAATAAATTGATCATATTGGCATAATTTTTATTTGTGTATTTTAGTTCTTTATATGCGAAAACCTTATAGCTACAATATTGTATCACTAATCTCTACATCATTTTTACGATCACTTTTCCTCATTGCACTCCTTAAGTAATCGTTTAAGTGTGGGGGTGTGACGGCGGATGCTTCAATTTAATTTTTTTTATATAATTTAAAGTAAGGAAAAAAATAAATATATATTGTAGTTTAAACTGAGAACCTTCTGTTCTCTTATGAAAAAAATAAGTTGAGCACTATTGTCACCCAGAATGTCGCCGCGCATTATCGTTGAGGAAACCCAGAGTCGCGTTTTCGAGCAGAATGTTTCTGACGAGGACGAAGGAACATAGTGAAAACTATATGAGAAAAAAAACGTTTTACGACTTGACTCTCTCGGAAAAGCAGTCACCCTCGCTCGGTTTTTCTCCCACGCCGAAAAAAAACATCTGTGTACACTTGAGAAAGCCAAACAAGATAGCGAAAAAGAGAGAGGCATAAAAATTCCTGCGCGTAGCCGCTTGTTCTAAGTTGGAAAATCGACACCGGTTTTCCTAATTTTCTTACTACGAACAATAATGCGTAATGTTTACTTATTTCCGCGGAATCACGTAAGATATTTTATGACCTTCTCTAGGAGATGCAATTTATATAATTAACAATAGATGTACTCTTCATGTTGTATCGATTAGGAAGAAAGTATTCGAAGTTAAAAGAATCAACCTAAACAATAAATTATAAGATAATAGTGCTTGGTAGTTCGAATAATAATTTTAAAATTATAAGAATAAAAATCTCTCTCGTCAATGCAATTGCTGTAGGTTTAATTTAAACTTAGTCAAAATGTTTGCGATTTTCCCTAATTTTGGATGTTTTATTTTCTAACATAATTAGTCTAAGACCATAGCGAGTTGATGGAAAGTATTTTAAGATTTTCTTTTGTTTTTCTTTCGAGAAAGCGTGCGTTACATAATGTTTGCGATACGTTTATTTTATACTATTAATGTTAAGAAAAATTGAATTTTTACGTTGAGGTTCAACAATCCTATTACCGTTTAGGTACTTTCATTTGTTTATCAATTTAAAAAATGATTGGGACATTATAATTTCAATTAATCATAGTTAAAGGATAATTAAACGTAAAAATTGAATTTTGCATATTAGAAGTATTGTAGAATAGTTAATAAGACGTTTCTCAACTCATTTTGAATTAAATTAACAGAGTTTTGCGCATACAAATCAACAAATTAATGTTAAAATAAGAAGGCACAGAAAACCGGCTTGAGGAGCCATCTCTTGCGTAAAGATCTGAACCCTAGAGTTCACGCCCTCCCGCGCTCGCGCCCCCAAACCAATTAGGGGGCCAAAATTAGACAAGAAAAGAGGAGGAGGACGATTACACCAATGAGGGAAATGAAGCTAACTTCGTTTTTCTCCATCGCGACGGATCAAGGGAAGGGAGTTTTCCCGCCCACTACCCTCGAAGCATCAAACGGGACTCACGCGGCCCCGGAGGTCAGTCCGCCACCACCATCCAGCAGGACGGAACACTCACAGCCAAGGAAGATCAGCACCATCACCACCACTACGGACTTAGGAAATTATTTGTGTTTTTTTTTTGTAAAGAGCGTGCAAAGCTCTGTAGATTGTAAGTCGAAGCATTGTAAGAGAGAGAGAGAGAGAGAGAAGACCGAAATAAAAAGTAAGTTTGTATCAAATATCATTATCTTTTCTATCTCATCTTTTATACCTCACCCTCCCCTATCCTAATTCCGGGACGTTGAATTCTTCTGTCGGAAACGATAGGATCAATTGTCCCATAGCTTACTAACTCTGCATTCGGCCTCTTAAAGTCGACGGATCAGAGCGGTGAGTGAGTTGGAATTTCGCATTCGGCCTCCTAAGAAACGGAAGAGCAAGGATCGGAAAACTAACTCATCTACACTGAGGGAATAGAGTTAGGATAAATTTTTCCCACAATCTAATACAAATATTGAGTAACTAGCCATTGCTCGTCCCGGTTTAATGCAGGCAACTGCAAAACCACAAGGAGCAGAACTGTGACACAAAATACGTCACACTGACAAGGAAAGTACCCGAACTGTCAAATTCAAGAAAATTCCAAACCCATATTAAAAAGTAGACCTCCATGCGAGATTCACGAAACCATTTTTTTTATCGGCTCAGAAGCGCTTTATAAGAGTTAAAATCACCCCTAAAGTTTACCCCCAAGAAACGTTTTTTTGATATATCTCGGCTTCTACTTAACTTTTTTTAACGAAACAAAAGGAAAGAGTTTCTTATTAAAAAGCCAAGAAATCCGTGGTAGTATGAACATTAAGGGTTGCATCCCTTATTTTTTAGAGGGTGAAATTGTGTTTTTTTAAGAATAATTTTTGTTGTGAGAATTCATAAAATAATTAAAAATAGGTCAAAACATTATTTTTACCAACTACAATAAATAACAGTTGGTGTTTTTGGGCATTCTTCGCGAAACAACCCCTTAAGAGGTGGTAAACCACCCCTAACACAAATGAATTAGGTATATTTTTTTGGCAATTATTTTTTTCCTTAAAATGGGTTCTTGAAGTCGTTAATCGGAATCCACAGTTAGATCCACAATAAAAATTTGAAAATAGTGAATTCAATATGGCGAAAAATTTTTTAGAAATATTTTAAATTCCACGAAAAATAGTATGTAGACCCCCTAGCGGAAATTATATTATGTAAATAAGTGTATAATAATGTAACAATGTTTTGTTATGTTCTTCTATTATTTATTATTTTTTTATCATACACTTGTTTATCGTACGATAAATGTAGTTGTTTGTAAAAAAGTGTAAGAAAACGTAACAAATTGTACTTTTCCACTGGATTTCGGACGCTTTTACATTTTACCACAGTTTATACCATATTTTAATAATTTCTTACTTTTCCTTACATTTGTCTACGTTTTATTACTTTTTAATTTGTAATCTTAATTCAAATTTTATAGGCATTCTTACACTTTCGTACATCTTTTTACATTTTATTATATATTAGTACTTTTAATTACATCTTTTTACGTTTATATACAAATTTTGATACACATTTTACATCGTATCACATATTTGTACACTTTTCTCAAATAGTTCATAATTATACTTTTATAATAATTTATAATTGTACTTTTATTTAAATAAAGCTATAAATAAAATATTTTCAAAGATGTAAAGAAAAAGACTAAAACGTAATAAAATGTAAAGTATTATGTATTAGAAACATAATTAATATATGTTACAAAATGTAAGTTACTGTATAAAAGTTTAAATTTTTACAAATTCTTACAGATTTTTATCTTTTTACAGTTTATTATCTTTTAATACAAATTCTTATAAAATTCTACCAATTTCTAAGCAGCACAAAGACCAATTTTAAATCCTACGGGTCAGCCAACAGCAGACTGCAAGATAGCTAATTATTCTGACGATCATGGATTCTATGTTTTACAGTAATGATATTCATGAAAAAAATGTTGTAAACATAGCGATTTTTTGCACCATGAACATGTTATAATCGCTCGTTTACCACAAATATCGAAAATAATAAAATTAGAATTGAAGCAAAATTTTTTTGGGTTTTCAATTTTTTCTGGCCTTTCATCAATGTAACCGGCGGCGTACCAAGCATATTTATAGTATATTTCGACACGGGTGGGGAAGTCGATTATTTAGCTGGTGACTTTTTGCACGAGCGAAGCGAGTGCGAAAAAGTCACACCACCTAAATAATCGACTTACGCACTAGTTTCGAACGGTATTTTATACCACGAGCACCGAAAAATCATATCAAAGTTGTGATTTTGAGGTTAGAGTGGTATAAAATAAATTTTGAAACCTGGGACTTGATAATTGATTATGTACTAATGAATGCATTTTGATTATATTATTTCTATCGTGTAAGTTGAGATCCTCATTTGTTAGAAATATCATATCCGAAAACGTTCGAACAAGTTTTTCCACATTCGAAAACCGTAAATATCAAGCGGTTGAAGTTCACTTGTTGTTCTTTGTGGAATTTGTAGAATCGTTAAGGTTTTATGTTCCGGTTTTACTTTATAAATTATATCTAGGCAGTGAACTCTCCATGAATCAAGCAATAGGGTACTTGTTATGGTAGTTGATGGAAAATATACATCTTGCGCCCAAGTTTCAACATGTTCTTTAGTCAATTTACCTGATTTCGATGCCATTACATAAACATTTTCTGCTGCAAATAAATTTTTTCTGACTACAGTTCCAAACTCTCCTTTTGGTTCTTGCATGACTAAAAAGAAGGGTGATAGAAGTTTTCCTTCAGCAGATACAGTAGGTTGGATAGGATGAGAATGAGTTGTCGAACGCACTGATTGCACTATACTCTCTACTCTTTTATCTCCTCTAAGATTGAGGGTTCGACCACTGTGTATTTCGTAATTAAAACCACTTTGGTCGAAGTTATAAACACGTTTTGCATCATATTTTATGATGGCATTTTTTACTCTATTGCGAAATTCCTGTTTTTGTGCTGACCATTCTTCTGAATCATCAATAGATTTTTTAGTAATAATTTTTTTATTTTTCGAGAAACGATATTAAATCGCCGTTTAAATTCATTTAACCAGTGTCTAGAAGCTTTAAATTCATTGAAGTTTAACTCTAATGCTTTTTCTTTTCCATACGTCTTACATCAATGTCATGACAATGTCATGAATGGGTATTCTATTCGATCTGGCTACGTTAAATTTTTGTAAACAATATTCCTCAATTTTTTTCAATTTATCGATCCTACTTCCTCCTATTGCCACTTGACCTCTCCATCTATACAGCTGACGTGCTGTTTTTAATTTTTTGAATCGATTTTGGACTGTTTCAAATTTTAACTTGTTTTTACTACTTAACCAATACTCCACAGCTTGCTTTTTGTAGTCAAAATTAATACTCTCTGATTCGGTCCTACATTGATTTTCAGTTTCGGGTGTTATCATATCTTCTGCATCGATATCTTCATGTAAATCATCTGCAGGTATGTCATCGTAAGGTTCGTAGGTATCATCATAATATAGAAATTCTTCCGTTTCTTCGTAAATACTACGATCATTTATACTTGATATTATAATATTATACACTATATTAGCAACATTTCTTTCAGCGTCATTAACAGGTAATTTCTTTTCTTAATCTTGAAACATACTGTTTAAAATAAATAAAACATTCATCGCATTTACCAAATTCATATTTATGGAAAATATTTTCTTTCTTCTTTTAGATACGTTGAGTCGCAGTGTAAATCTGTAAAAGTTTTAGGTATTATAGCCTTTTTATAGCCATAACAGTATAGGAATGTACAATAGTATGAATGTACAGTAAGTGTAAAAAGTATTCAGACATCCAAAACTTTTGAGGAAAACATTTTACTAAATTCCTTTGTAAGTGCATGGGAATTCGTTATTGTTTGTCAATGTTTTGTCTACAAGATACACTATTTTATTAGCATTAAATAGTTGCTAAACGTTATTATTACAAATAAAGTACTACTTCTATTCACTCGTATGAATATTTTTTTACACTTAACTTAACTGATTAAATCGTCAGTATGTCATATTTTATATATTAGAATAACAGTAATGTAACAGTAATTTTAAAAATTAAAATCAAAACATAATTTTTACTATCATAAAATAATTCAATGCATGTATTAAGAGTAAAGTTTCACTATCAAAATATTTACAATTGGTACAATAAAGATTCTATAATAGATTTTTACTGAATTTAACTTTCTTAACTTCGGCCATTTGTTCAAAATTTATTGTATATTATGACGAGTTTTATATTTAAAAATGCTGCATTTTATTTAACTTTTCAATATTATATCTATTATATCCTTCTATTAGAAATATTTTGAATAATTATGTAGAAGAAAGAAATTTCAATTATATGGTTACTTACGACTACTATTATTGTTGTTATCATTCAATTCAAATAGGATTTCGTACTCGTAAAATGTTTACTTGCCATTAAAAAATATGATGCAAGTACCTCCAGACACTTATATTTTCAATTAATACCCATAAAATAATGTTGACATTGAATATTAATTTAACACGACCGTAGAAAAACGTTCAGTAACGTATATTTGTTTTCGACTGACCGATGTTTCACTTATTTATGAATAAAAGAGGAGGAATCGGGAGATAAGCCATATCAATGCAAGTGTACGTAATCTTGTATATTGCGCAATAACCATGATTTGCTATAATTATCATTATATTAAAAATTTTGTTCATATTAATTTATATTAATAAATCATAAATAAACTTTTCTTATTAAAACCTATCATAATTTCAACAAGCATGAAAATCTCTCCTAGCTGAAATTATAAAATATGAAAGAAAAGAAGAACATACTTATAAAATGGAATAAATTGTCGAAAAATGTAAGAAACCATACGATACTGGATTTCGGGCATATTTAACAAGTTTTTAAAGTTTCTTACATTTTCTTTCAATTCCTTACGTTTTCTAAATATTTCTTTGTGTAGCTTACTTTTATGAAATTATAAGGAAGTATTTGTTAGAAAAATCTGTAAGAATTAATTTGTCAGAAAAATCTGTAAGAATTTGTAAAAATTTAAACTTTTATACAGTAACTTATATTTTGTAACATATATTAATTATGTTTCTAATACATAATACTTTACATTTTATTACGTTTTAGTATTTTTTCTTTACATCTTTGAAAATATTTTATTTATAGCTTTATTTAAATAAAAGTACAATTATAAATTATTATAAAAGTATAATTATGAACTATTTGAAGAAAAGTGTACAAATATGTGATACGATGCAAAATGTGTATCAAAATTTGTATATAAACGTAAAAAGATGTAATTAAAAGTACAAATATATAATAAAATGTAAAAAGATGTACGAAAGTGTAAGAATGCCTATAAAATTTGAATTAAGAGTACAAATTAAAAAGTAATAAAATGTAGGCAAATGTAAGGAAAAGTAAGAAATTATTAAAAAATGATATAAACTGTGGTAAAATGTAAAAGCGTCTGAAATCCAGTAGAAAAGTACAATTAGTTACGTTTTCTTACACTTTTTTACAAACAACTACATTATCATACACTTGTTTATCGTACGATAAACAAGTGTATGATAAAAAAATAATAAATAATAGAATAACGTAACAAAACATTGTTACATTATTATACACTTATTTACATAATATAATTTCCGCTAGGGGGTCTACATACTATTTTTCGTGAAATTTAAAATATTTCTAAAAAATTTTTCGCCATATTGAATTCACTATTTTCAAATTTTTATTGTGGATCTAACTGTGGATTCCGATTAACGACTTCAAGAACCCATTTTAAGGAAAAAAATAATTGCCAAAAAAATATACCTAATTCATTTGTGTTAGGGGTGGTTTACCACCTCTTAAGGGGTTGTTTCGCGAAGAATGCCCAAACACACCAACTGTTATTTATTGTAGTTGGTAAAAATAATGTTTTGACCTATTTTTAATTATTTTATGAATTCTCACAACAAAAATTATTCTTAAAAAAACACAATTTCACCCTCTAAAAAATAAGGGACGCAACCCTTAATGTTCATACTACCACGGATTTCTTGACTTTTTAATAAGAAATTCTTTCCATTTTGTTTCGTTAAAAAAAGTTAAGTAGAAGCCGAGATATATCAAAAATACGTTTCTTGGGGGTAAACTTTAGGGGTGATTTTAACCCTTATAAAGCGCTTCTCAGCCGATAGAAAAAATGGTTTCGTGAATCTCGCATGGAGGTCTACTTTTTAATATGGGTTTGGAATTTTTTTGAATTTGACAGTTCGGGTACTTTCCTTGTGAGATCGTAAAATGAAATATTTTTATACATTTACTATTTACAATAATAAAATTAACACATATTATATAAATCGATAATTATTTTTCATTTCTTATTGAATTTTTTTCAAAAGATTATTTCAATGATCCACGGCAAAAGTACTTCTTTCATTTCAAAAATAGTACGAATTATAAACATTTTCATTCAAAAAGTTAATATTCTTCTTAATTACTTGAGTATTATTTTCATTATCTATTTATATAACATTAATAATACTTTAATTTTCAGTTTTATACAAAATAGTTCTGTATTACATTTCAAACAAATTCGCCACTCGTGCGTTGATTCTATTTGTTTAAAGTTCAATATGACCGATTTTGGGATGAGAATTCTATTGGTCCGTAAAGAAGGTTGCGCAAACCTTATTTCCTTACACCATGCTCTATACTCTATATAGATGTAGGTTTGACTGTCACGCAGAAGTGTGACCGGTCAGAGTCAATTGTCAGTCAAAATTTTTTTGTCAGGTCAAGGTCATGACAGTCAATTGACTGGTCAATTGACCAGCTCACATCCCTGTCAATGACAGAAAATATTACAAGCCAATAAAATCTAATCCAATCAATAAATTACAAAACTCCATTAAGAACCTATTAAAGAGATGGCCTAAAAAAGGTGCTTTTGAATGCGACGAATGTTTCTCTCCTATCTCGGTTTCTCACATCGAAAATACTAATCTCCCGAGAGCATATATGCTTTAACAAACATTCATCAAGAAAATTTTCCGGTTCGCATTATAGTTTCAGCCATTAACAGTCCTACTTACACTCTTGGTAAATGTTTAACTTCTTTTCTCACTAAATTTATTCCGAAACCTAAATCTTACCTAAAAAACAACATAAAACTGAAGATGTTTTAGACAATTTTTATTTACCTAATAATTTCAAATTAGTTTCATTTGACGTCGTTTCACTTTTCACAAATCTCCCTAAAAAAGCCATCCTAGCTGCTCTTAGTAAAAAATGGCATTATTTAACGATAAATTCTACCAACAAATCCTCGGCGCTCCTATGGGTTTCTGTAGTAGTCCTTGATTCGCCGATCTTGTTTTAGAATTGCTCGAAAACGCATGCTTAAAATCAAGTGATAACGACGTTGTTTTTTACAAAAGATACGTCGATGATTGTTTTTTGATTATTAGATCTAATAAAATTCTTGAGATCCTTAACCTTTTTAATTCATTTGATAATTTGAAATTTATGCATGAAATTCAAAAAAATAATAGAATTAGTTTCCTTGATATTAATATTATTAGAAGCTTAGATAATAATAAAATTATTACGAATTGGTATCGGAAACCTACAGCCTCGGGCCGTTATATAAACTTCCTTTCCCACTACCAGTTCTCACAGAAAGTTGCTATTATTTACAGTTTAGTCGACAAAGCAATTAAATTATCCGGAAAACCTTTCCATGAAGAAAACCTCCGGATCATCAAAAAACTGCTCACAGCTAATAACTTCCCGGTTAATGTAATTAATAAACATATTAAGAAAAGACTCGCTCACATCTCTTCTACTAAAAAACTTATTCTTAAAAAACGTTCCAATAATCATAAATTCATTGTCTTACCGTACATTAAAAAATTGAACTACAATATCAGTAAAGCCCTTAAAAATAGCAAATTTCAAAAACC
Organism: Torymus aiolomorphi; assembly: GCA_036365515.1. Taxonomy (NCBI): domain Eukaryota; kingdom Metazoa; phylum Arthropoda; class Insecta; order Hymenoptera; family Torymidae; genus Torymus; species Torymus aiolomorphi. The sequence continues at coordinate 99,465,955 of CM070875.1, read as the reverse complement.
AATGACTATCAATAGCAATATAAATTCAATAGTCTCATAAAACTAGGTAAGGATAAATTGTGCAAAAAAACATTCCAAATATAGTTTACGAAATTAATTGCAAAGATTGCAAGGCCTCTTACGTAGGCACTTCGAAAAAAAATTCAAAAAAAGATTATACGAATACGATTATGCTATCAGAAAGAGACTTGACCATTCGGCCTTATCGGAGCACATCGCCTCCACCGGTCACAAGTTTGACTTCGAAAATGCAAAGATTATGGATGTGGATAACAATAGGTCTAAAGGCTTTTTTTCTGAAATGTTAGATTTAAATCAACAACCAGATGGTCTTAATAAAATTGAGGATACGCGTTTTTTAAAAGTTATATATGGGGCGTTTCACGTCAGCTCTCCAGGCGCGGCGCGCGAGCGCGAAATCATGCTGTTTTCAGCTTGTGTTTGAAGGGCTAAGATGTATCTAAAAAAAATAATCCCCAAGTGATTTCGATGTATTTTTTCCTCAGCTTTCCGATGGTGCTATTAGTTTCTCAAAATTTTTCAATTCTAACCTCAAAAAAACATAAAACGTGTTATATCTCAAAAACTATATTTTTAATATTTTTTTTGACCTGCTAGATCGAAAGAGAAGGAAATTTTGCATGGATATAGCCTTTTTCTACATAGGGGTTTTTTTTATTTTTTCGAGACATTATTCAAGAAATATAAGGCGCTCGGCCAGCCGCCGCGCGCGGCGTACGTCACTGCAGCACCGGCGCGCGGCGGCATTTATTCATTCATTCATTAATTATTTAACCACCGCTAGAGGGCTAGTAATTGCATTTAGATACCCGTAAGTAATTATGCAGCACGTAGGGCTTATATACGAGTGATGTGTAGCGTTGAAGTATTGGTTTTTTAGAAAACCGTTCTATATCTATACTATATTGTGCTATACTGCGATTTATCTGTCTTTCATGACAAACTTACTGCTATCCCCATTCAATTGATTTATCTTTTTTTTTTAAACAAACATGAGTTTTTCATTAAAATGTGTGAATCCTTTAGGAAGGAATGAACACTCATGAGTTAACAAATTTCCCAAAATCATTAGCACAATCATTTCCATCAATACCAGATGGAGCGAAAGTTTGTCTTACGTGCAAATTTTTGATTTATAATAAACACAAATCGAGTGAATCTTCTCCGATACCAAAAAGAATTAAATCGGATTGTGATGATGATGACCACAAAGCTGCCATGACAATATTTGAAAATTTAAGAAGTAAACTTTCTGAGACAAAGTCAAAAGATGAAAGAATATTATTACTTTCCCTTGCCCCTAGATTTTGGTCTCGTAAAAATTTAATAGAAACATTAGGTTGTACGGAATGGGAAGCAAGAACAATACTAACTGAAGCTACTGATGGAAATATTTTGACGGTACCGTTGAAAAATAAAGGAAAAGAGCATTCTAATGAAACCAAAAATACGGTAAAAAACTTTTATGATCGTGACGATATCAGTAAATCATTGCCTGGAATGAAAGATTTTATTTCAATAAAACAAATTACTGGTGAACGCTTACACGTTCAAAAAAGATTACTTCTAGGTAATTTGAATGAAATTTATATTTTATTTAAAAATGAATATCCGGATGTTAGATAGGCTATACAAAGTTCACACAATTAAAACCAAAACATTGTGTGTTGGCTGGAACAAGTGGCACACATAATGTATGCGTATGCGTACATCATGAAAATGTCAAACTTATGCTAGATGCAATTAATTTGAAACATTTGACAAAGGATAGTGATTCACCTTTAGAAAATTATAAAGATTGTATAAATAAAATTGTTTGTAGTCAATCATCGGATAAATGTTTCTTGGGTGACTGGATTGCGTAGCTAATTTTTCAAATCTTCAAGAAATTATGATGAAAAGTTTTAAAAATCATGGCATTCAAGAAATTAAATATGAATCATAGAAGCAAACGGATCGCTGCTCAATAATATTTGAAACGATAATAGTTTCTAGCTTTCTTGAAATATTGAAAGACAAATTGATTAAATTAAAAACGCACGATTTTTTTTTTTGCTAAACAACAAGCACTGTTTATCAGAAATTTGAAAGAAAATCTTGAAGATGGAGAGATAGTAATTAGTTTTAATTTTGCTGAAAATTACGCTTTTGTTGTTCAAAATTCAGCTCAATCGTTTCATTGGAATAATAATCAAGCCACTATATTTACAATTATAGTGTATTATAGAGAAAACGATGATCTCAAACACGAAGTGTAGCTATTATTTCTGACAATTTAAATCATGATACCGATTCCGTATATGAATATCAAAAAATTATTCTAAACTATTTGAAAGGTCATCACCAACTAAAAAAAATTTATTATATAATCGATGGTGCAGCACAGCATTTTAAAAATAAAAATAATTTTCAGAATCTTCTTCATCATGAAGAGATTTTAAAATAAAAGCTGAATGGCATTTTTTTGCCACTGCACATGGCAAAAGTGGTTGCGATAGCAATGGGTTTGAAGTTTGCAACGTTGCGATCCAACGAAAATTCGATTTTCGAAAAACACCTTTTTTCCACATGAATAGCATAATATACTGCAAATAATGGAAGAATACATGAAAATTGATCAAAATAAATCAATTCCAAACTACCCCCCACCCCTAACACGGAATTCGTAAGACAACCTAAGAGAACGAAAATTCCATTTTTCTAAAATCAAATTTCTCAGGGAGAATGACACCAGATATTGTAAATAACACAAGAATTCATCAAAAATAATTGATATAAACCGATATCAAATTATCCCCACCCCCAAAACCACTCCAAACGGGTGATTATACAGGGTAGATGTAAAAATGCAATAAAAAAAAATTCTCCCTCGGTGGCTTTGAGATTTTCCAAACTTTTTATTGTAGAAATTACTTTCTAGGAACACAAGCTACATGTAAAAAAATTAAGAAGAAAATAAACTCCCCGGAACATTTCCAAACGGGCCCAAAAAGGTGACAAACAGCGTGTTTGTAAGAAAAAAAAATTCTCCCTCAGCGGCTTTGGGCATTTCCAAACTTTTTATCGTGGAAATTACTATCTAGCAACACAAGCTACATGTAAAAAAATTAAGAAGAAAATAAACTCCCCGGAACATTTCCAAACGGGCCCAAAAAGTTGATAATACAGCGTATTTGCAGGAAAAAAATTCTCACTCGGCGGCTTTGGGCATTTCCAAACTTTTTATCGCGAACATTACTTTCTAGCAGCACAAGCTACATGTAAAAAAATTAAGAAGAAAATAAACTCCCGGAACATTTCCAAACAGGCCTAAAAAGGTGACAAACAGCGTGTTTGTAAGAAAAAAAAAATTCTCCCTCAGCGGCTTTGGGCATTTCCAAACTTTTTATCGTGGAAATTACTTTCTAGCAACACAAGCTACATGTAAAAAAATTAACAAGAAAATAAACTCCGCGGAACATTTCCAAACGGGCCCAAAAAGTTGATAATACAGCGTATTTGCAGGAAAAAAAATTCTCACTCGGCGGCTTTGGGCATTTCCAAACTTTTTATCGCGAACATTACTTTCTAGCAGCACAAGTTACATGTAAAAAAATTAAGAAGAAAATAAATTACCCGGAACATTTCCAAACGGGCCCAAAAAGGTGACAAACAGCGTGTTTGTAAGAAAAAAAAAATTCTCCCTCAGCGGCTTTGGGCATTTCCAAACTTTTTATCGTGGAAATTTCTTTCTAGCAACACAAGCTACATGTAAACAACTTAAGAAGAAAATACACTCTCCGGAAGATTTCCAAACGGGCCCAAAAAGTTGATAATACAGCGTATTTGCAGGAAAAAAAATTCTCACTCGGCGGCTTTGGGCATTTCCAAACTTTTTATCGCGAACATTACTTTCTAGCAGCACAAGCTACATATAAAAAAATTAAGAAGAAAATAAACTCCCCGGAACATTTCCAAACGGGCCCAAAAAGGTGACAAACAGCGTGTTTGTAAGAAAAAAAATTCTCCCTCAGCGGCTTTGGGCATTTCCAAACTTTTTATCGTGGAAATTACTTTCTAGCAACACAAGCTACATGTAAAAAAATTAAGAAGAAAATAAACTCCCCGGAACATTTCCAAACGGGCCCAAAAAGTTGATAATACAGCGTATTTGCAGGAAAAAAAATTCTCACTCGGCGGCTTTGGGCATTTCCAAACTTTTTATCGCGAACATTACTTTCTAGCAACACAAGCTACATGTAAAAAAATTAAGAAGAAAATAAACTACCCGGAACATTTCCAAACGGGCCCAAAAAGTTGATAATACAGCGTATTTGCAGGAAAAAAATTCTCACTCGGCGGCTTTGGGCATTTCCAAACTTTTTATCGCGAACATTACTTTCTAGCAGCACAAGCTACATGTAAAAAAATTAAGAAGAAAATAAACTCGCCGGAACATTTCCAAACGGGCCCAAAAAGGTGACAAACAGCGTGTTTGTAAGAAAAAAACATTCTCCCTCAGCGGCTTTGGGCAATTCCAAACTTTTTATCGTGGAAATTACTTTCTAGCAACACAAGCTCCATGTAAAAAAATTAAGAAGAAAATACTCTCCCCGGAACATTTCCAAACGGGCCTAAAAAGTTGATAATACAGCGTATTTGCAGGAAAAAAAATTCTCACTCGGCGGCTTTGGGCATTTCCAAACTTTTTATCGCGAACATTACTTTCTAGCAGCACAAGCTACATGTAAAAAATTAAGAAGAAAATAAACTCCCGGAACATTTCCAAACGGGCCCAAAAAGGTGACAAACAGCGTGTTTGTAAGAAAAAAAAAATTCTCCCTCAGCGGCTTTGGGCATTTCCAAACTTTTTATCGTGGAAATTACTTTCTAGCAACACAAGCTACATGTAAAAAAATTAAGAAGAAAATAAACTCTCCGGGACATCTTCAAACGGGTCCAAAAAGTTGATAATACAGCGTATTTGCAGGAAAAAAAATTCTCACTCGGCGGCTTTGGGCCTTTCCAAACTTTTTATCGCGAACATTACTTTCTAGCAGCACAAGCTACATGTAAAAAAATTAAGAAGAAAATAAACTCCCCGGAACATTTCCAATCGGGCCCAAAAAGGTGACAAACAGCGTGTTTGTAAGAAAAAAAAATTCTCCCTCAGCGGCTTTGGGCATTTCCAAACTTTTTATCGTGGAAATTACTTTCTAGCAACACAAGCTACATGTAAAAAAATTAAGAAGAAAATAAACTACCCGGAACATTTCCAAACGGGCCCAAAGAGGTGACAAACAGCGTGTTTGTAAGAAAAAAAATTCTCCCTCAGCGGCTTTAGGCATTTCCAAACTTTTTATCGTGGAAATTACTTTCTAGCAACACAAGCTACATGTAAAAAAATTAAGAAGAAAATAATCTCTCCGGAACATTTCCAAACGGGCCCAAAAAGTTGATAATACAGCGTATTTGCAGGAAAAAAAATTCTCACTCGGCGGCTTTGGGCATTTCCAAACTTTTTATCGCTGGAATTATTTTATGAGCACACAAACTACTCGTGAAAAAATTACGAACCAAATCGACTCCCCGGAAACCCCCCAAACAGCTGATTATATATTCAGGTATATAGGGGACGTGACCGAAGAAAAATTCTCTCTCAGCGACGTTTGGCATTTCCAAACTTTTTATCGCTGAAATTATTTTATGAGCACACAAACTACTCGTAAAAAAATTATGAACCAAATCGACTGCCCGGAAAACCCCCAAACAGCTGATTATATAATCAGATATATAGGGTCGTGACGCAAAAAAATTCTCACTGCTCGGTGTCTGGCATTTCCAAACTTTTTAAAGCTGGAATTACTTTTTGAGCATAAAAACTCCCTGTAAAAAATTACGAACCAAATCGACTCCCCGGAAAACCCCAAACAGCTGATTATATAATCAGATATATAGGGGTCGTGACGGAAAAAAATTCTCACTGCTCGGTGTCTGGCATTTCCAAACTTTTTAATGCTGGAATTACTGTTTGAGCATAAGAACTCGCTATAAAAAATTACGAACCAAATTGACTCCCCGGAAAACCCCCAAACAGCTTATTATATAGGGGTCGTGACTGAAAAAAATTCTCTCTCAGCGGCGCTTGGCATTTCCAAACTTTTTATTGCTGGAATTATTTTATGAGCACACAAACTACTCGTAAAAAATTACGAACCAAATCGACTCCCGGAAAACCCCCAAACAGACAATTATATAATCTGATATATAGGAGTCGTGACGGAAAAAAATTTCTCTCAGCGGCGCTTGGCATTTCCAAACTTTTTATCGCTGAAATTATTTTATGAGCACACAAACTACTCGTAAAAAAATTACGAACCAAATCGACTCCCGGAAAACCCCCAAACAGCTGATTATATAATCAGATATATATAGGGTCGTGACGGAAAAAAATTCTCACTGCTCGGTGTCTGGCATTTCCAAACTTTTTAATGCTGGAATTACTTTTTGGGCATAAGAACTCCCTATAAAAAATTACGAACCAAATCGACTCCCCGGAAAACCCCCAAACAGCCGATTATATAGGGGTCGTGACGGAAAAAAATTCTCTCTCAGCGGCGCTTGTCATTTCCAAACTTGTTATAGCTGAAATTATTTTATGAGCACACAAACTACTCGTAAAAAAATTACGAACCAAATCGACTCCCCGGAAAACCCCCAAACAGATGATTATATATAAAGATTTTTGCCATTTTCAGATTTAGCTAAAGTTAACTACTTAATATATTTAAAAAATGATAATAACTGTATCTCTTCGTTTGTCATTCTTGCAGTCACCAATAAAACCACTTCGACGAATTCCAACCAAAATTAGAAACTATAAATTAATATTTCGTTCATTATGATGGGTCTGAAGTTTGCATCGTTGGAATGCAACGAAATAATTTTTTACAATTGTTTAAGTTATTAAGCAATGAAAATTTTATCTAAACCTTTGTTATTTTATACTATAAAACACTAAATCTACACGCAAAATTAATATAATTTAGTATAAACTTGAAGTAAAATGAATTATTTTTTTTATTTCGTTGCACTCCAACATTGCAAACTTCAGACTCATTCATTATGAACGTTCGGAATTTCAAATACGTAAATAACTTACATATCTCTTTACTTTGTCATCGATAAGATTCATTTGTTTTTTAATAAAACTTAAGATACATATAATGTAAATATTAATAAATTATGACTAAATTTATTAAAAAGTTAATAAATTTCGTCATAAATACTCATAATTCATTATATTCTCCAAAGGAACATTTTTTTATTATCTTCTATTAATTACGAATATTGAGGGGAATATCGTAGGAATGTAACCGAATAGTTCGAAATTTTTTTAGTTCTTCTTTTTTGCATTAAAAAATAGCATGTAGGTGAAAAAAATTTCTTAAGCATATGAAATTGCAATGTTTGGACATATATAAAGCTCATATAACACTTTTCATTTCATTTTAAAGTTTTTAACAATAACTTTTGACTCATGTATTTTACGAGTTTTTTTTCGAGTAAAAAGTCGGAAAAAAGTTCGATTTTGAGTGCATAGACTTCATTGTTTGCATGAAGTTCATAAATGTTTTCGGAGCCTTTAAACCTTATTAGTTTACTAAATTAATGTAGTGGTTATAAAACGTGGGTGATTTTAATACATAATTCTATCATTTATATAATTTTGTTCATGTTTTATAAAAAAAAATAGGCAGAAATCTTCGAACTACTCGAACCACCCCTAGAATATCGGCATGTTCTTGTTTGTGCACATAAGGATTGTGCACATATTAATTGTGCACACTTTAGCATTGGTATATATCTATATATATAGATATGTACCAATGCTATCTGCGCACAATAAATATGTGCACAATCCTTATGTGCACAAACAAGAACATGCCGGAATATCCTGGGCGAAGAAATATAATTACTTTTCTGAGAGTAGGAATCGAGTTTTCATAGAAAGAACAATTGTTTTTGAATCAGACACAGATTTAGACTGAAAAGATAATTTCTATTTTAAAAGTATAACTTGGCTTTAAATAGAAAATTATTTTATTTAAATAATAATAATACATGTTTGTAAGAAACTATTGCATCTTGTAGAAAAAATGTTCATTATGTCAATTAAAAACATTAGTAAAACTTGGTTTTCTTCTCTCTCTAAAGCAGTTGACAGACAAATTATGCTTTAGCTACACATTGGCATTACTAATTTTTTAAATAGGAAACTTGTGGAGGTTCGCTGCAAACTTACGTTTATAAAATAATTTTCTTTACGAGTAACAAATACCTATATTTAGGGAGTATCTTTGCCCACGATATAGATATCGAAAGGCTTCCCTTGAAAATTTAATCAATACGCATTGACAAATGTCAGTAACTTTTTCCCCCTGAAATTTCTTAAAAAATTTAGAAAATTAAAAATCTTATATTTGGGCTAATTTTCACAGCACATCAACCTACCAGGGCTCAAATTAAAGGTTTTGGCAAACAAAGAAAGCTAAACAAATTGTGCAACGATCGTAAGTGTGTTCCTGTTCCCATTAAATAAATATATTGATTGGAAAGGGACATGAACAACATAAAAAATGACTGAATGTCGACCTTTTTTTTAATTTTGTGTACGTAGCTAGATTCTTTACCCTTATTTATAATTGTTTCTTTTTTTTTTAAAGGCAAACATTTTGAGCTTTAACTCATTTTTTAGCGCTCAAACATTGGAATTCCCAAAAAGTTAAGAGTTCCTGAGATTTACTCATATATTAATATGAATAATTATTTATGATACAAAGTAATATTAAACATGCACATCTCTTTTTAGATGGTAAACGATAAGTAACCGTAATAATTTTTACTTGATGTTTAATTTTGTGACTATTATTCAAAATCTCTTAAATACTGAAGATTAATATTTTAAAAATCTATAACTCTTTGAATATTGGTTTTTCGTATATGTTGAATGCAACATTTTAATTTTAAAATTGCCTAAATTTTCAAGAAAAAATTATTCTGATCTCAAAAGATTGTTTTTATTTGTTTAAATGGCGTTTTTGTTTAAACAAATGCATTTAAATCAAGGTTCCTGCCATTTTGATAAATTGTAAACTAGAAATTTAGATTTTACGAATCAAAATCTATAAAAAACGATGGTTACTTTATTCAATTGCAACAGCCGGTATAGAAAAGGAAACAGAAGCGAAAACTTTTGCGGCGCCTGGGCTAGCTAGAATCGCTAGAAACTGAAAAACGGCTCGCCAGCGGCAAAGACACTCAGTCCACGCGCACGCTGACATAACAACAATGCCGCCGACGCTGCAACCGCACTCGGTAGGTCCCGCCTCCCTTCTCCTTCAGTCAATTGCTGTTTGCAACTTCTGCGTGCTTTTCTCAAGCTTAATTTTATCTAATACAAAAAATTTCCTAGCGGCTATTTCAGTATATAGTTGGAGTAAAGCGCGCATTCAGGGATTTTCAAAATCATTATATTTGAAAGTTAAACCGATACTTGACAATTGGTGCGATGGCAAATCAATTTTAATGTTTACTAAATAAACAACTTATTGTTTAAAAAAAAAAAAATGATGAACATATAACTTTTTAATACATAATAATATATTACAGTTCGTTTACTCAAAAATATAAAATTAAGGTAATGTTACGAAATAATTAATACATTAATAAAACATTAATAATTAAATTAAAAACAAATATTTTATTTAAAATAAAAAATATAAATACATGTATAAAAATGAATAACTAAGTAAAATATAATATTATTATTGGTCCTCCACAAAAAGTTTTAATTTTATTACCACCTATAGATGATTTTGTACCGAACTGCCAATGTAAAGCATGCATCAAAAACTCATGTTGTTGTGTTCGAGTAGCAATTCCATGCTGTTCCTTCTGTTTTTGTCAGAAAAATGAAACTTGTAAAAATAAATTTGAATAATATTATATACTTAGTTATGAATTTTTATTCATGTATTTATATTTAAATTAAATATTGATTTTTTGTTGGTTTAAACAATAAGTTGTTTATTTATTAAACATTCAAATTGATTTGCCATCGCACCAATTGTCAAGTATTGGTTTAACTTTCAAATATAATGATTTTGAAAATCCCTGAATGCGCGCATTACTCCAACTGTATACTGAAATAGCGCTAGGAAATATCGAAAAATTAGCTTTTGTTAAATAACGAAATAAATAGTTAATAACAGAAAACTTAAAATAATGCAAATGAATATGGTGGTTTTTATCTCAAAGAATAAGAGGAAACTTTCATTTTAAAAAAAGTTCATTTTTTTCAAAGTTATTATTAATCAAAGTTGCAAAAAAAACGTAAAAATCAAATTTCAAAAATTCATAACTTTTCAAATTTTGAGTTTATAGAGATTTTGCAAATAGACGTGTTCTTTAAAATGAGCTAAAGTTTTAGGAAAAAAAATCGTCCGGGGAAAAAAAAAAATTTATTATTATTTGTTTAAACAATTGCATTTTAAACAATTTCTACCACTTTTTTCGAATTTTAACCTCGATATTCGGATTCTACGGGTCAAAATCTATAAGAAACAACTGTTTTTATCCGGGGACATATTGCATACGGGACGGTACCCAGCTCCTAGACTATATATACTGTAGGCGCTTGGCTCTCCGGCGTGCGCCGCGCCGTCGCCGCACCTCGAGCACAGGCTCTACTGTTGCCCGTTGTCTGCGCTCTCTACGCCTCTGGTGCAGCTAGCTATCTCTCTCTCCGCGGCTCTCGCGCTGCTGGGCTCGGCCGCTATAGATTCTAACTATACCTATAGCTTGCGGCTCGCTCGACCGGCCGAGTGTTTATGTTTCGCCGCGCTCCGACTTTCGTCGGCTTTGTTATTGTTGCGAGCTCGTATACGTTCCGATTATAAGCGCTTTTGAAAACTATATATATAACTCTCTCATAATACATATATTTACTCTCTAAGGCCTAATATATTATTGATTAAATGTTAATCAACAATCAAATACCTCAACAGTAAGAGTAAAATTTCCAATTATCTTACGGTGCGATAAAATTTAAAAAACATTTTTATTCAGAGAATAATTAGAATATCGCTTAACTCTATAACCGAAAGTACGATTTACAACACGAAAAAACAATTCGGCGATGCGCAAAAAGCCGTTAATTGGTTTATTTAGACGCAAAGAAACTAAAACGACAATCTCAAGTCAAAATCCATACGGGCTAGGATGATGAGCCTAAACGATTTTACAGTTTGCAGTTGTTTGATGTAATCAGAACACCATATTCCTCTGAAATATAATTAATTGAAGGGCCGGATGCAATAAGGGGTTAGCGCTCGAAAACCCGTAAAAGTATTGTCCAAGTGACTAAAATTTCAATGTAGCCAAATTAATTTTTAAAAAATATCACCTTGTAGGGAATGAAAAGAAGTATTTTTACCTAGAAGGAATTTTTTTATTCGACTTTCTTTTAATATAAAAATTAAAAACTGAAAATTTTGTTCATCTATTTTTAATAGCTTTCAAAAACATTAATCGTCCAAACTTGGTCAAATATGATCGAAATATTTTGAAATTTGACAGGGACGTGCAGAATACTCCAGCGTTGCCTATGGGATTGATAAAAGGATGTAAATCGATAATTGTTAATAATTATTTAATTGCAAATATATTGCGATCGGTAATTACGTTTTCTTAACTTTAACGGAAAAAAGTATCGAGGGAAGTTGAAGCTAGGAAAAACTTCCAGCGAGACATTTGTTCCTTAATAGTCTAATAAGTTTCTGTCAAAGTTTCAAATTGATTTAATAATAAATGACTTAAATAGAGCGTTATTAATAAAGACGCGCGCTAGCAACATCGGCGGCACGGCGTGAGCTAAGCCTGTGTTTACATGTTTTTGCACTGATGTATCACGTTTATAAAAATTAACGAATTATTATGTAACGATATTATGTTTTATATAACGTAAAAACACAGTTTATAAGTCAACGCACTGTACATATAATTACATTTTGTTAGTATGTTAATAAATAAATTTGTACTTTAAAATTTAATATGTTCATTAATACTATCATAAGGATATACACACACACACACATACACACACACACACACACACACACACACACACACACACACTCACACATACACACACACACACAATAACGTAATAATTCTTTAATTTTTATAAACGTGATACGCCACTGCGAAAACGTGTGCGACGCAGTCTGAGCTCACGCCGCGCCGCGCCGCCGATGTTGCTAGCGCGCGTCTTTATTAATAACGCTCTATTTAAGTCATTTATTATTAAATCAATTTGAAACTTTGACAGAAACTTATTAGACTATTAAGGAATAAATGTCTCGCTGGAAGTTTTTCCTAGCTTCAACTTCCTCGATACTTTTTTCCGTTAAAGTTAAAAAACGTAATTACCGATCGCAATATATTTGCAGCAATTAAATAATTATTAACAATTATCGATTTACATCCTTTTATCAATCCCATAGGCAACGCTGGAGTATTCTGCACGTCCCTGTCAAATTTTAAAATATTTCGATCATATTTGACCAAGTTTGGACGATTAATGTTTTTGAAAGCTATTAAAAATAGATGAACAAAATTTTCAGTTTTTAATTTTTATATTAAAAAGAAAGTCGAATAAAAAAATTCCTTCTAGGTAAAAATACTTTTTTTCATTCCCTACAAGGTGATATTTTTTAAAAATTAATTTGGCTACATTGAAATTTTAGTCACTTGGACAATACTTTTACAGGTTTTCGAGCGCTAACCCCCTTATTGCATCCGGCCCTTCAATTATAGTCTATAATATAAAAAAATGTTATTATATTATACACATTTATTACTCTAGTGGAGTTGAAATTTTAATAATTTGAAAAATCATATTTTAGAATAGATAAATTACATAAAATAATTTTTTTAAATGAATATATTTTAATATAAAATTGCATTCTATGTGCATATTTGATTTTGCATAAATACATTATTGAAAAGTATATATAAAATTATATTTGAAAACATTTACGGGGAAAAATCGTAATTATTAAATTGCAAATTAAAAATACAAAGGTTTATGTCAAAAGTCAAATTCACAAATTTTTTACATGGTTATTGGCGCGTGAATATATCGACGGCTGCGCGGAACAAGGTTGTATTTCAGCGCGCGGACGAAGAACGTTGTATCTCACCACGCGGACGAAGAACGTCGTATCTCACCGCCCGGACGAAGAACGTCGTATCTCTCCGCGCGGATAAAATATCTCGGCGCGCGGACAAAAAACATCGTATCTCGCCGTATACTAGCCGTGTACGTCGCAAGAACGCCGAGATACGACGTTCATCGTCCGCGCGGTGAGATATGATATTCTTCATCCGCAGGGTGAGATACGATGTTCTTCGTCCGCGCGGTGAGATACGACGCTCTTCGTCCGCGCGCTGAGATACGACGTTCTTCATCCACGCGGTGAGATACGACCTTGTTCCGCTCAGTCGTGGATATATTGAATAAATAAATTCATTGAATTAGGATTCGTTATGAAAAAAATCTTTAAAACAAAAGTGATCATCGGGTGGGGAGAAGATTCTATCTCGGCGAATCGCGTGAAAAGGTCCTATTCTAGACGAGCGCGTAAGAAGGTGGGACTCTACTGAGATAGGACCTTTTCACGCGCTCCGTTGAGATAGAACCTTCTTCTTCCCACCCGAGGAAATATCCTCAAATTATAAAAAATTATATAAAAAATTATAAAAAAATATAAATTTCTTCTTTTTTCTACATATATTTCCTACCTATTTACCGCTCTTTATGTGTGCCACGAAAAAATTATGATTTCTTCGACGAGGGGCGCATCGATATCACGTTCTTTAGAAATGGGTCTGAAGTTCGCAACGTTGGAGTGCAACGAAATAAAAAAAAAAATTTTTCTTCATGGTTATACTAATTAATATTAATTTTGTGTGTAGATTTAGTGTTTTATAAAATAAAATAACTTTCTAACAAAGGTTTAGATGAAATTTCCATTGTTTAATAACTTAAATTAATTGTAAGAAATTATTTCGTTGCATTCCAACGGTGCAAACTTCAGACCCATCTTTAGAACGTATTTTTAGAAAATTATAAAAACAAAAAAATTTTTTCATAACGGACAAATAGTATTTAATTTTAATTTTGATAAACATGCAGCATCGCGGAGATAATATTTTTGTTAATAGTAGGCACACCGTATCCAAAATCAAATTTACCGAAAATTTAACAAGAGTTGATAGCTTAAATAAATTGGTACAGCGTTTTTTACCATATTCTGGCAGTTTTTTTAGCAACGTTTAAAAGTATAAAATTGTCTTCAGTACGGAGGAAATATCTAAATTTAGGCCTCTTCTGATGTCCCATGAGCTTATCCTTGCATAATAGTAAGTTCTATGTAGTGGAACATGTTACTGGAAGTGGATTATATAAATATTTGCTTGATTTAGCTAAATATCTGAGAACCATAGATATGTCACAGTACTATAAAAGTTATTTCCCTCTTATGTCTCGATAAAAATAAAAAAATTTCTTTGAAGGCACATCTACAGGACAAAGTTTTTCTGAATGTTAAAAAAAGTATGTACAAGCTCAATTTAATAGTATCATTTTTCGTCGAAACTTATAAGTCAATTTTGCATTAATAAGAAGTTTCACTTTTTTTTTAAATGACGAAACTTGGAAAAGATATTTAATTTTGAAGGCACATCTACTAGACAAACTTTCTTGTTCTTTAAGCCTTTCTGAATGCGAAAAAAATTATATACTTTTAAATCTAAAAATTAAAGATAATTTCGTCTTTTTTCTAAATGACGACACTTATAAATACTGGCATCTACCTTTTTGATCTTGCAAGAATAATTATCTACACTGAAATTATTACTTTAAAAGTTACAGTTTTCTAAGGAATAATCGTTATTACAATTATAACTTCCCATAATAATTTGTTGCAGGCGATAATTCAATAAATATCTGAAAATATAAAATATCAATATTTTTTAATCATCATATCAGCTTTACGTAATGCATATTGTAATTGAAGTAAATAAGTGAATAAGGAACATCAGTCATCCCATTTAATTTTTTATTTAAAAATTATAAGAAATACGTTAAGCTGATGTGATGATTGAAAAAAATTGATATTTAATATTTTCAGATATTATTTGAATTATCGCTAGTAGCAAATTATTATAGGAAGTTATAATTGTAATAACGTTTATCACTTAGAAAACTGTAACTTTTAAAGTAATAATTTCAGTGTAGATAATTATTCTTGCAAAGATCAAATAGGTAGATGTCAGTATTTATAAGGTGTCGTCGATTAGAAAAAGACAAAATTATTCTTAATTTTAGATTTCAAAGTAAATAATTTTGTTGACATTCAGAAAGGCTTAAGGAACAAGAAAACTTTGTCCTGCAGATGTGCCTTTAAAAAATTTTTTAATTTTTTCGAGAGGTAGGAGGGAAATAACTTTTATAGTACTGTGATACATCTATGGTTCTCACATATTTAGCTAACTATAAGTCAAGTAAATATTTATATAATCCACTTCCAGTAACATGTTCCACTACATAGAACTCACTATAATGCAAGGATACGCTCGTGGGGCATCAGAATTTAGATATTTCCTCCGCGTACTCAAGACAATTTTATACTTATAAACGTTAATAAAAAAAACAGCCAGAATATGGTAAAAAAACGCTGTACCAACTTTTTTAGGCTATCAACTCTTGTCAAATTTTCGGTAAATGTGATTGGATACGATGTGCCTACTATTAACAAAAATATTATCTCCGCGACGCTGCATTTTTATAAAAATTAAAATTAAATACTATTAGTCCGTTATAAAAAAAACTTTTTTGTTTGTAAGAAACTATTGCATCTTGAAGAAAAATTGATTATATCACATAAAAACAGTAAGCAAATTAGTAAAACGTGTTTTTCTTGTCTTTATATATAAATGGGTCTGAAGTTTGCATCGTTGCATCGCATATATAAAGCAGTTGACAGAAAAAAAATTATACTTTAGGTACACATTGGTATTAGTAATTTTTAAATAGGAAACTTGTGGAGGTTCGTTGCACACTCACGTTTATAAAATAATTTTCTTTACGAGTAACAAATACCAATACTTAGGGAATATCTTTGGAAATGATATAGGTATAGATAAGGATGCTAGCCTTTCCCCTGAAAATTTAATCAATACGTATTGACAAATGTCAGTAATTTTTTACTAGGGGTGCACGACTACTCGAAGATCCGAACTATTTGCTCTATAAACTCAACTCGACGAACTCAAGTCGAATCAAATGTTTTACTTGATATATTGAGTAGTTAGAAATAGTTCGAGTAGTTCGAACTTTGATCGAGTGATTTGAAATTATAGAACACTTCCAACTTCCAGTGCATAGTAGTGAATAAATTATAAAAGAATTATAAATAAAAAATTATAGATAATTATAAGTAATCTTAGGATAATTATAATTATTATCGCTAAGTAGTAGCTAAATCCAAAAACAAATTACATTCAGCTAATTAAGTATATAATATTATAAGTTACTAAGAGAGCCAGCTGGTTCTATCTAGATCGAACTACTTAATTCGAGTAGCTCGACTTCATTCGAGTAGTTCGAGTTGGTCCGAGTAGTTCAATCTGACTCGAGCAGTTCGAAGTATAATGTACTCGATTCAAGTTCGAAGAAAAAGCTCGATACAGTTCAAACACGCCAAGCCGAGTACTTGTACACCCCTACTTTTTACCCGTACTAGATTCTAAAGCAGAGCGTGCTACGCGCGCCTGAACACGAACCTATCTTACCTACTGAATTCGCAAATGAAATTTTTTGACAACGCTCTGAAGTTGGCTCTGTAAGCTTCAATTCGATAATAATCACTATCACCTTTTTACAATAGGAACTAGATTCTAAAACAGAGCGCGCTACGCTTGCCTGCACGCTAACCTATCTTGTTTGTATTGTTTGCAAATTTGTCACTGAATTTTACAAACAAATGCATATAACTTTGCAGGTTTTGAAAATTTTTCAATTTTGATATCGGCGACTTCCCCTGAAATTTAAAAAGGAAGAAAATGAGACCTTGCAAATTAAAATTGAATGAAAAACAAAAAAGATTTGTATTTGATATTGATTTTTTTTTTTTTAATGCACAAAACATACTTTTGCAAAATTGGAAATTCTTTAACAAAAATATTTTCCGTTATGTTCAGAACTCTGCTTCGTGTCATATTAGTTTTCAGATTCGAATGTGTAAATGAATTTTTGTAAAAAATGTTCATAGCTTTAGGTCTACTAGACCGCTGGAGCCACCTTAAAAAATTTTCATAGCACACCGACCTACCAGGGCTCAAATTAAAGTTTTTGGCAAACAAAAAAGTTAAACAAATTGTGCAACGATCGTAAGTGGGCCCCTGTTCATATTAATAAATATATCAATTGAAAGAGGACATGAAAAACATAAAAAATGACTGATTATTGACCGTTTTTTTATTTTGAGTCGATTTGGTTCATAATTTTTTACAGGGAGTTTTTATGCTCAAAAAGTAATTCCAGCTTTAAAAAGTTTGGAAATGCCAGACGCCGCGGAATCAGATTTTTTTTTTTGTCACGACCCCTATATAATCGGCAGTTTGGGGGTTTTCCAGAAAGTCGATTTGGTTCGTAATTTTTTTACAGGTACTTTGTGTGCTCATAAAATAATTTCAGCAATAAAAAGTTTGGAAATGCCAAACGCCGCCGAGTGAGAATTTTTTTCCTGCAAATACGCTGTATTATCAACTTTTTGGGCCCGTTTGGAAATGTTCCGGGGAGTTTATTTTCTTCTTAATTTTTCTACATGTAGCTTGTGTTCCTAGAAAGTAATTTCCACGATAAAAAGTTTGGAAATGCCCAAAGCCTCTGAGGCAGAATTTTTTTTTCTTACAAACCGGCTGTTTGTCACCTTTTTGGGCACGTTTGGAAATGTTCCGGGAGTTTATTTTCTTCTTAATTTTTTACATGTAGCTTGTGTTGCTAGAAAGTAATTTCCACGATAAAAAGTTTGGAAATGCCCAAAGCCGCTGAGGGAGAATTTTTTTTTCTTACAAACACGCTGTTTGTCACCTTTTTGGGCCCGTTTGGAAATGTTCCGGTGAATTTATTTTCTTCTTAATTTTTTTACATGTAACTTGTGCTGCTAGAAAGTAATGTTCGCGATAAAAAGTTTGGAAATGCCCAAAGCCGCCGAGTGAGAATTTTTTTTCCTGCAAATACGCTGTATTATCAAATTTTTGGGCCCGTTTGGAAATGTTCCGGGTAGTTTATTTTCTTCTTAATTTTTTTACATGTAGCTTGTGTTGCTAGAAAGTAATTTCCACAATAAAAAGTTTGGAAATGCCCAAAGCCGCTGAGGGAGAATTTTTTTTTCTTACAAACACGCTGTTTGTCACCTTTTTGGGCCCGTTTGGAAATGTTCCGGGGAGTTTATTTTCTTCTTAATTCTTTTACATGTAGCTTGTGCTGCTAGAAAGTAATGTTCGCGATAAAAAGTTTGGAAATGCCCAAAGCCGCCGAGTGAGAATTTTTTTTCCTGCAAATACGCTGTATTATCAACTTTTTGGGCCCGTTTGGAAATGTTCCGGGGAGTTTATTTTCTTCTTAATTTTTTTACATGTAGCTTGTGTTGCTAGAAAGTAATTTCCACGATAAAAAGTTTGGAAATGCTCAAAGCCGCCGAGTGAGAATTTTTTTTCCTGCAAATACGCTGTATTATCAACTTTTTGGGCCCGTTTGGAAATGTTCCGGGGAGTTTATTTTCTTCTTAATTTTTTTACATGTAGCTTGTGTTGCTAGAAAGTAATTTCCACGATAAAAAGTTTGGAAATGCCTAAAGCCGCTGAGGGAGAATTTTTTTTTCTTACAAACACGCTGTTTGTCACCTCTTTGCGCCCGTTTGGAAATGTTCCGGGGAGTTTATTTTCTTCTTAATTTTTTTACATGTAGCTTGTGCTGCTAGAAAGTAATGTTCGCGATAAAAAGTTTGGAAATGCCCAAAGCCGCTGAGGGAGAATTTTTTTTTCTTACAAACACGCTGTTTGTCACCTTTTTGGGCCCGTTTGGAAATGTTCCGGGGAGTTTATTTTCTTCTTAATTTTTTTACATGTAGCTTGTGCTGCTAGAAAGTAATGTTCGCGATAAAAAGTTTGGAAATGCCCAAAGCCGCCGAGTGAGAATTTTTTTTCCTGCAAATACGCTGTATTATCAACTTTTTGGGCCCGTTTGGAAATGTTCCGGGGAGTTTATTTTCTTCTTAATTTTTTACATGTAGCTTGTGTTGCTAGAAAGTAATTTCCACGATAAAAAGTTTGGAAATGCCCAAAGCCGCCGAGTGAGAATTTTTTTCCTGCAAATACGCTGTATTATCAACTCTTTGGGCCCGTTTGGAAATGTTCCAGGGAGTTTATTTTCTTCTTAATTTTTTTACATGTAGCTTGTGTTGCTAGAAAGTAATTTCCACGATAAAAAGTTTGGAAATGCCTAAAGCCGCTGAGGGAGAATTTTTTTTTCTTACAAACACGCTGTTTGTCACCTCTTTGGGCCCGTTTGGAAATGTTCCGAGGAGTTTATTTTCTTCTTAATTTTTTTACATGTAGCTTGTGCTGCTAGAAAGTAATGTTCGCGATAAAAAGTTTGGAAATGCCCAAAGCCGCCGAGTGAGAATTTTTTTCCTGCAAATACGCTGTATTATCAACTTTTTGGGCCCGTTTGGAAATGTTCCGGGGAGTTTATTTTCTTCTTAATTTTTTTACATGTAGCTTGTGTTGCTAGAAAGTAATTTCCACGATAAAAAGTTTGGAAATGCCCAAAGCCGCTGAGGGAGAATTTTTTTTTTTCTTACAAACACGCTGTTTGTCACCTTTTTGGGCCCGTTTGGAAATGTTCCGGGGAGTTTATTTTCTTCTTAATTTTTTTACATGTAGCTTGTGCTGCTAGAAAGTAATGTTCGCGATAAAAAGTTTGGAAATGCCCAAAGCCGCAAAGTGAGAATTTTTTTTCCTGCAAATACGCTGTATTATCAACTTTTTGGGCCCGTTTGGAAATGTTCCGGGGAGTTTATTTTCTTCTTAATTTTTTTACATGTAGCTTGTGCTGCTAGAAAGTAATGTTCGCGATAAAAAGTTTGGAAATGCCCAAAGCCGCCAAGTGAGAATTTTTTTTCCTGCAAATACGCTGTATTATCAACTTTTTGGGCCCGTTTGGAAATGTTCCGGGGAGTTCATTTTCTTTTTAATTTTTTTACATGTAGCTTGTGTTGCTAGAAAGTAATTTCCACGATAAAAAGTTTGGAAATGCCCAAAGCCGCTGATGGAGAATTTTTTTTTCTTACAAACACGCTGTTTGTCACCTTTTTGGGCCCGTTTGGAAATGTTCCGGGGAATTTATTTTCTTCTTAATTTTTTTACATGTAACTTGTGCTGCTAGAAAGTAATGTTCGCGATAAAAAGTTTGGAAATGCCCAAAGCCGCCGAGTGAGAATTTTTTTTCCTGCAAATACGCTGTATTATCAACTTTTTGGGCCCGTTTGGAAATGTTCGGGGGAGTTTATTTTCTTCTTAATTTTTCTACATGTAGCTTGTGTTCCTAGAAAGTAATTTCCACGATAAAAAGTTTGGAAATGCCCAAAGCCGCTGAGGGAGAATTTTTTTTTCTTACAAACACGCTGTATTATCAACTTTTTGGGCCCGTTTGGAACTGTTCCGGGGAGTTTATTTTCTTCTTAATTTTTTTACATGTAGCTTGTGTTCCTAGAAAGTAATTTCTACAATAAAAAGTTTGGAAAATCTCAAAGCCGCCGAGGGAGAATTTTTTTTTATTGCATTTTTACATCTACCCTGTATAATCACCCGTTTGGGGTGGTTTTGGGGGTGGGGATAATTTGATATCGGTTTATATCAATTATTTTTGATGAATTCTTGTGTTATTTACAATATCTGGTGTCATTCTCCATGAGAAATTTGATTTTAGAAAAATGGAATTTTCGTTCTCTTAGGTTGTCTTACGAATTCCGTGTTAGGGGTGGGGGGTAGTTTGGAATTGATTTATTTTGATCAATTTTCATGTATTCTTCCATTATTTGCAGTATATTATGCTATTCATGTGGAAAAAAGGTGTTTTTCGAAAATCGAATTTTCGTTGGATCGCAACGTTGCAAACTTTAAACCCATGGGGGTTTTCCGGGGAGTCAATTTGGTTCGTAATTTTTTTATAGCGAGTTCTTATGCTCAAACAGTAATTCCAGCATTAAAAAGTTTGGAAATGCCAGACACCGAGCAGTGAGAATTTTTTTCCGTCACGACCCTATATATCTGATTATATAATCAGCTGTTTGGGGTTTTCCGGGAGTCGATTTGGTTCGTAATTTTTTTACAGGGAGTTTTTATGCTCAAAAAGTAATTCCAGCTTTAAAAAGTTTGGAAATGCCAGATACCGAGCAGTGAGAATTTTTTTGCGTCACGACCCTATATATCTGATTATATAATCAGCTGTTTGGGGTTTTCCGGGGAGTCGATTTGGTTCGTAATTTTTTACGAGTAGTTTGTGTGCTCATAAAATAATTCCAGCAATAAAAAGTTTGGAAATGCTAAACGCCGCTGAGAGAGAATTTTTTTCGGTCACAACCCCTATACATCTGATTATATAATCTGCTGTTTAGGGGGTTTCCGGGTAGTCGATTTGGTTCGTAATTTTTTTACAGGGAGTTTTTATGCTCAAAAAGTAATTCCAGCTTTAAAAAGTTTGGAAATGCCAGACACCGTGCAGTGAGAATTTTTTTTCCGTCTCGACCCCTATATATCTGATTATATAATCAGCTGTTTGGGGGTTTTCCGGGGAGTCGATTTGGTTCGTAATTTTTTTACGAGTAGTTTGTGTGCTCATAAAATAATTCCAGCAATAAAAAGTTTGGAAATACCAAACGCCGCGGAGAGAGAATTTTTTTTCCGTTACTACCCCTATATAATCAGCTTTTCGGGGGTATTCCGGGGAGTCGATTTGGTTCCTAATTTTTTTTCGGGTATTTTGTATCCTCAGAAAATAATTCCAGCAATAAAAAGTTTGGAAATACCAAACGCCGCGGAGAGAGAATTTTTTTTCCGTTACTACCCCTATATAATCAGCTTTTTGGGGGTGTTCCGGGGAGTTGATTTGGTTCCTAATTTTTTTGCGGGTATTTTGTATCCTCGGAAAATAATTCCAGCAATAAAAAGTTTGGAAATGCCCAAAGCCGCCGAGTGAGAATTTTTTTTCCGTTACTACCCCTATATAATCAGCTTTTTGGGGGTGTTCCGGGGAGTCGATTTGGTTCCTAATTTTTTTTCGGGTATTTTGTATCCTCAGAAAATAATTCCAGCAATAAAAAGTTTGGAAATACCAAACGCCGCGGAGAGAGAATTTTTTTTCCGTTACTACCCCTATATAATCAGCTTTTTGGGGGTGTTCCGGGGAGTCGATTTGGTTCCTAATTTTTTTTCGGGTATTTTGTATCCTCAGAAAATAATTCCAGCAATAAAAAGTTTGGAAATACCAAACGCCGCGAAGAGAGAATTTTTTTCTCTTAGGTCATCTTACGAATTCCGTGTTAGGGGTGGGGGGTAGTTTGGAATTGATTTATTTTAATCAATTTTGATGTATTCTTCCATTATTTGTAGTACATTATATCATCCATGTGGAAAAAAGTGGTTTTTCGAAAATCGAATTTTCGTTGGATCGCAACGTTGCAAACTTCAAACCCATCTATTGCTAAACCCCCTTTTGCTCTTCCTTTTCTTTTCAACCTCCATGCTGGTATGTGCTTAACTACGAATCCTTTTAGTTTTTCCGTTATCCAGTCCTCCTCCTTCTCCTCTAACCACGTCTCCGTTAGTCCTATTACTTCGAAGCTTCTTATGTACCTCCATGCTTCCTCTGTTTTCTTCTTTGCTCCTGCTATGTTCCATATCAACATCCTTACCCTTTCTTTTCTACTTTTTATTGTGTTTGTGCGTTCTTCTCTTTTCTTTAAAAAAGGTTTCATTTTGTCCGTTTTTTCATCTAGCGTCCATTCTTCATCATCAATCCTCACCCGGGTTCCTAACACTGTGATCGTTGAGTCTTCTTTTTTCTGTGTTTTAGCCCATGCTCTTACTCTTCTTTCGTTGCCTCTTTCTTTCCATGTTTTATCATTGTCTATATAAATCTCTGTTCCCTTCAGTGTCTTCTTTAATTTCATTACTTTGTCTTTCTGTTCGATGTCCTTACATTCTATTCCTATTTTCCCTTTATTTCCAGGTACATTCCATATCCTGTTTACAATTACTTTTTCGTTTAGCCTCTCTCCTAGCCACTCCTCTATATTCTTTTTTCCATTCGCATTCCCTTTGTTTAGACCTGAGATTATCACGTTGTTCCTCCTTCTTATACGTTCGTCTCTCTCCCATTTGTCCTCTTGTAGTTTCTTCCAATCCTGTAGTTGTCTCTCTAATCCTTCTTCTTTCTTTTTTGTCTCTTCTCCTTTCTCGTTTAGCCTTTCTTCTACTGCCTTTTCTATTGCAGTTTTAACTACTTCCCCTTTTACGGTTCTTTCTTCTTTTAATTCCTTTTCTAGTTTCTCTGTTCTTTCTTCAAGGTACTTGTATCTTTCTTCTACCTCTTTGGTATTCTTCTCTGTCTTTGCCTTTAATTCTTCTATCTCTCTTCGGGTTTCGGTCTGTTCCTTCCTTATTTCTTTTTGTTCCTTCTGTATATTCTCACTTGTCTGCTTTATGTCATCCAGGTCTTTCGCTACTTTCTGCACTAGGTTCATGAGGGCATCCCAGTCTTTCCTTTTTATTCCATCGTCCGCTTCTTTCGTTTCTCCTTCTGTTCCCGGCATCTTATGTTGGAACATAAGATATTATAGATGTTATGTTTATTCCTTGTATCTTAGAAAACATGGACTTAATACTATCAACATCATTTGCATGATTTAATTCTTCCAAATTGTAAACGACATTGTGTTTTTGCCTATCCCTGTCCTATATCTCAACATACACATCTTCAGTGCTAGTTTGTGGCTATACTTTCTGTAATTCAATGTGCAGTTTTGTTGGCTTCTCAATATCAGCAACCATATTCAATACCTTACCACCATATACTGATAGTTGAATCTTCGCTGCACTAATATTGCACACAATATTGCTCATGGTGCTATTAGTTGATACAGAAAAATTGGTTAACTGGCTTCTTAATTTGTTGACACTTTTGGTAGTGGCCTCTGAGCATTTTGAGTGATTTTGTGCGTTTCTAACTGTGCTTTAACTTCATCTCGTATTTCATTTGCTACCTTGAATATTTCATCAGTAATAAATATTTTTAAGCTATCTTTCATAGCTATAACCGAGTTACTAATGTTGGTTGTAATGCAGTTTGTTATTTTATCTAGCAGTTGCTTTGTGAGCAATGGAAGCACAACCAACACAACAGATTCAATTATTCCATCATTTGTAACTGGTCCTTTCTTAGGACATATGATGTACACTCTTTCCATTGTTGGTTATGATGACATTACAATACTTTGCTATATTGAAAATATTTTTTCCATGATTATTAAGCAAAAATATAGTTTTAAATTTTAACGTTTGTAATTTTTCAAATTTTCCAATAAAAAATATTGCTTATTATTCAAGCGTCAATTCTTCAACTACAGAAAATTGAAGGTTAGGTTTTACCAATATATAGGTGTATGAGCTTTCATGAATTCTGAGTCGTTTAGCAAGAACCATAAAAATATGTATATTGGGTTAGTCCAAAAAACTACAGGTATTGTTTACTTCTTAGAAGATACATATATAAAACAAGACTTCCGTCATACTAGAATCAATATTGCACAATAAAAATATGACTTTTTCTCAGATTTTGATAGCTGACACACAAAGAGGAAACTTTATTTCCATCCCAATTTTAGCCAAAGCGATGAAAAAAACATAAAATTTTAAAAATTAATCATAAAATCGTGATAATGCCAAACTTTTATGTAAACTTTTTAATGAATTTATTTAAAATTTGCTTTAGACTTTAATAATAATTACTTTACCTTTGTGTATAAACTCTCACAACTTGACAAGATAATAATAATATATCTTAAATACAAAACATTGAAGCAAAAACTGTAGCAGTGTTGGTCAATGTGAGATATGTTATTAAATAACTTCATTAAACCATTATTAGTTCACAATTTCTGGATAGGTGATTTTGTACGTGAAATAAAGTAGGCTTTTGCTAAGTAACCACCAGATGATTTTAATTTTTAATATCATTTATTATGATTTGATTTTATAAAAAATTATATAAAATATGAATAATAATATTCATAATTATACATTGATAACAATTTCATAATCATGAATTACAATTATTTACCTTTGCTGGAAATTCTCTGGATACAAAGAGCCCAAACTTGTGAATCATTCAAAAATTTTCGAATGAATTCTTGATTATTTTTATCTTCTAAAGCTAAATTAAAAGCATGTGGAACTATTTCTTCATCAGGATGCAGTACACGGATAGCCTTGCGTAAATAATTAGCAAATAAAATATAATCAACTATAACGGTAGACTGAGATTCATTGTGAGGTTCAACAGTGCTATCCAAAGAATCTCCCATTATAACCAACCAATGATGGTGTATCGAGTGAAAATAAATACAAAAACGAGCATAAAATTTTTAATATTTTATTATATTGAATATTGAATACGAATACGGTAAAAAAATAATTAAATCTTAAAATATTTGAATTATTACATTAACTGTTTTAATTTTTGATGCATAAAATTCGATATTTAAGAACTCTTATTGACAATAATTGCTGAAATTTGCTTTGAATATTATTTATTATAATATATAATACACGATAATATGCACGATATATTTTAAATTAAATTAATGATATATTTCACACCAACTTGTTAGCTAAAATCCAGTTAGCAACACATGAAAGTTTTAACTTGTATAAATATAATAATGTTAGGGACTCGCCACAAATGGACCGTACCTTGCCGTGCCGTCGCCGCCCGGGCCGCCCTGTACCATAGCGTGCCGAGCGCTTTTCGAATCGGAGTGCGCCGTCTATCAAGAGTATTGCTTCCGTGCTCCAAGCCCTTTCGGACATATGAGTTTGCCATCTGCAATCTTTGTTTATGACGAAAAAAATCAAGCATAGCCTGGATTGCTCCGAAATATTCTGCAGGTAAAATCATTGTTAAATCATTATAAATTTTGCTAATCTCAACATTATGTTAGTTTTACGGTGTTATAACACTTTTTTTTTTGTTTAATACTGTTTAATAATTAATTTACAGAATGGACCAAAGTAAAATGGAAAAAATGTTAACGTGTTGTAAACTACATGTGACAGCAGTATCGTTATTGATAATAGCTAGAATATTAAAAAAAAAAAAAGAAAAAGTCAGGAGATGGTGGGTTTTTGTGTATCTACTAAAACATGAACAATAATATATTTTATTACAAATTATTATTATTAAATTAAATTAAATAATAATTATTAATAATTAATTTTTTAAATTATTATTTATTTTATTACAAACGAGGACACAACAGTTCCATGTGACATATAGTAGGTTAAGAGTTGCTATTTTATTTTAATCTATGCTATTCCATACTATTAAACAAAAAAAAAGTGTTATAATAACACCGTAAAACTAACATAATGTTGACATTAGCAAAATTTATAATGATTTAACAATGATTTTACCTGCAGAATATTTCGGAGCAATCCAGGCTATGCTTGATTTTTTTCGTCATAAACAAAGATTGCAGATGGCAAACTCATATGTCCGAAAGGGCTTGAACCACGGAAGCAATACTCTTGATAGACGGCGCACTCCGATTCCAAAAGCGCTCGGCACGCTATGGCACGGGGCGGCCCGGGCGGCGACGGCACGGTACGGCACGGTCCATTTGTGGCGAGTCCCTTACGACCCGAGTCGGGGTCTTTTAGCAGAAAGGCGCTTCTGCAATGGTCGCCCAGTTGACCATCTAGAAGGTGGAATCCGTTGTTCAATTTTCAATTAAATGCTGAGGCATAAGGAATCGCGGGAAATTTGAAATAAAAACTCGAACTCAAGAAATAATTTTAACTTTGAATCAATCGGGAACTTGTTAATTTTGACAACAGAATCTTGCAAACCATGACTCTATACAATTCAGCTAGATTCGGAAATAATTGCGATTGGCACTGCGACGTGGTCAGGGCGTGTGCACTAGTGCAACTAGGCAAACTACCAAGCGTCTCATGAGCTCGGTAGCGACTGACGATGCCGGCGGTGAACACCAATTTATATTCTGGGCCGTGGGTGGAGCTTCAGGTTTGGCGGTGGGAAGCAGTATGGTGTAGAGGCTGTAGGGCGTCAGGTTGCCTCAGAGGCTTTCCCTACTCTGAAGTAGAAAGAGTGGTGATGGAGTGGCCTTAGACCTGAAAATAGGGCCAAGAGTGGTGAGCAGTGGGTGACGGAATGAGCCCCCTCCAGTGTGGGACAGTGTACTTAGGCGATGAACGCCGAGCCCGAACACCCGCAAATATAGTACATTTCGATACTAGTGCGAGGATTTGATTTTCCCCTTGTGTTACTGTTTGCACCCGAGCGAAGCGAGGGTGAAAAGGTCACACGAGGAGAAAATCAACTTCTCACACAAGTGTCGAACCGTATTTTTTGACACGACGTGCGAGAAGTGAGATGTTTGCACGCATCGTTTAACGCAGCGTGCGAGAAATCGAACTTCTCGCACGGAGTTTCAAAAAAATAATTATTAATCCTCTCTTCCTCAGGCTCGCTTTAATCTCACTTACCTTCCAAAAGGAGATCCCTCTGTGACCCCGTCGGCTCGGGCAAGCTACGGTGTTGAAAAGGTTGGAGAAGGACATTATCTCGGCAAATAAATACTCAAACTCTAAATTCAGTTAAACTCACATTTTATTCAAACTAGAACCCTAACTACAGTTCACTAGGCTCGCTCCCATACGCACACACTCAATCCTCCAGAGGCTGCCCTCTTCCGCACATTCACACCCCCAACGCAAGGAGGCACCACGAGTAATTCGTCCCCGCACGCGCCGCGTCCGCAAACGTCGCCGCGCGTTCGCGACACACGCGAAGAAAGCTTCGCGAGCCCGATTCCACAAACCGGGCGCGCTCACGAGCCCTCTCTCTCTCTCTCTAATTTTGCCGGAAAAGCAAATAAAATTGATCTATCTATCTATCTAGCGCTCTCGGAGAATCGCCGCAGCGCGATTCCGCTAATTGTCGTCCGCGAACTCACTCTCCCACTCACTCTCTCTCCACCCGGTCGCGAGCGCAACAAGCGCACGAACCGGTCTGTCGCCTAAACCGAATTCCGTGAATTCACCACCCCGCGTACACGAGTAACTCTCTCTCTCTCTCTCTCTCTCTCTCTCTCTCTCTCTCTCTCTCTCTCTCTCTCTCTCTCTCTCTCTCTCTCTCTCTCTCTCTCTCTACTCTCTCTCTTTCCATGCAAACGCGATACATCTCGGCGCGATTAGGAGAATCGCCGCACGCCTGAACGCGCTTTCTCTTTCGCTCCACTCTCCCGCCGCGCCGAAACTCCCACGCAAGCCGAAACCGCCGTGATGCAATCCAAAGAATCGCCGCGCATCCGGATCTCTCTCTCTCTCTCTCTCTCTCTCTCCACTCTCTCTTACTCTCCACGCTATCCTCGATCTACGCTCGAACACGCCGGGTATCCCACACTCACGTTATCTTAGTCCCGGCGAAACGCGCCCTCCGTGATCGCCTCGCTCCCCTCTTCTATCGTGCCCGCGTCACGGCCAAACTCTCTCTCTCTCTCTCTCTCTCTCTCTCTCTCTCTCTCTCTCTCTCTCTCTCTCTCTACTCTCTCTCTCTCCATGCAAACGCGATACATCTCGGCGCGATTAGGAGAATCGCCGCACGCCTGGACGCGCTTTCTCTTTCGCTCCACTCTCCCGCCGCGCCGAAACTCCCACGCAAGCCGAAACCGCCGCGATGCAATCCAAAGAATCGCCGCGCATCCGGATCTCTCTCTCTCTCTCTCTCTCTCTCTCTCTCTCTCTCTCTCTCTCTCTGTCTCTCCACTCTCTCTTACTCTCCACGCCATCCTCGATCTACGCTCGAACACGCCGGGTATCCCACACTCACGTTATCTTAGTCCCGGCGAAACGCGCCCTCCGTGATCGCCTCGCTCCCCTCTTCTATCGTGCCCGCGTCACGGCCAAACTCTCTCTCTCTCTCTCTCTCTCTCTCTCTCTCTCTCTCTCTCTCTCTCTCTCTCTCTCTCTCTCTCTCTCTCTCTCTCTCTCTCTCTCTCTCTCTCTCTCTCTCTCTCTCTCTCTCTCTCTCTCTCTCTCTCTCTCTCTCTCTCCCCCCCTCTCTCCGGGGTCGGCTGCCTCTGGGGCCTGATTCTAAATTTGTCTCAACGTCGAGACACACCAAATCCGGAGCTGTAGACCAATATCAGGGAGCTCCTTTAAAAGGAAAAGCAGTTGTCTCGAAGCCGAGACACTTTTAGAATCAGGCCCCTGTCAACCACATGGGAGAGTGAGGCTCGCTGTTGCTCCAGCTACAGATTGGGAATGGAGTCGCTGATCCTCCTGTTCACGAGAGAACACCTCCTGCACGCGGAGAAAAGTCATGTGCGTGCGTGCGTGCGTGCGTGCGTGCGTGCGTGCGTGCGTGCGTGCGTGCGTGTACGTATGCGTGTGTGTATGTGTTCGAGCAGAATTAACTTAGTAACTTTTGGTCGTCAAGCTTCTTTGATTGTAGTCTTGTGAATAATTGTTGATGTTATATCTCGGCTACAATCAGTGTTCATCAAGTTGTAACGTAATTTAAAGCCATTAATAAATATTATTTAATTGTACTTTGGAGTATCATTTATTTCGCCGATCCTCTCCTTCTGCTCTTTGAATCTCCCGCTGCGTTTGGGTTCAGGTATCGCTGAGCAGCCAACAGAGGGAACGAGCCAATGGCCTGCAGCCACAAAGTAAGTAAGAGTCAAGATTGCTATGCCATTCTCTTTATCTCCCATCATGCGCTGACGCTGCCGCTTGCCGCTTAATCGTGTTCGCGAGTATTAGTTGTGTTAGAATCAGTCCGATTAGCTATTTTCTCGAGTTCCTACTCCCGCGGTTATTACGTGTAGGCGTAGACCAAAACTGGAATATTTATTGCGCTAACATTATCGTTTTCGCCACATTGTAACACGGACGTTACAATATATATACATACAAGGAACAGGTATAGGGAATAAGATTTTCTGATATATATAGCTATAGTAATCCAAATATCCGGGGGATGCGAGTTTCACGTAGAAGAGGAACGCACGCAGCAGACAGAAAAAGGAAAGTTGGTGATTAAATTAACACCAAAACCCAAGTAGCCGGGTGATGCAAGCACCACTTATGAGAGGAAGACACGCCGATGGGCGGGAGACAGTCAGTTGATTATTAAACTCCAAAACCTAAATAGCCGGGGGATCCGATTTACATGTAGAAAAGGAAAACACAAAGACGGGCGAGAGCGAGGAGGTAAGTTGATTATTAAATAAACTCCAAAACCCGAATAGCCTGGGGATGCGAGTTCCTCGTAGAAGAGGATGGCACGCTGACGGGCGGAAAAGAGCAAGTTGATTATTAAAGAAGCTACAAAACCGAAATAGTCGGGGGATGCAAGTTACACGCAGAAGGGGAAGAAACTGTCATATTCCGTTTTATCTATGTGCATATTCTGTTTTACCTACATAGTTGTGTTTATGTGTGAATAGGGGTGAGTGAACGCAGAGTGTTGGCAGCGCCGAGAACTGCGAGAAGTGCGCGTGTACGGTACAGGGCCGTACGACGACGACGGGAGAGAGAACTAGGCGAGCCGCGAGTGCGAGCCGTCGTCTACGAGGCTACGGGTCAAAAAGTCTATGCGAGAGACATAGAGCGTGTTCCTGAGGACAAGTTAGGCCGGAATCGGGTAACTCTGTGTCGAAGTTTAGTAACGAGGATTCAGATTAGTATGTGCCCATCGGGTCGAAGCTACGAGAGCGAAAGGCAAACGTGTCGGAATGTCTAGCGAAGTCAATTGTGTCGAACGGACTGAGATGGGCCGCGTGCTCTCTAAGTTATAAGTACTGGATGTTAAAGTTCTTCATGTATGAGACTGTTGAATAAAAAGGAAAAAGACGAGGTCATAGTTGCACGGGTAAAATAAATGTTTATTTAATAATCATGTACATGATACTTTAGAACCTGAACGCCGCTGTACAACCTCAAAAGTACTGAGGAATCTGCACCAGCGCAGAGGAATCTGAGTTCCGCGTGTCGTCTCGAGTGAGAGCCGAATTACAACTGACTCGAATGTACTATACATACGCGGCGCGCGTCGCTCGCGTGCCTTGCTCGCATGTGGACGCTATACTTTCTCATGCATACTATACTTATTCACGCCCACTTAGCTTTAGCCACACCATCACACATTCATTATGATTAAGCTAAAATTGACTCTTATTGCAACACGCCTCATTAAATTTAGCTTTTCATCAATCTCTAACATTACTTATGAATTTCACATAAGTTTAACTTATTTCTGAATTTCTCAAATTTAGTATGTCCTAGCCTTGGCGAAAAAAATCACGTGATTAATCGTATGATTTATCACTTGATTTCTCACTTGATTTCTTACGTGGTTCCTCACGTGACGATTTGGCGCGATTTCTCACGTAACTAATCATGTGAAAAATCACGTGACAATACAAACATAAAAAAAAATTATATATAACGCTTATTCTTTAATGAAACTTGTTTCCTCAATAGATAGCAAATACATTATCGTAGAAAAAATGATACGTTAAATTTCCGACCCAACCGAGAATCGAACTCACGAACATTGGATTCCTGCGCAGGCACCCTATCCATTACGCTATCACTCGCTTGAAAGATTGTGGTCATTTTCACCTACATACGCTTCGTTTTCTATATTTATTGCTATTTTAGTTAGCTTATTTATGTAAGATATCAATGACTTGTAAAAATTATTTATTTATACACTATTTTAATAAAATGCGTAACTTACATTGAAACATTAATTAATTAAATTCGAATAACTTAAGAATGTAGTGCCGGTAAAGTAGAAATCAGATAACTAGAAAATTAGTTTTTGCTTCCTCCTAGAGGAAGCTTTGTAATAGTAATTTTTGGAGTTATTGTAAAAATATATTATAATTGCGTGCATGCGTGCGTGCGTGGCTGGATGGGTGTGTGTGTGCGTGCGTGCGTGCGTGCGTGCGTGCGTGCGTGCATGTGTGTGTTTTTTTTCCGAGGCGACGGGGAACTGCTTTAGGCACCATAAGGAGACACGTGTCTCCCCGTGTGTGGGACTCTCCCGATGTTGACATGTCAGGATTTGCCCACTAAAACCCCGCCGCCTTATACTGCCACCGTGGAAACCACCGGGGGGCATTACTTCGCGGTGGCAGTTGTTGCCTCAGAGGCCCTCCTCAGCGCCAACCGGCGCCACTTCATCCGTCGGTGCTGTCCACACCTCTTTTCTCTTCTGCTCTCCCGATGGAGTTCAGCCTTTCAACGATGGACGTGGCGAGTGTAACCACCGCGTCCCTCCCCTCCTGTGAGGCAAGCATGCACCGTCCAATACTCTCTGGCGTCAGGCGACCTTCTCATGAGGCTCGGAACTGCTCCCTCTCATTTTCGAACCTAGGGCACACTAACAGTACGTGCTTCACGTCCTCTTCGATTCCAGGGCACAAAATACATGTGTGTGTATGTGTGTGTGTGTGCGTGTGTGTGTGTGTCTGTGAGTGCGTCTGTATATGTGTCTCTGTGTGTGTGGGTGTGTGTGTGGGTGTGTGTGAATGTGTGTGTGTGTTTGTGTGTGTGTGTGTGTGTGTGTGTGTGTGTGTGCGTGCGTGTGTGCGTGTGTGTGTCTGTGTGTGTGTCTGTGGATCTCAGCTTCTACTGGATCGATTTTGACCGAACAGCTCTCATTCTTTTTGCTTTTTCTGTGGGATGGCGGGTCAAAAATTCGTTTTTTGATTCGCCGATGCGTTTTTCTTTTATTTCGAATTTTCGATTTTCTCAAAATTGATTTTTGCTTTTTTTAATGATAAGATCGAGATATTTGAATCACATAGATAGCATTCGAAAGAGAATTAAAATACCTATATTTTCTAAAAAAAAATTTCTCTAGCTATCGCGGTTCTTTTGTTATTAACAAAAACGTGTTTTTTTTAAAAAAGCTTATAACTCCTAAACTAAACGGTCAATTTTCTTGAGAAAAATCATCGTAATGCAGAATATAAATAGCTGTAATCTGTAAAAATTTGAATTCATTTTGTCGACTAGTTTTTGAGAAAAAAATTGAAATGTGAAAAAATGAGTTTATTACGTCCAACGATTATGGGAGTAAAATTGACACAATCGCTTTGAAATTCCTTGTAGAGATAGATTTTTGATAGCTCTCGGTCGAGTTCTTTGGGCAAAATGATTAGTCCAGAAATTTCAGAAATATTTGAGGTTAAAATTTTTTTAACCTTCTTTTCAAATCGTAGTTTCTCGAGATGGGCTCCATGTATCAGCTCCAAATTTATATACAATTTTGTATGTGATATAGATAATATGAGTGCGAACTTTCATCAAGATCGTACGATTGCTTTTTGTGATATTTGATTTTGAAAATTTTCGTATTTTACAAAGTTATTTTCTTTGTGGCATAACTAGAGAAAACAAAAATTGGTTTAATCATGTTGAAATTTTGTGGAGATGTAGAGTCTATATATTATCGCATAAGTCCTTTAGGTAAAAGAATTGTCTCATGATTTTTAGAGATATTTAAGGTTAAAATTCTTTTACGGTTTTTTTCAAAATCGTAATATCTCAATGACGACTTCAAGTATCAGCTTGAAATTTATAGACTATTTTGTATGCAATATAGGTAATACCTGTGTAAAATTTCATCCAGATTATATGGTTATTTTTTGAGATGTTTGATATTTAAAATTTTAAACTTTTTGAAAATGACTTTTTTTTGTTGTCGCACAATATAACTACATTAAAATTGTTTTAATTTCTTTGAAATCTGGTGGAGATGTAGAATTTGTATATTATTTATTAGAAAAGTTCTTAGGGTAAAAAAATTCGTTTATGAATTTCAGAGATATTTGAGGTTAAAACTATTTTAGCCCTCTTTTAAAATCGTAATTATTCGGGAATGCATTTATGTATACTAGAAAATGGAAATGATATGCGCTATGCACTATGCGCCGATACGCGCCTGTTGTATACCTGCTTTTGTTTTGTAATAGCTATTTATTATTTTTAAGGTTAGAACCTTTTTCTTACATCGGAAATTCCAGAAAGAGCACATAAATACGGACAGGCATACTACTAGAGACGAGTACCCTATGTGTGAAATTTCACAAAGAAAATATAATTTGAAGTAAAGGTTATTTAGGAATTTTAAAATGTTTTGACGACAATATTACAATCAATTATTGTATTTATTTTTCACACATAATTTAAAAAAAAAAATCATACCTATCATTTTATTCATATTTTATACATAATTTAAAAATTAATAATTTTTAATCTTCATAAATGAATTTAATCATAATTATGTCATAAATTGTTGCAAAAATTATAAATTATGTTATTAAAAATTCATTAAAGGATTAAGTAAAGTAAGTTTTAGGAAGCCACGGGCCAATGAATTGGCAGCGATTTTTTTCTTGTTTTTGACGTGCACTCTTGGCCTGAAGGGGTGGTTCCGGAAGTGCGATTTCATCCATGAATTTTTTTAACACTACTTGCGACCACTTAAACTCGTATAAAGAGCTACATTTTTCCGAACGTCATTTTGGCTATGGAATAAAATTATTTTTTTTACGATACCCTCACCGAAAGCACCACTTTCGCTTACAGCTCAAAAGCAGGAATGTAGTATTTTCGGCCCGGATATGGTGAAAAATCGTATACGTAACACGGGAATAAAGAGGGCCATCCCAGAGCACATGTTTGCATGTTACACGTGCTCCGGACTGGCCAATTCTTTACCTCCCTAGTTGCGTAATATACTATTTTGGGAAGTGATTTTAGGGGTACATTTTGGGGGTAGTCAACTGCAAAATATATTTTTTGTTGTTATTGACTTATTCCGACACTATTTTAACATAAAAAACCGATTTTAATGGAAATTGACAATTTTAGTTTTTTCGTTCATTATGAACGTTCGGAATTTTAAACACATCAATAAAAGCCAAATAGTAATTGATGCATTAGTTTTCATTGCGCGCCTGTCTCCCTTGCTTTTTCCCTTTGGCACCTGTTCACACCTGGTGGGCGAAGCGGATACCGCCGTCTTTGCGGGCACGACGCGCGACGAATCGTGCTTGCAATAAGAGCAACCGGGAAGGAGCGCTCTCATCGATTGAGCGCGACCAGGAGATCGTGCGTTGTACCGTTGTCCGCTGTCAACATACGAATCTGCTACAGAATATCGAGTGCGCCGCGGGTTTTAAGCAGGGATCGCATTTATTTCTCAACTGCTGTTGCTTTCCGCATTGCAATCTTGCCCGTTACAATTTAATAAAAAATATAATGTAATTTTTAGACTACTATTTATGATAAATACAAGTTAATTTTAACATAGCTTGTACTTGAAAAATGTATGAAATATTTACCATAAATATTTAGTAAAATTGATCGTTGTTTTCAATTTAAAAGAACACGATTTATGCGGAATTTATAATTTTAATTAGTAAAAAGATCTTCTGATGAGAATTTTTCCATCGGTCTTACAGTCTTATAAATTAAATTAAAATAATTAATATTTATGGCAATCTGACTGCCATAAATATTAATTATTTTAATTTAATTTATAAGACTATAAGACCGATGGAAAAATTCTCATCAGTTAATAGTAAGTTGCAGTCGACATAAGTAATATGTTTAATAGTAGAAAGATCTTATTTATTTTTATTAAACTTTACTTATACATAATTAAGAGTTCTATTTCGATGTCTGAGCGGAAGAAGAACGTATCTCGGCGCGAGGATGAAGGACGATGCATCTGAGCGCGAGGATAAAGAACTACGTATCTCGGCGTGAATCGAAGCGACCCGTGCAATCTGTCACTATAAAATTTGAAGAAAAATAATACACGCCGAGATACGGCGTTCTTCATCCTCATGCCGCGATACGTCGTTCTTCATCATCGTGGCGAGATACGTTCTTCTTCCGCTCAGCCGTCGATTTACTATAAAAATAAAATAAATTTCATATATTTTAATATATAAAATTATATTTGAAAATATTGAAATATTGTTAATTTTTAAATATAATATAGTCTTACAAGTAACACCCCGTAAACATTTTAATAAAAATTGACGGAACTCGGGCTCAAAATCGCAAATGTGATATTTTGGGCCCGTTGATGCGAAAAATAGTACATGCAACACAGGGATAAAGAGGGCCACCCCATACCATATGTTTACCACACTGATTGCAGTGTGGGAATGTATTTTACACCAATCTAACCTCAAAATCATAACTTTAATATGATTATTAGGCTCTCGTGGTATAAAATACGGTACGACACTGGTGCGTAAGGTGATTTTTTCGTGAGGGCAGTAACCACTCAAGAGAAAAATCTTCTTTCATCCCGTATTACATATAGTATTTTATTCCACATTCAACCGTGGCCACCTTTTGACTCTAAAAAGCTGGGCCGACACGTTTTTTTTTGTTTTATCCGCGATTTTCTACCCGACTGTTACGTCGGGTCTAACAAAGAAGACCCGATATTTAGTTTAAAAGAAAACTAATAATTGCTCTGTTTAGAGCCTAGGCTAATGAAAACCTACTAGCTCGGGATAGAGCTAGATACTAATGGGATAGGATAGGGTTTGGGCAACAAAGGGCGCGACGCGAATTGATATTGTGGCTTTAATTAAAAGAAACCAGTGGTGTTGCTGGTTTTTGTAATATTTTTTTCTTTTAGTTTGTTTTGACTAGGGAGTGTACCCACAAGAAAGGCCAATTACTGACGACTTGCGGAATAGACTCCCTAGTATATGTTTTAGTCTTAGGATATCTAGGTTGGGTTATTTTTAATAGGTGGATAGAAATAGAAGAAGCACTTTTTTTTTAGGGGAAAGCAAAAACGAATCTGTGAAATTATATTACATTAAATGGGGACAATATGGAGGAAAATTTCTATCTAATAGAAAAGTTTAGATAGTAAAATTGAATTTTGATACTTACTCTTTTTCCTTTTGTTGCTGCTGGTTCCAAAGGATCTCTGCAATCCGTAATGGGAAATTGGAGTGGATTTTAAAAAAAAGAATATAATACAAACACGGTGATTTGATAATATAAATATAAGTTTATTTTATTCACTCGCGGGTTACCCTTGTTCGGTAACTTTTACAAGGTGAAGTTGAATTTAAGATGAAACTTTTTTTTTTTTTTTTAGAGTGGCGCGGGACTCTGTACAATTTTGAATATAGTAACAGTGTGTCGAAAAATTAAAAAAAAAAAAAAGACCTCTTCGATTGAGGTTTGGAGCTTGACTAGTGAAGGACCTCTTCGGTTGAGGCTTGATGCTTGAGTGCATGTGAGCGGACGCACAAGTGACGAGCTGCGCTAAAGAAACGATACCTGCGCCTTCCTTATCTTAAACGCAGAAGAAGAGACGCTCCTATGGGTGGCCAGGCATATCGATGCAGGCTCGCGAAACGTGAGAGTTATCGCTTTCGAATCGAAGAGGAGAACCTCTTATCGCGGCCTGCTCGGACGACACATGGCGAACAAGAGAGCGTGGTAACCGTTCTCTGTTACCCCGGAACTGCTATGTGTTCCGGAATTTAATATTAACATTTTTTTTTTTTTTCGCAAATTAGCCGGATGTAACACCCCCCTCCTAAAACGGTTGCTACTACTAACAAACGTAGCAAACGATAGAATAAATAACTTAAACATAAAGAAAAATGTAATTTGGAACTAGAACGATTTAGAAAATGAAGATATAAAATGAAAATGATAATATGTAATTAATTATATAAAAAAAATTTATAGGAGTTACTTCAGAGTAATAATTCATAAGGAAATATTATGTGCTCAGTGCGAAGAAAGGTTTTTGAGTGGTGATTTCTTGATCATTATTATGTAAATTGGGATAATAAGTATTAATGTTACTGGGGGCTGATGGTTCAGGTGATTTTTCTTGAACTGTGGGAATAGATGGAGCTACATTAACTTCCTGTAGTTCCGTTGGAGGTTCTGCAGGAGGCTGAGTATTTAGATGGATAAGCAAATGGGTAATTGACCCAAATAATGCTCCAAGCAGACGGACTGACCAACCATAAACAGTATGAAGAGTGTAACCATGAACGAAAATATTGACAATTGCTTTCACAAACTGAAAAATCATTATTATTGCAAGGAAACCAGCACTGACGTTGCCAAACATTAAGAAGCGTGACCAAAATCTTTGCCAAGTGGTTTTTATGATTTGTTCTATAGCATCTTCATTTAATAATTTGTTAAGAGCTGATTCCTCATTATCGAGAGGGTGACCCCTCATTTCTCGAGCCACATCATTTAGAAGACCTGGTCTTTCCATGGGAAACATAATTCTTTCCCTTAGTTGGTCGAGATCATGTTGATTGTAAATACCACTAGTGGCAAGTTCAGATGGATTAATATACGTCCATGTAGGTTTTGTCATAGGATGTATTATGGTAGGTGGTATAGCCTCCGTTGGGGAAGGTAAAATCTTATACCAAGAATTTTCAATAAAATAATATGATGGAAGTAAGGAATTACAAGGCATTCGAGTACCTTTCTGTTTCAATATATGTGTTCTGGGGGTAAGAAAAAAGTTTGATTGTTCCTTGTTACTTCTAATTCGGCATAGCAATAATTTCCATGCTGTATTTTTACTTCGACTGGGACGCATTTCACTATATGAACCACTTCCCCTGCGGAAACTCCCATATAACCCGGCCCTTTCATTAGGTCAAAGGCAAAATCATCGGGTGATTGTTTAGCTATTGATAAAGAATTCTTAATTGTTTGACGTTCCAAATTACATCTTTGTACAAGTACATCCCTATATAAACTTGTCATCTGTTCGCGGATATGTTTTTCGACATAAACAAATTTGGAATTTACATATGAAAAAATATCTAGATTGGTGATACTTATTGTATCTGTAGTGGCAAAACTATTTCCTTTCGTGGTCTCAAAAATGACTAATTTAGGGTGTTCGGTGGTGATTATTTGATACCCACAAACAGATTCATAATGTCGGGCGGTTAAGGCGAAAGTAACTCCTTGAGTGGCTAAAGAAAATACTACTTGCATATTTCCTCCTAGATCAAAGTTGGACATTTTATTTGCATGACCTTCATAAAGAACGCCGTATCTGTTGAATTTACAAGCATCGTTAGGAATGGAGTGCCAGAAGGTATATCCACCCTCAATATCTAGGCAATTACCTGTAGACAGAGAACAAATCGTTCCTGAACGTAAGTTAATATGGTTATTATCTAATTTAACCTGTGACTCATAATCTGTTAAAGTGATCTTAATAGTGCCCTGTACTACTACATTTTCCCAAGTACCATAAGGGTCGGAATAACCTGCTCCGCTACATTTTCCTTCGGTGGTTAAAGAACCAGCTAAAATAATACTATGAGTAACTGTCGAATTTGGTTTTATTCCTACTATTATTTTCGTATTTGCTAAACTATAAGTTCCGTAACGGTGTAAAATTTCGCACGCATCCTTAGAAATATCCTGGATATATTCATTTTCCCCATTCAGTACAATGGAATTATGGGACAAACTACCGCAATGATATACAATACGATGGATTTCTAGTTTACATTGAATGACATGGGTAGACGCATACTCGTTGATCTGTAGCAACTGGACGTATTGTTGAGTGATGTTGGGTTGGTGGTCGGGTAGTTCACATTCGCCTACATCTTTGAGAGATAGAGTAGTGACATTTAATTGGCGAGCTCCGCAATCGTAGCCGATTAGTGCAGAAACTCGAGTCAGCGAGATTAACACAATTAAAACTGCAAAGCTCATTTTTACTCTGTTGAGTCTTTGAGTTAATAATTGAATAAAAAAAATTCTTTACAAAACTTGGTTAAGATTTTTTTCTCTTTTTTTTTTTTTTTCTGTAACAGAAAGAAATATTAGTAATTGAAATTTAAGTTTTCTTTATATGAACCCTATACAAATTAGAGCTAAATCTTAACTTTATAAACAAATCTATAGTAAAAAATAGACCAATTATAGTAAATAAATGTTCGAATGTTTCAGAGTTAAGTTCTAGCTCTCCTACTAATTTTGATCATAAAATTAATAATGAAAATAATAAAAATATTAAAAAATGTATGTCAATCAGTACAATTGATGAACCTAAAACTAAATATGAAGAATCCATTACTCTAAATAATGACAATAAATTAGTTCATCTGCCAGTTGTATTTGAATATAATAACAGTCCCACTAAGCTGGAATTTATTCCAAATAAAAATGTACCTAAACCAGTAGAAAACATTTTAATACCTAATACATTAATTAATTCTAAACCAAATTTTAATATCATACATAATAAAGAAATAAGTAAAATACTTGAAAGTTCTCAGGTGAGACCTGAGGAACTTATTCCCAAAGAAATCACTAAAGTACCTGAATTTATTAAAGATCCTTTGGTACCAAATTCTGGATATCAAATAATAAGTGGTTTTACATGTGTTTTCAATCTTTGATTTTTTTATTTTTAATTTTTTGTTTTAATTCCTGATTAATGTGCGAAATGCGTAAACGATTTGCATGCACTATTTTACTAGTTTTATTTAAAGAAATTCTAACATTTATTTTGTCTATTATTTCCAATATTTTATGCGGACCGGTATAGTGATCCCCGAACTTGTTAGGTTTAGGACCCTTTAGTAAATATACAAAGTCCCCTATTTTAAAATTTCTAGGATTAATACATCTATCATAATATTTTTTTGATCTATTCTTTGCCTCAACTAGATTATCATAAACTAAAGTTCTAATTCCAGTGAGTCTTGTGACTAAATCAACTAAATATCCATTATAGGTGGGAAGCAAATCCAATTCCCTAAGAGGATCACTGGAAGGCAACCGAGCTAATTTACCAAATACAACTTCATATGGAGTATGCTTTGTACTTTCCTGTACACAGGTATTATAATTTAGCATAGCCAAGTCAAGCCAATCATCCCAATCCGAATCGGCATTGGTATATTGTTTAAGGAATTCCCCTAATGCATGATGGGACCTTTCCAGGGAGCCGTTTGATTGTGGATGGAACGCAGTGGTTCTTATTTTTTTTATTTTAAACCGTTTGGAAACTCTTTCCATGAATTTCCTTAAAAGTTTTGTCCTTGATCTGTTAGAACAATTCTAGGAGAACCAAAAACGCATATGAATTTTTTATGAAAGCGTCTGCTATCGTGGTGGATAGAGTATTTTTCAATGGGACCGCAAGACAGAACTTAGATAATTGATCCTGCATGGTGAGGATATATTCAAAATCATTTTTAGTTTTCGGCAAAGGACCCACGATGTCCATGGCAATTTTGTCAAAAACTGTGCCAGGAGTATCGGTAATTATCATTGGTTGTTTTGTTTTTAGTCGAGTTAATTTTTTAATTGGCAATTAAGACATTGCTGGATCCGTCGTTGGATGTCGTCTTTCAAATTTTCCCAGAA
This sequence comes from Torymus aiolomorphi, assembly GCA_036365515.1. Lineage (NCBI taxonomy): Eukaryota > Metazoa > Arthropoda > Insecta > Hymenoptera > Torymidae > Torymus > Torymus aiolomorphi. The sequence goes on along the minus strand of CM070875.1, from coordinate 99,424,012 downwards.
ATATTTGGTTTTTATACGATTATAGGTTTTAGATACACCGCGATGACCACCAATTGGTGAATCGTGCATTTCGTAAAAAATCTTATCCCTTAAATCGGGTTCTACATATTGTAGTGAATTCTTACATATTACTATTTTAATAGGTACTTGATTAAATACTTGTTTTAGTAAATTAATTAAATCTATCCAATCAAAATTTTCTATATTTTTACTATATGATACACTAAAAGTTTTTAGTTTTAAATTTAATATAATTTTTTTTAAATCCGTAAAGACTTTAAATAAATTTTCTTTAAATCTAGAAATAGAAATTTTTTCCTCTTCGCGTATGCATAGGGAAAAGTAATAAAAACCGTTATGTCTTTTGGAATAATTTATATTAAGATAGTTTAGGATTTGTTTAGGTTCTATCTTATTATTTTCTATTAATTTTAAAGCTCCATCGTCACATGGATTGCCATTACTATCTACAAAATATATTATATTATCTTTCCGGCAATGGATTAAGTCCTTTACCTCAATTATTTGACAATTTTGATTTAAATTTGTAGGGTTTACGTCAAGCTCCGAGGGTTCGGATTCGATTTTAGAAGAGGATGAATACGAAACCTCGGATAGGTTATCGGTATTCAAAATTACCGGTAATTCAAAGGCATAATTATCCGTAAAAGAATGCATAGTCTTTTCAGATTGTGGAGGTAACATTGCTTCTCCTTGAAAATCATCATTTAGACTATTGGATTCTATATAATTGGGCTTTGGTTTATTAAGTACGCGTTTAGAAACGCGTTTCTCATTAACTTCGGGTGTAATTAGGTTATCATCATTCTCATTATCCTTTAGATCAAGATTTATTAATTGAGATGCATCTATATTTTTTTGTATTTTAGTAATTTCTCGAGAATCTTTACTTTCCTTAATTACTTCTTTATTATTTATATCGTTAGGGTTTAATTTAGTATTAACTATAGTATTTGATGTTGGTTTAGCTTTTGAAATTTTAGTTTCATTAGTAACCTTATTAATTATGTCATTGTTTTCATTAAGTAATTTAGACTGTTTTCTAGTAATTACATTGCATACGGGATTTCTAGATAATGCATCCGCGTTAGCGTTTAATCTCCCAGGTTTATATATAACTTCATAATTAAATTCAGAGAGCTTAAATCTCCATTTCTGAACCCGAGTATTACAATCTGCGGTTTTGAACCAGACTAATGGTTTGTGGTCTGTTACAAAGGATATTTTCCTGTTATATATATGATCGGAAAATTTTTGCGCTATGGATCATGGCTAAAGCCTCTTTCTCATAGACTTCATAATTTAATTCTGGTCCTCTAAGAACACGAGAGGCATAACTTATTGGAAGGTCTTTACCAATTTCTCCTTGAGAAAGTATTCCACCAATGGCATACCCTGAGGCATCAGTTGTGATAATAAAGGGTTTAGAAAAATCAGGATACTGTAAGATTGGAGGATTGCATAGCGCTTCCTTTAATGACTCAAAGGCTTCATTTGTTTTTTCTGTCCAAACGAAATCAGTATCCTTTTCCAATAATTTGGTTAATAGTTTGGACATAGTAGCGAAATTTTTAATAAATCTTCGGTAGTATCCGGCTAAACCAAGGAACTGTCTAATGTTTTTAACTGTTTTAGGTTGAGGAAAACATCTAACTGCCTCAAGTTTCCTTGGATCAGGACTGACTCCATTTTTACTTAGGACGTGGCCTAAGTAGCAAATCTCGTCCTTTAAAAATTCGCATTTGTTGATGTTCAGTTGTAGATTAGATTTATCTAATCTTTCCATAATTAATTTTAATTTTTCTTCATGTTCTTCGAGTGTGTCTGCGAAGATAATTATATCATCAATAAAGGTGAATAAAATTTTTCCTTGTAGGCCTCTAAAGGTTTCATCGATATATCTTTGAAAAGTAGGAGGAGCATTTTTCAGTCCAAAGGTCATACGAACATATTCATAATGACCATATGGTGTGCTGAAAGCGGTTTTGTGAGCATCACGGGGATCCATTAATATTTGATGGAAACCGGAGGCTAAATCAAGAACAGTATAATACTTATGTCCCCCAACCTGATCAATGATTTGTGTTATATCCGGTAATGGGTATGCATCGGTTATTGTTTTTTCATTGAGCATACGAAAATCCGATACTAAACGCCATTTTTGTTTTAGGCTGGCATCCGTTTTTTTTGGTACCAACCAAAGAGGAGAGTTATAGGGAGAACTCGAAGGATTAATGATTCCCTCTTCCAAAAGCGCATCAACTTGTCTACTGACTTCTTCTTTAAGAGAGATTGGAAACTTATATTGCTTAATATTAACCGGGATATCGTCAGTAGTTATAATCCTATGCATTACTGTACTAGCGGCTCCTAAATGTTGACCTTCTAAAAGAAATCTATGTTCAAATTTTAAAATTAAATTATTAATATGATCTTTTTCTAGATTATCTAAATGATCCAATCTCAATAAATCTAAAATAGAACTATTGTTGAACTCTTTTTTAATAGTATGAGCAGATAACTTTGTAATTGCTTGAAAATTTTCAAGTGTATCAAAAGCATCTTCAACCTCTTGATCTGACATAACAGGTATACCTATTTCAGCAAAAGTTTCAGAATAAGCAATCCTAAATAACCTACGAATAGGATTCACGTCTTCATTAAATATCTCCATTTCTGCGTCTGAGTCTAAAATGGCAATTTTGTAACTGGAGTAATAAGCCTCCAGATCAGATGAATCATCAGAGTTTTTTTCAAGAAATTCTGTTACTTCGTTGTCAGTTTCATTTCCGAAATTAGCATCCATACTAAAATTGGAAATTAAACTTGAATGGGATTTTGTTAGATCATTTTTATACAAATCAGTACAACTGGGAATCTTGAACACCAAAGGAGTGGTGTGAATTCCTGTTATGAAGCATTTATTTTCATAGTCCACTAAGGCTTTAGATTGGGTTAGATAAGTGGAACCAAAAACTCCGTCACAAGGGATAGGGAAATCATCAGATATCACATGAAACATTGAGGAAATTCCATAAACTGTAATTTCGATAGCGCCAAGGGATTTAATCGTTTCATCACATATCCCTTTTTAATAAAATAGAGCTAACTGGATTTATTTCTTGCCCTTTTGGTATTAATCTTGATTTAATAAGATTGGCTTCAGAACCACTATCTATCATAAAATAGCCTTTAAGGAAATAAGGTGGATTAAAAACCTCAATGAACGGTAGACAATTTATAGCTCTTTCCGTTAACACATTAGTGACTGAATTTATTTCAACTTCATAACAAGGATTGTCATTTTGACAGAAATCCATATTTTTATCACCTAAACTAAAGACTTTATTTTCAAAATTTAACTTAGCACTATAATTTAAGAATAATTGCGAACCTAAAATTCCGGCAAATGGGATTTGAAAATTATTAGGTACTACTATAAATTCCACATTTTTACCTAACATCCTTTTATTAACCATACCTAAAGATAAAACTGGTTTTTCGGAGATACCCATAATTAATGTTGGTTTGGTGGTATCTATAGTGTTCTTATCATTAATAAAACCTACTCGAAGTATATTTATCTCGGATCCCGAATCCAGCATAAAACTAAACAAAACATCATTTTGATAATCCTTAAAAGAAACATAAGGAATTAATTTGGACGCAAATTGGAGTTTAATGCTATTAACTCGTCCGCTGTGAACCCCTGAATTTGGGCCGTATGTGTTGAGCGCTGAGGAATCGGCTGAACCACTTGAGGTGCACTCAGGCCTGAAGGGTTCTGCTCGTTTCCCGATCTTTTTCCCTCATTGTACACTCTTTTGCGACATGATTCGATAGAATGTCCTTTGTTCTTACAATAAGCACATGTAATGCTGCGTCTGCAGGAAATAGCCGAATGGCCTGCGTTTTGACATAGCTGGCAAATTTCACTGCTAGCTGTAGGTTTATGGGTTTTATTGGCCTCAAGTAAATGGCACTTATCTGCGGTATGACCAGCATTCAAGTACAACTGACATGTAACTGCTTTCTGAGTTACCGTGGTCCCATTAGCTGACTGGCATAGGCGAGCAGTATGCCCCTGATTGCCGCAGATTTGACAAATCGCTATTTTATAACACTGGGCAGCTAAATGCCCAGTTTTCTTACAAATTTGGCATAACATGCCCCTTTTACATTGGGCAGCTAAATGCCCTGGCTTATTGCAAATATTATAATTCGTTTCAATTTTTTTAGTTCCTGCAGCCAGTAATTGACATTTATCGGTACTGTGTCCAGGTTGATTGCATATTACGCAACTTAGAACACGGGTTGCAGGTATTAAATTGCAATTATTGGCCTCATGCCCTGACTGATTGCACAGTTGACAGAGGAAAGTTTTCTTTTTGTCGGTTTTTTCCATTCCAGACTGACCCTTCCTTAGGGCTTTCCTTGCCAAAAGCAATTTTTCAATCTTAATTGCTTCTTTTACAATATCATTAACAGTTGCAGCTTCCCTAAACGCTGCTCAATCTCTGGTTTTAAGCCTGCTTTGAAGCATTCTAGCAAACTGCTTTCTACAGAGGCGCTAAAGGTATTGGGTAGCGTGCCAGTCTCTAATTTTTTAGCTTCAAGAATTCTAGCTCCTAGAATTCTTACTCTATTTGCAAAGGTTATGACAGACTCCTCATTCCGCTGGAATTCGTTGCCTAATTCTCCTAACAATTGTACAACAGACTTGGAAGGAGCATAAATTTGTTTAAAAAAATTTTTAAAATTTTCAACATTATCGAAGGTTTGTCCAGTGATAGCCTGTCTGGCTTCTCCTGTGACTCTGGCTCTGAGTAATTTTACTAGACTAGGTTCGGCCGTAGCATCAATCATTGCCAATGCCTCGGTACAGCCTTCCAAGAACTGTGTTATGGGAATATTTTTCCCATCAAATTCAGGAACTATTTTCAGCGCGTCCTTGATATTCACAAATTGCGGTGTGGTAGCCATCTTAATATTAACTGGCCCTTGAGGAACGTCGGAATCACTTTCGCTTGAATCTGATGATTTTTGGGTCGACAAAGTCTTATTGTCTTTCTCAAGTTTCAGTTTAGAGAAATCAGTCTCCAACTCTAATCCGTCTTCCGTTTCAATTCCTGATTTTGAGGTACTGGGTAGTTGATCCAGTTTATCCTTTATTTTTACTGGGGAATAAGGAAGCTGTTTGCTAGGTGCGAAAGGATTGAATTGATTTATTTCATCAAATTTTCCTGGATCATTTCGGGCCTGTTGCCGAGTAATTCGCTTATCATTCATGTAAATTAATTAATTTTTTTAATACAAAATAAAACAAATCAATTGCCTGGTTAAAATGAACCTAATGTTCGTCCTCAAATTTCAACATCCACTCTAATGGTGGTTGTGGAGGTAGTTTTTTTTTTTTTAAACCTCCTATTCTTCATGAAACAATTGATGCAATTTTTGATTGATAATTGTCCTTTGATACAATCTGAGCATTTGTTTAAAGGAGGATCAGCTGGCAAAGGTATGTCTTCAACTTCAACAGGTGGAGGCGTATTCTTCAAATCCTCCAATACTCTCTCCCAGAATTGTTTGACTGCCTTTTCTTCCCTTCTTTTTTTTCTAAGGGTTTGAAAGACCGAAGGTCTCTTCTTTTTCTTTTGAGGTTTATCCACTGAAGAACAATTAATAATTAATATCAATGTCTTTTTTTTTCTAGATTTTTTTTTTTTATTTTTTTTTTTAAATTAATTTTTTTTTTTAATTAATATAATAATAAACTCTTTACTATAAGGTTACTTATAAATTAGAAACATAAACTTAATGTATAGATAATTTACTGAAACCTAGGGTAAGCTTTAAAATTTCTTCATCTAGTTTTTCAAATCTTGCTTTTACAGATTTTTCAAATTTACACAATCTACTGGTTACTACGCTTAAATGCATAGAAAACTTCTCATTTTTACAAGTTAGTTTATTAACTTCACTGAGTGTTTTGCCAATCAAGGTCTTTAGACGATAGTTTTGATGTTGCACAGACAACAACTCGTCATGTAATCTAGAAACCGTAATCCAACGATCATTATCAAATTCCTCGAGAGCTTCTACTCGTGAATTTAAATATGCTAAGCGATTTTCAATGCGATTTTCTAAAACGATATTGCCAATTTCTGGAATCATCATTTACTCAAAACTAACATTGTTAAAACAATATTGACAAGTATGAAATAAATTCAGTTTTGTAGAAAAACTTGAATCTCCTTGTAATTTTGTTTTGTCTGTTTATTTATCAAAACATAGATTTACAATATAGTTGATTTGATATTAGAAGAATTTTATGATTAGTAGAGATTGTAATAAAATCACTATCCTCCAGTTTTATAAGGGATTTTTCCCCTTTTATTCTTTTTATTTAAATTCAGTGCTTAATACACTTAATATAATTTTATATAGAAGTTTAATGAAACTTCCTCTGGTTTCATATTATTACACTTAGAATGAAAGTAAAAAAAAAAATTATTTAGGAAAACTTGTAAAATTTTTGTTTTAATAGATTTAGTAAAATTCTCGTTTTAAAAGGAACTTAGTAAAATTTTGATATAGAAGAACTTAATAAATTTTCGATTTAGAAGACTTAGTAAAGTTTAGATATAGAAGATTTAGTAAATTTAGTAAAATTTTTGTCTCAAAAAGACTTAGTAAAATGAGTGAATATAATTTTTCATTTATATATCACTTTCAAAGATTTAGAAAAAATTTATTTTAAAATTTTAATTTAGAAAGAAAATCTTAGTCGAGAGGCCGTTGCGCATAGTCGTCAGAGGCTTTGAGGCGTAGACATTAAGATTTAGAAGATTTAGTAAAATTTTTGTCTCAAAAAGACTTAGTAAAATGAGTGAATATAATTTTTCATTTATATATCACTTTCAAAGATTTAGAAAAAATTTATTTTAAAATTTTAATTTAGAAAGAAAATCTTAGTCGAGAGGCCGTTGCGCATAGTCGTCAGAGGCTTTGAGGCGTAGACATTAAGATTTAGAAGATTTAGTAAAATTTTTGTCTCAAAAAGACTTAGTAAAATGAGTGAATATAATTTTTCATTTATATATCACTTTCAAAGATTTAGAAAAAATTTATTTTAAAATTTTAATTTAGAAAGAAAATCTTAGTCGAGAGGCCGTTGCGCATAGTCGTCAGAGGCTTTGAGGCGTAGACATTAAGATTTAAAAGATTTAGTAAAATAAATGAATATAATTTTCGTTTATATTTCACTTTTAACAATTTAGAAAAAATTTTGATTTAAAAACTTGTAAAAATTTTGATTTAAAAACGCTTAGTCGAGAGGTCGTTGCGCGTGGTCATCTTTTTGTGACTCAGAGGCTTTGGGGCGTAGACTTAAACTTTGAAAATTATAAGTTTTTCTTATTTAGTTCATTTTTATTTTTAACTTATTTAGAATTTTTTTCATAAAATTCCATTTAACACATTTTTTTCACTTTTAAGATTGGAAACACAATACCCTATTTTCGAAATATAAACTTTTTGCCCTAACATAAAATTTGTCCTACCTAGTCTTGTATCTATAATCCCTCCGGGGCCTCCAGATTTGTTACGTCGGGTCTAACAAAGAAGACCCGATATTTAGTTTAAAAGAAAACTAATAATTGCTCTGTTTAGAGCCTAGGCTAATGAAAACCTACTAGCTCGGGATAGAGCTAGATACTAATGGGATAGGATAGGGTTTGGGCAACAAAGGGCGCGACGCGAATTGATATTGTGGCTTTAATTAAAAGAACCAGTGGTGTTGCTGGTTTTTGTAATATTTTTTTCTTTTAGTTTGTTTTGACTAGGGAGTGTACCCACAAGAAAGGCCAATTACTGACGACTTGCGGAATAGACTCCCTAGTATATGTTTTAGTCTCAGGATATCTAGGTTGGGTTATTTTTAATAGGTGGATAGAAATAGAAGAAGCACTTTTTTTTTAGGGGAAAGCAAAAATGAATCTGTGAAATTATATTACATTAAATGGGGACAATATGGAGGAAAATTTCTATCTAATAGAAAAGTTTAGATAGTAAAATTGAATTTTGATACTTACTCTTTTTCCTTTTGTTGCTGCTGGTTCCAAAGGATCTCTGCAATCCGTAATGGGAAATTGGAGTGGATTTAAAAAAAAAGAATATAATACAAACACGGTGATTTGATAATATAAATATAAGTTTATTTTATTCACTCGCGGGTTACCCTTGTTCGGTAACTTTTACAAGGTGAAGTTGAATTTAAGATGAAACTTTTTTTTTTTTTTTTTAGAGTGGCGCGGGACTCTGTACAATTTTGAATATAGTAACAGTGTGTCGAAAAATTAAAAAAAAAAAAAAAAAGACCTCTTCGATTGAGGTTTGGAGCTTGACTAGTGAAGGACCTCTTCGGTTGAGGCTTGATGCTTGAGTGCGTGTGAGCGGACGCACAAGTGACGAGCTGCGCTAAAGAAACGATACCTGCGCCTTCCTTATCTTAAACGCAGAAGAAGAGACGCTCCTATGGGTGGCCAGGCATATCGATGCAGGCTCGCGAAACGTGAGAGTTATCGCTTTCGAATCGAAGAGGAGAACCTCTTATCGCGGCCTGCTCGGACGACACACGGCGAACAAGAGAGCGTGGTAACCGTTCTCTGTTACCCCGGAACTGCTATGTGTTCCGGAATTTAATATTAACATTTTTTTTTTTTTTCGCAAATTAGCCGGATGTAACACGACTTTCAGGTATGAAAAAGGGCCTGTTTCATGCACGTATTAAAAATATAGTATAAGAAACACGAGCTGTGGACTGTGCAAGCTTTTTCCTCCTTAGGTACGTAATATAATATTTTTAGTATCGTATATAATTTCTGTATTATTCTTCCTATCGAAGTGATTTACATTTCAAGTTAATAATTAGGTTAAATTGGTCGTATGTCAAAACAGTGGAAATGTAGATCATCGCGAAAACATTCAGCGGTAAAAAAATACATTGGAAATCATTAATACTATAAAAATTCGATTTTTTAATATGTAACATTTTTGAAATGTGAATTTATTACAATTTTTTCTATTATTTTGCATGTTTGCGCAATTATTTAGAGATTATATCATTAAAAATGGGCATTTAAATTATTTAAAATCCCGGGTTTTGATAGAGATTTCTAGCGAAACTTTGAGCGAGAGTTTGAGAGAGACTTTCAGCGAGACATTTAGCGATACTTTGAGCGAGCCTTTGAGAAAGACTTTAAACGATAATTTTAGAGATACAGTTAGCAGGACTTATATTAAGTCATTAAGATCAGACATACAGTGAGCCTTCTAACAAGACATTTAAGTCAACTTTTAATCGTGATATCTAGCGAGACTTTGAGCGATAGTTTAACAGGGACTTTTAGCTAGAAATTCATCGAGACTTTGTGCGAGACTAAATGCGAGCCTTTGACTGAGATTTTGAGCGAGACTTTGTGCGAGACTAAATGCGAGACTTTTAGCAAGACTCTTAGAGCGACTTTGAGCGGAACTTTGAGCGAGACTTTACGCGAGTATTTTAGAGACAGAGTTCGCAAGACTAATGTTAAGTAATTAATTAAAAATAATATTAAGTAATTAAGAGCAGACATTTATTGAGCCTTCTAACGAGACATTTAAACCAGGTTTTAATCCTGATTTCTAGCTGGACTTTGTGCGAGAATTTGAGAGATATTCAGCCATACATTTAGCGAGACTTTGAGCGAGACTAAATACGAGATATTCTGCGAGACGTTCAGCTTGACTTTTAGCGATACATTGAGCGAGACTTTGAGCGATACTTTAAGAGAGAATTTTAGAGATAGAATTAGCTAGACTTATATCAAGGAATTAAGGGCAGACTTTCGATGAGCCTTCTATCAAGACATTTAGGACAGGTTTTGATCGAGATTTCTAGCGAGATTTTGAGCGTGAGTTTGAGAGAGTTTTTCACCGACATATTCAACGAGATTTTATTACTTGAATACAAATAAATAAAGAACACGTTGCCATGTAGCTGAAGGCGTCAACTGCGCGACGTATACCACGTCTAAAAATAAAAGTACAGCAGTTTAATATAAAGTCCTGCAAAATTTATATGTATTATCATTCATCCTCAAAATTTGGATAAAGTTGCAATAAAGCTATGTGAAACTATTTCGCGTATTTACCAAAAATAAAAAACTCACCATAACTATATCGTAAAATTTTGTGATGTATAAGAATGATAAAGCAACGTCATGTAAATTGTTGTGTAAAATTTCGAAAGCTTCACGTAAAACTTGCAATCTTCCATTAGCTATTCTTAAGGTTGCGTGAACTTTATCATAATTCTAGCGAAAGTTTGAGAAAAGTTTAGATAAATTTTGGCCGTAGATTATGGAGCACATTTCAAAGTTTTGGGAAATCTCGATAATTAGTTGTATGAAAAGTAGCGCCAAACGATAACTTCATACGAACTTTGATATGAGAAAAATTTTAGTCAACCAGTCGCACGAGGCTGTAAGGATGCCTTTCTATTTGCAAAAATCTTGTTGCACGGTCCTTTCGTATAGCACTTTTCCGATTTCGGACCGCTGCTACATGAAGACAAGATGGCTGCCGTTCCAGTCTAATAATACAGTACGGCTGAATTCTGTTGATTTCTTGCATAAGCTGCGTGAAATTTCACGTGGCGCTTATACTGAGAGGGCGACCGAAGCGTAGCAGCGTAGAGCGTGGTCGCAACGCCGATGCTAATAATGCCAAAGATTAGCTCTTGCACGCGGCACTCACGGGGTAGCACGCAGCTTCCGTGACGAGATTATGCGCAGCTAAGTCGAACGGAACAACGTTGCTATACTCAAGTCGCCCTCTTGGTGTATACACAGTGTGAGCACTAGAACGTTTCGTATAAGTATAACTTAATTTTTCTCAGTGAGCGAAAAATGTATGTTTTTCTATGTACGCTGACTTAATATCCATTTTGAAGCTTCTTCTTTAGTCTATTGCTTTACAGTAATATTACATTTTCAATGTAAGATTTTCGAATAGTTGTGTGGCGTGTAACATAAATGAGATTGGGGTATTGAATTCCATTACTTGGTAAGCTTTGCAAGTGAAACAATTTTTGTCAACACGTGCATGAAACGGGCCTTTTTTCAGGCCTGAAAGCCCTGTAGAAAATCGCGCATTTCGAGCGTGATTTAGGACAGGATGAAAAAAATCCACTCTTTCACCGCCCGAACGAAATAGTACATTACGCACCAAGGGAGAGAAGTAAGACATCCCAACCCGCGTGTGATATTAATGCCCGAGCCGAAGGCGAGGGCGGTAAACACGCGGGTTGAGATGTTCTACTTCCCTCTCGTGTTGCGTATACTATTTTGTCTCATGTATTCCCTGGAGGAAAGTATATTATTGTCTTTTCACCCTGATCTCAGGAACTTAAGTGCCACATAACCTCACTCCTAAAACTGCGAGGCTTATGCACGTTTCTAATTTTCTGCCGACTAGCGCCGCCTGCAGGTGAGTTGCAGGCTGCAACACCCAGGCGGCGCCAGCCGGGCCGAAAATTAGAGAAACGCGCATGCGCGTCGCAGTTTCTAGGCTTGAAGGAATGTGGCACTTTCGGCCGTGAGAGCAGGGTGGGAAGACAACACTTTCCGACAGGGTATGAGACAAAATCCATTTTTTCCCCGCTCCAAAGGTAGATCTAAGGGTAGTGTCTGGACATAGGATTTTGCTCGTAATTTTTTCTAGGTTTGTTTCATCATTTGGAAGAAGCTCTGAAAAACTGGCTGGGTATAATTTTCTTTTTACGAGTTAGGATTTTTTTTTTGGCCTTGAACACTCCTTTTTCCCTCCAGGTTTCCCCTCTAGGGGTAGTTAGTGTCCGGACATAGGATTTGGCTCGTAATTGTTTTCTAGATTAGTTTTATAATTTACAAGAAGCCCTGAAAAAATGGGCCGGGTATAAGTTTGATTTAACCGGTAAGATTTTTTGTCGGTCTGCCAGCCACGTTTTCCTCCCTAAGAGTAGTGTCCGGACATAGTATTTTGGTCGTAATTTTTTTCTAGGTTTGTTTTATCATTTGGAAGAAGCTCGAAATCGGTCAGGTGTCACGCATACAGGGCCGAGGGGCACGTCTCCGAGCGTCTCTCTCTCTCTCTCTCTCTTCCGCTTGCACTCGCGAGCTCTAGATCATTATTACCGAGAACACGGCAGGCATGCCCCTTGCTAGATCGCCAGCCGAACTGTCGAAAATTTCCTACTTCGGCAGCTACATGGATCCTTTGCCCTCTTGCAAGGTTGCTGTGCGTTTTTACATCACGTTTATCTACACTGCGAGGCCCAAAATAATAATGCTAGCTAGTTCGGTATCTATTATAGCTACCTTGTTGCGCTAATAAAATTTTACTAAAAATAAATATAATTTGTTATTTATTATTTACAAAACATTTAGTGAGCTATAAATTGTCTCTAGCTCTGTGGCCTCTCGGACAATGCTCGAAGCACCCTCCTTCTTGTTCAATGCACGTTTGTGTACGGCGCAAAATATCTTGCGTGGCTCTTCGCACCATGTCATTTAGAACATTGTTCGCATGCTCGCGAATTCTGTCCAACAACTGATCAACATTTTCTGGAGTCCCGTTGTGATACACAGTTTCCTTTGAGTGGCCCCAAAAAAAGTAATCCAGAGGATTAAAGTCTGGTGATCGAGCTGGCCATGGTGTTGGCTCTCCGCGTCCAATCCATCTATCTGGAAAGACTCGATTGAGATGGTTCCTGACATCAAAGTACTATAAAATAAAGTGGTATTTGGCTACAACTATATTTTATAGTAATAAAAACAATTAAATTATAGATAGTTATCAATATGCTGTTTGGTACTATATTATATAGTAAAATTTGATGAACCGTCGAATAAATTCAAAAGGAAATATTATATTATACTAAATAAATAGAGTAAAGTTTACTAAAAATTCCGTTAAATGTATAATAATTGAGTTACTATACTTTATAGTCGTTTGAATCATATGAATATATTTACCATTAAGATATTATAGTTCATTTTAGAAAAAAACATTGTTAAGGCAATAATATTCAATTTTACTATTCAATATAGTTAACAGTACTAACGCTTTTTTCTCAGTATAATACTTGTATAGATACTCAATTTTATTAATTAAAATAAATTTTATATAATATTAAATAATTAACACACACGCGAGCAAATATAACTAGCTTATTAAAAGTTTATCTTCTATTTATTTAATGAATATTTTATTTGTTCCATTACCTCCTCGGGCCAGGAATGGATTCTCGTGGGCCCAATAATGCTGATTATGAGTATTTACCGTGCCTGTTCGTATGTACGTCGCCTCATCCGTCCAAATGATTCAATCTAATATGGTGGGATCCTGCTCATGCTTATTCACAATCATACGGCTAAATACTAAACGATTTTAAGGATCTTCTCCCTCTGTAAAACAAAGGACAATGAAGATGTATGAATTTGGCGCCATTTATAACACCCCACAAGCCCTTCAGGCATGCGACCTTTTTCATTTTCTATATCTTTGTTAATTTTTTTTTTTATAATTTTGATAAAACAAAAATTGTAAGGTAAATGTACCAATAAATGTATTTACAATATTGTATTGAAATCAATATTTCAAAAATCGATGTTTGTGACACAATTTATAAAATAAATTAAGTTTGTTCCAACAAGGAGAGAAAATTTGTGGGAATTTAAATGGATCGACCTTTGGATAAAAAGTCTTCGATATAATCATCGAGGTTATAGCAGTACAAGATTGACAGAATTAACGTCAATAATAGAGATGAAATAGTTCGACAGAGTGTGGAGATGTGGGGCCTTCTCTCTCTCTCTCTCTCTCTCTCTCTCTCTCTCTCTCTCTCTCTCTCTCTCTCTCTCTCTCTCTCTCTCTCTCTCTCTTAACACACACTTCACTCTGAGGAGTATTTTATCGTTTTAGGAAACTGGCTCCGGTGGCTCTCAAGCTTGTGCCTAAGGTCTGCATGATTTTCGATGCATTTCTATGAGCCTGGAGCAAGTTTCCTGTTGAAGTCGCCAACATAACCTCAAACTGAAGACGTGATATCTCGCCAACATCTTCTCAACCATCGGATGGTCTGCACGACTTTCTTTCTCTGCACTATTCTTCAACTCGTTTGGTACCAGTGGCTGCAGTGCACGTGCAGCTAATGCTACAGTGCATCTCATACCGGCTTTTACAGACGTCTGCTTTTTGAATTTTTCTGTTGCCAACGTAATCAACAACGTCTGCCAAGTGTAGTGCTGACAGTCCCCTATACCGTCACCTAAAAGCCTGCCGTACACCGAATCTGACTGTCACCATTACCGTCATTAACTGCCTGCAGCATACGGGAACATACCATCTCATCAGCAGTTGAGCCGCAGTAGCCGCACTAAGCACATCAAGCGAAGTATGTTTACGCTTCCATCTAATGGTAATAGACGCGGTGTATTACGTACGTAAAATCCAACTGAATGAGTCAGGGTCTGTCACTTTGCATACAATTAGCTTAGTTGCTATATTATTTATTTGATTATTTATATCGCTCCGCATTAACTTAATATTACTAATCCACCCTAATTTCAGTATTTAATTATTCTAAACAATAAATATTTTGGCATACAAGTAGTCTAAGTTGCAACCAGTATTATTTATCTTATTATTTATATAATTATTATCAGAATCTAAATTTATATTTATTTATTTATTTTCACCTAGTCAACCTTGATTTATATCTAGTCTGAATGAGTCAGAGACTTTCACTTTGCATGCAATTAGTTTAGTTGCTATATTATTTATTTATTTATTTATATCTTCATAAATTTTTTAGTAGCTTTTTAATCGCTCCGCATTCACTCAATATTATTAATTCAGCCTAATTTCAATATTTAATTATTCTAAACTATAAACTTTTTGGCATACAAGTAGCTTAAGTTGCAACCAGTATTACTCATCTAATTAACCTAATTTATTATCAGAATTTATATTCATTTATTATCACCTAGTCAACCTCGATTTATATCTAGTCTGATTAGTTTGTTGCGTTGTGAATTTTGTAAATTGCGTTTTATATTTTGTATGGCTGACCGTTTTCTCTTCGAACTACTTGTAAACGGGTGTAAAAGGTCTCTACTTGCCGACCTGTCTGACTTAGTTAACATGCGCACTACTTATTCTCAGTATTATAGATAATAAGGCTTTTAACTCATTTTAACACATTTTAGAGCCGTTCTTTTCTTCATTTTCATCTCATTTACGCCTTTTCACCTCATTTTCATCTCATTTACGCTTTTAGGGTTCCTACTAGCTTCTTAATCAAGATGGATATCACATGTTATAGTTGCAGTAAATCAATTAAAACCAAATATGTCACATGTGATCATTGTAAAAGTAATTATCATCCATCCTGTACTTTGCTTAAACAAGTCCGTAATAAGAGCAACAAACTCATCAACTGCTGTCGAAGTTGTATCACTGCAGCAAATACAACCAGACGGAGGAGTGATTCACTTGATGAAAGCAATGCTAATAGTAGTCCTGCTGCAATTTCAATATCACCATCTCTTTCCACTTCTTCTTTGAACCTACCGCCACAATCAAATGACCCTCTACAGCAGATACTTAATAAATTAGCCACACTAGACACTCTTCACACAAGATTGAGCACTCTAAGCTCTTCTCTTGACGTACGTTTTGAGGAAGTGCAAACTACTCTGAACACGCGGCTGGAGGAAGTTTCCACACGAATGACCAACATGGAAGAAAAACTATCACTTCTAGATGATCTGCCCCACCTTGCGACTCGTCTTTCTGCTGCTGAAGAGGCCATATCTCAAGTGCAGACTGAACAAGGGAATCTCCGTCGCCTGTTCGATGACCTCTGCACATCAAATACTGCCAGTGCTCCAAATGAGCCTACTGTCAGACGACTGGAAAAACTCGAGCATGACCTTCAACATCTCAGTAATACGCAACGAAGCCTCTCCAGCGAGCTGGTGATCACTGGACTCTCTATCCCCGATACAACATCCTTGAAAGGCGCTGTTTACGCTGCTCTGAAGTTCCTTGACGGTGAGCTTCATGACCATGATATACTTCATGTGCGGAAAATGCGCCTGAAACCATCCTCGGAGTCACTGAAACAGTCCTCACTCGCTACTCATGCAGAAGAACCACCAACTACTTCATCTCAGTCAACCAATGGTGATGCTGGATCAAGGGTCATACCACTCATTGTTACTTTGTCGTCACGTGCACTAGCTCAGTCGCTCTTAAGCACAAAAATTAAAATTGGAAAAATGCATACGTCTCAACTCAGCACCGATTTGTTGGTACATGCTAATGCCAATCCTCCGCTGCCTCACTCTCTGATTAATATAAACGAGCTGCTTCCTACTGAACTCTATCGCCTTCGTATATCTGCTCGCGCAGAAGCTAAAAAGAGAGGGTTCGTCAGCTACGTGCGCAATGGTAAAATTTACTTAAAGAAGAAGAAAGAAGACCACGCGACAATCATTTCTACTGCTGAGGAACTGAAATCTTCTTTAGCATAGGCTCATCATATCCTCATCGCTCTCTCAACGCAATTCATCTCATTCCTACATGTCCACCCCGCTCACATACATCTTGCATCTCAGTGTCTCAGAACCATGGCCTCAGAGTCTGTTACTTTAACGCTAACTCACTCAAGAAACGTATAGAAATGCTGAAATTTTTTCTCTCAACTCGTTCCTTTTTTCACATCATAGCGATCACAGAGACTAAGCTTGACCCTAACCTAGATGCTAGTTCAATAGTGCACCTTGATAACTATGAACTCCTACGTCGTGACCGTAACAAAAATGGTGGTGGGGTTGCTTTATTCTTTCACAACTCTATCTCTGCCACTATCCTCTGCTCATCTGATGGCATCTGGACTGGTAAGCCCGGCAAACCAGAGTATCTGCTCTGTGAGATAAATATTGTAGGCCACCCTCCATGTTTTGCTGCGATAGTATATCGTCCACCGCACGCTCCCTTCATTCAAGGAACAGACTTCATTGATAAAATCACCACGCTAATGCAAGACTACGGCACTAAAATAATTGTTGGCGACTTCAATGCAGACCAGCTCTGTTCGTCCGCTGATGCAACTTCTGTGCGTCGCTTTATTAAGGATAATGGGCTGCAGAGCATTCCTTATGGAGCTACGTATCATAGGGATACCTCCGATAGCTGGCTCGATCTTTGCCTTGTGGACAAGCAGGACAATGTCGTTGATTTTTGGAAATCTCAGTCACCTTTTGCCGATGGTCACGACTTGCTCACTGCCACTCTCAATCTGCATATGCCCAAGCATACTCAACCCACATTCTCTTATCGTAATTACAAAGCTATCTGTGCAACTACTCTCACAGAATATCTCAAAGGGTTAGATTGGTCTGTGGCACAGCCGGCCTCGCTTGAAGATTGTGTCGGTGTCCTTCAAAAACACGTTTACAGTGCAATAGAGAAACTCGCCCCTCTAAAAACCATCTCTCCAGCAAAAATTCGCCATCCATGGTTCAACATGGACCATCGCATGTTGATCCAAGAGCGCGATCGTCTGTACAGACGTTTTCGCAGAACAAGGATAGCAGAAGACCTTCTCGCGTATAGACAGGCCCGTGATCTAGCTCATCGAGAAATTGAGGAGGCGAGACAAAACCTTCACTACACTCGTCTCTCCCTGCTAACAGATCCTAAGGATATTTGGCGCGAGCTAGAACATCTTGGCATCTCTCCGAAAAAGAAATCGCCTGCACTACCCTTCTCAGTCAATGAACTCAATGCTCATTTTAGGAGTGTCTCATACGATCAAGACACTCCACCAGTTACAGACTTCTTGGATTCCCTGGCCTCCTCTAACCACCTAGAGCAATTCACATTCGATGAAGTACAGGTGTCTGATGTCATAGCCGCGGTGAATCGCTTTAACACACAAGCCAGAGGACCAGATGGCATTCCCCAACACGTGATTCGACTTGCACTTCCTTTCTTAGCTCCATTCATTTGCAGCATATTCAACCAATCTCTGCGAGAAGCACATTTTCCCTCCCTCTGGAAGAAGTCTATCGTAATTGCTTTGAATAAAGTAAGCTCTCCTTCATGTTTGAGCGACTTCCGTCCGATATCACTTCTATGCTTCCTATCTAAAGCCCTTGAATGGCTGGTACAGCAACAAATTTCAGCTTACTTAGAGACTAGACTCTTCCTCGATCCTCTTCAGACAGGCTTTCGCACCGGACACAGTACTCAGATATGTCTACTTAAACTGACTGATGATATTAGGCTGGGAATGGATAAGCAACTTGTCACTCTCCTTCTGCTATTTGATTTCAGCAAGGCCTTCGACTCAGTCTGTCATGCCAGGCTTCTTAAGAAATTACTTGATTACGGGTTTTCCAAAGTGGTCATCCGCTGGATTGCATCATATTTAACTGATCGTGAGCAGGCAGTCATTGACAATAATGGAAACTGTTCTTCATATCTAAAACTCAATACTGGCGTCCCGCAAGGCTCTGTTCTGGGACCCCTGCTCTTTGCACTTTACGTCAATGACATATCACTCTGCCTTGATCACAATGTTTCCCATCTTATGTATGGGGATGATCTACAAATCTATATATCCTGTCCTTTAGAAGACCTTGATTCCATCTCTAATAAGATGAGTGCAAACGCGGGTCGTATTACGAGCTGGGCAATGCAAAATCACCTTAGATTAAATGTAGATAAAACTAAAGCCATAGTCATAGGTACTCCCTATTACATAAATAAATTGCCCTCAGTAGTCAGAAGCTTTGTTGAGATCGGTGGCACCAGGGTGGTCTATGAATCTTCGCTGAGAATCCTGGGAGTAGTCCTTGACTCGAAACTTTCTTGGAAACAACATGCTTTACACGTGAGTAGTCGTATACGCTCTCTCATGTATCGCTTATACCATTTCAGGAAAAGCACTAATCTGAGACTGCGCAAACATCTAGTTCAAATGCTCCTTTTCCCCATAATCGAACTGCTGTCTTGTCTACTGCGATATATCAGATGTACTTGATGTTAAACTCCAAAGGTTAGTCAACTGTGGTATTCGCTATATCTTTGGTATGAGAAGGTGTGATCACATTAGCCCTTACAGGCGTGAGTTGGGCTGGTTAACCACTGCTGCGAGAAGAAAATACTTTGCAGCAAATTTGCTACGTCGTGTGTTTAACACTGCTACACCACCATACCTACTAGCCTTATTTAATTTTCGTGTTGCTACTCGCCCTGTCAGGGGTGACATGGCACCCCTAGACATACCAAGTTTTAGTTCTGATACCTTAAAAAATTCATTTCACGTTAGCTCAGCCTACCTATGGAACTCACTACCATCTCAACTGCGCAAAATCACACATATTCCGCTTTTCAAAACACATATTCATCGTCATCTCTTTCTATCCGACTGATTCTGTTCACCAGCGATAATAATATTATAATATTTTATCAATCGTTATTATATATACTAAAAATTCTATTATTCTGTTAATTCATAATTATATTAAACATATTTCTGTAAATTTATTGTAACTATTGTAAATTTTGTACAACACAATGTACAGTAATAAAAACTATTTAATCTAATCTCTCTCTCTCTCTCTCTCTCTCTCTCTCTCTCTCTCTCTCTCTCTCTCTCTCTCTCTCTCTCTCTCTCTCTCCGACCAGCGCGACCGATATATGCGAAGGTATGTACCGTCCTTCTAAGCGCCTTGCTCGCGACGGCTCTTCACCGTCGCCAGGTCACACACCTGAACATATACACCGCGGCGAGCGAATCGCATCGAATGAGCGGAATACGACTGCGATTATGCAATAAACGCATTTTACCGAAGTCGAACGCGTTAATCATTTACGAGATTATCCAACTCCCCGCATCCCCGACTTTTTACAAACGCGTTATAGCGAGAAGCCGGCGTAGCCCAGGTAACGTATAGATGTAGCAGGCCAGGTCGACACAGTTACGCGCGAGGGATCCACGACGCCTGACCCGGGAGCTCGCCGAGCTGCCCGAAAGGTTGAAAGCGCGAGTAAGCCACGCATAGCTCTTTCCGAATGCAATATCACACCGTGACCGATGGGAGAAAAATATGCACAACCGCCGAAACACGCAAAGAAAAAAATACCGAGTAGTCACGTGCCCAATCCACATGAATTTTTTATTTAATCAAAAAATGCATTTTTCTATATTGTTTTCTAAAATTGTGAATAATAATTTACAAAATGTCGGCTGATAAATAAAAAAAATATACCGTAACGTACGTATTTCGTGAACACGTCGGTATTTATAGGGATGTTGTAGATCCTCCTTCATGATACGTTGGCATGTCGAATACGACTTGTCAAGGGCTCGAGCTGTCTGATGCAAGATAGCTTTGTTGTTCTCCGTCCTTGCGCCTCTTCGACGGCCACCCGGGATTCCTTACACAAAGACTGCCCGTCTCAGCCAGGTATTGATATAGACGTGCAAATGTGGCTACGTCAGGGTGTCGTCTGTTGGGAAAGCGGCGCCGATACTCTACTGCTGCTCTTCGCCCCACTTTATCACACGCACCGTAAAATATCAGCATATCTCCATATTCTTGGTTGGTATAACCAAAATTACGCGCTAGTTGCCCTTCCATGATCACGCGATATGAGAAAGGTGCATAAAAAATGCTGCGATGAATATGAAAAGTCGCGAATCGCAAAAACAAAAGAAAATTGCGACGCAGCGCACTGCACAGAGTCCTCTGCCATCGCGTGCACTCTTTACAATATTTTGTTATATAGTCCACTAAAATAGCTCTAAAATCAACTTGTGACAGAAATAGCTGCATTTTAGTTATTAGATAAATCAAGTACGAAAAAACTGATTTTGAAATGTGCAGCTTCCTCAGGTTTCCAGGTAGTCCAGTCGAATTAGACTGAAATGTACCTTTTCTGAGGAATAATTTAATGAGGAAATTTTATCATCGGATGTTCTTGGGGACGATGTAAGGAACAAAGGAAAAATAATTTAAACAACTAAAAGTTTTTTAGCTCTTATGAAAACTATGTTAGAGATATCAAAAAATAAAAAATATGAGCTTATAGGTATTAAAAATATCTACAAAAATGACATGTTAGAAAATACTTTTTCTCAATTAGTTTATCCGAAAAAAAATTAAAAACCGTGATTTTAAGCAACTAATTGAATCTCTAATAACTAATAAACATTTAACCGCAAATACTTCTAGCCCAGCTTAAAGTAGAGCTTTCAGTGTCCTTATAAAGTGCTGAAAATTTCAGACCAAAACATTTATTAGATTTTGCAAAAAGTTAATTATTGTTAAAAAAAGTCCTGTCGAAAAAGTTAATTTCTACAGCCTACTGACGTCGTACACCGTCCAGCGGAAGTGCATTTTACTCGCCAAGAGTTGTACAATCACGTACAGTAAATTGCTAAGCGATTTAAAACCAATAATTTGTTTAAAAATGACTTTAAAAATATAGGTGTTTAAAGTTTAGTTAACTTTTACATTATCGCACACTAATTATTATTAAATAAATTCGTAACATCGATAGTTTGTTTGCTGCTATTTTTCTACGAATTTTAAGACCACAACCATCATTCTACGTTGATTATAAACCGAGATAAACTTTTTTTTCAATAAATCACCATAGTCTTCATTATTAATATTAAGAGCTGAAAATTGCTTAGTGGTATAAAGAATGATCCAAAGTTTTATATTTCACAATGTATGAAAGTCTCAGCTCAAAATTAAGTTATTTAAATACGAATAGTGCAGTACGTTTTTATGAAACGTCCCAGCGCGTCAGTGAGAAAGTGGGCGAGGTATACGTGAACGCGCAGTGTGCGTTACACGTCGCGGCGGCGGCACGTTCTAAATTGATCACGCAAGTTCAATTCGGCGAAACTAGTAATATTAGTCTTTATCATTTTGGTTTATTCAGTTTGAGTTATAAACAAATAAGGTAATATTTTGAAATGAAACAATTAAAAATTATTCTCATGTTATTTTAATTTAAATTTAATATTTTGTGCAAACCAATTAAATAATTTCATCCATCACTTTTACTCTCTCAAAGAGAAAGTTTTGTATTTTAAGAGATTAAGAATTTCTAAAGGTCTCAAGAGCAGGTATATGCATCCTCACCCCGGCATATATACCTGCTTTGACACAGAGCAGGTGGAGTAGCTAAGCAGTACTGCGCATGCACAAATTTTAAAATACTCAAGGGCATAACATCTGCCACAATCTCAACGACCTTTTCAGTCGTATCCGAACAGTAGATGAGTAAGCAGCATTTAGAGACGCCTTTTCTAAACTTCGTGAATTTTTGTGATATCTGAAGCTACTTCAGTGAACTGTCGTTCATTATTGAATTTTCTTCACACCTGAACGAATTTGTGTAAGTAATTTTACGTAATATTTATTAAAAGTTCTAATATAATATTAAAAATATTACGTATAATATACTAATATAATATGATATGACAGAATTTTCGTGACGTCTGAAGCTACTTCAATGAACTGTCGTGACATCTGAAGCTACATTATTGAATTTTCTTCACACCTGAACGAATTTGTGTAAGTAATCTTACTTAATGTAGTAAAAATTCATATTAAAGGGCGCGGCAGCGCCCTGCTTGGCGAGTTATAAGGAACGAAGTAACGGACGGGCGAGCGGGGCGAAGGCGCACCCTTTATTCTTTGGGTTGGGTCTCTAACCTTCCTTTTTTTCATAATATTTCGCTCATCATTTTTTATATACGTAGATACCGCGCATGAGGTACTTTATTAGAAAGCATTTTTTATTTACATTCTACCTGTAAAGTTGGATGATGAAAGATGCTTTCGTATTGAAGCTGTTAAGCTATAAAGTTTTCGTCCCCGCGAAATGAAAATAATTTTTTCCTTCAGTCTCTAGTGACAATTTTTTGCAGCCTGGGGAAAAATTTTTGTGGATCCAGCTAATGTCAAATCGTATCAGAAATATCTCCATTATAGTTATAATTCTAGTATTAACTGCGTACAAAGCGCGACGCTACTGTGCTCGAACTAGATGATGACCTGCGGAGAGACGTGAGTGAAGACTCAGAGGACTTGGAGAGTTACATACATATACATACAGTTATCTACTATATTGATGCCTAACCCGTAATATATATGTATAAAAAATATATACATTGACAGTAGAAAGCAGAGATCAAGATTTTCTAATTATAATTATTTTAAAAAACAAGTTATTTCACAATGCCATTTCACAATAAATTTTTATATTTTCTCACTTTTCAAATCATAACTATAAATCATTATATGAAGAATATAAACTTTGTCTCAAGAAAAATCTTCACCCAACTGGTCATGTTACATAAATAGAACATTGAAAATCCTTTACGATGAATGAAATAGGTTTTGGACCTTTTCGCTTAACTTATATTATGAGAGATAATGTCTTTGTGACAAATTACTTGAAAATAATTCTAAATATTTTCTTCTTTTATAAATGGGTTATTTGATGTAAAATCAAAAACTGTTATATTCCTCTAACTTGTTAGCCTTACTGTTTGAGGTAAATATATATAATACACTATTCAAGAATGGAAGCAAAGTCGTTTACTAAACTCATCTTACAGTCTCCTTATATTTAATTATAGTTCTGGTTCAGAAAGTTGTACTTGAATAAAATATTTCAAGTAAGTCATTTGTTAAATGGTAAAAGCTTTACCAGATATAAGAAAAAGTAAAATTAACAAATTTTACTTTTGGAACTTTTCAAATCATAACTATAAACCATTTATACAAAGAATATAAATTTTGTCTCAAGAAAAGCCTTCACCTGACTGGTCATGTTGCAAACATAAAACATTGAAAATCCTTTATGATGAATGAAATAGGTTTCGGAGCTTCTCGCTTAACTTATATTATGGAAGATAATGTCTTTAATAACAAATGTAAAATTTGTTAATTTTACTTTTTCTCATATCTGGTAAAGCTTTTACCATTTAACAAATGACTTACTTGAAATAATTTATTCAAGTATAACTCTCTGAACCAGAACTATAAATTAAATACAAGGAGACTGTAAGCTGAGTTTAGTAGAGGACATTGTTTTCATTCTTGAATAGTGTATTATATACAGGGTGTGTCAAAAGTTCCGGGACGGCCAGTTATCTCAGCGGGAATGCATTTTCGGGAAAAATGTTTCATACAAAAGATGTAGGATTTTTCCCTGGCTATCTGATGGTGACCTTGAATTTGACCTTGGGCTTGACCTTCAAGGTCATTTGAAGGTCAAGTCGAATTTTTTAAATGGGAACCCTCCTTTTTTATTGCGCAAACCGAAAGAGGGAAAAATTCTCTTTCCAACGATATAAGACACATACGCGGTCAAATGTGATCTAGAGGTCGTTTCAAGGTCAAGTCGGTAAAATGAGGTCAAATTGATCTTGGGCAGTCCAAAGCATGGAAACTAAGGGCGTTGGGAAAAAACTTTCCATACGAAAGTTTCCGCAAATCGAATGGAGCATCTGATGGTGACCATGAATTTGACCTTGGGCTTGACTTTCAAGGTCATTTAAAGGTCAAGTCGAATTTTTTGAATGGGAACCCTCTTTTTGTTGCAGAAATGCGGGAAAACTTACCTTTCCAGGGGTGCAAGATACATACGGGGTTAAAAGTGAGCCGAAGGTCATTTGAAGGTCAACGTTCTTATACTCCGATCATCTGGACACCCCATCGAATTTCGTGTATCAGGGCGTTAAAAAACATTTTTTGTGCAAACGTTTCTGGATCAAAACCCAGACCTGGGACCTGGCTAATCACCGCTGACCTTGGAACGACCTTGGGTCGGCCCAACGGGGCAAACCGACCCCAGATACGGGTTCAGCGACCCCGAAAACCCATGGCTCCGTGGTTTCAAGCACCTTCTGCAATTCCTTCTGGTTTGACCTTGGAACGACCTTGGGTCACCCAACGGGGCAAACCGACCCCAGATACGGGTTCAGCGACCCCGAAAACCCATGGGTCCGTGGCCCGCATTTCTGCAACAAAAAGAGGGTTCCCATTCAAAAAATTCGACTTGACATTCAAATGACCTTGAAGGTCAAGCCCAAGGTCAAATTCAAGGTCACCATCAGATGCTCCATTCGATTTGCGGAAACTTTCGTATGGAAAGTTTTTTCCCAACGCCCTTAGTTTTCATGCTATGGACTGCCAAAGATCAATTTGACCTCATTTTACAGACTTGACCTTGAAACGACCTCTAGATCACATTTGACCCCGTATGTATCTTATATCGGTGGAAAGAGAATTTTTCCCTCTTTCGGTTTCCGCAATAAAGAAGGGGGCTTCCCATTTAAAAAATTCGACGTGACCTTCAAATGACCTTGAAGGTCAAGCCCAAGGTCAAATTCAAGGTCACCATAAGATAGCCAGGGAAAAATCCTACATCTTTTGTATGAAACATTTTTTCCGAAAATGCATTCCCGCTGAGATAACTGGCCGTCCCGGAACTTTTGACACACCCTGTATATTTACCAAACAGTAATGCTAACAAGTTAGAGGATTATGACAGTTTTTGATTTTACATCAAATAACCCCTTTATAAAAGAAGAAAATATTTAGAATTATTTTACAGTAATTTGTGACAAAGACATTATCTCTCATAATATAAGCTAAGCGAGAAGCTCCAAAATCTATTTCATTCATCGTATAAAGGATTTTCAATTTTTTATGTTTGCATCATGACTAGTCGGGTAATTCTTGAGACAAAGTTTATATTCTTTGTATAAATGATTTATAGTTATGATTTGAAAAGTATCAAACATAAAAATTTTCTAATTTGAATTATTTTATAAAACAACCCTACTGAAAAATCGCACGTGAGATCTCAGGTGAGAACTCATATGAGATCTCACGTGAGATCTCACGCCAAAATCTCATCTGAAATTCTGGTCCACGAGCTGCTAAAATCCCTTTAATGATAAAAAATCAGTTTCTGGGAATTACGAGTCGCCTATTAGGTTACGCCACCCCCCAGATAAGTTTAAAAATCTATGTTTTGAAGCGATTTAGTCTTTTCTTTTACATTTTTAGAAATTTTACACGTGAGAAATTTGAAACATGAGATTCCACGTGAGATGTCATGTGTAAAATTTCTAAAAATGTAAAAAATGACTAAAACGCTTCAAAACGTCGATTTTTGAACTTATCTGGGGTTTGAACTTATCTGGGGGTTAGCGTAACCTAATAGGCGGTTCCTAATTCCCAGAAACTGATTTTTTATCATTGAAGAATTTTAGCAGCTCGCGGACCAGAATTTCAGATGAGATTTTGGCGTGAGATCTCACCTGAGATCTCATGTGAGTTCTCACCTGAGATCTCACGTGAGATTTTTCAGTAGGGAAGTTATTTCACAATCCATTTCATAATAAATTTTTATATTTTCTAACTTTTCAAATCATAACTATAAACCATTTATACAAAGAATATAAACTTTGTCTCAAGAAAAGCCTTATCACCCGACTAGTCATATTGCAAACATTGTGACGTACACGACCAACGGGTCAGTACAATACATAGCTAGCCTACTCATAGATACAAAAGCGAGAGGTAAATAAACACCCTAACAGGTGATTGCGCGCGCCCAGCGAAAATTGTCAATACTCACTCTCGAGCGGCACCTTTGACGTCATCAACGTAAACACCTGTATTGTCATGTGCGAGAGAGAAGAGCAGACGGCCGATTAGTATTCAAAGGGCCACGATTCTAGGAATCGACACGCACTTGTGTCCGAGCTTCTGCCTTGAACACTCTCCCAAAAGCATTGCGCTTAGGTGAGCGATACTGGCGACCCCTTGCGCTCGTTAAAATATTGTAAATGTACTCTTGTAATATATTCTATTTACCTTCAAAATAAACTCATTTAGTATTATATATTTATTGATAAGTGATCGAATCAATCATACACCTAACTCTAGTACACCTAAGGATCTCTACCTTACCAACCTCCCACGGCACGATAAAAGGCCCTCAGCGCCGACTATTTACCCGGCAATCCTATCTATCGGCACGGTAGCAGCCACTCAGTGCTAACTACTTACCCGATTTCCAACGCAGTACGGTAGCAGCCAAACAGCGCTAACTACTTACCTGCACCACCTACCTACCTTCTATCTGTATCGACGGCACGGACTCCGGCACACTGTGCGCCGGTATTTTACCCGAAGATCGGAAGAAAATCCCGAAACAGATAAATCGCTCGAGTCCAGTACACGAACTCTTAGAAATTATCATTAACTACCAAGTAACGACATCTTGCTTCATAAGAATAAACTCAACTATCAAGGTAAAGACTCAAATCTGAGAGCTGTCAGTACTTCGGTACGTTACTCGAGCAGAGTAAAATACGTGGTGGGTATTTTCGAAAAAAGGGTTATGATACCAGATCGACACAATATCTTTTTAGAGAGCCGTATAGAAGCACGAATTGTAGATTTGACGACACGGGTCGACGAGGTCGAGGAGGCAGATCAGCAATATCACGCGGCTACTCAGTATTTAATGGGCCAGATAAAAGAATTACGCGGTATCGTGATTAGAGAAGGCCATGCCTTATTAACAATGTCGGAAGATCTTGCGGAAGCTAGAAAGCGCGGAGTGAAAAATTGGGATTCACGGTAAAAGCAGTCGCAAGTAGAACCTGTAAAAATGAAAAAATATTAAACATGAAAATGGATTGTATCGAAGATAAAATTCTGGATATAGCCGATTCATTTAAAAAATTGTCGATCCGCGATGATTAAAATATACATATTATAAAAGTTGGAAATGAAATTTCCAAGTAAAAATTAGTTTGCTATAAAATAAATACATTAGAGTCAAATTTCTACATTGTCAATTCAATTAAAATTAAATTTTTTTGTATTATTTCCGAGTTAACGTTCCTTTAATCATATATTCTATTAATAGTTAAAATGGCGAAAAACCGCAAATCGGGAGCATTTATGCACGAAATGCAAGCTTCGTTTAACGAAGAAGTAGAAGACACTCGTGAACGAAAACGTTTCGAATGGGAACGGGCGGTAACCGAGGAACTACAATTGTTATATAAACGACAGGATGACCTCGAAAATTTACTTGAAGGTTACGACGAAGAAAACGACGCGTCAAAATCACCAAAACTAAGGGCAACGTTAGTCGCGATAATTCGGAACGAAATAAATGAAAAATATGATGCATTAACGCAATCGGTCGGAAAACTCCGGACGGAGAACGCAACAAGGCAGTAGAAATGACTAAATTAAAACACCGTGTTGAATTATTAGAAACGGAGAACGATAAATTAATCAACTAAGTTTGTGAACTCTCGCAGAGAGATGATGAAGCGCAGAACGATCGCGAAATAGACTCTAGGCTCGTAGAGTTGATAGAGGTTTTTCGCGGGAAATAAGCCACATCAAACTGAATTTCGAGAAAAAAATATCAGAATTAAAAAACACAATTAAGGATTTGAAAAAATCACCAGTAAAATCTAACAACTCTGGGAGCGAAGCGTCTCAAAGAATAAAGTTAGATATCCCCAAGTATCGAGAGCTTGAGAATGAAAGGCCAGTTAAATTTCTATCAGAATTTGAGAAATACATAAACGTATTCAGACCAAATTTCGATCAACTTTTATGCTTAATTTCTCAAGCACTCGAGGGTGATGCTAAGGATTGGTGGTACTTGCAGGAGGCAGAAATTGAGTCATACGACCAATTTGTCATACGGTTTCGTGAACGATATTGGAGCGCGAATACGCAACGTGCCGCGAAACGAAAGATAGAATTCAACCAGCACCAGCCGGGAGGCAATCTTAATCGCGTTGAATATGCAACGAATCTGTTTGGTTTAGGGAAAGAGCTAGATCTCGAGTGCACGGAGGCTGAGTTTGTTGTGCGCGTTAGCGAACATTTTGAAAGAAATATTCGGCACGCGGTTTTAGGACAGCAAGTCAAAGACAAAAATATGTTCTTAAAGATGTTAGCTGATTATGAGGGAGACGACCAACGTCACCGAAAACACGATAAAATAAGCCACAACAAATCCAGTCCACCTTCAGATACGGCTAACGCGCAAAGTAAATCATATGATAAGGCACACCAATGGCAGTCGAAAAATGTAAACGTGAACGAGTTACAGTCAGCAACGCCGCCAGAAATAAACCAGAAAACTCCACAACAAAGGGATCAAATAAACGAGAAAAAATCAGCACGGAAGCGTAAAAACGAACGGAATAAGGAATTAATCCGAAGCTACGACGAAGTGGACATAAATAATATAAATTTAGGAAACACTAATACCGAAAATTCGGGAAACGTTGCTTGATGCATGTCAAAAATTAAACCGCTACAAGCAACTCAATCGGAGAATGAAAATTGTAATAAAGATATCTCTTCTATACTGGAGGACCCGCGAGAAAATCTTTTGTATGATGTAGAACAAAAAGGTGTAAATACTAAAGAAACACGTTGTCTGGAGGCAAATATCAAAGTCGAAGATATAGAGGTAAAAGCCTGAATTGATACGGGAAGTGAGATCACTTGCATCTCCGAGGAATTTTATTACCCTAATGCAAAGGCATTCGGGACGCGATCTAAGCTACCGATAAGTGGAAAATTCGTAAAGGGAGCAACGGGCGCAAAGTCATCGCGAATAAAACTCCAAGTTCTTCTAAACGTTGAAATTTGCAAAGATAAAACTAGATATTATATTTATAGTAGTGCCGAAACTAGTCAAACCATGCATTATTGCATATGATATGCAAAAAGCTCTTAGTATGCTAATAGACACTGGCAGAGAAGAAATCCTCTTACCCATTAACGATCAATATGTTCATTGTTCTTATAAGGAGACAATAATGTACTCAGAAGAGTATGCGTCTCTTAGAATCGAACAGTCGTATGAGTCCGAGTGCGCAAACGCTGACTCATACGATGATCTCATTGCTTATGATTTTTCATATGAAGTCTCGATAGAAGAGATCGAAGAAAATATCAAATCATGCAAAAACCTAAAAAATGTCTAAAGGGATAAACTTAAGTACTTAATAGTACAATACAAAGAGGTATTTCAGAAACGTCCAGGTCTATTATCTAACTATGAGTATACTTTTAAAATAAAAGATGATGCACCCTATTACTCAAAGCCGTATCCCATCCCTATAAATTATAGAGATAAAATTAAAATTGAAATTGACAAATGGCAAGAACGTGGAATAATTCGGCGTTCGACGAGTCCATATATAAACCCTCTCGTGGTTGTAATTAAAAAAGACGGATCAATCCGCCTATACTTAGATGCACGTAAACTAAACGAAAAATTAGAAAATGATTATGAATCCTCTCCTGGTGTAGAGGAGAGATTTTTAAGATGTAAAAACGTAAACTTTTTATCCAGCTTTGATTTAACGAGTAGTTTCCATCAAATAAAGCTTTCAGAACAAAGTAGGAAATATACCGCGTTCATTTGCGACAATAAAGTTTATGAATTTAATGTAGTGCCATTTGGTATAAAAGCAAGTAGCGCCGCGCTCATAAGAGGTCTGGACCTAGCCGTCGCTGGTCTCGAAGACTTTCTTATAACTTTTGTAGACGACTTACTATGTATTTCAGAAGATTTCGATAGTCATTCACAAAATATTCAATCATTATTTGAAAATTTGTTAAAAAACAATCTAAGAATTAGTTTTAAAAAATCAAAGCTAGTACAGGAAGAAGTAAAATTCCTGTGTCATATCTTAACGCCTGAAGGAGTAAAACCTGACCCAGAGAAAATTAGAACAACTAAAAATTTTAAGAGACCTAGAAATGTTACGGAACAGCAGGGATTTCTCGGGTTTGTAAATATCTATACGAAATTCGCGAGAAATTACTCGGCTCATACCGTACCGCTTCTAAACTTATTAAAACAGGGTAAGAAGTATGAATGGACAGACGAGCAGGAAAAAGCTTTCAATGATATTAAAAATACATTCGATGAGCATATTATATTAAAATATGCGGACCCGCAAAGTCCATTCATACTCACTACCGACGCGAGCGACTATGAGATAGCTGCGGTGCTATCGCAGGTAAACGATCAAAACGAAGAACAAATTGTCACGTTTGTTAGCCGTACGCTGAAGAGAAGTGAATGCTCCTATTTCAAGACTGAGAAAGAGAGTCTAGCTATAGTTTGGGCACTAACACATTTAAATACGTACTTGCGGGGGGCACCGAAAATTATCGTGCGAACAGACAGCGAAGCTCTCACTTTTCTTAAAAACTGCAAATTTAATAATGCTAGATTACCGACAAAATTACCGACAGATCACCGACAAAATTACCTTGAAATCGTCAGATGTAAAATGTCACATAGAAAGTTTGGACACCTGGCAACAACATAACCTTAAAATACTATTGACTTTGTATTGGCAGTATACATTTTTTTGTTCGAAAATCTCGAGTTATGTACCGAATAAACGTCATTTGCGGGAAGTTTTGATTTCTTTATTTCATTTAAACAAATCTGCTACCGAGGCGCATCGGTCGCTTGTAGAAGTTTACGGTGATGGTGCTTTAAGTGAGAGAAGTTGTCGTGAGTAGTTTCAAAAGTTTAAAAACGGCGAGTTTGACGTGGAAAATAAAGAACGCAAAGGAAGGCCAGTCAAGTTTGAAGACGCTGAGTTAGAGGCATTATTGGACCAAGACTCATGCGAAACTGAAGAAGAGCTTGCAGAAATCTTGGGAGTGACTCAACAAGCGATTTCACACAGTCTCAAGACCATTGGTATGGTACAAAAGCAAGGAAATTGGATTCCGCATGAACTGAAACCCAGAGACGTCCAGCGCTGTCTTTTCACGTGCGAACAACTTCTCCAAAGACAAAGTCGAAAGGGTTTTTTGCATCGAGTAGTGACGGGGGATGAAAAGTGAAAAAGGATGATATCATGGGGTAACCCCGGCCATGTACCAACTTCAACGGCCAAACCAAATATTGATGGCAAAAAGTTAATGTTGTGCATTTGGTGGGATCAGCTCGGAGTAATCTATTACGGGCTACTCCAGCCTAACGAAACTATCACTGGAGAACGTTATCAACAGCAACTGTTGCAATTGAGCAGAGAATTCAAGCTTAAACGCCCCCAATATGCCAAAAGACATGACAAATTTTTTTTTGAGCACGATAACGCTCGGCCACGTGTTGCACACAATGGGATGTCTTACCCTACCCGCCGTATTCACCAGACATTGCTCCTTCGGACTACCACTTGTTCCGGTCGATGGCTCATGCCCTGGTCAAGCAGTACTTCACTTCTTACGGAGAAGCCAAAAATTGAGTCGATTCATGGGTAGCCTCAAAAGATGAAGAGTTCTTTTGACGTAGCATCCGAATGCTGCCAGAAAGATGGCAAAAAGTAATAGCCAATGACGGACAATATTTTGAATAAAATGTAACGTATATTTTTTTTACAATAAATTGATAATTTTTATAGAAAAACGGCGGAAACTTATTTGTATTTACAATAAATAATAGGCTAAGACATACTAGATATGAGCACAAGAGAGTTAGTCAGTTCGCAACCATGCCCGATAAAGGTACGGCTACCAAAAACTTTTGAATGCGTGACGCGACAGTACAGAATGGCGGGGTGGTATGGCCACCATGGCACATTAAGTGTCAAGCGAGGAAGAGCGCATCGAGAACTCCCTGGAGAACAATACCAGGGAGATATCAAAGGGGACGAGGCATTCAAGCGAGCCCGAACATGGTCAACCGGTATGTGCAGACAACGAGAAAGGACGAAGAAAAGCAGCCAACATCACCGCCTAGTTCTGCACGGCCATCACCATCAGCCATTCGTCCAACTCCAATCACGTCTCGGGCTGTGCAACCAACCCCATCAACGTCGGGCACCCGCATAGAGGACTATGTGCCCAGGGCGGTCTCGCGACGAGCAACCCCGCCCCAGGAATACATACCGACACCGATACGTCGCCCTCCGATCGGAGACTATCTAAGATTACGACAGATGCTTCCACGAAGGCGGTATGTGCCACGGCCGGTAAGCCCACTGTCTCCATCTTTTTCACCGAACTTACCAGCCACTCCATCATCCTCACCACCACCATCATCTGCCGCGCCAGTGCCACAGCAGGACGTTGCCGAACTAGTATATGAAATGGCAATTACTTTTTAACTATGTATTGCGTGCATGAATAAAAGGCGATTAAAATTAAACATTTGTACATGTTCATTTTGCGAATCTAAAAACATTTAATTTGTGGGGAAATGTGACGTACACGACCAGCGGGTCAGTACAATACATAGCTAGCCTACACATAGATACGAGAGCGAGAGGTAAATAAACACCCGAACAGATGATTGCGCGCGCCCAGCGAAAATTGTCAATACTCACTCTCGAGCGGCATCTCTGACTTCATCAACCTAAACACCTGTATTGTCATGTGCGAGAGAGAAGAGCAGATGGCCGATTAGTATTTAAAGGGCCACGATTCTAGGAATCGACACGCACTTGTGTCCGAGCTTCTGCCTTGAACACTCTCCCAAAAGCATTGCGCTTAGGTGAGCGATACTGGCGACCCCTTGCGCTCGTTAAAATATTGTAAATGTACTCTTGTAATATATTGTGATTAGGGGAATGGACTTCAACGAACGAGTTATTGTTTAAAAATTGATATATTTTAATCCAACGTTTCGAGGGTTATTTTACCCTCCTCTTCAGGGCTACAATTAAAAGAAACATTGTCATACAATCGAATGTAAACGACGAGAACATAATCTTAAAATGTAAAAAACAAATACCTTATGCTATTAAATTTTAACGCATAATAACGTCGTTAAAGTAAATCGCTATTGCAGTTGTTAAATAAATATATACATGTGTATAAAAACCGGTTGGACCAAAGTGCTAAAAAAATTTTTTTATTGAAAGCTAAGTGAAAAACAGAACGTAGTAAAGAAAACCAAATAATACTTATAAAGAAACAGAAAACTCACATCTTTCCCTTCGTCTCACTTTCATTGTTGCTACAAGGACACTTATAATCGATGGCACTTGGAGCAACACTGAAGAAACGATATCAAATTCGAAAATTAGTCGATATTTAAAAGATGGCAAAGGAAGGGGGAGACGTTTAAGTGGGAGAGAACCAGCGAGACTCTCACACGGTTAGAATAGGGAAGCATGGCTGTAGGAAGTCGGCGGGGCTTCGCTACACTGACACTAAGGCTAGTATAGACAATAGACCAGCGTCGCTTATGCCACCTCTCTACATCATACTACCCGGATACGTGCGGACGAATTTTAGGCGTGTGGAAGGAAAGATGGAGGCAGCCGAACAGATATGTGTGAATGTTAGGAAGCGGTACAATATTTTTTTATTAAATCTATTGTTTTTTTGTAGGAAGTCTTAAGGAATTACATGTCTTGTATGTGGTTTAGTGTGTTTTCATGGTAGTATATATTAAGCATCTCTGAAAATGACCGTTTGAAGAAATTAGTTTCATTATTTAAAATTTTTACTTTTTCGAAATCTATAGTGTGACCAGTTGTTTCTGCGTGTACGGCTAAAACGGAATTACTTGTAATATATTCTATTTACCTTCAAAATAAACAAAATAAACTCATTTAGTATTATATATTTATTGATAAGTGATCGAATCAATCGTACACCTAACTCTAGTACACCTAAGGATCTCTACCTTATCAACCTCCCACGGCACGATAGAAGGCCCTCAGCGCCGACTATTTACCCGGCAATCCTATCTATCGGTACGGTAGCAGCCACTCAGCGCTAACTACTTACCCGATTTCCAACGCAGCACAGTAGCAGCCAATCAGTGCTAACTACTTACCTGCACCACCTACCTACCTTCTATCTGTATCGACGGCACGGACTCCGGCACACTGCGCCGGTATCTTGCTTCATAAGAATAAACTCAACTATCAAGGTAAAGACTCAAATCTGAGAGCTGTCATTACTTCGGTACGTTGCAACATAAAACATTGAAAATCCTTTACGATCAATGAAATAGGTTTTGGAGCTTCTCACTTAGCTTACATTATGAGAGATAATGTCAAATGTGACAAATTACTTGCAATTAATTCTAACTATATATTTTCTTCATTCTTGAAGGGGATATCTGATGTAAAATCCAAAGCTGTTGATATAACAGCTATAGATGTTAATTTTTAAAACCATATAATGTATCCGTAAGGTATTTTGATATATGGCTTTTGGTGTATAACTAATTGGGTGAGAGATGTAAAATCCAAACTGTTAATAAGTATAACAGTTAGAGGAATACCTCTACTTGTTTGCATTACTGATTGAGGTAAATATACAATAATACACTATTAAAAATGGAAACAAATAGTCCTTTATTTTAATCATATAGTTCTTTATAGTTCTTCACTTTAATCATAGGTTCGAAAAGTTGTACTGGAATGAATTATTTCCATAAGTCATTTGTTAAAAAGTAATCATTACAACGGATATGGAAAAAAAATCAAATTATTTTATTTTACTTACAATTATGAAGATAGCAATGTTTATTTTTATAACAAAACTTTCTACGAAAGTATAATATAAGGCAAGTATAAGGTGTTTCTGTAATATATAAAAATATGAATAAAAAACTTATACTCTATGAAAAGGAATTCTAATAATAAATAATTATTTTCTTCTGACAATTATATCTTACCGGTTCTATACAATAAATTAATTTGTCTATAAAAAGAAGAGTATACATACTATTATTATATATAGCAAAAGGGAGTTCTTGATACAATGAAAGTGTTATTCCATTTTTTTTTTACAAATACAGCAGCCTCACACGATGCAATTATCATCATGTACCCACACGAAAATTAAATCTATGAATATAGTATCATCATCCTTTACCGTTATAAAACTTTGTAATTATTATTGAAGCTCTTAGAAACTTGTGGAATCTCCTTAAAATAACACTTTTTAAAAAAGTAAAACTTTGGCGAGTATAAGTGTATTTGTAATCTCTCTCTCGCTCTCTCTCTCTCCCTATCTCTCTCCCTCTCTCTCCTTCTCTCTCTTTCTCTCCCTCTTCCTCTCCATGTCTCTCTTTCTCCCCTTCTCTCCCCCAAAAGAATATCATAGTTTAAAACAAACACATGAAAGAAGTGGAATCAATTATTATTTTATATAGACAAGTACATTTTTGTAACATAGAAATATGGAATTATTTTTATAACAAAAAATCGTAAGTACTACTAAAAATAAACTCATGAAACTGGTGGAATCAATTAAGTACAGGCAAGTACATTATTACCCCCCCTCTCTCTCCCCTCCTCGCCACTCTCTTCTTGCCCTCATTCTCTCTATCTCTCTCTTTCTTCCCCTCTCCCTCTCTCTCCACCTGTCCCGCTCTCTGCTCCTTTCCAAAAGAATATTATAGTTTAAAACGAAGACATGAAAGAAGTGGAATCAATTATTATTTTATATAGACAAGTACATTTTTGTAACATAGAAATATGGAATTATTTTTATAACAAAAAATCGTAAGTACTACTAAAAATAAACTCATAAAACTGGTGGAATCGAATAAGTGCTGGCAAGTCAATTATTATAATAAAGAGAATTTTTCAAATAAAATTAATATATATTTACTATAAAAATTTGTATAAAAAATAATTACGTCTAACAAAAAATATTACAAAAATACTAACATAATAACTGTAATTGAAACACAAAAAGTTAAAAAATTTTTGCGTTATCATTTTCGAAGTATAGATCATAGAAGTCACCACCCTGTAAAATATTTTAACCAAGAGCTGTTATATATCATAGATTCATGTAAGTTTTCCTTACACAAGTCAATCTACCTATTATCTGCAAATATGAATTTTAATTAAACATCTTCTTAAACTGTTAATGTAATTTTTTAAATTTTGGGAAATTTTCTTTTAAAGACAGAAGATACTTGCCGGACGCATCGTTTTGTAGCATTTAGGTAATCTATCAAATATTTATTTTTATATCATTATTTTTTGGAATAAGATTTATATATTATATTTTATAAAAACTTTTCAATTATATTATATCTATCTATTATATCTACTAATTTCACAAAAATTTTATATCAATTTTTATAATTTCTATAATTATAATTTCATTTGTAACGGGCTAAAAGCTGTCCTCGGCGCGCTATACGTCAACGCGGACTTACCGATGAACGACGCAGGAATTAAAAGGCGTGAGTACTTGCTCGTGCCAACCCTCGGCGAACAGCGGCCTCGCCACCTCGTACTGTTGCTCGCCGTCGGCTGCTTTCAGCAGCAGCCGCGCCTTTGTGCTCCGTTACAACGCGCGACTTCGTCGTCGCGATCTCTCTCTCTCTCTCTCAAGCGTGCTGCACCAGCTACTCAGTATCACGCGAGTACTACGTACTCGCGACCGCGGAGGCCGGCGGTATTCTTCACCGTGCCATCGAATAGGGAATTGAAAGTAGGATGCGTGAAATAATACGCGAACAAGTAAAAGCAACGAGTTACCTTTATCGCCCCTGGAGGCTGTTCACTATTTACACACGCGGCGGGTACTCTAGGTATGCGCCGATTCGGGTGGTGAGCCCGCGCACTCGAAGTACGTGTGTGCGTGGTCGTACACACGTACGCACAAAAGCGGCTCACACCGACGTAGGCCGATCGCCGCGCGCGATCGACTCTCGCGCGCGCGTCGGCGGCCTAACTCGCTCGCGCGGATATCGCTCCCCGGACGCTCGTCGTCCGCGGGGGAAAGCACGCGATCGCCTGGCCAGGATTACCTCTATCGCCTATAGTCAGGGCTTGAGCGGACCCTCTTGACGGTGTCAGCTGCCGTGTGCTGCGGCGTCTCTCTCTCTCTCTCTCTCTCTCTCTCTCTCTCTCTCTCTCTCTCTCTCTCTCTCTCTCTCCCCTTCTCTCGGCCACGCAGCCCTCGCTCTCTCTCGCTCCCGCGAGTCGCCTCGGCTCTAGCTGGCTTCGGCCGCGATACTCTCTCTCTCTCTCTCTCTCTCTCTCTCTCTCTCTCTCTCTCTCTCTCTCACTTGCACTCTCGGCCGTGGTTGAGCGTGGCTCTCTCTCCCTCTCTCTCTCAGCCACGAGGGAACGCGGCTCCCGGCGCCGTGCTGCGACTCTCTCCTTCGCTGCACTATCGGACCGCTCACTCGCTCTCTCTCCCTTTCGTGCACTACACTGCACTGGCTGCCGTGATCCTCGTGCACTACACTCCGACTCCCTCTCTCTCTCCCCAAGTCTTCGCGTACGGGAATCAAGCAGCTGTCTAAGCTACGGCAGGAGCGATACTGCCGGGTTCTGTCTCTCGCTCTCCTTCCCCCCTCGCGCAAGGTTGCCGCGGGTTTTCTTTTCGGGGCTTATTGTGTAGCGTAGTTGCGCTCAGTACTTTTCGCACATCTCTACGTGCGCGCAACTACACATACACACAAAAGTCCCCGGAGAAACACGAGGACAAGTCTGACTCAATTCGCGAAGCCTTATGCCGAAATCGACGGCCTTGACTTCGCCAAGGCCGCGGTATATTTACATTTCCGAGCATCTATCCGTGTGTATATCGTGCGTTGGAGATCGGCTCAATCCGAACTCCGTGTTCGCGCACATATACACACCCAGACGCGCCTGCCGTTACACATTATAATTTCATTTTAATATCTTCATTATACAAATTCATTGTACATATTGAATTATTATTAATTCTATAGTAAGATAATAATATTTTTTTTTACATTGCGTATGTACATCTATATATTACGTATGCTTATTCCTAACATTATATAACGAACAAGTTTTGTGTAAGTTTTGCTCTAGTCAAATATCGAAATATACTTATTTTCTTGAACTGTTATCACCATTTTATTTTAATTACTTACATACTACGTGATCAATAACTAAATATATAAAAGGTTGCGATTCCCGTCCTATGCACCTTGAACTACAAAACGATGCGTCCGGCAAGTATCTTCTGTCTTTAAAAGAAAATTTCCCAAAATTTTAAAAATTACATTAACAATTTAAGAAGATCTTTAATTAAAATTCATATTTGCAGATAATAGGTAGATTGACTTGTGTAAAAAAAACTTACATGAATTTATGATGTATAACAGCTCATGGTTAAACTATTTTACAGGGTGGTGACTTCTATGATCTATACTTCGAAAATGTTTACGCAAAAATTTTTTAACTTTTTGTGTTTCAATTACAGTTATTATGTTAGTATTTTTGTAATATTTTTTGTTAGACATAATTATTTTTTATACAAATTTTTATAGTAAATATATATTAAACAAATTTTATTTTAAAAATTCTCTTTATTATAATAATTGACTTGCCTACACTTAATCGATTCCACCAGTTCCATGAGTTTATTTTTAGTAGTACTTACGATTTTTTGTTATAAAAATAATTCCATATTTCTATGTTACAAAAATGTACTTGTCGATATAAAATAATAATTGATTCCACTTCTTTCATGTCTTCGTTTTAAACTATAATATTCTTTTGGAAAGGAGCAGAGAGCGGGACAGGTGGTGATAGAGGGAGAGGGGAAGAAAGAGAGAGGAGAGGAGGGGTGAGAGGGAGATGGGGGGTAATAATGTACTTGCCTGCACTTAATTGATTCCACCAGTTTTTTTTGTTATAAAAATAAGTCCATATTTCTATGTTACAAAAATGTACTTATATAAAATAATAATTGATTCCACTTCCTTCATGTGTTTGTTTTAAACTATGATATTCTTTTGGGGGAGAGAGGGGGAGAAAGAGAGAGATGGAGAGAAAGAGGGAGAGAAAGAGAGAGGAGGAAAGACAGAGGGAGGGAGAGAGAGATAGGGAAAGGGAGATTACAAATACACTTATACTCGCCAAAGTTTTACTTTTTTAAAAAGTGTTAATTTAGGGAGATATAGTGTTATATGAATAATCGAGGTAGTATATCGAGGTAGTTTTCTGATTTACCGGCGTTGACTACGATACTTAGTGCCATATGTAATAGTGTGGCGATAGGTCGGGGGTACGAGCACCTGCTTCTTACCTGGGTCCGTCAAGTTCAATTCTCGGTGATTTTTTTTTTTTTTTTAAACCAAACTGTTCAATCAATTCATTTATCTTGTTAGAATGAAATTCTATAATAGCATATGAAAAAAAAATGTTGTATATTTTATAAAAGTTAAACAAACTGAATTATAAAATTATGAATGAGTCTTAATTAAGTTTGGAAACCTTAATTTTTCATTTTTTTATAGATATAGTACTACAGTGCTGTTGACAATGGAAGAAGAAGTCTGCATTCTTTGTGATAAAGTATTATCGTCGCAGCAGAAAATGACTGTTAAAGAGCGTGCCATCAAAACCGTGATCAATGCCAGCAAACTTCGGAAAGATAAAAAACATTTGCGTTTAGAAAAGTCGAAGGAAGTGAACATCCACCCGTCTTGCCAGATAATGTACAATGTGTGAGACAATCTAGCATTAATGCAGCAACAACAAAAACAACTGCATCGACATCAAAATGCCGGCAATCAGCGAGCGAAGCACGCACATTTGATTTTGAGAATTTGTGTTTTTTTTTGTGGCGAAGATGCACTGGATATTCCAGTAAGAAAACATAAAAAATTAGGTAAAGTTGTACATGTGACTTCACCGAATACGATGGTTAATGTATTATAAAAAATTGAAGAACGTTCTACGAAAGACGAGTATAATAGGAAAATTTATGAGCGACTAAAAATATGGATGATTTAATAAATTTGAATGCACGTTATCATACTGCTTGCATAACAAACTTTTATCAATATCGAGGTGATTGTTCAGCTGGACGTCCTATTTTGGAATGTACCTTATCTACCGTAAGCTTTGTTGGGAATTACATAGTAGAACATTCCAGAGAATGTCAGTTTTCTTTAAGAGAAATTCTAGAACAATATACGGGAGGTGAGAAGCCTAGTATTAGGTATATTAAAGCTAAATTGATTGACTTTTTTGGAACAGGAATTACAATTTATTCAGTGAAAAATGATTATATTATTTGTTATGTTGATAGTATAGACAAAATTTTATGTAATGATTGGTATAATAATCGGTCAAACAATGAGGAAGAAGAAAAAAGTAGAATTATAAGAGCGGCAGCAAACATTATCTTACACGAAGTTAGAAGTAGACATTATAATCTTGATTATTATACAGCGCCGGACTGCTTCTTAGATAATATTTTTACTGATGTATCACCAAATTTAAAATTACTTCTAGACCTTTTAATTAAGAGTAATAAAAAAAAACGAATAATTCTCGAAAATGGGATAATATAATAGCAACGTATGCACATTGTATTACAGCTTCCGTTCAACAACGTTCATTTTTATCACCAATTTTGCTAGGATTATCTTCAATGATGCATAAAAAACATGCCTCAAAAAATCTCATTGACAGCTTAAATCATATTGGACTGTGTGCGTCTTACGATGAAACTCTTCATTTTGAATCTTCAATAGTAAACGATCCTCAACAGTATAATTTAAGTGAATCTTATATACAATTGATATTTGACAATGCAGATCATAATACAAATACTATTGATGGTAGAAATACCTTTCATTCCATGGGTGGAATAATGTGTGTGACTCCTGCAAGCTCCGTACAGTCTAGACAAAATATTGTTCGGTTAAAAAAAAATTCCAAACGCTGATTCTCTTGGGAAATTTAGTTTTCTACCTATAAAACCCTTTGAAAAAGATGATTCAGTCGGATTAAAAAACGTTATCACTAAAGATCTTGATTTTGAAAATCCAATTTCAAAATTCAGTCTAACATCAAAAGATTTTTTGTGGTTTTATGGAAAAAGCAATAATCCCGATCAAACAGTAGGGTGGAATGGCTTTATGGATTTGACTTGTGAAAAAAGCGAATATTCGTTATCAAAAATTATTCCACTCCCGTTCGTGAATGTGCCTCCTAGTCAATACGACACAATTTTAACTGTTTTATTGGAAGCCGATGTGAGATTCAAAGCCAACAACCAGAAACATGCGTTTGTTACATTTGACCAGCCGCTGTACCACAAAGCACAAGATATTATTCATTCTTGTAAGGGTGCAACGCAGAAAGAATCTTTAAGTTCAGTTATTGTAAGACTCGGTGGATTCAATAGACTTCATAATGGATGGAAGTGGATTGAAAGAGGCTTTCAATGAACTTTATGCCGAAGTATCCTAACTTCAATAGAATTCGAAAAATCTGAAATCGAAACTTTAAATGGTATTTTAAATAAAATAGATACAGATAATTTTCCAACTCCAATGTTTAATGACGTTTTTCACCAAGCAAAAGAAAAATTCATAGGTAAAATAAATAGTTTAAAAGATAACGGATCTACGGCTCAATTATGGATGCAGTACTTTATTATGGTAGAAATAGCCAAACAATTTATTGAAGCAGAAAGGACAGGTAATTGGATACTTCATTTAAAAAGTATGCAACAAATGTTGCTGTATTTTAACGGGAGTGGACATTTCTTCTACGCGAAATCGGGCCATTTGTATTTACAAGAGATGTATGGTATAGAAAATCGCATGGACATTTTTGAATACGAAAAATTTACAAATGAAGGGTATTTTACTGTTAGACGCACAGAGAAATATCGTTCAGGAATATGGTCGGATATGACCATTGAACAAACATTAATGAGGCCTATGAAGACTAGCGGAGGTTTAACTCAGGGTCGCGGTATGCAAATGGATTTTGTCGATGATTGTTTTGATTGAGGTATCCGATACTATGGAAAATTTTTGCAAAGTTTCGTACGTCACTTCTGAGCAGTATATTGACACTAGAAAGTCACGAATAAACAGAGATGCTGCTCATTTAC
The DNA here is from genome assembly GCA_036365515.1 of Torymus aiolomorphi. Classification (NCBI taxonomy): domain Eukaryota; kingdom Metazoa; phylum Arthropoda; class Insecta; order Hymenoptera; family Torymidae; genus Torymus; species Torymus aiolomorphi. Next base: position 99,380,951 of record CM070875.1, on the reverse strand, counting down.
GAAAGTTGCGTGAATTTTTTGATAGTCATTACCCATTCCCTCCAACAAATAATATTATTTCTATTACTAGTGGTGTAATTGGTGATGAAAAAATCAATTGTCATGAAGCGCTTTCAGTAGGAAATTCTATTATGAAACAAATGGTTTGTGAAAATTTTAGTTCTGTCAAATTTAAGAGAAAGAATAAAATATTGCCACTAAAAGCAGTCAGTGCGTCAATAAAAATAAATAATGAAATCGAAGTAATTGATCCGACATTAATTTTTCGGCGACTATCACTCAATATTCAAGATAAAAGTGACATGGAAAACTTTTTAAAATTTGAATTAGCTCCATTTCCACTATCGCTGTTCGATGAAGGAGGAATGAGGAAAACGCGAAAGTCCGTTTTTTATGAAAACTTTTCAACTATTGAAAATACACGGTCAGAAAATTTATTTTACGTTATCGATGGTGGTTTCCTCCTTCATCGGGTAGTTTGGCACATTAATCAGACAATAGACGCTATATTGCTTCAATACGTTGAGTACGTATTGAAGTACTACACGAAAAATTGCTACGTAGTTTTTGATGGATATAATAAAGAAGGCACAAAATCGGCTGAACGATTACGACGTAAAAGTAAAACTTTTGGACGAGATCTAAAGTTTGATAAAAAGCAAAAATAACTTTTACGCAAGAAAAAGTTCTAGCGAGCGAAATGAACAAACAGAAAATAATTAGTTTATTGTGCGAAGAGCTACATAAAGTAGGTTGTTCAACAAAAACAGCAGAGAAGGATGCTGACTCTCTAATTGTAAATACTGCAATAAAAAATGAGTAAAATTATGTTATAGTTGTAGGGGAAGACGTAGATCTTTTAGTTCTTTTAAGCCAATTAACGGCAAAAGGCTATACCATATATTTTCTTAAACCTAATAGAGGTAAAGTAGCTAAACAATTCTAATCTAGTAATTCTTTTAAACATGTCGACGTAAGTGAATTAATTCTTTTCTTACATGTTTTTACCGGGTGCGATACCACATCATGTCTTTACAAGCAAGGGAAAAATAAATTAATTAGAATACTTGGTAATAATTCTGAATTACAGAAATTAGCGAAAATGTTTTATGATTCAAATGCGAGTGTACAGAGTATTGGAGAAAATGGGATTGAAGTCGCCGCTACTCTGTATAGAACTAAAAATGAAAAAAATAATTTATCAAATTTAAGATTTCTCCATTTCCAAACATCTACTTTAAAAACAATTTTTAAATTGGAATCATTACATCCCACTGACGGAGCGGCAAGACAACCCACCTTGCGTGTATTTTACCAAATTCAACTTTGGCTCGGTAATGAATTGAACGCTGAGCAGTAGGGATGGATTGTAAAGGGTAATGGCCTTCAGCCCAAATACAGCGAGAACGCTATGATACCCGACGAATTGTTAAAAACGATCATCTGCAGATGTGAAACCGGTTGTAAAAAAAAAAGTTGTGGCTTGCGCTGTATAAACTTATGTACGGGCTGCCAAGGCTAATGTTCTAACGCTGACCATAGAACAATAGTAGATTTACCAGAGGACAATAATTTAGACTTCGAATCACTATTGCCAGACGTCGATAAACAAACACAACCAAATAACGAAAACGACGATAACTATGAGTGTGAAAGTTCGTCTTGCGATAGACTTCAATTCACGGAACAACATGTAAAAAGGCGTAGGTTAGAATAATTTTTAAGAATTTATTTTGTAAAAAGGTTTCAAAGCATTCAATAAACCGTTTATATTATATTAATCCTTACCATATTTTATTTACCTTTATGTATAAATTTAACCTACCAACATACGTAAAAAAATAATTGTGTCCAATAGATATAATAATATTTATAACAAAATATAAACAGATAGATAAGATCAATTTTACCAGTTCTGCCGAATTGAACTCGTGTGATCAATTTTGAACATGCCATCGCCGCGACGCGTAACGCGCATGCCCCGCCCACTTTCTCACTGACGCACTGGGACGTTTCATAAAAACGCACTGCATCTATTCGTATTTAAATAATTTAATTTTGAGCTGAGGCTTTCATACATTGTGGAATATAAAACTTTGACTCATTCTTTATAGCCCTAAGCAATTTTCAGCTCTTAATATTAATAATGAAGACTATGGTGATTTATAGAAAAAAAAGTTTATCTCGGTTTATAATCAACGTAGAATGATGATTGTGGTCTTACAATTCGTAGAAAAATAGCAGCAAACAAACTATCGAGGTTGCGAATTTTTTTAATAATAATTAGTGAGAGATAATGTAAAAGTTAACTAAACTTTAAACACCTACATTTTTAAAATCATTTTTAAACAAATTATTGGTTTTAAATCGCTTAGCAATTTACTGTGTGTGATTGTACAACTCTTGACGACTAAAATGCACTCCCGCTGGATGCTGCACGACGCATGTAGTAGGTACTACAGTCATGTAGTGACGATTATAGTCCACGTGCAGGGGTATAGTAGTTGACTATAGTTCAAAACCACAGCTCTATAGTCATGATCATACTCGACTGAACAATTAAAATCGCCATTTATATAAATATTTCATAACAATTTTTTCGGTCCTTTCATCAATTGATTGGCCTGTGTGGAAAAACTCGTTTTTTGATTCGCCGATGCATTTTTTTTTATTTCGAATTTTCGATTTTCTCAAAATTGATTTCTGTTTTTTTTTAATGATAAGATCGAGATATTTGAATTGAATGGATAGCATTCGAACGAGCAATAAAATACCTATATTTTATAAAAAAAAAAATTCTCCAGCTATCACGGTTCTTTTGTTATTAACAAAAACGTGTATTTTTAAAAAGCTTATAACTCCTAAACTAAACGGTCAATTTTCTTGAGAAAAATCATGATAATGCAGAATATAAATAGCTATAATCTGTAAAAATTTGAATTCCTTTTGTCGACTAGTTTTTGAGAAAAAACTAAAACATTGAAATGGGAAAAAAATGAGTTTTGTATGTCCAACGATTACGGGAGTAAAATTGACTTAATCGCTTTGAAATTCCTTGTAAAGATAGATTAGTCCAGAAATTTCAGAAATATTTAAGGTTAAAATTTTTTTAACCTTTTTTTTAAATAGTTATTGATCGAGAACGGCTCCATGTATCAGCTCCAAATTTGTAGACAATTTTGTATGTGATATAGATAATATGTGTGCAAATTTTCATCAAGATCGTACGATTACTTTTTGAGATATTTGATTTTGAAAATTTCGTATTTTACAAAGTTATTTTCTTTGTCGTATGATAACTAGAGAAAACAAAAATTGGTTTAATCATGTTAAAATTTTATGGAGATGTAGAGTCTATATCGACGGCTGAGAGGAAGAAGAACTATCTCGGCGCGCGGATGAAGAACGACTTATCTCGGCGCGAGGTTGAAGAACGGCCTATCTCAGCGCGAAGATGAAGAACGACGTATCTCGGCGCGAGGATAAAGAAAAATGTTACATGTATGTTACATGTCTATTATTCACTTACAGTTATAGCTCCATTAATAATTATGTATTATATACGATAATGTAATAAAGTATATCAATCTTAAAGAATATAGTATTGTATTTTTATAATTCTAATTATATAAGAATAAAAATTTAATTAAATTTTTTTTAGCTTGGTCATGTGTAGCCATGGTCATTGTGTCTGGTCATGGTCATTGTGATTTTCAACTGATTATCAGCTGAACTTTTTCAGTAGGGTACAGTCATGTAGTGACGATTATAGTCCGTTTGCAGGGGTATAGTACTTGACTATAGTTCGAAACCATAGATCTATAGTCATGATTATTGTTTGGGAATTCAGTAAGTTTGAATTCCCGCGCATTCTCGCGAAACGGCTCTACTCACTGCGTCGCCGCGGCGTGGTAGCACCTCATGGTGTCTCAGCGGAAAAGCTGAGACGCTACACTGACTACTCAAGTTATACGTGATATGTCGGTCTCTCTCGCTCTCTCACATGCAAATGTGAGAGAGTGATTGATTTGATTATCGCGGTGACGAGGTCGAGGTCGAGAAGAAGGAAGTGGTTCAAGGCCTCGCTCTCTCTGCATCTAGCTCACCACGAGGTAACATCGGTCGGCAACTACATTGCAATTCTCCATCTGATTTTCTCAGCATTCTCATCGGCTCTACTCAACTGTTTCACTGACTCTTCTCATCTCTGGCTCTACTCATCACTGGTTCGACTCATCAAGGAAAACTCATCTCCTTGCTTTGGCCACTGCATCGCTGGAACAACTCACCATTGCAGTTTATCTGCAGCACTCGTGCAAGGTAACCTCAAAAATTATACAGCTACTAAGCACGTGCGCGGACACAAACTCATTACACTCTTGCCTGGCGGAATTCTCATACACACGATTGGATCAATAATTACCTAATCGTCTGCGCTCAATTATGGGTCACAATTAAATCAATAATATTGAATTGTGTACTCAACCAGCAGCACCTCCTACCATCAGCAGCGAGTTGCGGCAGAGTCAAGGCAAGCGTTTCACTCACTCACTGGAATTAGCAAGACTCATTAGCATCACTCATTGAATATATATCATTTAACGGATATACTCAAATCTGGCCAAACTCATTGTGCGACACAGGTTAGTCATCTCTAGTGAGAGATTGCAACTACATTCGTCTAAGAACTTATTACTCAATTGATACTGCGTACACACTACTTGTTAAGATTCACTCATTTATATCATTCGAACAAAACCATTTCAACTCAGATTATTACTTGAATGCGAATCGTTAGGATTAATGTAATTTAAACTGTGTATTGTTAATTATTATTAGAATTTAAAAGAATGTATTTTATGAACCAGAATGTAATTTTGATGCGATTTTGAACATATATAATATATTTAAAGTTTAACTTATTTATGTGTGTGACTCAATGTTACGTGACGCATCTTTTACTAACAAGGAAACCGATCGAGGTGCCTGCATCCGATTTTCCTGAATTTTTGATATGTTGTAGAGGACCGAAAAATAAGAGACTCGCAATTTTTTTTATCGGCCCAATCCCTTATTAAAGGGGTGAAAACCGCCCTTAAAGTTTACCCCCAAAAACGGTTTTTTTTTAATATCTTAAGTTCTAATCGATATTTTGAAATGAAACAAAATAGAAAATATTTCCCCTTGAATTATGTAACCATCAAGTATAGTTTGGTCCTCGAGGGTGGCAACCCTTACTTTTTATTTTAGAAAAACCTTATTTTTTAAACTATTTCTGCATATAATATTTGCAATAAAATTAATTAATTATTATAAAAATCATTTTTTTTCTTAAAATAAAAAATAAAGTTTACGTGTTTCAGGGTTTTTGCAATTAAACACGTCATCAGGGGTAAACAAACCTTTAGGCACAAAATACTTTCAAACTATTAAAATTAATATTTTAAGTTATATATAATGCATAATTTATTTTTATTTGGGCTATTTTTTCTATGGGCCCAATTTCCTATTAAAGGGGTAAAACGCACCCCTAAAAATCACCCCTAAAATAGGTTTTATCTGAATATCCCAAGTTCAGATTCAAATTTAAAATGAAACAAAATGAAAAATATTTCTCTTTGAAATGCCAAATTAGCTACCCTTATATTTTATTTCGGAAAAAATTTTTTTTTAATTTTTTTGTATACAATATTTGCAATAAAATTAAATAATTATTATTAAAATTCAAAATCAAAGTTGACTTGTTTTAGGATTTTTTCTAATAACAACATTATTGGGGTTTAGGAGCCCCTTGGGCACGTATACTTACAATTAGTACCTTTGAAATAAATATTTTGAGGTGTATGGTGCGTATAATCAGAAAAAATAATCATGGATATTTTATTTATTGCAGATTGATTTGTCTATAGGCTCAATTTTCTATTTAATGAATAAAAATCACTGACAAAGAATTTGACAATTTCGTTATTTTAATGTTCAAAATATAATAGCACAAGATAAATAGAGGAATCAATAATTACATGACTATATTTTTATTATTTCTGCATAAATATTTGTACGCAGAAAAGCTTTTAAAAGCTGAGCCAGGATTAAAATTATTTTCATGGTATATTTTGCAATTAGTTTTTTTTATATATCACTGCTTGATAATTATAGTTTACTTATAATTTTAGAATATTTATGTTTGCGTATTTAGGCATATCACATTATATTTCATTTGTACTTTTTCATAAATACTTATTTTTAAGTAAAGCAAAGATGACGCAAGTGAACTTGGAGTCCACGGCTGCCTAAAAACGGATTAGTTAGTCAGTATATTTTTATCGGTTCTGTTACGAGGTACAAATTTTCGAGAGTCCGCTATTTGTTTTTTTGCTACAATAGAATTTATTATTTCATAAAAATCAAAGAATATTGTTACGAGTGGTAGCTTCCAGAGAGAAAGCGCGTGCGGCCATGAACTCATACAGACTCTCGAAGAACGAAGACACGTAGCGCAACAAAAACTCCCGGTCAGCAATATGCCGAGCGTTGATAGAGGACGTCGAATGTCAAAGGTGCATGACATCAACCAATGCCAGTCAGCAGAACAGCGAATCCGCGAGGCACTGAATCACCGGCACGAGATCTGGACGTCGAATTAGGGGGAAGAAACGAACAGCCGATGAGCAATGATCCCCCACTTACGATCCCCAAGACAGAGATATAAAAACCAAGGGAAGCGCATCCAGAAGACAGAAAGAAAGAGAACGAAAGCGGGGTCAGAGAGAGGACGGAAGCGAGGTACGAGGGACGAGGATGAGCGGATAACGAATTCACGAGAGGACGTCGATCGGTTGCATCGCGGACGCGAGTTAGGATTATCTCTCTCGCGCCTATAAGTATTTTAATAAATAACTCAAGTATACTTTAACTCTAGTTGTATTTCACTGCATCGTTTCGAGTCTCGGCTTGGAACAACACGAACACCTCAGAACCCTTCGTACGTGCGTGAACCGAGATAGGCTCACACGTAACAATTTTCTGGTGCTAGGTGTGGGGTGTTCGTTAGAAATACATCTGAGTAAAATCGCGAAGTACGAACCGAATACGTGCCACTCAACGCTTGATAGGAAGGAAGGATGTTACACGTCTCCATCATCCTTATTGTGGTCTGCCTACAAGGGTAAGTGAAACTTTTAATACCCAATTATTGCAACCTGTCTCTCGTGGGGAATCAGGTGACCAGTAAGGAGCGAGTTAAAAGAAGGTAATATTACGGGCCGTGAATACTGAGAGATTTTGGTTCGCGGAATCCTTTAAATCTATCATGTTTAAGAAACTCTTGTCGTGTCGAAACATGAGGAATAACGAAGAATATAGCCTTGACTCCGCGTGGCAAAATGAAGCCGCCGGATTCGATCCCGACGTAGAACTAACGCGATGCTCAGGGGCACACCCTCAAACCCCCGGGTTTCGAACGACGGATCAGCTGGAGGCCGACATTAATGGTGCTCTCGCGTGTGCCGACATGGCAATAGCTCTATCCTCTCCCGAAGCTTTGGAAATCGCGAGTCGGAAGCTCGATCACGTTTTATCTGTGGGGGCCGGAGATCTGGGGATCGACGAGGTACAAATTATTACGAACTATAGAGAAGACCTCGCGGCCAGATTACAAAAATTACCAAAAACGCAATCGACATCCTCGAACCCGTCAAGAGAACTATTGCAGGCGACGTGCTCCACCAGGAGGGCGTCGCCCGGGAAAAGTGAACTTAATAATGGGGGACTCCCGGCAGCGCCCAACGCCGCGAGCGTGGATCGCGACTTACTCTGTGCTCCGCACACAGCCACAGAAGCACCCAATGACTACATACCGAAGTGGGTAACGCCTGACCAAATACCAGAATTTAAGGCGAGAAGACTGTCGGGTTACAATCATTTCCTCGCGCACGCCAAAAGGGCTAGCGGATTAACAAATATAGAGTCACAATTAAAAACAGAGCTTCCAGGCTCCGGGGCAGGCTATATACCGATGCGTCAGCCCCTCGCCGAGCCACTGCCCGAGTCCATCGACCTCCCACCGCCACACCCGCGCGTCTCCCGGCTGAGAGACGCTGTGTGGACATTTTCACTGCAACAGGCTATGAACACGATTCCTCCGTTCGACGGCAATCCCGACTCGGTGGCATTCTTTTGCCGCGTTGTGCGCAATGTACTCAACGAATTTGGCCCGTCAGCAAATGCTGGTTGATGAGCGCGTTAGCCTCCAAGTTTCGCGGACGAGCTGCGGATGGTTATATGTGCCGTATGAACCGTTTTACATCGGTCGAAGAAATACTCGAAGATATTAAAATGAGGTACACGCACGCTGGAGGCGCCGACAGATTACTCGCCGAACTTAAGGTTATCAAACAAGAGAAACGGGAAAGCGTCGGAAGTTATGGACAGCACATAGAAATCTTGCTGAATCGACTACTGAATACCTACGATGCCGATAGATCCCTACAAGATTTCGAGAAACTAACTTACAAAAACAGGCGTGACTCGGAAGCTCTGGATCAGTTTCTGTACGGTCTTGAAGGGGATCTGCAACACCAAGTAAGGGCCGCGAATCCCAAAACCCTGGTAGAGGCGATAACAAAAGCCGTAAGAGTTGAACAGAGAACTGGGGCACGACGCGTGGGGGCGCAGGCAGACCCCACCTCCGCCGAAGGTATTCTAACCGAACTTTTGGAAAAATACGCTAAACTAAAAGACGATAATCCGCAGGCCACAATTAGGAGGGCCCCCGCCAGGGATCGCTGCAGTGTATGTGGCATGGATAATCACCCCGAGGGTAGGTGCCAGTATAGGGACGCGGAGACAAAATTTTGCATCTTCTGCCAAAAGAAGGGACATCAATATGGTGATTGTTACGCCCTGCGAAGGAGCCTGAAGAACACGGAAGTCACCTTAGGGAATTTGGACAAACTGGGAGGAGCACCATCGCCACCGCCGCCACCGCAAGTGTTATATACCACATACCCAATGAGACAGGTTATCGCGTTATCGCACCCCGCAGTAGTATATACCGCGCAATCCATAAACGTGAAATCGCAGGAAGATCCGCCTGACGCGAATAGGCAATATATATACAAGAGACTACGAATGGCGACCTAACCGCTATCGGAGATTGGATTACCGAATCAGTGGAAACCGCGCTACACGCTATCGACCTTATTACAATGGAAATGTCTGGGACGATCGTCTTAATCGCTATCAGCAAAACAATAACCAAGGTCGTGAAGGTGATCGAAGATATAGCACTCATCCGGAGGGCGGACATAGCTTCAATAACGATAAATACCAGCCGCATCATTATAGAAGGGATCTTAGGAGTGATTGGCGCAATGGTGATCGCCGAGATAACGCAAGATATAACCACAATAACGAGACAAATAATAGGAATGTGATTGATCATTTAAACTCTCAGGATGCCCGGTACTAGAGTCCTGCAGGACTTAGGACTGTAAGGAAGAGGTAACCGCGAGTAGACCCAAACATACTATAAGATTATCCCAACTAGAGTGCTAGATTTCCATACACCTGCCAACCATAAAAGAGGAGATGCTTGCCAGAGAAATGCTGGACGACTGAAACGATTCGTACAGAATTGTGCTGCCTGTTATGCGAAGAATTCGTAGCACATGATGAAATCTCCGTAAAAACAGATTAATTCCTTGAACTGGACTTGCTATCCAAATATGAAGGTCACGTAAACTCTGCTTGTGAGACTTCGAAAGCCGAAAAAAAACAAGAATTTGTCCACCATCACGTTGGAACCATACGAGGTCGCACAAAAAAAAAACAAAAGTTGAATGAATATTAACAATGAATATTAATGAGAATATAACTTAAACTAGCCAATATACTAAGGGCCATAACCAAGATACAAAAAGATAATGATAGAGCCCTGAGGATATTCAAGGCTATAGATCCAGAAACACTTATGGATCTCGATGATAAAGAAATTAAACCATCAAATGATTAACTAGCGAACGGCCGCATACATTAGGATTACCTGTAAAAGTCGAACACGCCCCAAAGCCTCTGAATCGTATCAGAGATGCGAACACGCGCAACGGCCTCTGATCTGCGAAAGAAAACAGGAACAAGGGAAAGGTCAAACACGCCCCAAAGCCTCGGAGTCGTATCAGAGATGCGAATACGCGCAACGGCCTCTGAGCTGCGAAAGAAAACAGGAACAAGGGAAAGGTCAAACATGCCCCAAAGCCTCTGAGTCGTATCTACAATGCGAACACGCGCAACGGCCTCTGAGCTGCGAAAGAAAACAGGAACAAGGGAAAGGTCAAACACGCCCCAAAGCCTCTGAGTCGTATCAGAGATGCGAACACGCGCAACGGCCTCTGAACTGCGAAAAAAAATAGGAACAAGGGAAAGGTCAAACATGCCCCAAAGCCTCTGAGTCGTATCTACAATACGAACACGCGCAACAGCCTCCGAGCTGCGAAAGAAAATATAAGAAAAGTCAAGCATGCCCTAAAGCCTCTGAGTCGTATCAGAGAGGCAAACACGCACAGCGGCCTCTGAGTTACAACGGGACAAAGAAAAGAAAAACGTAAAAGGAATCCAGAACGAGAAAAGGAGGAGCTAACGGAGGATAGCTACAGGGTGGACGGTACATACACACTAGCATAATTAAGAACTCTCACTGCAATGAAACTGACCCAAGTCATATACGAATTTAAGTTTTACTACGACCAAGGTAAAGCACTCACCATTTCCTCGGGGAGAGGAAAAATGTAATATCTCGCGAAGAAAGCGAGACTCCACCAAATAGAGACGGAATATGCAAGGCCGTGCGAAATCGTGGAAATTAATCATAGCAGACATAACGCTAAAATAAGAAAAGGGGATCAAACGCGAGTCGTACATACGAATATCGAAAAAGTTACCAATCTTTCAATAAACGAATAAATAAGGTTTCAGAAGAGGAGAGTCGCTCGCGCAAATTCATCGCGGCCCCTCACACGACAGGGGAGCATATCAAACGCTAAAAAAAAAAAAAAAAGGCGGGGGGAATATATATTTTTTTCTTTTTTCCGCGGCCCCTCAGACGCCGCGCAGGTAAAGGTCGATATCTCGTATGTTCTTCTAAAGAAAAAAAACAGGCCCAATCGCGGGGAGTTCACGCGCCCAAGTCGAGAAAAAAAGCACATCACACGTGCAAAGATACGTCAAACATACAGTTCTTTAAATAAGTAATAATAAATATCTTTAGTTCGGCAGTGAGTATCGCTAGAATAACATATAGTAATTGTAAACATCGAAATTAGTTGGGAAAAAAAAAGCACGCTGAAAAAGTTGGAATACGTTTTCGTCATGACCGATCTGGTTATTACAGTAATAACATCACCACTCACACTCACAAGCAAATGATTCTAACGAGATACAAACGTGGAGGCAAGAGGCTAAAGTTTAGGTTACGGCGCGGAAATATGATTCCCGATTTTAGACAACAAGAAAAGAAATATAAATAAACTCATCAAATTCCATGGTAGCAAGCGAGAAAAGCAATTTACCTCTTAATCGTAAATATAAACAGACGTATGAGTCACGCATTAAAAATGAATAGTCGGACTGAATTCGCTAAAACCTACATGTACAATGTATAACGAAGCAGGTGCAAGCATCCTACCTCACCGCAGACACAGAGCGATGGCCCAATCGTCGGTTCCCGCACGCGCCATCTCCCTGACCTTTCGAAGGTCAGCTCCCTTGTATTGTATCGAACTAGCGACTCGAGTACTCGTAAAGGGAGAAAGTACGCTTATGGAGTGGAGTCGCGGCGGGGACGCGGCAAATGGGAGCCGTATATGTGAGTTACGGACCTTGGCAAAAACTAGGTGTGAAGTAGCCCTCAATCGGCTGCATGAAAAAAAAAATGCAATGGCGCAAGTCGTATCTCAACGCTATGCAGCTTTGATCCCAACGGTTGCGTGAAGTGGAGCGGGAAACGCCAGCTTGCTTGCGGTATCTCTCCCACGACGCGTCAGGGCTATAGTGGGACACACTAAAGCATATACGATAAAACGCGGGTTATGAAGTGAACCGCACGGCTACTCATTTATCAAAAAAAAAAAAAAAATCCGCGTTCAGCATAGGCAAGGGATGGCAAATTACTTTTATTGATCGACAAACCCATGAGAAAGTTTTAAGATATATAAATTTAAAGTGACTGACTTGTTATACAAGGAAATCATAGGCCCGCGCCGGGGATATACGCTAGGCATTCATAATATGCACGGGGATAGTCAAAAGAAAAAAAAGGAAAACCATTTATCAATAATATAATAATAATCGTTGGAATGATATGCTTAAAATTTATCACCAGAACCCTCAGTAAATTGTAAGCAGGCACACACGATAGATTACGGCACCAACAAACAAGAATAGAGGACTCGGGACAAACGAGTCATCATTTCAGACTAACTAGGCGACGCGCGTATTATATACATAAACCGAACTGTAGACGGCCTTGTAATCAAGTTAAGACGGACGTCAGCATAAATGTAAAGCGCATACTCACCGCCGCACGGCTAATGAATAAAATAAGAAGTTATACTAATAGAGAACCCGACTGGTCGAGCGAATTCTACGCTTTTGAATGGCTACGTAATGGAATAAGAAAAGGGGAACATGCGGGATGTTCGACCTCAACCGTCCGAAGGGAATAATGGTAGTTCCTTCCATTAGGCACAGAATAAATTTAAGCCCAAGAAAAGATTCTTACATTAAGATTGAGAAGGTATAGGCGTATGTAACTAGGACTGCTAGTTAAATGAAGAAGAAAAAAAAATAATAATAAAAATAATAATAATAATAATAGCAATAATAATAATAATAACAGCAATAATAATAATAATAATAATAATAATAATAATAATAATAATAAAAACAATACTCTGGAAAGTGCATAAAAATCTTCATTAAAATTTAATGTAAGTCATAGAAATAAACAATAAATTCATAATTTAAATATCTGAACAGGACCCTATGGACCACATAATCATTTAGAGAAGGGTTCAGAAATAAGGGAAAACAGAATAGGTAAGATATCAATTTAAAGGAAAAACCCGACACCATACACTACTAGCTCTGGACAGGCGAGCAAGCACAGGGAGCACATGAGAGGCCAAATGCGATTCGGGAACGTGCAGCACGGCATTGCAACAACTACAAATGCAGTCAAATGCATTGAGGTATGCTCAGCGTGCATATACATACACGAGCTTGCAACAACTACATAGGAAGAAGAGTTGCGTAAACACTCATAAAAGCATACGCTGTATGCTTACAATCGGAAAAATGTCAGAGACGGCTTAAACGATCGCTTCTAATTTTAACTATGAGAGGGAAAAGGCATATCACGCCCAAAAGTTATTTAAATGATTAATAAGCGTTAATAAACATTTTAACAATAAATCACTATAATTAATAAACTTGCAATCGGAAAAATGTCAGAGACGGCTTAAACGATTGCCCCTAATTTTAACTATAAGGGGGACAAGGTATTTCACGCCCGGAAGTTAGTTAATTAATTAATAAAGATTAATAAACATTTTAACAATAAATCACTATAATTAATAAACTTACAATCGGAAAAATGTCAGAGACGGCTTAAACGATCGCTTCTAATTTTAACTATGAGAGGGAAAAGGCATATCACACCCAAAAGTTATTTAAATGATTAATAAGCGTTAATAAACATTTTAACAATAAATCACTATAATTAATAAACTTGCAATCGGAAAAATGTCAGAGACGGCTTAAACGATTGCCCCTAATTTTAACTATAAGAGGGACAAGGTATTTCACGCCCGGAAGTTAGTTAATTAATTAATAAAGATTAATAAACATTTTAACAATAAATCACTATTATTAATAAACTTGCAATCGGAAAAATGTCAGAAACGGCTTAAACGATTGCCCCCAATTTTAACTATAAGGGGGACAAGGTATTTCACTCCCGGAAGTTAGCTAAATAATTAATAAAGATTAATAAACATTTTAACAATAAATCACTATAATTAATGAAATAATTAATAATCAGAAATACTTGGGTGAAGGCTTAAACTAATCCCCTCGACGTTAACTACTGGCAAATAACATAACTGAGCTGAAAAAAGTTATTTAAACATTCAATTCAGGCTAATAAACATTTGAACAATAAAGCCCTATAATAAATCAACTAATAATCAGAAATACTTGAGTGAGGGCTTAAACTAATCCCCTCGACGTTAACTACTGGTAAATAACATAACTGAACTGGAAAAAGTTATTTAAACATCCAATAAAAGTTAATAAACCTTTTCACAATAAATCACTATAATAAAACAACTTTTAAGTCATCTTGCTAAGAAATTGTGAAGGTAGAAATTAGACTACTTGACATTGTATGAAATTTGTATGCACCACAAATAACTATATAGTAAACCGACTAAATGGCAACCATCATTTAGATGTCACCCTCCAATGACGCCACAGTAACAATGAAACCATCGGCATGCGATATTAAGACTCCCATAGTAATTCAGGGGGACAGGCGAACAGTTTACTGACTGCGCCATGTGTTACGTTATTTTTATCTACATTTTCAAAATACTAGCCAAATTCATGGGCGCCGCGCGTTATATGTGCTTTCAATTGGCATTCCGTATAACTTATAAGTCGGAAATCCTTTTCTTTCAATTTTGAGGCATCTTTAAGCATTGATGTAATACTGTAGGATATCTACTCTTAACAAACACAAAATTTTGTATATTATTGACATAATTTATTCTAATAGTCACTACCGACGGAGGATCGATGCTGCAACACAATGAGAGAATCTGATAGCATGCCACAAAGCAAGCTCGGGCAGCCCGCTTCGCTAGAATTGGGAAACGAGCTGAAGAACATAATCAACCGCGCGCCGGAACTAGAACAACACGACACCGTGGACGGCGAGTTTATAGCCCTAAAATAAGCAGTCTCGTATTCAGGCGGGTCAATCGTCGCGATCATAATCGTCCTCGCGTTGGGTTGGAAATTCTGGCCTAGGGGAAGGGAGCCCCCGCTACTAATCAATAAAGAACTTTTTCCAGGTACACCATCGCAAGCGCTACTACCTTCAGCGGTACATTATTCGACTACCACAGGGAGAGTCATCACCCTGCCACACCGTCAACATGAAGCACGGGTTGAGAAAAATCAGAGCCGCAAACCCGATCCTATAACATGTCATAAATAAAGAAAAAATATATATACATATACATATCTATTGCATTCTCAGTATATCATGTATCCAAGTATTAACAGACTCTATGTACAAGAAGAATATAATAAGAAGCGAGAGAGAAAAATCGTTAGGTTTAGCATTGTATTGTTAGGTACACTCACGCAGATACAACACTATTTACGAATATTAAGACTGTAACATACATACATCATACCTTAGAAAGATGAATAATTTTGTTAACACTCCCGACCGCTTGACGTCAACCTTAACCGACCCTAGCAGTATATAGATTTTAGTATCGAACTAACTCCAACGAATCCTAGCAGCAATTCTACGAACCTCCCGCATCTAACCCTAACATCAAGAAAAAAAAGGAAAAAAAAAAAAAGCGTTGATAGAGGACGTCGAATGTCGAAGGTGCATGACATCAACCAATGCCAGTCAGCAGAACAGCTAATCTGCGAGGCACTGAATCACCGGTACGAGATCTGGACATCGAATTAGGGGGAAGAAACGAACAGCCGATGAGCAATGATCCCCCACTTACGATCCCCAAGACAGAGATATAAAAACCAAGGGAAGCGCATCCAGAAGATAGAAAGAAAGAGAACGAAAGCGGGGTCAGAGAGAGGACGGAAGCGAGGTACGAGGGACGAGGATGAGCGGATAACGAATTCACGAGAGGACGTCGATCGGTTGCATCGCGGACGCGAGTTAGGATTATCTCTCTCGCGCCTATAAGTATTTTAATAAATAACTCAAGTATACTTTAACTCTAGTTGTATTTCACTGCATTGTTTCGAGTCTCGGCTTGGAACGACACGAACACCTCAGAACCCTTCGTACGTGCGTGAACCGAGATAGGCTCACACGTAACAATATAAAAAATGAAGGTAAATCCTATCAACGTCATAAATTTATAATTGGCAGCATTCTCAGGGCTTCAGATACCAGGAAGTCCTGTTAATCTTGTTGAAATGGATTTAGCTGAAAAATTCGAAAATATTTTATACGACAGTATGAATAATTTTAATGCGATTGTAACAATGGAAGAAGAAACATTAGATTTTCAAGAGCAATTTAAAAATTATGAAGTACAAGCCATTGAAGATGACGCAATTTTCAATTAAAAAAAAATTATGATGTATGTTCATACGATGATGAAGAGTTGAGCTTCGATTATAAAAAAAGAGCAGTCGAATATTGGAGATCAGGTAAAACTAAAAAAAAATCGCAGTATAGAAAGTGTTAAACATCGATTTAAATTAGTTAATTCAGAACGGCAACTGCGTCGATGGGCTAGTCAAATCAACAAAGGTGGAACTTACAAAGAAAAATTATATCAAATTTCTGAATTTGTTTTAAAAAATCTCAAAGAATCTCTCGAAGCTGGCCATATTATTTACAATATTGATATACGTAGGTGGGCCTTAGAAGCTAAAAATAATTTAGAATTTAATGATGTTAGATTCAAAGCAAGTGATCAACAAATTTATAACAAAAAAAGCTCTTGAGGACAAAGAAACTGTAAATCAAGAAGCCAGTAAATTTGTAGCCGACATCAAACTACTGATTTCAGAAGTTGGAACTGAAAATACCTACAATGCTGATAAAAGTGGATTTCAATTAGAATTACATACTGGTCGTACATTAGCAGAAGAAGGAACAAAGACTGTTGAATGTGTTGTGCAATCTGTTTCATCAACAACACATAGTTATACAATATTACCTACAATTAATGCTGCTGGAAAATTGCTCTCTCCATTATTTATAGTTTTAAAAGAGACTAAAGATGAATTTGGAACAATAATACAAAAAAATTTATTTCAGTCAGATAACGTATGTTTGATGGCATCTAAATCTGGCAAAATGACATCATGTGAGTGAAATTAAATAAAGTGTACTTGTATTCGTAAACTTGTAGCTTATATCTAATTTAAAGATTTTACTTGTAAACTTTTAATTTCAGTAGACTCATTGTTGAAAATATACATATTATATTGTATAGTGCGAAAGGAACTTGCGATACAGACAGCGCGCGACACACACATGTACGCCTCCCCACTCCATGTACGTGAGAGAGTCACGAGGTATGCGAGAACAGCGAGCGACTCTGCCGCGGGCCACGATACTCACTGTGTGTCCAGCCTGCGCCGAGAACGGTTATTATGTAACTTAGGCAGTCTATCAATAAACTTATATATTACCTATCATCCCGTTGTACCTTTATTCAACATGGTAGCAGGTCAGTGGTTCTTTCTTAGCTCTCTATCTTAACCTTAGGGAAAAGATAGAGGGCTTATATCAAGACGCCTGACAGAAGGGAAGAAAAAGACTCCGAGCACGAAGGAACGCTCAAGTCAAAGGAAGAAGCCACAACACCGAAGGTCAAGCAAGAAGAAAAAGATTCCGAACACGAAGGATCGTTCGAGAACAAAGAAGACGAAATGGATAGAAAGGATGTTTCGATACCGGTGTTTGATGGAGAAAATTACAGTATGTGGAAAAAGAGGATCCAAGTGTTCATGAAGTTGAAAAAATGTGAAATTGTGATAGAAAGAGAAAAGATTGAATCAGATAAAGCAGACGAATGGATTCAGAATGATTTGAAGGCAATAAATATAATTTACAGTGCCATTTCGGACAAACAATTAGAATTTGTGAGCGAATCGGAAACGGCTTACAAAATAATAAAAAAACTAGACGGTATGTATTTGAAAGAATCAACGGCGTTATAAATAGTCTACAGGAATAGACTTGAGAAATTAAGATTAAGAAACTATAGTGATTCTGAGGCATTTTTCAGTGATTTTGAAAAAGCGGTAAATGAGTTAAAAGGCGCGGGTGCTAAAATTAGTGAGAAGGAAAAATTGAATTATATGCTCAACACATTGCCAGAATCGTATAGCTACATAGGTGATTTGATAGACACATTAAAAAATGAAGATCAAACGACTGACTACGTCAGAAATAAAATAAAAACAGCCGAAATGAAAAAGCTAAAAGAACATGGCGAAAAAAGGACAAATGTATTTGCCGCATGAAAAGGAAGCTGCTACAAGTGCGGAAAAACTGGGCATTTCGCACGAGAATGTCTAGATGGCAGCCAAGCGGGACGCGGCGGTTGAACATGGCGAGGCTCAACACGGGGCCGCAGCCGAGGTAGAGCCGGAAGAGGCAGCTACGGCAGAGGGCGCGGAAATTTCCATGGACAACAAGGAACCAGCACGAGTGAACAGAGCGGCGAAGATACGAGCGCATGGACAGCGACGACACACGTTGCGTACACCAACGAAACAAACAGGTCAAGTATTAGCGAAATTGAATGGATACTCGACAGCGGGTGTTCCGATCATATAATAAATAACGAAAATTATTTTGAGAATTGTATTGAACTTAAGGAACCGGTAAATATTTACGTAGCAGATAATAGGCCGATAAAAGCAACAAGAATAGGTACGGTAGTAACTTACTTTAACGCGTCCGGCAAAAATAATGAAGTAAAAATGAGTAATGTATTTTACGCGAAAGAAATGAAAGCAAATTTAATTAGTTATGGAAAATTAACGGATAATAATAATACTATTCTTTCTAAAAGAAACTTTGCAAAAATTATTGATAAGAATAATAGGGTTACAGCGATAGCTATAAGAGAAAACGAACTTTATAAAATGAAAAGTAAATTAAAATACAAGGATGCATGTGTAAATAATGCCGAACGAAATTATAACATGAGTCAAAAGGAAAGATGGCATAGAGTGTTAGGTCACGTAAATTTTAGATATTTGGATACGATATGTAAACAACAGGTATTAACGGGCATTCCAAATGAACTTGAATCCGAATTTATGAAATGTAAAACTTGTATTGAAAATAAGATGCATAACTTGCCATTTAGTAATAATAGAACAAAGGCGAAAAATATATTAGAAATTATACATACGGATGTATGCGGTCCATTTAAAACTACTGGGTTTAAGGGAGAAAGATATTTTGTTTCTTTTATTGATGATTATAGCAAAATAGCTAAAGTATATTGCATAAAATCTAAAGATGAAGTTTTTGATTGCTTAGTTCTTAGGCTTCTACAGACGTCTGCTTTTTGAATTTTTCTGTTGCCAACGTAATCAACAACGTCTGCCAAGTGTAGTGCTGACAGTCCCCTATACCGTCACCTAAAAGCCTGCCGTACACCGAATCTGACTGTCACCATTACCGTCATTAACTGCCTGCCGCATACGGGAACATACCATCTCATCAGCAGTTGAGCCGCAGTAGCCGCACTAAGCACATCAAGCGAAGTATGTTTACGCTTCCATCTTATGGTAATAGACGCGGTGTATTACGTACGTAAAATCCAACTGAATGAGTCAGGGTCTGTCACTCTGCATACAATTAGCTTAGTTGCTATACTACTTATTTGATTATTTATATCGCTCCGCATTAACTTAATATTACTAATCCACCCTAATTTCAGTATTTAATTATTCTAAACAATAAATATTTTGGCATACAAGTAGTCTAAGTTGCAACCAGTATTATTTATCTTATTATTTATATAATTATTATCAGAATCTAAATTTATATTTATTTATTTATTTTCACCTAGTCAACCTTGATTTATATCTAGTCTGAATGAGTCAGAGACTTTCACTTTGCATGCAATTAGTTTAGTTGCTATATTATTTATTTATTTATTTATATCTTCATAAATTTTTTAGTAGCTTTTTAATCGCTCCGCATTCACTCAATATTATTAATTCAGCCTAATTTCAGTATTTAATTATTCTAAACTATAAACTTTTTGGCATACAAGTAGCTTAAGTTGCAACCAGTATTACTCATCTAATTAACCTAATTTATTATCAGAATTTATATTCATTTATTTTCACCTAGTCAACCTCGATTTATATCTAGTCTGATTAGTTTGTTGCGTTGTGAATGTTGTAAATTGCGTTTTATATTTTGTATGGCTGACCGTTTTCTCTTCGAACTACTTGTAAACGGGTGTAAAAGGTCTCTACTTGCCAACCTGTCTGACTTAGTTAACATGCGCACTACTTATTCTCAGTATTATAGATAATAAGGCTTTTAACTCATTTTAACACATTTTAGAGCCGTTCTTTTCTTCATTTTCATCTCATTTACGCCTTTTCACCTCATTTTCATCTCATTTACGCTTTTAGGGTTCCTACTAGCTTCTTAATCAAGATGGATATCACATGTTATAGTTGCAGTAAATCAATTAAAACCAAATATGTCACATGTGATCATTGTAAAAGTAATTATCATCCATACTGTACTTTGCTTAAACAAGTCCGTAATAAGAGCAACAAACTCATCAACTGCTGTCGAAGTTGTATCACTGCAGCAAATACAACCAGACGGAGGAGTGATTCACTTGATGAAAGCAATGCTAATAGTAGTCCTGCTGCAATTTCAATATCACCATCTCTTTCCACTTCTTCTTTGAACCTACCGCCACAATCAAATGACCCTCTACAGCAGATACTTAATAAATTAGCCACACTAGACACTCTTCACACAAGATTGAGCACTCTAAGCTCTTCTCTTGACGTACGTTTTGAGGAAGTGCAAACTACTCTGAACACGCGGCTGGAGGAAGTTTCCACACGAATGACCAACATGGAAGAAAAACTATCACTTCTAGATGATCTGCCCCACCTTGCGACTCGTCTTTCTGCTGCTGAAGAGGCCATATCTCAAGTGCAGACTGAACAAGGGAATCTCCGTCGCCTGTTCGATGACCTCTGCACATCAAATACTGCCAGTGCTCCAAATGAGCCTACTGTCAGACGACTGGAAAAACTCGAGCATGACCTTCAACATCTCAGTAATACGCAACGAAGCCTCTCCAGCGAGCTGGTGATCACTGGACTCTCTATCCCCGATACAACATCCTTGAAAGGCGCTGTTTACGCTGCTCTGAAGTTCCTTGACGGTGAGCTTCATGACCATGATATACTTCATGTGCGGAAAATGCGCCTGAAACCATCCTCGGAGTCACTGAAACAGTCCTCACTCGCTACTCATGCAGAAGAACCACCAACTACTTCATCTCAGTCAACCAATGGTGATGCTGGATCAAGGGTCACACCACTCATTGTTACTTTGTCGTCACGTGCACTAGCTCAGTCGCTCTTAAGCACAAAAATTAAAATTGGAAAAATGCATACGTCTCAACTCAGCACCGATTTGTTGGTACATGCTAATGCCAATTCTCCGCTGCCTCACTCTCTGATTAATATAAACGAGCTGCTTCCTACTGAACTCCACCGCCTTCATATATCTGCTCGCGCAGAAGCTAAAAAGAGAGGTTTCGTCAGCTACGTGCGCAATGGTAAAATTTACTTAAAGAAGAAGAAAGAAGACCACGCGACAATCATTTCTACTGCTGAGGAACTGAAATCTTTTTTAGCATAGGCTCATCATATCCTCATCGCTCTCTCAACGCAATTCATCTCATTCCTACATGTCCACCCCGCTCACATACATCTTGCATCTCAGTGTCTCAGAACCATGGCCTTAGAGTCTGTTACTTTAACGCTAACTCACTCAAGAAACGTATAGAAATGCTGAAATTTTTTCTCTCAACTCGTTCCTTTTTTCACATCATAGCGGTCACAGAGACTAAGCTTGACCCTAACCTAGATGCTAGTTCAATAGTGCACCTTGATAACTATGAACTCCTACGTCGTGACCGTAACAAAAATGGTGGTGGGGTTGCTTTATTCTTTCACAACTCTATCTCTGCCACTATCCTCTGCTCATCTGATGGCATCTGGACTGGTAAGCCCGGCAAACCAGAGTATCTGCTCTGTGAGATAAATATTGTAGGCCACCCTCCATGTTTTGCTGCGGTAGTATATCGTCCACCGCACGCTCCCTTCATTCAAGGAACAGACTTCATTGATAAAATCACCACGCTAATGCAAGACTGCGGCACTAAAATAATTGTTGGCGACTTCAATGCAGACCAGCTCTGTTCGTCCGCTGATGCAACTTTTGTGCGTCGCTTTATTGAGGATAATGGGCTGCAGAGCATTCCTTATGGAGCTACGTATCATAGGGATACCTCCGATAGCTGGCTCGATCTTTGCCTTGTGGACAAGCAGGACAATGTCGTTGATTTTTGGAAATCTCAGTCACCTTTTGCCGATGGTCACGACTTGCTCACTGCCACTCTCAATTTGCATATGCCCAAGCATACTCAACCCACATTCTCTTATTGTAATTACAAAGCTATCTGTGCAACTACTCTCACAGAATATCTCAAAGGGTTAGATTGGTCTGTGGCACAGCCGGCCTCGCTTGAAGATTGTGTCGATGTGCTTCAAAAACACGTTTACAGTGCAATAGAGAAACTCGCCCCTCTAAAAACCATCTCTCCAGCAAAAATTCGCTATCCATGGTTCAACATGGACCATCGCATGTTGATCCAAGAGCGTGATCGTCTATACAGACGTTTTCGCAGAACAAGGATAGCAGAAGACCTTCTCGCGTATAGACAGGCCCGTGATCTAGCTCATCGAGAAATTGAGGAGGCGAGACAAAACCATCACTACACTCGTCTCTCCCTGCTAACAGATCCTAAGGATATTTGGCGCGAGCTAGAACATCTTGGCATCTCTCCGAAAAAGAAATCGCCTGCACTATCCTTCTCAGTCAATGAACTCAATGCTCATTTTAGGAGTGTCT
This sequence comes from Torymus aiolomorphi, assembly GCA_036365515.1. Classification (NCBI taxonomy): domain Eukaryota; kingdom Metazoa; phylum Arthropoda; class Insecta; order Hymenoptera; family Torymidae; genus Torymus; species Torymus aiolomorphi. Next base: position 99,357,970 of record CM070875.1, on the reverse strand, counting down.
CATACGATCAAGACACTCCACCAGTTACAGACTTCTTGGATTCCCTGACCTCCTCTAACCACCTAGAGCAATTCACATTCGATGAAGTACAGGTGTCTGATGTCATAGCCGCGGTGAATCACTTTAACACACAAGCCAGAGGACCAGATGGCATTCCCCAACACGTGATTCGACTTGCACTTCCTTTCTTAGCTCCATTCATTTGCAGCATATTCAACCAATCTCTGCGAGAAGCACATTTTCCCTCCCTCTGGAAGAAGTCTATCGTAATTGCTTTGAATAAAGTAAGCTCTCCTTCATGTTTGAGCGACTTCCGTCCGATATCACTTCTATGCTTCCTATCTAAAGCCCTTGAATGGCTGGTACAGCAACAAATTTCAGCTTACTTAGAGACTAGACTCTTCCTCGATCCTCTTCAGACAGGCTTTCGCACCGGACATAGTACTCAGACATGTCTACTTAAACTGACTGATGATATTAGGCTGGGAATGGATAAGCAACTTGTCACTCTCCTTCTGCTATTTGATTTCAGCAAGGCCTTCGACTCAGTCTGTCATGCCAGGCTTCTTAAGAAATTACTTGATTACGGGTTTTCCAAAGTGGTCATCCGCTGGATTGCATCATATTTGACTGATCGTGAGCAGGCAGTCATTGACAATAATGGAAACTGTTCTTCATATCTAAAACTCAATACTGGCGTCCCGCAAGGCTCTGTTCTGGGACCCCTGCTCTTTGCACTTTACGTCAATGACATATCACTCTGCCTTGATCACAATGTTTCCCATCTTATGTATGCGGATGATCTACAAATCTATATATGCTGTCCTTTAGAAGACCTTGATTCCATCTCTAATAAGATGAGTGCAAACGCGGGTCGTATCACGAGCTGGGCAATGCAAAATCATCTTAGATTAAATGTAGATAAAACTAAAGCCATAGTCATAGGTACTCCCTATTACATAAATAAATTGCCCTCAGTAGTCAGAAGCTTTGTTGAGATCGGTGGCACCAGGGTGGTCTAGGAATCTTCGCTGAGAATCCTGGGAGTAGTCCTTGACTCGAAACTTTCTTGGAAACAACATGCTTTACACGTGAGTAGTCGTATACGCTCTCTCATGTATCGCTTATACCATTTCAGGAAAAGCACTAATCTGAGACTGCGCAAACATCTAGTTCAAATGCTGCTTTTCCCCATAATCGACTACTGCTGTCTTGTCTACTGCGATATATCAGATGTACTTGATGTTAAACTCCAAAGGTTAGTCAACTGTGGTATTCGCTATATCTTTGGTGTGAGAAGGTGTGATCACATTAGCCCTTACAGGCGTGAGTTGGGCTGGTTAACCACTGCTGCGAGAAGAAAATACTTTGCAGCAAATTTGCTACGTCGTGTGTTTAACACTACTACACCACCATACCTACTAGCCTTATTTAATTTTCGTGTTGCTACTCGCCCTGTCAGGGGTGACATGGCACCCCTAGACATACCAAGTTTTAGTTCTGATACCTTAAAAAATTCATTTCACGTTAGCTCAGCCTACCTATGGAACTCACTACCATCTCAACTGCGCAAAATCACACATATTCCGCTTTTCAAAACACATATTCATCGTCATCTCTTTCTATCCGACTGATTCTGTTCACCAGCGATAATAATATTATAATATTTTATCAATCGTTATTATATATACTAAAAATTCTATTTCTGTTAATTCATAATTATATTAAACATATTTCTGTAAATTTATTGTAACTATTGTAAATTTTGTACAACACAATGTACAGTAATAAAAACTATTTAATCTAATCTAATCTAATCTCTCTCTCCTCCCGTTCCCCTGCTGCACTGCTTCTCTGTTGCACCACTGCACGGCTCGCTCTCTCTCGTACACACTCCGCGCTGAACACTGGTGCACTTCTCTCTCTCTCTCTCTAGTATACGAAGCACGGGCACGGGCTGTAGCCAAAGCGATACTGCCTGCCTGCTTCTCCGTTGGCACGCGCAATCATCTCTCCGCCTTGCCCTTCGCGTAAGGTTGAGAGATGTTTACATTTACCGTGTTTGCGCGTGCCGTCGTGGTGTGCTGAGACTCGCCTCGAGTCTCATCGACGCACACCGATACACGCACACATGCGCGCACGCACACGAGCCGTCCGTTACACCCCCCGCCCAGATGCGGGCTATCCTTTGGAGAGTCTGCTCTGCTATCTCACGATCAGCATCTTCAACGGCGGCACGAGACTTCCTGAACAGGGGTAAGGTGTGTGCGCGAAATAATAAGGAAGACTGGTTAAAAGACTGACGCTCTCGCACGCCACTGCGCGCGAGTCGACCGCGGTGAGGCATCTCGATGCGACCTCGGCTCCTGTCGCTTCGCGGAACCTTTCGGTCGGCCCCGGGGTTTTCCCGTCCCGGAGTTTACCTTCGCTGTCGCGCGCATTTTACCGGGAACCGCGCGAACCACGACGCGAACCGTTTTACGCGGACGTCCCCGAGGACGTTTTTCGACTGGACGCGCATCGCTCGGCGGCGCTCCGCCGGCCTCCGGTGGGTCACTCATCACCGGGACGCTCACGTCTTCCCTCGGCGGTTGCGGATCCTCGACGTCGTCGACTTCTTCGCCCGTTTCGTCGCTGCTTTCTTCGTCGTAAGGCTTGAGGTGAGAAACATGCAGGATCTCCTCGCTCGCATCCCATCGTCTCTTACTCTTACCGTATTGAGCCTGTTATCTGGGTCACCTTCAGCGGACCGGCGTACTTCAGCGCTAACTTCGCCGATATCCCTTGCGCTGCCGAGGAAAGGGCTCTGTTCCTTTTCAAGACGAGGTCTCCTACCTCGTAGGATACTTATCTCCGACGCGCGTTGTAGTACGCCGTTTGTCTCTGATGCTCGTCGGCATTTTGTGCGGCAGCCCTCTTTCGCAGACTGTCCATATCATGCAGGTGCTCCGCCCACGTATTCACGGCCTCGTGCTCTCGTTGCTCAAGGGCCTCGTGCTCTTGCTTGCGGCGAGCTGTAGCCGGAGGAAGCGGCTGCCTGCCGTAATTGAGGGCGGCCGGGCTCACGCCGGTCGAAGCGTGCACGAAGTTGTTCAACGAGAACATCAACTCCGGCAGCTTCTGATCCCATTCGGCGTGAGATTCCTCGACGAACGCGACCAATCGAGTCTTCAACGTTCGATTTACCCTCTCCACAGGGTTTGCCTGAGGGTGATACGGCGGGGTAGTCGAGTGATGGACGCCGACGTCGGCGAGGTATTCGTTCACGACTTTATTCTTGAATTCAGTGCGGACAAGAATACCTCCGGAGTGCCGAACCGAAGAATCACTCTCTCCTTGAACTCTTTCAAGATGGTCTTCGCATTCGCTTTGCGTATGGGCACGCACTCCACCCAGCGAGTAAAGAGGTCTTGGAACACCAAGATATACTCGTGTCCGAGTTTACTTTTTACGAACGGGCCGGTTATATCTCCCGCAACTACTTGCCACGGCCCGTCGATAACTCGCTGTCCCATCAGACCCGCTAGCGATCTTTGCTCCGCCTTTGTCTGCTGGCACACTTGGCAATGTTTCACGTACTTCCTCACTGCGTGGTACATTTTCGGCCAGTAATATAACCTGGCCACGCGCTCGTATGTTTTTTCTCGACCTTGGTGCCCGGCGGTCGGATCATCGTGTGATTCGCGGAGCACTTCACGACGATGCTCCTGCGGCACGACGAGTTTCCATGCCTCGTCGTCGGCGACCGCCGCCTCTACTATCTCATCTGTGAGAAAGTAGAATAATTGACCCCCTACCACTTTCCACCTGGGATGGGTTGAGAGGTCGCGTGTCACTTCGTCCAGCCAGGTTCGGTACCACTCATCTTTGGTACCATCGGACCACGTGCTCGCGTACACCTCGAGGTCGTCTTCCTCCTCGGACATGCGCGAAAGCGCGTCGGGCACGTGGTTCAGCGCGCCCTTTCGATGTTCCACATCGAAGGAGTGTCCCTGCAGCTCGAGAGCCCATCTCGCCAGTCTTCCTGTGGGGCTGTGCAGGCTGTGCAGCCATCGCAAGCTGCTATGGTCTGTTACCACCAAGAAGTGATATCCTTCGATGTACGAGCGGAACTTCTTAATCGCCCAGATCACCGCTAGGCATTCGCGCTCCGTGACACTGTAATTGCGCTCCGTAGCGAAAGTGTTCGGCTGGCGAATTGGAGGACATGTTCCTGTCCCTCGATTACTTGCAACAACACCGCGCCGATGCCGGTGTCGCTCGCGTCTGTCTGTACGACGAACTGAACATCGAATGAGGGTCTGGCGAGGACAGGAGCCGAGAACACCAAGGCTTTTATCTTTTCGAAGGCCTCTTGCTGTACATCGCCCCATTCATATCGGCGATCCTTCTTCGTTAACGCTGTGAGCGTTTCGGCTATCGTGGCAAAGTCTTTCAAGAACTTTCGGTACCAAGATGCCATTCCCATGAAGCGGCGTAGTTGCTTCAAGTTCTTTGGTACCGGAAAATTTATCATCGGCTCGATCTTATCAGGATCCGGCCGGAATCCGTCCCGGTTGACGAGCACACCGAGGTATTTGACTTCAGTCTTGCCAAACACACTTTTCTCGCGGTTGATCGTCAACCCGGCCTCTTTGACGCGCTTTAGCACGTACTCGAGCCATTTCAGGTGCTCCTCATACGTCTCTGTCGCGATGATGATATCATCGAGGTACGAGAAGGCGTACGGCTCCAGCTCGGGGCCGATGACTTTGTCCATAAGGCGTTGAAACGTCGCACCGGCCTGAGATAGGCCGTACGGCATTCTCGTGAACTGATACAGGCCCAATCCGGGCCCTGTGAATGCCATCAGCTCCTTCGATTCCGGCGTCAGCGGAATCTGGTGGTACGCCGAGCTTAGGTCGAGTGTCGAGATGTACTTCGCGCTCTTCAGCTTGCGCAATATTGCGTCCATGTACGGCAGCGGGTACGCATCTGCCTTCGAAACCGCGTTCAATTTACGGAAATCGATGCAGAAACGGTACTTGTCATTGCTTTTCCGTATCATGACGACAGGGCTCGACCACGCGCTCATAGAGGGCTCGATTACCCCTGATTCGAGCATCTCGATCACCTGGCGGTGCATATCTTCTTCGAGCTTCTTGGACACCGGGTAATAACGCTGCTTTACGGGGCATGCACTCCCCACTTCGATGTGGTGGCTCGCCCATGTCGTACAGCCAAGAGCTTGGTCTTCTCCGCCGAGAATTCGGCCGACCAGCTCTGCCATCTCTTGACGCTGTCCTTCCGAGACGTCTTCGAGGCCGATCGACGATACCTCGAGCGCCTCGACGGATGAAACCCCCGCGACTTCCAAGTCTATGCGCTTATCCGCCGCGCTCACGATCAACTGGTTGTTGATGGGGTCGTGGATTGTACCGAAGGCTCTGACGAAGTTTGCGCCTAAGTAGCAATCCACTTTATCATCCGGAAGCACCGCTATCCGAATGTCTTGCTTTACACCAGCTATCTCGAATGGCAGCTCGACGTAACCGGCGATCGTCGCCGTCTATCCTCCGACGACATTTGCGCGGCGACCGTAGCTCGGCATTAATGGTCGCCCGAACGCAGATGCGAGCTGCAGGCCGACCGCTCCCATTACGGTGCGTGAAGCTCCAGTATCGTAGAGGGCGCGTAGTCTATAATTTCCGATCGCCACCTGTAGCCACCATCTCGATTCCTGCTCGTGCTCGGCTGCCGGCTCAGCCGTTATTTGTCCGACTGCGGCGTCCGGTTTTAGTGCGGGGACTTCGGCAGACGAAGCGGAAACCCCGCTTACTTCGCCTGCGGTCCGTTTCCCGCGCACTTCGGGCAATTTCGGCGAATTACTCCGGGAGTGCCGCATCCATAACAGCTGAATGCTCCCGGTGCCGGTGCGCTCGGTTCGCCTGTCCTCCTTGGTGACCTCTTGGCTCGGTCTTCTTCGCTTGAATCGCTGCTGGAGTTTGATTTCTCGCCCCTTCTACTCGTCTTCCTGCTGGGGCGTTTGGAGCTACTCTTCTTTCCCCGGGACCCTTTCTCTCCGCTCCGGTTCTGCGTCGACGGGGGTGCAAGTGGAGGAGGGAGCGGTTGCTTCTGTTGCATACGTTGCATCCCCTCCAGGATCACCTTCGCGAACCGCTCGATCGTTTCATCTATCGTCGGCGTTTTCGGTGGCGGTGGAGTCGGCGGCAGCTTTGTCTTTACCGCCGCGGCCTTCACCTTAGGCGGAGCCGGTTTGCGGGGTTTGTACGCCCACTGTGCGTATACGCACGACTCCGGCGGCGGCGGAGGCTTGAAGGACTTCTCCGCGTCCACTGCAAGCTCCGCCTCCATTGCTAGATCCAGCAAGGTCTCAACGTCTTCGAAGTCGCTTCGTCGAATGAGCTGCTGCAGTCGCGGCTTCATGTTCCGGTGTAGCGTCCCCAGCTTGAAATCAAGCATCGGCAGTGGTTCCATCTTCCGTATCATTGCTTCGAGGCACGTAACGTAATCACGCACGGACTCTTCCGGTCCTTGCGTTCGCAAAGCGACCTCGTGCCTCAGCCGTTGCTGTACACGGTCCGTCATGCCGCTCCATCGCCGTATCCTGCGACAGAATTCTTCCCAGGTGATCCAGCTCATCCTGTTGGATCGCACCCAGGTACCGGCTACGCCGACGAATAGATCCGGAAGGGCACTCAGTATTTCCCCTTCCGTAAACTTGGCGAGTTCCCAAATCTCCTCGACTCGCTCGAGGAAGGTGTCGATGCTTACACCAGGTTCGCCAGCGTACTTGAATCCCCATCGGCGCACTACTTGGCCGACATCTCGAAGTCCGCTGCCTGTCGTGCGGTTCGATTCTTAGTACGACCCTGTCATCGACCTTCCTCTTGTTTCGCGCCGTATCTCAGAGTCAGTCGATTCTATATGCTGGCTCTGTGATCCACCCCCCCCGTCTAGGCGCCATCGAACCCTGTTCGATGCGACAGCGGGGTACTAGGTAGCGGCGGTCTCTCTTCCGCCGGAGGCTGTCGAGGCCTCGAAATGGGCTGCTGTATCGGGGTCGGCAGTCCCCGTCCGCCGATGTCTAGCCGAGAGGACAGGCCTCTCGACTGCGTCTCTTCTCGCAGATTTTCTTCATTCCGGCGGGCGAGCATGATGTCCGTGAACGTCACTCTCCGCATTGCTGTTGGCGTTTGGATGCTGAGTTGCGTTAGCGGCCGTGATCCGCGTCGACTCTTCGATTTACCGGAGTTTCTTGTCAACCGCGGCCATGTACACAGCCCAATCGGTTGGCACTTGTAGTGTCGTGCAGTCCGCCATTGGCATCTCGAACATTGCCGGCCCTTTTATGGCCGTGGTTCGTTCGCTCTCCTCCGCATCCTGGCTGTTCATGCCGTTTTGACCCGTAGCTTCATCGTCGCTGTCGACTCTGGTTGCATTTGATGCCCATTCGCGACTGCACTCGAGGTTTCCTTGGACTGCTGCGTCCGTTTTTAAAATCTCGAGTGGATGCGGCTCGTCCGACGTGGAGTTTGCCCACGATATGTCGTGTTCCGAGCCGGACGTTCGGTCCAGAAACGTGCGGCGAGTATTTGCGCGTTCCACCCACGCAGAATGCTCATCAGCGGCGGCTACACCTTCAAAATCTTCTGGGTTGTAGTCGCCTGCCAGCCACTTACTGATGCGCTCTAGCTTCAGGAACGTTCCGCCGCTTGTCTTCAGTCCGAGCACTTGCATGTAGCGCAGTGTCTCGTCCTCTGTGAAACATCTGCACCAATTATCGATGGCTTTGGCTGCAGACTCTCCCATCGTTGCGCTTGTTTACAATTAGACCTCTCTCGGAGTATACCTGTGCGCGGCTAAACGAATACGCTCACGTATCGAATGGGCGCACCAACAATACAACAGCAAAAAAAAAAGATACAAAGTAATTTTTCTCCTATCAGGTATACTCCGATCGAGTGCATGTGTGTGTACCGGTTCGACTCTCAGCTGTGGCTCACAATCTCTCTACCACCGCTGAGAGACGACGAACCGCTCCGTCTTGTCGCTTTTCTTCTCTTCGGCAATAATCGCCGACCAGGAATTAATAAAAAAGAACGAAAAACTACTGAACGACGAAAAAGAAATAAAATCCCGAAACAAAAGGAAATTCTAAGTTAGGTTTTAATTCTCTAGTTATTCTACTAATTAACGCGACAAAAGGAAGAGAAAGTAAAAGTTAAACTCTCGTCGAATCGTCAATGTTTACTTTCCGTTCAGCTCTCATATGCTGATCTTTCCCGGAGCAAGGCAATGTTTATTATTCGCGCACACACACGCTTACACTCGTAGTTTTATCGCGCGCTAGCAAAATTTTCGTACGCAGCGCGTCGCGATTATTCGCACCACCCGATTCTACAATCCGTAGAAAAAACCTGATTTGACCTAGTCAAATTCCTAATTTTAACTTTTAATCCCGATTTTTAGAGGAAAGAAAAAAAAACCAGAGAAAAAGTCTTTCTTCCAATCTAATTTCCCGCACGCTCGTCGGTGGCAGGTATCCGTGTATCCACACGTTAAGGGCGCCAGTTGTAACGGGGCAGGCGTCGCACACGCTGAACACTGGTGCACTTCTCTCTCTCTCTCTCTCTCTCCAGTATACGAAGCACGGGCACGGGCTGTAGCCAAAGCGATACTGCCTGCCTGCTTCTCCGTCGGCACGTGCAATCATCTCTCCGCCTTGCCCTTCGCGTAAGGTTGAGAGATGTTTACATTTACCGTGTTTGCGCGTGCTGTCGCGGTGTGCTGAGACTCGCCTCGAGTCTCATCGACGCACACCGATACACACACACATGCGCGCACGCACACGAGCCGTCCGTTACAATATATATATATATATATATATATATATATATATATATATATATATATATATATATATATATATATATTAATACAAATAGCAATAGTTTACTATAATGCCCTGCAAAATTTATTTGTTTACAATTTATTTTTAGATCATTTTCGGAAATGGTTAAGGGATGTATTTTTTCCAAATGTTGGAAAAAATAGTATATTATTGCTAGATTCTTGGAGTGGACATTGCACAGAAGCAGTCGAAAGAGAAAAACCTAATGATAAAAACATCAAACTTTTCAAAATTCCTAAAGGTACAACTGGAAAAATACAGCCGCTGGATGTGTTTGGTTTTCGTATTTGAAAAAATTTTGTGAGACACTTTTCCGATAGTGTAATTTTGTTGGATAAGGATATAAGTTTGCACGTACGAAATAATGTAATTAAATTGCACTCTCTGGTGCACAATAAGTTATCTTCTCCTCAATATGTAAATCTTTTTAAATACTCTTGGTATAAAAGCGGTTATATCGATAATAAACCAAATGAATTTTTAAATCCGGTGGATTTTAGCTTTGGTGGATCCCAAGCTCATTGTGAGGTACTAGGATGTAAAAATACTGCTATTATAAAATGTTCATGGTGTCAGAAATCACTCTGCTTAAAACATTTTTTTGAAGATTTTCATTATTGTTCAACCTATAATCCTTAAACAAAATTAATTGCGATAAGAACTAAATTATAAGCTCATTTGTATAGAGTTTCTTTGAATATTTTTTGACTATTTGTGAAAATATACCTATATTTTACTTTTAATAAAAATTAATTACATAATAACAATTAATATTTTATATTATATTATTCTATTTATATTTTTATTTTTTTATTTTTATTTATACTTTTCTATTCCTTAGATTAGTCAATCATTTAACTCTCCTATTCTTTTCCCAGTTCCATCCTTTTTATTTACCTATAAATACGAACAAAATATTCGAATATAAATTGCACAATAAGTATAAGAGTTTATAAGTGACTTCATTAATTACGCTATCTCCATAAAAAAACTGACACAAAAATAAACTAAATCTGCATTATATACCTCAAAATATTTATTTCAATGGTTCAATTGTAAGTATACTTGTCCAAGGGGCTGCTAAACCCCGATAATGCTTTTATTAGAAAAAATCCTAAAACAAGTCAACTTTGATTTTGAATTTTAATAATAATTATTTAATTTTATTGCAAATATTGTATACAAAAAAAATTAAAAAAAAATTTTTTCCGAAATAAAATATAAGGGTAGCTAATTTGGCATTTCAAAGAGAAATATTTTTCATTTTGTTTCATTTTAAATTTGAATCTGAACTTGGGATATTCAGATAAAACCTATTTTAGGGGTGATTTTTAGGGGTGCGTTTTACCCCTTTAATAGGAAATTGGGCCCATAGAAAAAATAGCCCAAATAAAAATAAATTATGCATTATATATAATTTAAAATATTAATTTTAATAGTTTGAAAGTATTTTGTGCCTAAAGGGTCGTTTACCCCTGATGACGTGTTTATTTGCAAAAACCCTGAACCACGTAAACTTTATTTTTTATTTTAATTCAAAAAATGATTTTTATAATAATTAATTCATTTTATTGCAAATATTATATGCAGAAATAATTTAAAAAATAAGGTTTTTCTAAAATAAAAAGTAAGGGTTGCCACCCTCGAGGACCAAACTATACTTGATGGTTACATAATTCAAGGAGAAATATTTTCCATTTTGTTTCATTTCAAAATATCGATTAGAACTTAAGATATTAAAAAAAAACCGTTTTCGGGGGTAATCTTTAAGGGCGGTTTTCACCCCTTTAATAAGGGATTGGGCCGATAAAAGAAATTGCGAGTCTCTTATTTTTCGGTCCTCTACAACATATCAAAAATTCAGGAAAATCGGAAGCGGACACCTCGATCGGTTTCCTTGTAAGAGTTTTTATTTTTCGCATATTTGTTCAACTAAAATTCCAACCCGGGCCCAAGTACGATTCACATAAAGAGAAAAGGATGTGCTCTTAACGGCTGAAGTTAGTCAAGGCCACAAAGTGCTCATTCTTTTCCACGCGCAATCAGTGAAATATAACACCCTCTTCCGACCAAGCGCAGGGGGGAGGTAAATGCAACGAAGTTTCTGAAGCTGACCACGCAGCAACAGCTAGTCGACGCACGCGAGCGAAGAACTGCTCGACGCGGCCACAATACATCGAGGGCAGCACCGCCTGGGCCCGTTACCCGCAAGCTTGCTTACCGGCCCCATCTGAATGTATGAGTGCGAGAGAGACAGAGTGAATGCGAAGCGGAGGAGGAAAATGCGCGCGCCAGCCGAGTGAAGAGGGCCGAAAAATTAGAGTAGTTTGAACTCCCGAAGGAATAAGACGTACAAATAAATTCGCTTTAAACAAGGAAAAGTATAAAGGCCACGGGCCCTCGATCAATTTTAATTTCATAATTTTCTATTCGCGTTATAAAAGTACCAAAATTTATAAACAAGAAAAAGGAAATATAGATATATATAGACATAGATAAATATACCAAATAAGAGTGAACCTATTAAATTAAACCACAAGGAATTAAACCAAAAGAAATCTATATACAGAAAGGCTATTTTTCAAGATTGGATAATTAAGCCTAATAGACAGAGAACACTAAATAAGGGAAAACACTGACACAAGCGGACTTGTATCTCCAACCTAGGCCTTTCCTTCATTGGCTTTGCAACCACAATCTGAAACACAAAAAGAGTAAGCATCATTATTTAAAATTTACAAACCAAAAAGAAAAGGAATTCAAAAAATAATTAAAAGGTATCGATCCCAAACGTTCATAATTTGGTATGAACAGTTAAAGAAATTTATTGTAGGTGCATGTAATTGTGTGCACTTCATTTATTATCCATTACTAGAAGAAAACAAAATTAAATGTAGATTAACCTGTATACCTATTAATTAATTTGAATAACATATATAGATTATCAATATAAGGTATTTATTATAAACATATAATTAAATAAAAACCAAAATATACGTATATATATATATATATATATATATATATATATATATATATATATATATATATTGTAACGGACGGCTCGTGTGCGTGCGCGCATGTGTGTGTGTATCGGTGTGCGTCGATGAGACTCGAGGCGAGTCTCAGCATACCGCGACGGCACGCGCAAACACGGTAAATGTAAACATCTCTCAACCTTACGCGAAGGGCAAGGCCGAGAGATGATTGCGCGTGCCAACGGAGAAGCAGGCAGGCAGTACCGCTTTGGCTACAGCCCGTGCCCGTGCTTCTTAGACTGGAGTGATTGTGCTTGGAGCGGGAGAGAGTGAGAGAGAGATAAGTGCACACGTGGTCAGCGCGGAGCGAGTACGAGGGTGAGCGAGCCGTGCGGTGGTGCAGCAGCGCAGCAGTGCAGCAGGAGAACAGGAGGAGAGAGAGAGAGCGAGAGAGAGAGACCAGCAGTGCGGCCGATCCCTGGCTACGGCCGAATCGCTCAAGAAGGAGAGAGAGAGAGAGATACGACGCCCGCGGTGTCCTACGCCGCTCGGCCGGACTCTGCATCAGCATATTCGACGCGAGGTAAGTCTTGGCCAGGCGAACGCGCGCTCTCCCCGCGGACGACGTGCGTCCGGAGAGCGAGCCCCGCGCGAGCGAGCGAGGCTATCGACGCGCGCGCGAGAGCCGATCGTGCGCGGCGATCGACCGACGTCGGCTCGAGCCGCTTCTAAGCGTACGCGTGTGCGACCGTGCACACACGTACATAGCGTGCGCGGGCGCACCACCCGAATCGCCGCGTACACAGCGTACGCGCCGCGTGTATAAAGGTTCTGCCGCTCGAGAGGCAATAAACTACATTTATTCTTCTTATGCGTTCGTACATTATTTGGCGCGTATTCCCCGATCCCTATTCCTAGTCGGTGGCGCGGCGGTATAGAATACCACCGGCCTCCGCGGGCGTGAGTACACGGTTCTCGCGCATTTCTGAGCAGCCGAGGTAGCACGCACGAGAGAGAGAGAGAGCGCAACAGTGAAGTCGCGCGTTGTAATGCCGGCAGGTACGGCTGCCGAGGAAGACAGCCGACAGCGAGCGACGGCGCGCAGGCGCGAACGAGGAGATTTCTCCGAGGGTTGGCACGAGCAAGTGCTCGCAACCCCACTGCATTGTTGCGCCGTTCATCGGCAAACTCGCCTAGAAAAAGCGAATAATTGTGCGACGCCAGCCCCGTTACAATATATATATATATATATATATATATATATATATATATATATATATATATATATATATATACATTTCTTTTACCAGATTTATGGAGCCCTTTTATACACATGAGCATATTTATGGAGCCCGTTTTCTTTTATGGAGCCCGGGTCCCATAAAATATTCTTATGCGGCGTTTATGGAGCCCGATCTAGAGTTTCTATACCCAGAGAGGGATTATTTCTTTAGTAACTTGTATACGGGAACTCTGGGCGTAGGTACTAATATACAGGGATGGGCTCCATAAAGGGGTTAAGTGATAATTATATATATATATATATATATATATATATATATATATATATATATATTCACATCTGGGACGCATTTTGAGGATTATATAGGTCATATATACCGAATTTTGAGGATTTTGTAGGCATTTTGAGGAGTCTCCTCAAAAGTCCAAAGCACTCGAGAGGCATTTTGAGGATTTTTCAGCGGTTTCCACAATAGTGTGTTAATACATCGATTTCGGAAATTCCGTGATATTTTTCCGTAAAAGCGGGCGCCGCAGGCGTCGTGGTGTTAGTCAATAACCTTAGGGTCATTATTTCTTTAGTCACGCGCTTGTTTATTGGTTGTTTATAACAATGTTTATATTTGTGTCACCACTATTGTACAAATTCTTTATGAAATCCTCAAAATACCGTCCAATGATATATATATATATATATATATATATATAATCATATAAACATGGACTTATGCTGACACCAATGTATAAGACCACGTGACCTGTCTGCATAAGTGTAGTACCGTTTATACAAGTGTCTGCACAAGTCTAGCGTGACTAAAGAAATAATCTCTCTACTTATGCTGACGTCTGCATAAGTCGGTCTCTGTCTGCATAAGTCTATTTAAATTTCGGAAAGTGTCTGCATAACTAGCGTTTCATATATTTATATATATATATATATATATATATATATATATATATATATATATATATATATATATACCGGGTTCCCAAACTAAGACGTACACGAGATTTTCTCTCATCCAAATTGATCAATTCGTCAAAGTCTGAGGGCCCTAGGGGTTTTCGGACCCAAGGAATCGAATGGTGCTATCAAAAAATTCATAAAATACCAAACACAAAAAATAAAAAAATTATTTATTCGAAAAATATTTGCGGTACTGCTTTTATGATAGTTTCTTGTAGTTTGTTCAATTTGGAGGCTATACCACCTTTACCCGATAGCATTTCATGTAATAATATTTATTTAACGCAGTTTTGAAAATTGTATATTTTACTTTGGCTCGGACCGCAAACTCGCATTCGAGAAAGCGGAATTGCGGAACTCGGAAAACGCCAGACTTTCCAAACTGTGACTCTAGCAAAGAAGCGGCAACTTCAACTCGCAATAGCTGAGCACAACTAAATAAAGTAAACGAACTATCTAATCATTGATACAACATAATAGCATGATATTCATAATGTTTTCATCAATAGCTATTTATTCCAAGTACATATTATTACTGTAGCGCACAACGTAATACGTAATTTGTAGGCTAACGAGCAATTTTTACAAATGATGAACATTTGCGACGGCGTCCAGAGATGGCGCCAGTACGACTTACGTCGCACCTTATGAACGCAGCGCGCAGAGTCACGGCCGTAAATGAGCTCGTGGTGTCCCGCGTATATGCGTATTTCTGCAGTACTTATTTTCAAAGAAACTAAAGAATCATAGTTTCGTTACTGAAAAGTAATAATATCCAATTTGTTTTGCGCTTCCTTACTTCAGTAATGTTCCCATTGAAATTAACCGCATACTGAAACATGTTCTAATACTACTGCCTTTCTGGACTAGTAATTAACATACATTTCATGGCTTAAGTTAAGCATGTATTTCTTTTTAAAAATTTTTCCCAAACCTGATATAAGATTTCTTACTTTCAAGTAAAATTAATACAAGCATTGTCTTAACTGCCGATACGCGTAGAAAAATACACACAAGCAAGGTCTTATTTAAATTTTTCTTTTCTTTTACCTTTTAAAGGAAAATTATATTATTTTCTATTACAATCGTTCACGCATGAATAAATGGTAACTTTGAGACAAAAAATAACTTAATATCAATATATTTTCATCCTATTTTCATTTACTATGTATATGCACTGTGTATATGTACTGTGTATATGAATGAACTGCAGCGAAGTGTTCTCTTGATTTTTTGTGATTTTATGTATTTTATTTTTAATAAGCTTGAAACTCTGCCAATTGCTTGGTCGGTAATGGTAGGACTATGCCACCCCGTTAAGGTATGGCTGAAAGTATGGGCTAAAGAATGGCTGGTAATATGGCTGGAAGATATGGTTAAAAGTATGGCTTAAAGAAGGTCGAAAATATTGGCAATATATTGAGTATGTATTGGCAATATATTGGGAATATATTGGCAACAAATTGGCAACAAATTGGCAATCTCACAATCGTTACATACAAAATTATACACAGTTTGTACAAAGCTCAAATTTAGATAAAGTTTAAACAAAGTTTAGACCAAGTTCAGAGCAAGGTTATAGAAAGTCTCCAAGTCTTAATGAAAATCTCGCTTAAAGTGTCGCATACAACGTACGTTTATATGAAGTTTAAACAAAGTTCAGGAAAAGTTCAGGCAAAGTTTGTACAGAGTGTAGATAAAGTTTAGATAAAGTTTATACAGAGTTTAGACCAAGTTTATACAAAGTTTAAATTAGGTTTAGATATAATTTAGATAAAGTTTGTGTAAAGTTTAGAGCAAGTTTAGACAAAATTTATAGAAAGTTTCGCTTAAAGCGTTGCATTCAAAGTTTATACACAGTTTACATAAAGTTGAGATATAGTTTGGATAAAGTTCAACCATAGTTTACAACGTGTTTTGACGAAGTTGATAGAAAGTCTCAAAGTTTTCAAGCCAAAGTTTGAGCCGGACTTCGAGCAAGACTTTTAGCGAGACTTAGAGCGAGACTTTTGGCGAGACTTTTGGCGAGACTTTGAGCGAGACTTTTGGCGAGACTTCGAGCAAGACTTCGAGCAAGACTTTTAACCAGACTTTTAGCGAGACTTCGAGCGAGACTTTTGACGAGACTTTCAGCGAGACTTTCAGCGAGACTTTTAACCAGACTTTTAGTGAGACTTCGAGCGAGATTTTTAGCGAGACTTCGAGCGGGACTTTTAGCCAGACTTTTAGCGAGACTTCGAGAGAGAATTTTAGCGAAACTTCGAGCGAGACTTCGTGCGGAACTTTTAGCCAGACTTTTAGCGAGACTTCGAACGAGACTTTTAACCAGACTTCGAGCGAGACTTTAAGCGAGACTTCGAGCGAGACATTCGAGAGAGAATTTTAGCGAGATTTTTAGCGAGACTTCGATCGGGACTTTTAGCCAGACTTTTAGCGAGACTTCGAGAGAGAATTTTAGCGAAACTTCGAGCGAGACTTCGTGCGGAACTTTTAGCCAGACTTTTAGCGAGACTTCGAACGAGACTTTTAACCAGACTTCGAGCGAGACTTTAAGCGAGACTTCGAGCGAGACATTCTATAAACTTGATCTAAACGAGGTATAAACTTTGTTCAAACTTTATCTAGACTTCAGCTATACTCTATAACCGTTGTATGTATAAACTTGGTCTAAACTCTGTATAAACTTTATCTAAACTTTATCTACACTCTGTACAAACTTTGCCTGAACTTTTCCTGAACTTTGTTTACTTCATATAAACGTTGTATGCGACACTTTAAGCGATATTTCCATTAAACTTTGAGACTTTCTATAACCTTGCTCTGAACTTGGTCTAAACTTTGTTTAAACTTTATCTAAATTTGAACTTTGTACAAACTGTGTATAATTTTGTATGTAACGATTGTGAGATTGCCAATTTGTTGCCAATTTGTTGCCAATATATTCCCAATATATTGCCAATATATACTCAATATATTGCCAATACTTTCGACCTTCTTTAAGCCATACTTTTAACCATTATACTTCCAGCCATACTACCAGCAATTCTTTAGCTCATACTTTCAGCCATACCTTAACGGGGTGGCATAGTCCTACCATTACCGACCAAGCAATTGGTAGAGTTTCAAGCTTATTAAAAATAAAATACATAAAATCACAAAAAATCAAGAGAACACTTCGCTGCAGTTTGAACGTTCTATCACCCAGTAAAAGTTTGCTCGTAATATTTTTCTGGGTTTGCTTAATAATCTGGAAGAAGCTCTGAAAAAACTGTTGGGGTATAAGTTCGATTTTACGAGTTAGAATTTCTCCGAAACATTTGATTTGTATAAGCAATATATGGGCAATAGCTGCCCAAGATATATCTAAAGATAGACAGTATGTGGCTCCGGCGCTGTGACATTATAAAGCCAATATTTCACCCATATATTGTTTCTTATAGGCCACATCTTGCCCATACTTGGCTAATACTATGTGAAATATTTAGGCCTTAGTAACTTCTTCACGCTGGGAGGTTTATGTTTAATTATTTAACACTATGAATAAATAATTACGAAAAAATTATAAACTCATATTAATAGTAATTTCAAGAAAAAGTTATGAATAATAAATTCTAAGAATAACAATAAATTAATTATTAATCACTATGAATAGTAACGTTACTGTCTGATGTTATATGGATAAATATGATTTTGTGTATTATTTATTAATTAATTTGCGATTTCTCACTCGTAACAGTATAAAAGTATGTCTGATTTGGAAAGCTTCGTTACTTTTTTCATAAATAGTATATTACGCACCTAGGGAGGAAAAAACTTGGACAGTCCATATCTCGTGTAAACAAGAACATATCTCGTGTTAACAGGAAGTAAGAAAGCGCAAGACAAATTGGGTATTATTACTTTTCAGTAACAAAACTATGATTCTTTAGCTTAGTTTCTTTGAAAATAAGTACTGCAGAGATACGCATATACGCGCGACACCACGAGCTCATTTACGGCCGTGACTCCGCGCGCTGCGTTCATACGGTGCGACGTAAGTCGCACTGGCACCATCTCTGGACGCCGTCGCAGATGTTCACCATTTGTAAACATTGCTCTCTAGCCTACAAATTATGTATTACGTTGATCGGTACAGTAATAATATGTACTTGGAAACAATAGCTATTGATGAAAACATCATGAATATCATGCTATTATGTTGTATCAATGATTAAGATAGTTTGTTGGCTTTATTTAGTTGTGCTCAGATATTGCGTGTTGAAGTTGCCGTTTCTTTGCGAGAGTCACAGTTTGGAAAGTCTGGCGTTTTCCGAGTCCCGAATTCCGCTTTCTCGAACGCGAGTTTGCGGTCCAAGCCACAGTAAAATATACAATTTTCAAAAATGCGTTAAATAAATATTATTACATGAAATGCTATCGGGTAAAGGTGGTATAGCCTCCAAATTGAACAAACTACAAGAAACTATCATAAAAGCCGTACCGCAAATATTTTTCGAAAAAATATTTTTTTTACTTTTTGTGTTTGGCATTTTATGAATTTTTTGACAGCGCCATTCGATTCCTTGGGTCCGAAAACCCCTAGGGCCCCCAGATTTTGACGAATTGATCAATTTGGATGAGAGAAAATCTCGTGTACGTCTTAGTTTGGGAACCCGGTATATATATACAGCGTGTCCAAAAAGTCTGGAAACACCCAAATAATTTCTCAGCTGAATTACTATTGGAAAATGTTAAGGTCGCCTTTGTAGTAATTTTTTACGAGGAATCCAATGGTGACCTTGGATTCGACCTTGGACCTCATTTTTGAGGTTATTTCAAGGTCAACCTCATTTTTTTAAATGGTAACCCCTATTTTTTATAGCGGAATCTGAAAGAGCGGAAAATTTTACGTCCGGATATGTATTAAGGTATGAGGTTGAGGTTGCCCCCAGAGGTCAAATTGAGGTCAAAGTATGATTTCTTAAAAATTTCGCGAGTTCAGTGGTAAAACAAAACAAACAAAGGTAAGGTTTGGTAAGTTCGAACGAAGACTTGAAGGTGACCTCTGATTCGACCTTGAACCTCATTTTGAGCCTCATTTTTGAGGTTATTTCGAGGTCAACCTCATTTTTTTAAATGGTAACCCCTATTTTTTTAGCGGAATCGGAAAGAGTGTGAAACTTTACGTCCAAACATGTACTCAGAACATAGTTCAAGAAAGACCTTGACGTTCATTTGAAGGTCATTTAAACTTAATGACGGTCTGATCTTGTGTAAACTTTTTATCACACTGAGCGAGGTTAATTCTTTAGTAGTTTTCAACGAGAAATCTAATGGTGACCTTGACATTGTCCTTAAAAGTCATGTCAAGTTCAATTTTTTTACATTTTGCGTTACCCAGGAACAACGACGTGGACGTAGTAAAATCTGTTCCCTTTGGGGTGCTTGATTTACGTGAGTCCCCTTGCCTCTCACGATAGGGTGCTTGATTTACGTGAGTCCTCTTGCCTCTCACGATGGGGCGCTTGATTTACGTGAGTCCCCTTGCCTCTCACGATGGGGTGCTTGATTTACGTAAGTCCCCTTGCCTCTCACATTTGATTTTTTTAAACAGTATAACATCTTATTTCAAGTGCTCGAACTGTTCTCCATTCATTTCTTGACAGTAACCTAATCGATGATAGAAAGCACCAACAGCATTTTCAATCATTTCAGTAGGAATGAGAGCTGATTCATCAATGATCCTTTCACGTAATTCATCTAAGTTTAAGGGTTTTGTTTTGAATACACGATCCTTCAGATAACCCCAATAGAAATAATCTAGAGGCGTTAAATCGGGGGACCTAGCTGGCCATTCAATTGCACCTCTTCGTCCTATCCATCGATTAATGAATACTGTATCTAAGTATGTGCGAACGTTTCGTGCATAATGAGCTGCTGCACCGTCCTGTTGATACCATGTGTTATTAAAGTCCTCTCCAGCTATTTCTCTTATAGCAGGAACAATTTGATTCCGCAACATAGTTTCATACTTCTCTGCATTTAAATTGCCATCAATAAAAAATGGTCCTATAATCCTATTATTTAATATTCCAGCCCAGACATTTAATTTTTGTGGATATTGTGACTTGGCTTCTCTTGCCCAATGAGGGTTTTCAACTGCCCAATATCTACAGTTATGCCTATTTACGCTTGAGTCAAGTTGAAATGTAGCTTCATCTGAGAAGACTATATTTGATGGAAAATTTGGATTTTGTACGATGCGTGCCATCATATCATCACAGAATTCAACGCGACGATCGAAATCATCTTCATTTAACTTGTGTATTAGCGGTACTTGAAATGGATGGAACTTCTCTCTTTAGTATGTTATGAATAGATGATTTACTTATTTCGTGCACTTGAGCAGCTCTACGAACGGAAGTATGCGGATCTTCGGTGAATGTTAACACAACATCTAAAGATTTCTCTTCGTTACCTGCTGACATTGGTCTGCCTGATCGAGGTAAATCGCTGATAGTGCCGGTATTTTCAAACCTTCTAACAGTTTTTTGAACTGTTGAAAATGATAGTGGAGTTCCACCAACCCTAAATGAAGCATTAAAAATATCTCTTACGGCCCTATAAGATCACTTCATATGTCCCCAACCTCTCATCATGAGAATCGTTATTCTTTCTCTATCAGTGAGTTTGTTCATTTTTATTACTCTTCGTAGTAGACCTTATCCAAAAATACTTTTTGAGTTGAAAATAAAAAGAACTTTTAATTTTCAAAAAATATGTTTGAAAGATGACCAACCCTTTTCTGTGGTGGTTATGGAATGAATAATAGTTTATTGTCACTCTAACCATACGAAAAATAACAAGTAACAATGTTCAATATTTAAACGCTTCAAAAAATTTTACAATGAATCAGCTCTCATTCCTACTGAAATGATCAAAAATACTGTTGGTGTTTTCGATCATCGATTAGGTTACTATCAAAAAGTGGATGGAAAATAATTCGAGCACTTGAAATAAGATGTTAGACTGTTTAAAAAAATTAAAAAGTTTACACAAGATCAGACCGTCATTAAGTTTAAATGACCTTCAAATGAACGTCAAGGTCCTTCTTGAACTATGTTCTGAGTACATGTTTGGACGTAAAGTTTCACACTCTTTCCGATTCCGCTAAAAAATAGGGGTTACCATTTAAAAAATGAGGTTGACCTCGAAATAACCTCAAAAATGAGGCTTAAAATGAGGTTCAAGGTCGAATCAGAGGTCACCTTCAAGTCTTCGTTCGAACTTACCAAACCTTACCTTTGTTTGTTTTGTTTTACCACTGAACTCGGGAAATTTTTAAGAAATCATACTTTGACCTCAATTTGACCTCTGGGGGCAACCTCAACCTCATACCTTAATACATATCCGGACGTAAAATTTTCCGCTCTTTCAGATTCCGCTATAAAAAATAGGGGTTACCATTTAAAAAAATGAGGTTGACCTTGAAATAACCTCAAAAATGAGGTCCAAGGTCGAATCCAAGGTCACCATTGGATTCCTCGTAAAAAATTACTACAAAGGCGACCTTAACATTTTCCAATAGTAATTCAGCTGAGAAATTATTTGGGTGTTTCCAGACTTTTTGGACATGCTGTATATATATATATATATATATATATACATATTTTTATTACCATATAAAGAGTTAATAAGAGGTTTTACTAACCAAAGGAGAACAATATTAATTATTGAAGTGATACAGTAAATTTTTTTAACGTCTCGTTGAAATCAGATTCATCCCTATAAGCATATTCCTCATTTTTGGACGGTGGAGCTTGCACGTGTGACCTCAGGGAAGTGTGACAGTCCAATTGTCATTCTTGGTGCGAGTTCTCTTAACGCAGGGCCCTGTGGTGCAAAACATTATTTGGTCGCATCAACCTTGTGAATCCCTATTTTGACATAAAGAGAAAAGAAAATTAGTATTCAATATCGCATGAAAATACAACTATCATTCATAATCTTTGCTTCACTAATGGCCACACTATACTAGTTGAAAGGAAATAGACGGCTGTAGTTTAACTGTCCTCCCTCTTAGCTTGGAATCGGTATAAGAAATTATAAGAAACCCTATAATCATCCCAAGTCGAAGGTGGAACCACTTGTCGAATATCGTACTTTGCCTCTCCCATGTTTAACCTCAATCCCTGGTCACACTCTAAATTGACTTAACCAAATTACGCATAATTCTCCCCTTTTAATAGATATAGATATATTACCTCTTCCTACAAAGAACGCAATAATTTGCATTTATATTGAATTTATAACAATCTAACACTAGTAAAATATACACATACATTGCATATATAAAGATACATAGGACAGCTATGAAACTTAAATACGGCCTTTTTGAAAATTAGAGTACACCTTTCACTTCTATAATAATAGGTTTACATACACACATACAGCTTCATAAGTGCACCCATAAGATTTAGAAATTAATTAAACTCAATCTAATAGTACATAGAGATAAAATAATTGATTAGGCCGTAATTGTACAATATTATATAAAGCAAGAGCACAAGAATACAATTCTTAATGTCCTCTATATATGTATATAAAGTCTTATCATTAAGAGCTGCATAAGAATATTAATACGGTATTTGTACAAGAGAAACGTGAGACGTTATACTATTTATTGGAAGAATTCATATTAGTCTTCGTATCACGGTTTCATTTTATAGTTCATATGAGTTTAGCGTTACTGGGTTAGTTATATATCTATCTGTAGGACTTTATATGTGCAAGTGTATATGTGCATGACCATCTATATTCGCTTATACCCGTGAGGGTTTAGAAGAAATTATAGAAGTCGGGTTTTCCTTTTTTCTCAATTACATACCTATTAAAGGGGTGTTAAATAAATCCGAACCATTTGACACATCGATGGGCCCTTGCATTTACTAGCTGTCTCCGTGTAGGGAAGTCTGCATCGTAATCCAAGGAAGGAAACAACTATTTCTGCTCTGCATAAACACAACATAGTCATTGCTGCACAAGGCCTAGTTACACTTCCTCATAGTAACTTTTCTTGAACCGAGGGCCACTCGTCATCTTGTTGGAGTCGTATAGGACAACCAGCAATATCTTGGCAATAACTATAAACACCAAAGAAGGAAGAGCCGTATCCGCAATTATCTGGGGATTAGAGTGCATAAATCAAGCCACTCAAATCGACGGCCGACGACCCTTGTAGATCTGAAACCGAAAAAGAAAACATACCACAAAGCACCTATGGATCCACAGAAGCAGAGGAAAAACTAAACGAGTATACTTATCTGATAAAGATTAGAGTTTCCTTTTCTCACCGATCAAGTATTGTTACGAACCCAGTGGCCATAAACTAAAGTCTTTAACATAGAGCGGCAAGCGAATGTAATATTTGACAAATGAAATTCTAGAATGGCCCTAGGGTTTTATATAGGTAGTACAATTAAGTACAAAAGTACAAATAGCACAAGAAATAAATTTATTACACTTTCTCAAATTATAAATTAAGTGACATAAATTGTTATTTTATAGTTTGAATTTTGATTTAAAGACTACGCTATCGTCTTATGCACAGATATAAATCTGAATAAAATTAATCAAAGATATAATTGATGTTACATTCGTGGATGGTATTAGTTATTACATAAAATGATTAATTATTACTGGTTAACTTAAAAATCTTATCTATCTTTTACTAGATGCTATGTAAAAAGTACGAAAATTAATATAAAAGTTAATTGAATGAATTGAAGTTGTTATTGCGATTCAAAATCCTGAATTGAAATTAATAAAGAGAATTTATTACGTATTTATATTAAGTAATCTTACTAATCTTATATCTTAAATTCTTAAAGACTTATCTATCTTATTATGCTATTAAAATACAGAATTAATTATGAACAGTTAATTGATTTATACTTTAAATCGTAAATTATTTATCCCTGAATTTAGTTATTATGATTTGAAATATTTAAAAATAAAGTCTAATTTATATTAAATGATCTTAATAATCTTATCTTCTTAAAAACTTATCTAATTCGTTATTCTTTAAAACATAGAGTTAAATATAAAGAGTGTATTAAGTTGTAAATTATCTATCCTTAAATTCGTTATTATGACTCGAATCTCTTAATCGACTTTACGATTTGGAAATATATATATATATATATATATATATATATATATATATATATATATATATATATATATATATATATATATATATATATATATATATATATAAATATATGAAACGCTAGTTATGCAGACACTTTCCGAAATTTAAATAGACTTATGCAGACAGAGACCGACTTATGCAGACGTCAGCATAAGTAGAGAGATTATTTCTTTAGTCACGCTAGACTTGTGCAGACACTTGTATAAACGGTACTACACTTATGCAGACAGGTCACGTGGTCTTATACATTGGTGTCAGCATAAGTCCATGTTTATATGATTATATATATATATATATATATATATATATATATATATGTATATGTTATCTGATTTATCCGTCGAATTCGGTATTGATTGGGGCTCTTCCTTCGATATGGACGGCCGTGGACCCAACTTCAATCACCCGTTGTCCTGATATTCACCCTGAACTCCCAAGGAAAACCACAGCCTCAAAAACCTTGGTCAGGACAGCTCTCTCTCCTCTGATTGGTGAGGTTGTTGATCCTTTCGTTGTTGTTAACTTGTTGTTGTTGAATGCAGTTGACTCGTCGAAAGATCATCGAAGTAATTGAAACTGGTTGATGACTCGTTGAAACTTCTCGAAACTCGTCCAAACTCGTTGAAACTGGTTAAAGCTCGTTCAAACTTATTGAAACTCGTTGAAGATTGTTGAAACTTGTTAATACTTGTTAACAGTTAACACTTGATGAAAACCGTTGAAACTTGATATAAAATCGTTGAAAATACGTTGATCTTGATATAACTATATATATTCAGCGTAATTCTTGAAGATACGTGGGTGCTGATAGGTACAAGATTGGATTATTTCTCTAAGCGAGACTGCCCGTCGGTGTGCTGGGCCCTCCTTTTATATGGTGAGCGCGGACCTGAAAGCCGTTGAGGATGATCCTTCTCCCTCTGGTGGCGAGAACTTGAAACATATCCATAGCTTGTGGAAAGGCTGTAGGATCCACAAAATCTGAAAGAAGGCTCCGCCCCCTCCTTCTGTGGTGGGAGATTCTGCTTCTCTCATTGGTTCCCTCGTTTGGTCGGTTACCTACTACGTAATTTCGTGGAATTGTTTACTACCTAGAGGTTCTAGGAATAAAATATCCGTTAAAATACTCTGCAACAGATTATTATGTATGTTATTACGTTTAATGACGTATTATTAATAACAATATTAATCAACAATTTATGCAACTTGAATCATCAACAATTTGTTGTTACTTTGTTTATTTACCCCGGTCTCTTCTCTATTAATCAAAATGATCTCAATTTATTAATAAAAGGTCCTTAAAACAATAAATTGTTAATCAACCGATAAACTATCGCTAATAACTTTATTAATTACCCAGTTTAATTGTTTTAATTAATCTTAATTAACCTCTCGAGTTAGATTTATATGCTATCATTATTAACTATACATTGCATTAAATTGCAATTATTTTCAATATTATTCATCAATGTCTTAAATTAATAGTTATCTATAAAAATATATTGGAATTTGTTGCTAAATTTGTTATCAAATCACGTGGATTCTCAACAATTGTTTATCCTTACTTATATGGCAATTATTAAACATCCTTGATGCATTTACTATTAACATTCCTATAGTCATAATGTTATTAATTAATTATACGTTCAGTTATGCTTTATTACGCAACTCCTAACTTTCTTGCTAGTCATTGACAACTTGTATAACAAAGCCTTTATTTATTTATTGCAATTGATATTAATTATCCCCGAATTGGCCGTAGTTTGTTAACCTTATAATGCTGCATGATATCATTAACCTTCAATTAACGTTGAGCAACGTTTGGTTACTATTGTCCCGGAAAACTATTTAATTATAAACAATTGTTATTGTTATTACGCGCCAGTATCCCCAAAATAGCTAATTATCCGAATATCTAGAGATTGTTTTTAAGTTTGTTATTAATTAATTATAATAAGGCGTATTGCATTTTATTGTTTATTTCTAGCCGCCACTGACAAATCATTGTTATTAATGTTATTAATATCTTTAGTTGGTCAACATGATTGTTATTAATCAACCTTTTTTGTTATTATATCTATTTATTTACGCAACGTTGCATAACGTTATTATCCTCCGGTTATACGTCGCGCAACGTTTCTTATGAAACACCGCACATCCCTCAATAATTATAAGTGTTATATTTTAATAATTTGTTATCAGCGACGGTGATGCTCATCATTTGTTAATCACTATCATATTGTTGATTAGTATGCTCTTTAACCTCAAAACATGGCAGCGTTACATCCGTTATTTAAATGATTATCAGAACATCAATCATACCCAAGACTCGAGTATTATTTATAATAATCTCCGTATTTGTTATAATTTTAACCTATTATTATTATTTCCATTTATTTCCACGAATCATAAGGTTTATTCTCATGTTAGCAATACGCATGAATGAGTAGTGTAAAAGGGGTCGAACGACTGCTCCCGTTGTAAAAGGGGCTTGAAGGTCGGTTTGCATCCATTTTGTATTCCAAGGAACGCCAGTTCCTTACACTTGCTAGTCGGCGCGACTGTATACATGCGAGGCCGTGGTCTAGCATCGCTATCGCGCACGCGGTAAAGACACCTTAAGGGTCGACGTGCAATGCTAGCGCGCTCATACCATCAGACTGGCCAATCACACGCGTAGTTCTCTCGCGACGAGTGCGCCCGTTCCGAGTTGCCTTAACTTTAGTAAAACAAAGGGATCAAGATTGAATTTCGAGTAGTAACGTTACACTATTTCATTATTAGGCAAATATAGATGAGTGCACATACACACGTGCACAAGTATACATCCGTCTAATAAATAAAGGTCTGCTTGTACTGCTCGCGCGCGCCTGCTGCCTTAAGAGCCAACCACGCGCATATAACACACTGCCCGTGAGTCCACGCGTTCTGTGTTACATTAGCGTTGGTTTCGCGTGATAATCAGGGTCAGGCCTATTTTAACGATCATACTACTACGTCGAAGGCAGAAAGGTAGAGGAACAAATAATTAATTATACACATACAGGCGAATATATATATGTGTGTATAGATACACACACACACACACATATAGATACGTTTATATACAAAGCATTACGAACTCGATCACACATTGTATGGGAATAAGGGACATAATAAATATTAAATAACTAGATAGTTCTTCTTACCCATTTTCTTTAACCTCTTTCTCGTTCCCCTTTTTATATTCATACAAAATCCTCATATAGCTTAATATGTATGGGAATATTGAGCCGAAGCAATAGCACAGGTAAGGTCCCATATTGGCGGGGATGATAGATGCCCCGAGAGTGACAACCAATAAGGCGATAGTTTCGAAAGAAATATCGCATTTACGTGAGCGCCATTAATTTATTCGAAAAAATTGAAAATTTTCCGTCTTTGATTGTTTATAAATAATTAAATAAATAAATTTTCAATTTTTAATCAAAGAATTACGAAGCCTAAGGTGATGTTAAACACCGACATAATTTTCAAATGAGTATATTTTCATGAAAATACCAATAGAATCATCAAAAAAAAATCTGAGTATAGTATTAACATATACGGAGCGCTTGATAAAAGTGTTTTTCCCAAAAAAATATGAGAATTTATTTAATTAAATAAAAACCGTACTGTCGGTAAGTAGGAATCTACAATTGCTAATAGAATCACTCAAAAAAATTCCTGGATATAGTGTTTATGTGTATGGAGCGCTTGACAAAATTTGTTTTCCGAATAAACGCTTGAATGATGATTTAAAAAATATTGAAATTCACGGTTTCACATGGCCCTAAGTACTAATGATGGTGTAGAAGTTTATTCGAGAGCAATTGAGCTGAAAACGGTCGCGGTATCGATAAAAACCTGAAAAAAGTTTGGTGTATACGCTGCCCCTCAAAGTGTTAAAGGTAGTATTTCAAAAGTTGATAAATTAGACGACCCTTATGAAAAACTTAAACAAGTACTAGGAATATTTAAATAACTACAGACAATGTTTCTGAGCAGGAAGTTCCGAAAACCGCTTTACTATCACTAATATATATATATATATATATATATTAGGGGGGTACCCCCCCCCCTCTACTCGCTCCGCTCGTCAACCCCCCACTTTTGAAAAATAAGTAATTTATTTATTTTCAATGTAGATATTTTTCATATGTTTTATTAATAGGGTATTTTTCATATTTTTTATGGATGATAGTATATGCAGATGTAACGCTTAAAAGTAGTTCTTAATTCTTAATTTCTGAAACGAAAGAATAGATTATTGAGAAAACTACATTAATTATATATAAAGAAAATATATTGAAAACGATATATTTTATTCTATTTTTTCCACATCACCTTGGAGGTAGATAGAAAGATGCGTTTTATTCAGCAAGTTCATTTTCACTTAGAACACATCATGCTGAAAAATTCTCAAGTCCCAAGAAATCATGTTTTCAACAGGATCACTGCTTACATAGAATCATCAGGAATTATTAGAGTAGGAGGTCGGCTACAAAAAACTCAGATGGATCATCACTCAAAACACCCAGCAATCTTACCACGGAGTAGTCAACTCACCTCACTGATCATTCGGAATTCTCATCTCTCAACTTTACACGGTGGCGCTCAACTCATTCTGGCACACATTCGGCAGGAATTTTGGATTATCGGAGGCAGAGCACCGGTCAAGTCACATATATTAAAATGTGTGACTTGTTCAAGGTATCAGGCTCAACGGGCTCAGCAACTCATGGGGCAACTACCCATGGCCAGGGTCACCCCATCATCACCTTTCACTCACACTGGGATCGATTACGCCGGGCCAATCACCATAACCTCATAGAAAGGTCGTGGATCCAAACCATACAAATGCTGGATTTGTATCCTTGTGTGCTTCTCAACATCAGATATTCATCTAGAACTGGTCAGTGACTACTCAACGGACGGATTCCTAGCGGCTTACAGATGGTTCGCCTCAAGGAGAGGAATACCTTCTAACCTCTACTCAGACTGTGGAACAAACCTCGTCGGAGCAGACAAGGAACTGAAGATTCTCTTTAATCAAACTCAACGTGAAGACTCAAGCCTATACAACTCACTAACCAACGAGGAACCGAAAGGATATTCAACCCACCTGCTGCACTTCACATGGGAGTCAACTGGGAAGCAGTAGTGAAATCAGTTAAATTTCACCTGCGACGGACCATTGGGGACACTCTACTCACATTTGAAGTTTCAGCTACTTTGCTCACTCAGATAGAATCTCTACTCAACTCAAGGCCACTAGAACCGCTCAGTGAAGACCCAGAAGATCTCAACGCACTCACACCCGGAAATTTTCTCATCGGCAAGGCACTGAACTTTCCAAATAGCAACTCATTCAACGGATCACTCAGCAATTTTGGAAGCGGTGGTCAAGTCAATACTTTCAACGGCTTTAATCCATTTCAAAATGGCATCATCCCTCTCATGAGATAAAAGTGGGTTCCATGGTACTACTCACGGATGAACACTCACCACCAAGCAAATGGCCACTTGCAAGAGTCACTCAAGTTCATCTTGGAACCGACAATCTCACCGGAGTTGTCACACTCAAGACGGCAACGACTCAGCTTACCCGCTCAATCTCAAAACTCACCATATTCCCAGTGCCAATCAAAAACTTAAATCAACCTGGAGGTTGATTGGCGGGAGGAACGTTTGGAAATTCAGTAAGTTTGAATTCCCGCGCGTTCTCGCGGAACGGCTCCACTCACTGCGTCGCCGCGGCGCGGCAGCACCTCGTGGTGTCTCAGCGGAAAAGCTGAGATGCTACACTGACTACTCAAGTTATACGTGATATGTCGGTCACTCTCGCTCTCTAACATGCAAATGTGAGAGAGTGATTGATTTGATTATCGCGGTGACGAGGTCGAGAAGATGGAAGTGGTTCAAGGCCTCGCTCTCTCTGCGTCTAGCTCGCCACGAGGTAACACCGGTCAGCAACTACACTGCAATTCTCCATCGAATTTTCTCAGCATTCTCATCGGCTCTTATACTCAACTGTTTCACTGGCTCTTCTCATCTCTGGCTCTACTCATCACTGGTTCGACTCATCAAGGAAAACTCATCTCCTTGCTTTGGCCACTGCATCGCTGGAGCAACTCACCGTTGCAGTTTATCTGCAGCACTCGTGCAAGGTAACCTCGAAAATTACACAGCGACTAAGCACGTGCGCGGATACAGACAAACTCATTACACTCTTGCCTGGCAGAATTCTCACACACACGATTGGATCAATAATTATCTAATCGTGTGCGCTCAATTATGGGTCACAATTAAATCAATAATATTGAATTGTGTACTCAACCAGCAGCACCTTCTACCATCAGCGAGTTGCGGCAGAGCCAAGGCAAGCGTTTCACTCACTCATTGGTATTAGCAAGACTCATTAGCATCACTCATTGAATATATATCATTTAACGGATATACTCAAATTTGCCCAAACTCATTGTGCGACACAGGTTAGTCATCTCTAGTGAGAGATTGCAACTACATTCGTCTAAGAACTTATTACTCAATTGATACTGCGTACACACTACTTGTTAAGATTCACTCATTTATATCATTCGAACAAAACCATTTCAACTCAGATTATTACTTGAATGCGAATTGTTAGAATTGATGTAATTTAAACTGTACATGAATTAATGTTAACTATTGTTAATTATTATTAAAATTTAGAAGAATGTATTTTATGAACCAGAATATAATTTTGAGGCGACTTTGAACTTATATAATATATTTAAAGTTTAACTTATTTATGTGTGTGACTCAAATTTATTTCAACACCCACAGCATGTGCTCATATGAATATAATTATGGCATTCTCAAACAATTATACTCGACTATATTAGGCTATAATCACGAAATGTAGTAGGTACTATAGTCATGTAGTGACGATTATAGTCCACGTGAAGGGGTATAGTAGTTGGCTATAGTTCAAAACCACAGCTCTATAGTCATGATCATACTCGACTGAACAAATAAAATCGCCATTTATATAAATATTCCATAACAAATAAAAATTGGACGATAGGGAGGGTCAACCCTTCAAAAATAAACAAAAAAAAACACAACACTTCACATTCTATATTCCAACGTTTCGCTGATCCTTGTTGTCAGCCTCATCAGGGAAAAAACTAATCTCAACAACATGTCAACCAGATAATTATCAAATTATTTAGTAGTAACAACTACATTGTCAAAAGTAGAAAGCCACATTGTCTCACTCACAGATGACTTTCAGTTCTTCTTCCTCTCAGCCGTCGATATAGACTCTACATCTCCACAAAATTTTAACATGATTAAACCAATTTTTGTTTTCTCTAGTTATCATACGACAAAGAAAATAACTTTGTAAAATACGAAAATTTTCAAAATCAAATATCTCAAAAAGTAATCGTACGATCTTGATGAAAATTTGCACACATATTATCTATATCACATACAAAATTGTCTATAAATTTGGATTAATGTGATTTAAACTGTACATGAATGGAGAAACAACTATCACGGCGCGCGGATGAAGAACGACTTATCTCGGCGCAAGGTTGAAGAACGATCTATCTCAGCGCGAAGATGAAGAACGACGTATCTCGGCGCGAGGACGAAGAACGTCGTATCTCGGCGCTTTTACGGCCAGTACGTGGCCAGTATACGGCAAAATACGCCTTTCTTCATTCTCGCGCCAAGTTACGTCGTTCTTCATCCTCGCGCCGAGATACGTCGTTCTTCATCCTCGTGCCGAAATACGTCGTTCTTCATCCGCGCGCTGACATACGTTCTTCTTCCTCTCAGCCGTCGATATATTATCGTATAAGACCTTTAAATAAAAGAATTGTATCATGATTTTTAGAGATATTTAAGGGGGCTAGACACCTTTTTTCTCTGAAATAAGAAGTCACATTTTAATACATAAATGTAAACTAATTATTTCATACTTTTTACATATAAAAGTGGGTATATTTACCTTACCTTAAAACTTTCTCCGATGGGCCTTTTATATGGTCCAGAACCATAGTCATCGATGAAACAAGTTTTTTCACTAACCGTAAGCTTTGAAATTTTCCTGTGGATGGATTGACTCCAGATTTGAACTAAATTACTCCTGAATAGTATAATTCTCATATGAGTGTAGGGATTTAGGATTAAATGTTGGAAAAAATTTTTACATCAGAAAAATTATGAAAAAATATAAAAAATTTAAAAAAATTTAAAAAAAACTCTTGAAAAACAGCACAATTTTTTTTTCTCATTAGATCAAAAATCCCTACACTCATATGAGAATTATACTATTCAGGAGTAATTTAGTTCAAATCTGGAGTCAATCCATCCACAGGAAAATTTCAAAGCTTACGATTAGTGAAAAAACTTGTTTCATCGATAACTATGGTTCTGGACCATATAAAAGGCCCATCGGAGAAAGTTTTAAGGTAAGGTAAATATACCCACTTTTATATGTAAAAAGTATGAAATAATTAGTTTACATTTATGTATTAAAATGTGACTTCTTATTTCAGAGAAAAAAGGTGTCTAGCTCCCTTAAGGTTAAAATCCTTTTACGGTTTTTTGAAAATCGTAATTACTCAATGACGACTTCATGTATCAGCTTGAAATTTATAGACTATTTTGCATGCGATATAGGCAGTACCTGTGTAAAATTTCATTCAGCTTATATGGTTATTTTTTTGCGATATTTGATATTTAAAATTTTAGTATTTTTGAAAATGACTTTCTTTATTGACGCACAATATAACTACATTAAAATTGTTTTAATTTCTTTGAAATTTGGTGGAGATGTAGAGTTTGTATATTATTTATTAGAAGAATTCTTAGGGTAAAAGAATTCGTTTATGAATTTCAAAGATATTTGAGGTTAAAACTATTTTAGCCCTCTTTTAAAATCGTAATTATTCGGGAACGTATTTATGTATACTAGAAAATGGAAATGACATGCGCTATGCGCTTTGCACCGATGCGCGCGTGTTGTATACCTGCTTTTGTTTTGTAATAGCCATTTATTATTTTTAAGGTTAGAACCTTTTTCTTAGATCTGGAATTGCAGAAAGAGCACACAAATACGGACAGCATATTACTAGAGACACGTACCCTATGTGTGAAATTTCACAAAGAAAGTATAATTTGAAGTAAAGGTTATTTAGGAATTTTAAAAGGTTTTGACGATAATATTACAATCAATTATTTTATTTATTTTTCACGCATAATTTAAAAAAAAATTATACCTATTATTTTATTCATATTTTATACATAATTTAAAAATTAATAATTATTAATCTTCATAAATGAATTTAATTATAATTATGTCATAAATTGTTGCAAAAATTATAAATTATGTTATTAAAAATTCATTAAAGGAATAAGCAAATTAAGTTTGAGGAAGCCACGGGCCAATGAATTGGCAGCGGTTTTTTCAAAGTAAGGATTTTCTTGGAATTTTTCGGCATTGGTGAATGCATGAAAATTTGATGCAACAAAAAAAAATAAAATTATATGGGTCAAATAATTTTTGGAGAAAAACATGAATACTTTAATTCCAAAATGATTGGTGACATAGGCATACGCGGCACACCTGATTTGAGATGGATTCAGCCACAAATACATGTCTGCCTTCGTGGATGATTTTTCTCGTTGAAGCGACCAGGGAACGGAATTCACGGGTGGTTATACAACTGAAGTTTTGAAGCGACTGGGTGCTGAATTACAGTTAGCATGTCCTGATACGCCCCAACATCATGGTGTTTCTGAAAGATTCAACCAAACGATCCAGAGGAAAGTGCGAGCATTGATGTATGATTCTGGACTTCCGGAAAACGTATGGGAGCTAGCATTAAATGCAGCAGTATATGCATAAAACAGAATACTACATGCGTCAAATAATATGGAACCGCCTATTCATGTCTTTAAACCAAATCACAGAGTAGATATTACCCAACTAAAGCGTTTTGGAAGTATTGTATACATGAAATGACAGAGAAAGATTTGTCCAAAAATTAGATTTATTGGAAGAATGGTTGGGTTAGTAGGATACACAGAGACCGGTTACGTACTACTCAAACCAGAAGAAGGAAAAATCTACGAGAGCCGTGATGTCAACTTCAATGAAAGGCTTGTGTTTGGAAACAAATACAGAAAGACAGAGATAAGCGACTGGGAGTCTTGAACTCTGAAATAAATACAAACACATGGTTTGTTGAATTTGAAACTGAAACAACCAAAACGGAGGGAGAGACAAAAAGAGGTCGTGGTTGAAAGAAATCACACGTAAAGAGATGGAATCAAGTGACGAAACGACTCATGCTCTATTGGCCGAAACAAATGGTGATCCTGCAAATTATTAAAAAGTCATGAAAGCGACTGATAGATTAAAATGGACTGAAGCTATTAAAGAAGAAATTGACTCAATGTACAAAAATAAGGTATGAAAATTAGTTGACAGAGAAACTGTACCTAGCGATGGTAAGCGACAAAACATAATCGATTCGAGATGGGTGTTAAAAAGAAGATTGAGTCTGATGGAAATTTGAAATATAAAGCTCGCTTGGTCATTCGCGACTTTCACAACAAAAATGAGTATAATATACAGGAAACGTATGCGCTCGTCTCTCGTTTACGTCTCATACGTGTGACGCTTGCAATAGCGAATAAGTACAATCTTGAACTCTATCAGATGGATGTTAAGACAGAATTTTTGAACGGCCACTTGCATTTTCCAGTTGCCATGGAAATTCCAGATGGAATTGAATGTGCGAAAAAAATTAAACGTCAGAAAATATGCAAGCTGGAGAAGGCCTTGTATGATTTGAAAGTGAGCCCAAAATACTGGAATGGGAAATTTACCGAAATTGTAATGAAATTTGGATTGAAACTAGACAATAACGAGTCGTGTCTGTTTACCTGGCATGAAGGTAACAAATTTCTGATTCTGATTCTGTATATCGATCACATACTATTGGCATGTAACGACAGTGAGAAAATGCACGAGATGAAACAGAATCTTAATAGAAGTTTTGAAATGACTGATATAGGTGGACCAATATATTTTCTTGGATTGGAAATTAAAAGAGACACAGAAGCGAGAGTGTTGAAAATAAACCAAGAACAGTATATCGTGAAAATGATAACTACAATTGGCGTTCAGGATATGCACACGTAACGAACGCCTATGATTACAAACCAAGTTGCAAATCGAGAGCGAAAAGAGCGAGAAGAGACTGAAAATATTGACACCATAGTAACAACAGAAAGGAACGAAAACATACCATATAGTAAAGCTATAGGTACATTGTTGTACTTGGCAAATACATGCAGATCCGATATAGCTTACGCGGTTAATGTTTTAAGCAGACATCAAACAAATCCTACGGATAGCGACTGGCAAGGCGTGAAGCGAATGTTTAGATACCTCAAGGGTGCTCAAACTGTAGGTTTAATTTTTTCCTTTAAAGAAAAGAAAAACTAAACTATGTTGTAAAATAATACAAATAGTTAAATAAATAATTAATAAGCTAATAGTAATAAGCTAATTATTGTAAATAATATATAGTATTACATAATTTAAGAAATCGATATGTAGACATTTTTGATAATAAAGGTGAATTTAGTTCTAGCATCAGCTGTTAAACTAAAATCATAAATCTAATGATTTTAAAATTAGCTATTTAAGTTTAAAGTGGAAAAATTTTATTATTAACATTTCATCAACTTAGTTCAAATTAAATTTTATAAATATCATCAATGGAAATATTAATATAAGAAAATTAGTTTGGAAGTAATAAAATATTCATTTTAATGTTATTATTATGTATAATAAAGTAAGGAAATAGTTTGCAAGTAAAAGAAAGGGGGAAGAAGGACAGAAGGAAACAAGGGGATAAATAAATAAATGAAACAAGACAAGTAGAAAAAACGTATGAATAATATTCACAAAACTGTTATCACATTTTTAGAAAAAAAATTACACAATACGTGATATAACAAATTAACAAAAAAAAAACGCAATATTACACAATGTTCACTGAAAGAAAAACATTATTAACCCCTTAAATGGTGCGACTTTTACAACTTTTGGTGTCAAAACTGGTAGCCGTAAATAATAATTGTGATGTCAGATTCAGATTCAGCGATCTCAAAAACAGTTATATACCAACTTTTGTCCAAATCCATTGAGAATTGCAAAAGTTATTCAAATATGTACATATATGATCCATTGCCAGATTTGGCGCGAATTATTTTGGTATATATATATGATCCATTGCCAGTTAAGGGGTTAACTGCCCATCCACTGACGGTCCAGGCAGATCGCACACACAAAACTGCGAAGATTCAGCTGATGCTCGGCAGAACCGCAGTCCAAGACCTGCAACGCTGCCAGCTGAACGCCAGGGAAAAACGCAGCAAAATAGGACTGGCAGTTCCGCCAAACGCGGAGGGGCATAGACCCATTTCCAGGTAGAACCGCTCTCTGTACGTGCGACCCCGCTCCTCGTCCTCATGAGGCGGGCCATACGTAAGATAGAGGTAAATCGCGTAGGCCCTCTCAGGCTCGACCGGGTCCTCCAGATCCGGGCTCAGAAACTTCGGCCGGAGCCACTCGTTGCAGAGCTGCGAGGCCTGCCGGTCGCTGTGGGGCTGGTTGAACGGCTCAGCCGTTCGGAGCACCGCCTCTTGGAACCCGCCGTGGGTGGCGAGAATGCTATAATAATTGCCAGATCGGCCGGCCTGCGCCCCTGGGTATGATATCCCGGGATTCGAACCACACGCCGGTCCTGGTCACGGCGGGCAGTGGCCAAAGCGTAGGCGGGACCTAAAGAACGCCGCAGGACCGACCCAGGATGGTGCCGTTCGAAAGTCCCAGGCTCCGGCGCCTTGGCGACGCGCTCGTCGACGAAGCGCGCGCCGACCTCCAGACTGAAGACACCGCGGCACATGGCAGGGTACCCTGTGTCAGCGCTGCAGGGCCACACCAGCAGCGGCCAATAACCCTATAACGTACACACACGCCAACATAAATTCCATGGTTATTAGTTATAACTAATAATAATTTGGTAATAGTACAAGAAAAGACAATATGCTCTCAAGATAAGCAGACCAACACTGCTCGTGATCTCGCGGATGAGCCGCGAGACCTTCATCATCCGAGCAGAAGAACTGACGCCGCAGACGGAAAATAAGAGTGGGAGAGGCCATCAGGAGAAGACTGCAACTACAGCGGTTTCGGGAACGAGCATACCGAAAAAAGTAAGCATCCCGAGCTACGAGCGCCCGACCCGATTACCGGCAATGTGGGCTTAATTAACTCAACAGCAAAACAGTGCGTCGCGTCCGTTCGGACGAGACCGCAAAACAAATGGACTCGTCAGCACGCCAGGGTGACCGATTGCTAGCAGCGGGGCAGAGGGCAAGGGTCGTTACACTTAAGCGATACCTCACTAGCATGGACTCAGAGACAGAGACAAGATATACCCGACGAAAATGTGATAATAAGGAATGACGAGTCTCATTGCAGGTCCGTTGATGGCCTCAACAATAAGGAAACAACGATAAGAACCGTTAAGGAGAATCTCCGAATACTAGTAGAGAGGCTCAACCTACTGGCCGTGTCCAGTATCTCATGGCGGATAATTCAACAAATCGACCTAAGACCCTTGACGCAACAGGGAGCAGAATTGCTGAACAACTGGAAGGCATTGAACCAAGCCCCGCAGGGAGCTTCACACAAACACCTGCTAGAGAGTGTTTTTAAGCAAATTGATAATTGCAATCAGGGTATGGTAAGGACACTGGGATTGATGGAGGAACCTGTGCGAGTATCTCATAGACAGGAACGTAGTGCATGGTTCTCCGAGGTCGGCAAGGCCAGCAAGTTCTTTGGACCCCGGATGAAGACACCAAAAAGGAGATAAAGGACCTGATTGCACGAAGCGACGCGAAGTTAGCAAAACTATCGAAACTACTATTTTTCAATCAGACGGAAATCGTATACAAGGAATTCAGATTACTGCACGGTAGAACCGATGCCCCCGAGAGAAGCCTGTTAACGCTAGAAAACGAACAGAGAGGAGAAGAAAGGGCGGATGCCTTCACGGAAGCTATGCACATCCTAGAAGAACAGGTGCTGCAATATGAAATAGATATACAGACACTAAGAGACGCCGTACTGTTTGCAGCTCAGGGCGCTATCTATCCACAGTTCACCAACCCTGTGCAAGTACAGAAAAGTTGAAACAAATTATGTAAAAAGTCATCATGATCTCACCTCATAAAAACATTTATTAATTTAAGATAGACAAACTAATAATCTTAATGTCAATATATGCAATGTATAAACACATAAAACAATAGCATAAAAAAACATAATTCAATAATAAAAATATAATAAAAAATTAAAAAAAGTAAAAAAGTAAATATTGCACAAAAGTTACGTAAAGCCATATCGCTTATCACAGTTAGAAGAATACTACGAATGACTAGAAAGTTTACACCCAGATCGAAATAAAGCGTAATCTATGTATATAATCAAGTACTATTAATCAATATACTATCGGTAATACAGGAATTTCTATTGCCTTCATTAGAATACCGTATATCAAATCAAAATTAAATAAGGTGGTATCATTGTGACTTTTTTTATACTATTATTTTTTATATTTTAATCTATTAATAATGGGAGCGTAACTACTGTGTAATTTTTTTGTATCCTCTTTCTTATTAATGGAATTGGTTTGTAAATGAATATGAATCATTTCCGACAATATTCTTCTATGCCAATTAGTTTCTCTATCAAGTATTTCAAAATTTTCGAAGTCAAACAAATGGGATTCATTTTTCATGTGTGTATTAATCACCAATGTAGCGTCATTCTTTTTTGTATTACGTTTGTGTTCTGAAATTCGAATATATACTGTTCTTTTTCATTCACCCCCGTATGCAGCATTACAATGTTTACACTTAATTTTATAAACTATATTACACTGTTCTTTAATTGAAGTGGCATCTTTACCTCTTTTTATCAAATAACTAAGATTATTATTAATTTTCGGTAAAAGTCTTATACCATAATTTCTAAAAACTGCTGTAATTTGTTCGAAGAAATTTCTTATGTATGGCAGACTGACATGAGTCAAGTATCTATTTTTTGTAAACTTTTTATTGTTGTTATTGCTAATATTATTGTTATTGTTATTCTTATGTGTAGCAATCCTTTTATTAAGATGGAATTTAATAAACTCATAAGGATAATTATTACTTATTAGATATTGTTTAACCAGCTTAATATTTTTGTTATGGAATTTTTTGTTTGCCAATACTATTGCTTTATCAACTAAGGAATACACCATACCCCTTTTATGTGATAAAGGATGACTAGAGTTAAAATTGAGGAATCTACCCGAAAAAGTAGGTTTATGATACCAAAAAATCGTGAAAATTCGATATTTGAGGGTCAATCCGTGGAATATGGAGTAAAATAAAAAAATCCATATAAATTACATTCAGCAACGTTTCGCCAGCAAGGTTCGCTGGCCTCATCAGGCTATTATTTATTCCAAACAAAAACAACAAATAAATATTACAAACACAATACAAGATTTTCGATGAAGAGCACAAACTTTTCTCACCAGTAAATTTAATTATTAATTATATAACATAAAGATATTCGGAAGTGGAACCGCCGTTGTCTTATATACAGTCAACGGCGTTGGTGTGTTTATTCTGGAAAAGGTTATTAAGCTTTTTGTACGTGTTGCTCAGTGATTGTGTGTCTTCTTTTCTATTTAGAGTGTGTTTATACATGATAATGTGAAGCATCTCGGAAATAAGTCGCTTATTATAATTCTTTTCTCTATCCAAAATTTTTACATTATTCCAATCAAACTTATGGGTACTATTTTCAACAATATGTAGTGGAACGGGTAGTAATTTATTTTTGCACTTCTCATGTTCAGATATTCTTTCTTTCAATTTTTGTTTTGTTTCGCCAATGTAACATGCCGAACAATCCTTACAATCAAACTTATATACTACACCCATTTCATCCCATTTTTCCGATGTATCTTTGCCGAGCTTAATTATGTCTGCGAGACTATGATTGACCAAAGGCACAGTGCGAATATTGAATTTTTTTAATGAACCAGCAACCTTATTAAAAAACTTATCATGATAAGGAATTGCTAAAGAACCTAATGGCTCTTTATGATTAATATTATGTTTTAGAGTTGGAATTCTTATTGAACGGAGTCTATTGTTTATGCAGGAAAGTATAAATTTTAAAGGGTAATCATTTTCTAATAATGTTGTTTTTATTCTGTTTATATTTTGAGTATGAAACCTTTCATCTGAAAGTAATATGGATCTATCTATTAAATTTGAAATATATTCCGTTTTTGCTGGATTGTGTGGTTCGACTTAAAATTCAATAATCTACCCGTACATGTCGGCTTTTGGTACCAATTTGTGATTAGTTTATTTTCAATCTTAATAAGTGATACGTCTAAGAAATTAATTGAATTATTTTCTTCAACCTCAGGTGTAAACTTTAAGTTCTTATTGTATTCATTAAAAACTTTTAATACTGTTCCCACCTGCTCATTATTCACACACATAATAGTATCGTTTACATTGAATTTAAAGAGGCAATCTCGAATATAAACGTACCAGCTGACTTTAGTTTGCTTTCACTCGATGTCAGCTCTTTGTTTACTAATATACCTTGTGAGTTAGTATTGAAGAGTTTAGATATAAGATATACACAGATACATAAAAAGAGTAAAATTCCGTTTGATGAAATAGTCGATATTACAAAATTTCTTTTCGACAACAGTTATTTCACTTTCAATGACATAATTTATAAACAAATTTTCGGCACACCAATGGGATCACCGATTTCGCCAATTTTTGCTGACCTTGTAATGGAAGATTTAGAAATAGAATGTATAAAAAAACTAAAAGTTGAATATAATTGCGAGCTCTTGTTTTACCGGAGATATGTAGACGATACTATTATGTATGTGAATAATGAGCAGATGGAAACAGTATTAAAAGTTTTTAATGAATACAATAAGAACTTAAAGTTTACACATGAGGTTGAAGAAAATAATTCAATTAATTTCTTAAACGTATCAATTATTAAGATTGAAAATAAACTAATCACAAATTGGTACCAAAAGCCGACATGTACGGGTAGATTATTGAATTTTAAGTCGAACCACACAATCCAGCAAAAACGGAATATTATTTCAAATTTAATAAATAGATCCATATTACTTTCAGATGAAAGGTTTCATACTCAAAATATAAACAGAATAAAAACAAGATTATTAGAAAATGATTACCCTTTAAAATTTATAGTTTCCTGCATAAACAATAGACTCTGTTCAATAAGAATTCCAACTCTAAAACATATTATTAATCATAAAGAGCCGTTAGGTTCTTTAGCAATTCCTTATCATGATAAGTTTTTTAATAAGGTTGCTGGTTCATTAAAAGAATTCAATATTCGCACTGTACCTTTGGTCAATCATAGTCTCGCAGACATAATTAAGCTCGGCAAAGATAAATCGTAAAAATGGGATGAAACGGGTGTAGCATATAAGTTTGATTGTAAGGATTGTTCGGCATGTTACATTGGCGAAACAAAACGGAAATTGAAAGAAAGAATATCTGAACATGAAAAGTGCAAAAATAAATTACTACCCTTTCCACTACCTATTGTTGAAAATAGTACTCATAAGTTTGATTGGAATAATGTAAAAATTTTGGATAGAGAAAAGAATTATAATAAGCGACTTATTTCCGAGATGCTTCACATTAACATGTATAAACACACTCTCAAGAAGCTTAATAACCTTTTCCAGAATAAACACACCAACGCCGTTGACTGTATATAAGACAACGGCGGTTGGTTTTCATTCGCAGTTTGAAACATTGACGGTGCCAGTGGAAGTCGTCTTTCCTTCCACTTCCGAATATCATTATGTTATATAATTAATAATTAAATTTACTGGTGAAAGAAGTTTGTGCTCTTCATCGAAAATCTTGTATTGTGTTTGTAATATTTATTTGTTGTTTTTGTTTGGAATAAATAATAGCCTGATGAGGCTAGCGAACCTTGCTGGCGAAACGTTGCTGAATGTAATTTATATGGATTTTTTTATTTTACTCCATATTCCACGGATTGGCCCTCAAATATCGAATTTTCACGATTTTTTGAATAATAGAGGGTGTTCAAATAAACAAATTTATGATACCAATCAGTAATTAATTTACCATCTTCTCTAATAATTTTAATTTCTAAAAAATTCAAAGTTTGATTGTTTTCCATTACATAGATAAATTTTAGTCTATTGTCATAAGTGTTGAAGGTGTCCATCACATAATCTATTTTATTCTTTGGTATTACGATAAAAATATCATCGACATATCTACCATAGAAGAGGGGGGTGAAATCTAATCTCTCTAGACAGTCTTGCTCAAGATCATCCATAGTAATGTCTGCAAACTGTGGTGATATAGGTGAACCCATTTGCGTACCATATAGCTGCTTATAAAATTTATTATTAAATTTAAAGAAGGTATTACTCATTAAGAATGTTACTGCTTTCAAAATCGTATCAAGAGGTATATCGTATTTACTTATAAGATAAGGGTATCTTTGGACAATTGCCTTTTTGACTAATTCTACACTAATATTTGTAAACAATGACGTCGCATCAATGCTGATCATTATATACTCCTCAGACACCTGTAGATTTTCAATTTTTTCTATTAATTCAACACTATTTTTTATATAAGATTTTGGTTTTGGTATCACCGTACTAAGTAATTTCTCTAATATTGTAGAAAACAAATAAGTGGGAGAACCAGTATATGAAACTATAGGACGCAATGGAAGATCTTTTTTATGAATTTTTGGTAAACCGTATATTTTTGGTAAGACAGTATCTGTTTGAGTTATTGCGTTATTGTGAAATTGTTTTTCAAAAAAGCCATTTTTATTCCAAATTGTCATTATTGGCTTAGTGTCACTTTGTAATCTTTTTAAAGGGTCCTTATTTATAATTTCATAGGTTTCTCTATCAGACAGCATTTTTTCCATTTTTTCCACATAATTTGAATAATCTAAAGAAACGGTTACACTACCCTTATCCGCCATCGTAACCAATATATCATTATTAACAATAAAACGTTGTGCTTTTTTCAACTTTTCAGC
Organism: Torymus aiolomorphi; assembly: GCA_036365515.1. NCBI lineage: Eukaryota > Metazoa > Arthropoda > Insecta > Hymenoptera > Torymidae > Torymus > Torymus aiolomorphi. Next base: position 99,314,401 of record CM070875.1, on the reverse strand, counting down.
AAGAATCTTATCAGTATATTTAACGTGTTTAGGTTTATTTAACCGTTTTTGTAAATTATCTACCAATTTGAGTCTAATCTCATCTTTGATGTTCTTGTTAACATCAAGAAAATTTAAGGATTCTTCGGTATTTTTTATAGTTTCAATGATTGATTTTTTGTTCACAATTGGGTTAAGGGGTTATATCTGGTTGGAATTTTTTTTTTTTCCATTTTTTTTTGATTGGCTTAAAGTATGGTAAAACATCCCTAGATTTATGATCAATAATGTCCAAACATGAAAGAAACTCAGACAAATTTTAAAAATCAATTTTTCCAAAGCAATTCTGAGGTGAAAAATGAAGAAATTTCGTCTATTTCGTTGACGGTGCATTTTTGAATCTCTTTCCGATGTTACAAAATCAGCTAGACGCAGTCTTATTTCGGCGAGAAAAAAGCTGGAGGACGAAAATACGACCTTAGAAGGACAATTATATGGTGCTGGGATAGCAGAGTAAAGGTAAAAAAGTTATTACGGCCCTCATTACGATTTCACAAAATTATAAAGTTTTCAAATTTCAAGTTGAAAACCAAGTTTTCAAAATCGGCACGCAGTAAAACTCGATGAGTTTTCATCCGATTGATTTGAAATGTTAACTGTAGCTTCTTCATTAGATTATCTGTTTAAGTACACACGATTTCAACGATCGATAAACAATTAAAAAAGTTATAAACAATTTAAGTCGATTTTTTTCGTCGAAAACGCAACTTTTTGTTTGAACAACCGCCATTTTGCGAAAAAAATTCCTAAAAATATAATCGTGTGTACTTCAACCGCAAAACTCATGTATATATGAAAAAAATTTTTTTATTGTTCCAGATGGTGATCCAGAGGACTTCTACTGCGTGCCGCAGAGATACTTTTTCAAATACTGCTTTACATTTATTGACAAATAGCCGCCATTTTGTAAATTTTCACCAATAAAAAAATTTTTTTATATTCCCAAAAAAGAGTTGCTTAACCGATTCATATATTATTTATTTATGCTAATTTAAAAACGAGCTCAAAAAAAATATGAAAAAAGGCCTTTTTTTTTGAGCTCCAACCAGATATAACCCCTTAACATTAAACTTTGGTCCTAATGCCAAAACATTAATAATATCATCAGGAAAACCAATTGAACTGAAATTAACAAACCATTTGTTTGTTATCTTTGTTTGGGAATTCAGCAATTTGAATTCCCGCGGTTCCACTCAGCTCGGCTCGACTCACGGCGCAGCCACGGCGCGGCAGCACCTTGCGGCGTCTCGGCGGAACAGCTATACTGATTCGTGCAGTATAGTTGCGAGATTGCTATCTTTCTCACACTCTCATATGCAAATATGAGAGATAATAATTTGATTAGGGTGTAGTGAGACAAATTCAAGGAAGAAGACGGAAGTGGATCAAGGACTCGCTCTCTCTGAAACCAGCCTTGCCACGAGAAACATCTCTCCGCTGTGCACCTGCTATCGTTCATCGGAAAACTCTCAACGCAAATTCACTGGATCACTCACTTGGAACTTTCATCGCTTCTACATTCTCGCTCAACCATCACACATCAAAAGGCATCTCCGATTAATATAATCGCTGCTCCTGCCAGGTAACATCTCTCACTCCACACGAGGTCAGGTAGCAACCACTTGTTGGCCATTTTGAACGCCATTACTTCGTTGGCAAAACTCAAAGCAACAAATCAATAACATTTGTTTGCTGGTTATACTAGTTCATCGTGCTGAGCCGAGAAAGAAGAACTTCATTTGACAGACTCACTCACAAGGATCGGACACACTCATCTCATTGAAATCATCGTAGAAAACTCAATAGGTTAGTAATCCCTCATATGGGATTCATACTATAATACAGTAATTGCTTTAGTGAATTACACTCACTAAGTGGACATGATTTAGCATTCATGTCAAAGTGTAATGAAACCAGTGAAAAACTCAACAAACAGTGCTACGATAAACTCGCCTCTTTTATTCATGAATAATCTCAACCAACCAGTTAGTCGCTTAGACTTCATTTAAGAAAATATAGTGAATTTAGAAATCATTTATCGTTCAATCACCTTTATTTAATATTGTACTCTACTCTAGTCATCAAAATAGTTTATTTTTATATTCTTGTTATAACCAGTGTAATTTAATGTAATTATTAAGGCCAAATATGACTGTGAAAAATATAACATGAAGTTTATATATAAATTGTGTTCGACTCAACTTATTTCATCACCCACAGCATGTTACTCATTTAAACTTATGGAATTCTCAAACATTTTGGTCTTTCGAGCCGGATATACATGCTATGGTGTGAATCGAGCCAGTGAATAAATACTGATTTGTGAAAAACTCAACAGGACTTGACAATGCCAACCACCAAGGATGAAGTCAAGGACTTGGAGAAGCATAATGATTCTTCCGCCTCTGACAAAGAGGATGACATCCAGAAGGAGAAGGAGGATTCTGCGACTCCAAGCACCTCAGCTGAAATGAAGGGGGCAGCTAAGGACTGGCAGCCGCCAACTCAATGTGCCTGGACTCACTGTGGTTGACACCCATGTCAGGATTCGTTCAAAGCCTCCAGGGTTAATTCCGGCTTCTTTTCTCTGCAAGGTGAACTCTCAGTATCTGCGGCTTGATTCATTGGAACGGATTATTGCGTACATCAGGATTAGGAAGGAAACTGCCACTCTTCCAGTGATACTGGCTTGGAAGCAGGATGCTGAGGAGCTATACTCCTTCTATAAAAAGGATCATGCAGTCATCGAAGCAAGTTGTCCAGCAGCCTTCGCAGACAACGATTACTTGAAGTCAGCATTTCACAAGTCAATCCATGAATCATACCATACTATTGTGTTCGAGGTTAGCAGTTAGGAGGCAAATTGGAAGTCCAAGCATCATATCACTCAGCCAATCATCGGAGAAACTCAACATACTCATTTAAGCAAGTTGCCAGAAATAAAGCTGCCCACCTTCAATGGAACATACACGGAGTGGCCTTCTTACAAGGAAATGCTCTCTGGTTTAATTCTTAATCGGCCTGGACTCAAGAATTATGAGAAGCTACACTACCTGCGCAGCTCTCTCAGCGGAACACCACTCACACTAATACAAGGATTTTCACTCAGTGATGAGTCTCTAACACCCGCATGGACTACACTAGTGACGAGGTTTGAAAATAAACGGGTATTATTAAATGATCAGCTTGATCATTTATCTGAATTGACTGCTGTTCCCTCCAAAAATCCTGCCACACTCAACACATTGATCTCGGAGATATCAAAAATTAGAAAATCACTCCACATGTTGGTACCGCAAGAGCAGCTAGGAGATTGTATATTAGCTCATCGCCTGTCAAAGCTAATTGACAGGTCAACTCGGGAAGCATGGGAGACTTCTCGCGTTTCCAACACTGAGCTGCCAACTTTTGAGGAATTTGAGTCCTTCCTGATCACGCGGGTGCGTGCTTTGGAAATAGCAGCTGATTCACCAACATCCACTCAGAAGCCTACTATCACTCAAACCTCAAAACCATCAAGGAGTCTTCACGTCACCAGTCCAACTCAACCACGGCAAGACTCACATAAGGTGACACACTCAACGAGGATTTCACAACATCCATGCACGTATTGTGGTGACTCGCATTTTATTGTGGCTTGTCCAAAGTTCAAACTGCTGAATGAACAACAGCGGAGAAAATTTGTAATGGAAAGGTCGCTGTGCTACAACTGCCTCGGCCTTCACTCAGCAAAGAATTGCAAGTCACAATACAAGTGCAGGACTTGTAACGGAAATCACCACACCATGATTCATGTGCCACGAGATCCAAATGGCAAAACTCAAACCATCTCTTCAAGCGGTTCAACTCAAGTTTAGGACAACGGTGCAATCATCTTACATCACGGTCAAACTCAACATGATTACTCAACTCCTCAACTCACTTTACTTGCAACTGCATTGGCATGGTACGACTCACCGGTGACATCTCATAAATTAAGAATACTCATTGACTCAGGCTCGGAACTCTCATTCATCTCCAAGGATTCTGTGGATTTACTCAACATTAAGCGGCAACAGTCAACTATACCAATCCTTGGAGTTGGAGGCACACACTCAACTCAAACTCTTAGAAAGGCTCAACTCACCTTACGCACCATCTACAAAAATCTCACGTTTCGGATCACAGCTCATATTATACGCCAAGTCTCACCACTATTACCATCAGAAGAATGTGAGCAACGTCAGTGACAACATACAGAGAAACTCAACTTGGCTGATCCGACATTCTGGAAACCTCAACCAGTAGATGTACTTATCGGAGCGGACTATTACGGCCAAATCATCAAACCGAACCTAATAAAGAGGAGTGCGATTGAACCTGTCGCACAATTGTCAATTTTCGGCTGGCTGCTAATAGGTCCATCAAACTCAGCTGTGCAATCCAAGGTAGTCCATCATACAATGGCCTCACTAAACACTGAAGATTTGCAGGAACTACTCACACCCTTTTGGGTTCAAGAAGAACCACCGTCAGCGTCTGCAGTCAAACTCAACAAGGAAGAAGCATTGTGTGAACAACACTTTGTTGAAACTCACACGAGAGATACTCATGGACGTTACCAAGTCAGATTACCTCTCACAAACTCTGCAGACGTACTTGGAAACTCATTTGGAAAAGCTCAAGCGTGCCCCAGGAGAATACTCACAAAATGCAATCAAGAAAGCATCTACAAGGAAAGGTACTATGCTTTCATGGATGAATACTGCAAATTGGGCCACATGGTGTGGATCCCTCAACAGGAAATCCCCGCCAAACCATCTTACTATCTTTCTCACCATGGAGTATTACGAGAAGATAGTTTAACGACAAAACTCAGAGCAGTATTCAACGGTTCAGTACTCACAACAAATGGAAACTCACTTAACGACATCATGCATACTGGACCTAATCTCTCACCCAACATTGTGGATGTTCTCATCTGGATTCGAACTCACCCATTTGTTTTCTCAACTGACATTACAAAAATGTATCGTCAGATCAAGGTTCACCCTCAAGATTGGAACCTGCAACGCATTTTATGGGTAGATGAACCGGGTCAACTCACTCACTTCCATTTGACTACAGTCACCTACGGAACACGAGCAGCTCCTTACTTAGCAATTCGGACACTTCTTCAGCTGGTAACGGATGAAGGAGCCAATTATCCACTTGCCATTGATTCACTCCTCTTTGGAAGGTGTGTGGATGACATCTTCGGTGAAGCTGCATCAAAGGAGAGTCTCATTGAAAAGGCCAAGCAGTTAACCGTATTATGCAAGGCGGGCGGCTTTCCATTAGCAAAATGGAACTCAAACTCGTCTGGCTTTCTCAAGGAATTTCTCAACGAGCCACCAGCTAAAGAAGCTGTGCCTCTAGATGATTGCGCTACCAACATACTCGGGATGAAATGGCTCCCACGCTCGGACAAACTCACCTTCAGAATAACTCTACCACCTCACCAGGAGATGATAACAAAACGGATTATACTCTCTGAAGTATCCCAACTCTACGATCCCATAGGAATAATTTCCCGGTCATAATCACATCGAAAATCCTCCTACAAGAACTGTGGCTTTACAAACTTTCTTGTGACGACTCACTGCCAGACTCAACTGTGAAGAAATTGCTGCACATCCGGGAAGATCTCAACAACCTGGACGCTATCACCATACCAAGGTGGTTAGGAATTCAGGAGGACTCAGTTGTGGAACTTCATGGCTTCTCGGATGCTTTACAACAGGCAATGGCTGCAGTTCTATACATTAAATCCACAACACTTACATCTCGCTCAACTTCATCATTTCTCATCTCCAAAACAAAGGTGGCACCACTCAAATGACTGTCAATCCCACGATTGGAATTGGGAGCGGCAGTACTACTCACGAAGCTGGCAAAACATGTTTTGGACAATTCACGATTGCCAATCTCACACATACATTTATGGACAGACTCTAAGGTAGCACTCACATGGATACGCTCACACCCCTCAAAATGGAAGGACGTCGTTGGAAATAGAGTTGCCTTAATACAAGAACTCATTCCAACAGCACAATGGAGACATGTGCCTGGAGCAGACAATCCAGCGGATTGTGCCTCGCGCGAATTACTCACTTTGCAACTCAGAGAGCATCACTCATGGTGGCATGGACCAAGTTGGCTCTGCCAGGAGGAATCAGCTTGGCCTTCTCAAGCAATCTCTATCCAAGAAACCAACCTTCCAGAAATGCGGGCTAAAGTCACACTCACCGCAGCCAAGTCAAACTCAAGCAAATTGTGGGACATCATCGATCATTACTCATCACTCACTCAACTCATAAGAATAACTGGATGGGTAATGATCGCCTGTGATCGATTCAAGGCTAAAGAAAAAACTCACCATGAATCGAAACTCACTACTGATTTACTCATGAAGGCAAAACTCTTCTGGGTCAAGAACATTCAGCAGGTTCATTTCCACTCAGAACTTATTATGCTGAAAAATTCTCAAGTCCCAAGAAATCATGTCCTCAACCGATTGACTGCCTACATAGACTCAACAGGAATTGTTCGAGTAGGAGGGCGGCTTCAAAAAACTCAACTCGATCATCACTCAAAACACCCAGCAATTATACCACGGAGCAGTCAACTCACCTCACTGATCATTCGGAACGCTCATCTCTCAACTCTGCACAGTGGCACTCAACTCACCCTGGCACACACTCGGCAGGAATTTTGGATAATCGAAGGCAGAGCACCGGTCAAGTCACATATTTTAAAGTGTGTGACTTGTGCAAGGTATCGGGCTCAACGGGCTCAGCAACTCATGGAGCAATTACCCATGGCCAGGGTCACTCCATCACCACCTTTCACTCACACTGGGATCGACTACGCCGGGCCAATCACCATTAACTCATGGAAAGGTCGTGGATCCAAAACATACAGATGCTGGATTTGTATCTTTGTGTGCTTCTCAACGTCAGCTATTCATCTAGAACTGGTCAGTGACTACCCAACGGACGGATTCTTAGCGGCATATAGACGGTTCACCTCAAGGAGAGGGATACCCTCTAAACTATACTCAGACTGCGGAACAAACTTCATCGGAGCAGCAAAGGAACTGAAGATCCTATTCTCACAAAACCAACATGAAAACTCAATCGTGTACAACTCACTAGCCAACGAGGGAACCCAATGGATATTCAACCCACCTGCTGCACCTCACATGGGAGGCAAGTGGGAAGCAGTCGTGAAATCAGTTAAATTTCACCTGCGACGGACCATTGGGGACACTCTACTCACCTTTGAAGCTTCAGCTACCTTGCTCACTCAAATAGAGGCATTACTCAACTCAAGGCCGCTAGAACCACTCAGTGAAGACCCAGAAGATGTCAATGCACTCACACCCGGACATTTTCTCATCGGCAAGGCATTCAACTCAGTGCCTGAACCAACCTTATTAAATCTCAACAAATCAAGGCTTTCCAAGTGGCAACTCATTCAACGGATCACACAGCAATTTTGGAAGTATTGGTCAACTCAATACCTTCAACGGCTTCAATCTATTTCTAAATGGCATCATCCCTCTCATGAGATAAAAGTGGGTTCCATGGTTCTACTCACGGATGAACACTCACCACAAAGCAAATGGCCACTCGCAAGAGTCACTCAACTTCACCCTGGAACTGACAATCTCATCAGAATTGTAACAATCAAGACGGCCACCACTCAACTCACACGCCCAATTCCAAAACTCGCCATCTTGCCAGTGCCAACCGGAAATTAAATCAACCTGGCGGTTGATGGCGGGCGGAATGTTTGGGAATTCAGCAATTTGAATTCCCGCGGTTCCACTCAGCTCGGCTCGACTCACGGCGCAGCCACGGCGCGGCAGCACCTCGCGGCGTCTCGGCGGAACAGCTGAGACGCTATACTGATTCGTCCAGTATAGCCGCGAGATTGCTATCTTTCTCACACTCCCATATGCAAATATGAGAGATATTAATTTGATTAGGGTGTAGTGAGACAAATTCAAGGAAGAAGACGGAAGTGGATCAAGGACTCGCTCTCTCTGAAACCAGCCTTGACACGAAACATCTCTCCGCTGTGCACCTGCTATCGTTCATCGGAAAACTCTCAACGCAAATTCACTGGATCACTCACTTGGGACTCTCATCGCTTCTACATTCTCGCTCAACTATCACACATCAAAAGGCATCTCCGATTAATATAATCGTTGCTCCTGCCAGGTAACATCTCTCACTCCACACGAGGTCAGGTAGCAACCACTTGTTGGCCATTTTGAACGCCATTACTTCGTTGGCAAAACTCAAAGCAACAAATCAATAACATTTGTTTGCTGGTTATACTAGTTCATCGTGCTGAGCCGAGAAAGAAGAACTTCATTGGACAGACTCATTCACAAGGATCGGACACACTCATCTCATTGAAATCATCGTAGAAAACTCAACAGGTTAGTAATCCCTCATATGGGATTCATACTATAATACAGTAATTGCTTTACTGAATTACACTCACTAAGTGGACATGATTTAGCATTCATGTAGAAGTGTAATTAAACCAGTGAAAAACTCAACAAACAGTGCTACGATAAACTCGCCTCCTTTATTCATGAATAATCTCAACCAACCAGTTAGTCGCTTAGACTTCATTTAAGAAAATATAGTGAATTTAGAAATCATTTATCGTTCAATCACCTTTATTTAATATTGTACTCTACTCTAGTCATCAAAATAGTTTATTTTTATATTCTTGTTATAACCAGTGTAATTTAATGTAATTATTAAGGCCAAATATGACTGTGAAAAATATAACATGAAGTTTATATATAAATTGTGTTCGACTCAACTTATTTCATCACCCACAGCATGTTACTCATTTAAACTTATGGAATTCTCAAATAATCTTATTACCTTTGTTATTGCATATGGTGTTTTTACTACTGTTAGATAAATTATGCACAACAATGTTGTCTGTATCATTACTGTGTACACTGTAATTGCTTTTTTATTGTTCCTATTATTATTATTATTAATATTATTGATATTATTGTTACAAACGTTATCAATCATTGAACTACCCTTATCATGATTAATATTGTTTCTATTACAATTGTAATGTTTTTTTATAATATTTCGTAATTTATCAGCATGAATTGTATCGAATTTATGTAAAGTCATGTCATTAAATTTTGACTGAGTCAGCAAGAATTTGTTCATTACATCATGAGAAGAATTCTTTCTCAAATATTCAGTGATTTTCTGTAATTTAGTTTTTAAAAATTGAATATGTATACATATGTCTTCGATTTCATCATTTAAAAGTGAGATCATGAAGGTATTCAAATGTTTTGTAAATGTCTTATTACCAGTTTTGCTATGAAAAAATAGGTGCTTAAGATTAACTTTTACGTTTTGAATGTGTGTCGGAAAGATATCTCTTGTTCGACAACTAGTTAAGAATTTCTTTTTTGACTCCGATTTTATAATCGCTCGTTCAACTCTAATCCAATCTTTAAAATATTTACAAACTTCGTGTCCATAGATGTCGACAATGTGTTCAAAAAACTTAACTTCATTGGAGGTCTCCATAATTGTAGGGCGACGTACAAAAACAAAGACCAGTAGGAGTATCACACAACCCAATCTCCTTATTTGTTTTGATATTATCCAAACACTCGTGTAGTATTCAAAAATAACTGTGTATAACGGTTGGTTTACGAGTCATTTTATTGTTATTAAAAATATATAACAACGACGTTTCGGTAGCTAGTTTGGCACCCTCAGCAGATCTACAAATTATTGAAACACAATTATGGACACACTATTTTATACAAACAATTATACTATTATTAGCCAAATCGACTACTACCTTTAGTTATAACAATTTAATCATAATACCCAAACCAGGTTCGTCATATACATACTGCTTGTAGCTATAAAACATTAGAAACAATATCAAACAAAAAATTCCATAACAAAAATATTAAGCTGGTTAAACAATATCTAATAAGTAGTAATTATCCTTATGAGTTTATTAAATTCCATCTTAATAAAAGGATTGCTACACATAATAATAACAATAACAATAATATTAGCAATAACAACAATAAAAAGTTTACAAAAAATAGATACTTGACTCATGTCAGTCTGCCATACATAAGAAATTTCTTCGAACAAATTACAGCAGTTTTTAGAAATTATGGTATAAGAGTTTTAACGAAAATTAATAATAATCTTAGTTATTTGATAAAAAGAGGTAAAGATGCCACTTCAATTAAAGAACAGTGTAATATAGTTTATAAAATTAAGTGTAAAGATTGTAATGCTGCATACGTGGGTGAATCAAAAAGAACTAAAAAAGTATATACTGATATACTCGAATTTCAGAACACAAACGTAATACAAAAAAGAATGACGCTACATTGGTGATTAATACACACATGGAAAATGAATCCCATTTGTTTGACTTCGAAAATTTTGAAATACTTGATAGAGAAACTAATTGGCATAGAAGAATATTGTCGGAAATGATTCATATTCATTTACAAACCAATTCCATTAACCTTTAGAGGACGGGGATTTGGGTTTACTGTTTTCTCTCACTTTTCTATAGAAATCGAGTTTTTGTGATGTCTCACATCTCAAAACTAACACATGTAAAGGGTCGATCATGGGCATGGCCCGTATAGGGGCCATCCCGTCCTCTAAAGGTTAATAAGAAAGAGGATACAAAAAAATTACACAGTAGTTACGCTCCCATTATTAATAAGAAAGAGGATACAAAAAAATGACACAGTAGTTACGCTCCCATTATTAATAGATTAAAATATAAAAAATAATAGTGTAAAAAAAGTCACAATGATACCACCTTATTTAATTTTGATTTGATATACGGTATTCTGATGAAGGCAATAGAAATTCCTGTATTACCGATAGTATATTGATTAATAGTACTTGATTATATACATAGATTACGCTTTATTTCGATCTGGGTGTAAACTTTCTAGTCATTCGTAGTATTCTTCTAACTGTGATAAGCGATATGACTTTACGTAACTTTTGTGCAATATTTACTTTTTTACTTTTTTTAACTTTTTATTATATTTTTATTATTGAATTATGTTTTTTGTGCTATTGTTTTATGTGTTTATACATTGCATATATTGACATTAAGATTATTAGTTTGTCTATCTTAAATTAATAAATGTTTTTATGAGGTGAGATCATGATGACTTTTTACATAATTTGTTTCAACTTTTCAGCAATAATTTGTTTATTTTTTATGTTTAATATTGTTTGTAATGTTTTATAGCTACAAGCAGTATGTATATGACGAACCTGGTTTGGGTATTATGATTAAATTGTTATAACTAAAGGTAGTAGTCGATTTGGCTAATAATAATATAATTGTTTGTATAAAATAGTGTGTTCATAATTGTGTTTCAATAATTTGTAGATCTGATGAGGGTGCCAAACTAGCCACCGAAACGTCGTTGTTATATATTTTTAATAACAATAAATTGACTCGTAAACCAACCGTTATACACAGTTATTTTTGAATACTACACGAGTGTTTGGATAATATCGGTACAAAATTTAGTTTAAGTCTCGCAAAAAAGAAAAAATAAAAATTCTAACTTTGCTATCCTCATCCTTGACGAAAAATGAAATTTCATTCTTATTTCCAGACATAAAAATATAGATGATAGTAAGAGCAAAAAGTCTTGTACAAGAAAAAGGAGTTTATTCGGAACCAGAAGCATACACAGCCCATCCAATTGATGAAAGCACCGAAAAAATTGTTATGGAATATTATATAAATGACGATTTTAATTGTACAAGACAGAGTTCTAATAACGGTGACGTTATCCCCGTTAAAAAAAATGATAAAAAAGAGAAGAAAGTTAAACGTTTTCTTACTCGAAGTCTGAAATCATTTAAAAATGATTATCCCGAATTGAGAGTTGGTATATCGAAGTTTTATAGTTTGCAACCACAATATGTCTTACTTAGCCCCATCAAAGAAGTTTGTCTCTATATCTACTGCGCAAATTATGATTTATTTTTTACGAGGTTAATTAATTTCAGAGGGAGTAACGTTATAGAGTTGGATGAAATTCGGTAAAAAATAATAAACGCAACAATGTGTTCTCAGCCATCTGATTTATGTTATTTACAAGAATGTAAAATTTATCCAGGCAGTAAGGGAATTACGTTTCAGTTTCTAAAAGTACAAGATATAGAAGCGACAGAAGAAATTACATATGCTTTGGGGGATAATGGAAACTTAATTAAAAAAGCACTGTCAATTTCTGCTTTTAAAGGTGAACTTTCGATTTGGACCATGAAGATTAGTACTCACATGTATAGGCCAGTCAATAGAGAAAAAAATCAGCGTTTTCGTGCCATAAATCTTATTAGTAAGCGGTAAACGCTATTGTACGCAGAATAATCCACAGTATAAGTGGTATATAAACTCGACTAGCAGCTCCGTTCTATATATATTGTTATTAACAATTTAATGCAAAAAAAGCGCTTTTTTATGGTTTTTTGCTTTTATAGCCGAAACTAGTGGACCGATCTTGATGGTCCAATGAGATAAATTGTAGTAAATGAAATTATGAACAAAACTAGATGTTGATCGCATCGATCGGACGATTAGTTACGGAGAAAAACGTGAAAAACCGAAAAAATGAGCGTTTTTTGAAAAATTCATATATGCGCCATTTTTAAAGATGTGGCGGATATCTCTGGCGAATTGATAGTAATTCATATGTACTTTATGTGTGCGAAAACCAGGGACTGTGCGATTATTAGTTTTTGCGTAATCGCGATTTCAATTTTTGAGTAGGCTATTTTTGAGCGAGGCTGTATGCTCTACGGGTTATCCGATTTCAATTATCAAAAATGATTTTGAAAGTTCAAATGTTGAACTATTAAACATCTATCTTGGATTTTTGATTAAGTACTGTTTTATACCTGAAAACAGCTGTCAAAGTTGACCAAAAACGCCCGAGCGCACGAAAGTGGCGGAATGGTGGGGGGCGTGCGGCGGCTGAGGGGAGCCGATATATATAGTAATAGAACGCGCTGCGCGCAACGCACAGATCTTTGCTTTTAATTTCCTCAGCAACTAGAGGAGCTATTTTAATCATTTTTTTTTATTTCGGAGTAACTCAACCCAACTAAACCGATTCTGCACTTTTATTTGATGAAAAATGAACAGAAACGCTAATTTTGCTTGAGATTTGAAGCAGGTATATACGTATCTACTCGGGCGTGTATTATATAATCAAGGACGTTTACGCTCGGAACATCTGCTTGTATATACAGTATAGTAATGCTATTCGCTCCACTCTGTTCTGTCCCCACTTTCTTCCACTATACCATACTATTGTATATCGTGGACTGAAGCGGTCAAAGAAGGAGAAAGCGACGCTACCAACGGTCTTTTCAGCTGTTTATACTACAGTTGCCACCGAGACTCTAGCTACTATACCTTTGCAAAGCATCTTTGATACATGTGTTTATTTTATAAATAGCTACTTAATTATTACTAATATTTTAATTATTTTAAAATATTAAAATTGTTAATTTTTCTTAATTTTAATTGTATTAAATTAATAATAAGTTCAGTGATTTTATTGTGTAATATCAAGTTTTTGGAGTGGAGTCGACACCGTACTGTACATTCATTATATGAGGTGCACACAAAAGTATGTATAATTTTTATTGTAGTATATGTAGTTAGGTGAAAGTCTTTGTAACAATCAGAAATCAAAACAGGATAATTTTGAATCAAGTAGTCTCTTGTAAAATATTTTAGTTTATCAGTAGCATGTTAAAATCCGGTTACTTTCGGTTCTTGTTTTTGAAAAATCTTTGTTGAATTGAAAAACTTTTTTTTCTAATTCGTAGCATTTTTTTTTATATAACTTGAGGTTTAAATCAACTTAAATTTTATTATAAGTAATATAGCTTCATGAACAGAATAAGTTTGAAAGTGTATGAGTATAAATGGAATCGGTATTGTCGGCATTCTGTTTAATCATTCGAGTAGAAAGAGCAAATAGCAGTGTGAAGGATAGCAAAGTTGCAGAGACACTTGATTCTCACTCAAGCGGCCGGAGTTCGATCCCCGATACTATCACGGTTCCATTTTTTCTAATTCTTTTTTTTATTTATTTTTTTTATTTATGTGTATATAGTGTGTAAGTGTGGCGTATTTGTAAGTATATTTATATATTTCAAAATTTCTTTCCAATAATTGTTTTATTAATTTGTGCCTGTTATTTGAGTTTAAGAAACATTACTTTATAAATTTACATTATAAATAACAATTAAAAATTAATAATAATTTAGATTGTTAATAAGACTTTGAAAGTATTTAAAACACTCGATGTGTGTTGTTATACAAGTGGTATATAATACTGATTCTCATTAGTTAAATTTAATATAAGAGTCGTAAATATTAATTATATTTTATTAAAATTCCTAGATAATCAGTATACAAGATCAGTATACAAAACATGGTAATGGAGCTTACCGACGAGGCAGAAGCATCTACATCTACGAACGTTAGGTAAATGTTATTGCAAAAACACCCAAATTAAACAGTCTTATTAAAATTAAATGAAAAATTATTTACTCGGTCGTGTTCACACTAATAGTAGATTATGCACCTAGGGAGTAAAAGTAAAGAATGTCTCAGATCAACTTCAAACCCTTGTAACTTTTGAAGGAATCAACATTTTTTAATTTTTAAAAAAAGGAATTAAAGCTCTTTTTTGCTAGTTTTAATTTCTGTTTGAAAACTTTGAGTAGATCGTTTCTGGGCTAAATAGCTGAGGTTTGAAGAGAAGGGCTTTTTTGCCATTTTCTTAAAAAGTAAGAAGTTGTTATAGAAAAAATAGGCAACTTGATGGACGCTGTACAACTGCGGATCTTCATTTTATATACTACAAACAATAGGAAAAACCAGGTTTCGAAGGTGTGCTCGAAAAAAAATTTTCAAAACGTGATTTCAGGTTTTGTCGCATCTTTCGTGAGATTTGCACATATATGAATTTTAACTTTACGTATTCCATTAATATTTTTTTTATTCAGGCACGATGAAAATACACAAGCTATGGAAGACGAACAGGAGTGGCTTGACGACGATGAAATTTGTTTACTTTGCGACAAGCCTAATGAACCATCTAAATCGCACATATTGAAAGAACGTGCCATTAATAATCTTATTCTAGCCAGTCATAAAAGAAAAGATAAGAAGCATTTAAAGTTGCAAAAATTAAAAGAAATCACAGTACATAAAACTTGTCAAACTCTCTATACGAGGGAGTCTAATATAAAAAGGGCGTTAGCAGCATCGGCATTAACATGGTTAAAAGACCGAAATCGTTCTAAAGAAGGACGAGGGTTCGCTTTCTCAACTCATTGTTTTTTTTTGTTCGAATCAATGTCACAGTTGTAAGCAAAATTTAACCCGCGTTTCAAAGCAGGAGACTATCGATAATATTTTGGCGCAGTTACAAGCTCTCCCTAAAAGCGAAGAGAATAAAATTCTAGCGTCGCGGTTATCTAATTTGAAAAAAGAATCTGATAATTATTATATAGAAAACACCGTTTATTATCACTCGAAATGCTTAAGCGTATTTTACTCATATAGTCCTTGTAATGTTAAGGGTAGACCGATAACCGAAGATATGAGTAATTTATTATCTTTTATTATCAACTATTTATTGGAGAATAGCGATCAGTGTCAATTTTCTTTAAAAGATATATTACAAATATATGTAAATAAGTTCGGAGATACTGATCTACCCCGACTTGGTCGCATAGAAATACTTTTAAAAAATCATTTCGAAGATGAAATAGTAATTTATTCTAGCTCAAATGATCGTTTTATTTGTTTTAAACAAACGTTAGATAAATGTATACAAGATAGCTGGTATTCAAATCGCAAAGTAAATGAAAAAGAAGAAAAGTTGAGAATAGTGGAATTAGCCAGTCATTTTATTCTACAAGATGTTAGGGCTATGAAAGTTGACTTAGAGAATTATAATACGCCAACGGATTTCTTAAATAACATTAAAGATATTCCGGAAACGTTGCAACTAATGCTCGAAATTCTTATAAAAACTCATAAACATGAGCGAAAAAATGGATCTTGGGATAAGTGGGAAAACAGAATTGTTACCGCAGCCCATATTTTAATATCATCTATGCGACCACGATCCTTTTCATCGCCTATATTATTAGGACTTTCATATATGATACATACGAAATTTGCAACACGAGGTTTAATAGATTGTCTCTACAATATTGGGCTCTGTGAGTCCTACGCAGAAACAGTACGATTCGAAAACTCCCTTGTTAATGACCCTGAACATTTCGATTTCATTGGAGATACCTATTTGCAATTCGTATATGATAATGTGGACCATAATACAGTCACCATTGATGGCAAAAATACGTTTCATTGTATGGGCGGTATTATGTGTGCGACTCCATCAAGTTCGGTTAATTTTAATAATTGTGTACCTCGTTTAAAAGGAACATTATCTACTAGCACTGATGGCACGTTCGGTTTCCTTCCATTGACCGATTTTAAGAATAACAAGCCATTCAAATTAGATAATATAACTATACGTAATTGGAAAGAAATACATCGTGCTGACTTTACAATTGAAATCAAAGCGATCGATTTTTTATATTTTTACGGCAAGCATACTGCACCACGGAAGACCCCGAATTGGCACGGATTTATGAATAAATTTCATTTATTGAATAATGATTTTTGTACGACGAGAATTATTGCTTTGCCGTTTATTAAAGCGCCACCGAGCGACCATACAACAATTTTAACATCTTTAATCGATGCACGACGGAGAGCAAATGCAAATAATCAAAAGCACTGCTTTGTAACGTTTGATTTGCCCTTATACATGAAAGCTAGCGAAATCGTCGCTTCTATAGAGGCAGATAACGATCCCCATAATATCCGCTCAGTAATCCCACGATTAGGAGGATTTCATCTTGCGATGTCTTTTCTTGGCACTATTGGTAATATAATGGCAGGTAGCGGCCTGAAAGAAGCTTTTTCGACGATATACGCCGAATTGTCAGCGGATAAGGCTTTAACAGGTTATGCTTTTTCGAGGTCTGTGCGAGGTCACCTTTTAGTACAAGCTGCGCTTGCTACTATTATTTTAGAAAAAATAGAATTTACAGAAGAAGAGAAAACGTTTTTAGATGATAATTTACAAAAAGTAGGAACCGAAAATTTTGAAAATTATTTAATGACTTTCTTAATGAAAAGCGTACAAATAAAATTTTCATCGGTAATAACGAATTTAGAAAATAATGGCCCAACAAGTTAACTGTGGCTACAATATTTTAAACTAATTTATTTACTGCAAAGATACATAGATGCAGAACGTTCTGGTAATTTTGACCAACATGTAAAAACAGTAACGTTAATGATACCTTTTTTTTCGCTTCAGGTCATCATTTATACGCTAAGGCGTGTCTTTTGAACGTCCAACAGATGGTTAATTTAAAAGAAAGCATGGATATAGTGGAATATGATAAATTCTGTAAGCAGGGCTTTCATACGATAAGACGTTCAAATCGCTTTTGGTGCGGATTATGGTCTGATATGACCATCGAGCAGGTTTTGATGCGGTCAATGAAATGCGCTGGAGGCTTGACACACGGCCGTAGACTCACGGAAAATGTCATTGGAAAATGGGTGTTGTCAAGGGCAGCTGCATTAGAGGTCAGCAATGCCATAGAGCTATTTTGCAACATGACATTTGCTACATCTGAACAGCATGTCGACAATCGAGTTTCTCGTATCTCCAGAGACGCAGATGACTTAAAAAAACTGCAGGACTTTTTTAATACATTTGATCCATTCCCAGAAAGCGATAAATTAATTGGTATATATTCCGGAGTGATTGGTGATTTATCGCTCGTGAATTGCCACAAAGCTTTTGAATTAGGAAAGATTTTGATGGATGAGGCGTCAAATAAAAAGTTTACTGACGTAAAATATAAAAGAAGCAGTAAAGTTACCCATTTGGCAGCTGCGAACTCCACTATAAAAAATAGTGCAAATGAGGATGTGTATATCTCACCGTTGCTAATTTTCCAAAAAATTTCGCTCAATATTCAAAACCAAGACGATATGAAAGAGTATTGTAGTTCGTATGAACTATCGCCGATTCCGCTGTCATTGTTTGATGAAAATGGCATGCGGAAAACATCTAAATCCGCAATCTACCTCAATTTTGATTCATTACCGAGTATAAACGTACCATCAAAGATAACACATGTTGTCGACGGCGGATTATTTTTGCATGGAGTCGTGTGGCAAAGTAACATGAAAATGGCAGAAATAATAAATACCTACGTTTCGTATGCAACAAGACATTACAGCGAAAATAGTTATATTATTTTTGATGGATATCCCGACGACAATAAAACATCAACAAAATCTGTAGAGCGTTCGCGTAGGCAATTGAAGAATATAGGTCGTGAAATTGCTTTCGATAGCAATACAACGATTGTTGTTAATCAAAAGCAATTTTTGAGCAGTGAAAAAAATAAAACGAGATTAATAAATATGCTTTGTTTAACTCTAAATGCTGTACGATTTCAAACAAAAATAGCCCCGGAGGACGCGGATCGGTTAATAGTAATGACTGCGATAAATAATGCCCGCGCTGATTATAAAACAACTGTGGTGATTGTGGGCGAAGACACAGACTTGCTAGTTATTTTTTCAGAACTGGCAGAAAACATTAACAACATTTATTTTTGTAAAGAAAACAAAGGCTCAACACCAAATCAGTATTTTAATAGTAATAGTTTCAAACATCCCTTTTTAAGAAATAGAATAACATTTTTACATGCATTTTCTGGCTGCGATACAACCTCTTATTTTTATAGAATAGGCAAAAATAAATTAATAGATACAGTTAACCACGAAAAATTATTAGATTTATCTGCAGTATTTTATGAAAAAAATGCCAGTTCTGAAAAAATAGCTAGCAATGCCTATAAGTTAATAATCAACCTGTACAGCAACAAAGCAGAAAAGAAATTAATCGAAAAAATCAGTAATTTTTCACTGCATGATTTGCGATACTTACATTTTTGCAAAGCCAAAACGAAAACGAAATTTGCTTTAGAAACTTTGCCACCAACGCAGGGATCCGCTAAGCAACATGCATTTAGAGTCTATTACCAACTCCAATTATGGTTAGGTAATAACTCTTTAATACCTACTGATTGGGATTGGCAAATAAAAAATAAATGTTTGCTCCCGGTAGGAACGACGGATCCGCCGATACCCCAAAAATTATTATCGCAAATTTCATGCACTTGCTCGAAAAAGGGATGTATAGATGCTTCGTGCAGTTGCAAAAAGCACGGCTTAGAGTGCACAAATCTTTGTGCACACTGCCACGAAGATACATGTTATAACTTAGTCATAAATAAAACATTATTAGAATTAGAAGATGATTCGAGTGACGAGAACGAATGCGAACTCGACTCGTATCACTGTGAGGATGAAATCGATTTGCTACCACCGAAGCGGAAAAAAACTAATTAATGTAACATAGTTTTTAAGTAACACTGTAAATTTTTCTAATAAATATAATGTAGATTAAGAAAAATAGAAAGTTTATATTTATTATTTTATCAACCTATTAAAACGTCCAATAACTGCCTTTCTGTTCGTTTTTCAACAAATAAAAGTGCTGAATCGGTTTAGTTGGGTTGAGTTACCCCGAAATAAAAAAAAATGATTAAAATAGCTCCTCTAGTTGCTGAGGAAATTAAAAGCAAAGATCTGTGCGTTGCGCGCAGCGCGTTCTATTACTATATATATCGGCTCCCCTCAGCCGCCGCGCGCCCCCACCACTCCGCCACTGCCGTGCGCTCGGGCGTTTTTGGTCAATTTTGACAGCTGTTTTCAGATATAAAACAGTACTTAATCAAAAATCCAAGATAGACGTTTTATAGTTCAACATTTGAACTTTCAAAATCATTTTTGATAATTGAAATCGGATAAACCGTAGAGCATACAGCCTCGCTCAAAAATAGCCTACTCAAAAATTGAAATCGCGATTACGCAAAAACTAATAATCGCACAGTCCCTGGTTTTCGCACACATAAAGTACATGTGAATTACTATCAATTCGCCAGAGATATCCGCCACATCTTTAAAAATGGCGGATATATGAATTTTTCAAAAAACGCTTATTTTTTCGGTTTTTCACGTTTTTCTCCGTAACTAATCGTCCGATCGATTCGATCAACATCTAGTTTTGTTCGTAATTTCATTTACTACAATTTATCTCATTGGACTATCAACATCGGTCCACTAGTTTCGGCTATAAAAGCAAAAAACCATAAAAAAGCGCTTTTTTTGCATTAAATTGTTAATAACAATATATATAGAACGGAGCTGCTAGTCGAGTTTATATACCACTTATACTGTGGATTATTCTGCGTACAATAGCGTTTACCGCTTACTAATAAGATTTATGGCACGCAAAAAACCTCTATTGATTGGCCTAGTATGTCAAAAATATACAACGAAAAGCTATAAAAGCAGAAAGAGAAAATACTAAAAAGACCCACCTCATTTAGTTCTTCAAATAGACTTCGCTAAAAATTTGGATGTGATTCATAATAAAGTTATTCAAGGAAATTATTGAGTTAATTATCAAATTTCTATTTTCACAGCAGTGTCTTATCAAGGGGATTCGACACAAAGTTTTGAAGTCATAAGTGATGATCAAAAACATGATTCAGTATATGCTCTGCTAGCAGTAGAAAAAATTATAACCTATTTGAAAGAAAATTGTTTTGATTCAATAAAAAGAATTACTATTGTATCAGACGGCGCCGCTAAACACTTTAAAAATCGCTTTTAATTATATGAATTAAGAGGAGCACTATATGATATAAAATGGTTATTCTTTGCTACTGGGCACGGCAAAGAAGCTGTAAATAGTGTGGGTGGACTTTTAAAGCATTATGCTACTTCGCTTAATCTTCGAGAGCCCATGAAAAAACCATTCAAAATGCTAATGATTTTGTAGAGCACGTTCAAAAATATACAGTTTCAATTAAAATAATACATTTACAAGGCGTTGACTTAGAAGAATTTAGAAAAGTAAAAAATGTTGATTGGCTTGCTACTCCTAAGTATCCTGGAATTCAAAAAACTCATTTATGGATTAAAGAAACACGTAGTGATAAAGTGCATTAACAGCAAAGACAGCTGATCGTCCGCTTACTGAAGCATAAGTAATGAAACAGAAGAATAAAGGTAGTTATCCATTATATAAATTGACATGTAACGCATAACGCATAACGCATAACGCATAACGTGTAACGCAAAATTTTGTAACGAGAGAGAGAGAGAGAGAGAGAGAGAGAGAGAGAGAGAGAGAGAGAGAGAGAGAGAGAGATGCGCAGGAGCATGGTAGCCAGATTCGACTGAGTTTATTGGAAATAATCCGAATTTATCAAATCGCAGAAGTAGATCACGCTTAAGACAAACATCAAGAGAGAGGTCGATTATTGCAGAAAGAGGGCGTACTCAAGCAGCTGACAGAGCTAGAAGGTATAGAGAGCGTATTAGTACTAATCGCGATGTGAATTCACAATCTGTTGAAAATTTGGATATTTCCAATTCTCGAAATTCGTCCGAATTTGATAGAAATAATCCGAATTTATCAAATCGCAGAAGTAGATCACACTTAAGACAAACAGCAGGAGACAGGTCGATTATTGCAGAAAGACTGCGTACTCAAGCAGCTGAGAGAGTAACGCAATGTAGAGTTAGATATCGTGAACCGGAACATGATGATGAAGTAGTTGAATTCGAACGTTGAGTTTTGTTATTAATCTCGCTAATAACAAAAAAGAAATATTTTGGGGAAGTTTCAGCTCACGTACATGTTGTAGAATTTCGGAAACGAGGTTTACCTCATGCACACATTTTAGTTACTTTAGAAAATGGTTTTAAATTATCTACCGTGAATGATATCGATAAATACATTTCTGCTGAAATTCTTGATTCTGAGACAGATCCAATATTGTATAACACTGTAGTTAATAATATGATACATGGTCCATGTGATAATAGATGTATCATTGAAGGTCAATGTTCGAAACATTACCCAAGAGAATTTCGAGAGGAAACTATAATGTCGCCTGATGGATATCCGTATTATAAACGAAGAAATGATGGGAAAAAAATTATGCGTTGTAATCAAACTGTAGACAATCGATTTGTAGTACCATATTGTCCTGGGTTATTACGCATATTCAATTGTCATATAAAAGTTGAAGTAGTGTCCAGCGTAACGTCCGTGAAATATGTGTATAAATATGTTTATAAAGGTTACGATGCAGCTAATATCATAGTTGAAGAATTAAATAATGAGAGGGTAATTAATCACGATCAAGTTCGTAGTTTTATAGAAACGCGATATGTTAGCCCAGTTGAAGCATGTTATCGTATTTTAAGTAAACCATTACAGTGTAAAAGTCATAGTATCATACGCTTAGCAGTTCATTTACCTCCACAACAGTCAATTATAATTCATGATATTGATGATGATGTTGCTGTGGAGGCTGCATTAAGTCGAACCACTACCTTATTAGCTTATTTTGATGTGAATAAACAAGATTTTTCAGCTAGACAATACACTTATGCTGAAATTTCAGCTCACTATGTTTTTAAAGAACATAATGATAATGGTCAGAAAGTTTTTAGATGGTCAAAACGGAAATCACATTATAATTGTATCGGACGTATGTATTCCGTCAGTCCAAGTCAGGTAGTTATTTCGATTAAAATTACTTTTATTAAATTGTAGCGGCGCAAAAAGTTTTGATGAATTAAAAAATGTAGACGGTGTTCAGAATATGACGTTTTTGGGAGCTTGCTTAGCGTTAGGTCTTATAGATGATGATGAAGAATGGAGTCGAACTATGCAGGAAGCTGTGAGTTGGATGATACTAGGTAGTATACGTCTCTTATTTGTATGTATATTGATTCATTGTCAACCTGTGCATCCGGACGAACTTTGGGAAAATTTTAAAGATGTTTTATCAGAAGACTTCCCAAGATTATATGGAGATCATACCAGAGCTTACAATTTAGCTTATTCCAATATTTGTGAAATGTTGATAGCTGAAGGCAATGATATTGCGAACTTTCCATCGATGCCTCAATTAGTAGTGAATAACCATATTGAGGATAGTAATGAATTGCGTGGTAACTTGGCAGATATGAGAAATAGACAGTATTCCATGTTAAACAGGGATCAAAAAGAAGTTGTTGATACGATTTTAAGAGTATCAAATGTTATTGATTATAACAGCTCTCGGTGTTTTTATATCGATGGCTCTGGTGGATCTGGGAAAACGTTTGTATATACAACATTATATAATTTACTAAAAAGTCAAAGCAAAAATGTTTGTTGTATGGCTTTTACTGGAATCGCGGCAACGTTACTACCTAAAGGAATGACTGTTCACAAAGTACTAGCTTTGCCTGTACCTTTATTATCAGATTCTTCATCTAATATCGCTGTGCAATCAAAGGAAGGGCAATTTTTGAGGCAAACAGATGTGTTTATTTGGGATGAGGCCCCAATGGCTTCGCAATACGCATTAGAAATCATGGACAGGACTTCAAAAGATATCATGAGTAATGATTTATTGTTTGGTGGTAAAATTGTCATTTTAGGTGGAGATTTTAGACAATTATTACCTATATTATCACGAAGCATTCGAAGTGAACTTATAAATTTATCTATCAAAAATAGTATTTTGTGGAATGTGTTTCATAAATGTAAGTTAACGACTAATATGAGAGCTATAGATGAAGATATTACATTTTCAAAATTTGTTTTGGATGTGGGAAACGGTGATTTAAATGACAACAATGATAATATTGATATTCCTGAATGATCTATAACTACTGATTCTAATTTCATTAATTTTATGTATGGACAT
Source organism: Torymus aiolomorphi (assembly GCA_036365515.1). Lineage (NCBI taxonomy): Eukaryota > Metazoa > Arthropoda > Insecta > Hymenoptera > Torymidae > Torymus > Torymus aiolomorphi. The sequence continues at coordinate 99,290,291 of CM070875.1, read as the reverse complement.
TTGATAAGAAATCACCTTTATGATGAAATAAGCTCATCGGTTATATTAGCTGCGCGAAATATAGACGTGAACGAAATTAATAAAACTGTCGTATCGTTATTAGATAGTTATAATGAACGTATATATACGAGTGTTGATTCCGTTGATCATTGTGATGATAATGGTTTAATGGGTGAAGGGATTTTACCAGAATATCTTAATTCATTGAATCCACAAAATTTACCACCTCACGAATTGCATTTACGAATAAATTCTATTGTTATGCTTATCAGAAATATTAGTATACATGAAGGATTATGTAATGGAACACGATTAAGAATTTTAGATTTAAATAATAATTTATTGAAATGTAAAATTTTAGCGGGGGATATAGAGGGTCAAGTTGCTTTTTAAATCGCATTACTTTATATTCTGATAATGAGTATCCTTTTACTTTCAAAAGAAGACAGTTTCCAATAAAATTGGCATTTGCAATGACTATCAATAAAGCTCAGGGCCAAACATTTTCAAATGTATTAATTGATTTACAAAAAGATATTTTTAGTCATGGACATTTATATGTTGCAATTTCGCGTGTCCGTTCTTGGAGTGGATTAAAATTCTATTTAGGTTCTAATCGAATTAATAATAAAGTAAAAAATTACGTTTTTAAAGAAATTTTATAATAAATAGTATCTTTAATGTATGTATGTATGTATTATTATTATTATTGTTCTTATTATTATTATTATTATCATTATTATTATTAGTGTACAATTTAAAATGAAGAAAATATTTACATTTATTTACATATGTTTAATATGTTTACTTTATGCAATGTATACGTAAAATCTTGTTCTTTGAAATGATATAGAATATGTCTAAAGAATATATAGAAAGAATATGGTTTAACACGAATTATAGATAATTAAAGTGTGTAAAAATTGTTATACTTTGAGTATAACACTATACACACTGCACCCATACTAGAGCCCTCTCCACTGTCTTTTTTCCTAAATCTATTTGCTTTTTATTTTCCATGCTCTCTTCTATCGGCCATATTCGAGGTCTATTTTTGTCTTGTTTCTACGTGACAATGAAATTCGTTACACCATGTATCTAGAATTAACATTTTAATCGAATAATTAACACTATACATTAACAAATATATTTACGTAATGAGTCACATTACATAATTATTGTAGTCGACTCAAGAGAACACAGCGACATTGTAGGCGCGCGTAGCGCACCCAACATTCTAGTAAAAATAAAAAAGCTAAAAGACAAAAATCAAAAAATAAAATACATCTAGCTTAGAAATGCATACAAGGAGGTGCGTGAATACGTTCACGGATTTTGTAAATACTGCGTGCTTATGCGTACCTGTGTATTACGTATGCACGAAGATAAAAACCTTTATGTTGACTGTTGTATCATTGACTATATGACAGAATCCATCTCAAATCAGGTGGCCCGCGTATGCTTATGTCACCGATGCCGGCGTGCCGTGACGCTGGCGATGGCGATGGCTATGATCTGAAGCGTATTTAGGTGCGGGAGAGACTGCGGCGTCGAAGTCCGGAGCGCGTCTCTCGTGTGCTTGTCCCGAGCCGTGGCCTTACGCGGCGCCTCGGGTCCGGTCCTTTCCACCGGTCCCTTCGCCGCTCTCCCTCGCGATCAGTGATTTGCTTGGCTGCTTAATCACGACTGGTCTGCCGAGCTTTTCTCTCTCCTCTCGATAGTTTCGTCTTCTCTATCTCTCTCTCTCCTATACTGAAAAACATTTGAGAGAGAGCGGGTTTTTCATTTGAGAAAGTTGCTGCCCCAAAGACGGGTAGAGTTGCACGACGTTACTTTGGGATAAAATTTCTCCCAAAATGGGAGACTGAGTGTACCGTTGCCAAGGAAAACGGCTGGTAGATGGCGCTTGAAACTCTCATAAACCGCGCATAAACATCCGTTAGGGGTAATTATTCTCTTTTTCCTTTAGTCCAGTTTCCTTAGATGATGTCATCCTGGCAGTCTCGCATTTCTCCTCGCAGGCGAGAGGAGAGGACGACATTCCGCAAAGCATTGTGGCGAAGGCTCTTTCAACTATTGGACTGTATTTAGCTGAGATATTCAATCTATCTCTCATGAATAGTGCTTTTCCGGAGGCTTGGAAGAAGGCTCAATTAATCCCTCTTAAGAAAACATCGGCACCCTCTTCACCATCAAACTTTCGTCCCATTGCCCTACTGAGCTTTCTGTCCAAGGTTCTGGAGAAACTCGTTCATGATCAAATCGTGGAGTTCATTACCCGTAAAGGGATTCTTGATCCACTCCAAACAGGCTTTAGAAAACACAACAGCACAACCACGGCGCTACTTAAGTTGACTGAAGACGTACGAGCAGGCTTTGACAAGAAACTGGTGACAATTGCTTTAATATTCGACTTCAGTTAAGCATTCAATACAATCTCACCCTCGTTACTGTTTTGCAAACTGGGCAGCATGGGTTTCTCTCGCTCGTCACTCTGCTGGATACACTCGTATATATGGGAAAGAAAGCAACAAGTTAGGTCTAGTACTGGTACCTCCGAGTGGGTTACCACTAATCTTGATGTTCCGGATCTCTTCTTGATTCTCAGGATTCCGTGCTTGGTCCCCTGCTGTTCACTCTCTACATCAACGACGTGCAGCATCTATTCGATGTACATAACGTACAGCATATTCTTTATGCGGACGATTTGCAGATATACACACAAGTGCCCAGCCAGCTAATTCAAGAAGGTATTCTGTCGCTTCATTCATAGCCAGGAAAGTGTCGAAATGGTCTAGATGCTCTGGACTCCGACTCAATCCTACTAAAACGCAGACCATCTACTTTGCTCCAAAAAATGCTGTTGCTAAGATCGAAAAAATGGAGCTTCGTGGTATTGAGCTGGAATTAAGCATAATTGTTCCCTTCTCTGAATGTGTACTCAGTCTTGGTATGGTGCTACATAAAACATTATCCTGGAAGCATCATATTGACGAGGTCACAAAAAAAAGACATCGAATAATGTATACGCTGCGTTTTATTAGAAATTGTACAACCAAATCGCTTATAAAGAAATTTGATTGTCATTAATAATTGCATATTCTTGTGTGTGAAAAGCGGTCGTCAACGAACAAAACAAGGCGTAATTGTTGACAACGTGAATTTCGATAAACAATGAGATCTAGCGCCGTTCAGATCAGTTATACAACAATATTGTTACCGTGATCAACCTATCCTCAAATTTCATAAGGAACAAAATGAGACTTTGATCGATACGATTGCATGTAAAATAAAAATTTGCATAGAAGCGAAGTGAAATCTCAAAATAATTACTTGTTGATATTAGCGCCAATACTACGTAATTTTGCATGAAAAAATGTTTTCTACTTCTTAAGACACCCATCTGAATAATGACCGTATTACATCATGAAGATATATGTAAAGAGAATTATTTTGTAAATATTGTAATATTTTCTTTTTGAACTTGATAATATTATAATGACTGAACTACATCATGTAGATATATGTAAATTATTTTGTAAAGATTGTAATATTTTTTGGAACTTGAGACCAAATAAATCTATTATTATTATTATTATTATTATTATTATTATTATTATTATTATTATTATTATTATTATTCTCCCAAAATTGGACGAAACGTTATGCGAAACGCGGGTAGAGCTGCACTACCAGTATCGGTACGTTCCTTCTCCCTGATGTTTTTCAGTGTACTCTCTTACCTTTTCGTAGTTTCCCTATTCGGACATGTACCGCTCGTGCGCGGCTCCTTCCGTCTCGCCTCTCGCTTCGGCTGCTTGCGCTGTTTGTGTTTATGTTTGTGTGTGTGTTCGCATTGTTATGTAGTCGCCTGTGTGCGGGGACTTGTCTTCGTCACAACATATCTGAGAGGTTTCCTGAAATGCGCTGCTTGTCAGCATCTTATGCTCTGAATTTGTCTATAGCAACCTGATAACCTGCTTGTATTTTTATAATATCGCAAGAGCTTCAAGAACAGTGGGTGAATAGTTAAAATACAAATTAAAATTGAATTAATTATCTCAAATAGTTAATTTGAAGGGAAGCTCATCATAAATTTTAATTTGACATTTTTTTTTTATATATTTTGCACGATTGTAAAGAAATTATAAAACTACTATTAATATAAAAATTTGTACCAACAATGGTATCATGTTGTCCACCGTATAAGTGAAGCTAATTTTTAAGTTCTCAATCGCTTTGTAAATATCTTGTTTTATACAGTCAACAAACATTTTAATTCAGTTATTAAATTTACAAACAAAGCATTCGATTGCACAAAATTTGTCTTTAGAACCATACAAAACCTGAAAATAAACCTATATAATAATCTTTTTACTTTTAATTTATTTAGAAATTACTTGTCTATTTTGATTTTCTAATCCATCATGTGTTATTTTATATATTATAGTGACTGTGACTCATATGTAGTATACAACCTGTTTTCAAAATGTATGCATTATTCAACAGAACCTGGTAGAAAACCAAATTTTAATACGAAAGTCACTTTACCGTTTTTTGCAAATTTTGCGTATTAAAGAAGTTATGGATATCTTAAATATAAATAAATGAGCCAATCAGCTCTGAGGCGTCCGCGGCTGACGGAGAAGTGGGCGGAGCTCGCGCGATATGGTAAGCAGAAGTGGGAGAGGCGCGTCATTGGCGCTTCATCTGCTGGAGGGGGATCGTTGGCATCTCCCGATCGATATGCTCCTCTCCTGACACTACACGATCGATATCCTTCTCAAATTCCCCACTTTCTCATCGACGAAGGTTAGCTGGTATCTCCCGTTGGATTTTCTTCCCTCCTTCTCCTACCAGCTCGATATCCTTATCCCCTGATCCTACTAGCTTCTTCCTGAACGTCTCTTGCCCCTCTCCTTCTTCCAGTCACTCTCTCCCACTCTCGCGCATACTTTCTCAGTCGCACTCGTACTCTCTCGGTCGGTCTCATTTTCTCACGCTCTTTCTCGTACTTCCTCAGTCGCTCTTGTCCTTTCTCGCTCTCCATTATACTTTCTCGCTATCATTCGATTTCTTCGCTTTTCCTCCACCTTCGGTCTCTTTATGGTACTTTGGCTTGATTTGGCCTGAGGTTAAGCTTGATACAATACTAAGGTTTGCTAAGGTTGTCTAGGATTGGCTAGGTTTTCTAAGGTTGACTAAGGTTGGCTAGATTTGCTAAGGTTAGCTAGGTTTGCTACGGTTGGCTAAGGTTGGCTAAGGTTGGCTAGGTTTGCTAGGGTTTACGTCGAGCGGTCGGGAGCGTTAACAAAAGTTAATCTTTCTAGGTTATAATGTGTGCTTGTTACAGTACCAATATTCGTGAGTAGTGTTATGTCTGCGTAAGTGTGCCTAGCAATACAATTCTAAACCTACGATCTCTCTCTCTCACTTTTTATTTATTTTGGTTTCATACATAGTGTCTCTTAGTAATTAGTTACATGATATAGTTATACAACAATAGGTGTGAGAAAACAATATATATATACATATATAAATTTATTATTTCATGTATTTATAACATTATATAAGATCGGGCTTGCGGCCCCGCTTTTTCTCTCCCTGTGGTAGTAGAATAATGTACCGTCGAAGGTAGTAGCCCTCGCGATGGTATAGCTGGGAAAAGTTCTTTATTGATTATTAGCGGGGGCCCCTTTTTCCTCTAGGCCAGAATTTCCAAACTAACGCGAGGATGATAATGATCGCGACGATTGACTCGCTTGAATAAGAGGCTGCTTGTTTTAGGGTTTTAAACTCGCCATCCACGGCGTCACATTGATCTAGTTCCCGCGCGCGGTTGACTATGTTCTTCAGCTCGTTTCCCAATTCTAGGAAAGCGGGCTGCACAAGCTTGCTTTGTGGCATGCTATCGGATTCTCTCATTATGTGTTGCATCATCGATCCTCCGTCGGCGGTGACATTGGAGACGATGTTGGTGATATTGAGTATATTGCCCCGTATGATACAGTTTCAAATTCGTTGTTATTTCACGATTAGTGAGGAGCAGTCCTACACCTTGAATTACGATTACCTTTTTCAGCTTCCCTTGGACATGTGACCGTTAATTTGTGCTTTTTGTTAGTCGAGAACATCCAGGAGTTAGTGGAAGTCGTTCTAGCCCAAAACGTGGTCTCGAGTTTGACGACTCTTACGTCGCAGGTTGCAAAGTCAGGAATTTGTAGCTCTGTAGCGATTGCTATTTCGCATGTTACTTGCTCGGTTACTGTTTGCTCTGGCTCAGTATTTTGACAGATGTATAACCTCCATGCCGGTTTATATCTAGACAGTGCCTCTGGTCGAATATTAATATACGCGTCATTCGATCGACTGAGCGCGAAGAAGGAAGAGTTGGGCTATATGTACGCGAAGACAGTCGATCCGTTTACCGTAGTTTGAGTGTCGGCCACGATAACGCCTTGTACAGATCGTACTGATTGAACCCAATAAGGGGTATCGTGATAAATCAGTCGAGTATCGTAAAGCATTATTTACATATCGGCGATCTTTACCAAGTCAGCCAAGGTACCGTTTTCGTATGAGATTGGGAACTTGGCATCCAGCACTGATTTTGCTACTAGCTCCGTGGTTTTCTGTACTTGCGCAGGGTTGGCGAACTGTGGATAGATAGCGCCCTGAACTGCAAATAGTACGGCGTCTGTCAGTGTCTGTATATCTATTTCATATTGCAGCACCTGTTCTTCTAGGATGTGCATAGCTTCCGTGAAGGCGGCCGCCCTTTCTTCTCCTCTCTGTTCGTTTTCTAGCGTTAACAAGCTTCTCTCGGGGGCATCGGTTCTACAGTGCAGTAATCTGAATTCCTTGTATACGATTTCCGTCTGATTGAACAATAGTTTCGATAGTTTTGCTAACTTCGCGTCGCTTCGTGCAATCAGGTCCTTTATCTCCTTTTCGGTGTCTTCATCCAGGGTCCAAAAAATTTGCTGGCCTTGCCGACCTCGGAGAACCATGCGCTAAGTTCCCGTCTACGAGCTACTCGCACGAGCTCCACCATCAATTCCAGTCTCCTTACCATATCCTGATTGCAATTATCAATTTGCTTAAAAACTCTCTCTAGCAGGTGTTTGTGTGAAGCTCCCTGCGGAGCTTAGTTCAATGCTTCCCAGTTGTACAGCAACTCTGCTCCCAGTTGCGTCAAGGGTCCTAGGTCGATTTGTTGAATTATCCGAGGTACTGGACACGGCCAGTAGGTTGAGCCTCTCCACTAGTATTCGGGGATTCTCCTTAACGGTTCTTATCGTTGTTTCCTTATTGTTGAGGCCGACAACGGACTTGCAATGAGACTCGTCATTCCTTATTATCACATTTTCGTCGGGTACATTTTGTCTCTGCCTCTGAATCCGTGCTAGTGGGGTATCGCTTAAGTGTAACGACTCTTGCCCCCGCCCCCGCTGCCAGCAATCGGTCACCCTGGCGTGCTGACGGGACAATTTGTTTTGCCGTCTCGTCCGAATGGACACGACGCCCTGTTTTGCTGTTGAGTTAATTAGCCCACATAGCCGGTAATCGGGTCGGGCGCTCGTAGCTCGGAATGTTTACTTTTTTCGGTATGTCGTTCCCGAAACCAATGCAGTTGCAGTCTTCTATTGACGGCCTCTCCCACTCTTATTTTCTGTCTGCGGTATCAGTTCTTCTGCTCGGATGATGAAGGGCTTGCGGCTCATCCGCGAGATCACGAGCAGTGTTCGTCTGCTTGTCTTGACAGCATATTGTGTTTTCTTGTACTATAACCAAATTATTATTAGTTATAACTAATAACTATGGAATTTGTGTCGACGTGTGTGTACGTGATAGGGTTATTGGCCGCTGCTGGTGTCGCCCTGCCGCGCTGGCAGAGGGCGCCCTGCCGTGTGCCGCGGTGTCTTAAGCCCGGAGGCCGTCGCGCGCTTCGTCGACGAGCGCGTCGCCAGGCCTTTCGAACGGCACCATCCTGGGTCGGTCCTGCACCGTTTTTTCGGTTCCGTCTAGACTGTGGCCACTGCCTGCCGTGACCAGGACCAGCATGTGGTTCGCATCCCGGGATATCATACCCGGGGGCGCAGGCCGGCCGATCTGGCAATTATTATAGCATTCTCGCCACCCACGGCAGGTTCCAAGAGGCGGTGCTCCGAACGGCTGAGCCGTTCAACCAGCGCCACAGCGACCGGCAGGCCTCGCGGCTCTACAACGAGTCGCTTCAGCCGGAGTTTTCGAGTCCGGATCTGGAGGACCCGGCCGAGCCTGAGGGGGCCTACGCGATTTACCTATATCTCACGTATAGCCCACCTCAGGAGGACGAGGAGCAGGGTCGCACCTACAGAGAGAGGCTCTACCTCGAAATGGGTGGGGCCCATGTGGGCAACACGGTGTATGGTTGGTGTGAGCCGTGCATCTCCGCGTTTGGCGGAACTGCCAGTCCTGTTTTGCGGCGTTTTTACCTGGCGTTAGGCTGGCGGCTTTGCAGGTCTTGGACTGCGGTTCTTCCGAGTTTCAGCTGCATCTTCGCAGTTTTGTGTGTCCGGGCTGCCTGGACCGTCAGTGGATGGGCAGTTAACTCCTTAACTAGCAATGGATCATATATATACAGAAAAAATTCGTGCCAAATCTAGCAATGGATCGTGAATGTACATATTTGAATAACTTTTGCAATTCTCAACAGATTTGGACAAAAGTTGGTATACGACTGTTTTTAAGGTCGCTGAATCTGAATCTGACATCAGAATTATTATTTGCGGCTACCAGTTTTGGCACGAAAAGTTGTAATAGTCGCACCAGTTAAGGGGTTAATAATTTTTTTCTTTCCGTGAACATTGTGTAATATTGTGTTTTTTTTTTTTTAATTTGTTATATCACATATTGTGTAATTTTGTCTCTAAAAATGTGATAACAGTTTTGTGAAAATTACTCATACGTTTGTTCTACTCTTCTTGTTTCATTTATTTATTTATCCCCTTGTTTCCTACTGTACTTCTTTCCCCTTTCTTTTACTTGCAAACTACTTCCTTAATTTATTATATTAAATAATAACATTAAAATGAATATTTTATTACTTCCAAACTAATTTTCTTATATTAATATTTCCATTGATGGTATTTATAAAATTTAATTTGGACTAAGATGATGAAATCTTAATAATAACATTTTTCTACTTTAAACTTAAATAACTAATTTTAACTAGGGGGGCTGCGGAATGATAGAAATCTGCTTTTATAATGCATTTCAGGCATCTTATGCATTTTTAAGCTGATTTTATCTTTTTTTTTGTAGGTATAATTTAATAAAAAGAAAAAATAAGTCATGCAATTTCTCAGATTTAATTCAGGCACTGCTTGTGCATTTTTTATAGAACTGTATTTTTAATTTTTTTTTATTAAATTACATGTAGTTTCAAAAAGATAGAGTCAACTCAAAAATACATGGAATGTCTGAGATGCATTACTGAAGCCGGTTTCTACCATTCTTAGTCTTTTGGATTAAGTACGGACACATCACCTCAAAGTAAATATCGATAACATTGAATGCTCAATACACCTGCTAAATCTGACAAGTGGCTTTTATATTGTAGGAGCCGGATGAATTTTCTTATTAAGTTTTTAATTTTGTTCCGTATACTGTAGTGTAGTGTAGTGTGAGTGTGTCTGAAACTTCTATACATCTATAGCTTGTCCGGCCATAACAATAAATCTGAATACGTGTAAAAATTGTGAAAAAAGTTATTTTAATATGTAAAATTCAGTCGAATTGTAGTAGTTAATGAACAATGAGCTTATCCATTAACTACCAGTATTAATTAACTTTTAGAGGTTATAGTGAACTTTTCATAATTCTGACAGGTTTCCAGAATATTTATTTAAGCATACTCTATAAATCTTTCGGACAGGCTCACACTACATTGCCCTTCAGATTTCATAAGAGAAAACCTATTTAATTAATTAGGCTGAAATTTACAACATGAAAAGATAAATTAATCCTGCTCCTGTAATATTATAAAAGCCACTAGTCAGATTTAGCAGGGGTACTCATCATTCAGTGTTGGCGTAAATGTGCTTAAGTATAAAAATAATAGAACTCTGCTTCTATAATGAATTTCAGGCATCGTATGTTTTTTTAAGCAAATTTCATCTTTCTAGAAGTAGGTATAATTTAATAAAAAAAAATATCCGTCCGATATGTAGTCCATTATTTCACCGTGTTTATCGCACTTGCTACGCTCGTGCGCTAACCTCACGGTGCGATAATGAACTGCTTAGCGCACGGATAGACGTGACAGCGGACTTAAGGCAGACAGTGTTATAAAAAATTGTACGATCTAATGCTTTAAGTAACACATTACACGCCGTGAAAGGATCCTCGCTACGCTCGGGCCTTAACTTCACGCCATGAAATAATGGGCCACTTATCGCACTTGTATCGTAATGTATTAGTACGATAAATTTTTTATCGATATTTATTCATTAATTAAAAAAAACCTCTTTCAATTCATTGGCCCGTAGTTTCCTCAACCTTAATATGTTGATTCTTGTAATTAATATTTAATAACGAAATTTATAAATCTACGACTACAAAGAATTTTGAAGCGATTAAGTCATTGTTACTCCTGTAATCGTTGGATATACAAAAATCAATTTTCATTTTTCAATTTTTTTCTAAAAAACTAACCAACAAAATGAATTATAACATTACAGATTATATTTATGTATATTATCCATTATCATGATTTTTCTCAAAAAAAATTGACCGTTTAGTTTGGGAGTTATAAGCATCGAAAAAAAAAACACGTTATTGTTAATAATTTTTTTAGAAAATATAGGTATTTTAATTCTCTTTCGAACGCTACCCATCCGATTCAAATAACTCGATCCTATCATTAAAAAAAAAATCAAAAAGCAGTTTTGAGAAAAATCGAAAATTTGAAAAAAAAAACAAAAACACATCGCCCAAATAAAAAAAAACGGATTTTGACCGGAAAATGAGACCTGCCCGGTCAAAATTGACCGAGTAGAAATTGAGATCTAGGCGTACACACACACACACACACACACACATACACACACACACACACACACATTTCACAAAAACCATGTATTTTGATTCGTAACATCTCGGAACACAATTATAACATGTTTTTACAACAACTCAAAAATTTAATGTTACAAAGCTTCCTCTAGGAGGAAGCAAAATCTTTAATTGAGAAATAAATGAAATCTATGAAATTGTTTTTGAATTCGAATTATCTACTTTAGTAGCAAGCAGGGTCAAATCTTTCTTATTATAATAATTGTTGTAAAATTATATATATTAAGGAAGTCCATACCAACAAACTGTCAATTTCTGTACCAAGACTGATACCTCAATTTTTTTTTCTATCTATTTTATAGCTACAATTTTATTAAAGTAAAATTTCTTTTTTTTTAGTTGGATTAAATAAAGTGTAAATAAAATAAAATAAAATAATTAACTTCTTTAGTAAGGTCGTATTTCAGAAAGAAGTTTATATATATCGCTGTTGATATATATATTTTTTTTAATATATCAGTAATTTTATTTCAGGTGGGGGGCTTGGTCCCCCACACCCCCCTGAGTGGGGGCTTCACCCCCTACACCCCCACCAGGGGCTCTGCCCCTGGACCCCGCCCTGCGCCCCACATCAAACCCGCCATACCTCATTACCTACCAACAACAAACTTTATTGTTTCTTTTATTTTGTTTTATTTAGATGGAACATTTCAACACAATAACTATATCCTCAAGGATTTTCATTCATGGTCACAAAATGATTTCGTAGATTCATTCGTCATCGAATATCATTTAATGTGTGATATCAGAAATATGGTTACGAGTCGTGAGGATGGAATATTATATTTGCTTATTCTTTGGCTCAATTTTATATTTAATCAAAAATTTAATCTTTGTTTTTTAATTTTATTTTTAAGGTTTAAACTTGAAGAACTTCTATTAATTACATTGTTAATAGAAGATTAGATTATATTCAATATTAGCTCCCTGTCTACGACCAAGTTTTAGAAAAAAATAATTTGTTTCTTGGGCCAACTTAGAATAATTTTAAGTAAAAAAACATTTAGGGATTTAATCTTTTAATTTTTGTTACTTCAACATCAATTTATATTTCTTATTATATATTTTTAATAGTGTTTTAGTTTAGATAATATTTGGCAGTTTGTAAACAATAGATATTTCTTTTTTTTAAATTATATTTTCAATGTGTTTATAGCACAGTGTGACCTAAGTCCGCACTTAAGTCACGCCTACCCGTGACTTAAGTAGTCGATTATTGCACCGTGAGGTTAGCGCGCGAGCGTAGCGAGTGGACTGATTAAGATACGGATAGGCGTGACAGCGGACTTAGGTAAACGTGCTATAAAATATCGTACGATACATGTAACTTCAGTGGCAGTATCGTAATGTACTATTTTAACATTGTAATTAAATGTAATTTTATATCTTATGATTATATTTTTATAATTATATGATCTTTCGAATGTTATATTGATTTTTGCGATATTATTTAAAGCTATTGCATTGAATAATTCTTTCTCTAATCGAATCATGTTAAATAAGCGAAAATTGAATATGTAAAGTGTCGTATTTATAGGTTTAGATAATCAGGATTGATTGTAAATTAAAATATTAATTGGGGAAAAGTTTTGTTTCGATGTTATCCATACTTATATCTTTTGCATTTAATATTTTTGTGTAAAGTCAAATCGTTGAAATAAGCGAAAATCGTCCATTTTATGATGTTTTGGCGTTAAAAATTGTTTGGATTTAACTCGTCGGGAATTGATTGTAAAAAAAAATGTTTAACAGGAAAAAGTTTTGTTTTAATTATCTATAACTTTTACATTCAACATTTTTGTGAAAAATCAAATCCTGTCAAGTTATAGCCGAAAATCGTCCATTTTATGTATATTTAGGCGTTAAAAATCGTTTTTATGAGTTCAACTCGTCAAGAATTGATTGTACAAAAAAATGTTTAACAGAAAAAGTTTTGTTTTAATATTATCTATAACTTTTATATTTAACATTATTGTGTAAAATCAAATCTTGTAAAGAAATAGCAAAAAAACGACTATTTTTGATGATTTTAGCGGTTTTTTCGCTATTACATTGTTAAATATTGTTCATAGAAAACAATTTTCCATGTAAAAAAGACGTGTTTTAATTAGTTTTAGCAGATGCATTTGTTGTTTTTTGACGTAAAATTAATTTTGTTCACATTATGTTCAAAAATCGATTTTTTCAAATTTTTATTTGTTCTGGCGTTTTTTTATTTGTTGATCGATTCGGCTCGGTATAAGACTGGAGCTTACTTATAATTAGACGAGTATCTGGGCCAAAATTCGTTAAGATCTATTGGAAATTCGCTGAGATATTCCATAAACTTGACTACATACGAACGGACATACACACTTACACCATAAAAAACGCCTAAAATGAACTAATTCTGGGTGAAAAATAGTTTTTATGCAACAAATTGTTCGTTTTTGAAGTGCTACAATTTTCGCTTTAGTGAAAATATAAGGCTCTCCCGAGAAGCGGTCGTGCCTAAAAAATCGTTTTTATAAGTTTAGTTCGTCTGGGTCTGATTGTAAATGAAAATGTTAAATGGGACAAATATTATCTATAACTTTTGTTTGTATAAAATCAAATCCTGCTACGTTATAAACGAAAATCGACGATTTTAGGTATATTTAGGTGTTAAAAATCGTTTCTTTGGATTTAACTCGTCAGGAATTGGTCGTAGCAAAAAATGTTCAATATAAAAAAGTTTTGTTTTAATATTATCTATAACTTTTACATTTAAAATTTTTGTGTAAAGTCAAATTCTGCTCAGTTATAAACGAAAATCAGCCATTTTATGTACACTTAGGCGTTAAAAACCGTTTTTTTGGATTTAACTCATCAGGAATTGATCGTACAAAAAAATGTCGAGTAGGAAAAAGTTTTGTTTCAATATTATCTATAACTTTTGTATTTAACATTTTTGTGTAAATTCAAATCCTGTAAAGTAATAGCAATAAAACGACTATTTTTGATGATTTTAGCGATTTTTTCGCTATTACATTGTTAAATATTGTTCATAGAAAAAAATGTTCAATGTAAAAAAGACGTCTTTTAATTAGTTTTAGCAGATGCATTTGTTGTTTTTGACTTAAATTTAATTTTGTTCACCGTATGTTCAAAAATCGATTTTTTCAAATTTTTATTTGTTCTGGCGTTTTTTTATTTGTCGATCGATTTGGCTCGGTAGAGAACTGTCAGTTACTTATAATTAGACGAGTATAATCCCCAAAGCCCGTTTGGATCCGTCGAAATTTCGCTGAGATAATCGGGTTACTTGATTACATACATACATACAGACATACATACATCTCTGAAAACGCTTAAAATGTACTTCTTTTGGGTGGAAAATAGTTTTTATGTTGTAAATTTTCAGAATTGAAAGTGTTACAATTTTTGCCCTGACGAAAATATAAGGCTCTCCGGAGAAGCGGTCGTGCCTAAAAACATGAGATTTATGATTATAGCTTAACAGCTGATGCTAGAACTATTGCAAATACAAATAAATTTCCGCCGTTTTTTTATAAAAATTGTCAATTTATTGTACAAAAAATATACGTTACATTTTATTCAAAATATTGTCCGTCATTGGCTACTACTTTTTGCCATCTTTCTGGCAGCCTTCGGATGCCACGTCGAAAAAACTCTTCATCTTTTGAGGCTATCCATGAATCGACCCAATTTTTGGCTTCTTCGTAAGAAGTAAAGTGCTGCTTGACCAGGGCGTCAGCCATTGACCGGAACAAGTGGTAGTCCGAAAGAGCAATGTCTGGTGAATACGGCGGGTGGGGTAAGACATCCAATAGTAAAGCTTCCAAAGTATCCTTGACGACTTTTGCAACATGTGGCCGAGCGTTGTCGTGCTGAAAAATCACTTTGTCATGTCTTTTGGCATATTGGGGGCATTTAAGCTTCAATTCCCTGCTCAATTGCGACAGTTGCTGTTGACAACGTTCTCCAGTGATAGTTTCGTTAGGCTGGAGTAGCTCGTAATAGATTACTCCGAGCTGATCCCACCAAATGCACAACATTAACTTTTTGCTATAAATATTCGGTTTGGCCGTTGAAGTTGGTACATGGCCGGGCTTACCCCATGATTTCCTACGCTTTGGGTTGTCGTAGTGGATCCACTTTTCATCCTCCGTCACTATTCGATGCAAAAAACCCTTTCGACTTTGTCTTTGGAGAAGTTGTTCGCACGTGAAAAGACGGCGCTCGACGTCTCTGGGTTTCAGTTCATGCGGAACCCAATTTCCTTGCTTTTGTACCATACCAACCGTCTTGAGACGGTGTGAAATCGCTTGTTGAATCACTCCCAAGCTTTCTGCAAGCTGCTCTTCAGTTTGGCATGAGTCTTGGTCCAATAATGCTTCTAACTCAGCGTCTTCAAACTTGACTGGCCTTCCTTCGCGTTCTTTATTTTCCACGTCAAACTCGCCGTTTTTAAACTTTTGAAACCACTAACGATAACTTCTCTCACTTAAAGCAGCATCACCGTAAACTTCTACAAAAGACCGATGCGCCTCAGCAGCAGATTTCTTTAAATGAAATAAATAAATCAAAACTTCCCGCAAATGACGCTTATTCGGTACAAAACTCGACATTTTCGAACAAAAAAAAAATGTATACTGCCAATACAAAGTCAATAGTATTTTAGGGTTATGTTGTTGCCAGGTGTCCAAACTTTCTATGTGACAGTGTACATCTAACGATTTCAAAGTAATCTTGTCGGTGGAGCCATCTCTTGAAAACGGCGGAAACTTACTGTATACCCAATAAATTCACCTTTACTATTAAAAATTTCTACATATTAATTTCTTAAATTATATAATACTATATATTATTTACAATTATTAGCTTATTATTATTAGTTTATTAATTATTTATTTAGCTATTTGTATAATTTTACAACTTAGCTTAGTTTTTCTTTTCTTTAGAGGAAAAACTTTAACCTACAGTTTGAGTACCCTTGAGATATCTAAATACTCGCTTCACGCCTTACCAGTCGCTATACGTAGGATTTATTTGATGTCTGCTTAAAACATTAACTGCGAAAGCTATATTGTATCTGTATGTATTTGCCAAGTACAACAATGTACCTATAGCTTCACGATATGGTATGTTTTCGTTACTTTCCATTGTTACTAGGGTGTCAATATTTTCAGTCTCTTCTCGCTCTTTTCGCTCTCGATTTGCAACCTGGTTTGTAATCACAGGCGTTCGTTGCGGGTGCATGTCCTGAAAGCCAAATTTAGTTATCATTTTGACGACATACTTCTCTTGGTTGATTTACAACACTCTCGCTTCTGTGTCTCTTTTAATTTCCAATCCAAGAAAATATATTGGTTCATCTATATCAGTCATTTCAAAACTTGTATTAAGATTCTGTTTCATCTCGCGCATTTTCTCACTGTCGTTACATGCCAATAGTATGTCATCGACATACAGAATCAAAATCAGAAATTTGTTACCTTCACGCCAGGTAAACAGACAAGGCTCGTTATTGTCTGGTTTCAATCCAAATTTCATTACAATTTTAGTAAATTTCTCATGCCAGCATTTTGGGCTCACTTTCAAATCATACAAGGCCTTCTCCAGCTTGAATATTTTCTGTCGTTTAATTTTTGTCGCACATTCAATTCCATCTGGAATTTCCATGTAAACTGGAATATGCAAGTCGCCGTTCAAAAATTCTGTCTTAACATCCACCTGAAAGAGTTCAAAATTGTACTTATTCGCTATTGCAAGCGTCATACGTTTCAGACGTAAGTCGTAATAAACCCTGTCAATTTTATCTTAACAGTCGAGTCACGAGTATTTATTTAGCGCGCCTAACCTATGCATGTTTCTCGCCCTCTACCCTTTTCAGCAGCTGCAGCTAGTCGCAGGCATAGCCTCCTAGAGGAGCATCGGTAGCGGGAGTAAGTATTTCATTAGCCGCTTGGAGGTTATACCGAGCGGCGTTGTGCGGGAAAGACCGGCTGCGCTGGTAACGCCAGGTCATAGCGAGCAGCCGGTAGTTCGCGGGCAGCAGTTGGCAGCAGTGGCAGAGCGCAGCGCCGGTTCTGGTAGAAAGCGGCTTTCTACAATAGAAGCCGGGCTCGAATGTTCGGGACCTGTGCCGAGGCGCTTCTGCCGGACTACAGGTCATTCTACAACGGTGAGTCGCCCGGGCGTAGAATACATACGTATATTACCCCTGAGAGGGATTAATACCCTCTCCCATAACTGAACCCGTTACAACTGGCGCTCTTAACGCGTTGCAACATATAGGTTAGGGTAAATAAATAATTCGATTTTTTTAAACAGGTCGAGACTCGCGTTGCGAATAATTGATTATCGAGAGGGATAATTAATTATTATAAAAGTGTATAGTGGGTGCAAGAGTGACCAACTGGTGGTCCATAACCTTGCTTGGAGGGGATAACTCGGCCTGCACGTACTTAGCGAGGACATTGCTTGTGAAGGCCGAGCATTGTTGAAGTACTTAGTGAGGGCAACAAAGAGATTAATTAACAATTATTTATTTATTATTTATTACACTATTTATTAACATTTTTTTTATCAATAATAGGTTTTCAGCGTTCGATCTCTTTGTTAGGCAAATCACGTGCACGCCGGGGCGTAAAGTGGCAGATTACGCGCCTAATTCGCATTTTAAGGGTTATTAGGGGAAATTTCCACATTTTTGGAGAAATATGCATGAGCGCGGACGCGGGGGCAGCCTAGAGGGCGCGTGCAGTAATTTTGAGGCCGCGCATGCGCAGAAACCGAAAATAAAAAGTGGAAAATCACTATCGCGGAATCGTTAGCGCATCTCATAGGGAGGTGCGCGCATCCACTAATTTAAGGTTTGCGCATGCGCAAGGGGTCGAAAAATTAGATTTTTGTTTTTAGGCGCGGAATCGTTTGCGCGTGCGCTGGTGAATCTATCGCACCTAGTGACTTTAGTGCCGTGCATGCGCAGAGCACGGAAAGCGCAGATTTCTATTTTTGGCACGCAATCGTTTGCTCGCGTGCAGAATAGGTTTGCGCAGGAAGTAGACTTTAGAAAAGTCAATTAATTTATTTACAATTTGCAATTAAAGACATAAAACCCCGCGAAAACGCTTACGCATTCGTGAAATCGCGAGTGCACCGATTTTGTCGTGTGCGCATACGCGGAATCGTTCGCGCACGCGATAAAAACGTTTGCACACGGTGCAAACAAGCGAATTACGTTTGCGCAATAACCATAAAGCGACATAACCTCCAAGCAAGTAGGTCAAAAAGCGAAGTACCCTGGTCTAGAGATTAGAGACCGAACCACTAGTTGGTATAATTCGTGTTTTCCTTAGTCAGTGGTAATCCAGTAGGTACCTTGTGAAGGATACCGCTGACAGTGCCAAAGCACCTTAAAGTTCGTGGGATTGAGTGGCAATCCCCTTGCACTCACACAACCGGCGACTGTTAGCGTCATGGGTTACGATATTGAGGCGGCCGTGGAAGAGTGGTTACAGTCGATCTCCCGAAGTGAGATCGACGAATACCTGTCCCGGCTCGAATTGAAGCGACAGGATTCGGTATTTCACCTCTTGGAGCGGTTGCACCAGTGGGTGTTGGGGATCTACGTGCCGGAAAACTTTGAAGAGTCAGCAGGCACGGATGATGCTATAGCTCGGAGGGTGCAACTCCGAGAGGAGCTCATCCGTAGAATCGCCACTGAACAAGATGGCACCTTCGTGTAAATATCCACTTGGGACAAACACCCACTGGAGGTGATCGCCAAGAGCGAGGCAATCTTACAGATTGTCCTCAAGACAACGAGAGAGGCAGCAAGACTAGGCCAATACCCACGAAGACCGCAGGATACGGATGACGTCGGACGTAGCCCAGACGCCCGGAATACGGACCAGTCATCGAGGAGAAGCGACAACGCGAACAACGCAGCAGATGAAGACCTCAACGATCGCAACGGCGAAGACGGATTTAGAGAGAGAGCTGATGATGGACCGGAATCACAGCCTGAAGAGATGCTGCGTCTCCGGTCCACAAATGGAACAGAATTCCAGGTGCCTAAAGATGTCGGGACATTATTAGTAGATCTAATAACAGAAGTCCGGTCGCTGCAGCAGATCAGCAGCGACAGGCGGCGTCTAGCACCAGAATACATGACGCGAGGCCAGGACAGAACGTCCACTTTGAGGAAACGTTTTATGCAGCGGATGAGCCAGGAGCATGGGACGAACGGCAACGTTCGCCCCCGACAGATCGCCCCAGGGATCAGGCTGATTTCCGGGACGGAAATACAGCCTAGGAAGGGGGTGACCGCCGGTATCCGGCGAGAAATACGAGCTGGCAACACCAAACCACACAGGGCACATCGGCAAATCTCTCGAGGTCGGGGTTTTACCACTCGAAAGATATAGGCCAGATCGTGCGGAAGTGGCAGATACGATTCTCTGGGGCAAAGAGCCAGAGCATCGAGGTGTTCCTGACTAGAGTAGAAGACTGCAGAGTCCTGGCCAACCTCACCGAAGAAGAGATGCTCTCGTCGTTGCTATCGGAGCTGTTCACAGACACGGCGGCCACGTGGTACCGCAACGAGAAGGAGAAGTGGGCAACGTGGCAAGACTTCGTATCAGCGACGAAGCGCTGATACGGAACTACAAAACGATTCCAGCAGCGGCTAATAGCGGAGGCTAATAACTGCACCCAGGGGGAAGAAGAGGCCGTGAGGGACTACATCACGTGCCTCATAGCGATCAATCGCAAGATATCGCCTCCCCCCAAGATGAAGCAACAGCTGGATCAACTCCACTGGAACCTCCGACCACAGCTGCAAGCTATGGTTCGGAGGACAGACTTCCAGACAGTAGAGGGTCTGTTAGAGCTGGCGGTGGAGGCAGAGCAGACTCTGAAAAATTTCAGAAATTATAGGCCCCCTCCACAGCCAGCGACAACGCTATTGCCGGAGATGGCTTATAAGCCGTCCCCTAAAGCCGACCCGCAGAGGAAGCCCAAGGCAGACGCCTAGGAGGGCAAAGTAGCTGCTGCGGTCGGCGTGACAGAGCACAAATCGGAGGCCACTCCAGCCGGCAAGGACGCGAGTCGGGAGGGGACTCCGCGCCGCCTGCAAGTCCAGGGGGTCGATCCCCAGGGGAGCCGAGGCCGCCGCTGAGTTGTTACTCATGCGGCAAGATCGGTTACATCGCAAGGTATTGCTTTAATTGTTCGGGAAACGGGAAGGGGGGTGATTAGAGGAAATCGCCCCCGCCCCAAGTCTCCGAGGAGATCGAGCAGTGGTAGTAGACCCACTCGAGCCAACCCCGGCGGCACTCCAAGTGCCGAGTCCGAATACGACTCCAGTGTGCGAGGACACTGCGGCCGCGTGCGACCTTCGTCCGGCCTCCGAGGAGTCAGAGGCTCACCCGCCTCCCGACCGAGGAGAAGCTTCCATCGGCCAACCAATCAACGCAGAGACGCGCTGGTAGGTACGAATTGAGGTGGGTGAGTTCAACCTTCGAGCGTTGCTGGATCCGGGAGCATCCACCACGGTGATGGGCACCGTCGGGCTCCAACTGGCCACAGTACTCGGGAAAGAGTTCGTAGCGTCCGAGAAACAAGGCGTGAGACTTGCGGATGGTAGCCGCAGCCCCTTGTTAGGCCACGTGTTTCTCCCACTCACCGTGGGGGGGGGGGCTTACTCGCGAAATTAGAGTCGCCATTATGCCCCAGCTCGGTGCAGACTGCTACTCAGGGGTTAACTTTGTACGTGCGTTCAGGGCTGTACTTGACCCGGATACGTATAGGCTCTTCTATAAGGACTCAGAAGCCTATGTCGAGCTGGAAGTAGCTAGCTTGACGACCGATCCAAGCGCAGTGTCTGCTATCGGGCTCGAGGAAGCTACGGACCTTCAGCGGGCGGAGCTGAAGGTAATGGTACACGCCATCCTGAGCAAGCTTCCGTCAGGCTTAGGATGTGAAAAGGGCGTGGAGCATGAGATCACTCTACGGGACACTCGACCAATCAAGCAGAAGCACTATCCAGTCTCGGATAAGGTGCAAGAAGAGATGCACCGCCAAGTAAAGGAGATGCTCGAAAAAGGTGTGATCCAGCCCTCTCGAAGCGGTTGGTCGGGCTCCAATCGTGATGACACGGAAGAGTGACGGAACACAGCGGTTCTGTGAAGACCTGCGCAAGGTGAACGCAGTCACGGAACCGGACGCCTACCCCCTACCGAATATGAAGGATATTCTGCGGAAATTGAGCAAGGCCAATTTCATCTCCACGCTCGACCTTAAGAGTGTGTACCACCAGATACCCCTGGCGGCGGAAGCGCGACCTATAACAGCCTTTATATTCCCCGGGATGGGGCTATACCAATTCCGGCGGATGCCGTATGGGCTTACGAATGCGCCCGCCACCTTCCAGCGGCTCATAGACCAGGTGCTCGGACCTGAGCTAGAGCCGTACGTCTATGCCTACCTCGACGACATTATAATTGTCGCCGAGTCATTCGAGAAGCATAAGGAGTGCCTCCGAATGGTGCTAGAACGGCTGGCAGCCGCTGGATTGACGCTTAATGTAGGTAAGTGAGTTTTCTGCAAGCCAGAGGTAGCATACCTGGGTTTCTTGGTTAACCGGGACGGCACGAGGCCTAATCCGGCCAAGATCGAACCAATTAGGAACTACCCGGTGCCCCAGAACCTGAAGGCACTGCGGAGGTTCCTAGGCACCACCTCGTGGTATCGGAAGTTCATCCTGAACTACACTACCGTCGCTGAGCCGCTCACGAATCTGACTAATAAAAACCAGAAGTATGAGTGGCTCGAGGAGCAGCACCGCGCTTTCGATCTGCTGAGGGCTTATACATCGTGCAAACGGATGCAAGTGCAGCCTAGGCACAGTGCTACTCCAAGAGTTAGAAGGGCAGGAGAGGGTGATCGAGTTCGCGAGCCGTGTGTTGACATCGGCGGAGCGTAACTACAGCGTTACCGAGCGAGAGTGCCTCGCAGTAGTATGGGCCATCCAAAAGTTTCGCCCATACATCGAGTACTACGAGTTTAAGGTAGTGACAGACCAGAGCAGCTTGCGATGGCTCTGCCAACTGAAAAACTCAACGAGCAGGTTGACTCGTTGGGCATTGGAGCTGCAAGGCCACAAGTTCACCGTTGAACACCGCAAAGGCGCCTTGAACCACTCGTATGTATGAGGATGAGGACGGGCTAGAAGTGGCTGCGGTGTCGTGATTCACCGACACCGAGAACACGTGGTACCAGGAGTGAGGCGCCAAGGTCAAAGAGCAGCCCAATGACTACCCTACCTACAAACTCGTAGCAGGCAGTCTCTATCGGTACCGCCCCAACTCAGAGATAGACTCAACCCTCGGCGACGATGACGATGCCTGGAAACTGGTGGTGCCAGAAGAGCATCGTCGCGAGGTGTTGCAGGAATGCCACGACGACGCCACCGCTGGACATCTCGGCAGAGAGAAGACGTTCGCCAGAGTCGCGCTGGGCTACTACTGGCCGCGCTACTATGCGGAAACGCAGGAGTAGGTGCGAAACTGCGAGACGTGCCAGCGCTTCAAGGTGGAACAAAGGGCTCCAGCCGGCCTCATGGGTCGCCGAGTAATCGCAAACCCTGGCAAGTCGTGGCTGGAGACAGACCGTTGCCTCAAAGCTTCAAAGGCTGCGAGTACATCCTGGTGTTCCAAGACCTTTTCACCATGTGGGTAGAGGCATCTCCCATACGTAAGGCCAACGCCAAGACGGTGATAGCGGAACTAAATCAGAAGATCTTTCTTCGATTCGGTTGCCCGGAAGTCTTCTTGTCTGAGAACGACACAGAGTTTAAGAACCATGCCGTGGAAGACTTCCTGCGGGAGCGCGGTCTGCACCACACCCGCACTCCTCCCTATCACCCTCAGGCTAATCCGATAGAACGAGCCAACCGTACGCTAAAGACGATGGTCGCTTCCTACCTTACGGAGCGGCATAGTACATGGGACGAGAAAATTCCGGAACTTCTCTTCGCCATGAATACGGCTGAGCAAAGTTCTACTGGGATGAGCCTGGCTCTAATGCTCTATGGGATACAGACAGAACTCCCTGGCACGCAACGAAGGATGCAAGAGGTAGCAGCAGACAACCCGGCTCAAGAAGAAAGGTTGGCTCGCTGGAAGGAGCGAATGGAGGCTCTTCCAGAGTTACACGCGCGCGCCGCTTTTAGAGCGCGTGCGGCTCAAGAACGCCCAGTCGGCTATTATGACGCCGGTAGGCGCGAGCCACCTTTCAAACCAGGTGACAGAGAGTGGAAGCGCAGCCATCCCCTATTCTCGGCCGCCAAGGGCATTGCGGCGAAGCTAGCGCCAAAGTTCGAAGGTCCGTATTGGATTACGGAGGCCCTTGGACCTAACACCTACAGATTGGTAGGCGACGGCGGTGAGGTAGAAGAGGAGGTGGCTGCGGATCAGCTGAAAAGCTACCACTCTGCTTGGCCAGAACCCGAAGAGCCGGAAGGGACGATCGACACGGAGGCCGCGCCAACGAGCGGGCCCTCCGGCGACGCCCTTACGGACGAAACGCTTCCGAGGAGACGCGGGAGGCCCCCGGGTGCCCGAGCAGTGGTAGTAGACCCACTCAAGCAGACCCCGGTGGCACTGCCCGCCTCACCTCCTCCACGGAGGGGACGCGGAAGACCAGAGGGAGCCCGAGCAGTGGTAGTAGACCCACTCGGGCCGAATCCGGCGGCCCCATCCGCCCCAGCCCAACCGCAGCGAGGACTGGGACGACGAGCAAGCGGAAGCTGGTCACGCAAGCCCGGGGTTCCCAATCTCCTCGCCCCGGGATCATCTAAGTCCCCCTCCAGCGGATTCCATCCCGCTTAGCTGGCCGAAAGTCGCCACCAACGACTGCGCGACCCAGACGGAAGGGAGCGGTGGCCAGCCGCTCTCCACCTGGGAAGAGGTCACGGGGATCCTGGAGCGGGCTCGCGAGCTGGACCGGGAGGCCCAGCGCGCTCGCGACGACGCCTTCGCCGCCTTCGAGAGATGGTGCAGCGCTAACCCTGAACCTTCGGCGGAAGTCACCAGGTGCCGGCAGCTGATCGGTGACAAGAAGGGGGAGTTGTAGCACACCGCCAGCTGGCTAGCGGAGCGGCGAGAAGCCCGTAACAAGAGAGCCGCTGAGGAGGAGGAGGCCCGGCGCCGCGCCCGCGCCGAGCTTCAAGCCGCCTAGGCCGAGCGACTGACCGAAGAGGCGACGTTCGCGGAAGTGCGGGCCCGCCTGGAAGAGGCCCAGCGCCGCGAACGGGACCTCGCCGAGCACCTGGGCCGCAAAGCAGGGGCCGAAGGGGCAGCCACCCTTCCCCCCCACTCCCCGGGTGAAGTACTGCATAGCCTGCGGGAGAGCCGGCATGAAGGACACGCGCCGGTGCCCAGGCCATGCAAACCACCCGCGGAAACCAGTTTAGAGCTGTAGGAGAGACAGGGAAAGAAAGAAAATAAAAGAAACATCCGCACCTACCTTAGACTTTGCCACCTTATTTCAGCGCCCTTTCCTTCCCCGACGTAACGTCCGAGGGAACGTCAAATCTGGGTGGGGGGTGTAACGGGCGCCGATATAAGTTATGAGAATCATGTATGCTGCGTTGTGAGATTCGAATCTCGCGCGCTTGCACGAATCGTGAGGGATAGCGTGCCACGCGGCGCGCGAATGAGGCAGATGGAGAAGAAGTCGAAGCCGCCGCACCGCTACCGATGCGACGCCGCGGCCATGTTGTTAACCGCCGTGACCCGCAACAAGTCGTCGTTCGTGACCTCCGCGCATCTTGAGAGTTTTTGGTGTGTGTGCCGCGCCTCCATGACTGCAACTGGGGCTACCGCGCTGCCAGCGAGAGTGGCCGAGCGAGAGACAGCGAGAGGAAGAGAGAGAAAGAGATAGCGACAGCATAGGCCGGGGACAGTGAGGTATGCTCCATCCCCGTCCCATTAGCAGCGAAAGCGAGAGAGATAGCTGTTTAAAATAAAATAAGATAATAAAATAAGATAGATTTAAAAGTTAAACTTTATATGCCCTGAAGAGGAGAGTAACATTCACTCTCGAAACGTTGGCATAAATAAAGTATTTTGCCTAATATCTCGTTCGTTGAGGTCCATTACTTTAACTAATACATTACTACGAAGGTCTCTCCAAATTATAAAGGTGTTTACCTTTGTGCGTAAGTAATATACAGGTATACGCATAGATATGTATTTTACTTTTTATTTTTGTCTTTTAGATTTTTTATTTTTATAACTACCTTCGTTTTTTTCTTCATTGTTCTTACTTCAGTAAGGGGACGATCAGCGGTCTTTGCTGTCAAACAATGTACTTTATCATTACACGTTTCTTTAATCCATAAATGACTTTTTTAGATTCCATGATACTTAGGACTAGCAAGCCAAACAACATTTTTTAGTTTTTTAAACTCTTCTACGTTAACGTCTTGTAAATGTATTATTTTAATTGCATCTGTGTATTTTTGAACGTGCTCTACAAAATCATTAGCATTTTCAATGGATTTTTCATGGGGCTCTCGAAGATTATGCGAATTAGCATAATGCTTCATAAGTCCACCCACACCATCTACCGCTCCTTTTCCGTGCCCAGTAGCAGAGAACAATCATTTTATATCAATTGGAGTTCGTTTTAATTCATATAATTGAAAGCGCTTTCTAAGTGGCTAGCGGTGCCGTCTGATACGACGGTAATTTTTTTATTGAATCATGACAATTGTCTTTCAAGTAGATTATAATGTTTCCTATTGCTAGCAAAGCATACTCTGAATCATGTTTTCGGTCATCACTTATGACTGCGAAACTTTGTGTTGAATCCCCTTGATAAGACACTGCTGTGAAAATAGAATAAATTTGATCATTAACCCAATGATTTCCTTCAACAACTTTATTATGAATCACATTCCAGTTTTCAGCGAAGTCTATGTGAAGAACTAAACGATATGGGTCTTTTTTAGCATTTTTCTTTCTGCTTTTATAGCTTTACGTTGCTTTTTATACATATGAGTACCAACCTTCATGGTCCAAACCGAAAGTTCATCTTTAAAAGCAGAAATTGAGACTGTCTTTTTAATCAAGTCCCCATTATCCCACAAAGTATATATAATTTCTTCTGTGCCTTCTATATCTTGCAGAAACATAATTTCCTTAATTCCTGGACAAATTTTACATTCTTGTAAATAACATATATCAGATGGCTCAGAACACATTGTTGCATTTATTATTTGTTACCGATCATTTCATCCAACTCTGTAACGTTACTCCCTCTGAAATCAATTAAGCTCGTAAGAAATAAATCATATTTTGCGCAATAAATACAGACACAAACTTATTTGATTGGGCTAAGTAAAACATATTTTGGTCGCAAACTATAAAACTTCGATTTACCAATTCTTAATTCCGGATAATCGTTTTTGTATGCTTCATACATTGCTTTCAGATTTCGAGTAAGAAAACGTTAAACTTTCTTCTCTTTTTTATCATTTATTTTATCGGTAATAACGTTACTCTTATTAGGACTCTGTCTTAAACAATTAAAATCGTCATTTATATAATATTCCATAACAATTTTTTCGGTCCTTTTGTCAATTGAATGGCTTGTGTACGCTTCTGATTCCGAATAAACTTCCTTTTCTTGTGCAACACTTTTCGCTCTTTCTATCATGTAGATTGTTATGTCTCGGTCTAAAATAAGGATGATCTCGTTTTTCGTTAAGGCTGAGGGTAGCAAAGTCAGAATTTTTATTTTTTATGATACCGTAGAACACTTTTGCAAGGCTAAAACAACATTTTGTACCCATTATGTACAACGGCATGCAGTTGATTCGATTGCTTTTATAAAAACGTCATAAACTTTGTTCAACTTCACATCGAGGGCATTAGACAATGTTGAAAGTATATTTTGCTTCCTCATAGAGAAATCTTTGTGATAGTAAAAAAAAAAGTTTATGAGATAATGTGTTAGAAATGTTATTTAGCAAATTTGGAATCGAAATACACTATTTTTAGAAAATGTCCGTATGGATTTGTGTGTGTGTGTGTGTGTGTGTGTGTGTGTGTGTGTGTGTGTGTGTGTGTGTGTGTGTGTGTGTGTGTGTGTGTGTGTGTGTGTGTGTGTACGCCTGGATCTCAGCTTCTACTCGGTCGATTTTGACCGGACAGGTCTCATTTTTTTTGTTTTTTTTTGCGTGATGGCGGGTCAAAAATCCGTTTTTTGATTGGGGCGATGCGTTTTTGTTTTATTTCAAATTTTCGATTCTCTCAAAACTGTTTTTTTATTTTTTTTAATGATAGGATCGAGATATTTAAATCTGATGGGTAGCATTCGAAAGAGCGTAAAAAAACCTATAATTTCCGAAAAAAAAAAATTTCTTTAGCTATCCCGGTTCTCTTGTTATTGACAAGAAGGTGTTTTTTTTTAAAAAGCTGATAACTCCGAAACTAAACGGTCAATTTTTTTGAGAAAAATCATGATAATACAGAATATAAATAGCTATAATCTGTTAAAATTTGAATACATTCTGTAGGCTAGATTTTGAGTAAAAAATTGAAAAATGAAAAAAATCAGTTTTGTATGTCCAACGATTACAAGAGTAAAATTGACTTAATGGCATCAAAATTCCTTTTACAGGTAGATTTTTTATAGTTCTCGGTCGAGTTCTTTGTGCAAAATGATTGGTCCATAAATTTCAGAGATATTTGAGGTTAAAAATTTTTTGACATTTTTTTAAAATCGTAATTTCTCGAGAACGGCACTATGTATCTGAATGGAGTGGATGGCATTCGAAAGAGAATTAAAATACCTATATTTTCTAAAAAAAATTAATTTTCTATCTATCACGGTTCTTTAGTTACCATCAAAAACAAAAACCTGTTTTTAAAAAATTAAACATTTTGCTTCCTCCTAGAGGAAGCTTTGTAACATTAAATTTTTGAGTTGTTGTAAAAACATGTTATAATTGTGTTCCGAGATGTTAGGAATCAAAATACATGGTTTTTGGGAAATGTGTGTGTGTGTGTGTGTGTATGTGTGTGTGTATGTGTGTGTGTGTGTGTGTGTGTGTGTGTGTGTGTGTGTGTGTGTGTGTGTGTGTGTGTGTGTGTGTGTGTGTGTGTGTGTGTGTGTGTGTGTGTGTGTGTGTGTGTGTGTGTGTCCGTATACGCTGATATCTCATGATCTACTCGACCGATTTTAACGGGAGAGTGATAATTTTTTTAGATTTTGCTTCCACAATTGGGTTCAATATTCTATTTTTGTAAAATTTAATTTTTTTTTTTATAGCCATTTTTTAATTTTCAAACTTTTTTTTTCGATTTTTTTAATATTTAGAACAAATATTGTTTATATATCATGAATTCTCTGTATGTAGGATAAAATTATCTGCAATTAAGAAAAAAAAGTCGGTAGCTATATTTCGTCATAAGTTATTGATGAAAACGTAATTTTTTGTAAATAGGTTATATTTCGAAATTAAAAAAAGATATTAACATGAATATATTTTTGGTTATAAAGGATATTAAGTACTATAACTTACTAAATTTTTAGGTTTTTTTATTCATTATTTTTTGAGAAAAAAATAATTTATAAAAAAAGTGATTTTTTTTGTCGTTTAATAACTATAGTAAAATTGGCTTAATCACTTTGAAATTCTTTGTAGGGGTAGATTTTGTATACCAATCGAGTGAGTTCTTTGGGCAAAAGGATTGATCCATAAATTTCGAAGATATTTGAGGTTAAAACTTTTTTCATTTTTTTTTAAATCGTAATTTCTCGAGAACGGCTCTATGTATCTAAATGGGGTGGGTGGTATTCGAAAGAGAATTAAATTATGAAGTGTTTGCAATACGTTCGTAGGTTTTAATTATTTTAAGGAGTTCAAAACGGACTCAAGACGAACCAATTTTGTTTGATGAATTTATTTCGCCAACGTTTCGAAAGTGTTTTTTAACTTTCTTCATCAGGGCATAAAAACAATATTAACACATATTAAGTTCGTCTACGAGGATGAAATTACCTATATTTTCTAAAAAAAATTAATTCTCTAGCTATCACGGTTCTTTTGTTATTAACAAAAACGTAAAAATTGAAAAATGAAAAAAAATGAGTTTTATATGTTCAACTATTACAAGAGTAAAATTGTCTTATTCGCTTCAAAATTCATTGTAGAGGTATATTATTGATAGTTCTCGGATGAGTTCTTTTGGCAAAGTGATTGGTTCATAAATTTCAGAGATATTTGAGGTTAAAATTTTTCTAGACATTTTTAAAATCTATTTCTTGAGGATGGCTGTATGTATCTGAATGGGATGGGTAGCATTTGAAAGAGAATTAAAATATTTATATTTTCTAAAAAGAAAAATTTTTTAGTTATCGCGATTTTTCATTATTAACAAAAATGTAAAACTTGAAAAATTGAAAAATGAAAACAAAAATCTGTCTTTATCAAATTTTTTAAATACATCCCCTCACATTATAACAGCCTTTCCACATAACGCATTCAATATAACACGTTCAACGTAACACGAAAATAAATTTGTTGTCCAACATCTACCAATTTCATACTCAGTGGTAGTGGTGCAGAATGGGCACATTTCTACCACTGAATATGAATTGGCCATGAAAAAATTACAAGTTAATATTGTCCATAAAATTTTTCCAATTTTTTTCGTGAAAAATTTATTTTTCGAATTTTAATTTTATATGAAAATGTATAATTTCATCTATCTCTTACGAGATGAAAATTACGTAAAAAGTTGTGCATTAATGTGGAATGATCGTTTGACAAAATTTTCTAACTTTAAAGTAATTTTGACAATAACTTTATCGTCATTGATAGTCATAATTTACAATACATAAATATAAAAATTACCGACATTGTTTACATGACGGTCATTTTTACAACAATTTGACAATAACTAATAGATATAATTTACAATCCATGAATACAAAAATGACAGTCATTAAGCTTTGGTGATTGGTCGAAATGATCATGGTGATTGGTCAGAAATGATCATGGTGATTGGTCAGAATCTATATAATCTATAAAAATTTGAATAAATTATGTTGGAGTTTTGTTATTTCTGTCTTTCTGAAGTATTAAATTTTAAATATTGGAATTAAAAATTAATTAAAGGAATCAGTAAATTAAGTTTGAGGAAGCTACCAATGAATTGGCAGCGGTTTTTTTCGTTTTTACGTAATTTTCCATTGATTTTTCACGTATAAGATTTTTTCTCTTAAGAGGCGATACAGAACCTAAGAAAGATGCACTTATTTAATTATTAAATTCTTCGATGAGTTCTGGAGTACTTGGTAAAAAATCTTCATCTTTATCGATTACGTTATCCGTAACTTCATTATTCGTTGTCAATTCATTGTCAGTGTTACTCAACAATTATAAAGCACGATTGTAACAATTTTTACACAGATATGTAGAGGGTATCAAAGGTAAATCAGGATAGAGGTGCTTCAATGGATGAGCAAGATCCTGAAGTGGTTTGAAATATTCTCAACTAAATGTTTAACAGATTTTTTTGTTCTTATGTAACAAATCTGCACATTTGATTCTCTCCGATGCGTAATATTGACACATCGTGGTTGAGTAGGTAACGTGCAAATATGTAATAATTTTCAAAAAGATAATAGTTTTAAAAAAGTCTGGAAGTCTAGTATATAGAGCAGAAACCGACCTTTTCTTGGTAAATGTTTAGTCAAATAATAGCCATTTAGCGGACAAATGCATTAGTGCATAAATTGATACAAGTAGGTGCGTGTACATGTGTATTAATTATGTACGCACAAAGATAAAAACCTTTATATTGACTGTTATATCATTAACTATATAAAAGCGTTAAGCGTGACAAAGGCTATAGTGGGATAAGAGGGTCAAAATGGCACTCACCTGGATTTTTATTTGGGATTGATCATTCGAAAGTACATTATTAAAAACCTCTTTAGCCCAATTTTCAGCTCCCTAGGTGATGATTGAAGTTTTCTAACCTAAAAAATGGGTTTTTCGAAAATTTTTTTTCCGCTCGACCCTTCCTTTCAAAAAATCTGAAAAAATTCACGGACGTGTGTTTTTGAGTAAGAAAACAGCCTGATTTTTCCAGATTTTTTAAATAAAAATTGAGCTCAGAAAAAATTTTTTAGTTTTCAATGATCTTTTAGGTTATGTAGGTAATTTTTTGCTAACTTGTAAATAAAAAAATTGCTTCCTCAAAGAGGAAGCTTTGTAACGGTGAAAAAAGTTTTCGAAAAAAAAAGTCTTCAAAAAGATGTTTTAAGGTGGTATATGTGTATATTATTTGATTTTGATGATTTTTTATTTCGTGGATGTATGTATGTGTGTGTGTGTGTGTGTCTGTGTGTGTGTGTGTATTTCAACTCTTAATATCTCCGAAACTAATCAACCGATTTTCGTCGGGTAAAGCTTATTCCCTTCGTCTTGCGGCAAAAGGAAAGTACCCTGATAGATTTGGGATTTTATTGATTTTCTTTTGTTTTATAACCAAAAAACGATTTTGAATTTTTAGTTTTTTTGATTTTTTCGTATCTTATAGTAATTATTACATAAAATAATAAACTTCTCTTAAAAGGTATTCAAATTACCTACATTTTCTTTTTTTAAAATTTAAAATATCTTCACTCTGTCATTTGTTATTAAGGAAAACATTTTTATATTTCAAAAATTAATATCTCAAAAAATATTATATTTATCGATTTGAAATTTTAACCAGTTATTGTAGTAATTGAAGGCTATATGTGGTTAAAATTTCAAGAGATTACCTTCATTTGTTCCTTAGAAAAAAAATTATTTTCCAAAGAACAATTTTAAATTTTTAGTTTTTCCGATTTTTTCATATCTATAGCCATCATTGAATAATATAATAAACTGTTCTTGAAAGGTATTTAAATTACCTATATTTTCCTTTTTTAAAATTTAAAATATCTTCACTCTGTCATTTGTTATTAATGAAAACTTTTTTATATTTAAAAAATTAATATCTCAAAAAATAATTTATTTATCGACTTGAAATTTTAACTAGTTATTGCACTAATTGGAGGCTATATGTGGTTAAAATTTCAAGAGATTATCTTCATTTGTTTTTTAGAAAAAAATTATTTTTGAAAAAATTTGCGTTTTCGTTGTTGCACGATAACAAGAGCAAAAATTATCCAATCGTCCTGAAATTTGGCACAGATGTAGCTTTTATATATCTGTTGATCGAGTTCGTTGCCCAAAAAAATCGGTCCATTACGAAAAAAGATATTCGAGATTAAAAATTTTTTTTTTTTAATTTTTGAATCGCATTTTTTCGGAGAATACTTGATTTATTGACTTAAAACTTTAACCACTTATTAAGCTTATAGAAGACTATATTTGGTTAAAATTTCAAGAGATTATCTTCATTTGTTTTTTAGAAAAAAATTATTTTTGAAAAAATTTGCGTTTTCGTTGTCGCACGATAACAAGAGCAAAAATTATCCAATCGTCCTGAAATTTGGCACAGATGTAGCTTTTATATATCTGCTGATCGAGTTCGTTGCCCAAAAAAATCGGTCCATTACGAAAAAAGAGGTTTGAGATTAAAAATTTTTTTTTTTAATTTTTGAATCGCATTTTTTCGGAGAATACTTGATTTATTGACTTAAAATTTTAATCACTTATTTTTAATGTAAACATTTTTTAGAATCGAGTATTATTCCGTCGGTAGCTGCAAAGGGCCTGATATAGCCTTTTTCAGGCGCAGGGAAACTGCATATTACAGAATTATTCGTGAAATATATGAACATATGTGTGTATTTGTAACTATGCATCAATATTAATTATTATGAGTTGATATGCTGATAGTCAAGTACCCCATAGAAATATATATTCATCTGTACTTCAACTACCTATCTGATTAATTATAATGATAAAAATATGCTTTAAAGTAACAAAAGATTGGAATAGTTCAGTAATTAAATATCAACATCTGGGGTGCGTTTTTTTTTATTGGTCGTTTCGCTAGTAAACCGACTATTCCGGTCGATACTGCTGTCTAAGTATAAAAAAAATATAATAAAATAAAATAAAAAATGTCACTTTTCTTTATTCTATTTAACTCAAATTGTCTATTTTAACTCATTTATTTTGTTAATTAGACAGGAGAAACGACCGAAATGGTCTGATCACTAGTGAAACGACCAATTAAAAACGTACCCATGGTGCAGCGCTATTTCGCTCTAAAGCGCTGGACTGTGTATGTGGCCTTAACTGCATTCCGTGTGAACGTGTAAAACTGCGTATTACAGAATTATTCGTGAAACATATGAACATATGTATGTATTTGTACCTATACATCAATATTAATTATTATGAGTTGATATCCAGATAGTCAAGTGCCGCATAAAAGTATATATGAGGCGTTTCATGTCAACTGCCGCAGCGCGGCGCGCGAGCGCCAAATCGTGCTGTTTCCAGCTCATGTTTAAGATACTGAAATGTACTTGAAAAAAATTTACCAATGTATTTTTTTCCTCAGCTTTCCAATTGTGTAGGCAGTTTTCCCGAAATTTTCCATTTTCACCCTCAAAAAGTACAAAACGTGTTATATCTCGAAAACGATATTTTTAATATTTTTTTTGACCCTCTAGATCGAAAGCTGAGCATTTTTTACGTAGGAAAGGATATTTTCCAAAGAGTGCCCAAGATGTTTTCTGCGAGATATACCGGGTGTCCCATTTTAAAACCACCAGGCAAATATGTCGAAAACTAAGGGAGATGGAAAAAAACTTTTAATACAAAAGTTGTAGGGTTCAGAGGGATCCAACTGATCGTGACCTTGGTTATGACCTTGAGGTCAATGATCAAGTTCATTTGAAGGTCAAATCGATTTTTTCAAATGGGAACCCCCACTTCTGACCTCGCAAATGGAAAGAGCAGAAAATTTTACGTTTAGATATGTCCTTGAGTCCAGGTGATGGTCATGGTCATGGTCATGTTTAAAATCAAAATCAATCAACGCATCCAAACATTCCCATAATTACGCATACGAGTGTTAAATACAGAAGTTGTAGTGTTTGGAGGGGCCCAACTGATCGTGACCTTGACCATGAACTTGAGGTCAAGGATGATGTCGTTTGAAGGTTAAATCAATTTTGTTTAACGGCAACCCTCACTTTTGACCTCGTAAATAGAAAAACCGAAAAATTCTGATATGACCTTGGGACAAGGTCATGGTCAAAGTTATGGTCAGTTTCCGTGCAGTTAAGAGCAAAGTCGGAGATGACCCGGTCACCTAAGGCAAGGTCGGAGATTACCCGGCCAGTTAAGGCAAGGTCGGAGATGACCCGGCCAGTTAAGGCAAGGTCGGAGATGACCGGGCCAGTTAAGGCAAGGTCGGAGATGACCCGGTCAGTTAAGGCAAGGTCGGAGATGACCCGGCCAGTTAAGGCAAGGTCGGGGATGATCAGGCCAGCTAAAAATTCATTGGAAAATTCCACGTTCATGTGTATTTAGTCATAGGATCCAAGTGTTTCGGTCACCATTTACTGAAGAAGATGCTCAAAAGTTGCACCATTTACTTGTTGACAACATTCTATTCTCCTTTTAAAGTTTCTAACAGTATTTAATAATACTTGACGTGGAATACTTAAGCAGATTTGTGTAATCCTTTGAATCACGTCATCTCTTGTAGTTGGCCTGTTGCGGTAGACTGTATTTTTTAGGAAGCCCCATAAATAAAAATCTGGAGATGTCAGATCTGGAGATCTTGGTGGCCATGCTACGGGACCTCTTCTACCAATCCATCGACCGTTAAACCTTTCATCAAGAAAATCTCTGACAATTCTGGCATAATGTGGAGGAGCACCATCTTGTTGTAGCCACATTCTGGCCCTTGTATGGAGATCGACGTTTTCTAGAAAGAGTGGCAGCTCGTCTCTCAGCAACTGTAAATAAGTATGTTGAGTTACGTGACCTTCAAAAAAATAAGGTCCAATCAGACATTCGTTAATAATACCACACCATACCGTTACATTCCAGCGATGCTGATGATCAACTTCTCGCATCCAATGAGGATTAACAGGAGACCAGTAGTGGCAATTATGGCGATTCAACATACCAGTCCTCTGAAATGTAGCCTCGTCGCTAAAAAGAACATTGTTAAAGAAATTTTGATCATCAGTAATTTGTTGTGTTGCCCATTGGCAAAATGTTATTCTCCGTCGATAATCTTCCACAGTTAAAGCTTGATTTAGAGTAATGTAGTAAGGATGGTAACGCGCATATCGTAAATATCTACTGGCCGTAGATCTTGGAATACCCATTGTTAACTCGATTTCGCGTAAACTGACATGAATATTTAAATGTACCATGGCTAGAACAGCAAGAAAGCGAGGATTATTTTCATAATCGTGTTCATTCAGTGTCCTCCTTCTTCGAACGAAGTTTCCTTGTCGACCGCGCAGTTCAATGTCACGTATTACCGTATGATCAGGATGTTGTCGTTGAGGGAACCGAGCACGATACAATCTGCTTGCCTCTCGATAGTTTCGTCGACATTCTCCTAAAATAAGAAGAATGTCAACTATTTCATTAGCAGAATAGTCAGGCATTCTTTTTTAGTTGTAAATGCAATTATTTATCAAAACACACCACAAAAGAAATAATATGTTATTATACTATACAATATTTTAAAACTAAAAAGTTTAATTTTCTGTGCCAATATAAGTGTGCTCAATTTGAAAACAATTTGATGTAAACAGTAATAATTATTGACTATTAGCAATCAATGCTGAATACTACCGGTCACTATTGGATACAGGTGGTCAACACTTATTAACTTTTGTTATTATTTGATGTAAGTGGTTAACCCTGGTAAATATTGATAATAGTAAAAATAGTAAAATTTTCCGCTCTTCCACGAGGTCAAAAATAGGGGTTCCCATTTGAAAAAATCGATTTGACCTTCAAATGACCTTGATCATTGACCTCAAGGTCATAACCAAGGTCACGATCAGTTGGGCCCCTCTGAACCCTACAACTTCTGTATTTAACACTCGTATGCGTAATTATGGGAATGTTTGGATGCGTTGATTGATTTTGATTTTAAACATGACCATGACTATGACCATGACCTTGACTCAAGGACATATCTGAACGTAAAATTTTCCGCTCTTTCCATTTACGAGGTCAAAAATGGGGGTTCCCATTTGAAAAAATCGATTTGACCTTCAAATGACCTTGATCATTGACCACAAGGTCATAACCAAGGTTACGATCAGTTGGGCCCCTCTGAACCCTACAACTTTTGTATTTAACAATTTGTCTCGTATGCCTAATTATGGGAATGTTTTGATGCGTTGATTGATTTTGATTTTAAACATGACCATGACCATGACCATGACCTTGACTCAAGGACATATCTGACCGTAAAATCTTCCGCTCTTTCCATTTACGAGGACAAAAGTGGGGGTTCCCATTTGAAAAAATCGATTTGACCTTCAAATGATCTTGATAATTGACCTCAAGGTCATAACCAAGGTCACCATCAGTTGGGCCCCTCTGAACCCTACAACTTTTGTATTAAAAGTTTTTTTCCATCTCCCTTAGTTTTCGAGATATTTGCCTGGTGGTTTTAAAATGGGACACCCGGTAGAATGCGAAAGAGTAGACGCACCACCTTTCCTGCACGCGGTACTACTGTAACGTCCAGGAAATTTTCTATTTCCTTCCCTAGGCAAAAAAATATATATTACCATATACCTCTGGACTATATACATGTCTTACTCATATACTTACTCACTTACATGCCCTCTCTCTCTCTATATGTTTTATTTTCAAGGTCAATACTCACATACTCATACACACGCCTGAATATATGATTATAAATGAATAATTTATCTGAACATAATTTTTTTTCCAAAGGTCACATTATTTGAATTCGCACTAACCATCCATATATTTGTAACCGTTACTATTTACTTTATATATATATATATATTTTTTTTATAAACAATCACCATAATTGATCAACGCATATTGTCAAAATTATATAAATCATGGCAATTAATTTTCGGAAAATTGAAATGCATCAATTGTATCCTTTCATAGTGATTACTGCAGTTAAATCAAACAAAAATTAGAATAAA
Organism: Torymus aiolomorphi; assembly: GCA_036365515.1. NCBI lineage: Eukaryota > Metazoa > Arthropoda > Insecta > Hymenoptera > Torymidae > Torymus > Torymus aiolomorphi. The sequence continues at coordinate 99,252,992 of CM070875.1, read as the reverse complement.
TAAATTTTGCAATTTGAATTAAACTAATACAAAATCAATCAATATCATTGCGAGCGAAAATACTTTTTAAGCATTGCACATATGAACAATCACACCATGCGAATAAAATTCCATTGTCATTTGCATCACCGCCTTCTATCTTATCTGAAACCAAAACATTAACTTCCGGGCGATAAGCCTTTGCCTGCTCGCACTGGTCCAACCGAATGCAGATTCGGCTTGCCTTAGAACACCAGCAAGGTAACCCCAGCTGGCGAGCCCCCCCATTTTCGGCGGAGTAAGAAGTGGAGCCGACGTAGGAGATCTGAGTTAAGCAAGGCATTTTTCTTTTTAGAGGCAGAAGGGTACGACCACGCGAGCAAGGCAGTCGATTCTATCTGTACTCCGCACTCTGTAACTTTCGGACAATAAACTTTTAAGTTTACTATATTTCGTACTCTTTGTCACTGTGAGACCTGGCCTACCCATCCTTCAGAAACATCCACGGGCCTAAAACTATAAAACTAATACCGAAAGTTAACTTGTTTCAAATTCTGAAAATTTCTGCAATTTATTTTAGTCTGAAAATTTATAAAATCCAAATATCAGCAATTTTTATGCAAACAGATCTTTTCTTTGATCGCGAGTAATTTTGAACTTTTTATCGCGGAAGATCCAGTCATAAAAAGTTATACGAAAAAACATACTCGCGGGACGAAACCGCTCCTCGTACGACTAATACCAGGAAGCAGCAGCCGCAGGAAAAAAAGGACCGGAGGACTTCTCAGTGCCACTCTCGGGTACAGCGGGGACCAGGATTGGTGGGTGTCCAGGCCTCCATACTAAGGGTCAACTCCAGGCAACTGAGCCGAGGACGGAGCTCCACAACGGAGTTATCGCCGACCCGAGGACCCAGCACACCCTCCAAGGAACTGGAGAAATCAGCCAACCTGCGCTACACGCTCGCCAGCGTAAAAGTAAGCAGAAGATTTTCCCTTTTGCTGTCACAAGCTCAAGAATTAAAAACAATCCTCGAACGTAACACTACGCGGTACAGCGCGCGGACTGCGCCCGCCTCGTTGCCTATATAATAACCTTTTATAATCTTTAATTCTTTACCTATTATTCTGGATTCTTAATAATGCATGGAGTAATATTTTATTAATTATTTTATAAAATAATAAAATTTCAAAATTAACAGCAATATAGTAACTCTTGTACTAACGTTTCTTTTTCAGTGTAGATAATATTTTTTTGTTTGTTTTTACGTGTTATATCTCGAAAAGTATATTTTTAATATTTTTTTTACCCTTTAGATCGAAAGCTGTGTATTTTTTATGTAGGAAATGATATTTTCCAAAAAGTGTCCAAGATGTTTTCTGCTAGAAATAGAACGCGAAAGAGTAGACGCATGGCGCTGAAAAGACGGTTCCTACGCGTGGTACCGCGCGGCACGGAATCATTCATTTTTCATTCGATAGGCGGCGTCCACACTTTCCAAACTGTATGTAAATCATCACGTCGAAAGTATATAATTACCATAACTTTTTATCTTTTTCCTCTTCGAATTTTTTTGAATTTCTTGTCAATGGCAGTTAAACAATTTGATTTCCTTGCGACTTTTGTGTATTTGATTATTAAATCATTGATGACTCTTGATTTCAATATTTTTTCTTTCTCAAAGAGAATGTTTTCCATTTTTGTTTATTATAGCAATTAAAATGGATTCATCTTGGAACTTGAAATGTATAAATCCTTTAAATAAAAATGATCACCCTGCATCTAAAAATTTGTCTGACTTTCCAACACTTTTTAGAAGTGAATATCTTTTAGTACCTGAAAATGCTAAAATATGTTCAACCTGTCGACGCAAAATTTATTAACAGAAATCAAGTTTATCTCCATCTGATGCTAAAAAAGCTAAAACAGTGTGTGATGATGAATATCACAAAGCTGGTATTGCAGTTCTCGAACAACTAAAGAAAAAATATTCTGAGTCAACAAATAAGCAAGAGAGAATTCAGCTATTATCTCTTGTGCCGAAGTTTTGGTCTCGTAGGGACTTGATGCGAGAATTCGATTGCAGTGAACGGGAAGTTCGCGAAGCGAAAGATTTGGTAGCAAAGGGCGGAGTATTTTCAATACCTGCAAAGAAACGTGGCAAACTACTTCCAGATGATACTGTAAATTCTGTAAAAAGTTTTTATGAGAGAGATGATATAAGCCGAATCATGCCAGGTTTAAAAGATTATGTATCTATTAAACAGAGCAATGGCGAAAGAGAACATGTTCAAAAAAGATTACTGCTTGGTAATTTAAATGAGCTGTATAATTTATATAAAAAAGAAAATGAATGCGTTAATATTGGTTTTACTAAATTTACAGAATTGAGGCCACCACATTGTGTTTTAGCTGGGAGTAGCGGTACGCACAATGTATGCATCACGAAAATGTGAAGCTCATACTAAGTGCTATGGACATAGAAAATTTAACTAAAAACACTCAATTGCCTCTTAAAAACTACCACGATTGCATCCAGGCAGTTGTGTGTAATGATGTACACGATACCTGTACGATAATGATGTACACAATTTCTTGCTAGTTGCAAGTCTATTTAAAAGGATAGTCAAAAATTATTAATTTTTTCTCAAATATTTAAGTACAACTTTTGTTGCAAAGCCAGTTAGTTTTGCCTCTGTTTTGTATGTTGTAAGTTTTTTCCAGATATATGTATGAAGAATATTATTATTCTTTTTTTTTCTTATTTAATTTTATCAAAGGAAAGTATCGGTTATTTTGCACCATAACACAAACTAAACATTTAATTAACCAGGTTATACATTTTTAAAGTATGTTTTGGAAAACCATTCTGTAAACCACTGTTTACTGCAAAGTTGAATTTGATAAATACTCGAACATACTATTGATAAAAAATTGGTGATTATCGAAATATATGAAATCTACTAGCATCGAGTTTATTAAATATTTCATTTCTGTAAACTTTTAATGCTTTCTAAGTAAAGCGATCAAAATTGTTTTTTTAATTTTATCTCATTCACGATGTTGTATAATCGAAATAAATCTTGAACCGTTTACTATTTTTTTTTAATACGTTGTGAAATAACATTGTGTAATGCAGTCATAAATCCAGTTTTTTTTGTCTGGAAAGTGTTTGAAAATATTAGATGTAGGATTTAAGAATTCGTTTCACTATACTTAATATCATCTTCTCATAAATAAAATGGGTTTTTCCAATGAGTAGAGGTTTTTATTAAATTGAGAAATTCACCCATTGTGCAACATACTTGATAACTTAATTGATGATTAAGTACAATATTTAATTAACTTTCAGTTGCTTGGAATATGTTGCAAATCCAAAGAATTTTTTATTAACTAATATAAAAAGATAAAATCTTTTCATTGAAAACATATATTTTATTTATAAGAACTTGCTCTCAAGCATTGTCATGCACATTTTTAAACCGACATATAATGAAATTTTGCACTATATAATTTCACAACATGTTATTAGTGTTGTAATAGTATTTTAATTGTAGTTAATATTAAAGAAAATTGATAATAATGATAAACAATATTAAACAGGTTTTAAACAATATTATAAATAATTAAGAATACAGCTTATTTCATTTTACATATCTAATGAAAACGATTTTATTTCTTTTCTTATATATACCTTCGCACTGGTCAGGTTAAGGGGGTCGGACACCTTTAAAATGACGAAAAATCAATTTTTTTTTATTATATATTTTATTAAAAAAACATTTGTAGAATATGTCCCAATTAGTTTTAAAGCATTATCTATTTTTGTTTTAAGAATATATACAAAACACTGATAAAGCTTTTCATTTGTTTTTTGTTCAAATTACATTTTTCCCCTTGTATACATATTTATATAATCATATATTATTTCTACTAATTTTTTTTTCATTTTACTGTTCTTAATATATTTAAAATTCTGACTCTACATATCTATATGTACTTTAAAAGATCCAAAAATAATATTTTAAACATTAATATAAAGATAAAAAATAAATAATATAATTTATGGACGGTATTTTTGACAAAAATAAAAATTTGAGTTTAAAACTTATATAGCAGTTAAGATGGCACCGTAAAAACCGGACTTATCAATGACAGCCTCTCACAGGCTCACAGCTCACTCCTTTATTGTAACAGAGCTGATTTTAACCTATGTAAAAGTTCGCAAGCAATGTAAACATGCACAGCTGCCATTTCATATAAACACTGTGATATCAGCATCAGCACCTTTTCTATACAAAGTGTTGTTCTTAATTTTCATTGTTTCCAACGGATGTGGGAGTAAACATTTAGTGTATTATAATACATAAAGGTATTTTAAATCAGTTTTTAAAAGTGTTTGAGTAATACGTGTGACAGTTGAATTAAAGTTTTAGAAATAGCTTTTAGTACTTGAACCTTTATTGGAAACTTTATACTTAAAATAACAGGGATTGTACTAAACAAAAATTAAGTCTATATTAACTATTACAAAAAACATTTAGTGTACAGATTTAAATCAACTTTTAAAGGAAGCGAAAGATATGCTATTGTGCAGAAAAATGTTATGGAAACTTCGCTTCTGCCAGAAAGCTACCATTATCAGCCATTGCCTGAATCTCACTATGATATAATTGACATTTTATTTTCTGAAGTAAAAACAGTTATGCACTGCAATAAATATGTATCAGTCGTATTCTCTTTATTAAGTAATAATATTATATGTGAAAAAGAATATTAAAAGAAGACATTAAAAGAAGATCAATATAGAAGTGTTGCTGCTATAAACATTTTTTTCAAGCATTTGGCTATGGCGATACTGATTTCATAACATGCATGAAGGATTTTGGATTTCTCAACACATTCTTTATTTACCTCAGTATATGTATAAGAATCTAATATATGTGATAAAGATTATTAACAACATATGGATTTAAAAGCACCTAAGGATCTACATGTTAAACCACTTAACAAACTTGACTGACTGATGTGGATATGACTGTTACGCGTGCTCATAGCTTACATGTCTGATAGATCGTATACTAAGGTACCAGAATATTTGTTCTAAATGGAAAATATTTTAAGCTAAAAACAATACTTTTTTGTATTTCAGGGCAGAGATGGAGCTAAGAAATAAAGAAGAAGAAATAAACAAGTATTTTAGTAATTTTATCTTAAAAGCTGTTTTCTACATAATGTAAAATTTTGAGCTCTGCCGTCGACTCCAGATTCAGGAACTGCATATATTTTAATGGGAGAGGTCCTAAAATTTTGGTATTATATATGTCTATTGACTGAAGAGTTGTATGTATCTAATTTATTTGATTAAATCATTTTTTATGGTCAAATAGTGCTAAAAAATCTGAATTTAACTTAAATTTAAGATTTTTAGCAACTTTTGACCGTAAAAAATTATTTAATCAAATAACTTGGATACGTAAAACTCTTCAGTCAATAGTCATATAAAATACCAAAATTTTAGGACTTCTCCCATTAAAATATATGCAGTTCCTGAATCTGGAGTCGATGGCAGAGCAAAAATTTTGAAATGGCCATATATTTGGTTAAAATCGATCAAAATTTTTGTTTTGGGTCTCATTTTATCACAAATTGAATATATTTTTAGGATATTACTTCTAAATATTTCTAATTATGAAAATTAATTTTTTTCAGGTCATTTTATGATGAAAATTGTAAAGGTGTCTGACCCCCTTAATAATGAAAATACATGCCAACGCTTAAGGAGGTTGGCTACAACAACTCGCGCGGGGCAGAAGGAAGGAGTCCCCTCGCACCGCGCACCCCCTCTCGCAGCCGACGAACTCGATCGTTTGTTTACGTTTTGCCGTAGTACTCAGAAGCGGTGTTGTACGTCGTTTTCAGGTTTCATATATACATTCTCCTGTATATTTTCTATATTGCCAGTAGTTTTTTGGTTCGTTCTTACCTTTTTTAAAGAATCGCATCCTAAGTGTCTTGTGTTTTTAGTAAGGTTATGGTTTTACTTCCATAAGAACCCATGTATAAGAGTTAAACATTGAAGTTGAATTATTCCATAACCGAGATGTCAAACCATCTGATAGGAAATGAATCGAAGAACAACAATATCAAGTTTTTGGAATGATGTCATGTAACCATTTTCATTTCAGTAGCCAACCTCCGTAACATATAAATAAAATCATTTTTCTTCACGTGCTGTATGATCTCAGTTGCCGCTCTCAATAAATATACTTACATGTGACACTCAAACCATAGCCATGCGGCTTACATTCCCTTCCTTTGAGGGTCGCTTTCTTAGCAATCTTTATGATTACAAATATAATATAAAATAAAAATAAAAATTGAATTATGTGACTTGTACATAAAAAAATACACACAAATGTGAATTAAAAAAAAATAAATACTAAGATTTTAAAAATAAAGAATAAGTATTCTTAAAAAAAATAAGTTGTTTTTTTAAATACTTTATAACGGTAAGTTATAACTATCAATTCATTGGGATTCTTTTCCTGTTCAGATATTTATATAACATAATTTTACCAAAGATGTTATGTTCGGGATTGTAGTATCCGAGTGAGCCGCTAGATGGCAAGCACCGACGAGCAACCTTCTATGAAAAATACACCTAAGAGTATATACTTGTAGAGGCCTGCGGCGCCCACTCGCCGGGTGTTTTGAGTGATTTGGGAGGTGCTTTATGCACATGCTTCATACACATTACTTTGTCTACACCTTGCCTATAATATTTGCCTATACGTTCCCTACATTTATTGCCTACACTTTACGTTGCCTATAACTACTTCGTCTTATTTGCGAATAAGACAATTTCTTACTTTTTCTGTTTTCCAATTTATTCTTTCGAGAAAAGTTGGAAGCATAGATTCTTGGAATCTAAATTCTCAATTCATTTCTTCTCGGTGACGAACCCTGTCAATATAAAACCCTTGTATACGTTCATTCGTATACATGTTATTATTATTTATTTATTTATTTTATTTATTGTTATTATTTAAAAAAGTTTCAGAAATAAAAAATTCAAAATATATATCACAGCATTAGGCAGTACACTCTCGATGATACAAATGTATTCTACAGACTTCACATTTTATGATAATTACTAATTTCCATCAATGCATATTAAAAAAAAAGATTTTGTATTTCATGTTGATAAATATGTTCGAGATTCGAGCATCTCTTTTTTTTAGTGATTGTATGGGATTGTTATCACTAGATGTTGCTTAGCTTTCCGCAAGCAAATTGCCAAAAAAGTATTTATATATAGATAATCTCATTCTTACAAAGGTGTGCGTTAAAAGGAGTGTATTAAAATTCTCTTTGCAAAGGTGACGTTTTGCTTAAATTATCTATGTCTATACTTGTACTTTCGAGTCAATTAGAATAGATCGTCACCTCAATTTCTAACAATACCTAACAAAAACCAGAATATAGTCCATATTTCAAGAAATATTTAATTCTTTACCATTCATTAATTATTATCAAAATAGTTTTAAGTGCATTATATTTCTTGGTGAAAAAAATCATTTTAATATGAAATGATAATCAAATTCATTAATTTTGTGATAATTAGATAATGGCTTAATGACTTTAAAAAAGATTGATTATTACGCAAGTAACTGTTTAAAAATCACCGATATTTTTTGTAATTACATCCATGATCCCATAATATATCTTAAATATTTTCCATTTTAGTTTTTGCATCAAACATGGATGAATTTGATGCAACTGACCAATGTTGCAACTGCTTCAAGCGAAATCTGAGTAAAATATCAGCTCAGATTAAGATCATTAATTCAGCTAGTGAAGTTGAAGCCGTTTGTGAGCAGTTAAATGTAGATAATGTTGACATTGGGTTTAAACTTTACGATAAATGTAGAAGACTTGTTTTTTTTGGCACACGAAAAGTAGAACCTTCAACCAGTGATCAAAGTCAACCAATAAGTTCTCAGTCAAGCTCGAAAATACCCAGCTCTCAGAGTTCAGGGAGCGCTTTTGAGGTAGTATTAAAACCACCTGTAGAAAAAAAACCTTCCACCGAGTTGCCCCTCAAAAGAACTATGATTTCTCATACAGCATGTTGCGTTTGCAGAAACAAAAATAACTTGACACGTATACCATTGACTGCAAGACTGCAATATTTCAAAGAAATGCAAATCTTTATTCCAAATGGCAATCGAGTTTGTACGGAGCATTTAATAAAAAAAACGATTTTTTGATGATGACCTGGAACTAATACAGATATACAGTAACACGAGCTTTTTAACTGCAGATGAAATATGTTTATTTTAAAAAAAAATTTCAGATTATTCTCTTTTACTGGTCTTTCGACTGATCAATTGCAAGAGCTGAGAAAATTATTAGTTTCCATGAAATCATCGAATTCTAGAGATGTTACACAAGCTCTGGTTATATGTTTATTTAAATTATGAACTGGATCGTCGAATAATTTTATTTCGCCTATTTCCGAAATAGAAAACGAAATAAGAGTTCCACATTTTTGTCAATCAGTAATTAATTCATTTGAAAAAGATGTCCTACAGAAATATTTTGGAGTAAAAAGTATTAAAAGGGAGGATCTCATACGTGAGCACACTTCCATTTATGCAAAAAAACTGTTTAAATTAGCGAATGAGCTTGTTTTGGTTTTTGATGGAACTTACTTACGTCATCAACAAATTAAAAATAATGAATACCAACGAAAGTCATGTTCAGGTCAGAAGAAATATCCTTTGGTCAACCCTGTTGAAAATATCCATGTGGATTTTACACTGATTTCCACATGGAATGCATATGGAATCCATATGGAATCTATACGGATTCCATATGGATTCCATGTCGATTCCATGTGGAAATCAGTCCCAAATCGTTCTGTGGACTTCCACATGGAATTCCATATAGATTTCTATATGAATTTTTCTACAAACATTTGTAAAACAAAATCCGTATGGATTTCCATGTAGATTTCCATGGGGAAATCAAGGTAAAAAACGACATGATCCATATAGATTTCCACATGGATTTCCATATGGATTTCCATATGGTAATTTTAATGTTTATAAAAATGTTTATTTATAAAAGTGTTATATTTTGTTTTACTAGGATACATATTTTTGACAACAAGTACTGTAGAATCTTTTCGAAGAATTACATAAGAGGAAATTATAGTTTATAATTTTTTATGCTTTACTCATATGGTAAAAAACGTATCCCTAGTAAAAAAATTTTTAAATTTTATAAATAAACATTTTTATAAACATTTAAATTACCACATGGAAATCCATATGGAAATCTATATGGATCATGTCGTCTTTTACCTGGATTTCTCCATGGAAATCTACATAGAAATCCATACGGATTTTGCTTTACAAATATTTGTAGAAAAATTCATATAGAAATCTATATGGAATTCCATGCGGAAATCCACAGGACGATTTGGGACTGATTTCCACATGGAATCCACGTGGAATCCATATGGAATCCGTATAGATTCCATATGGATTCCATATGGATTCCATGTGGAAATCAATGTAAAATCCACATGAATATTTTCAACAGGGAAGCCATTCACTATTTGCACGACAGACGGATTCGTCGTTGATGTCCCTGGTCCGTTTTTAGCCACAGAAAATGATGCAAGCATCATGAAGAAAGTAATGGATGATCCAGATGGTATAAGAACTGTCATGAGAGAAGGTGATGTTTGCGTTGTAGATAGAGGTTTTAGGGATGTGATACCTTATTTAAAAAGTCTTAGCTTTAAGATTCTCATGCCTGCCTTAAAGGGAAATAGACCCAACTTGGGTACGACTGAATCGAATGAATCTCGTTACGTTACGAAATTGAGATGGGTTGTAGAGGCTGTTCATTGTATTCTTGATAAAAAGTATAAGCTTCTTCACCAGCAATTAGATAATAAACTTTTACCAAAAGCTGGTGCATATTGTACGTTTTCTCAACAACCTTTTTGGTAAGCGTTTAAATAGCGATAAAGATGACGGTGGCTTATAAGGTATAATCATCGAAAGAATGTTAAATTCTAATCAAAGTGAAAATACTTTAGCATTAGAAGCGGAGACAGCGAGATGGTCTAGACGGTCCACTACTACGATCAAGCTAACATCCCAAGAAATCATTGACTTTCCGTAGATGACTGAAAGAGATCTCAAAATATTTTTTCAGGTACCTATCAATTAGTTCAAGCCGTATGTTATTTGGCTCAGTTAATGGATGATAGTAACAATATCAATTTGGAATATATTAAGATCAAACCTAATATCATTAAAGTATTAATAAGGTCCAGGCATATTAACAGTAAGACTTACAAATGCTACAATCGAATACAAACCTAACTCAATTGGATACAGCGGTATCCTACGCCATGCGTGTGACTGTGCCAATGGATTACGAACTGTAGGATCCTGTTCTCATATTGCTGCAGTCATATATTATCTCAGTAATGCAAGATATAAGTAAAAAATTATTAGACCAGCGAAAGTTCTTTCGGAATTATTTACTAAGGTAAAAGTACCCATTATGAAACATCGCTCAAATCGTGAGCCCTTTATGGAACAGTTTAAAATATAGTAAAATAAAGTCTATTAATGATACAGATAAGCAATATCAAAATTTTATCTGAATAGTGAAAGTTTATTATGTAATATGCAAAGAGATTTACAGTTCTACATGATAATTATAATTTTAAAAAAATATATGACTGCGTGTACTCTGAGATCTACTCAAATCTGTGGCTGGTGAAGTCAATGGTGCTGGTTTCATACGTTTTATTTTATTAACTGTAACTATGCACTCCAACACTTTTCAAATATCAATCTTTTTATAATATGCAGTTTTTTACTCATAGATTAAAGTTTTACAGTAGTTTTTCTGCAACAATAAAGATTTTCAATAAATATTTTAGTGTTTCATAATTGCCGCATACAAACGAGTGTAGTCCGAGTTTATGAAACAACCAAAGGTGGCGTTCCGAGTTCGGGGACCTCTGTCTCTAAGCATGTCCCCTTTATGGAGCGCGTTTTCACTCAACAGTTTTAAAGTTATTTATTATTTAACATTATCTTGAGACGTGCGTGAACAATCATTTGAGTTTCCTGCATCATTTTACATAAGTAAGTATATATTTGTTTGTGAAATTCTGATTTTGAAACATAAATACCAAACCTAACCTATAAATTTAATAAAAAATCAGTTTGTAAGTTACATTCCTTTAGAAATTTGTTTTTTATTTTTTACAGATTTTATGAAACTCAAGAAAAATGACAGCGAAGAAAAAAAATAAAGGCACAACATAAGACAAATAAAATGAGACTACGGAAGATATTAAAGAGATGTTAAAAAAGAATGCTTAGCACAACAAAGTTATTCGCAAGAAAGTTCAACCAGACAAAAGGAAACTAAAAATCAAAAGGAGACTGTATTCTGCATTACAATTGCAAAAAAGCTTTTAATGCAGTTAATGCTGCACTGCAAATTACAGCTAAATTGAATGTCCCAGCCACATCTCTCCACAGAGCTGTAAAGACCCACAAGAATCTCCTTCAAGACCTGGCTCGTCTAAAGTTTTAAAACCTCATATAGAAAAGTAGTATAGAACTAAGCAACAGTTTAAATAAGGATAATTGCATATTAAATGAAGAATGGTTACTCGATAACTATGAAGATTTTACAACAGAAAATTTGATTGAGAAACTAAGTCAATAGCGTTCGTACAATCTAATTGCAAATTATTCATGTAACTATATTAACATTTTTCTTATTTTAATCATGTTGAATTTTTTTAGGAGTTTTTTCTCCATCTGCAATATAGTATACAATGATCAAACACAAGAATCTATCAGTCGAACAGTCAATAATAAGATTTGTCAAGAAAGTGTAATAACTTCTGAAAAAATAAATCTTCACTCGAGTAATCTTGAAAATAACTTAAAAAGTAATACGATGGAAGAAGAGACTATGTTCGAAATGAAAATAGTGTAGCAAATAATAAATCCAAACCAAAAAATAAATTAATTGTAATTTCAGATATTTAAAAATAAGTATTAAGTATTTTAAGTTGTATGCAATTACTGTATTAATTTGATACGTTTAAAATTGTATTTTATATTCATGTTTTTTAATAAAAAAAATTATAAAAAATTTAAAATCATCATTTGTATATCATAAGCCTCTTATTGTAAGTAAAATATTACATAAGTTATTAAATTAAAACTGATTTCTATCCTGTTCCAAAATAAGGACATCGATTATGGAACGGGGGGGACAATTTGTAAAAATGTCGTTCTATAATACGTACTTGGTGTCGGTTCGGTTTTTTAATTGTAATAATTACAATTCGTATTCAATTTGCTTTTTTAAGGTCTCATTTTAATCTTTGATCTTTACCCCATCGATTGATATCCAAAAATTGTAAATATTACTCTTGTACAATAGTTTTAATCTCAATCCAAACTCTAAACTAGCAAAAACTGTTCCATAAAGGGTACTTTTACCTTACTTCAGATATTGATCCTGTAATAGACGAAGATAGTGACGAGGATTAAAAATATTATTAAAATTCAATATTAAAAATTATTACTCATGTAATTTTGTCAAATAGTACTTCTAAAAACAATTCTCGCAAGAATAAAGGTCAAATATGAAATGGTACATAATTATTTTATTGTTTTAATAAAAGCACAAAAATATTCATAAAATTGTTATAATAATTAATTTGTATTAGAAATATTTAATCATTTTTATTTATCTACAAATGAATTTGAATAAGAATAGTTAATTTAAGAGTTTTCAATGATATAAAGTTTCTCTGCGCCTGAAAAAGGCTATATCAGGCCCTTTGTAGCTACCGACGAAATAATACTCGATTCTAAAAATTTTTTTCATTAAAAAAAAATTTTTAGAATATTTTTGTATGTCTTAACACGTATTGAACAATATTCTTTGAGGTTATGTTCCAAAAACATGGTAAAAACACGAAAAAAATGTTTATAATTTAATTTTCGAGCATTATCTAATGCAAAAATGGTAGTCCTGACAGTGGGATATAAAGATATAGAAAGAAATTGAAAAAAAATTGTTTATAAAAACTTATTTAGCTATTGGTTTTGAGGTTATGTGCCAAAAACATGGGAAAAATTCTTAAAACATTGGTTTTTTCGAATTTTGAGTACGTTCCGGCTCGAAAACGCAAATTCGGACACCGCCATTTGAAAGAACGGAAAAAATACACAAAAAATCATTATTTACAAGTTAGCCAAAAATTACCCACATAACCTAAAAAATCATTGAAAAATTAAAAAGTTTTTCCTGAGCTAAATTTTTATTTAAAAAATCTGAAATAAATCAGGCTGTTTTCTTAGTCAAAAACACACGTCCGTGAATTTTTCAGATTTTTTGAAAGAATGGGTCGAGTGGAAAAAAAAATTTTCGAAAAAACACGTTTTTTAGGTTAGAAGACTTCAATCATCATCTAGGGAGCTCAAAATTGGGCTAAAGAGGTTTTTAATAATGTACTTTCGAATGGTCAATCTCAAATAGAAATCCAGGTGAGTGCCATTTTGACCCTCTTATCCCACTATAGCCTTTGTTTGTGTTATGTCTTTAGCGATCGCTATCCCAGCGCAAATGCCGTGTATCTCACAAATACATCTAGATAGGTATTTACGTCCTCTATTATGACAAAAAAAAGTTGAGCAAAAAGAAAAAATGGGATATTCGAGAAAAATGCATTTTTCAGTAAAAAGCGCATAACTCATGCATTTTTTATTTATTTATTTATTTTTTTAAATAACATAAAGGACGTGAAAGAGGGCTCAAAACTGAGTGAAATCATGTGTTACACGCTTAAAAGCTTAAAAAACTGGTGAAACAGTAGTAGTTTGAAAATTACATTGAAACATTTTTTTCTAATTGTAAGGATTTTCTCAGAATTTTTCGGCATCGCTGGACGCATGAAATTTTGATGCAAAAAAAATTAAAAAATACGTGTCAAATAATTTTTGGAGAAGAATATAAATATTTTAATTTCAAAATGATCAGTGACATAGGAATACGTGGACCACCTGATTTAAGATGGATTCGGTCGTATACACACACTCACAGACACTCAGACACATAAACACCATCTAACGCATACACACACATCCACCCTATTTTACACACACTATCACACTTCTACTATTTCTGCTGTAACAACCATAGTAAATTATTCTTTAACATACTTTTATATTCAAGTCCAGAGAAGTTCTGTATTAAACCATTAAAATTAAGAACTTCTACATACAGGCATTAACATCATGTTTGCCGATTGACGTTAGGTTTGCGACCAGTTTCAGTTCCGGTATCATATTCAACGATCCAAAATCTACCAAAAATGACTAAAAACGCTGACTTACGAGTAGATAATCTTTTTTGGCAAAAGACGAAACACATGTTTGCCGAAATTTGACACATTCTCTCCCTGTTTTGCGGTTAGTAATGTAAATAACACTTTCTTCATATTTTTGCTATATTTCTTATGCCTTTACCTTGAATCTTCAAATGTTCTAAGATTTTGAAAAAAAAGTCAGAAATTCCCCACTATGGACCGTAAGTAAAAAAAGTCTAAATTTTATCACCTCAATATATAGAATATGTTTAGTTTACGGTCGTAACTAAAAAACTCTGAATTACAACTCCTTAAGGTGGCTCCGGCGCGCTGGGCCGTATCATTGGGGGGCTTTTAGGGTGCATTGCATTTTTACTTAGAGAATCGACGAAATTGTAATAATATTTAGCTAATGACAAGTTGTAAGGTATTCTTAACCATTTAAGCACCCTGCAACGTTAAAATAAGAAAGTTATTCGTTAATACTGGTCAAATGCTACGGCCCTGCTAGTGTATGTTATACATAGGAAGAACGGTTCTTTATTTTATGCATAAAGATTTCTTGAAAATTTGGTCGGTGATCGTCAGACTTCAACACATCATTGTAAACTATAGATAATAAGCAATTATTTACACGTTTGTTTTGGAAGAACTTATGTGTTTTCAACTCACAACAGGAAAATTAATACTTAAAAATTGTTCTTCTCCCATAAGAGCCTGTATTAAAAGTACGAATTTCAACGAATCTCAACATTTTTTTCCTTTTTCATTTAGTGGGTGGCCCTATTCGGGACATAATCCACTAAATAGCTTCGAATTTCAGCTTTCGATTAGGATTTTTATTTTTAGATTCTTATGTTTTTAATAAAACGCCGGAGCCACCTTAATATATAGAAGATGTCTTAATATATAGGAGATGTTTAGTTTGCGGTCGTAAGAACAAAAATCGAAATTTTACTTCTTTAGAAGCTGTTTAGTTTACGGGCGTAACTAAAACAAGTCTGAATTTTATCTCTTTAATATTGTAACTCGCGGTCATACGATGAATTGGAGAGTACGCTGGGATTAGTGGAAATAACAAGTTGATGTGACACTCCCGATTTAATAGTTAGAAAAAGACAAGAGTATTTTATTGACAGTTACTAAAAAGTGAGCGCCAGCTGCTCCTGCGGCTCGTTGCATGAGACGTTGACTACTCGAGGAGAAAGTCCTAGCGGGTTCGTATCTAAAGCGCAAGTACAGCTGCTCCGATGCGGCTCTCGTACCCTGACAAACTTGGCTTACGTGTACTATGCGTTCATCCGCAAAAAAAAACTCGCAAAAAAAAAATTGCGGCGCGCACACACTCTAACACGTTGAAAAAGAGAGGAAAAGAAGGGAAAGACTCCACACTAGAATATTCGGCAACCTACAAGGCGTAAAGAATCGGAGTCGCGAAGTTGACGCTGAAGACACCTCAGAGAGATTGTTTGGTCACGAGTTAAAACTAAATACACTTTGCCGATATAAGTGGTGCTGAAGATCTCAGCTGTTCGTCGTCCAGGGCACGGGATGTTTCCTGCTCGCTCGCTCGCGGGGAAGTGTTTCTTTTTGAAGCTCACTCTTCTTCCTTGCCTCCGCGCCTTGACGTTAGCGTCGCATGCATGGGCGGCCGCACGAAGTACTAACGCCGCAGTCGTGATGGCTGGCGTTGATGTGTGCGCGTGCAATACTTCGTGTCGTCCGGTTCCTGGCGTTCCTGATGATGACAGCGTCTGCTGAAGGGCGATGTTCCGGTGGACACCTTCCCCCTCGTTGTGTCCGTCGGCTGGTGGTGATTGGTCAGAAACAGCAAAGCAGCAGAGTCGGTTACGTGAGCAGATTTGGTAAGCCCTTTTACGTTCCTAACCTCTCTGATAGGTGAGCTGATGGTACTTTTGTTTTGTTGCAGGTAGCTGTGAAAGAGAGGGGAGTGAACGACGATCACTGCTGCCGACTTTCCTTTCGTATGGTAATGTTTTCCCGGGTTATCTATTTATTAGTCAGATGTGGCTTTTAGGTGCCCAACTCTCCTCGCTTGGCTGTGTGTAGGGAGTTAGGATTAAATGTCGGAAAAAATTTTTACATCAGAAAAATTATGAAAAAATATAAAAAATTTTAAAAAATTAAAAAAAGCTCTTGAAAAACAGCACAATTTTTTTTTCTCATTAGATCAAAAATCCCTACACTCATATGAGAATTATACTATTCAGGAGTAATTTAGTTCAAATCTGGAGTCAATCCATCCACAGGAAAATTTCAAAGCTTACGGTTAGTGAAAAAACTTGTTTCATCGATGACTATGGTTCTGGACCATATAAAAGGCCCATCGGAGAAAGTTTTAAGGTAAGGTAAATATACCCACTTTTATATATAACAAGTATGAAATAATTAGTTTACATTTATGTATTAAAATGTGACTTCTTATTTCAGAGAAAAAAGGTGTCTAGCCCCCTTAATATATAGAATGTAACGCGTGCGCGAGTTAGGTAATTCGGGATTCGAATTACCCGCGCCAAGCAGGCATGCTCACTGGAGGCGCGAGCATCCCGACCGGATTAGAACGGTCTCGCGACGCGTAATATGCCCGTCGCGGACCCGCGAAGCTGCTTCGGCTTTATGCGAGTCACAGCAGCCATCTTCATGTTTGCCATCGCTCAAGGAACATCTCTCCCGTGTCTCTTGAAAGTTTATTGCATTCACGCCGTCCATTTTTTTATATATAGATTTACCGCGAGTATAGTGGAGGCGCCGACTAGCGTGCGAGCAAGAGAGAGAGAGAGAGAGAGAGAGAGAGAGAGAGAGAGAGAGAGAGAGATACCGCGCCGCGTGTGCCACGAGCAAAACACGAGACAACGAGCGAGGAGCCGGCAGCCAGCCCGCCTGCCTGCCGACCCTATTCAGCGAGTACGAGAGAGAGAGAGAGAAAGAGAGAGAGAGAGAGAGAGAGAGAGAAAGAGAGAGAGAGAGAGAGAGAGAGAGAGAGAGAGAGAGAGAGAGAGAGAGAGAGAGAGAGGGAGAGAGAGAGAGAGAGAGAGAGAGAGAGAGAGAGAGAGAGAGAGAGAGAGAGAGAGAGAGAGAGAGAGAGAGAGAGAGAGAGAGAGAGAGAGAGAGAGAGAGAGAGAGAGAGAGAGAGAGAGAGAGAGAGAGAGAGAGAGAGAGAGAGAGAGAGAGCGCAACTACTGCGCGAGCAAGAGAGAGAGCGAGAGAGCCGAGTGCACCGGTTGCTCCTTCAAAAGTAAGTCTTATACTCTTATCTCTCGCGTTAAATGTAAAGGTTTGCACGGAAATCGCCCCGTGCAAGCTTTCTGTACCGTGTACGTGCGGGTGTGTGTCAGCCCGCCGTACTTTAACACCGCGCGCGAGAATAGCAGCTTCGCCGCGCGCCGTATCGTTCGCGCGTTTGAATATTAACTGTCGCGCGGGAACTAACTTATTGTTTTAATCAGCACGTGCGATGTGCTTGTAATTATTAGTCTTTTTAATATACTGTGATATCTAGTTACTCGTCGCGTTGTTCATTACAACCTGTCCTTCTCCCGGATACCGCCGCCTCCGCGGGAAAACGACTCCGCCGGTCGTTTTCATATCTGAGCGTAGTGGCCGCGCGCTTTACTCTTCGAGCGCGTGCTT
The DNA here is from genome assembly GCA_036365515.1 of Torymus aiolomorphi. NCBI lineage: Eukaryota > Metazoa > Arthropoda > Insecta > Hymenoptera > Torymidae > Torymus > Torymus aiolomorphi. Next base: position 99,234,925 of record CM070875.1, on the reverse strand, counting down.
TTCACTCAGCGATCCAATTAGTTGGAAAGCGAAGTTCGCGTGCGATCTTCGCGTTGTTTTCGGGATTCCTGGAGCAGATCCCCAGGCAAGTCATGTTAGTCTGACACCCGCGGCACCGTGTTCTAGGGCATCGCTGGGCTATGGCTTTTCGGGATTTTCCCCCATTAGCCATCCCGTTACAAGAAGAAGATTATAATAAATTCAAAATAAAAATTGATTGGGAGGCGCTACACAAGCTCATCCCAAGTATTCATTCGTGAGTGTTAATTTTTTAGATTGAATAAAGTTATATGCATAGTTTAATCAAATTGGTGAGAGATTCATCACTTAAACCCCGTCTCCTTATTTAAATTTCCTTGTGCACAGAGAATGGATTCCCAGTGGTCCTACAGCTCTTGGAACTTCAGTCTCTGAATCCTGCGATAGAAATAATTTCTAACGCGTGGTATTGAGGTTGATAAAATACAACGTTACAGAAATAAAAGTAAGATGCAATAACTAAGGGTTTTATGGTTTACGGAGAGGGAAGAAGAAGGTTTGGCAGAGGTGGTATTTATTACCATCAAAGGTTTTTTTAGATACCTACCACTGTGAGCAGTTAGATTTTGAATTCCCGTGAAGTACCATTTTACGTATCTCGAGAAACATTCAGACTAATAAGTTTAGTTAAGTTTCTTGGTTTCGAAGCACTTAATATCTAGCCTTATAAAATAAAGTACTTATAATAATTTCTGTTACTAAACATAATCAATTTTATTTGAATATTACAGGTAAAATTACTTCTTATTAAAATAATTGTTTATCTGTATAATGAATATTTTCAGCATATAAATAGCTTCAAAATTGATTCCTGCTTATATAAATTCTAATCATAAAATTGTCTGCTAATTTTACAGCACACTTTTCTGAACAATGATGACCGCTGAAGGCACTAAACCTAAAACAAAAATATATTAATTATGTAGCGGTGCATTATTTACGATTACTGATATTTTAAATACTCTTATAAGATACTTATATTAAGCATTCTTAAAAGAATTTTGTTAAGACCAAGACAGTGTAATTATAGATAAGAATATAAGGTTGGAATAAGTAATGAAAAATAACGTAAGCACAAAGAGTATTATATAGTCAATGAAATATAGACGAAATATTTCGATAGGTCCTATCAATACAGTGCTACACTGCGCAAGAGTATATCATAATTCTAATTCGAATTTGCAAACAATATGAATTGACTGTGAACAGAATGCAAAAAATTCGAACACGAGACTTACGAGGAGAGTGCATACCCACCGGAGACGGATTTCGGCGGGCGTTTGAGAGTCAATTTCTGGTATCTAGAAATGAAGTTCAGTGTGCCTAATTCCATCTCATAGGCCCTTTTTCTTGAGATACGGGCAATCTAATCTTAAATATCCACTATTTCGTTAAAAAATTATGTTTCTTCTATTGACTGTCTCATTGCAAGTATTTATGATACAAAAACGAACAAAAAGATTATAAAAGTAGACAGTAAAAGCTAAAACTTAAGCTCTGATTCGTTTAAAAATATTAATTTGTCAGGAAATTATAAGCAATCAAAGATAGCGTAAGAAAATGGTTTAATATTTGTCTTCATTTTAAGTGATTTAATGGATCGTATTTTTAACCACTTTCTTGCCCTATCTTTCATTATTTATAATTTCCTGAAAAATCAATATTTTTAATGGAATCAGAGCTTAAATTTTAGTTTTTACTGTCTACTATTCTAATCTTTTTTCTTCGATTTCGTATCACAAATACTTGCAATGTGACAGTCAATAGACCAGACACCATATTTTAACGAAATAAATGATATTTGAGATTAGATTGCCCATACCTCAAGAAAAAGGGCCTATGAGATGGAATTAGAGATCCGTTTCCTGGAGGGTGTGCACGCTCCTTGTTAGTGCAATGTATTATAAGCGAGAACTTGCAGATAACTATGAGGCGTTTCACGTCAGCTCTCCAGGCGCGGCGCGCGAGCGCGAAATCATGCTGTTTTCAGCTTGTGTTTGAAGGGCTAAGATGTATCTAAAAAAAATAATCCCCAAGTGATTTCGATGTATTTTTTCCTCAGCTTTCCGATGGTGATATTAGTTTCTCAAAATTTTTCAATTCTAACCTCAAAAAAACATAAAACGTGTTATATCTCAAAAACTATATTTTTAATATTTTTTTTTGACCTGCTAGATCGAAAGAGGAGGAAATTTTACATGGATATAGCCTTTTTCTACATAGGGGTTTTTTGATTTTTTCGAGATATTATTAGCACCATCGGAAAGCTGAGAAAATATACATCGAAATCACTTGGGGATTATCTTTTTAGATACATCTTAGCCCTTCAAACACAAGCTGAAAACAGCATGATTTCGCGCTCGCGCGCCGCGCCTGGAGAGCTGACGTGAAACGCCTCATATATAAATGGAGGAGGACTCGATGGAAAAACGACACAGCGTGACTTGGAGGGGGGGGGGGGGGATCGAACGCCCGACCTACTGCTTCCGTGATGTGTGTTCTTTCTCTGTGTTACCGATGCTTATGCGCGTCTTCCTTCGAGTCGTCCTCAAATTACTAGATGCAACACGATCGGCCTCGTCACGTTGTGTATACTATGCACACGTAACAGATGATTCCAACTTCGATCAATAATATTTCAACTGGAGATCCTGAGACACGATACCATATTTGGACGTGCCATAGGAAAACTAACACATTTGAAATTTCATACGAAGATTAACGCATTTCGGATTTCATACGAAAACTAACACATGTGAACAATTTCTGACGAAAAGTAACACATTTAATAAATTTTGGACGAAAATTAGCACATTTGAACAATTTCGGACGAAAAGTAACACATTTAAGAAATTTCTGACGAAAACTAACACATTTGATTTACGATTTGAAAAAATTCTTTTTTTCCATGAGTAATCGAATCACTTTAAATACAGTTAGAAACGTAACTCTAGAATTTTCGTGTTTAAGGCCTTCTAGTCACTGAAAATACCCTCTATCGTGAATTTTAGACGTAACAAAAAAACTTCCATTTTTCGCAAGATTTAAGAAAAAATACTTGGTCGATTTTTTCGTGCACAAAATTATTTTCTTTGTTATTTGAATCTCTATGCTTCCCCTGTTTTACGTTTATAATTTTGAACCTCATTGTTTTTTGACAGAGCATATTCGACAATTTTGAAAATTGTTTGGACATTATTTTTAAAAAGTATTTGAAGATTTTTCTGGGGAAAAATAGACATTTGGGGACAGGGGAAGCATAGGAGATCGAATAACAAAGAAAAAAAGTTTTTATAGAAAAACATCAATGCAAAAGTGTTTCTGGAATCGTGCGCATAATAGTACCATTATATATTACCATTCAAAATAGACGGTAAATGGTTTTCTTGATTGTGGGTGACTGTAAGGCCTTAACAATACAATCATCATGTTGTATTACGTATTTTCTTTATAATTTCTTGAAGTAATAATATATATAAAAAATATATAACAGTATGAAACAAAAGAACTTTCATGAATAAACTGTCCGCAATCCATTTTAATGAATATTCAGTTAAATCGACATTTTATTCAATGTTCCTTCTACTTCATTAAACAAAATAATAATGTCAGATTTGTACTCAGCGATGTCGAAAACATTAATTAATAGTGATTCTAGCGACCGTTAGCCCGTAGTCTAAAGCGCTCTTAAGGATGTTCAGGAGTCTCGGCGAAACGCAGAGATCGACTTGAAAATTTTATATGTTATTCCTTAGTTAAAAACACGATTAAATGAATTTTTTGAGAATTTTTGTCTACGTGGTTTCCGAGAAAAAAGTTGTTGAAAATCGAGTTTGCAACGTAGGCTTTTATGGAAGAGAGAGGTTATAACGTCTTTAAACACAAAAATCTATTATAAAAAATCTAAAAGTGTTAGTTTTCGTCCGAAATTCCGAAAATGGGTTATTTTTCGTCTGAAATTATTGAAATGTGTTAGTTTTCGTCTGAAATGTCGAAATGTGTTATTTTTCGTCCGAAATTTTGGAAGTATTAGTTTTCTTCCGCAAAAAAAGTTGTGTTAGTTTTCGTATGGCACGAAACCGCGAATTAGCGTCGAGAATAAAGGAGACTTATCATTTTATTTATTTATTTATTTAATCATATATTTATTACGGCTGAGTTTGAGGTTACCCATTAGCAAGATATGTGGGAAAGCCATAATCACGTTCTGAGCCTGTAGGAGGGCTTTTGGCAACACTTGGGGCCTGTCACCGGGTAACGTGACATGATTACGAAGATATCATCAGGCCCAGATTAACCCATGGAACATGGTCTCGTGGTAGAAATGGACACTAAAGGCCCACATTAGTTCCTTAGATAAAATACAAAGGCTAGTAGTAGGTGGCATAACGGGCTCTCCGAGCACTACAGGCTTTGCAGCGCAAAACTTAATACCAGAAATACCACCCTTGCACCCCTTCATTAGAAGACGAAGCGAGCAAGACTTAGTGGTGTATTAGAGATGTCATAGGCTTAGGGAGCCAGCTTGACCAGGATCTTGAATAAGATAAGGTGAAGGATTAAATTGCTCAAACTCATTAGGGTGCAATCTCCAATGGGATCGAAGGGATTAACGATGCCCACCCCTACACTCACTAGGATGTGGAGTGGTACATCGATGACTCCACAAATGAGAATGAAGTGAGGGTGGTTGTTTAGGAGCAAGGTAGATCTACGCAGCTAGTGTTCACCCTCGATTCTCACTCATATGTGTTCCAAGCAGAAGTCAGAGCCATAGTGTGCTTCAGTGCAACTTACCAGGGACACTGGGAGATGTCCCATCACCATCTGCTTACACAGCAAGGCCTCACTGATGGCCCTAAGCTGCACCAGCATCTACTCTAAGGAAGTTTTGCATTGAAGAGATATCTTTACCATATTGGGCCTTACCAATGTAGTAAGCCTCATTTGGGTGCCGGGGCATGAAGGTATTAGGGGTGATGAGAAGGCGGATCGCCTGACAGGAAGAGGCGCTCGTCAGATCAGAGCGAGCCCGTGCTCGATAGGCGTTCCGCAGAATTAAGAAAAGAACCTCCCTTACGATGAAGGAGGAAAAATTCAAGGAATGGTTGGAGTCGCCAGGTTTAAGGCAAGCCAAGAGAATCATCAGTGACTCTTTACCAGAGCAGTGGCTACAAGAAGTTTGCAGGCTGAATAAAGCTAAGCTAAGGAGGGTAATAGGTTGGCTTACTGTGGGTGTGTGTGTGTGTGCTCGCATGCGTGCGTGGGCGTGGGTGTGGGTGTGGGTGTTGGTGTTGGTGTGGGTGTGGGTGTGGGTGTTGGTGTTGGTGTGGATGTGGGTGTGAGAGTGTGTGTGTGTGCGCGTGCGTGCGTGTGTGCACGATAACTTTTAAACCGTTTGACCGATTTTCATCGGAGAAAGCTTATTCTCTTAATTCCGGAGAACATTTTGAAATACATAATCTATTTCTCGATTTTATTGTATTTTATTGTATTTTATTTTATATTTTAATATATTACAGCCAGTATTACTTAAAATAATAATTTTTCATTGAAACTTCTTGAATTAACGTACATTTTCTATTGTTTTAATTTAAATTATCTTTAGTCTGTCGTTTGTTATTAATGAAAATATGGTTAGTACTTTCTTAATTAATTTCTAAAAAAACATTTTATTTATCGACTCGAAATCATAATCACTTATTACACTTATTGAGTAGAACATTGTGTTAAAATTTCAACAGGTTATCTTCATTTTTTTTTTCAAGAAAAAAATTATTTTAGAAAAAAGTGAGTTTACGTTCTCATACGATAACAGGAGTAAAAATTAATCAATTGTCCTGAAATTAGGCACAGAGATAGCTTTTTAATATCTTCGAACCGAGTTCGAGAAATCTTTAAAAAATAAAGAATTTAAGTATATTTTGTAAAATAAGATTGAAAAAATAAAATATATATATATATATATATATATATATATATATATATATATATATATATATATATATATATATAAAACATGCACGTTGATAAATAACTATTACTTACCGATATACTGATGCAAACAATTAATGTTCTAGAATAATAACTTTAGTTTAAGGAATCTAATTGTTAATGAATCGGCAACCATTTTACATTCAAGTTCAATGTGGAAAACTCCTAATTATTTTTATATACGAGATGATAACATCAAAGTTAATACTTTTAGTATAATTATATGGACGAAAGTTATCTAATAGAAATGATCCTTAACTTGGTATATATAATATTTATTGTTATATCTATGTCTATGAGGTGGGGCGACCGAGTGTCTCTGCTTCAAAATGTGGTGCCCAGCACTCAGGTTTACACCCATTGTACTGTCCTCCATAGCTGTAATACTTCTCTACCTTTCGCTTCGCTGGAGCCTTTGTCTATCCGCTCTATGACCCGGTAGATAGAGTATATATAGGCTCTCCATCCTCAGAACTCTTGGCTAAAGGAAGCATATCCCAACACCACTCGCCTAGTGCCCACAAAAGCGGGACATTGGCAGAAAAGGTGGAAGGCCGACTCCTCTGGCCCTCCACACAATCTGCAGCTACTCTCGTCTAATATCCTGTGTTTGTACAGGAAGTATCTGACACACCAGTGCCTCGTGAGCCAACCTGTTACCCTCCTTAGCTTAGCTTTATTCAGCCTGCCAACCTCTTGTAGTCAATGCTCTGGTGGAGAGTCACTGATGATTCTTTTGGCTTGCCTTAAACATGGCGACTCCCGCCATTTCTTGAATATTTCCTCCTTCATCATAAGGGAGGTCCTTTTCTTAATTCTGCGGAACGCCTATCGAGCACAGGCTCGCTCTGATCTGACGAGCGCATCTTCCCATCAGGCAATCCGACTTCTCGTCACCCCCAATGTATTCATGTCCCGGCACCAAAATGAGGCTTACCCCATTGGTAAGGGCCAAGACCGTAAGGATAGCTCTTGAATGGAAAACTTCCTTGGAATAGATGCTGGTGCAGTTTAGGACCTTCAGTGAGACCTTGCTGTCGGAGCAGATGGTGATGGGACTTCTCCCACTACCCCTGGTATGTTGCACTGCAGTGCTGCAGTGCAGCACACTATGGCTCTTACTTCTGCTTGAAACACCGATGCGTGGGAATCGAATGTGAACACTAGCTCTGTAGAGCTACCTTGCTCCCAAACAACCACCCACACGCTATTCTTATTTTTGGAGTCATCCATGTACCACTCCACACCAGAGTGAGTGTAGGGGTGGGCATCGTTGGTTCCCTCGATCTCGTTGGAGATTGGACCCTGATGGGTTTGAGCAATGTAATCCTTCGCCTTATCTTGTCTTGAAGTATCTGACCAAGTTCCTGGTCAAGCTCGCTCCCTAAGCCCATGACATCTCTAATGCACCACCAAGTCTTGCTCGCTTCGCCCTTAATGAAAGAGTGCAAGGGTGGTTTCCTAGCATTAACTCTTGCGCTGCAAAGCCTGTACTGCTCGGAGAGCCCGTTATGCCACCTATTACTAGCCTTTGTATTTTGTCTAAGGAACTCACGTGGGCCTTTAGTGCGCATTTCTGTCACCAGATCACGCTCCATGGGTTAATCTGGGCCTGATGATATCTTCGTAACCATGTCACGTTGCCCGGTAACAGACACCAGGTGTTGCCAAAAGCTCTCCTACAGGCCTAGAAAGTGATTATGGCTTTCCCACATATCTTGCTAATGTGTAACCCCCAATTCAGCCGTAATAGATAGATGAATAAATAAATAAATAAAATGATAAGACTCCTTTATTCTCGAAGCTAATTCGCCGTTTCCAAGAATTTGCGTCCCCCATGATCTGAGAAATTAAGCGTGTTCTACTGTACATAGTTAACATGTAAATTATGGATTTATGCTCGTGGAAAATGAAGCATAGCTAGTTAAATAAATATGTTCAATAAAATTTATGTGTTAATTTTGTTTTTCAAATTCAATCTCCAGATCAAATTTAATATATAACCGAATTTGAGAGAAATCGTTTCTTTGTGAAAAAATCGACAATTGAACCTCAAAATCGATTTTAGTGGTAAAAGACTTGAAGGTACGGCTTTTTGCATTTGTAAATGAGCTCGACACTCCAGCATTTTACAAAAGAGAAAGACCCAGAAGTCTCTACAAATGTTACCTAGTTGTATTTGTGGCCGACGATCGGCGCTATTACAAGATAAAAAGACCTATAAGTCTGAGTTGTATAGCCGTGACGTACGTCAATCGAATTACAACTATTCAGTGGCTTAGGGTTACTTTCTCAAGAAATTAATTGATCACAGTACTATAAAAATTATCATTAAAAATGATGTGTGGGACTTAAAAATTTCTTATCACGATTAGGTGCAGTTTTTGCTTTCTCAAAGAAAAAGCTTGGTAACGGTGAAATTTTTCGACCTCGAGATTTCGATGATTTTCGATATTTCTGAGCTCCCTGAGTCGACATACGTATTTTCTAGAAAATGTCTGTGTGTGTGTGTGTGTGTGTGTGTGTGTGTGTGTGTGTGTGTGTGTGTGTGTGTGTGTGTGTGTGTGTGTGTGTGTGTGTGTGTGTGTGTGTGTGTGTGTGTGTGTGTGTGTGTGTGTGTGTGTGTGTGTGTGTGTGTGTGTGTGTGTGTGTGTGTGTGTGTGTGTGTGTGTGTGTGTGTGTGTGTGTGTGTGTGTGTGTGTGTGAGTGTACTCGTATGTGTGTTATACATTTGTCCGCAGCATAACTCGAAACTTGAAGTTGTGCAAATTCAATTATATAGTTGATCAGATTAAGTCGATTAAAAAAAATGAAGAAAAATATCGAAAAATTGAAATTTTTTTTTCGTCGCCGAATTTGGATATCGGTGGAAAGTAGGCCCATTTTCTGAAAGGCCTTGAAATAACCATATTTTTGTTGGCCTGATCGGATAATATTAAGTCGTTTAAAAAAAATACAGAAAAATATCGAAAAATCGAAAATAATTTTTTTCAGCTCTGGGTTTGGACATCGGTCGGAAGTAGGCCTATTTTTTTAAAGGTCTTGAAATTTTCTTTCTATTCATATTTTTTTGGCTCAATTGGGTATTATTAAGTCGGTTAAAAAAAAATTTTTTTTAAATGTGGAAAAATCGAAAATAATTTTTTTTGTCTCTGAGTTTGGATATCGGCCGGAAGTAGGCGCATTTTCTGAAAGGTCTTGAAATTTCCTATCTATCCATATTTTTTTTTGCCAGATCGGATATAGTCGGTTAAAAAAATAAAGAAAAATATGGAAAAATCGAATAATTTTTTTGGCTCTGGGTTTGGATATCCGTCGTAAGTAGGCCCATTTTTTGAAAGGCCTTGAAATTACCCATCAATCCATATTTTTGTCGGCCCAATCGGATAATATTAAGTCGGTTAAAAAAAATAAAGAAAAATATCGAAAAATCGAAAATAATTTTTTCGTCGCTGGGTTTGGATATCGGTCGTAAGTAGGCCCATTTTCTGAAAGACCTTAAAATCTCCTATCGATCCATATTTTTGTCGGCCTAATCGGATAATATTAAGTCGATAAAAAAAATAAAGATAAATATGGAAAAATCGTAAATAATTTTTTTCATCGCTTATACAGAAATTGTACTTTAACATCCTAGAGCTACCACTACAAAATTCAAGGAAAAAAAAATGCCTGTGTTAGAGGATATTTGAAACCTTCGCCGAGTTATATGGTTTTTGAAACCACTCTATGAGTTGGTGGATTTTCGAAGTCTTCGCTGAGTTGGCGGGGTTTTGAAGCAAACACCGAGTTAGCAGGTTTTCGAAGAAAATGCCAAAGAAATTTCGAATAAATGCAATTAATTTATAAATTCAATAAATAGCATGTGATAATACCTTAAACTTTTTAATTTGCAATTTAATAGTTACTACATAACTATTTTAAATATAATTTTCTTGATTATTTTGAATAATTGTATTTATGGAAAATCAGATATGCAAAAAGAATGAAATTTTATATTAAAATGTATATTTAAAAAAATTATTTGATGTAATTTATGAATTCTCTTCGAGAAAGCATTCTGCTAAAGCAGTTAGCAGCGGTTTTTTACTGCGAATCGATTAATATATAAAACTCATTTTCGTCAAAAATTCGACTTGTAGGTGTTTTCGCTTTGTAGGGCAGAAAAGAGGTCGACAGTTAAGTGGTTAAGAAAGTATGCCTCCTATAACCAACCCTTTAAATATGTAAGAGTAATTTAAAATCATTCTATGACGGAGTGATTCAATCCAACACTAGTTTCAAAAAATTTATTCTTCATATTACATTATAATAAGATTTTCACAGAGTTTTGTATCACCTTTTTCGATAAATATCATTTACTAACAATTAGAAAATAGTAAAATATTTGTATTCAATAATATTTTATATGATAATTATTTTCTAATTTATCTTTTATCTCAAAAATCGTAGTAATATTATTTAAAAAAGCTAGATATTTTTTAAATGTATGGACCACTTGAAAATGACCGAAAAATCGATCTTTTTAATGCAGAAACATAATAACTCTTTAACTTTAAAAAAAATCAGCCGCTATATGTAAATATAATAATATAATATTTCATTTCATATTTTTACAAAATTGTTTTTATGAATTATTAGCCTATTATTTTACCAAATTTTTGTGCATATTTTTTTAATAGCACCTTATCGCACATATTTTGAACCATTTTACATTTTGACCCTTAGAGGGCAGCATTGGATACTACTAACCCTATCTATTCACTTTTTGCCGACCCCTAGCACCCCAACATTTAGTGCCCAGTAAACAAAAGACCATACGAAATACTGAATATTTGTTTATTGTCTTTTGAAGTATTTTTAACACTTATTTAGTGAAAGTGACAATGCATGCAAATAGTAGCAGTTGGCGTATAGAATCAGGACGGCCAACCAAGAGCAAGGTTTATCTGTCTTTGATTCACGAAAAGGCAAAAGAAAGTCGAGGGCTCTAACTTGACAGGTGAAGATCAGCCACCTGTTGATTACAGTATAGGAGAGTTTCTTCCAGTGCAATTATCAGTGTGGCCAAAACTTTTGCAAAACATTCAGTGTAGTGAGTGTGGAGAGTGGGAACTCAGTACAAATATTTCTGAATCGCTGGGACTCTCTTAAAATATTTCTTTGACGTATATAGCGGTTGGGTAGCTAGAGAGAGTCATTCAAGTCCCCGTACAGGAGCCAAGCCTCGCTCTCCTTACTTGGTAAATCGAAGAACAGTAAATGGTATAAATTCTATTCGTTTAGGTTTTGGTGCCCTAGAGAGAGTTAATATTGTACTACAATGAAAAAGCCAATACCCTCAACGAAAATGTACTCAAAAGAGCTTGTCAACATGTCCATGAAGTGCCCGCTGCTATATCAAGCATCTCCTTGACTTATAAACAGTTTTTTATGGTGGCCCATGACAAAAAAGAGGAATTTTTATCGAGATTATCACTGGAATAGTTGTGGATTTTAAAGTTCTTTCCAAGTTTTGTTTGGCATGCTCTATTGCTGCTGCTTCATTCCAGCAAGGATCCGACAAATACATTGAGTGGTAGGCAAACCATAATTTTTCAGGAGATTGTGAGATTAATTTCTCAGGATCTTTAGGTGCTGTGGAAGTCAAAGTTGCAGAAGTTATTTGGAAACGCTCCAGAGATGACAGCCGTAGATACATCACCATATCTGATGGAGATTCCAAAGCTTGGCTCCATTTGCAGAAGTACGAAAACAAAAAAAGTATGGGCACCTTCAGAAAGAAAATAAAGATCCCTTTTACGAAGCAGGAGGCTTTTAAGAACTCTGCAAACAAAACCAAACTGATCATTTCAGAGGTAAGTCTTGTTTTTAAATTACATTTATCTTTAAATGTATTTTTCTCAGTATTAAAATTTTCAAGATTCAAAATGTTCCCACCGTCTTAAATTTGTATGCATCCTCCTAAAATTTGGAATGCATATTCTTACATGTGTTTGAAATAGTTCTATGAAAAGCGTTTCTTTATATTATTTATATTGGTTTTATTATAACCAAAAGTAGATTTAAAATTTAACAAATTTTTAATTTTTATTTAAAAAAATTCATTACAATAGGCCACATAAAAAAGTATTCATTTTCAATCAAATAGCTCTTCATAGATTTTGAGTATTTACTATTAGAATGATGTATGTTCAACCACAAAAGACTATGACAAAAATTAATGTGCTGGGTACTTTTGCAGTTTAACACAATTCTAACAACTATTTCAGGAAGAAATTAAAAAATTATATATGAAAGGATTTCAAAATTGGTGAAAATTCCTACTTGTATGTATTATATAAGCTAGTAGATTAAAATATTAATTTAGGAAGCAGGGAGAAAAAATGTTTTCTCAAGTGGTCTCTACTCTTAAATGCACAAAAATATAATGTTTTTGTTAGTTATTTTGATGGGAAAATAGTTCTACAATATATTCCAATTTGTTTTAGCATTTGTAACAATGGTTTTTGTTAAGGGGGAAATTATTGAGTTTGGAGGGAAGGGGGAAATAGAATTTCAAAAAGGCAGAATAAAGTAGACGCGAACTCTAATTTAAAATTCACAAAAATCTTCTAACATTATTAACGTAAATTTTAAAGGTTCGAGTTGAGCTCCAGCTGCCTTAAGGCAGCACGAAATGTATTGACTAAAACGTCCCAAACGCGAATAAGCACGCTCATTATAGAAACTACTTCAACCAGCTTCTGCGGATAGCCAAATAGACTATACCCAAATAGACAGGTATTCCGAGCGAAGATTTTGGTATCCACACTAGAACTCTACAAAACTTTCTATACTAAACTACATAAAAAAAACTAAGAATCACTTAATAGGTTGAAAAGTGCCACTACAAGGTCGAAGGCACAGTACAGTGACCGCGGCACGCACCTTTTCCGGTGATGCTCCTGACGGCCGTCGCTGCGACAGCGCTCCCTCTGGCGCCCTCCTCTTTCTCTCTACCCATGTGCGCGCAGCAGTCATCCACGCCGTGTTGACCGGCACTCTAATGCGCACGTACTTCAAAGGTTACGACGATGAAAGTTGGAACGCGAGAGTGTTGTGGTTGCTGCTTCTACGTCGAGGAAGACGTTCTGCTGCTTTCCACGCTGTCATCTACGAAGTCATGCCGAGTTTCTCGCTGACATTGCATGTAGAATATAGCTGTCATCTTCGAGGTTATGTTTCCCATGCTTATATCTAGGTGAGACCAATGCACTCACACTTTCATGCACTTTTGTTGCTGTCTCATGCTTCTTTATTTGCCTAGATGTGCTACGAGGGAGCTATATATTAGATGTGGAAAGCTATTTCTTTCTGCTCTGCTAGTCGTGGTGACTTCTTCTTCCGAATCCCTACCACAATGCACTTGTGCCAGTAGAGTCCTTTTTTGCAAGTTTGTTGCCGTTTCCTCAACTGGTGAGTAATATTTTAAAATTTGATAGTGTGCTATTGTTACTTCAGCCACTATTTATTATTCTAGGATTGACCGGATTTTCCGTCGTTGGAGATGGCTTGATCGACTTATCTGTATATACTTTTGCAAGGATGACGCTTGGTATAGTAAGTATTTTTCAATGATTTATTGTTAAAAATCTATATCGAATTTCTTTGTTGGAGTTATAGTTTTGTTGCGACACCCATCAGAGATAACAGCAAGATCAGGGAGATCGAGAGAGACTATCAAGAGGATATCGCAACTAGGTCTCAGTACAGCGCAATTACTGCTGCTGTTATGAGGTAAGTAGGTGAGCTAGGAGGATTCGGGTTCACTTACCATAGGAGCTGGAGATCCATCGGTAAGGTAGAGCGCTACCTTGTCGGCGGTCGGTAATTACAGGTAGGGCAATAACTCAACCTTATCGGCAGAGCGGTCTACCATACCGGGACAGCAGTTTACATAACCCAACTCTACCGACAGAGCAGTCTACGTTAACGACAAAGCCGTCGGCCATTCTAGGATGGATTAATTTATATACTAAGGAATAGGCCGCTAACGGTTCTACTGCCCAGGTTAAAGAATAAAGACAAAACCTATATGTCCAACGTTTCGAACGGTTTTATTCCGCCCCTTATCAAGGTCAAAACTCTATCGTATTAAAGTATACTACAAGTAGACACTATAAGTGACTACTAGTCAATGTGGATTGACTAGTAGTCACATTGACTAGTAGTCACTTATAGTGTCTACCTGTAGTATACTTTAATACGATAGAGTTTTGACCTTGATAAGGGGCCGAATAAAACCGTTCGAAACGTTGGACATATAAGTTTTGTCTTTATTCTTTAACCTGGGCAGTAGAACCGTTAGCGGCCTTAGTATATTCTACCATGACTGCCATTAGCTGCAAACAACTACATATGGATTAATTTATAGTCAGAGCAACTCTACCTTACCGACAGAGCTGATAACCTCCATCGGCAATTGTAAGATAATATGCTACTGTATAGTATATATAGTAATAGTATATAGAGTATATACTATATACTATATACTATATATACTATATACTATATACTATATACTATATACTATATACTATATACTATATACTATATATACTATATGAAAGGGAATTACGTAGACCTGAAACAATAAGCAAGTTGATTATTTAAGGGAAGAAGGTACCGATTTTTGGCCAAAAAACCTACTCCTTCTACCCGAAAACCTACTCCTAATATCATAATTTTCATATACTTATTTAATTTGATTTATTTTAACATTTATCGTTAAAAACACAATTTAACTTTTTTTGCATTTTTTATAATACTTTCCCTTTGAAACTACACAACTACTATTCAATTTAGATATTTAAACTTAGTTTGCTCATATAATTTTATAAATAAATCGTCCAGCTGTTATAATAAATTCCATTTGAATCGAGACATCTATATCGACCGTCTTATCGACTATGGCCCGTCCGTTACACGCAATAAGAAACAGGGAACAGGTATAGTACATGGGTACTATATCTATATACATAAGATACAAGTGCTGTTCCTCACATACATATATAGATATAGTAACCAATGTTACTTGCTGTACATGTTCTGTTCCTTTTTGTACATAGCGGGTCTAACTTCACGTTTATTGTGTTTCTGAGTTGATAAAAAAATCGTATATGTATATTATCCTCATTTGTTCAGTTTTGCTGCAGTCAAATTGTAATTAAAATCCATTGAAAAACTTTAATAACTCTTATCACACAATATTAATATTTAATTAATAATTAAATAATAATAAAAAATCATTATTAAAAAGTGTTTGCTTTTTTGTAAATATTCAATTTTGTTTTGAAAATGCACATTTTATCCAGTAAGTGGCATGTGCCAAGAAGCAAATATGTTTCTATAACAAAAAGAAAAAACAAATGCAAATGATGGTGGATAAACGAAAAAATTGATTCCTTAATTGAAAGTTATGAATTCATTGTGGTTCACATAAGTTTCTTTTGTAATTTTTAAAAAGAAACAATTTGTAGTGCTTGTACCAGAAAATGTGATAGTGATTCAATAACTGAGAGAAACGCATTGTGTGTAAAACTAGTGTTATACTGTAAAAATTGTGAAACTGCTATCAGGAAAATTTTACAAGTGCACTAATCTAATCTACAAATAATAGACAAGCAGCATTTGTGGTGAACTGAAAAGCAGTAGAATCTACTAACGATATCCACAATATAATTTTTGGTTTGAAGCTCACAAGAGTAGTTCAGAGTATAATGCCAATTATGAAGGTGTTTCTGGTAGTATGGAAGTCCAGGATGCTGTGAACATTTGGAGTCGCTTGGTTCGAAAGAATGGTATGAGGTATTTAACACTTATGTCTGATGAAGATGCAAAAACTTGAACTCAGCTTAATGAAGTGGCACCTTATGGAAAACCTATTTTAACGCGAATGGGTAATTAAAGAACTCAGAGAATTTGCTACTAAGGAAAAGTTTGGTGGAAAGTCAAATGGAGCTCTTACAGTTACTAAAATTAATGAGTTGCAGAAATATTACAGAAGAGCAATTGTCAATAATACGCATGATTTGAAGAGTATGTAAGATGCGATCCAAGCTAGTTTATACCATTGTTCGTCGACAGACCAAAGGCCTGCAGCAGATGTCCAAAGGGTTCTTTATCATGGTGCTTTTTTAATAAAGGAGAATGAAACAGATTTGTTGTAATGTTGAGGTATTGTGGATCATAAATAAGTGAATGTTAGACGGAGTTAATTAATAAAGAAGTATAATAAGAATAGATTGGATACATGTGCTCTACGTCTGCACTACATGACGGTCGACAAGAGAGAGAGATTCTGTGCGCACGGCGCTTGCGCGCTTCGAGTAGGCCACGCCTCCAAAATACGAATAGGTTGCGCCACTAGTATCATACATTAGGTGTTTAGGTCTAGATATAATATTTACCATAATTCAACAAGATTAAAGAGAGTATTGGCATATTTCAAAATATCAGAGAAGCTTTATTGTGCATAGAAATCGAAACAAGACAAATTACAGACTACAGAGCTGGTGAACGTTAACCGGTAAATAATTGTTTGAAACATAATTTATATAACTTTTCATTAAAATATGTTTGCTTATGTTTAAAGTAATTTTTAAGCATAATCAGTTTTTGTAATTGTTTGTGTTGTTTAGCGCAAACAGTTTTGATGTATGGGTTTGGGTTTTTTGGGTTCATTTTCTAAAATATATTTACTGCATAATTACATTGAGACTTTTAGGTTACACATTAATTTTCAATTCCTGTTCTACCATAAAATCATTAAAAATACAAGTTTTTTAATAAAATAAAAGTAACTTATGACTTATTAGCAATAGAAAAAATAAAATCAGCTTTTGACTAATATTGCAATGTAAATTTCTTTATTTTGGTGCCAAAAATATGTATCTTCGAACTCGCACACATTGATTGAAAGCCATTGCGCAGAATGCTAACAGAATATATACCTTTTTTACAGGTGTTTCGGCCAGTGCAGCTTATAAAATCTCTAAAATTGGACCAACAGAGGTGGTTTTGGGATACTTTTTGTACATATATGTATATATTTCAATAAAAAAAAAAATTTCCCTGAATAATAAAAAAAATTGACCTCTCCTGTACCTTCTTCCCTTAAATAATTTTAAAACCCTAGTTGGCGAGCCACGCAGGTCCATGCATCAGAGGGAGTCACGTAGATATGCAACAATACTATATACTACATATACTATATATTATATATAGAAATGAATTAATCAAAATTTGAAAAAATTACAATTAGTTTATTGATATAAGATTTCTTCGATAAATTGTGTAAATTTCTTCGGTAAAATGTTTGGGAATTCTCTATTATTTGAAAACTCGCGCGGTTGCGCTCCGGCGAGCTCATTCACGGCGCTGCCACGGCGCGGCAGCATCTCGCGGCACCTCGGCGGAACGGTGCATTGACTATTTCAGTCGTTGAAATAGTATCTGTCTCTCTCGCTCTCCTATATCTTAATGGGAGAGATGTGATTTGACTCAAGCCGCAAGTGATAGTTTTGTGGACAAGAAGAAGGAACTCACTCTCTCTCTCTCTCTCTCTCTCTCTCTCTCTCTCTCTCTCTCTCTCTCTCTCTCTCTCTCTCTCTCTCTCTCTGCTTTTTGGCCACCCACGAGGCACACATCACGAAATTGCTACTGCAGATTTTGAAACTTCTCAACCGCAGTCATCACTGGCTCCACTCAACCAGGAAACGACTTGTCTTGACATCCGCAGCTTCGCCACTGGAGCAACTCACCGTTGCAGTGTAACTGCAGTGCATGAACACAGGTAACCTCAAACTTACACATGGGCTGACTCAGAAATTCCTCATGCACTGGCCAGGCGGCAATTCTCACGCACGATTAGATCAATAATATCTAATCGTGCTCATTCAACTAACTTTCACAATTGAATCAGTAATATTTAATTGTGAACTCTCACACCAGCAGCATCATCTACCATCATCAGCGTGTGGAAGCGGATTCAAGTAAATCTCATCTCTCTCTCACTCATTGGAGTTATCATTTATCGGACAAACTCACTTTTTGGCAAAACTCATTTAAGACCACATGTTAGTTTCCCCTTCGAAGGGAATACTTATAAATTGTAATACTTTCCCACACACACACAAACCCAAATACTTATTGTAAAACTCAACACTATACATTTAGTTTTCTGCGAATAATTATAATTTAAAATCAGCAATATGTCAACTTAATTACAAAATTATGTGAAACTTTATATTAATATTGTTTGTAATATATATATACAGTGTTATGGATTAATTTGTGTTAGACTCAACTTATTTATACACCCACAGCATGTCCTCATCCAATTAATTGCAATTCTCAAACAGACCATTACAAAAATAACTACTCCTTTTGTCGGCTGGATGGTACGGAGTTCGCTGTCTGGCGCGCGAGATACTGACCACCCGGACGATTACCACTTATATTATAACACTATTAAATTAGGTTAAAGATGATTTTGACGATGAGCCGAGATCACCTTTTTAAAGAAATTAAGTAAACATTTAAACGTAAGCCATTCGATTTCAAACTGAAAAGTGCTGAATGTAGACAAAATTTCGACGCGCGTATGATTTGGTAATTTCGGTGGCTCGCTTCGTCGTGATGCCGCGTGTGTTGAAATGCAACGTTGTCGAAATTTGCATGTATATCGAAAAAATAACTGAATAAAATAACTGAAATAATCAAATTTCAATGATACATCACAGGACGTAACATACTATATACTATATTCGAATTTACATACAGTAGAATGTTGGGCGCGCTACGCGCGCCTTTAATGTAATTGCATTCTCTTGAATCATAACGTTAATCATAATGTAAATGGATTTGTTAATCTATTCTGCTACTTCATTTTGTTAACGTGTTGTTAATTCCATGTTCTCAAATTTCGTTATAACTTAAAAATAGAGGCAAATAGATCTCAAATATGGTTAATGGAGGAGAGCATAGAAAATAAAAAGCATAGATTTAGGAAAGAGCGGTCAGTAAAGAGGACTCTAGCAAGGGTGATGTGTGTACTACTTAAAATTAATGTATTTTATTTATTTAAGCGGGTACTACAGTTAAAAAATAAACCATTTAATATTGTTTAATGGGATACGGGCCAAAATCTTTGATTTTTTTATTTCCTTTGACTGAAGTTATTCGCATCCCTTAAGGGGGCTAGACACCTTTTTTCTCTGAAATAAGAAGTCACATTTTAATACATAAATGTAAACTAATTATTTCATACTTTTTACATATAAAAGTGGGTATATTTACCTTACCTTAAAACTTTCTCCGATGGGTCTTTTATATGGTCCAGAACCATAGTCATCGATGAAACAAGTTTTTTCACTAACCGTAAGCTTTGAAATTTTCCTGTGGATGGATTGACTCCAGATTTGAACTAAATTACTCCTGAATAGTATAATTCTCATATGAGTGTAGGAATTTTTGATCTAATGAGAAAAAAAAATTGTGCTGTTTTTCAAGAGTTTTTTTTTTAATTTTTTTAAATTTTTTATATTTTTTCATAATTTTTCTGATGTAAAAATTTTTTCCGACATTTAATCCTATATATATAAATTATCATTAGAGATCAAAATTTATATTTTTTAGGTAAATAAAAAAAACCGCTGCCAATTCATTGGCAAGATGCTTCCTCAAACTAATTTATCGATTCCATTTTTTAAATTTAAAAAACAAAAGTAAATTTTTCACAACAAAACTTTATTAATAAATAAAACTGTTTTCTTTGTTGTTCTTTGTTGTTTAAACAAAGAACAACCAATTTTTTTATTTATAAACCATTAATGAAAAAAAATAAAGGAAACCATAAACTACCCCGAATGAAAAAAAAGAAATGTCAGAAATGTAAAAACCGTAAGAAATTGTACAACACTGTAAAATACTGTATAACACTGTATAAAACCATTTGTATTTAAACATTTTATACGAACGATTTATACATACACTTTTATACATTTTTACACATTTTCATACATTCAGAAAATTAAAATAATTTTCCAAAAAATTTTCTCATATATGTACAAATTTTAGTGAAATGTAAGAAAACATAAAAATACATAAAACTGCTTCAAAGTGTATAAGATTGTATATAAATTTAAAAATATGTAATATTTTACATTTTTATTATACATTTTTTTACGTTTTCTTATATTTTCTTATATTTTCTTACCTATCCTTACATTTTTTTACAATTAGATTTTGCAGACTTATTTGGAACAATTAATCATATTTATATAAGGAAACATATAAAGGAAGTGTATAAAACCATAAAAATAATGTCCGAAAACCAATGGTTTTATACAATTTTATACATTATCTTACATTTTCATACAATTTCTTACAATTTCTTACATTTCATTACATTTATTATTTCCATACGGGATGTTGCTTTTTTAAATTTTAAATTCTTATTAATTAGTGGAACGCTGTGGAACAATAAATCGTCCAATGTGCTAGGAGCAAAACCCAAATATTCCACTTTTGACTATACAATATTTAGATCATTATACCGAAACGCTGTTTAATATTAAATTCATTATGAAATTCGCTTATAGAGAATTAACCTTATATTAGTAGAATAGTGTGTCTCAATAGTAAAAAGGTCCAAATGAGTAAGTAACCCTGACAAAAATCGAAAATGTAGCAAATTGTTTAGTAAGTGTAGAAAAGTGTAAAAAAGTGTAAGAAAGTATAATAAAAATGTAGTTTGATAATGAATTTCGGACATATTTTACATCTTTTTATACTTATTTACACTTTACATTTTCGTACACTTTTGCACATTTCATAAAATTTGTAAAAATTCGTAAAAATTTACAATTTTCTACAATTATTTACACTTTCTTTACATTTTTCTACACTTTCCTACAGTTCATATATTTTTATTAACCATATAAGTCTATAAATATAAAAAGATGTAAGAAAGTGTAAAAAAATGTAAAAAAGTGTAAAAAAAATGTAAAAATGTGTATAAAAGTGTTAAAAGCAGTAAAAAAGTGTAAAAAAACATATTAAAATGCAAAAAAATATAAGCAACTGTAAGAAAGTATTAAAAAAATGCAAGAATGTGTTGAAAAACTGTAAAAGTATTTAATAAAGTGTAAAAAAAGGTATAATAAAGTGTTAATAAATGTAAAAAAGTGTAAAAACACTATAATCAAATTAATTACGTTAATAAGTATTAAAAAAATTGCAAGAAAATTTAATAAATGTGAAGAAGTGTAAAAAACTAAAAGAATTTTTGAATTATGAGTATGAAAGAAAGTGTTACAAAATATAAAAAAAAACTGTAAGTTACTGTACAAAAATGTAGAAAAATGTACAAAAATGTACAAAAATGTAAAAAAGTGTAAAGAAAGTGTAAATAAAGTGTAGAAAGGAGCATAAGAATGTAAAAAACGTCGATAATCCAGTAGTTTTTTACACTTGTTAACATTTTTTTTTATTTTTTACATTTATCTACATTTATTTACATGTTGAAATTTTTGCCAGGCCATGTTTGGTAAATTTAAACTCATTCTAAATGAATTCAAATTAGCTCCCAGCATGATTTATGATTATGCTAAATTTCTAACATTTTTTAAGCAGAATACAAAGCACGAAGCACAAAACACAAAGAATAATATTAAAATGGCTCAAAATTAATACGCACACATAAAAAAAAAGAAGAGGATAGAAACAAATATTATTATATTTATTATAACTGATTATAAATCATTTTGAAAATGTACAGTAAAGTATAATTATATTACCCATTATTCAGTTTCAAAATTAGTAACTGAATTTTATTCACAAAGTTTTTTATTGTTTTAAATATAACTAGGGGGGCTGTGCCCCCTGCATGCCTTTGGCACGCCAACCCCCCCCACCTGCTCCTCGATTCGCTCGTCGCCCCCCCCCTCCCTATGTAAAAACTTCGTTGTTACATAATTAGGCACGACCGCAATACTCAGGAGAACCTTGATAATTTTACAATTGTGAAATTTGTGACATTTTGTTTTCATAATTTGTATCATAGGTATAAATATAGTTGTAGTAAATCTTAAATAAAAATAAGTATGCGTGTACTTTCACACAGTTCTTGCCTATGTATGTTTGGGCATTCAAAATCGATTTTACAGAATTAAACCATTACAACTAAAAACGATAATAATGCGTGCTCGACTCTCGCGACGCGGACTTATCTTGAAAAACGCATTACGCAAAACTACTGTAGAATTTTTGGGTGCACACTACAACTTCTGTATTTAACATTTTTGTATAAAGTCAAATCCTGTGAAGTAATAGCCAAATATCGACATTTTTTGGTACATTTAAGCGTTTAAAATCGTTTTAAGGGGTTATTTAATCAGAATTTGATTGTACAAAAAAAATATTGTACAAAATTAATACAAAACAAATACTAGATATGGTAAACTTTATTCAGTTCTAACGAAAAGTGGACGCTAACTGCTCCCGCGACGCGTTGCGTGAAACGTTAACTATAAGGAAAAAAAAATTTTCGCGGGTATTCCTAACTACATAATGTATACAATTCAAATTACGAAAAATACTTGCGGGTTGCGATGCATACACATATACTAAAAAGACGAAAGGGAGAGGAGCAGAAGGAAAAGGCCCAGCATTAAGACTAAAGCGGCATTCTCGGCCACAGCAATCTAGCTATTCTTTTCTGCATTTGCGCCTTGACATTAGCGTCACAAGCATCAGGGGCCGCGCGAAGTTATCGCAGCTGACGGCTGCTAGTCTGTTGTACCCGTGTGTGGCCGTGTGCGGCGTCCGCGTGCGCTTGTGTGTGATACAAACAATCGTAGTGCCTGCAGGCTTCCGGCGTTCCCAATGATGACAGCGGCTGCTGTAGTATGGCCTCCTGGTGGATGCCATCCATCTCGTCGTGTTCGTTGGTTGATGGTAACTCGTAGGAAGGCAGCGGAGTCGGTGGCGGAAGCAGATTTCTTGGTAAGCCCTTTCTCGTTCTTAACCTCTCTGATGGGTGGACTGATGATACTTTTCTCTTGTTACAGGTATCTGGGGCAGCAAGAGGCGTAAACGAGCACTGCTGCAGACTGTCTCTTGGCTGTAGTAATGTTGTCTGGGTCATTTACTTATTAGCTATATGTGGTTTTTAGGTGCCCAATGCTCGCTGTTTGGCTCCCAGATTAGTGACTGTGTTATCTGCTGCTTTTGCCTTGGTCGACACTCAGGTAGAGGATATCTCTAGCAATGAAACAACAAATGAAGGTCTCCACCGGTCCTTCCCATCTATCAGATGATGTGGCCACCAATAGTTATATCATCCTGGCCAACAGACCAGTGTCCTTGAAGCAGCACCAACCTGAACCGGCCAGCCCTCCTTATTGCCTCTGTAGTTCCAGCAGTGCTTTAAGAGTGTCAGTATTTTAGGATGTGAGGGGATAGGTAATAGGAACTGCGGAAAATTTTAAAAGTGCAGTGACTATTTAGATACGGTAGGGGTAGGTAGTTATTATTGAGTAAATTAATTTATAAGTTTAGCTATAGGCCAATCAATAGAGGTTTTTAGCGTGACACAAATCTTATCAGCAAGCGGTAAGCGCTATCCTACGCAGAATAATCCACAGTATAACTGGTATATAAATACAATAACCAAATCTGTTCCTTATATTTGTTATTAACAATTTAATGCAAAAAAAGCGCCTTTTTTTGTTTTTTGCTTATAAAACCGAAACTAGTGGACCAATCTTGATGGTCAAATGAGATAAATTGTGGTAAATGAAATTACGAACAAAATTAGATGTTGATCGAATCGATCGGATGATTAGTTACAGAGAAAAACGTGAAAACCCGAAAAAATGAGTGTTTTTTCAAAAATTCATATCTCCGCCATTTTTAAAGATGTAGCGCATATCTCTGGCGAATCGATAGTAATTTACATGTACTTTATGTGTGCGAAAACCAGGGGCTGTGCGATTATTAGTTTTTTCGTAATCGCGATTTCAATTTTTTAGTACGCTATTTTTGAGCGAGGCTGTATGCTCTACGGGTGATCTGATTTCAATTATCAAAAAAGATTCTGCAAGTTCAAATGTTGTACTACAAAATGTCTATCTTGGATTTTTGATAAAGTACTGTAGTATACCTGAAAACAGTTGTCGGAGTTGACCAAAAACGCTCGAGCGCACGAAAGTGGCGGAGTGGTTGGGGGCGCGCGGCGGCTGTGGGGAACCGATATATATAGTAATAGAACGCGCTGCGCGCAACGTATAGGTCTTTACTTCTGATTTCCTCAGCCACTAGAGAGCTATTTTAATCGTTTTTTTTCTATTTCGGGGTAACTCAACCCAACTAAACCGATTCTGTACTTTTATTTGATGTAAAATTAATAGAAAGGCAGTTTTTGGACGTTTTAATAGGTTGATAAGAAAATAAATATACATTTTCTATTCTTCTTAATCTATATGATATTTATTGCAAAAAATGTACAGTTACTTAACTATATAATATTAATTAATTTTTTTACGCTTCGGTGGTAACAAATCGTTTACATCCTCGCAGTCATAAGAGTCGAGTTCGTAATCGTTCTCATCGCTCGAATCGTCTTCCGATTCTAATAATGGTTTATTTATTAGTAAATTATAGTACGTGTCTTCATGGTAGTGTGCACAAAGGTTTATGCACTGTAAGCCGTGCTTTTTGCAGCTGCACGAAGCGTCTACACATCCTTTTTTTGAGCAACTACATGAAATTTGGCAGAGTAATTTTTGAGGTATAGGCGGATCGGTCGTTCCTACAGGTAGTAAACAATTATTTTTAATTTGCCATCCCCAATCAGTAGGTATTAAAGTGTCATTGCCTAACCATAACTGAAGGATGTAATAAACTCTAAATGCGTGTTGCTTGGCCGATCCCTGCGTTGGTGGCAATGTCTCTAAAGCAAATTTAGTTTTGGTTTTCGCTTTGCAAAAATGCAAGTAGCGCAAGTCATGCAGTGAAAAATTAGTGCTTTTATCTATTAATTTTTTTTCCGCTTTGTTGCTGTACATATCGATTATTAATTTATAGGCATTGCTAGCTATTTTTTCAGAACTGGCATTTTTGTCATAAAATACTGCTGATAAGTCTGATAATTTTTCGTGGTTAATGGTATCTATTAATTTATTTTTTCCTATTCTATAAAAACAAGATGTTGTATCGCACCCAGAAAATGCATGTAAAAGTGTGATTCTATTTCTTAAAAAGGGATATTTGAAACTATTACTATTGAAATATTGATTTGGTGTTGAGCCTTTGTTTTCTTTACAAAAATAAATGTTCTTAATGTTTTCTGCCAGTTCTGAAAAAATAACTAGCAAGTCTATATCTTCGCCTACAATCACTACAGTTGTTTTAAAATCAGCGCGGGCATTATTAATCGCAGTCAAGACTATTAATCGATCTGCGTCCTCGGGGGCTATTTTTGTTTGAAAGCGTACAGCATTTAAAGCTAAACAAAGCATATTTATTAATCTACTTTTATTTTTTTCACAACTAAAAAATTGCTTTTGATTAACAACTATCGTTGTATTTTCATCAAAAGCAATTTCACGGCCTATATTCTTCATTTGCCTAGCAAAATTAGCGTTTTTGTTTATTTTTCATCAAATAAAAGTACAGAATCGGTTTAGTTGGGTTGAGTTACCCCGAAATAAAAAAAAATGATTAAAATAGCTCCTCTAGTTGCTGAGGAAATCAGAAGCAAAGATCTATACGTTGCTCGCAGCGCGTTCTATTACTATATATATCGGTTCCCCACAGCCACCGCGCGCCTCCCACCACTCCGCCACTTTCGTGCGCTCGAGCGTTTTTGGTCAAATCTGACAACTGTTTTCAGGTATACAACAGTACTTTATCAAAAATCCAAGATAGACATTTTGTAGTACAACATTTGAACTTTCAGAATCTTTTTTGATAATTGAAATCGGATCACCCGTAGAGCATACAGCCTCGCTCAAAAATAGCGTACTAAAAATTTGAAATCGCGATTACGCAAAAGCTAATAATCGCACAGCCCCTGGTTTTCGCACACATAAAGTACATGTGAATTACTATCGATTCGCCAGAGATATGCGCTACATCTTTAAAAATGGCGGAGATATGAATTTTTGAAAAAACACTCATTTTTTCGATTTTTCACGTTTTTCTCCGTAACTAATCATCCGATCGATTCGATCGACATCTAATTTTATTCGTAATTTCATTTACTACAATTTATCTCATTGGACCATCAAGATCGGTCCACTAGTTTCGGCTATAAAAGCAAAAAACCATAAAAAAGCGCTTTTTTTGCATTAAATTGTTAATAACAAATATAAGGAACAGCTTTGGTTAGTAGTATAGCTAGGCCGGTTCTGCGACCCCCCACCACTGGGCCACCGACCGACCTGTGTAGCGTTCTGATTGGTTGAGACGGGGAGATGAGGCTCCACCCCCTTTCGAGAAGCTTCTACCCTTCTATTTGTAATGACATCATCGAATAAAAATTATTAGTATTCTATTGTTACATTTTTGTATGACAGTCAAAAGTTTATTTACGAGCGACTCACGGCGGCGGGCGGCGGCGCGGCGGCGCGCGCGCGGGGGACTAGCATCTTACCGCGGTGACAAGCTGGACGACCGCGGAGATGAGCTGATTCGCGCGCGGCGGGCGCGCGGAGGTGAGCATATTACCGCGGTGGCTAGCTGATTTTCGCGGTCATTAGCATACACCGCGTGTAAGTATATTTACCGCGTTGATAAGCTGACTTTCGCGAGCATTAGTCTATCGTCGCTGGTAATATATTTACCGCGCTGATCAGCTGATCACCGCTGCGCGCTCATCGTGTGATGCCGCGTGCGCATCGGTCGCGCCGACAAGCTTATACGTCACATGCTATAAGCGAATACTTCGCGCTAGCAATTTTATTCGATGATTTCTAAAGATCTATGGGTAAAAAATTAAAAACAGTAATATATGATATTCATGATGTTTATTAAACATAATTTTTTACAAGTGTTGTATAAGTTTTCATATTATAATAGCATTAAAGTGTACATTAAATACAATCTCTTCTTAAATACAATCTCTTCTTAAAGGTGGCACCAAAATCTCTAGACTAATTTCTTAATATCCCCACTTATGGGATTATATTCGATAATACGGTCGTGTAAAATCAAGCAGTAGGCTGATGTATGTGCTGGATAATTTTCTTTAGCTTCAAATTCAAGACGAACATCAACTGGGGCCTGCTTCAACGACTCGTTCTGTTTTGAGCAGTCAATGACAACTAAAGGAACATTCTGTATATAGTCCCCTTTCTTGAGCATAGGTTCAATTTCTTTTCCATAATACGCATTTTGAAAGTTAATATACATATAGTATAATAAAGCATATTGGTTTTGATCAATATTTAGATTGAGGTTTCCGTAAGGATAGTATTGAGAATTGAGAAATAGTTTCACATTACTTATTTTGCAATGGTCAAAACGACTAGCGTTAGCGCCATTTTGGCCTTTACGATTGTTCTGAAAGCCTAAAATGACGAATCGTGGTTTTTCTAATTGATTCAATGTCTTAACTGTCCAAACATGCTGCGAGGTGGTTGGGAGTAATGGATACTCGTACAGCTCCCAACTACGGAAACTCATAGCAATGGGAGTTTCCTTCTGTAGGTAATCAAGGAGTCGTATTTTATGCTTATCGGATAATAGCACATATGGCATTAACCATTCAATTTTAATTAGATTAATTTTGAACTCTTCTGCTTGCGTTTGCACAATAGCATTTACATCATTCTTCGATCTTGTGAGAACAAGCTCGCGTTTGCAATTGACTATAATTTTACGATAGTCTTCCGCAAAGCCGAGAATCATACTTAGTGGTATGGACACATCAAAGTAGCCAGCATTATCGGTTATTTGCTGAGTTTCTACAATATCAATCCAGCCTGCGTTTTCCAAGTTTTGCGTAGGATTGAACGATATCAAACCCTTCATTAGACTTGCCAAACCAACATTTTTACATTTATCAATCTCTACAGCATTTATTTCATATCGGATTTCTTCGAAAAGATGACAGAGGGCGTTGTTTACAAGCTTTGTGATAACTGCTGCGGTGCCATCTGCTTTTAATAATCGGCCATGAATATGTAATGAACTGCGTGAAGGTAGAAGGTAGAGATCTTGATGCTGTATGGCGATACGAATTTCATCACTGTTATTGAAAGCTGACGAAGTGTAAGGCTGATGTGCATGCACTTCATAATGAGCGACAGATTCATCGAATTCCACAGATGACTGTACGTTTAATATGTCGTCCATCTCTTTTGATTGTAAAAACCACAGGAAAACAGACAAATTATTTTTCTCCAGCGTTTCTTCTGACCTGCAGTCCTAGACTTTTTAGGAAGCGAATATTCTGAGTTGTTAGCTCTTTCACTGTTCGTTGACGACTGATCTTCTGATGACATGATTTGCTTTTAATATAGCTTTTGCCAACTTTGCTGTTATATACGATTCCCATAATTACGATGCTGCTTTGATGTGTAGTCTAATTGTTATAATTTCTCCACGAAAATTCACCAAGTTTCCATCCTGATCGACGATGCGTAACTGTATATTATCTATAGTATTAACTGTAATTGGTAAATAACTTGTGTTGGAATTTCAATGATTTTATAGCCCGGAGGAACAGCTGGGAAAAATTCATGTATCGTATGCACTTTCTGTCCGTTTATATAGGCTCCAGACGTAATGTTGCACTCAACTCGTAGAGCGTTAATCTTAAGAATAGATACGGGTAAATCTGATTCGTGAGTAATATTTGCTGAAAGAGTACGTCGCGTAAAGCCTAACAATCTTCCAATAGAATCTTGCGGCTGGAAATTTATTGTATGACTGCACTTGATTATACTGCGAAGAGTATTATTATTTGGTTTGAGGCTGAGTACTAGCTTTAAGGTGCAAGTATTTACTGTAGATGGCGTTCAATGTCTTCAATTTCCCAGCTACCTGTTGGTAATGTCACTATCTCTTCTCCCACGTAAAACTTGTTATTATCAATATCGATATTGGGGATTGAATTAAAGGTTAAAAGTTCAATCAACCCTAGAACGTATCTTTTATTTGTCAAGAGTTCAATTGGTGGAAAATATTGAGTCTCTAGTACAGATGACGTTCCAGATAAACTTAGCATCAATGATTCACTCATGACTGCTCAAGTAATACTGACTATGTATAACATATATATTGTTTTATATAGCCTTATACAAAAATTTTAAACAAAGATGCCCACAGTTATATGCGCTGTAATCTTGATATCTCTTGAGGTTATACTTTACAGTGTTAACTCCTAGGTAATTCATAAGTTCTAAAGGTGGCTGCAGGTCTCCAAAACTATCAAAATACACAACACTTCTACCTCTTTTCCGATAGGCTACCCAATGTGTACCAGGTCCGCGTTTCTCATCGAGATTAACTATTGCTGACTCGTAGTGTTGCGGACCACTAGCTGGTAATGTATTTCACATGAATACACCTCGAAAGTATGGAATTTGTAAAATACGAGCATACTTTAGCAAGTCAGCATCAGTCAGTGCTCTGTGGGGAAATTTTACATTGAAGTTTTTTTTCCTTTTTTATTAAGTTCATGTCCACTATAGGGTTTTAGATAGATGCCATAGCCTGTTTTATGGGGTTTAAGGTAGAGACCTTTACCAAGTGCAACAGCTTCCATCGTTTTGTTATGTCTTCGACTTTCTTCAAGTTGACGTTTAGCATTTCTTGCATCATTTATTGCTTTAGCTATACCCGCAGCGCCACCTGCTAGTGCACCTGTTGCACTTAGGCCTGCAAATAATGGAATCAGAAATGGTAGGAATCCTCCAATTTTCGATGGAACTGCTAGTACGCGAGGAATGTGTACTTTTGCTTTGCCGCCAGCCTTCTTCACAACATTTCGAGCACTTTTCAATGCAGCTTGAATAACTTTGCGCGAATTTTTACTAAAAATGCTCGGTTTCGAGGCTGCTTTAACTACTTTAGCTAGTGTGGTATTTGGCTTCTTTTTCAACCCCATTCCAAATTTTGATTTTAAATTCATAGTATTTGTTACAGTATAAGCTGCTGCTTTCTCACCAATACTAGCGTCTTTAGCAAAAACACGTTTCCAGGCTTTATCTGCTAATACTCTATCAGCAGCGTTCCTAGCCTCAACGTTCTCTCGATTCCGAGAGTAGATTATATCGTGTTCTTTACAAGCTTGGTCTAAAGGATTAATGCCAGGGTCACCTCGAGCAAGATCCTTTGTAAGTTTAGTTTCTGGTCCGCAGTATTGATAACCAGGCAGATGTAATTCAAATGGAAGCTTATTAATGATTGTATTTGCTAAGCCTCGACCTTTACGAGTATTGCGTTTACGTTGCTTATGCTCAATCATGATGTTAACGTCTCGGAGGATAAATACATACTAAGCTAAAATGTGTATAAGTAAGCTGTATATATGCACTCAAAGTCAGTTGTATTTGAGACGTCAAAGATAAAGTATGGAGTTCGAGGAGCAAAACGTCAAGCTGCCAGTTATAAACTTTGACAGCTTAGTAGTGCAGCAAAAATCAAAAAAGCATCGTGGAGAATTACTTCCCAATAATATTAGAAGTATATTTTGTCAACCCTCAAACTGTGGCAAAACTAATGCACTACTCTCTCTTATTACTCATCCAAGCGGATTAAAATTTGAAAATGTATATGTTTACTCAAAATCACTGGAACAACCCAAATACCAATTTCTTAAATTTCTCTTGGAGCCCATAAATGAAATTCAGTACTTTCCATTCAAAGATCATGATGAAGTAATATCAGCAGAAGATGTATTGCCAAACTCAGTTATGATATTTGATGATGTAGCCTGTGAAAAACAAGATAATATCAAGAATTTCTTTTGCATGGGACGTCACAAAAAT
The DNA here is from genome assembly GCA_036365515.1 of Torymus aiolomorphi. NCBI lineage: Eukaryota > Metazoa > Arthropoda > Insecta > Hymenoptera > Torymidae > Torymus > Torymus aiolomorphi. Next base: position 99,203,849 of record CM070875.1, on the reverse strand, counting down.
GTGGACTGTTTCTATCTATGTCAATCTTATGCACGCATTCCCAAACATCTAGTACGAGATAATGTTAATTTATTAGTATTATTTCGCCAAGATGATATGAATTTAAAGCATGTATATAATGATCACGTAAATACAGATATGTCATATAGTCAATTTAGAGATTTGTGTTCAATCTGCTGGAATGATGATAAGTATGGTTTTCTTGTTATCGACAAAGATAGGACACTTGATACTGGTCTATATAGAAAGGGCTTCGATCACTTTCTTATAAATATAGCTACCTTGAAATAAAATAGGTTAGTATGATTTCAATCGTTCATCAGTCAGCATAGCACATTTTCAGAAAGAGCAAAACGTTCTCAATGAAATTATAAAATCGAGAGAAGCAATTATGCGAAAGTACAAGGAGTTGAGGCAAACCAAAACTGATGTGGAAAAAGTTTTAGATGAAACATTTAAGCCTATTGTAAGTCCTCTTGAAAAACTTGTCGATGCTGCAAAAAAGAGAAAAGTTATTAAAATAGCATCAGAAGAGCAAAAACCAAGAAACGTTATAGAATTCAGTACAAATAACGATAGAGAAGAGGAAGAAAAGGAGCAGGAGGAGGTGCGAGAGGAGTCACAAAGTGATCTCGAAGATACATCATGTGAAACAGCTGAAAGCGAAGTGGATGATGAAATATCAGAATCGTTTACACAAGACGAGGATGAAATAGAGTCATTTAAGGGGGCTAGACACCTTTTTTCTCTGAAATAAGAAGTCACATTTTAATACACAAATGTAAACTAATTATTTCATACTTTTTACATATAAAAGTGGGTATATTTACCTTACCTTAAAACTTTCTCCGATGGGCCTTTTATATGGTCCAGAACCATAGTCATCGATGAAACAAGTTTTTTCACTAACCGTAAGCTTTGAAATTTTCCTGTGGATGGATTGACTCCAGATTTGTCGGAAAAAATTTTTACATCAGAAAAATTATGAAAAAATATAAAAAATTTAAAAAAATAAAAAAAAAAACTCTTGAAAAACAGCACAATTTTTTTTCTCATTAGATCAAAAATCCCTACACTCATATGAGAATTATACTATTCAGGAGTAATTTAGTTCAAATCTGGAGTCAATCCATCCACAGTAAAATTTCAAAACTTACGGTTAGTGAAAAAACTTGTTTCATCGATGACTATGGTTCTGGACCATATAAAAGGCCCATCGGAGAAAGTTTTAAGGTAAGGTAAATATACCCACTTTTATATGTAAAAAGTATGAAATAATTAGTTTACATTTATGTATTGAAATGTGACTTCTTATTTCAGAGAAAAAAGGTGTCTAGCCCCCTTAAACAAGCTTATTTACAGACTTTTAAAAAACGTACCAAGTCGCTTGATAATACATATGGAGTACGAATAGAAAATGAATTATTGAAAATCGGCAATTCACCGATACATTTTACAAAACATTATGTAAAAGTACAAAATGTAAGTTATCCAAAAACAGCTGGTCTACTCCAATTGCTCTTTCAGAAGCAACCTGATTCGATGCATATATGTTCGAATGATATACGAAATTATCGAAAAATCGTAGAAGTGACGAATGCTTTTAGGAAGAATTATAGTGAAACAGAACCTCTACGTAAGTCTACTAGTAAAAAATATAAAGATTATATAGCTCCCTACTTCAATAAATCGCCAAAGAGAAAACCTATTGAAGGCTCAGGCCTCTTACCTAAATATAAGATTGCAAGAAAAAATATGCGTATGGATTATGTATACTGGGATGATCCTGATGAATTAGTTGATCGTCTTCGTTTACTCTTGGCTGAACTGGGAGCCGGCAATCAGAGCCACACAAATGAGATTCATTCGATCATTGAAGAACTCAAAGAAACAGGTTACATACATTAAGATGTCTTCGAAGAGAGTTCACCTTGATGCTAAACCAGTTATTCATGTGATGCATGTGTGGCCCTATGCCAGTCGAGCTGCACGTCACCGAGAATGGGAGCAAATAGCACGCGATCGAGAGCGTTTTCGGATGCGAATTCAAAGACTATCTGAAATTATTACGCCTGTGCTCGTACATAAATATAATACATATTTGAGTATAAATTAATTGAACTCGATGGTATTGCAGTCAGTTGCAACATGAGTGTCGATGTATTAGGACGTAATCTTGAGCGTGCTGAAGGTAGTCGTGGTCCTCCGGGTGTTGGCTTCAAAGTAACTTCTGACGGATAATACGACATTGATAGCAAGAGGCTATGTAACATTGCTGAGCCTACCCAACCGGGTGATGCTGTTAATTTGGACACTCTACAACGTATGATTAAAATAGAAATAAGGAGCTTATATGAAGTAACTGCGAAATTACGCGGAGACTTCGATAATTTAGGCGCTATTGTTGAGGCTCAAAAAAATGAAATTGATACGAAAGTCTTAAAATTACAGTCATCAATTCAGAGTATAGAAGATGTGAAAGCAGATAGTCAAGAAGCTTATGCGCAATTATTTATTATCAAACAACCATACGTAGATCTTATAAATAGCTCTTCAATTATAAATTTATCGCAGTATCGTTCAACCACTCGTTGAGAATGGATAAATCAAATAGTACTACGAACAGTAATATACCATATACAAAATTTTCTGACAACAGTCAAAAAGATAAACAAAAGAGCGAATCACAGTGGAAAAATTTTATGAATAAATTTCTTCGAATACGTTTTCCTTGCCTGAACGACAAAATTACAAGAGATTTCAATAATTCAGGATGAAGGACATGCAGCAGCAAGTGGTTAAGGAGCTTTATACACCTGCACGTCGAAATTACCGACGACGCAAGTTTATTGTACGTGGCTTGGATAAGACATGGCAAGCTGATCTAGTGGAGATGCAGCCTTATGCTCGAGAAAACAATGGCTATAGATATATGCTCGCTGTTATCGATGTGTTCTCCAAGTATGCATGGGCTGTTCCTGTAAAGCAAAAGACTGGCAGCGATGTCACAGCAGCAATGGAGTCTATCTTGCAGCAGGGACGCAAACCAACAAATTTACAGACCGATCGAGGCAAAGAATTTTACAATGCTAAATTTCAAAGTCTAATGCAACGATATGGAATTAATCTCTATTCGACATACAGTAATCTCAAAGCATCTATTTGTGAGCGTTTCAATCGCACCCTCAAACAGAAGATGTGGATGCAATTCAGCTTGCGTGGAAAATATAAGTGGCTTGATATCTTGCCCAATTTGTTAAAGGAGTACAATAACAGCAAACATCGCACAACCGGAATGAAACCAAAAGATTTGAGAAGGGCTATATACCTAATTGGTCAACAGAAATTTTTACAATCAGTGAAGTTATGGCTACTAATCCGGTTACTTACAAGCTAAAAGACTATCGCGATCAATCCATTGCTGGCGGTTTCTATGAACAAGAGCTGCTCAAGACTAATTATCCAGACGTCTAGCTTGTGGAGAAGGTGCTTAAGAAGCGAGGAAATCAGATTTATGTTAAATGGTTAGGATTTGACAATTCACACAATAGTTGGATAAGCAAATCAGATGTGTAAAGATTAAATAAATAGATAAATGCCAAAAAAATGATAGTTTTTCTTTATTTATTGCCCAATATTTTATTATTATTATTATTATATATATATATATATATATATATATATATATATATATATAGAGAGAGAGAGAGAGAGAGAGAAACAGAGAGAGAGAGAGAGAGAGAGATAACGCGTTGATAAGTTTTGTACAAAAGAGAGAAACACGATCAGCGCGTAAATATCGATAACTATTCCAAGAAAGTCAGGGATAGACTTGCAAGCAACTCGTTTCATCGTGTTAGTCATACGTGTGCGTGTGTGAACAAAAATGAAACTCGGCTATTATTATTTTTCAAGGAAACAAAGAGGATTGGATAATTTACTGGGAGAGTGAGGTCGGTAAATGATAAAAGCTGTTTTGTTAAAAAAATTTTAATCGATCGATCAGATTATTATAAAGAAAAAAACTTACATAGTAAAAATACAAGTATGAATACGCAAAAACTTACAAACTAATTACATAAATTTTAAAGTAGCGCGCAGACGCGCACACACACACACACACACACACACACACACACACGTACATTTACATGCGTTCACAGACGCCGCATTTCACTGCCGTCACACGCAGCATGCGTGCACACACACACACACACACATATACATACAATCAATCTTCATTTATTTTATAATGCCCCCACGGCAGAGTATCTGTTTCATTTGGTATGACATATCTCTTATTGTCATGTGGACTTAGAGCTAATTTTGTTTGTTTCACAGTACGCACTACATGAGCTTTAGACTGTATGATACACTGCTGTCTATATTGTGTAGTTGAATTTAGTAAACACTGAAGATAGTCGTCGAAATTGATGGTTTTGCTGACAACTCCACTTTTCATACCTTTAGCTTTTTTCATGTGGTCTTGGCCATTGACGCGTATGCTATACATTTTACTACGTAGTCCAACGAATTCTGTCATAATGCAACCATTGCACTCATCCTTCATTAATCCTACAACCTTCTTATTGGCTTGTGGAATTCCAAATACATTATTAGATGAATAGTCCGAAGTATCAAAATTTGCAATATCGCTCTTAATCACTTCATAAATATCATCATTTCTTATTTCATATATTAAGCTGTCAGTGTCAGTATATAGCAGTTTACAACGATCTTCAAATTTCGTTTTCATATATTTGTAGTGAAAATTGTATACTAAAGTCTTTGATAAATCAAGTACACACAGTCCTACGTAGATTGGCTTGTTAATATACACTTCAGTTTTTGCTAACTCTACAATAACAAGATTTTCATCGATGATAGTACTGCTATGAAATTCTGGCTGTGCAATATGAGCTTCTGCTCCATATCGACCTTCCCATTTAGTTAGTAATTTAACATTAACTCTTTTTCGCACATTTTCCATCGTCTTTCCAAAAACAGCATTATTCATTAATTTGTAGAGATTTTTTTCAAAATCATTTTTAGCTGCTTGTTGCATTTTACTGTTTAGATCAATGTATTCTTTGAGCCGGGGTCTTTGATTAAATTTCAGTATTCTATGAACTTTTTTGAGTTTTAATTCATTTTCTAGAGCTTGCTTCAAATTGCGATAGTGTAGAATGTATCGCGATTTCTGCTCAACAGTCGTGAGAAGTTTAGCTTGTGAGAAGCCTGGTGGTTTCTTGTGCTCTGGACAAAATGGTAGATCTTTATGTGTATCGTGTAAATGTTCTGGATATTCCAAGTCCACTTCAAGTATGTAGCCAACTGGGGCATTATCCGGAATATTGAAATTTATTCATTCTACATCATCAATCCATTCAAAACCACCATAGGGTAGATATTGTTGCATAGCCCAGCCATAGAGATTATTTACATCAAAGTACATGAGATATTTGGACTCCTTATCTACTTCATAATCATTGCCCATATATTTGTTATTGGCTCGAGCATAACGGTTGAAACATTAACTCACTCCACCTCGAATACCGCGTTCAATGAACATAACTTGATCAATATCTGTAAGTAATTCTAGCTGTATTTTCGTATACTTGAGCGTATACAAAAGTAGAACATCTGTTTTTAAGTATAAATCTGAATATTGACCCAAATTCGATATGTTAAATGCTGTCCAAATATTTTTCGCATGCTCATAATCTTTATCTAATATTGGATTGTCATTTAATTTACTGTAGAATTCATCTTTTGATGGCAGCTCGGAAACATCTAGTTTTTCTTTTGAGTCCACATAATCATAAGGGAATATTCCTTTTCGCTTAAGTAATTCAAATTTCTCTTTAGTAAATGGTGCATATTCTGCATTTTGAGAGAAATCTTGCCACAAAAGATTAAGTTCTTCGAGATATGATGACAATTTGTCTAAGGATGCTGCCATGAATCGGTAAGAATCTATGAATTTAAAGTTAATATCATTTCCCTCAATGCGCTTGGTCAATGAGATGAACCGTTCCTTATTCACTGGTAAAAGATCTACTCGTCCAGGAATGCTATTGCCAATATCCTTTATGAGAAAATGTGAGTCATAGCCAGTTAAATTATGAAATACCACTGGAATACTGTGTGAATCTTTATACTGTAAATTGCAATCTTCGTGAGCAGCACCTCGATACCTAAAACATAAGAAAAAAAAAGAACATAAGAAAAATGTAAAATTTTCGCTGGAAGCATATTTAATTTTCTTTTAACCATACCTTCCAGTCAGATGACAATGATCTCGTACACGCTTCTCTGCTAAAGGTTTCTCGCAAATGTGGCATAATGATGTATTTCGAAATTCTTATTCTTGTTTTAAATTTAATGTTTCCATTGGTACTATGAACTTGAAGATAGTCTCAAATTTTTCTGCTAGCCTTTGCAGCTGCTCTGCAAACCATTTAGCAGGATTTTTTCCTCTGTAGCTACTGTAGTGAGATAGAGAGTCATCATAACTACACTTTAAATAATATCCAATACTAAATGCTTCATGTTCTTGATAAGCATTTCCAATTTCCACAGCTTTTAGAAGGCACTCAAAATCTGCGTATATGACGAATGGCACTTTTTCTTTATAATTAAAATTTTTAAACTGTAAAATTTTATCTCTTGATGTAGGCAAAGTTACTTTGTACTTGTTGAGTTGCACACAATCTTGTTCATGCAAGTTCAATTTAGAATCATTTCTGAAATAATGTAGACACCGATCACAAATAAACTGCTTATGGCTCCGTTTTGAAATTTGTGTAGATACTAAACGCGATAAATCTTTGATCCAAACATAGTGGAATATCGATAAATCATTTTCAAGGTTTTCCTCCTGTTTACTTTCTTCATCATCTACGTAATAGTTTTGTAGAAGAAGAAGGTTAATATGAGTTTCCTTCTTACATGATGTTATGTGAAGCGGCACAATTTTAAAATTTCCACCAGATTTTTTAAAAATATAAACGTTAACCGAGATATTATTTTATTTTTCAAATTTTGGAACCTCTTTGGGGCTCACGGGAAATTCTATTCCTTTAAAATTTAATTCATCCTCATAAACCTTGTATGTTGATACTCTGCTAGTATTTGCGTCATTATGTGCTGGATGTAAAGCTGACAGTATTGCCAACTTGAAACATGCATCATCGAAATTCTGTACATTGATACATGCATGCTTCTTCTGTATTTGCTGGGGTAGACTGATGTATGAGCCTCCTCGCATTGGATTATATTTGTTGATGTGTACAGATAAATTAAGAATCTGTCGTAGTGTCCAACCGGAATCTTTCTCCTGAAATTCTTCCATATCTTTTGCAACAGGCTGTTGAACATTCTCAGTAAACCATTGCTTTAAATCCGTTGTTCGTAAAATCGGCTCCGCCTTTGTATTAAAATACTTTATTTCTACTATCTCTTTGTCAGCTTTAATTATAATGTATTCAGCTGACAAGATAGTATACACTTTGACAGCCTCTTCTTTTTTCAAAACATTTTTCATTTGAGATTGAAATAATGCTTGAGCGTCTTTCATAAATCTAGTTATATCTAAATATTTTAAGTTGGTAATCGCTCCAGATTTAATACGATCATTGAAAGCAGACTCCACATTTTGCCATTTTACTCTGTCACTTCTTGTTTCACGCAAACCCACACCACTCTTTAATAAACGCTTGAATTTACCTTGAATGCCTTTAAGTAATCCAATTGTGGATATAAAACTTTGTTTTTCTGCAACAGTGTTTCCATTTTTAAGCGAAAGCCTCCTCAAGTTTCTTAGATTCTGGCTTCCTAGTTTAATCCACTTCCTAATTTCTTCAGGATTTACTTTTTTATAGGCTAAAAGCCCATATGCTTCTAGCATAATATTCACAAGTTTTTTACAGTCAAACGCTGACATAGTGATCACTTTAAATTTCGTTGCACAATGAAAGAATTCCAGCTCCCTCGTTGTATTTATAAGGCTCGTATGACTAATTATGAATAGAGTAACAAATTTTAAGAATTTATTGTAATCTTATTTCCTTTCGAGGTAGCAAGTTTAACGAGAATAAACTAATAAAAATGCTGTGTGTATATTCTGATATTTGACTGTGGCAAGACACGACTGTTCTGCTCTCGTCTCCGAGCAACACTGAAATGCTCTCCGTCTTGCCTTCTTCTATGGGCCTATTATTTCGATGGTTTCCTGCATCAACGCCCTCACTCTTATCGTTTTTATATGCAGTTAACCAAAACAATATTTCGATTTACCGCGGAAAATTCCATGAAATACTATTAAGTTTTGGGCGCCGTTGACAGGAAACGGTTGAAATTTGATACCTTTTCGGTATGCCCTACGTCTCACTGTAAGATAAGAAACACCGATCGGCGATCGCGCGCACGCCCGACAAACCGATCGTCAAGTGCATCAACTCGCTCTCTCGTTCTCTCTCTCTCTCTCTCTCTCTCTCTCTCTCTCTCTCTCAGTAGCTTACTCGTACCAGAAGGCACGTTTCAACTTGCACAGTATGCGATGACGTGTAGCATCTCGTCGGCGTTTGCGTCAGGGTCCAGAAGCACACTCGAGGTAAAAACTATACATCATGTCGTATCGGGCCAACCAGGTTTACAGCTCAGTATGTTATAGCCGAAATATACTTACTGAGTTAGAGTCACACTATACATGCAGGCCACCTCGAAAACTTTCGCCCTCACTCTCGCTCTCTCTCTCACTCTCTCTCTCTCTCTCTCGCCCTCGCTCTCGCTCTCTCGCTCTCTCGCCCTCGCTCTCTCTCTCGCTCTCTCTCACTCGCGGCAAATATCTTACCACCGACGATAGACTAATGCCCACAAAATACTCATATCAGAAGGCACGTTCAACTTGCACAACATGTGATGACGTCGCCCGTGTAGCGGTTGCTGGCAAGAGTGAAATACTTTTCGTCTTGCCACCTTTGTATGGACAACTTCAATAATTATTATACGTATCTAGGCTTTCCATCGACGCCGTCACTCTTATCGTTTGTATATGCAGTTAACCAAAACAGTATTTCGATTTACCGGGTAAAATTCTATGAAATACTATTAAGTTTTGTGAGTCGTTGTCAGTTGTTAGACACATCAAAATGCAGGCCACCTCGAAAAAATAAACGCGCGGTAAATATCTTACCAGCGACGATAGACTAATGCTCGCGAAAGTCAGCTCATCAACGCGGGAAATATACTTACACGCGGAAATCAGCTAGCCACCGCGGTAATATGCTCATCTCGGCGCGAATCAGCTCATCACCGCGGTAAGATGCTAGCCGTAAATAAACTTTTGACCGTCATACAAAAATGTGACAATAAAATACTAACACTTTTTAATCGATGACGTCATTACAAATAGAAGGGTAGAAGCTTCTCGAAAGGGGGTGGAGCCTCACCTCCCCATCTCAACCAATCAGAACGTTACACAGGTCGGCCGGTGGCCGAGTGGTGGGGGGTCGCAGAATCGGTCTAGCTATACTACTTTGGTTATTGTATTTATATACCGTTATACTGTGGATTATTCTGCTTAGGATAGCGCTTACCGCTTGCTGATAAGATTTGTGGCAGAAAAACGCTGATTTTTTTCTCTATTGACTGGCTTACTAGGATATAAGAACTCGCCTCAGGAGGTTTATTGTATTTTAATACTTGTTAATATATTTACAAAAAGAAACTCGTATGTACGTACTGTATTTAATATAGATATTAAAACATGCCAAATTGTTCTATACAAAAAATGTAATGTATATACTTGCGGACTCTGTTAGTCTTACAGTGTGCTAGAAAACAATTAGATAGGTAAGTCTTGCAGACTACTTAATGAGACTTCCTATCTAATTATTTTGTAGCACACTGTAAGACTGACAGAATTAGCTAGTATATTCATTAAATTCTATATATATATATATATATATATATATATATATATATATATATATATATATATATATATATATATATATATATAAACTTGTATAACGTTAGTTCCCAGGACCCCATATTACTGTATACCTATACGTGACTAAAGAAATAATGTCTCTTATGGGGGCCGATGTCCTCAAAACTGACGTTAAACATATGTAGATTCAGGGACTGTCCCCAAAACTAACAAATGTCCCCGAAACCAACGTTAAACATCTGGAACGTCCTGGAAACTAACATAAAACATAAATATATATATATATATATATATATATATATATATATATATATATATCATTGGACGGTATTTTGAGGATTTCATAAAGAATTTGTACAATAGTGGTGACACAAATATAAACATTGTTATAAACAACCAATAAACAAGCGCGTGACTAAAGAAATAATGACCCTAAGGTTATTAACTAACACCACGACGCCTGCGGCGCCCGCTTTTACGGAAAAATATCACGGAATTTCCGAAATCGATGTATTAACACACTATTGTGGAAACCGCTGAAAAATCCTCAAAATGCCTCTCGAGTGCTTTGGACTTTTGAGGAGACTCCTCAAAATGCCTACAAAATCCTCAAAATTCGGTATATATGACTTATATAATCCTCAAAATGCGTCCCAGATGTGAATATATATATATATATATATATATATATATATATATGACTTTTCTGTGTTACAATATCTATATTAAATACAGCACATACATTTATATACAAGAGTTTCTTTTTGTAAATATAATATTACTTTAATACATATGTACAATCAAATTCTGTTAAGGTGATGTCGGAGCCACACTGATTGGTTGAAATTTTCCTAACCTCAAAAACATAATATCATAAATAAAAAAAGTATACTATCGTAGAACACAAAAATGCGGTGATCGCGTGTTCTTGTTATAATAAAGAATGGTTATGAACGTTATGCAGTGTTTAATCATTTTTAGTTAAGACAAAATAATGGGAAATACGACGCGAGGTGAGGATGCCCTTTCACATAGAAAATTGTAAGATGACCGTCACTTTTACGTAATCAGACGTGTCAATTTTAAGAATATTGCATTATATAAATTATTGAATATTTTGATTATTGAAAATGCTGTGATCCGGCATTCTTTACACGATAACAAATTGTTAGCAACTTAATTTTCAATATCATGAAGTAAATTTCGTGTGAATAATGGGAAATACGGCTCGAGATGGGGGTCACCATCGGTAAAGTTCGCTCCTACATCTCCTTAAATTTCAAAGCTTACGGATAGTGAAAAAACTTGTTTCATCGATGACTATGGTTCTGGACCATATAAAAGGCCCATCGGAGAAAGTTTTAAGGTAAGGTAAATATACCCACTTTTATATGTAAAAAGTATGGAATAATTAGTTTATTGTGAAAGATTAGAGGATTGTTCGTATTGGTGATTGTTGAATAAATAAACTCCTTCTTCTTGACCCAACGAACCAAATCTTTATTTAACTTAACCCAACGTTTCGGACATGTATTATGTCCCTTTTCAAGGCTACATAGAAATTTACAAGTTTTAATTTGCAAGAAAATTTTTTTACACTTTTAAATGAATAACGATTTACACTGCTCACCTCTATCAATAAATTAATAGGTTTATAAAACCATCGTTAAAAAGTACGTAATAATGTCTCACAGAGACTCGTCTGCCGTCAGTTCTCGGAAATTTAGAGTCCAAACCGAGCGATAGCTCGTATTTATATTGTGCCCTCGAGTAGTGGGGAGCTGTTAGTGTATTTGTAAGCTAACGTAAGCCTTTGATTTTATGTTTGTGTTTTTTCTTTTTTTCCAGCATTGAAAGTAATACATTTATATTATTTTTGTAACAATATTTTAAATTAGCAATGTCAGTTTTGCGATTTATGTTATTCGCAGTGGCATAAATATTTAGCATTTCTGAAAATTCTCGTTTGAATTTATTTTTCTCAACATCAAGAATCGAAACATTTTCAAAGTCGAAATTATGTTTTGTGTATTTGCAGTGCATGTATAAGGCAGGCCTTGAACGCAATATGAACAGTTTCTCCTGGCACTCTCAGTCATGCTCAAAAGAATTTAAATGTTTATACAAAAAGTTTTATAAACATATTCTAAACTTAGAAATAAGTGATCTGAATGTGCATATAAGGTTTTTAAAAAGTAAGATCAACTCTTGCATATCTGCCTTAAAATTAATATTAAGCCCAACACTTATTGACGGTTTTCTCAGTTTTTATCGAAACACAATGACTAATATAAATAACAAACATAATTCTCGATTAAACAGTAAGTTTGATGTCTTAGAAAGAAAACAACGTAAGGTTAACCCGTCTCCAGAGAGCATTGACCAAAACAAAAGCAAATGGCTTGTCAATCTCACGGACGTTGAACTACCGAATGATGTGTTTGAAATACTCAGCTTAGGCGATAAATATAACTATACTGGGAACATTCAAAAAGAAAGTTATTTTTCAATTTTTAAAGAAGTAGAAAATTTTATTAACATACCACTGTGTCACAGTGGTTTCGACCACTTAAGAAATAAAGTTCTTATGACAATAAATAAATTTGTGAATACAGATAGACATAAAGAACGAAGAGAATTCGAGTTTGAATGCAAAATAGAAAACACAAAATTATTTTTAAAAGAAAATTCAGATTTAATATGCACTAAATCTGACAAAGGAAATTCTACTGTGTTAATGTACAAAGAAGATTATATTAACAAAGTTGAATCTTCTTTACAAGATCCGACTTTCTATAAATTATTAAATAAAGACCCTTATAATGAGCTTATTAAAAAAGTTAAAAAATTTTTCACTTCATGGAAAATGAAAGGTGCTTTTGACACAGCAGAATTTTCCCGTTTATCAAATTTAAAACTAGACAATACTTTACTATCACGTGCTTATGGGTTAGTGAAAGTCCATAAATCAAATTATCCTATAAGAATTATCGTTTCTTCAATTAACAGTCCGTTTTATGCCTTCGATAAATGTCTTAGCCTTTTTTTAAAAAAATACATACCTAAACCAAAATATTCTGTAAAAAATAGTATGGAAGTTAAGGAAAAATTAGGTACTATAACAATTCCTCTAGGATACATATTAATTTCATTAGATGTTGTGTCTCTATACACAAATTTAGATTTCACTCTTATTTTAAATGGAATAAGAAAGAAATGGAAATATTTTAAAGATAAGATCAGTCTTTCTTTGATTGAGTTTTTAAATGGTATAGAGTTATTATTAAATTCAACTTTTTTCAAATTCAATGAAAAATATTACAAACAGCTTATTGGTTCTCCTATGGGAGGCAGCTGTAGTCCTCGATTTGCTGAAATTGTCCTTGAGGAAGCTGAAGAAAGTTGTCTTGAAAAGTTACGCGACTCCATACTATTTTACTGTAGGTATGTAGACGACTGTTTATTAATTGTTAAAGAAACTGAAATTGACAATATTCTGAATACTTTTAATCAGTACAACGAGTATTTAAAATTTACTATTGAGAAAGAAATAGACAAGAAACTTAGTTTTTTAGACATGCAAATAATTAGAGTTGATAATAGTTCTCCATTAACAAATTGGTATAGAAAACCTACCTTTTCTGGTAGGTATATAAGCTTTGATTCACACCATCCTATTTCACAAAAAAGAGCTCTAGTCTTTTCTCTAGTTGACAAAGCAATAAAATTATCCCATCGTTCTTTTCATAACAATAATTTAACTTTGGTCAAGAAATTTCTTCTAAATAATAAATTTCCGTTGCAGTTTATTGAAAAAAATATTAAAAAAAGACTTTGTCACATTTTTAATAGTAACAACTGTAATAATATTACAAAAGCTTATACAAAAAATCCTTTAATTATACTTCCTTATGTTAATAATTTATCACAGTCTATCAATAAGATTTGCAAAGAATATAGTATCATGCATGTAAACAATATGTCTAACAAGCTAAGTTTCGTTAAATCAGGAAAAGATCCAATCAAAAAATCAGATGTTACCGGTATTGTTTACAAAATAAAATGTAATGATTGTCATGCTGCGTATGTTGGACAAAGTGGTAGAGCGCTAAAGAAAAGATGCTATGAACATAAATATTGCATAAAAAATGCGGACGAAAGATCTGCCTTATACATGCACTACAAATACACAAAACATAATTTCGACTTTGAAAATGTTTCGATTCTTGATGTTGAGAAAAATAAATTCAAACGAGAATTTTCAGAAATGCTAAATATTTATGCCACTGCGAATAACATAAATCGCAAAACTGACATTGCTAATTTAAAATATTGTTACAAAAATAATATAAATGTATTACTTTCAATGCTGGAAAAAAAGAAAAAACACAAACATAAAATCAAAGGCTTACGTTAGCTTACAAATACACTAACAGCTCCCCACTACTCGAGGGCACAATATAAATACGAGCTATCGCTCGGTTTGGACTCTAAATTTCCGAGAACTGACGGCAGACGAGTCTCTGTGAGACATTATTACGTACTTTTTAACGATGGTTTTATAAACCTATTAATTTATTGATAGAGGTGAGCAGTGTAAATCGTTATTCATTTAAAAGTGTAAAAAAATTTTCTTGCAAATTAAAACTTGTAAATTTCTATGTAGCCTTGAAAAGGGACATAATACATGTCCGAAACGTTGGGTTAAGTTAAATAAAGATTTGGTTCATTGGGTCAAGAAGAAGGAGTTTATTTATTCAATAATTAGTTTACATTTATGTATTAAAATGTGACTTCTTATTTCAGAGAAAAAAGGTGTCTAGCCCCCTTAACCAATAAACGCGCCAACTTGCGAGAGAGCGAAGCGCTCTCTGATCGCCAGCCCTCTGAGGAAGAAGGACGCGTCCACTGCCGCTCCCCGCTCCACCCATCTTGCCATAAAATCACGTGTCCGGTGTGGCCCCAAAGCACGAGAGGAAGAGCCGTCCATCTTCAGTCTGCAGCCGGCGGGTGGAGGAGAAAAAGGAAGAGAGACTGCACGGGCGTCTCAACTGCGAGCGGGAGAGCGCTCGAAACGTAAGTGGCCACCGCGCGTTGCGCTTTATTATATTATGCGTAGGCTGCACCGACAGCTCACGTCGCGATCGTTCCGCGAGAGTCGACATGCGCTTGTTATTTGGAATGGACAATTAAATAAAGAGTTTTGTGATTTTATCTTATTTCGCGAGTTACTCATTTTATCCGGTTTCTCCCATCCGACCTCCCACTTCTCCGACTTTGCAGCTAGCCGCCGGTAAAGAGAGAACGAGGAAACTGACGGGGAAAAGCCGTGTGCACTGCAGATAAAGTGCGCGTATTACTGCCCCGGGCCGAGAAGCAACGCAAACTCCGTTAGTTTCACCCCGTTACAATAGTTAAGAATAAAAATTCAATTTAAAAAATTCAAATGTAACGGAAGTAGAGAATTTTCGCGAATATTCCTTAGAGACCAATCAAAATCACTCTTTAAGTGCTTCACAACATCCGGCCATGGTTTTTTTAAGAGAGGATTATATTTTTTTATATGATATATCTTTTAGTATAAAAATAATATTTATGTATATATAAAAGTATATGATGCCATGCCATCAGCTGATTTGAATTACAAAAATATATAACTATACCATATTTCGAGGTTATTTTATAATTACAATTGTTGTTGTTCGTTTTATTATATATTTTTTTGTTATATTCTTCTCTTTCTCTTTCTTTTCACGTAAGATAGACCGTAACCGGAAGTGTCGTAAGAGCTGCAAACCGGATATCGGACTAACAAAAAGAAAAGTTAGAAAATGAAAAAGCACATCAAAAATTCAGTTCTCTATATCTTTTGAACGAGATAATCTTTTTAAATAAAATCTTTTGATTTGAGTAGAGCAATGAAGTGACTTTCGATTAATAGTAATATGTTATATAGTTAAACTAACGCAATACGTATATAGGCGCACTGAATTTCTCGCATATATATATATATATATATATATATATATATATATATATATATATATATATAGCACGGGTCGCTCCTTCAGGATTCTTCTATACTTGTCTTTGGAACGCTCCCGCACTCCTTGATAAAAGTCAATATAAAGGCTTTTATCTGTGTACACATATAATAGATATATGTAAACGAGCCTACTTGTATGAGTTTATGTACATATTGTCACGGGGTGGTTATTATGGATAAGACGCGTTTCACCTGCACGTCTTAGCGGTTAAACTTCGAGTCTTTCGATTCAACTCTCGAAGACACAATGGCCAGATTAGGCAGCAGATGCTACAACATCGTGCAATGCTAAACCTAATCTGGTTCCTTACCGTGCAACACGCAAGTCTGAGACTAGCGCTTTATTTCTACCAGTACTCGAACTCCTTACCAGGTCCCTGGGTTATGTTCCAGCTGCTCAGATGTAAAACGATACGTTCTCTCTAACGTAACGACTGCGGAGGCAGCGGGGAACCGTGATTGACTAAGGTCGCGAAATGATAACTCGAGCAGCTAAAGTTAATAATAAAAGACTATTGTTTATTAAAAAAAGAAGTTAAGGTTTAGCAAAGTAGTTGTATAATGAGTTAAGTCAGTTTGATCAGGTTTAATATTACGTATTATCTACCTAAACGGTGCACCAGCACGTTATCTCAGACGTCAGCTGTCTCGCTCGCGGGAATTTACGCCGCGCACGTGAGGTATAATACGCCATACGCGTAGGGTATCCTACGTACGCGCTCGCCGAGTAAAACGGTGAAGTGAGAGAGCGATCGCGATCACCGCCCGATGCACACACGTATAAGTGCAAGAGAGATGGTAGATGGCGGAGCTGCACGTGTGCGCACCTGTTGTGCACACTCACCGCCTTTAAAATAAGCGGTGGTTCGACCTTGCGTCCGACCTTGATAGCGTATGAGCCCGGAGTCTACGCTCTCTCATCACACTTGCTCTCTCCGCACTAGAGCGCTTACTCCAAGCCGTCGTCCAGGTACAACGAGCCTGGACAAGCGTTTACGCGGTACTATTTCGCGGCGCGGTAGATGCGTGCACGCTTATCTTAACAAACGAAAGTTAATATGTGAGCAGGCTGGCCTCGTTGCTGGCTTCCATCCGTCTCATGGCAAGATAGCCGGATCAGCTATAGTGTAACTGGAGAGTCTGATCCTCGTAGACTGTGCGGCAGGTTGTATTTTCCTGTCGTACGGTCGCACGATAAAGCCCAGCAAAGCAGCGCAAGTATGTGATGTTAGGATCAGGAAAACTACGAAGTATCTTCTCAGCGGAATCAGCGCAATCACTTTCCGTTTATCGCGGGCAGAAGAATTACCTTCGATACGGTCAACTTGAGAATTAAACACGGGGCGTGCTCAAGCGCCTGCTTCTGGTTCTAAAGCGAACTTTAAGATGGCTGCCCCCTGCTCACCGAGGTCTGCTAGTCATCACGTCGATGCAGCTCTAATTCTGCATCGACGCGCCATCTCACGTTTGCGAGCGCGAGCTACTATAACCGCTCGCTGCTACCGACGTCGGTATGGCAGGCCGTGAAAATATACATTTGTCCGCTAGAAGTCTATCGTTAGACCTTTAATGTACCAAGAAAAGTTCGGTTTCTGCTATATATACACCTCTAATATTTTTTTAAACTATCATATTTTCGAAAATTAATATGTACTTTCACCTTATCAATTCAACGACGATGTATGAATGTTACTCATCAAAGATCTTATATTGCCATATGACAAATATCTCAGTCACGCTGTAGCCCAATTCGATTGCTTTCTGTAATTCGTGCACTACCCATGTCCCGCTAAACTCACGATCGACGACTTTTTCGTGGTTGCAGTCGTTCTGACGCATTTCCTGACAGCAGGAACGACAGAGACCAAAAATAAGGCGCCCGTGCATTTTTACCGGTAATACGGGCAATAATAAATATCGC
Organism: Torymus aiolomorphi; assembly: GCA_036365515.1. Taxonomy (NCBI): domain Eukaryota; kingdom Metazoa; phylum Arthropoda; class Insecta; order Hymenoptera; family Torymidae; genus Torymus; species Torymus aiolomorphi. Next base: position 99,185,927 of record CM070875.1, on the reverse strand, counting down.
GGTGGCAAAATTTTGCATTTGACGAGCCCTTCGACGCGCGCGAGATTGTTATTCTGGCCATCCGTTAACACGGCGCATTCCGAGCCTATGTAAATGTGCGGGCGACTGATAGGAAAACGGCCTCGCTTACATATATGGGAGCGTCCAGCAGAAACGGGCCACCGAGCGCGCGCGGTGCCTTTTTTCGCATAAAAGGCGCTCAGCTTAACTCGTTCACAATCGTATGCTGCGTCTTTGAAAAAGAAACCAAGAACCTATATCGATAAATTCTTTTCTGCTCTTTCCAATTGCGCTATTGTTTTTATTGCGAAATGCTTTCTTCCAGACGAAAACTCGAGTTGAATATTGAAAGCCATTTTTCTCAAAGTATATCATGTTTTTTTTCAAAATAAACTACACCATTCGAAAGTACAACTCTTAAGCTTCAAAACCCTATCTTGGAGAAGTTGGAGAAATAAAGGGTTTAAAAGGAACAAAATGAAAAAGACAGCGCCGAGGGTCCGCACGAGCCCCTCGCGCCCGTGCGTACGGCACGTTTAAGTGCACGCACTATTCAATTCGCTAATAATCGTGTACCAAGTCTCTGAAAAAAGAACTAAGGACATATATCGATAGATTTTTTCCTGCTCTTTCCAATGGTGCTATTATTTTTATTCCAAAATGCTTCCTTCTAGTTGAAAATTCCATTTGAATGTTTAAACTCTATTTTTTCAATAAAATATCAGTTTTTTCTTCAAAATGAATTATATTCTTCAGAAGTACAAGTCTCAAACTATAAAATATTATATTTTTAATAATTTTTCTTTCTCAATATTTATTATTTTCTTAATAAAAAAAGCTTAATAAAATGTCTAACATTTTAAATCGTTGCTGTAATCCATTTGATGAAATAAAGCATTCATCGAAACTTAGGTCTGTTTCCGATAAACTTAGAGCTTGTTATCCGCATTTAACTGATAGAGACAAAATATGCGATTCTTGTCGAATAAAATCTAATGCTCAGATTGAAGAAGAGAGTGAGATTTCAATAGAAAATTCTAAAGAAATTATTTTTAATTTGAAAAAATTGTTGAATGACCAAAATTTGACAAAAATGGAAAAGATATTACTTTTGAAATTACTTCCTAAAAACTGGAGCACTCGCAAATTAGCTAGATTTTCGAACTTGTCTCGTCGACTTTCATCGAAATGTAAATTATTTGATAACCCAGCCCAATTAAATGACAACAGAGGAAATAAAAAAATATCAAGTGATACTTTAGATCAAGCAAAGCTCTTCTATGAAAGTGATGAGAATAGTAGAATTATGCCAGGCTATAAAGATAATAAATGTATAAAAAATGAAGATGGCACAAAAAGTTACATCCAGAAACGGCTTGTTTTATACAATCTTCGAGAACTATATTTAAAATATAAGCAACAGTATCCTGGATCGAAAATAGGATCCAGTAAATATGCCGAATGTCGTCCTAAATATTGTGTTTTAGCCGCTGTCTTTTTGATCTTACTATTTTTGAACCTTTCATGTTTCAACTTAAACATATAATATTTTATAGTTTAAGACTTGTACTTTTGAATAATATAATTCATTTTGAAGAAAAAACTGATATTTTATTGAAAAAATAGAGTTTAAACATTCAAATGGAATTTTCAACTAGAAGGAAGCATTTCGGAATAAAAATAATAGCACCATTGGAAAGAGCAGGAAAAAATCTATCGATATATGTCCTTAATTCTTTTTTCAGAGACTTGGTACACGATTATTAGCGAATTGAATAGAGCGTGCACTTACACGTGCCGTACGCACGGGCGCGAGGGGCTCGCGCGGACCCTCGGCGCTGTCTTTTTCATGTTGTTCCTTTTAAACCCTTTATTTCTCCAACTTCTCCAAGATAGGGTTTTGAAGCTTAAGAGTTGTACTTTCGAATGGTGTAGTTTATTTTGAGAAAAAACATGATATACTTTGAGAAAAATGGCTTTCAATATTCAACTCGAGTTTTCGTCCGGAAGAACCCGTTTCGCAATAAAAACAATGGCGCAATTGGAAAGAGCAGAAAAGAATTTATCGATATAGGTCCTTGGTTTTTTTTTTTCAAAGACGCAGCATACGATTATGAGCGAGTTAAACAGAGCGCCTTTTACGCGAAAAAAGGCACCGCGCGCGCTCGGTGGCCCGTTTCTGCTGGACGTTCCCATATACGGGTAAAGAGAGCAAATATCAGTATATTTGATCTCTTCACCCGGCTCTACAGTGCATGAGGTGACTATATTTTCAGTTCTCCCACCGAAAAACGCATCCCGCGGATTGATCGTTATTCTACTCATTATCGGGTGACATTCAGATACCGTACGAACTCGGGCTGTTGCCTTTTTATCCCATCGAATGCACACTCCCACATCTCACGCACTTCGTAGTCGAGACTCCTCATTCGTCTGACTTTTATCTGTACACTTTCGTACGCCTGTGCATACGTTTGATTAAACTTATTTTTTACCGATTCTTGGTTGTTCGTAAAAATCGCGGGCAACCGTGCACGTAACAACTTTAAAATTCAAAAACGATTCCCTTAGCTGCTTCCCCCACTCCGGGAGGAAAAGCAGGTAGGTAACCGTCCACTAAAAATCCCTCGGGCAAGCGAAACTCACGCGTCCTCCCTGCATGTACGATCTCCCGACCGATCTCGCGCTCGCAATACAGCAACCACTTTATTGATTTTTGCGAGTGTTTGTCAGCACGCCTATAACCGTTCGGTGGGATTATTCCTATAGTATTCGGAACTAAGAAATTTTACGAAAAACGTACGAAGACGTCGACGCAATTGTACACGCTGATACAAATGGGTCCGTTTCGCCTACTCGAGAAAAATTTTTCGAAATTTTATATACGCGCGCCTCAGTATTTCCACGTCCATCTTGCAATATTCGACTATCTCTTTTTGAAAGTCGAATATATAGCCAGGGCTTGTATTTTCATGCCAGTCGAGAAAAACGGCACGCTCAGCTGGCGACATAGTGTCAGGGCAATAAAACTCTAGAGCTGGTAGAGGCCCAACGTACCGCTGGTTCTCGAGAGTGTTAAACAGATGTGGAAAATAGCCCTTCTTACTACTTTCGGGTAAACCGAAGGTAGCAGGTAGAGCACTCAATTTCATTTGAAAATAGTTGATGCTGTCGATAAACTTGGTTCGTCCGTACTTCAACATTGTAATATTTTGACCGTTCAAAATGACGCTGGGGGCTGTGCGCTCAGAGTTTTCGGCCAATTCTTTTAAAATGAATTGAGCATCAAAAGCCTTGGCATTGTGCGCGATGGATACAATTTCGGAAAATTCAGTGCTTTCCCGAATGCACAAGCTCAAGAGCTGTTTTACCGGATCGCCTGTGAAAATGAACTCGCGCACGCCACATTTGCTAAAAATGATTTTGAGGTCGTCCACGTCTATGCAATCCGTGCAAACCTGATGCGCGACACAGAGATTCGTCACGTAAATTGGCGTTTTCTCCATACGGCGTATCCTGACGGGTCTCAAAATCGTAAAAAATGTATAAAAATTTTTTTTCCGCTTTCAAGTTCCCACCACCACCACCACCACCACCTCCAACTGGTTGCATGAAACATGCATGATTGAACGGCTACCGCTTCGAACATTGTTTGCAATAACTAATACCACACTCGTGTTGACTGTGCTGCGTATTTACTATTTTTAAACAATTTTCGCATAGCCACACGACGTCGCACACTTTGCGATTATTGTTTTTGTACGAACCCGCACGCTTGTGATTAACAAAACAACCATGCCCGAAAAATTTACATCCACACTCTGTGCACTCTATCATTTCTACACCGTCACTCCTACATGGAGGTATAACAAAGCAAGATTCACAAGTTCGTTTACACTTGTGTTGCCCAATACAGCGAAAACCTTTGTTACAATAAGAGCAAAAAAATTTTGACCCGGCCGCAGCAAATAAATTAGTGATCACGTTAAAGTGCCTAGACTGCTCCTCAAAGATTAAATAAATAACATCGTGAAGCCATGCATTTAAAACTTTAATCTTGATTCGACCGTCAAATAACGGAGGTTCGCCGCTACCCAAGTTACACTTTTCAAATATAACCATAGCAATACCCTCCGCAGCAAAAAAATCTTGAAACGCCGTCAACTCGCGGAATCCACACCCCTTTAGCGGTAAAATTACTCCTGCATCGTGCACGAGTTTCTCTACGCGTTCATTCTGTAATTTTCGCCGACTGTCGCGGATTACGCGCCGCTTGTCGCGCGTCGCAGCGCATTCGGATGTTTTAAGAGCTAAGTGTGCTCTCGCTACTACGAGCGCGCGCGGCAAACATAAATTGTCCTCGAGTAGTATATGCCGCGCTATAGGCCGTCACAACAAACCTGACCTTGACAGCGCCAGCCGGGATCAAAGTTCGGGATGCTGACGACGCATAACGCGGGAACAGACGCGAGAGCGAAAGAAAGCTGCATCAGCATAATATTATCCTGCGAACGTGCCTCGCCGGTCTAACACGTTCACGTACACCACTGTTTCTCTACTACTCACCGAAAGACCAACGTTTAAATTATAATAATAATATATAAATATATATATATATAGTGTGTGCGTGTGCGTGCGTGCGTGCGCGCGTGCATTTGTGCATATACGCAACGCACACGAGTGTGTGAAACAGAGAGAGAGAGAGAGAGAGAGAGAGAGAGAGAGAGAGAGAGAGAGAGAGAGAGAGAGAGAGAGAGAGAGAGAGAGAGAGAGAGAGAGAGAGAGAGAGAGAGAGAGGAGAGAGAGAGAGAGAGAGAGAGAGAGAGAGAGAGAGAGAGAGAGAGAGAGAGAGAGAGAGAGAGAGAGAGAGAGAGAGAGAGAGAGAGAGAGAGAGAGAGAGAGAGAGAGAGAGAGAGAGAGAGAGAGAGAGAGAGAGAGAGAGAGAGAGAGAGAGAGAGAGAGATGATACACGATTCACGAATATATGGTTAGCATTTTTATTCTTCCTAATTAAAATTATGAATTAAGAAATTATAACATTTTTTTACATTCTTTTGTAAAACACTGTCATCATTTCTTAAGGTAGTTCTCTAATATATCAAAAAGTGGGTTTCGAAAGTAATAAAATTCTAGCGTGTTCTTTAAAATCTAAATGATTTTTCTTTATTTTTTAAAATATAGGTTGCCGACCTATTATTCAAGCAAAAAATTATTGAAAATGGTTACTTTTACATTGAGAGTAAATGACGCCATATAACGCATAACAGGAAGTAATAGTATTACTTGATAAAAAAGTGGGTTTTGAAAAAGAGAAACACAGCTTAAGAAAGATGAAATTCAGCTCTTTCTTTTAAGTTTATCAAATATGTGTCAAGCCGACATTTTAAAAAGATATGAATGATTATAAACACAAATAGCAGCCGGCATGCATGAGAGCGAGAGAGACAGAACGACGCGTATGGCATGCGTATGGTGTAGTTTATGCTCTCACTGAGCGTACAAACTATAACGCGTTAGAGAACTACCTTAATCCGCGTACACACTAAGCTATGGCTTCAAGGCCCAGTTCGCGTAGCCTCTCTGTATCATGGCAAATGCACCTATATAAAAATTTCCAGATTCATGGGGTTTTTATGGGGTTTTCGATATTTTATCGGATTTTGGAAGCTAATGGTATACGATTCATGAATATATGGTCTTATGGGGTGTCTACGGGGTTTTTATGGTGTATTTTATAACTTTTGTGTATAGCCTCTCTGCACCATGACAAGTGTACCTAACCAAAAAATTTTCAGATTCGAGGGTTTTTTATGGTTTTATACAACTTTTATATATAAACTCTCTGTACTGTGCAGCAAGTGTCCAAAACCCACGAGCAGTATCTAATCACGCGCACACGGCTTGAAAAAAAAAAATGGAATAACCGTAGGCTCATGGACATCTCATAACCACTTCATTATAGATCCGCAACACTCTCTCGTGGAACTGTACATCCGAATTTCTGCATTGAACCACTATTTACATAAGGTACTGGCGCGCAACATTTGTATGGGGAGCACAAGAGAGACACATGACACACTTCAGAATCCGCAGAATACCCACATGCTTTGCGACGGAGATGTTCACGCGGCGAGACAATATTTGCGACTGACATCCGGTCTACCATTCGTCTTTGCCACGGATGATCTCATCGCACGTGGGCTCTCTGCTGTCGAATTATATCGTCTTACCTCGAATTAGTCATAACTTACAGTCGACGAAATTGTATCTTACCACGTATCCCCACAATGTTTTCCGAACGAGAAACGCGTCAACTTTTTTCTTCTTTATTTATTTAATCGTACGGCACTGTGGAATTTTGCTGATTAATGAGAAAATGTCACGTACATAGAGTTGCAGCTGCACATTATTTTGACTATTGAATTAGACAGAAAAAAAATTTTTTCTCGAGGAAAGTCTCAAGAAAAGGAAGTTGAGATTATTTTTTCTCCTTTATTTCATCGTACGATGCTGTGGAATTTGGCTGATTAATGAGAAAATGTCACGTACATCGAGTTGCAGTTGTACATTATTTTGACTATTTAGTTAGATAAGGAAAGATTTTTTCTCGAGGACAGGCTCAAGGAAAGGAATTACACATAGAAGTAAATACACCCACACATACTCACACATACACAGACACACGCACGTCAATATTTTGACGTTCCAACAAACATACACCCGGCGCTGTTGTTTTTCGGCTCGTTGATAGAGGAAGGACCGCAAGGTCTTTTCAAACCTTTCTCGAGGAGCGGATGACCAGCGGGAAGTCGCCTGTCGGCTATTGGAAGTCGTCCGTTGGCTGCTGGAAATCGGCTGTCGACTGCAGGAACTAGCTGTTTCAAATACTGGTTCAGTTATCTATGCGGCTACATCGGCGGCCCGTCTACTACTGACGCATCAGGGGACCAGACCCAGGAAAGTTAGTGGCGCTAGTGTAGCAATATAAAGAACGCAGTCGTGACCGATGACGACGCAGTGTAAAAACATCTCATTGGCTACCGCTGTGTCTCCAACGTTGTGATTAGCGACGGCGGCGCACCAGAAGAGAGCTCATTTGCTGCTGGTGTGCCCCCCTCCAAGCGGCCGCGGCGCACCAGAAGAGAGCTCATTGCCTGTTTGCGTGTCCCAACAAGTTGATGTAGTGGTTAACGTCAACTACAGGTGCCAGGTTGGGTGAAGGTCAAGTAGTCACATACAGACGTATGTATGCGTGTGTGTGCATGTTTCAGTCGGTTATTTGATATACATACGCAATCAAATTACATATTGCGTCAGCAAATTAAAAATATTTATGAGTATCTAATTTCAACTAATTTTTTAATGTTTCAATTAAATAATTTAAAAATGCTTATTAAAAAAATATTCAAATGCAAGCTAACTTCATTGTGTGAAATAAAATTTAATTTATATAAGCTACAATTTAGAAATGTAAATTAAAAATTAACGTCTCTAAAAATATAATAAGTTGGGATTAAGAGGAAGGCAAGGAAGACAAAAAGAAGTACATAGTAAGTATATTCAAATTTTTCTATTTATTATCAAATAATATAGTATTTAATACAGCAACAATTCTTGACATATGTAATGATACAATCTGATACAAAACATCAGCAACATCGCGCTTAGGTAGAGACGCTTGATCTTTTTTTTTACATTCCTTTTCTACACTAGAGGTTATTTCGTCTATTACATCATTATCAACTAAATTTACAACGTCTTTTACAATACTAGGAGTATACAGTTGTACTTGTGCTTCATGCATGAGACTACTTTTTATTTTAATAAACTCCATAACGTCGCAGGTAAGATATTGTACACTACTCGCAATAGAATTTAAATATTTAAGGGGGTCGGACACCTTTATAATGACGAAAAATCAATTTTTCTTTTTATTACATATTTTACTAAATTAACATTACTAAAAATAATAATAAATATATTTTATCTATACAGGATCAATTATCAAAATTTGTAATTTTAGTATGTTTGAAAGATCAAACAGCAGAATCGGTTTCAGATGCTTTTATAAAAAAATTTATATGTATATTTGGATGTCCAAAGATAGTACTAACCGATAGAGGGGCAAATTTCACGAGTAAAATAATGAAACAGATAGCTAAAAGGTTTAAATTTGATAAAATTGAAACTACAGCTTTCTCGCCGCAATCTAATGGTTCATTAGAAAGAGCACACCACCCGTTGTGTGAATATTTAAAAAAGTTTTCTACAAAGAAATATGAATGGGATGAACTATTGGATTTTGCACAATTTCATTATAATACTAGTGTACATACTAGCCATCAATTCACACCATATGAACTAGTTTTTGCCTGTCCTGCTAGAATTCCGTCTAGCGAACCAGTAAAAAATCAGAATTATTACCGACCTATAATGGATATTTAGAAAAACTGATTAATAATATGAGAGAAATTGCCTTAATAGCAAAACAAAAATTAATAATGTCAAAAGAAAAATCAAAGATATATTATGACAGATTTATTAACCCAAGAGAATTTAAAATGGGAGATAAAGTATGGTTGATCAAAGAACCTAAACCAGGGAAACTTGAAAAAGATCATTATCATGGCCCTTTTGACATTATTAAAGTAAATCAAAATAATAATGGTGTCATAGACTATAAAGGAAAGGCAAAAACAGTCCATACAAATAAATTAAGCCTTGTTAATAATAAAAAATAATAACATAATATTTTTGTTTTAGGATATGGACAACATACTCAATATTAACATCTATCATAATCTCTTCTTATTTTTCCAAATTTAATACAGCAATAGAGAATTATAATTGCAGCTGAACTTTTCCATTTGAAGCAAAACCATCCTACTTCTTGGTGAACTAACCCTAAGGTGATCCAGATTTTACCAAATATACAATTTAAAATTATAACCACTTATCCGTTTGTCTACAATTGTTCGTATCAACTTGTCAGAATTTTGTGAAAAGCAACTATATTTCCTAAGAAAGTTCATAATTTTATAAAAATGCGATCGGAATAATATAAGTTTGAATAATGAAATTCTAAGAAATTTTTTTACGAAGAAAGCAAAAAAATTCATACATGAAAGATTTTAAAAGTAATGCTACGACTAACAATAACATCGTTGACAATTAAAAAAAAATATACATTGTTCTTTTCTTTTTTAACAACAACAAACAAAATATTGCGATTACATATTAAAATACCTCAGTGAAACAAGCAAGTTTATTTGTAAAAATTATGTGTTATTAAATAATAGAAATATTTAATTAATTATTTAGTCACAAAGTAGAAAACATTTCAGGGATCAATTTAATAACTTATTATTCTATCTATAGCTTTGAATAAGAAATAATAGAGCTAATCCAAAGGAAAAAGAAAATAAAACTATTCCTAAACCTTGCAACCCTAACAAACATAGATAAAAATAATTTGACTGTAATTTTATGCAAAATTAAGCTGTATTTGCCTTCAGAAAAATTGTTCGCACTTATAAGAACAAAAGGAAGAAATCAGGTAGCTATACTCACATTGCTAAGATTAAATCGAATATAATGTATTGGAAGTGATCAGTTTCATCATATACTGACATGATCATCCTACAAGATACACTATTCGGCACTGTATTGAGTAAAACAAATATCTACTCTAACGCACTGCGTACACTATAATGCAAATATGTGAATAGTACTCATGCCAGGAAAAAAATCTTGAGTTCTAAAATGAACATTGAAATGGCTGAAAATTTCCAGGAAAAAAAGGCAATACAATGATTGTTACGATACGCCTAATGTAAACTTTTTTCGTTGTCATCTTTAATTTGTTTTTATTAAATGTTTAATTTTACAATATAAACTCACGCGACATAAAATAAAAGATATCATGAACGCAAAGAAAAGAATGCTAGATGGCCAAACTTCAACTTCAAGGCCATACATACAAGCATTCTTTTCTTTAAGCTAGCGACGAAATACAACACCCTCTCCAAACATCCGATGGGGGAGGTAAATGCGCGACGGATTTTGAAGAGCTGACCACGCGGCAACTGCGGCCGAAGCTCATGCGCTGAGAGTCGTGCGAAGCGGCCGCGGGCCACCACGGGCAGCACCGTCCGGACTCGTTACCTGCGAGCTCAGTTACCGGCCCCATCTAAACATATGAGTGCGAGTAAGAGAGAATGAGTAAGGAGTGGGAATGAAGTTCGCGCGTGCCTGCTCGATTAAGCGTGCCCCGAGTTTTTAGTCTAGAAAAAGCTCCTGAAAGAATAGGACAAATAATAATTACGGAAATCATTAAACAGTATATAGGCCACGTGGCCCCATTTTATATTCATACTTTTATTTAACATTCATTTATAAAGAGTGAGAGCGTGATTTATAGCATAGATTCAACTACAAGTATACAGAGGAAGGATTACAAAGTACAATTATATAAATAAGAACTTAGTCGGAGGCCCTTTTACGAGAATACGATTTACCAGGAATTCCATTATCCATACTCGCATCGATACAAACAACGATCAGAACCATCAATAAGGCCGATTATTTGAATTTATTTGTCGAAAACTGAAGTTGGACTTAATTTTCCACCCTAGGCCATCCCTTGACTTTGAAATTTCCCACAACACCTAAAAGTACGTATCTTTCTTTAATCCAATATATAATTTAAAAAAAAAGAATTCATAAGAGTTGGTTTTAAATAAATATAAGAGCCACATTCAATTCCGTGGAACATTAGAGGGATATATATATATATATATATATATATATATATATATATATATATATATATATATATATATATATATATATATATATATGTATATGTATTGTAATTTTTAAACCCAACATTTACACAACATTTATTTTAAAACGTAGATTAAAGATATTTAAGGAATAATTAAAGGAGTTCGTTCCAAGTTAGAAATCAGGTTGACAATTAACACAAACATATTATTTGTAAAAACTACACAAACATCCTTTTTCAAAAGGTTATAACATTGATGTAAGATATTTCAGATATCATATATCAATCTTATTTTGAAATATAACGTTCGTAAAGAAAGGCAATAAAATATAACTTAACGGATGCAGGTATTACAAAAGAAAAGAGTTATACGTCTCTATCAAGAAATCTTCAATAATCGAATCATTTACAACTTATATAAATAGATATATATATATAAGGGAGAGTCAGATTAAGGTTTAACCTTTAGAGAACGGGATGGCCCCTATACGGGCCATGCCCATGATCGACCCTTTACATGTGTTAGTTTTGAGATGTGAGACATCACAAAAACTCGATTTCTATAGAAAAGTGAGAGAAAACAGTAAACCCAAATCCCCGTCCTCTAAAGGTTAATATCCTTATCAAAGCAAAATCTTTCTGAGGTTCCATTGAAGTTGAATTGGCTATTATACCATAGTCACCATATTGTACATTGGCGGATCCTTGGAGCAGGCACGCGTAACCCCTGGTATAGCTCTCGGGTCGATTCCGGATACCTTTGACAGCAAAAAGAAAAATTAATATTCAATACCATATACAAAAAGAAAATTTAAGTATCATTCACACTTTTTTTTTACTAACTTGTCACATTATATTAGTTAAAAGCGAATAGAAGGCCTCGGTGTGACTGTTCTCCCTCTTGATTCGGAAACGATATAAGAAAACATAAGAAACACTATAATCGCTCCGAGTCGAAGGTAGAACCACTTGTTGAATATCGTACTTTACCTCTCCCATGTTTCACCTCAATCCCTGGTCACACTCTAAATTGACTTAACCAAATTACGCTTAATTCCCCCCCTTTTAATAGATATAGATATATTACCTCTTCCTACAAAGAACCCAATAATTTGCATTAATAGCGAATTTACAACACTCTAACACTGGTAAAATATGCACATACATTGCATATATATAAATACATAGGACAGGTATGAAATTTAAATACCGCCTTTTTGAAAATTAGAGTACACCTTTCACTCTTATAATAATAGGTTTACATACACACATACAGCTTCATAAGTGCACTCATAAGATCTAGAAATTAATTAAACTCAATCTAATAGTACAAAGAGATAAAATAATTGATTAAGCCGTAATTGCACAATATTATATAACCCAAGAGCATAAGAATACAATTGTTAATGTCCTCTATATATGTACATAAAGTCTTCTCATTAAGAACTGCATAAGAATATTAATACGGTTTCATTTATAGTTCATATGAGTTTAACGCTATTGGGTTAGTTATATAGCTATCTGTGGGACTCTATATGTGCAGGTGTATATGTGCATGACCATCTATATTCGCTTATAACCGTGAGGGTTTAGAAGAAATTATAGAAGTCGGGTTTCCCTTTTTTTTCTCAATTACATACCTATTGAAGGGATGTCAAATAAATCCAAACCATTTGACACATTGATGGGCCCTTGCGTTTACTAGCTGTCCTCATGTATGGAAGCATGCATCCCAATCCAAGGAAGAAAACAAATATTTCTGCACTGCATGAACACAACATAGTCATTGCTGCACAAGGCCTAGTTACACTTCCTCATAGTAACTTTTCTTGAAGCGAAGGCCACTCATCATCTTATTGGAGTCATATAGACAACCAGCAATATCTTGGCAATAACTATAAACATCAAGGAAGGAAGAGCCATATCCGCATATTATCTGGGAATTAGAGTGCATAAATCAAGCCACTCAAATGAACGGCCGACGACCCTTGCAGATCTGAAACCGTAAAAGAAAACACACCACAAAGTACCTATGGATCCACAGAATCAGAGGAAAAACTAAACGAGTATACTTATCTAATAAGGATTAGAGTTCCCTTTTCTCTCCGATCCAGTATTGTTTTCGCCACGCACACGATATCGCCGTCTGCTCCGTAGGTTGTCAACACGTATACGGGAGGTTAGTACTCCGACCACGTGAGACCAATCTTGCTAGTGGGCGCGACTATATGCATGCGAGACCGGGGTCTAACAGCGCAATCGCGCACGCGGTAAAGACACCTTAAGGGTCGACGTGGAATGTTAGCGCGCATACCATCAGACTGGCCAATCACACGCGTAGTTCTAGGACGGCGAGTGCGTCCGTTCCGAGTTGCCTTAACTCTAGTAAACGAAGGGCTCAAGATTGAATTCCGAGTAGAGACGTTACACTATTTCGTTATTAGGCCAATATAGATGAGTGCGCATACACACGTGCACAAGTATACACCCGTCTAATAAATATAGGGACCAGTATATATGTATAGGCCGCGGTCTATCGGCGCAATACTCCTCGCGGCGGATCACACCCATAAAGGCCTGCGTGTACGTATACCGCGCGCCTGCTGCCTTAAGAGCCAACCACGCGCATGTAACACATTGCCCGTGGGTCCACGCGTTCCGTGTCACATTAGCGTTGGTTTCGCGCGATAATCAGGGTCAGACCTCTTTTTTAACGATCACATTACTACGTCGAAGGCAGAAAGGTAGAGGAACAAATAGTTAATTATACACATATCGCTGAATATACAGGGTGTGTCAAAAGTTCCGGGACGGCCAGTTATCTCAGCGGCAATGCATTTTCGGAAAAAATGTTTCATACAAACGATGTAGGATTTTTCCCTGGCTATCTGATGGTGACCTTGAATTTGACCTTGGGCTTGACCTTCAAGGTCATTTGAAGGTCAAGTCGAATTTTTTAAATGGGAAGCCCCCTTTTTTATTGCGGAAACCGAAAGAAGGAAAAATTCTCTTTCCACCGATATAAGATACATATGGGGTCAAATGTGATCTAGAGGTCGTTTCAAGGTCAAGTCGGTAAAATGAGGTCAAATTGATCTTTGGCAGTCCATAGCATGGAAACTAAGGGCGTTGGGAAAAAACTTTCCATACGAAAGTTTCCGCAAATCGAATGGAGCATCTGATGGTGACCTTGAATTTGACCTTGGGCTTGACCTTCAAGGTCATTTGAATGTCAAGTCGAATTTTTTGAATGGGAACCCTCTTTTTGTTGCAGAAATGCGGGAAAACTTACCATTCCAGGGGTGTAAGATACATACGGGGTTAAGAGTGAGCCGAAGGTCATTTGAAGGTCAACGTTCTTATACTCCGATCATCTGGACACCCCATCGAATTTCGTGTATCAGGGCGTTAAAAAAACACTTTTTGTACAAGACCTCCCGAAGTCCAGCCGGTAAAGGCAAGACCTCCCGCAGTCCAGCCAGTCAAGGCAAGATCTCCCGCAGTCCAGCCAGTCAAGGCAAGACCTCCGCAGTCCAGCGAGTCAATGCAAGACCTCCGCAGTCCAGCCAGTCAAGGCAAGACCTCCGCAGTCCAGCCGGTGAAGGCAAGACCTCCGCAATCCAGCCGGTGAAGGCAAGACCTCCGTAGTCCAGCCGGTGAAGGCAAGACCTCCGCAGTCCAGCCGGTGAAGGCAAGACCTCTGCAGGCCAGCCAGTCAAGGCGAGACCTCCGCAGTCCAGCCGGTGAAGGCAAGACCTCCGCAGCCCAGCCGGTGAAGGCAAGACCTCCGCAGTCCAGCCGGTGAAGGCAAGACCTCCGCAGGCCAGCCGGTGCAGGCAAGACCTCCGCAGTCCAGCCAGTCAAGGCGAGACCTCCGCAGGCCAGCCGGTGAAGGCAAGACCTCCCGCAGTCCAGCCAGTCAAGGCAAGATCCTCCGCAGTCCAGCCAGTCAAGGCAAGACCTCCACAGTCCAGCGAGTCAATGCAAGACCTCCGCAGTCCAGCCAGTCAAGGCAAGACCTCCGCAGTCCAGCCGGTGAAGGCAAGACCTCCGCAGTCCAGCCGGTGAAGGCAAGACCTCCGCAGGCCAGCCAGTCAAGGCGAGACCTTCGCAGGCCAGCCGGTGAAGGCAAGACCTCCCGCAGTCCAGCCAGTCAAGGCAAGATCTCCCGCAGTCCAGCCAGTCAAGGCAAGACCTCCGCAGTCCAGCGAGTCAATGCAAGACCTCCGCAGTCCAGCCAGTCAAGGCAAGAGCTCCGCAGTCCAGCCCGTGAAGGCAAGACCTCCGCAGTCCAGCCGGTGAACGCAAGATCTCCGCAATCCAGCCGGTGAAGGCAAGACCTCCGTAGTCCAGCCGGTGAAGGCAAGACCTCCGCAGTCCAGCCGGTGAAGGCAAGACCTCTGCAGGCCAGCCAGTCAAGGCGAGACCTCCGCAGTCCAGCCGGTGAAGGCAAGACCTCCGCAGCCCAGCCGGTGAAGGCAAGACCTCCGCAGTCCAGCCGGTGAAGGCAAGACCTCCGCAGGCCAGCCGGTGCAGGCAAGACCTCCGCAGTCCAGCCAGTCAAAGCGAGACCTCCGCAGGCCAGCCGGTGAAGGCAAGACCTCCGCAGTCCAGCCAGTCAAGGCGAGACCTCCGCAGTCCAGCCAGTCATGGCAAGACCTCCGCAGTCCAGCCGGTGAAGGCAAGACCTCCGCAGTCGAGCCGGTGAAGGCAAGATCTCCGCAGGCCAGCCGGTGAAGGCGAGACCTCTGCAGTCCAGCCAGTCAAGGCGAGACCTCCGCAGTCCAGCCAGTCAAGGCAAGACCTCCGCAGTCCAGCCGGTGAAGGCAAGACCTCCGCAGACCAGCCGGTCAAGGCAAGACTTTAAAAAAGTTTCAATAATTTTAGAAGTCTTGAGAATCATTTCAATAAATTTTCAAATTGTTTTCCATCAACTTCTTGACAGTAGCCTAATCTATTGTAAAAGCTTTCAACGGCATTCACGAGGTAGTCAGCAGGCATATTATCACATTCATCTTGTATACGTTGTCGTAATTCTTCTAAATTCCGAGGCTTAGTTTTGTAAACTATATCTTTAAGATAACCCCATAGGAAATAGTCCGACGGCGTTAAATCGGGTGATCTGGCTGGCCACTCAATGTAGCCTCTTCGTCCTATCCACCTATCATGAAAAACGACGTCTAAATACCTGCGAACATTTCTACCGTAATGCGCTGGAGCTCCATCTTGTTGAAATAAAGTATGTTCAAAATTTTGACCAGTTACCTCTATAATTCTCGGCACTATTTGATTACGGAGCATATCCTCATACATTTCGGCATTCATATTTCCTTCGAAGAAAAAAGGACCGATGAGTTTGTTGTTTAATATCCCGGCCCAAACATTCAACTTTTGAGGATTTTGTGTCATATCTTCGCGCATCCAATGGAGGTTCTCAGCAGCCCAATACCTGCTGTTATGCCTATTGAAAGTACCAATGAGTTGGAATGTTGCTTCATCAGAGAAAACTATGTTGTGGTGAAAGTTAGGATCATCATCGATCCGTTCCATCATATCTTCGCAAAACTCAACTTGACGATCAAAATCGTCTTCATTTAACTCATGAACAAGTTTCACTTTGAAGGGATGAAATTTATTTGTTCGTAATACTCTATGAACAGATTTCTTACTTGTTTCATGGTCTTGAGCGAGTTTGCTAAGAGTGCAATGAGGATCTTCTACAGCCGAGAGTACAATATTTAATGATGCCTCTTCTGTAGTAGCTGTTTTTGGCCGTCCTGTTCGTGGACGATCTTTCACACTACCGATATCTTCAAAACGTTTTACAGTACGTTCAACTGTTGATTTTGAAATCGGAGTTAACCCATTTCTGAAAGTTTCATTAAAAACATTTCTTAACTGCATGAAAGAACGTTTCACATCTCCCCAACCTCGAATCATGAGAAGCGATATTCTGTCTCTTTCAGAAAGTCGCTGCATTGTAAGAGTTGGGATACGATTTTGTATGTACTCAAACTCAACGAGAACAAAGAATCGAGCATCAAACACTGCCGAGAGCTTATGACTGGTTGGGACAGAGATGTCAAATGAGCTATAAGTAGAAAAGTGAAATATTCGAAAAAAAATATTTCTCAATAGTTGTAGATAAAATTTCTCGAGAATCACAGCACTGGCTCGATAGTTGAGACTGAAATGACGATTGAATGGGAGACCCACACTGTAATAAGTATGAATGAATATAAGAACCCACATAAACATGAGATCCCAAATGACTTGCGCATATTTATTTTGTTTTCGGGGTCGCTGAACCCGTATCTGGGGTCGGTTTGCCACGTTGGGTCGACCCAAGGTCGTTCCAAGGTTAAACCAGAAGGAATTGCAGAAGGTGCTTAAAACCACGGACCCATGGGTTTTCGGGGTCGCTGAACCCGTATCTGGGGTCGGTTTGCCCCGTTGGGTCGACCCAAGGTCGTTCCAAGGTCAAACCAGAAGGAATTGCAGGAGGTGCTTGAAACCACGGACCCATGGGTTTTCGGGGTCGCTGAACCCGTATCTGGGGTCGGTTTGCCCCGTTGGGTCGACCCAAGGTCGTTCCAAGGTCAGCGGTGATTAGCCAGGTCCCAGGTCTGGGTTTTGATCCAGAAACGTTTGCACAAAAAATGTTTTTTAACGCCCTGATACACGAAATTCGATGGGGTGTCCAGATGATCGGAGTATAAGAACGTTGACCTTCAAATGACCTTCGGCTCACTTTTAACCCCGTATGTATCTTACACCCCTGGAAAGGTAAGTTTTCCCGCATTTCTGCAACAAAAAGAGGGTTCCCATTCAAAAAATTCGACTTGACCTTTAAATGACCTTGAAAGTCAAGCCCAAGGTCAAATTCATGGTCACCATCAGATGCTCCATTCGATTTGCGGAAACTTTCGTACGGAAAGTTTTTTCCCAACGCCCTTAGTTTCCATGCTTTGGACTGCCCAAGATCAATTTGACCTCATTTTACCGACTTGACCTTGAAACGACCTCTAGATCACATTTGACCGCGTATGTGTCTTATATCGTTGGAAAGAGAATTTTTCCCTCTTTCCGTTTGCGCAATAAAAAAGGAGGGTTCCCATTTAAAAAATTCGACTTGACCTTCAAATGACCTTGAAGGTCAAGCCCAAGGTCAAATTCAAGGTCACCATCAGATAGCCAGGGAAAAATCCTACATCTTTTGTATGAAACATTTTTTCCGAAAATGCATTCCCGCTGAGATAACTGGCCGTCCCGGAACTTTTGACACACCCTGTATATCATTAGATTATTATTAGACATACATATGAGTTATATCGGTTCGTGTATGTGTGTATATGTGTATACAGGTTGTTAAAAAATAACCGCATTGGGTATATATCACGTGTAAGAGCGGAAAATTCTAAGATAAAAAGTCCAATGAACCAACGCGATCGGATCGATAGATTTTCCGTAATCGATTAATGAAAATTGCTCGGTTTGACCAATTAGCGCGCGGCGTTAGCGGCGCGGCGGCGCGGCACCTTCCCCCACTCCGCGCTCTCCGCCGCCTCTTGCTAACGCCGAGCAATTTTCATTAATCGATTACGGAAAATCTATCGCGTTGGTTGGACTTTTTATCCTAGAATTTTCCGCTCTTTCACGTGATATATACCCAATGCGGTTGTTTTTTAACAACCTGTATATGCATATATATAAATATTATCTTATATCTTAAAAATGAACAGAATTTAAAAAATGGATTTTGTGGTATGCGACACATACACGTATACATACACACACGGACAAACACGCGCGTACACACACGCACACACAACTATATATTACTTATTATTGATATAATATAATATGCATTATTTGTATTATACCACTGCTACATGTTCAATATTTAATAAATAGTGGATTTCATAATAAGTAATATATCTGTGGTGCCAAGAAAGATGGGAATTAATCCACTCTTTATGAAAATCGAGTTAAAGCCATTTTTCTCTTTTTTGAGGTTTAATACACCATTTCTTGAAGTTTTTATTTGGTAAAAAATTCATTATTCTGTAGTTACAACGTAATTGAAAAAGGACAAATATAGCAGTTGCATTTAAACTTTATCATTTAAATCGCCATATCTCTAAAACTTTTCCAAGTGATTTGTTCCCTTCTTCCTCATTACCACAGATATATTTGTGCGTACGTGCGTGCGTGCGTGCGTGCGTGCGTGTGTGTGCGTGTGTGTGTGTGTGTATACGTGTTTGTGCGCATACCACAAAATCAATTTTTTTAATTTTGTTCATTTTTAAGATATAAGATAATATGTATATATATGCATATATACACACATACACCAACCGATATAACTCATATGTATGTCTAATAATAAGCTAATAATATATATGAGCTATTCTTTGATAGAAGAGTCACCCCCTGAGTCCAAAACTGTATGGCAATTAAAAAATCGTAATTAGGCTTAAAAGTTTATTAGTACTATATATTTTTTTTGCCGTGTGGCTTTTTTAGAATTGCAATATTGCGGCTCCAAAATGGCGGCTCAAACTTGTAGTGTACGTGAAATTATCCCGGAATTTGAAAATTTTCCCGGAATTAGAAATGTTTTCAACTGAAATAAGTATATTTCTTATGTATTTTGATGCGCTGAATCCGAATCTAAAGTTGGTTTAACTCAAGCGCCCTTAAAATTTTGACTAAATCGCAAAAACTGCTCAAAAACGTGAAAAATCGTGAAAATCACAATATTAAGCATGAAAAAAACTTAGAAAAAATTTGTTTGACCTAAAATAAACATTTCATGATTTTTCACGTTTTTGAGCAGTTTTTGCGATTTACTCAAAATTTTAAGGGTGCTTGAGCTAAACCAACTTTAGATTTGGATTCAGCACATCAAAATACATAAGAAACATGTTTATTTTAGGTCAAACAAATTTTTTCTAAGTTTTTTTCATGCTTAATATTGTGATTTTCACGATTTTTCACGTTTTTGAGCAGTTTTTGCGATTTAGTCAAAATTTTAAGGGCGCTTGAGTTAAACCAACTTTAGATTCGGATTCAGCGCATCAAAATACATAAAAAATATACTTATTTCAGTTGAAAACATTTTTAAATTCCGGGAAAATGTTCAAATTCCGGGATAATTTCACGTACACTACAAGTTTGAGCCGCCATTTTGGAGCCGCAATATTGCAATTCTAAAAAAGCCACACGGCAAAAAAAAATATATTGTACTAATAAACTTTTAAGCCTAATAACGATTTTTTAATTGCCATACAGTTTTGGACTCAGGGGGTGGCTCTTCTATCAAAGAATATATATATATATAATTATCCCCCCATCCGTTTATGGAGCCCATCCCTGTATATTAGTACCTACAGCCCAGAGATCCCTATGGCAAGTTGTTGGCGATCCAACGCCTCAAACAGAGGAGTCGCTGACGTCATCACGCCTTATAAGGCAATATACGGCTCGAGCAAGAGCGCAGCCAATCAGCGCTCTCCACGCGGTCCTCTCTCACCGCCCCTCCTTCAACAAAGACACGCCGACGGCACTTCGTAGCGCCGGCCGGCTCCTCAGTTCACGCGCGACGGCGAAGAGAGACAGCAGCAGCTCACGACTGCACAACGGACACCTGCAATAAAGTTGCCAATTTTACCTCCACACGAAACGCCTTTTCTTTGAACCTCTACAGTCCAAGATCCATCCACATTCAACAAAAAACATTTGGTCCTTCGAGCCGGATCGTGGGAGGACATCGCCATGGCCACACCAGAAGAAGAAACTTCTCCTATCTTCTACGTCCACTCTCGAGTGGCGTAGAGATAGCAATCCTTCTTTCAGGTACGCATCAAAGTGTTCGTGCTCGTGAGTGCCGTAACAGTCGCGTGCTCTAGCATGCCGACTTCGCGCGTACGTTGCTGTCTCTCTCTCTTTCGTTAATTCGCCGTCGTGTGTACTCGGAAGCCACCTTCTAAGGCTTCCTAGGGGAAATAGCACATTCAATTGCTATTTTTCCCATTTCTGAAAACGCCTGGAAGTGCGTCGCTATCGACTCCAAGACGTTGTCAAGAGCGTGCGCTGTAAAGCCAGCTCTAGAGTCATCGCGTTCGTACGTTGACCGGCAGCCATCTTGTCTTGTAGCCAAGAGCGTGCGCTGTAAAGCCAGCTCTCGAGCCACCGCGTTCGTACGGTGACCGGCAGATATCAAGACCCGGACAACCAGCGTGCATTGTACACGCTCGGGGTCCACAGCATTTCTAAAACGGACAACCAGCGTGCATTGTACACGAAATTGAAAAGAATGGGAAAGACACTTAGGTGATAGTGTCGATCCACCTACAATGGAACAACTTCAAGCTTTTCTTCGAAGCCAAACCCTCACTCTGGAGGCTATCGAGGCAGGTACTAAATCTTCTGCGAACAATAATTCAAAAGCACAATCACCTAATACAAAATCTCGAAAACCAGAGCATGGCAATGCTCAGTCGATTTATTCTCATCAGACTTCTCCGACGAACCCTTCAAAAAAGAAATGTTCTTTTTGCAATCAATCTCATTTCACAAATAGATGTGAACGATTTATCAATAAAACGGTTCCTGAACGAAAGGAATTAATTAAATCTTCAAACCTTTGTTTCAATTGTCTAGGGAAGCACAACGTTAAAAATTGCACTTCCAGCTTTCGATGCTTTCTTTGTAAAGCTAAGCATCACACCATGGTGCACTCTGACAACAATCAAGCAATCAGTTCGTTGCAGACTGATCAGATTGACTCAGCGACCAGCACCTCTAGCCCAAACTGTGGCAATTTCGTCATCACAAAAGTTGATGACAAACCTGCTTCTCAAGCAGTCTCCCTCAATAGTGGAGAAAGTACTAATTGTACAGGAGTACTTTTAGCTACCGCTAGGGTTAACGCCCTTGGTCCTAACGGAACCAAAATTCTAGTTCGTGCGCTCATTGACCCCGGATCTCAAATCTCGCTTGTTACACAAGCTATGTGTAACTTGCTATCTCTAAATTGTAGAACCAGTCACACGCACATCCAAGGTATAGGTGAAAAGACAGCTGCTGTTTCCTCTAAAGTAGCTCGTCTTACTATACAACCACATTTCAATGCGACTTTCTCATTGGAAGTTGATGGCATTGTTTTGCCAAAACTCTCGTCGTATAAGCCTCCCGTCGTAAGGGGTAATACAAATTTCGAATACTTAAGAGGGCTACAACTAGCTGACCCCAAGTATCTCGAACCTTCACGTATCGATATTCTACTCGGTGCAAGCGCTTATGCGCAAATCATTGAAAATCAAATAGTTAAGGGCCAAAGTCTTCAGCCGATAGCACTTAGTTCCAAACTTGGATGGCTCTTGACAGGTAATCTCTCTTCTTCAACGCCAGAAATAGGTCTAGACTCAATATCTCTTCATTGTTCGAACAACTGCGAGCATGAAGCCAAACTATTGGAGCTCGTACAAGATTTTTGGACGGTGGAGGAAATACCTGTCGACAAAAAATCTTACTCGCCTGACGAACAAGCATGCGAGGACTTCTATAAAAAAACAGCTCGTCAAGATGAAACAGGGCAATATATAGTAAGCCTAACCTGGAAAAGTCGAGACCAGTTGAGATCTGCTCATCTCGAGCTCTCATTCTGCTGCATTACGCGCACTCAATCGTCTCGAAGCAAACTTCGCCAAGGACGAAACACTCAAAATAGCTTATAGTGATTTCATGAAAGAGTACATTGACCTTGGTCATATGTCACTCTCTACAAAATTTGATCCATCCTCTAACAAACCTCAAGCCTTCTTACCACATCATGGTGTGTGGAAAGAAACAAGTACGACGACCAAGTTACGTACAGTGTTTAATGGCTCGAGTAAGTCCAAATCAGGTGTCTCGGTCAACGATCTTCTACACGTTGGACCCAATCTTCGTCAGGATTCCGTCGCTTTGATCTGTGCCTGGCGTAGGTATAAGATCATCTTTATACTCATATACTCATCGTCAGATAAGTTGTTACGTATGGCTTCATATTGCTTTCGATTCATTAATAGAATCTGCTCGAAAGTAGTGCGTACAACGTCTTCAAACTCAGGCGTTAGCTTTCTCTCTGTTCTTCAATCCCTACTATGCCACGACTCTCCGAGTTCAAAGGAGATCAGCGCTAGTGAGATTGAGAACAGCAAACTTTGTTTGACCCACCTAATTCAAACTGCTTACTTTAAGGCTGAACTTCAACAATTAGTTAGGCAAGGTAAACTTTCGACTAAAAGCCCTTTGTTATCGCTAAACCCCTTGATTCAAGATCATTTACTCAGGGTGGGCGGTCGTCTTTCTCACTCACTTCTCGGAGAAGATGCTAAGCATCCCCTTATCCTTCGAGCTGATTGTCACTTTACAACTTTATTAACAAGAAATGCTCATCAGCGCACTCTTCATGGTGGTGTTCAATTAACCCTTGCAACACTCAGACGTCAGTACTGGATAGTGAAAGGTCGATCCGCAGTCAAGAAAGTCATCAGAACTTGCCTAGCATGCTCACGCCATGCCGCCCGTGTGCCAACTCAACTAATGGGTGAGTTGCCAAAGGCTCGAGTACGCCCTTCCCCGCCTTTCGAGGGCTCTGGTGTCGATTACGCCGGCCCCATTCAGCTTCGTCTCACTAAGACTAGGGGAAAGGGAACCATGAAAGGTTATATTGCGATTTTTGTCTGCATGGCTACACGAGCTGTACACATCGAGGTAGTTGAGGACTACACTAGTGAAACGTTCATCGCTGCTTTCCACCGATTCACTGCTCGTAGAGGTCATTGCAAAAACCTATACTCTGACCAAGGTACGAACTTCGTAGGTGCAGATGCTCTGTTAAAACAGATGGTTAGCTCTTCTGCTTCTTACTCAACTCAAATTGTAAATTCTCTTGCCAAGGAAGGCACGTCTTGGATTTTCAACCCTCCAAGTGCACCCCATTTTGGAGGTATTTGGGAAGCAGCAGTTAAGTCAGCGAAACATCATCTGCGTCGAGCCATTGGGGAGCAAGTTCTCACCTTTTCTGAACTCGCCACACTCATGTGCCGGGTCGAGGCCTGCCTCAACTCGAGACCTTTAACTGCTCTCACCGACGATCCAACTGACCTTGATTTCCTATCACCTTCACATTTTCTTATACAACGCTCATCATTTTTAGTTCCGGAAGAAGATGTCAAGGAAGTCAACATCACACCTGGAAAGCGTTGGCTCCTAATTAGCCAGCTGGCCAAACACTTCTGGCATCGATGGTCGAAGGAATATCTCACTTCTCTTCAGGTCCGTCAAAAGTGGAGGCAACAGCAGGTTCCTATAGCGGTGGGCGATCTCGTGCTCATAAGAAATGAGCTCACTCCGCCAGCCAAGTGGCCGCTGGCCGGTGTCATCGCCATCCATCCCGGGAAGGATGGTATCTCCCGCGTGGTGGATCTTCGCACCGCTAACACAACTCTTCGTCGCCCCATCACCAAGGTCGTTCTCCTCCAGCCTTCCACCTGAGGTCCGTTCGCCAGTCTGGCGAAGGTGGACGGAATGTTGGCGATCCAACGCCTCAAACAGAGGAGACGCTGACGTCATCACGCCTTATACGGCAATATACGGCTCGAGCAAGAGCGCAGCCAATCAGCGCTCTCCACGCGGTCTTCTCTCACCGCCCGTCCTTCAACAAAGACACGCCGACGGCACTTCGTAGCGCCGGCCGGCTCCTCAGTTCACGCGCGACGGCGAAGAGAGACAGCAGCAGCTCACGACTGTGCAACGGACACCTGCAATAAAGTTGCCAATTTTACCTCCACACGAAACGCCTTTTCTTTGAACCTCTACAGTCCAAGATCCATCCACATTCAACAAAAAACACAAGTGACTAAAGAAATAATGGACTCTGGGGTTATAGACTCTAGATTGGGCTCCATAAACGCCCGAGAAAAATATTTTATGGGACCCGGGCTCCATAAAAGAAAACGGGCTCCATAAATATGCTCATGTGTATAAAAGGGCTCCATAAATCTGTTAAAACAAATGTATATATATATATATATATATATATATATATATATATATATGGGGGGCATTCTCTGTCAACGCGACACCCCCTCTGCCCAGAACAATTTTGATCCAAATGGGGTCTACCTGGGCTCAAATAAAATCTCTCTAACTTTTTTTATTCCTCTTTCGAAACTCTTTAAGTACCGATGCTTCTCTAAAAGTTTAGTGCGGCTGTTACTCTAACTCTTTGGTGTATCTGTTGTTCTATATTTCGTGCATTATCTTTCCTAAACGTTTCGTACATATAGTTCCCATCGATTTTCGAGAGGATTCAAATTAATTCGAAGACATTTTTCACAGCACCTGTTCTAACAGTCCTACGTTATTATATTCGAGTATTATCACTTACTTAGATGGATTGAATATATCTACTGTAGCACGGTCCGATCGTTGTATCAACCCTCTCAATGGTAAGGGTCACATAGGTAATGATTTACGCTTGTTGTCGAACAACTTAAAACGAAGATTTCCAGATTTGCCAGATAATTCAAAAATTTGTAGTAAGTGTAGAAAGTTATGTGGATCTCCCATTTCATCTATTGGTACAAGAGATTACGAAGGCAACAACGAATATGAAAACGTGGATATAGAGACGACATCAGAAAACACTGGTATTGATAAATTTGTTCAAGAAGCTACACGATCAGCTAGAGAAATCGAATTGGAAGACATGTTTTCAAAATTAAAAGAAAAGTTTTCTAGATTAGCAGTTAATGACCCTTTGAAACTAACTATACTTACAATCGCCCCATCAACTTGGAATATTAGTCGAATTTCCCGTGAATTCAATACATCGAGACATTTAGTAAGAAAGTCGAAAAAACTCAAAGCCGATGGTATTTTAGCTACAACAACGGCTAAACATGGTAAAACTTTGTCAAAGGCAGTAATAGAAGTCATTGTTGAATGTTATAATAACGATCTGCACAAAA
Organism: Torymus aiolomorphi; assembly: GCA_036365515.1. Classification (NCBI taxonomy): domain Eukaryota; kingdom Metazoa; phylum Arthropoda; class Insecta; order Hymenoptera; family Torymidae; genus Torymus; species Torymus aiolomorphi. Next base: position 99,160,118 of record CM070875.1, on the reverse strand, counting down.
AAGATACTGTCTCTGTTATTATTGATGGAAAGCGGACTCAGGTGCAGAAACGTCTTTTATATTTCGATTTACGAGAACTTTACGAATTATTCAAGATAGCAGAACCAACAGTGCAAGTAGGATTCAGTACTTTCGCGAAATTACGACCAAAACATTGTGTTCTTGCTGGTGCTAGAGGAACGCATAGCGTCTGCGTTTGCACCATTCATCAAAATTGTAAATTGATGTTGGATGCAATCGATATTCAGAAGCTCACGAAAAATCAAGAAGAACCCATTTGTAGTTATAAAGATTGTTTACAGCAAATTATGTGTAAGAATCCTACACCTGACTGTCACTTGGATGAATGTTCGAAGTGCCCTGGTTCTGAAAATCTTACGTCTCGTTTACTTGAAATATTGGATGGGGCAAATATCTCACAAATTGAGTACTGTGCGTGGTCAGGAACGGATAGATCAACTTTGCAGAATTTAACTCTATCAGTTGAAGAATTTGTTGATGAATTATATGCCAAATTGGCGATACTCAAACCCCACTCATATATTGCCAAAGAACAAGGTAATGTCATTGCTCAAACAAAAAGTAATCTAGGCAATGGAGAAGTTCTGGTAATGTTCGACTATCCTGAGAATTACTCTTTTGCAGTTCAAGATGCATCTCAAGCCTTCCATTTTAATAATGACCAGTGCACTGTTTTTCCAGCTATTTACTATTATAAAGAAGATTCAGAGCTGAAGCATGAAAGTTGTGTGTTCTTGTCGAATAGTTTGAAGCACGACACTTCTTCTGTCTATACTATTCAGAATTTATTGATTCCAGAAATCAAGAGAAAAGTAAAAAAACTTAAAAAGATTATTTACGTGACAGATGGAGCAAAACAGCATTTCAAGAACCACTTTCAGATAGCAAATCTTCTTCATCATGAGAAGGATTTTGGTATTGAGGCAGAGTGACATTTTTATGCCACTGCTCATGGTAAAAGCTGTTATGATGGTCTTGGTGCAATATTTAAAAGAGAAGCTTATAGAGCTAGCTTGAAGGCGAAACCGAAAGATGCTATTCTGACGCACACATCTCTTGTGAAGTGGGCTAAAAATCATTTTGAAAATATAAGAATTTTTTATTTTACGCAGACTGAACATCATAAATTCAAAAGGAAACTCAATCGTAGGTTTCAAGATGCATTACCTGTCTCACAGATTCTTAAACATCATTCTTTTCAATTATCAAGTGACGGGAAAGTTATCATGAAAAGGTACTCGAATGCTGCTAAGTCTGTATCTGTTCTACTTTAATTTTCAATGGGAAAATATACTGAATTTTTTTTATAATATTCAAGTTTTTCTATTTTTTATCCTCCTTTTTTTAATTTTTTTTATGTTCTGAGAGAAGTAGTACCTCCACGTGGTTCAGAATGGGTTATGCTAAAACTACTTGATAGTTCTATTGTGGAACTTTATCTTCTCTAAGGATTTTATACATGAAATTTTTAGATCGCCGGTCCCACGATATGCACAAAGGAACAAATGTCTCATAGGAGGTTACGTTCAACAAAATATTAATTATGCAGAGACAGAAATCATGACCTTGAAAAATGATCCAAGGTCAAGTCTAGTTATGATCGTAATCAAGTTTTCTACTAGTTTCGTGGAATACTAGTCCGAAAATCCAGAAAATAACTTTTGACCTTCAAAATGACCTTGAAATATAATTTTAACCGCTCGGTTTGAACGGTAGTAGTAAGAAAATATGTCGCTAACTTCATATTAGTGGCAAGAAATAACAATTTTCGTATCAGATTCGCTATTAGAGTGAAGAAAAACTTGTTTTTCCATCATTCCGAGACTTTCAGCCGCCATATCGGATCCGCCATTTTGAATTTTCGGAATCGCCAGATGGCGTTCGAAAGTAGAAGTCAAGAGCTTTCATTTGAGCCTAGGTAGACCTCATTTGGATCAAAATTGTTCTGGGCAGAGGGGGTGTCGCGTTGACAGAGAATGCCTCATATATATATATGTGTGTGTGTGTGTGTGTGTGTGTGTGTGTGTGTGTGTGTGTGTGTGTGTGTGTGTGTGTGTGTGTGTGTGTGTGTGTGTGTGTGTGTGTGTGTGTGTTAAATATATTTTTATTATGGTAGATACATCGAGTAATGAAAAGCTTTGCACGAAAATGTCATTTTAATGCGGTTACTGTATGTATGCTCAATATACGCCTGATATACATATATGAGGAAATCCACAGAACCTTTAACTGTTTTGTTACTTTTTTCTTAAAGTAATTTATTGTGGCTATTAGCAGAGTGTGCGAAGTACATAAACGAGACAAGGTGTACAATCTTCAATTTTTACGTAGAAACCCAGTCATGTAATCCATATTAGTGCGCATGCTCAAGTCTTTTTCCAAAAAGTGGACTTTTTTCGATAGTTTTTTACATACCCAGACTTGAGCATGCGCACTAATATGGATTACTGGGCTGGTTTTCTACGTAGAAATTGAAGATTTTAAATCTTGTCTCGCTTATGTGCTTCGCACGCTCCGCTACAAGCAGTAATAAATTACTTTTAAAAAAAAGTATCAAAACAGTTAAAGGTTCCATAGATTTCCTCATATATATATCGATTACGATCATACCGGGGGAAACGGTTTATTAAAATATAGGTTTCAACAAATACTTTCGTGCCTCAAACTTTTTTTTTATGCATTTTTCGAGGCAAGCGCGAATTTCGGCGCCTTTTTTTGCTCGCGGCCCCACTGTGTGACGTCATCAAAAAGCTTATTGTTATGTTATAAAAACATGAATTTCTCAGCGTGTTAAAGTTAATTTTTTCCCTTTTGTAAATTATTTGAAATTTACAATCTTTTTATAATAATACTACTACTTTTCTATTTTCTTTTTACGTTAAAATTTACTTTTGGTGGTTATCGTATAGTAGATTTTCATGATTTTTGTGTGTTCCCACAAATTTTCTACTTAATCATGTCTTCTTAAAATAAATATTAACCCAATGCATATTTACACGCTTGTTATATTCGATAAACACACTCACATGGTACTAAATTCCATGTTTAATTATATTATTATACATATTTATACACAAGTCACCTATCAGGTCTAGCAAACATATTCGTTTATTTCAAGTGACAGAGTTTAGTATGTCATAATTTATGATATTATACGAGTTAAAGAAAGTGATCCTAATAATATAAAGTTTATTGTTATATTATCCTTAGTGTGTAAATGTCAGTTCTTTTTCTCTCTCACAAAGGGAGGCAGGTTGGTGTGAATCACCGATTACCATGAAACTTTGCTGGTGAATAGAGTATCAAAAAATACTCGACATGTGTTTTTTTATTTTTGCCACCTCGCTGGTTTAGGGGGTTAAAACCACCCCAGAATTAATAAAAGTAGGTATTTTGGGCATTAAAAACGCATCAGTTTCAGATAGAAAATAGTAATAAATAATTATTATGATTATATGACTCGAAAGAGAAACAAAAAATATTCGACACGTGTTTCTGATTTTTTTTTTCCTTCGAGTCTATATAGCGAGTAAAAACCGCCCTTACAAATACAAATATTCAGTGCCCAATTTTAATTTATTAACGCTATTCTCTCGTTAGAATCATATTTAAAAATGTTTTTAATAATTAGACAAGGACATCAAGTGGTGCCTCTCCCTTTGACCTTGGGGTCCAATTTGAAGGTCATTTCAAGGTCAACTTTGATTTTTTTAATAGGAATCAGTATTTTATTTACCTGATATAGAGACTGAAATTTTCTACGTTTAAATACGTCATTATGGGCTTGGTCAAGGAGGCCCCAGAGGTTATTTCAAGGTCATAACAGCGGGGAGGGGGGTGAAGAGGTCTTTCATGACAACAAAGTGGGGCGGGCTACACAATTAGGTCGTGAATACAGTTCACGGTACATGCAGCACGGAGTAACGTCAATTATTTCCTCGAGTGATTACTGCCTTATAGGCACCTGCGGGAATAATTTCCAACTACTACTACTGTACTAGTATTCGTGTTATAAGTATGACATTTCAAAAAAATAATTGTTCACTGATTAATGTTGATTTTTCTATTAATACATCATACGACTGTGATATACTATTTGCAAGCAGCTGACGCTGGAACCGAGTTATAATTGATTTCGATTTCTGTTTATCCAAGAGTATACTAAAAATATTCGATACGTGCTTTTTTTATTCTTGCCATCTAAAAATAATTCTTAAAATAAATTGTAAAATATTTTTACTTTCCGAATTGTGGAATTATACATATTTCTCCGTTTTTATAGATTTCTCAATTTTTCATAAATAATCTGAAAATATAGTAGATTACCAAAAAATGTACACTGAAAAATATTTGGCACAGGAGCTGCCTTTCTCATAGTACGGGAGCGTTCCCTCTGTTTGGCACGGGAGAGCTCCCAATTTCAGCATGGCTTATGTGCCGGGTTAACCTAACCTTACCACTAGTGTCGCGCGTACACCGAAAGGGGCATGAGCTGTATGGTGCTGGGATGGGAGAGCTCCGCTACGGGGCAAGAGCCATGCCAAGTCATGAGATCGCACAGCTCCTGTGCCAAATTTTTTTCAGTGTAGTAGATTACCAATAATTTGAAAACCACTACAATATATGCTGCTTATACATAGAAGAAAGTTGTAACCAACGTAATACTGTTCAAATTATATTCAATAATTTTGTTTCTTTTTCTTGACCAATAACAGTTGTTACATTATTATCTTTAACTTCTAAACCAAATAAAATCAATCGAAATTGACCGTTCAAAAGTAAACGAAGATGAACAACTTCTACATTATTATATAGAAGATATAATACGACATAGTATTGATAATCCTATTGGAATTGATCAAGAAATACAACTACATTTTAACGATTATGATAGTGATATCTTTGCACAAGCTATTGGATGAAAGTGACACATCTCAAGATTATGCAGAGATTCCTGTTTGTTTGTATAGAGATGAACCAATAAATTACGATTACAAGAAACGAGCGGTCGCATTTTGTCAGGGTGGAAAAACAAAGCCCTTATCATTAGAAAGTGTAAAAAAAACTTCAGAAAAGTGACTTCAATTCAGCAATTGTATCGCTGGAAAGATCAAGTGGAAGCAGGAGGTGACAGACACGAAAAATTATAACAAGTTTCGAAGTATACTTTAGATAAATTTCAAGAAGCAATTGCCTTCAAAATAGCTGTCCACGATATAGACTTAAAGAGATGGGCTCTACAAAAAAATTGAGTTGAAAATGCCATGGTTTAAAGCATCTCGTTGATGGGTACAGCAGTTTAAGAGTAAAACCAATATTGTTTCCCGAAAAATAACTAAATTTGTTACTCATTAGGGCTGTGGATAACATGAAAGATTTACAATAACAATGCGAGAATTTTAGAAATGATGTTAGTGGATTAATTTCCTAATACGGTGCACAAAATGTTTTTAATTCAGATCAAAGTGGATTTAATTTGGAGATGCACAGTGGTAGAACACAGTGTTATGAAGGAGCAAAAAAAGTAGAATGTGTTGCTCAATCTCTTTTCTCTATAACGCATAGTTACACAATACAACCGACTGTGTCTGCGGAAGGAAAGTTACTATCACCTTTATTTATAGTTTTAAAGGAAAAAGGGGACATTTGGACCACGTGTTATTGAAAATTTATTTGTACCAACAAATGTACGCGTTGAAGCATCAACCTCTGGAAAATTATCTAAAGAATTATTTCAAACTTGGATACAAGAAAGATGTTTACCACAGAGCGGAGATTCTCCAGTTCTATTATTGGATTCATGGAACGGACAATGTGAAAAAACAGTAAGAGAGGTTATACCATCACATGTTAACCTAAAGTTGAAAATAATACCGTAAGGCACAACAGGCATGATTCAGCGTTTAGATGTGTACGGTTCCGTTTCTGAAAGAATATTGTTAGAAAGTTTTCAGATATAGTAATTTTACTCAACTACAATGTTAATGTGTATGAACGAAATAATATTATAAGAATGCAATCTTTAATGCACAATCAGTTTTCTTTGCCAAGATTTCAGGATGTATTTAAATATGGATGATACAAACGTGGCTATGCTGTGACTAAACCTATAAACTTTAAAAATCCAGTTGAATTTTGTTTTAATACCGAACAAGAATCGATTTGTGACATATCTGGAGAAACAGCAATAATAAGATGTGCATGGTGTAAAAAACAATTATGTTTCAAGCATTTTTTCATAGATGTGTAAAGCACTATTTAAAATATATTAAAACATTTATTAAAAATCGCATTTTACGCATACCGTATCAAAAAATAATGTTCGACACTTGGGCGTAAGGATTTTCGACCTCGTGTGATCTCACTACACTCGGTGCGTAAAACCCTATTTTACGCACTAGTATCGAAAAATACTATAACTGTATAGATATAGATAGTTATATAAACATGATATATTTTTCTTGTATAACGAATTTATTTATAAATATAATAAAGTATGAGTCAAATTTTAAACTGCCATGTCTTTGATTTTTGATAATTTTAGGATTTCATTTATAACTACTTATAATCTTGCCACAAAACCTACAGAATAAAGCATATTATTTTAACTGCGTAGGATCAATAATTATTCATATCATGCAAGTCATAAAAAATTACAATTTACGAAAAAAATTTTTTTAGATCTATACTTCATATCTGATTTAAAATTTCTTGTCAACACAAATAATTTTCTAGATTTCACTTATTAAAAAAACTATTGGTATTAAGGCGGTCTTCACCTAAAAATTTTGAAAAAATCAAATTTTTTTTTATTGAATTTTTTGATTATATATGTTATTTCGAACCTAAAAAACTATAGCTTGGATCAATAATTAAACAAATTTTAAATAAACCGCTGAAAGAGCTTGCTATCTTTAAAATGACGAGAAAATTGATTTTCTTGTTTTTTGCCTTTTTTATAGACTTCTGATAGGAAAACGTTATTTACTTAAATCTGTTATAAAATATCAAAAAACATTATTTATATAAGTATATACTTATATAAATCCTTATATAAGGATAAAAAAAATAATTAAATTCACATACAGTATTTATTATATAAATTAAATAAACCATATTGTGGAATTCGAAATCCAGTGGAATCGTCTTGTGACCATTTCCCACTTCTGCTTCTAGTAAAGTGACCATCCCGTGACCGAAATTCGACAGCAATTTACTATATTAATACTCCCTTTTGTATCTATACCTCTATATATATATATATATATATATATATATATATATATATATATATATATATATATATATATATATATATATATATATATAAAACTAATGCCAGTGTAAACACAGTGGCACAGCCGCACAGCTGACAGCTCAAAAGCTCAAATGAGCAGAGATACATAATTATGTGATTTCAACAGTTTGTTTTGCAGAGTTTTGGCTTCCTCAAATAGAAAGATTTTTTTCATAATGTTTCATTATTTGTATTCATAAGTGAATTTAGGACTGAAAATTTACTGAATTATATGTGAAGATATACACGGTGACCCATTTTAATCGCCGCACCCGGATTTCTCGGAACCTAAGCCAGATAGAGAAAAATGGTTCAGACAAAAGTTATAGGGGACAAAGGGGGCCACATAATGGCGCTAACGTCTTTGATCTTGAACTTGACCTTTGAGGTTATTTCAAGGTCAAAGTGGTTTTCTCATATGGAAACACCTAGTTTTGACCCCGGATTCGGAAAGAGCGGGAAATTTTACGTTCAAAATCATATTGAGAAATTTTTTCCAAGGTCATTTCAAGGTCAAATCTAGGTCAAACTCAGAAAAGTCCGTTTAAAATCGTTTTCTTCCATGAACCACAGGCTAAGCTGGTTCAAATTGATCGTAGGCTTAATAGAGGAACCCACACACCCAAAACTTACACATCCTAGTAAACAAAACTCAAACTCGCACATCCTAACACCATACACTTCATGCCCTCACATGCTGAACTGTTATACCCCGGTCCCACAACCATACCCCACGCCCCCCAGTCCCGCATATCCCTACCACACGCATGCTAATCCCATACACCCCAAACCCACACATCCTGAACCCTGAAAAATTTTTCTCAAGGGCAAAATGATTTTTTAACGGAAACTTTAAGATCGCTGAAGCTTCTGTTATAAATGTATTAACCTTACTTTTTGCGCTACCCAGAAACAACGACATGGACATAGTAAGGATTGTTTCCTTTGGGGTGCTTAATTAAAGTGAGTCCCTTGCCTCTCACTGGTCGGGGTGCTTGATTATAGTGAGTCCCCTTGCCTCTCACTGTTCGGGGTGCTTGATTATAGTGAGTCCCTTCGCCTCTCACTAATGTAAATAAATTTTTATTTAACCTCGAAGCAAGTGTTCGAAATGACGACCATTTGCTTCAAAGCACATAGTCAAACGCCTTTGAAAATGGCGAACTGTGTTCTGCAAAGTTTGTCTCGGAATGGCAGCGCATGCCCGACGAATCCTATCCTGCATATCTGCTCTTGTAGTGGGTTCCTCTATTAAGCATACTATCAATTTGAACCAGCTTAGCCTGTGGTTCATGGAAAAAAAACGATTTTAAACGGGCTTTTCTGAGTTTGACCTAGATTTGACCTTGAAATGACCTTGGAAAAAATTTCTCAATATGATTTTGAACGTAAAATTTCCCGCTCTTTCCGAATCCGGGGTTGAAACTAGGTGTTTCTATATGAAAAAACCACTTTGATATTGAAATAACCTCAAAGGTCAAGTTCAAGGTCAAAGACGTTAGCGCCATTATGTGGCCCCCTTTGTCTCCTATAACTTTTGTCTGAACCATTTTTCTCTATCTGGCTTAGGTTCCGAGAAATCCGGGTGCGGCGTTTAAAATGGGTCACCGTGTACATGTAAAAGTATAATTGTGATTATAATACAAGCGTGCAGTGACAGTTTTGTTTAAATTTGGAAATGATAGCTTCAGTTCAAGATGCATGAGATTGCTGTATGAAAGTTAATACAGAAAAACAAGTGGATTTAGATAAGTATTCGAAGGAAGAAGCTGTAATAATTCTTTACGGATAAAAATAAATACATCTTTTTTCTAAAAAAGATGAAAGTGAAATAATTGAGTTTAGCTTACTATAGGGTATAATTCAATTCAGAAGAGTTGTGAATTACAATAAGTGTCAAGATATATCTACGCAGAAAAGCGACAAACCTGCTTAGCACACAAGAAATATATAATACAGGCTTGAATTCAAGATATATTTCATATACAATATGCGTAATCAAGTGATCATTGACAAAATGGGCTTATCAGCTTTTATGTATTTATGTACTTTTGGCCATAACAGTGATGGCTTCTTAAGTTGCGATTAGGATTTCATATTTCATAAGACCTGCTGCATATTCTACATTAATCTTAGTATAATAAATAATAATATAACTCAGTACAATGTGTTAAAAAGTGACTCAACAGTGGATGAATCAAAAGTTCAAAAGCGAAGGACAGATTGTTAGTAATAACTTTGAATGGAACGCATGCTGTTAGATTAGCAATGACTTTTAAAGGAACGGATGCATGCAAGGTGCCAGAGCTTCTGTTTCAACATATTTATATAGAAGAACATATCTTAGGTGTACAGGAAACTGAGTTTCATGAAGGTAAAAAAATTGGGAACCTAATGGCTGGTTATTTTTGAAGTTTTATGGTATTTTTCTTTGTAGGCCTATTTCTCAAAATGTCATTCTTTAAGGTTTGGCGTTACTTTAAAAAAAATTAATCCATTGATTTTGATGGGAGAGGGCCTGAATTACTTGAAATTTATTCATCTATGGCAGGAAGAGTTGGAAATATGAAAAATATTTTATTAAATAATTTTAAAATGGTAAAATCCACAAAAAACATAAAAATTCATAAAATTCATGAATTTAAAGCAGTTTTTTCCATAAAAAAAATATTAATTTTCAGAAATTTTATTTTTCCAACTCTTCCTGCCATAACTACATGAATTTCAAGTAATTTAGTTCCTCTCCCATGAAAATCAATGGAATAGTCTTCTTTTTTAAGTTACGCCAATTGAAAAAAATTGAAAATGCTATATCTCTGAGTAAAATTGGTCTACAGATTAAGTCTTGGGCCATATTATCAGAAACAGTGTATATTTATAGTATATATATTGTATTTTGTTTAAACTACATTTTTCTTTTTTTTATACCTCATTTTGACCTCAGAAGCCACTAGGTGTAAGACCGCCTTAAATGGTGGATGTATGAAATGGTAATATTGTAGTCAAGATCGAGTATCATTATGATGAAGGTTAAATCCTCGCATGATCCAAAATCGATGGCGTGGACATAGCGAACTTCAGATGACCTTGAGATGTTAGGTAAAATGAGGACCCTTGCCACGATTTTTAACAATTTTTAACTGCAATCTCCGCTCACATAAATTTTTCTTAAACACCATATTGTCACAATTTAGTGTTGAAAACTATCAGTGTCTTTGAAATTACCCCTGGGATCCGCTTGATAAGAATATAGAACATTCAAGTCTTCATTTCCGCTAAAAAATAAGAGTTTTTATTAAAAAAATCGAAGTTGACTTTGAAATGACCTTCAAATTGGAGCCCAAGGTCAAAGCGCCACTTGATGACCTTGTCTAATTATTAAAAACATTTTTTTAAATGTGATTCTAACGAGAGAATAACGTTAATAAATTAAAATTGGGCACAGAATATTTGTATTTGTAAAGGCGGTTTTTACTCGCTATATAAACTCGAAGGAAAAAATCAGAAACACGTGTCGAATATTTTTTGTTTCTCTTTCGAGTCATATAATTATAATAATTATTTATTACTATTTTCTATCTGAAACTGATGCGTTTTTAATGCCGAAAATACCTATTTTTATCAATTCGGGGATGGTTTTAACCCCCTAAACCAGCGAGTTGGCAAAAATAAAAAAACACGTGTCGAATATTTTTTGATACTCTATTCACCAGCAAGATTTCATGGTAATCGATGATTCACACCAACCTGCCTCCCCTTGTCAGAGTAAGTGCGGAGGATCAGATGATACCAGTAAATAAATGATGATCCAACCTTCCTTGTGCAGAGTCAGTTGAAGAATGATACCTTGGCACCTTTTAAGATAGCGTTAAGTGTGAGTGTGCTATACCAAGAGTCTTCAGTTATGCCATTGCTTCTGCAAATGCCCAGCTATAAACAACAGCAGGATGCAAGTTGTACCTGATTGAGAGCGAGGAAATATAAAGGGACATATTAGAAACTTTTATTGTTCGTTTACCATGATATTGATTTCATTTTTCTTATTGCACAATTAGAGTGACTTTTGGTGGTTATGGCAATTAGCTTTCCTAATTTTTGCAGGCTCAAGCAGATACTTTAGTCAACTATGCCTTCGTGCAATAAATTTTAAATACAATGTATATTCTATACAGGTTTGCTAGATCTGATGGACATGCTCACACTATATAAGATTCCAAACGTGTACAGAAGAAAATCATGCTTCTTATAAAATATATAAATCTACTACCAGATATTTACTTGAAGTGGCATGATTGAGTAAAGAATTTGTGGGAGCGTGCAAAAATGATTGGAACCCACTATCTTAACCACCAAAAGTGAGTTTTATTGTATAATAACAAACAGCAAAGCAATATTATTGTACAAAAACTACAGTAATAATTTATTTTCTATAAATCAAATCAATTTGCAGAAAAAAAGAAAGGTCATTCACACTCTAACAATTTCATGTTTTTGAAACAAAACAATAAGTTTTTTATGGTGTTACCTTGCAATACAAAAATTAGTTTTATGAAACTTAAAAATAATTAAAAACAAGAAGTAATCTGTATTTTTTGAAAGTTAATATAGTTAGAGTTTCTAATAATATAGACTGTTTTTATCTTTAATTATTAAGTAAATAAAACTAATTTTCTGATAGAACGTAACGCCATAAAAAAATTTATTGTTCTACTAGAACATGAAATTCTTAGTGATTGGATTTTGATTGGCAATTGATTCGATTTACAGAAAATAAATTTTTACTGTTTAATATTCAGTTTAAGAATAGGAAACCAGTGGGCCATTTTCTCTTTCTGATATTGTATTTACTCTTTATTTTCCTTATCCTCCACTTCATTTTTTCCTATGAGTGTATATTTGTGTTTGAGTATATAATATGTTTAAGTTTTTAATTACGCATTATTGCCTAGGGTGAAGAGCTGCAGAACGTATGCTGTCGTATGCTAAGAATGCTACCATTTTCCTTGGTACACTCAGATGTGGGAAAGGTGGTTTTTATGAACATCGACAACTTATGATCTTCTTGCCAGTGTAAATCGGTGAGTAATGTATTATAGGAAACCGTGCTACTTTATTTCAGTAAATATGCCAACCTACTCCAAAACTCTCTTCCCCCCCTTGACAGGAGCATGACTTCTCTATGCTCCCTCCGCTGTCAACTTGTTCCTATTTTAATTATGTCTTATTGCCTAGGGTGAAGAACTCATGTAGATGACATCACGACGTCTTGAGTTGCTACTGCTACCGCTTTTGTATTGGGACCAGTAGGTGGAGGCGTATATTTTATGTAGACATCGGACTCCTTTTGAACTCTTTGAAAAAATGTTCTGGTGAGTAGTTTGTTGTAAGAAAGTTTAATACTTTACTACAGCTGAAACCTATTCTATAACTCTTCCTTTACCTTTGACAGGAGCGTGACTTCTCTGCGCTCCCTCCGCTGCCAACGTATTCCTGTTTTAATTATGCTTTATTGTCCAGGGTGAAGAGCTCCTGTAGACGACATCACGACGTCTTAAGCTGCTGCTGTCACCGCTACGTTTATTGGAACCAGATAGTGGAACCATGGCTTACAAAAGTCCGTGCGCGCAGTCCTTGTAAGCTGAGTGCATGCGTACATGTTAACCATCGGCCAACGGTGCAGCGCCCGGAAACACCTAGACCTCGTATCCGACCTGTCCTGACACCTGAACGTAAAAATCTACGGTGCGCATCACCCGGGCTCCATCATGGGCCATCTGGAATACCTAGACCTCGCCTCCGACTTGTCCCCTCACTTGGACACAAAAATCTACGGAGCGCATTACCTACTCTCTATTATCGGCCACCTGGAACAGCTAGACCTCGCAATCGAGCTGTACCGTCACCTGGATACAAAAATCTACGAGCGCACTACCAGGACTCCATCATCGGCCACCTGGAATACTTAGACATCGCATTCGATCTGTCCTGGCCTCTGGATACAAAAGCCTACGGAGCGCATCACGTAAACTCTATCATCGGTTACCTGGAACACCTACACCTCGCATCCGATCTGTCCCGATACCTGGACACAAAAATGTACAAAGCGTATTATTTAGATTCAATTAATACTCTATTAATATGCGTATCATCAACCGCCTGAAACACCTAGACCTGGCATTCCAGCTGTCCCGACACCTGGACTCAAAAACCTACGAAGCGCACTACCTAGACTCCATCATTGGCGCTCCTTACACAGCTAACTTATTTCTATTTTAATTACATTTTATTGCCTAAAACGAGGAGCTCCTATAAACGTCATCGCGATACCTTCAGTTGCTGCTGTCGCTGTTTTGCTATACATCATCGGCCGCGTTCACTTGCTGCTGTCTATGGTAAAGAGTTACCATTCTGCGAAAAATAAGGAAGATACGAGTAAATTGATATTCTATGACGAATGTCGTGCTTGTTTTGCACTATGGAACAAGCTCACTTTTTACGGGTATCCATTTTTAGGATTGCAGTTGCAATCATGCGAGACGACGTCCTGAATTTTGAAATGTAAATAATAACTGACAAGGAGTGTATACCAGATCCGGGTCATGGATTCTCACCAGCTTGCAGGATTTTTCTTCTTTTACCTAAAAATAAAAGCCTGTGCGATACTAGACCCTAACGCTTTGAGGATACTGAGATATAAGCCGTTGAATTATTAAAAAATTGAATGGTATTTTGCACTAAAATTACACTTTTGGCGGATGAACCTCCTTTGATACCTATAAACAAGCATACAGATATGATTACTTGCTTGATTATGGTATCACATGGTAAAATGTATAAAAATTTCTCATGAAAGTATTCTAAATTAATTTATATTACCTTATTTGATGACGTAAAAGCCCTTAAATTGCTTATTTGGCGACAAATCCTTGATTTATACTTATAAATAAGCATTCAGACATTATTATCACTTAAGTAATGGTCTTATATGGTAAAATATATTATACTTTTTCTCAAAAATACTATTATTAAATTTACATTACCTTGTTTGAAGTTATACAATGCCTTCTTTCCTAATATTTCTCTTTTAAACTACATTATAAGCAACTGTCGCCTTGGAGTATGGCTTTACATTTTCAGTCCATCCTTAGTTTTCTAACTCAAAGAATAATTAATGTATTCAGGTTCCAATGAGTCCTCTCGAGTCGACACATTAGCAGCAGCAGAAGGACGAGAAAGACGAGAACGCTTGGAGATTATAATTGTATAAGGAAGAAGAGCAAAACACGAGAGACAGAATAACGGACGGCACAACTTTCCATACAATGAGCGACAATGATAAGGTACGTGGAGGCGAATGAGGGGCAGGACCCTCACATCCCCGGTATCCGCATAAGCGCTATCCGGGCCAGCAGATGCGCGAGCCGCTCCTACTTTGACGAGAAACAGTTGAATATATAATCTGTGAGAGCATGTACGAAGTATGTAATTCCACTACCATAACCACTAAATGTCAGTTTTATTGCACTAGAAAATACACAAGCTATAAGTTCTTTATAAAAAAAACTTTGTATTCCGGCTCTTACATAAGAGATATAAATTGTGCATTTTTAGTATGATAAAACTGAGAAACTACATAATTATATCATTGGAGTGGCTTTCCTTAATTTTTATGCTTCTATAGATTAGATACTAAACTACATATGTTCCCTCATAGTAAGTATAAAACGCAATGCATAAAGCAAATGCCTGCTAGATCTGATAGGTGATTTTTCTATTCTATAAGAGCAGCATGATTTTCTTCCATACACACCTGGGATCCAATATAGTGTGTGTGTGTGTGTGTCTGTTGGGTCTACCAGGCATATTTTCAATATGCACTGCGTGTAATACTTAGATTAAGGGGGCATGGTTGACTACGATGGTTGGATACAATGTGTAAGAATTATGGAAACCCACTATGATAACCTCTCTAAAAGTCAAGATAAACACAGCTTAAATACATGTAAGGTGCCGAAGAGACCTCGTATAGATTCGATACTCAACCACGTCACCTCAAAGTAAATATTATAAGTGACTCTCATATTCTAGTTTCCTGCTGAGATGCCTAGCGCTGCTAACGCTAACTCAACTGACTACTGCTGCTGTCTCTGACTACTGCTGCTGCATTTGTGGTGGCGACTCAGCTGTGATTATGATGATGCTATTTGTTCATTTTTGAAGTGACTAAAACTATGTTTTTATGACTGCTGTGTTCGGCTCTGGGTATGTAAGTTGTACTTAGTATTATCGGTAAGTTTCTGTATTAATTAAGATTAGCCAGGGTACATTACTTTGCCTCAAGATATCTGCCGCATGAAGGTACTTACGGGTAGAGTACAGTTGAAAAAAATTTTTTTCCCTTTGAATAAAATACAGATTGTAATACTGAATCATGTCCTTGCTGATGAACGGTTCTAAGTATAATATTCTTGAGGGCACTGCCTTCTTTATGTTATGCTTTCAACTGCAATTGAAACTTATTCTTGGAGAAGCAGTTAATGTTCATGATAACGTAAAGTTGCTCTTGGGTAGAAAAACGTAAACGAATAGAATAGTAACAGTATTCCCAATTCTTTGATTCACTAAATAAGGAGAGCAGAGCTTGGCTTCTGTATTGGGGCTTGAATGATTTTCTTCAGCCATCTTACCACAAGACACTACAATGTTATTTTTTTTAAGAGAGCCTCATCGCATCAGAAAATTCTGCACTAAGCTCTTATTTTCCAACTAACTGCACTGAATATTTTGTAAAAGTTTTGACCACACTCATGCATGGAGAAGAAGAAATTTTCCTCTGCTGTTATCGATAGGTGCATGGCAGTTCTTTAGTTGGCAGGTTGGAGTGCTTTACTTTTCTTTTAGCCTTTTTTCTGATTAAATTTAAATAAGTCTTTCTCTTGGTTGGTCGTCCTTTTTCTGGACGCGAATGTCTATTAATAGTATATATTTGTGTCTCCTTAGAATAGTAAAAAAACTCAAGAACACAGTAAACAGATATATAAACTTTTGTCTGCTTGATTGTTTGCTATGTACCAGGGATGGATATGTCTAAAACTGTTTGTCAAAAACATAAGTTTTCTACATGTAAAAACTATGTAACATATTGCACGAAACTTTTGGGCTTTTCTACAGTATTTTACATGATAAACATGTAAATTCAAATTTAAATGATCCAAATTTCACTGCTTTTGCTAAAAGAAATTGCTATTATGCCACTGTTGTAAAGTGTGAATTTATTGGGTTGGTAGTAGCCACACCAGTAGTGCACTATAAAAAATCCTGTGTAAATTTACAGTGGGTTAGTAAAATTTAATATCATATTTTTTACCATAAAACGGTAAATTTACTACTCTCAAAATTGGAAAATTACAAATTTCATAAGCATTTTACAACGTTTTTGTAAAATCTCAACTCTATTTACAACCACATTGTAAAATCTTCACTTTCAAAGTAGGTTACTTTAATTACCTACTTTGAAAGTAGTAATTATTTTACTACTTTTAATATAGTCAAAATACTACGTTGAGAGTAGTGAATTTATCTTATTCTTAGCAATTTTACCACTTTCAATGTAGGTAACTTTGATTACCTACTCTGAATGTAGTATTTTTACACGGATCTTTTTTACAGTGTGGTACTCTCGTGCAAAGTTAAAATGGTTTCAAAAAATTGGCCGTAAAGTGTCTTTTCATTTGAATTCAATGACTGTGCAAAAAATGGTGTAAAATGGACAACAAAATTGAGAAATACAATTTTCGATAAATATAAAAGTAAATATTGAATTAATGTTGAATAACACAGTTTGTGTTATTATGTGAATTTATCCCTCGGTTGGTTTAATAATTTGAATATTAATTTTATTTTATTAATTTTAATTTTTTTTTTTTACTAATTTCAACCCTTGCCTCGGGAAGATGAAAAGAAACTTTCGAAATATTATATTATTAAATTTATGTATGGACATACGATATTTCGTAAAATTAAAGAGTCATAGATTACATTTCTATAATAAAAAAAATTTGAAATTTTTATTATTTTGAACGATACTCTATGTATCTGAAGGCACAATGTACAATAGTATCACATCAATTATTGAACATGCATTAAAATTCAAAGAAAAAGATTCGGCATATAAGTAGCGAATAAATTATTCTCAGCATGTTTAATAAAAAAAAAGCATGAAGCACGTGCATCGCGCATGGATTTACTTAGCTAGTTCGTAAAAATATCATATTTATCTCAGTATTAGCGCTACCAAGCGGCTGAATCTACAACCCATTGGTCTCCTTGCGCGCATGCGCGACACTCAGCGACGTTAGCACTCAGCTGTGTCAGCACTCGCCGTACATGTATAGCCGAACGAGCACGGGCCACAACATTAAGTCGGTGTAAATAATCAGCGTGCTGCTCCAAAAGCCTCTAGCTATGTCATCGCTTCGGCAAGTGCTCAGGTATGAACGAGGACAGTAGCATGTGGAGGATAACGATATCTCAGCACTGCATATGCAGCAAATACTGCCAGAGCCTTCCTTGCAGCAGTTGGAAGCGCGACCGCTTCAATTCTACAAGAAAGAAGAGAAAACCGAGAGATAGAGTAGCGGACGGCACAACTCATCATACAATGGGAGCAACAATGATAAGGTACGCGGAGGCGGAAGAGGGTCAGGGCCCACGCATCACTCGTATTCGTATAAGCGCTATCCAAGCCACCAGATTCCTGAGCCGCATAAGGATGGAAATATTTACTTTAAGGGGGACCAGTTGAACATGTAATCTATAGGAGCATGTAAGAATTATAGAGACCCACTATCATAACCTCTAAATATCAGTGTTATTGCACTAGAAAATACACAAGCCATAACTTCTTTCCTTTTTGAGAATTGGTTCGATTTCTATAAAAAAATTTTAATACCGGTTATTGCATAAGAGATACAATTTATGCATTTTTAGTACGATAAAACTTAGAAAGTCAATAATTATATTATTGGAGTCGCTTCCCTTATTTCTTCTATAGATACTAAACTATTTCACCTCAAAGTAAGTATTAAACGCAATGCATAAATGTCTGTTAAGTATAACAGGCAGCTTTTATATTCTACGAGCAGTATGATTTTCCTGGGTACATGCGTAGAATTAAATATAGGGTGTGTCTATCGGATCTACTAGATATATTTGCACAATATACATTCCATTTAATATTTGTTTCAGAAGAGCATGGTTGTGTTTCTAATCTGTAAGAGTGTGTAAGAATTATGGACACCCACTACGATAACCTCTAAAAGTCCGGATAAACACAGCTTAAATACATGTAAGGTGCCGAAGAGACCTCGTATAGATTCGATACTCAACCACGTTACCTCAAAGTAAATATTATTCCTGCTGAGATGCCTGCCACTGCTGACGCTACCCCAACTGACAACCTTAGTTGGGATCCTAATATCTACTCCTAACCATGTCTCTGACTACTGCTGATGCATTTGTAGTGGTGATCCAGCTGTGATTATGGTGATGCTATTTTTTCATTTTTGAAGTGACTAAAACTATGTTTTTATGAATGCTGTATTCGGCTCTGGGTATGTAGGTTATACCTAGTATTATGGGTAAGTTCCTGTGTTAATTAAGATTAGCCAGGGTACATTAATTTGCCTCAAGGTATCTCTAGCATGAAGGTACTTACGGGTAGCGTATAGTTGAAAACATTTTTTTTCCCTTTGAATAAAATACAGATTGTAATACTGGATCATCTTCTTCATGAACTTGCTGATGAACGGTTCTAAGTCCAATATTCTTGAGGGTACTGTCTTCTTTATGTTATGCTTTCAACTGCGATTGAAACTTATTCTTGGAGAAGCAGTTAATGTTCATGATAACGTAAAGTTGCTCTTGGGTAGCAAAACGTAAACGAATAGAATAGTAACACTATTCGCAATTCTTTGACTCACTAAATAAGGAGAGCAGAGCTTGGCTTCTGTATGGGGGCTTGAATGATTTTCTTCAGCTACCTTACCACAAGAAACTTCAATGTTTTTTTTAAGAGAGTTCAATCGCATCAGAAAATTCTGCACTAAGCTCTTACACTCCAAGTAACTCCACTGAATATTTTGTAAAAGTTTTGACCACACTCATACATGCAGATGAAGAAATTTTCCTCTGCTATTATCGATAGGTGCATGGCAGTTCTTTAGTTGGCTGGTTGCAGTGCTCCACTTTTCTTTTGGCCTTTTTTCTGATTAAATTTAGATAAGCCTTTCTCTTGGTTGGTCGTTCCTGGATGCCAACGTCTATTAATAGAATGTGTTTTTGCCGCCTTAAAATATAAACTTTTGTCTGCTCGATTGTTTACTATATATCAGAGAGGAATATGCTTGAAACTGATTGTCAAAAACATACGTTCTCTACATGTAAAAACTATGTAACATATTATACGAAACTTTTGGGCTTTTCTGCAGTATTTTACATGATAACCATGTAAATTAAAATTTAAATGATCAACATTTCACTGCTTCTGCTAAAAGAAATTGCTATTGTGCTGTAGTGGTAAATTGTGAATTTATTGGTTTGCTAGTAGCAAGTGGTGCATTTTATAGAGTATTACTCGTACAAATATAAAACGGTTTCAAAAAATTAGTCATAAAGCGTCTTTGAATTTGAATTCAAAGATTATGGAGAAAATAGTGTAAAATGGACAAAAAAATTGATAAATACAATTTTCGAAAATATATTAAAGAAAATATTATATTATCAAATTTATGTATAGACATTGTTTTTTTCTTAAAATTAGAGTTATAGATTACATTTGTGAATAAAAATTATTTTCAATGGTACGCTACCCTCAATTACGTACTGCACAGACTTCCTTGCGAGACTTGATGCTATTATTACTTTTCTAGTATTTTACAAGTATGACTTCTTAGCAAACTTTAGAATACTCTCTCTACTTGCGATTCTCATTAAATACAAAATAATGATTTTACTTTTAACACTGCAGAAATTGATATCTGTATTGATCTGCACATATTATTTTTATGATTTTGTATGTTATCGACACTTAATTGATAATTAGAATACGACAGTTAATTGATAATTAGTTTATCGATTTACAATCATAGATTGTTTTTACAATTTTGCATGATATTTGTATAAGTATTTTCATTTTTCGATCTGTAATCAAACGCAAGCCATTGATAATATCTTCATCAAGTGTTGTCAAAGATTGTTTTCATAATCTTTCATATTAGTTTTTAATTGTGCATAAGTATTTTTTGCTTATCCTGTGTACAATCAAGTGCATCACAATAACAGTTGTAAAGGGGTTCAGTTAGGGAGAGGATAATAATCCCTCTCGGGGGTTCGCGGGGTAATATACGGGCGTATTATACGCCCGGGCGACAAGCCGTTTTAGAATCTCCTGTGAGCCGGCGAGAGTCGGAGTGGCACAGGTACCAGGACAGGCGCACCCCTCCCCCCAGGACAGTGCGCCTTGGTTTCGAAAAATTAGTAATATTTTTCAGATTGTGAATCAGATTAAATATCAATTCACTAATAATCTAAAGCTTATAATTTCATAGAAGTTATAGTAAACGAATAAAAAAGTCTAATATTTGTTGCTTCCACTTGAACATACTAAACGCAAATGGCATTCAAATTATTAGTTGCAAATAAGCTTTACAAAGTAATACACCAGTCACAATCTTGCTAAGTAAGATACACTAGTGCCTAACTCGTATAAGAAACGATTCATAGGCCTCTCAAAAATAGTAGGTTCTATTTCAACGAGTAAAGTTGTCTGGCATAAAATTAGATCAATGAGACGATTGACTATATGTTGAATGAACTAAAACCTATATCATTTCATGGAGTGATAAATGTAAAAGGGCCATTCGCGTAGCGGAACTTGGACCTTAAAGGTTTTGCATACTAAAAAATATTTGTGAGGATTGTGTCTGCCTCTTCTGTACTTCAGAAGTGTAAATTGCAGTTTCATGGTTTATTCACCTGATTTTGAAAATCATTTAGCGTGCATATTCTTGTAATATCTAAATATTTAATTCAATATCAGAGATAAACTTACAAAAAAATTCATATTAATAGGTTATATGTGATTTTCTGTAATACAATTATCATACTTTAAAAGTTAATTTTATTGTTATGTTTAACTTGATTAAAGTATAAAATGTAACGTCCCCTGGCTGTAACGCGACCATAATTACATATTATCACGTGATGCTGCAGACGGAGTTCTTGATTTCGAAAACCATACTAAGTCTTAATTTTTTACTTTGATATTGACAATTTGAATTACGTCCAAGGTCAACACTTTTATTAATTTTTTTAGTATGCAGCACCTACTGAACTTTGTAAAAAATTTTTTTTACACATCAGCTATGTAATGATTAATGTCCTGTAATGGGGTACAGTTAGGGAGAGGGTAAGAATCCCTTTCAGGGGTTCACGGGGTAATATACGGGCGTTCTATACGCCCGGGCGACAAGCCGTTGTAGAATCCCCTGTTGGCCGGCGAGAGTCGAAGTGGCACAGGTACTGGACAGGCGCACCCGGCTTCCATTTTAGAAAGCTTAGGCCGTTTCATACCAGAGCCGGAGCTGCGCGCTGTCGCTGCTGCCAACTGTCACCCGCGAACTACCTGCTGTTAGCTATGAACTAGCCTCATTTGTGCAGCCGGTTTTTTCCATACAACGCCGGTAACCTAACCTCAAGCGGCTGATGAATACTTACTCCTGTTACCGATGATCCTCTAGGAGGCAATACCTGCGAATAGCTGCAGCGCTGAAAATGGTAGAGAGCGGTATTCGAGGAAAGCATGCATAGGCTGAGTTCCGCTAAATGAAGACGCGTGACTAGAGAATTAAATCTTAACAAAAATATTATTAAATTGTTAATAGCAGCAAATGGTAGATTTTTCTTCTAATTTTTTGACAAATCTGCAGCTTATGGCCAATCTTCTACCAAGGTCAAGGTATTAATAACAAACACCTTTTTTATGAATTTGATCTTTTATTCAACGTTTCGGACATTTTTGGCTACGTCCCTCTTCAGGAATCTAATGAGAATTCAATACACACGTTTTGTAAACCAATAATTAAACAAATTACAATAAAAATTAAAAGTTGTGTACACACTTACAAATATTTAAATTATTGTGGTCAACGTTGTTTTGCGGGCAACAATCCGCTCGTCAGTAACGATATATTACAAAATTCACGCTTATATACTAAAATTATTTGTATGTGAAAATCGGTGTATCACACAGACAACTATGCTCAGATTCGGAGTGGGGTAAAACCCATTGGGAACGTCTGAGAGCGGGGAGAGGTAGTAGGAAAGCACGTCTTGAAGGAAGTGGCATCAATAGTCTTGACTAGAAGAACTTTTATGTGAATAGTGTATATCTATGAGAGATGTTATTAGACTTTCACCATACGTGCGCTCCTAATACCTCTTCACATCGATACCTTGACATCATATCAAATAGAGACCAGAAATTCGCCATTATTTATCAAGGTGTTATATTCATTTGGCAGTCTGTTTGTGTCATAGGAATTAAAAATATTAAGTGTGTCCTCTATGTTATTCTTTTTAATACACAGCACAATGTCATCTACATATCGAAAGTAAAATATCGGTTTTGATTGTAATTTGTTAATACAATAAGATTCTAGATCTTCCATAACTATATCAGACAGAATCGGACTTATGGGATTACCCATAGCTGATCCAAAAGTCTGTCTATAAAATTTTTCATTAAATTGGAAATAATTATTATTTAAAATGTACTTTATAACATGTAGAAATTCAGAACAATTAATATTTATCTTATTATGTAATTGGTGCCATCTCTTTTCTATAGCATTACAAACTAGATATTCAGGAACATTAGTAAACAAACTAACAACATCCAAACTAATAATCTCGTGATCCAACGGAATTTGGATATTATCTATTTTTTCTTTTAATTTTGAACTATTATCAATATGAGAAACAGGAGTTTTTAAATTTTTTTGTAGAAATTTAGCAAAAAACTTTGATAAGTAATATGTAGGAGAATTAATTGTAGAAATTATTGGTCTTACGGGGAAACCAGTTTTATGTATTTTTACCAGACCATACGCTTTTGAGATGTTAAATTTTTGCAAAACTGGCTGCAACTTTTTCCCATTTCCAGTAAAATCTAACTTATTTAACCATTTGATTACATCATTAGTTCTCCTTTCAAGCCCAGGTAAGGGATTCTTTTTAATTTTCTCGTAATATTTACCATCACAAAACAATGATTCAGTTTTTTCTACATAGGTAGATTTTTTTAATATCACAGTAGCATTACCTTTATCGGCTCTAGTTATTAAAATTTCGGAGTTATGTTTTAAGAAATTTTTTGTTTTTTCTAAATCTATTTTAAATTTGTTATCAATATATGAATTATTAGCCAGATCTTTATTGTAAAATTTTTTTATCATGTTTAAAAAAGTCCCTCTTAATTTCTGGGTATTCACTTCGTCAGTGTATTTTGCTAAAAAGGTTTCAAAATTCTTTACATAATGTTATCTAACTTGTTATCAAATCTGTTATTAAAATTGAACTTTTCACGTAGCTTCAGTATATCAGTGACATACGTCGGAAGTTCAATGTCCGAGACATTAACACACCATTTCTCGAGTATATTATTTGATGTGCACCGGTCAGTAACCTGTATGTTATTGTTAAGGTGGTTGACCTCACTGGTATTACTAGCATATCATCTCTATACCTATCTTTCTCTATTTCTCTATTATATTTTTTGAAAAAAATTCTATCAAATTTTTTATCTAATTTTGATGTAATTTTTTTCATGATAAATGTTAGTTTGGTTGTATAATAATCTACAAACAATGAAACAATATCTCTTCCAACAGTAATCTCTATATTTTTCCAAGTCTCATCAATCTGTTTTTTAATTTTTGCCATTTCGGTATGTAGATCCATAATCTCGATATTTAACAATCGGAAAATTATATTATTAATCAGTTTGTTTTGTTTGTTTTTACATTTTTTAGAAAACATGTGGTTTTTTCTTACGTTTTTTGTGACAAAGTTCAAATGGTTTGGAACTAACCGATAGAATCTACACTTAATTAAAAATTTACACCTTTCTCTATAGTGTTTTTCATTATATAATTTATCAGTCAGTTTAAAAAATTTTTTTCTTATATCAAAGCCGAATATTGTAAAAATTAAATGTAATATTTATACACACTACTGATAATATAATCATACAATAAATTTTCAGAATATTCAGATATTAAACACCGAATGCAACATAGGAAAACGACCCTTCTCTGAAGCATTATTTATTCATACTCAAAAAAATTTTATTAATAAACAATTTGAAATAAACAGACTGCCAAATGAATATAACACCTTGATAAATAATTGCGAATTTCTGATCTCTATTTGATATGATGTCAAGGTATCGATGTGAAGAGGTATTAGGAGCGCACGTATGGTGAAAGTCTAATAACATCTCTCATAGATACACACTATTCACACACAAGTTCTTCTAGTCAAGACTATTGATGCCACTTCCTTCAAGACGTGCTTTCCTACTACCTCTCCCCGCTCTCGGACGTTCTCAATGGGTTTTACCCCACTCCGAATCTGAGCATAGTTGTCTGTGTGATACACCGATTTTCACATACAAATAATTTTAGTATATAAGCGTGAATTTTGTAATATATCGTTACTGACGAGCGGATTGTTGCCCGCAAAACAACGTTGACCACAATAATTTAAATATTTGTAAGTGTGTACATAACTTTTAATTTTTATTGTAATTTGTTTAATTATTGGTTTACAAAACGTGTGTATTGAATTCTCATTAGATTCCTGAAGAGGGACATAGCCAAAAATGTCCGAAACGTTGAATAAAAGATCAAATTCATAAAAAAGGTGTTTGTTATTAATACCTTGACCTTGGTAGAAGATTGGCCATAAGCTGCAGATTTGTCAAAAAATTAAAAATATTATTATAATAAAAAGGACGTTATCATGGAAACCTCATTTTGATAAAGTAATTAGTAAAGTAAATCGAGTCCTGTACTCTCTACGGTTCTTCCGATCCTGCACCACCGAACTGATCCGCAGGTTTCTAGTGCAGTCTCTCATTTTTCCACTCCTTGACTATTGCTCCACAGCTAAACACTAGACGCTATGAACGAACAAAAAGTCAAACTGCAAAAGCTGCAGAACTCATGTGCTAGGTACATTTATGGGATAAAGCGGAGGGATCATGTCACCCCTTACCGAAGGAGGCTAGGCTGGTTGCGTACGGATACGAGACGTCAGTATACTACTGCCGTACACTTATATAAAATCATTAACTTTCGCGCTCCATCTTATCTGTATATAATGTTTGACAAACGCCAGCAATCACGTCCGGCTAGGGGTGGCAATAGAGACCTTAAAGTTCCAAAAGTTCATACCGAGTACGGCAACGGATCTTTCCGGGCCCAAGGAGTGCGCTTGTGGAATTCCCTCTCTTAGCATATAAAATACTTGCCGACACTCAGTCGCTTCAAATCTGCGCTGTACGGCTATTTTTATACACTAGAGTAAAACGCTTTATGTATGGTAATTGAAGGTATAATTTTAATGTTCATCTCTAGTCATTCAACTAATTAGTTACACAAATGTGCGTTTATTTATTCATATATGAATTATTTTATTAGTCATGTAAACATGAGTCTATTTATTCATCTATGAATTATTTTATGAATTATTTTATGAATTATTTTATTTTATCAGTCATGTAAATGTGTGTCTATATATGTATATAAGTTCACTCAAACTCCTGTAATTGTTCATTATGTACACTGCCTTTTTTGGCCCAGTCCAAAATAAAACTTAATCTAATCTAATCTAAAAAAGAGGTTTATTAATTCCCAAAAGTTCGTCGTGCTAGGGGCGCGACTCCCGGACAAAATTATACCAATGACGCGCGTAGGCCGAGACTGAACGGCGCCGGCGACTGGTGCCACCGACCTCAGCTCCCCGCGAGGTTAGCTTGGCCTGGTTGCCTCTCGCTGTCCCCGTCCTTCTCGAGCAGGCTCTCTCTCTCTCTCTCTCTCTCTCTCTCTCTCTCTCTCTCTCTCTCTCTCTCTCTCTCTCTCTCTCTCTCTCTCTCTCTCTCTCTCTTTTGCTCGTTGTTGGTGGCGGCGCTGTGGCGGTCACGGTTGCAGTCGTGGAGGCGTGGCACAAACTCTCTCTCTCTCTCACATGGCCGCGGCTACGCTCTCGTAGCGGCGCGGCGGCTTCGTCTTCTTTTCTGTCTGCCTCGTTCGCGCGCCACGTGGCGCGCTACGAATCCCGATACGTGCAAACGCGCGAGATTTGAATCTCGCGACGCCGTATCCGTGATTATTCGTTGCTTACATCAGCGCCCGTTGCACAGTGTATATATACTTAAAAACTGACGCCGCAATCAATTTATTTTCTCTTTTTGTCTACGATATCTCTTTGTAAAGACTTAGCTTAAAGTTTATACCTCTACAAGGACGAAAAAAATACCCCCTTATAGTTTTTTGTTAAAGTTCTGAAGCTGTTGGTCTGTAAAAAAAGAACATCGAATCGTTCCGTGTGTATGTGTGTTAGTTACGCTTCGGGAAGATAGATTTTTCCTTCTTGTCATTTTTTCAGGATGTCTGATGCATACAGGAGGATGGGTACGTACTGCCCAGTCTTCCCAGCAAGCCTTGTAATCTATCAGTAAGTTTGTAATTTTGCAATAAATTTTATTGGTATTTTATATTACAAGAATTCTATTTAATGATAGTAGTGCATGTATTGTTGCTTCATTTGGTACTATTATGTACTACAAAATTAATATCAATAAGCGATTGCAGAACATCATAAAATGTTTCTATACAGTTTAAAATGTATAATTTTATTCGTAAATAAATTTCCAGTTTTGCATGATATATTAGCAATAATAAAATTCATAATGCATGTTGAAAAACAGTTGTATCTAATGATACAAATATTATTGCTATTATCACTTCATTCAGCACTATTATGCACCACAAAATTATTATCGGTATGCGATTGCATTACTTGATAGAATAATTGTGTAAAGTTAAAGATGAAAACATTGGTTCGTAAACCGATTTTCAGCTTTGGAAATGGTTTCTGAAAAATATTAATTTTACAAGAAAATAATTTTTATATACTCAAGACTCTAAGTAGATTTTTCAGCAAGACTCCCGTCTCTGAATAAGTTAATAATCTGCTAATAAATGCGATTTTGATTGAATTATTTCCGCTTTTATAAAATGATCAATGGCTTACAAGTATTAATAAAGCATGATATATGATATTATAAAATAAGAAATTAATAGTGCATGATTTTTAATTATAAGAAATAAGAATATTAATAATGCATTATACATTAGAAATTAGAAATTTCAGAATGCATATTGTAAAAATGTTGTATCTAATAATACTAGTAAATGTGAC
The DNA here is from genome assembly GCA_036365515.1 of Torymus aiolomorphi. Lineage (NCBI taxonomy): Eukaryota > Metazoa > Arthropoda > Insecta > Hymenoptera > Torymidae > Torymus > Torymus aiolomorphi. Next base: position 99,132,256 of record CM070875.1, on the reverse strand, counting down.
ATTATCGCTTTATTTAGTACTATTGTACTGTACTACGAAATTACTATCAGTAAGCAAATTACATTACATGATAAATAACGTATGAAACAAAAATAAAAAATTAATAGTGCATGATTTTTATTTATAAGAAGTAAGAAAATTAGTAACGCATGATATATAAGAAATAAGAAATTTCAAAATGCATGTTGTAAAAAGTTGTATCTAATCATTCTGTACTTCGAAATTACTATCAGTAAGCGAATTACATTACATGATATGATGTATACTTTGATTCGTAAACCGATTTTCAGCTTTGGAAATGATTTTTGAAAAATATTAATTTTACTAAAAAAAGAATGTTGTACGAAAAGCTAAATTACAACTTTCTAAACGTAACCTTAAAATCTATGTTTATTTACTTATTTATCTAACAAGAGTAGTATATGCTGTAATACATATTATTGCTTACATATGTCTGAAGCTGCAAATATTCTATAGAGGTAGACATAGCTACCTGTACGTAGGTCTAAAAAATTTATAAAGATCCATTTAAAATCTCATTTATTCTCGCATAATTTGTTTGAAAAAAATTTATAAACTTGATACGAATATTTTCATAATTTTCTATGAGAAAAAATTATTTCCTATATTATGCACTGAGAAGGATATGTTCTGTTTGAATTCGAAAGTGCAATATTGTAACTGTTATAATATCTTATATTCGAATAGGGAGGATTTTAGATGGCAAATCTCATATTGTACCTATTACAATATCAATATTTATAGCAACATATTGAAATTGTTTAGAAAAACATGGTGACGCAACTGTTACAATGCGTATATTTGGAAATATTTAAATATAGGCATGTTAATAGTTATGTATCTTAAGATCCCATGTTGACATTAAACACTTCTCTCAGTGCACGCCATCTGTGAGAGTATTTTGGAACTAAAAGTTCTACGCATAGATTAAGCATACCTTCAGCGCCATCTACTGTTTAATATACAGTAGTTGGGTCTCCCTACATTATCGATTGAACCCAAAACGATTTTTGTTGAATATCACATAGCCTTAAGGGGATGCCGTAGTGGAAAAAAATCATCAGTTGAGGTTAGGTTGTACCTGTTTTACCGACCGACTATTTATAGTTGAAAAAAAGTACATTAGCGCCTCTTTCGGACCGTTGCGGAACATGACTAATCGCATGTATTTCCACCCATAGATGGCGTTGCATATCGTATACATTTATGCTTTACAAATATGACTATTCTCATTTTTTAGAAGCTAATGAGAAGAAAAAAATTAAAGTTCCGTATTATAGGTACCCGACCTATTTGAAGATAAATGCTGTTAGTTCCATAAAAATTTTCTTATTATAGGTACCAGACCTATTTTGCGGTCAATGCACTTTCTTTTATCAAAATTTATTGTTACAGGTACTAGACCCTACTGTCAGATAAACGTTCCTCTTTTCATCCAAATTCCTTTATTATAGGTACCAGACGTATTTATAGGTTGTGACGGAGACACGTCCCCGCACATGCGCAGGGTCAATCATACACACATACAGAAACCACGCGCAATACAAACCGAAATAAAGAGCGAGGCGGCAGAAGCCGCACGCGAGTAGCACACCGAAAAAACACCGGGAAATATAATACATTGTTACAGAGAATGAGAGAAAGGGACAGAAGAGAGATGCGAGAAGGGACGGGCGGAGCAATCTCTATCGGTGATAAAGGCCGACGCCTAAGGCCACAGTCGCAAACGACAAAACACTTATCCGCGGCACCGATGTAAAGGATTAGCCTCGCCCTTACGACGGTGATATACATGCTAGGAAGCTCAGCAGTGATCGACCATTTCAGCCTGAAACCGACGCACCCACAGTCACAGCCAGAGCCACGACCTGATCGAGAGGAAGCTGCGACTAGTCCCGAAGCAGCCAGCGTCGCCGCCCGGTTACGACTACACAGGAACCTGCTGACCTCCTGGAGCCACGGCCCCGAGGAAAATCACGAGGCGCAATACGTGGGGAGGAAGCTAGCCCCGACTTAGCACACGTTATAAGTTGCCCATCTCATACGAAAGCTCGCAAGTGCTCGGCCTTTCTCTCCCTCTCTCTCTCTCTCTCTCTCTCTCTCTCTATATATATCGCGACTGCGTAAAATATTTATTATGCTATCTGAGCATACCATCCGGCCCGCTCGCTCCTTGCGAACTGCTGCGCAGATGACCGCTCACAAAATACACGCGAGAACCAAGCGTAGATATAACGCGTCCATGACACGCGAAAACGGAGCGGGTGCCCGATTGATGTAATCTAAAGATCAATAAAGGATCTATACTGTACTCGCTTTGCCTACGATTATTTGCATGCACGCTCCTCCCGAAATTCCCCGCACTGCGCATGCACCCCCATTTTCAGAGGGATTCGCCCTCATCGGAGGAGACGAGAAGCTGCCGCCCAGGTCAGAAAGATGGCTGCGAGCGGACTCCTGCATTTTATTGATGCGGAGGTCGGATAAGTAACACTCCGATGTAGGGAGACGCTTAGTTAGAGAGACAGCGGTAAGTCTAGGTAGAGCAGTTAATCGCGTCCGATTCCTACGTCACAAGGTAAATGCGTTTGTTTCCATAGAATTTCTTTATTATAGGTACCAGACCTATTTTTGGTTCAAGCTTTTTTCTTTCATAAAAATTTCTTGTTATTGGTACTAGACCTACTTTGAGATAAAAGTTTCTTTTTCCATCCAAATTACTGTATTATAGGCACCAGACCTATATGAAGGTAAATGCTGTTTCTTTCATAAAATTTTTTTATTATAGGTGCCAGACCTATTGTGATGTCAATGCTCCTTCTCTCATGAAAATTCATTGTTATAGATACCAGACCTATTTTGGGGTCAATGTTTTTTCTTTCATAAAAATTTATTAGTGTAGGTAGTAGACCTACGTTCACAGAAATGTTCCTTTTTCGATCCAAGTTCCTTTATTATAGGTACCAGACCTATTTGAAGGTAAATCTTATTTCTTTTATAATAGTACATTATGTAACAAGGAAGAAAAGTCGCTCTTGATTCCCACGGGTGGGTTAATGCCCGAGCGAGCGAAGCGAAGCGAGGGCAGTGATCACCCGAGGGAATCATCGACTTTTCTCCTGAGTTACATATAGTACTTTATTACCATCTCAACTGTGGCCACTTTTAATATTAATTAGTGTATTATTTATTGATATTTGGCTGTTTATATGAAATTTACATATGTTTTGGAAAAGCAAGAAATATGGCCATATTTCTCGTTTTTGGGAGTAAAAAGGTAAATATGGCCACATTTCCCTCTTTTGCGGGAAATATCATCATATTTCCCGCAAACGTTATATTTCTTGAAAAAGGGAAAAAATCTAACTTTTGTCCCGCTTTTAAGGGAAAAAGTAGCCATTTTTGTTGAGATGGGAATAAAATTTGTTTATTATAGTTACCAAACCTATTTTGATGTCAATACTTTTTCTTTCATAAAAATTCATTGTTATAGGTGCCAGACCTATTTTCAGATGAACGCTTCTTCCACCATAGAAATTCCTTTATTATAGGTACCAGACCTATTTGAAGGAACTGTAATTGTAATAATGGTAAATTGGGCAGCTCAGGTGCCGCACGCTACTCCGCAGTCGCGAGCACCGCGACTTACCTAGCGCCTTGTGCTTGTTGAATGATTTCTTGAAAAAGTAAAAAAATTGTTTTTTAATTCCAATGATGATTAGGTGATGGAAATAGAAGTTGAGCTGGCCCTGCCAAATTATTGACGTTGGCCTTTTGACGACTCCTCTTGCATTCCTTCAGTCTTGCAGATTTCTGTCTTTCTCATATTATACTATATTGTATCTATAACACAAAGAAAAGATATATATATATATATATATATATATATATATATATATATATATATATATATATATATATATATATATCCGATATAATATTATACTGAAGATCAGTAAAGAATTATCAATAATCGATAAATAAAAAAATACTTATATCAATATCATGCCAAATTTTTAAAATGATCTACGACTGCAAATTAATCGAGAAATTGCCAATTACTGCAGTACTTTACGATAATATGCAATATCATACAAATAATTGGAACTACTGACCTCAAGCAGCTCTGATTTGTGCACATGTTTTGTGCAGCAGCGATGCGTGGATGGTATCGAGATATACGGGCTTGGAGATACAAAACTGTCTGCAGCAGCAGTGATGAATGTAAATGATGTCGTCACTTCCCATCCCCTAATGTTCTCAGGACGTTATAGTTGCATTATGTGAAGACGTGTTGTCTTCTGCGGGAGCTCTTCGTTTTAGACATAACAGAGTATATAAATAATGTGTCAAGCAAGCATTAGGAATGGGGAGAGCAGTATCTAACTGCCAGGATTAGAGGAGCAGGCAGACGGAAATTTGGTGACTCGGTTCAGCTATACTACAGAATAAGGTCCCAATCCGCAGCGTGGTACTTACTCGAGTCTGTTGCGGAATCTTGAACTTGATTCAACTGCACCATCACCGCCACTCCCACGCAGTGATATCCTTGGAAAATGGTAGCTGCACCGAACGCCTTCAAGGAGAGTACAATCATTTAAATGTGTTGTCATCTGCAGGAACTCTACACTTTAAGCAGAACAAAGTATATAAATAACTTTTCTAACATTAGGGGTGAGGAGAACAGATAGACGTGTAAATTTGAACTGTATGCACGTGTTCTTAACGCAAACTACTCACTTGAAGATATAGCTGAGGAGGTGGTGACTGCTGACCTTCATGTGCACTTGCACCCATCTAAGAGGTACATTTCTTCCTTTTCCTGCACGTCGGTCTCAGTGACAGCGAAAAGCAAGCGATGGAAGCTGGCAGCTGTTGGTACGGCGTGAAGACATCTGCAGGAACACTTCGCCATAGTAAACATAATTGCTTCATGGCCGAGAAAGTGTTGAAGAAGTCATGCTTTTGCTTTCGTAAAAAAAGTAGAGAAGAATTTGAGGTTAGGTCGTCGCTATAAGCTACAGCTGTGAAATACTCACTCGTCTGGTGCGCTACATACCTGGAGTTATAAACAAGAAGACAGAAGCCATTCGCCTTCAAGACAATGATGATTTTTCCGAGAGCGGCACGTTGGTAGCCGTATTAACACCGTACAGTCTGACCAACGTCGTTCGGACATCTGCAGGAGCACTTTGCCTTATGCAAAAACCATATGCATTCAGTAAAAGTAATATGCTTCGCGCAAAGTGAGTGCTGAAGAAGTCACGCTTTAGTAAAAGCTCAGAAAATAATTTTAGGTTAGGTCGTCGCTATTCGCTAGTCAGTCTTATGGTATACTAGAAATATAATAGTAAGGCTAGGAAGACCGTCTGTAGCCGTTGTAGTCGTTAATCTATCTACTTGACCCAGCCTGTAAACACAACAAGGGCCGTCACTCTAATGAGCAGAGAGGTGAGGATCTAAGAACCGCTTACCTATGTTACTTCCTCACCGAAATCAGTACCTGGCTTTCGCGAACCAATTACCACTAGGCCCCTGCGATTTGAGCGGAGAACACAGAATACCTGGATACCGTACTACTGCTGCTATTGTCATCGAGGAGAGCCGCACTGCACGATATTGTCACACGCGCCGACGCGCACCCGGAGACATCGGCAGATCGGCCGTCTGCACCCGGCTGTTGCGGCATGGGCAGTAACATAGACATTTCCACTTGAGTATCACACGGCCATCTCTCGCCGAGATTGTTTAATTTATGTATAAAATCTAAACTTATGGAAAAAACTAATCCCAACAGAGGAATATAAACAAACTATGCATAAACACATTGTACCTAGCATTTATTTATTGCCGAATAGTCAAACTCACTTTCAATCAATTTATACCCAGAAAGGCTCAACAGGATTTTGACAAAAATATTTACGCCGTAGTTTCTATCCAAAATATAATCATAAAATATAAAATAAATAATGTATATTATTGTCCATAAAATTATTTATAATGAAAACGTCTAGTTAATCTCCAAAAGAGTCAAACACTCTGAATCTATACTTGGAAGACATCTCATCTCATCTACAAATATACAAAATACACCTAAAAAAAAAGTAATAGACCTTACTAGGTATGTAAATTATTTACACTGTAATATATTTACTTTTAACCCCAGCGTAGGTTGATTCACCGACGACGGTCTCATGGGAGGAACTGCAGAATCAACCAAAGTTTCTCTATTCTCAGCCTCTGAAGTGACCTACGACATTTGCTAGCGTAGAGAATTGATGGTGTATAGCTGTCTGCGGGAGCACTTCGCCTTAGGCAGAAAAAGATAGTTATCAACGGTAATAACTCAGGTCGGCAAGAGCAATGACTATCCACGTTTCAGCAAAAGGAGAGAGAAGGCTTGGAGGTTAGATGATACTTTTAGCTGTAAAACACGCGTTCTTAACGTAAACTACGTACCTGAGGATATAGCTCAGATGGTGGTTGCTGCCGAACTTAACGTGACCTTGGACTCTGATACGTGGTACACTTCTACCTTTCCCTGCAAGTCGGTCTCAGTGACAGCGAAAAGCAAGCGATGGAAGATGGCGTGAAGACATCGGCAGGAGCACTTCACCATAGGCAGAAACAATATATAATTAGTAAACGTAATTGATTTGTTGCAGAGAAAGTGCTGAAGAAGTCATGCTTCGGCAAAAGTTGAAAGGAGCATTTGAGGTTAGGTCGTCGCTATTATCTACAGTAGTGATATATTCACGTGCATGATACGGTACATACCTGGAGTTATACCTAAAAGACAGAAACCATTCGCCTTCTCGTAGTCAGCTGTACTGTCCCTGGACACGAGGACAATGCCGATTTTCCCCGAAGCAGGATGCCCGTAGTCATGTTAACATCGTACTGTCTGTCTGATGGCGTGAGGATATTTGTAAGAGCCCTTCGCCCTCTGCAAAAACAATATATATTTAGTATAATTGCTTTGGGCAAAGTGCAGAAGAAAATTTAAGGTTAGGTCGTCGCTATTAGTTACAGTCCTACAGTCAGTTTTATATATTGCGTAACAAACTTACTAAAAATGTAATAGTAGGCCATGAAGACAGGCTGCAGCCGTTGTGGTCGTCAATCTATCTACTTGACCCAGCCTGTAAACACAACAAGGGCCGTCAGTCTAATGAACAGAGAGTGAGGAACGAACAAGGGCTTACCTATGTTGCTACCTCATCAAAATCAGTACATTGCATCAGTTATCACCAAGCCACTGGGCATCAAGTGGAGAACACGTAGTAGCAGGACATCATACTACCGCCGTCATTGTCAACGACGAGAGCCGCGCAGCACGATATTGTCACATGCGCCGACGAACACACGGCGACACCGGTGGATCGGCCACGCCCGATTGCGGATTTGGCAGTAGTACCGCGAGCGGCCGCGCATGCAGGCGGCGCTACGTCATACGGCGAGCTTATATTCAATTATTAGATAAAAATATGATTAAAAACTTAAATAACTTGATTACAGTTATGATTTCAGTTTTTAAACTTTGACAAAATCATCTCCAAAGAAATTCTGAGAACCTAAAAGAGTGTTTTTGTAATGACCGTGAAACTTTTTTTTTTTTCAAAATCCTGTTCAGCCTCTGCGGGTACACATTGAGCAGTATATTATGATTTGTTTGTTGGTAAAATAATTTTTTAAAATAAAAATTGTTAAATTAAACATTGGACTTCGTTTGCTAAACATTTGCTGGTTATATTCAGTACAAATGTCTGCTAAACTTTTTTTGTCAAATCCTGTTCAGCCTTCCCAGTTCCACTTTCATCGATATCATGATTTGTTTGTCGGTAAAATAATTGTTTTTACAATGAAAACTGTTAAGTTAAACAATAGAATGTCTTTGTCGGACATTTGCTGGCCATATTCTGCACCAACGAGCCTGAAACTCTTTTCGTCAAAATTCTGTGTAGCATTCCCAGTTCCACTTTCCTCGATATCATGATTTGTTTGTTAGTAAAAGAATTGTTTTTACAATGAAAATTTTAAGTTAAATAATAGAATGTCTTTATCGGACATTTGCTGGCCATATTTGGCACGAACGAGCGTAAAACTGTTTTTATCAAAATCCTGTTAGCCTTCTCAGTTCCACTTTCATCGATATTATGATTTGTTTGTTGATAAAGTAATTGCTCTTGCAATAAAAATTGTTAAGTTAAAAAATTCAATGTCTTTATCGGATATTAGCTGGCCATATTTGGCAACAAACGACCGTGAAACATTTTTTGTCAAAATCCTGTTCAGCCTTCCCAGTTCCACTTTCATCGATATTATGATTAGTTTGTTGATAAAATAATTGTTATTACAATAAAAATTTTTCAGTTTAATAATAGAATGTCTTTATCGGATATTTACTGTCCATATTTGGCAACAAACGACCGTGAAACTTTTTTTGTAAAAATCCTGTTCAGCCTCTGCGGGTACATATTGAGCAATATATTATGATTTGTTCGTTAGTAAAATAATTGTTTTTACAATGAAAATTGTTAAATTAAAGATTGGGCTTTGTTTATTAAACATTTGCTGGTCATATTCTGTACAAATGTCTGCTAAACTTTTTTTGTCAAAATCCTATTCAGTCTTCCGAGTTCCACTTTAATCGATATTATGATTTGTTTATTGATAAAATAATAGTTTTTACGATAAAAATTGTTAAATTAAATGATAGACTGTCTTTATCGAACATTTGCTGGCCATATTTGGCAAAAAACGACCGCGAAACTTTTTTTGTTAATATCCTTTTGAGTTTTTTCCAGGCACATATTGTGTGAAATTATGATTTGTTTGTTGACAAAATAATTTTTTTTTACGATAAAAATTGTTAAATTAAATAATGGACTGACTTTATTGGACATTTGCAGTCCATACTTTGAAAGAAACGAGTTCAAAATATTTATATTCAAATTCATATTTAAATATCCCGCTTCATGTCCACTAATTTTTTTATCTGACTCTGCTTACAGCGCCACCTCTCGTTCAAATTTGGAAGATATCTTTTTCATATCATTTTGTCTGCTTCTCAGTCAATATATGCAAACTTCTGATTTTTCAAATTTCAGCTTTATTTAAAGTTTTTTCTTGTGCCAAGATACTTTAACTTATTCTACGTAAAAATAAGATTGTGCGTCAACTTCAGGTTTTCATTATATGACTCTTGTTTTTTCATGTATAGAATAATAAGGTGTCCCAGAGAGGTTATGGTATGCATGGGTACTTTTTATTTTTCAAATTGCAGCCTTATTTCGTGTGTTCTCTTGACGTAAAGTACTTATAATTGTTCTACGAAAGAACAAGTTTGTGCGTCAACTTCGCTTTTCCATGATATGATCTTGTTATTTCAAGTAAAATGCAACAAAGTCGTCCGAACCAGTGTACAGCGTATATGGGCACTTTTGATTTTCAAATTTTGGATTTGTTTGACGTTTTATGACGGGGTCATGTGCTGTAAACCATTCTATACAAGCATAAGATTGTGCGCCAACTTCGTTTTTGCACTGTACAGCCTTTGTTTATTCATATAAAGTATAATAAAACATTTGTGCTAGTTAACTATGTATGTGTCGGCAATGTAGGGTGTGATGTCGGTATACGGCACCCCCTTAAGTCAATAATTTTCATCTGTCAATGTTATACACATCTCCTTTTTACTGTCTACTTTCTTATCAATGTCATGTCAATATTCTCTCAAATTGCGTACGACTTTTACTGTCTAGTCATCTACACTGTCTATATACACTATCACTATACACACTCTATATGGATCCATTTTAATTTCTGTCAAATGCGTGCTTACTCTCTATTCCATAGCTATACCAGTCTAACTGTCTAATTTCCGATTTGAATCGTGACGACATACACTCACATTCTTACACATTTTACTGCCAAATATCTCATCTAAAGCACGACCCTACTCTCTAACTAAAAGGCGATACTATCTAAATCCAGACTAAATCGTGACGTCATTCGGTCACTTAGGCGCAATTTTAATAAAACACTCTATACGTGGGCACACTCTCTAACTTCTCTAATATTTAGTCTGAACATCTGTCCAAGTCATTTAGCAAACCCCATCCCGCATTGACACGGTGCAGCTAGCATGCACCCCCGTAGTGTTTCAGGGGCGCTTCCTATGTGTATATAAATGTGTTTAAATATTTACAGCGCTGTCAAATCTGCGGTGAGCAGCGTGCGCTCCGTCCCTGCGCAACTACCGACTCTCATGTGCTGCTTGTCCACTCTCCCCGCGATCACAAAGTTTCTCTCTCTCTCTCTCTCTCTCTCTCTCTCTCTCTCTCTCTCTCTCTCTCTCTCTATATATATATATATCTATCTCTATCTCTCTATCTATCTCTTTATCTATCTCTTTCTCTATCTATCCATCTATCTATCCATTTATCTATCCCTCTATCTCTCCATCTATCTCTCCATCTATCTCTCTCTCTTCATCTCTCTCTCTCTTGCTCTTTCTCTTGCTCTCTCTCACTCTCTCTATCTCTCTATCTATCTATCTTTTTTTTAGTGGGCATAGGAGGAGCAAGCTCCCTAGCCAGCGGCCCTACGACACCGGATCCTACGGGCACCGCGCGAGCATTCCTTCAGTGGGTCCCGTTCTGATCCGCTGGACCCGTCGCCGTTGCTGTCGTTATCTCTACTCCCCCGTCCCCTTAGCCTTCCGGCCAAGGGACACGCGCACACACGCAAGCACGCACACACACAAACACGCACACACACACATCTCTTTGCGCGTCGACCTTTCCTTCCCTCTAGTCCAAGGGTCCGTGATTCCTCATTCGCTGTGTCTCCTCTTCTGTTTTTCGCTTCTTTGTAATTACGTGCCTGAAGTAGCACGCAATCTTGTCCCAAGATTCCGGTCCATACAGCATGACTTCGACCAGTGTCTCTGGCTCTAAGAGTGCGCCAACACTCTGTTGTAGTTGGACTCGCCCCTCAATGTAGAATCTGCAGTGGAAAAACGTGTGTTCCGCGTCGTCCCATTCGGCGCTACAGTCTTGACAGCTTGAATCGCTTCGCTTTTTATACTTAAACAAGTAGGCGCCGAAGCACCCATGTCCACTGAGTGCCTGCGTGACACAGTAATCGAGTCTTCCGTGTTCTCGGGTCGTCCACTCTTTGATGCCCCTAATAAGCGTATGTGTCCACCTGCCTTTAGGGTATGCGTTCAATTCACCTTGCCACTTTTGCAGTAGGGCTGCGTGGGCTTCTCTTTTGATATCCAGTAGGGTGACAGTCTCATCCCCTGGTTGCTACCTCTCGCACACGTTGGATCTTTCCTTAGCAAGTAGCCATATCCGCTAATAACTCGAAGTGTTATTCGTCGCTGTGCAGGAGCCATATTCTTCATGACTGCGCTGTTGTGCGCATGGGCTCCCCACAGAGGTGAGCTGTAGAGTAGCATCGAGTACACCACAGTCGCCAGAAGTGCTCGGCTGCCTTGTTTAGGTCCTCCCACACTGGGCATCAGCTGTTGTAGCGCTGTACCTATATTCCCTGCTTTGGTCGATGTTCGCCAAATGTGGTCTTTGAAGTTCCATTGCCTGTCGATCCATAAGCCCAGGTACCGGATACTATCCTGGAACTGTATCGTGTGCCCAACTAGTTCGAGTTTGGGGTACTCGAACTTTCTTCTCTTTATTACAAGAACAGCCTCGCTCTTCTCTTGGGCTAGTTCGAGGCCGTGTGCTTTCATCCAGCGGCTGACTATTTCTAGAGACTCGTTGCAGTTCCACTCTAGTTCTTGTATAGTTGCGGCTACTGCCACCATGGCCACATCATCCGCATATCCTACTAAAACCACGTCCTTAGGTAGTTTGAGCCGCAGCAGCCCGTCGTAATGTATGCTATATATCGTGGGGCCACCTATAGACCCTTGAACAACTCCTGCCGTGATCGCGACTTCTGTGGTGTCATCGTCCGTTTTCACCATCAGCGACCTGTCCTATAGGTAGCTGCTGGCCACCCTCATTAGATATTCAGGGAGTCTGTGTGTTACCACCGCACAGAAGCCTCCCGGCTGCGGTTTCATGGAGAATGCTTTGTCTACTCTTTTCTGCACTTCCTGCACCGCGTGCTAAGTGCTCCGTCCTGCACGGAATCCGTATCGTATCTCCGACAGCCCTTCATTCTCCGGGTCGTCCAAGTCAAGCATGCATAGCGGTCTCCAAGAGGATGGTGCCTTGGGATCCTTGTTTTTACCCTTCGATATGAGGACCAGTTTTTCGCGTTTCCATTGTTTCGGGAAATGACTTCTTTCCAAACACGTCTTGAATAAATCCAGGATTAGTTGAGGTTTTTCCCGAATAGCCGATCGCAGAACTTCGATGGGGATCCCATCGGGTCCCGGGGCCTTACCGGAGGCCAGCCTCTTTGCAGTCAGTTTAAGTTCGCTTATCTGGAACAGAGGTACCTCTAGGGCTACATCGCTCGGGTAGCTTGCTCTGGGAGCTCCTTTTGGGAAGAGCGCTTCTACGATTTTAAGTACAGTCGGTACATCTGTTGGTGCGACCGATCCCCGACTCGTCTGGAGTTTGCGTATTACTTGGCGATAGAGTGTGCCCCATGGGTCTCGATCGATATCGGCGCACAGAGCTTTCCAGCATTGCCTCTTACTTTGCTTAATGGCGTTTCGAAGCGACTTTCTGGCATCCTTCTACATATTCTCTTCCTCTTCTTGTTCGGGGCGTTTTATTTTCCGCGCTCTTTGAGCTTTCCTTCGTTGTTTCTTACAGCTGCTCCTCAGTTCTGAGATTCCTGAGTTCCACCAGAAAGCAGGCTTTTGATTCTTGTGCTGTCTTCTCCGAGGCATGGATGCATGGCACGGCCGGCTTATTTCAGTTGTGTAACGTCGCGTCAGGTCGTCCGTCATCCCAGTCTTGTCCAGCCCTGGTGTCCCCGAGATGCATTCTGCAAAGACGTCCCGGTCAAATTTCTTGACACCCCATCCTCTGGGTTTGTCTCGCGAGGCATCGCGGTTTCGGCTCTTTAACTCGAAGCAGACATATCGGTGGTCGCTGCGTGACTATTCTTTCAATATTGACTCGTGTAGGTGCTTTCTCAGCGTTGGCCGAACGAATGTCAGATCTAATACCGACGACGACGCTCTTCTTTCGAATGTTGCCATCCCCGGCTGATTAATCACTATCAGGTCGAGTGACAACATCATTTCGTCTAAAAGCTGTCCTCTTCTGTCTTCCGGGCCTCCGCTCCATGACGTAGATTTGGCACTGAAATCTCCTGCAACGATGATGGGTCCGGGCCATTGTCTTATGCTTCTTTCCAAGTCGTCCAAGTCTGCCTGGAGCTTAAACTGCGGTGCGATTTAGCACGCATCGTATATACTCGTTTCCTTTCTCTGTTGAGTTTACCTGCGTGTTAGCTCTAGGCAGTACGTGTATAGCCGCATCGCCACGGTTGTTCGAGTGCCAGCCATTTTTTCCGAGTTTCTGTATTGTTGGGAAATGAGTAGAATACCCGCATCGTGTTCTTTAGCCGTTTGGTAAAGCAAGTCTTGCGCGGCGTGGGCCCCGTGTAAATTTATTTGTATAAACTTAACCATTTTCTTTCCTTAGCAGACTTTCCTTCGCCTTCGCCAGGGCTGTGCATTTTGCGCTCCCAGATCGATGGCTGTGGTCGGCACCTAACACCTCGCACTAAGTGCACATTGGTTCATTCTTGCAGGTCGCGGCAAGTCGGTCCGTGGCCCCGCATAGGAAGCACGGCTTTGTCGCTTTAAAACATCTGGGAACTGAGATCTTTTCGCGTACTCTGGTTATAACCCAGCCGATCCTTACCTTCCCATTCTTGATGATGTGCAGTGCGTTCATACGTGGCATCGTTGCGATTGCCACCAGCATGTCGCCATACATGGGGCACATTGCCTTGACCTTTAGAGTTTCTATTGGAATCCCAGTAGTTTCAGCGAGTGCCTTCTGTACTTCGCTCTCGGTTGTGTCCATGTCCATGTCTCTGAGGTCGAGAGCTACTTGTTGTGAGAGCTGCAGACTGTAGCTTCTGAACCAATCGCTGTTGCAAGTGCTTCTTTTAGGTGCATGGCGTTGCTATCCCTCTGCAGCTGCACTAATACGTCCCTAGTCTTGGTTTGCCTGATTTTATTGACATTTTTAGCGACTTGCCCCTTGTACGCCTTCTCCTTTATTAGCTTGAGAACACTGGCGAAAGTCGCATTTGGGTCCTTTTTCCTAATCAGAATTGCGTCTGGTTTCGCTTTCGTTCTCTCAGCATTCTTCTTCTCGTCTTTGCGCTGTTTCCTCCTGCTTCTTTGTGGCAACCTCCCAGTCTATTTCAGCGTTAGGACTAACTCCTGGCATCAGCGGTGTGGGCAGTGGAGTGTTTGGGTTCACCCCGCCAGTCCTCTGGGGCTGAGACTGCATGGTTGTTCCTCTGTCTTCTCTCCGCCTTTTGATAGTTGCTACGGATGAGGGCGACCTTTCCTTTCTCTTTCCTGCTGGTACTGTAGTCTGTACCGAGACATCTGAGCACTGTGGGCGTCGGTCACTGTTCAGCAGTATTAGGTCTAAGCTCGACTTGATCTTGCCAGTTGCTCCTCTGGCACTGGCTAGTCGTCGCATCAAGGACATTACTTTCTGCAGATCCTCTTTGACGCACTTGTGGATATTACGTGCCTCACCACCACTGAATCTATCTTGGCTAGATTCTCCTGAATCTTACTCAGTAGCTCGTCTTCCTTCGACTCTGCTGCCTGGATGTGTTTCCAGGCGTCGAGTACTCTGTCTTTTGCAGATAGAGCTGCGCTTGTTGCTGCTCCTGTCGATGCGGCCAAGTGTGCCACTGCGCCGATAGGGTTTTTGGTAGCAGTTTGGAGGCAGCTGGGGGCTAAAACTATTAAAACCTTTAGCGAGTGATTGGTCTCCCCCATATCCGAGTTGGAGACCTGCGGCAGCCATCGGAACTACTATACCCACTACCTTCAGAAGATCTGTGCTGCCATCGCTAGCATCGGGTGCAGGAGTCACAGCATTCACCCTTCGCACCGAGCACTTCTGTAGCGGCCTCTCCAACGTCAGCTTGCTTCGTGCTACACCTGCCCCCGTGGTTCGTTTTTACCACTCCGCCGGTACACCTTTTTGAATACTCGAAGCCAAAGTCGAAATGTATCTCTGACAGTTTGAAAAGAAAAACAAAAACAACAATATCATCGACTGCGCACTACCTATCTCGACTCGTGTCAGCTATCAACACGTGAGCTGTCACGATGTCAATAGACTGTCGAAAGCAGCGATAATACTAAAAAGTGTGTTGTGTGTAACAAAGTTTGGTCACAACCACTTAACTACTGTTTGATATGCAAGCTGCCTTGCCTTTCTAAATATGCAAGCAAAAAGCGAGACAGTCCCGCCATCTCTGCCCTAATCCGAAGCAACCGATTCGCCATCCTACTACCTTGAGTAAATTTTCGACGGACCCCGCAATGAAAACGACGACGGCTAAGTTGTGTAGTCCACCAACTGCAACGCATGACAAACGAGCTCGACGTACATCCGTTGGCTCCTCTGCACCAACCACGGGGTCCAACTCTCCAGCTCTGGAGCAGCAGAAGAAGTGCTCGCAATCACGTGACGAAGCAGAAGACTCTGGTTGGCGGGCTGCGGTGTCTCAGGCGCTTTCGCCTCTTCGTAGTGTTGCTGTCACCTCAATCATACCGCCTGCTGCACAAACAACAACAGCTGATCTCGAAGAAGCAGTGGGAGAAGAAGAAGGTACTGGCCTAGCTACCGACCTGGCAAAAGATATGGGTAGCGTTGAGCTGAATAACAAGACTCTCCGCAGTAACGATGTACCGTCGCTCTTGCCACACTCTCGGCTCAGCGTCCTCGTCCCAACGCCATGACGCAGTCTCCTGGAGACTGTACCATCCTCACCATCAGCCTCCTTTGTCAGTCACTCCAGTAGTATAACCCCCAGCTGCCTTGACTCCTCTACACTCAAGAATGGTTCTGTCATCACCAGTCTTGTGACTTACGCAAATTCCATCCGTGACACCGTTGAAAAGTCGATCGCCTCCCAGCAGGATTCTATCGCGTCCAAGCTTGGGGACATTGCTGATTCTTTGAGTGTTCTGCCTGGCCTCAATCAGAAAATCAGCAGTTTCGAAACAAAGGTGAACTCTTTAGAAGCCCTACTGGTAGAGCGTACGAGTCAGCCAGACGTGCCGGCAAAGGAATGGCAGCTGCTTCGAGAGCAGTTAAACAACCGTAATAATGTTATTGAAACGAAAATTTTAGCGCTGGAAAATCCTCAGCGTACTTCTGCGATAAACTTTTCGTACGATAAGCCTGTCTTGCAGGAAAATATACAGAAAGATGCAGATTTCTCAATTTCCTCTTCTCCTTCTGGTGGTAGCACGACCAAGTGACGGAGTATCTTATTGAGAATAGTTCATTTAACCCCCTCCAGGCCGGATTCCGTAGTCACCATAGCACTCATACAGCACTTCTCAAGATGACCGATGACATACGCATAGGCATTGATAATAGAAAACTGACGCTACTGTTGCTTTTTGAGTAGCAAAGCCTTCGATACCATTTCGCCGACAAAACTTTTGCGCAAACTCCGTCAGTTGGAATTCTCCGGGTCGGCTCCTGTAGAAATTAATTAAATCATACTTACAGGATCGTACCCAATGATCTCTTCCCATAAAAGCGGAAATTCTGATTGACTAGAAACTAATATGGGAGTTCCACAAGGTTCCGTCCTGAGCCCTCTGCTACTTTGTCTTTACGTAAATGACCTACGAGACAAACTAGACGGACATACTACCACATCAAGGACAAAATTTCGGAGGGCACGGCTCGACTATCTGATGCGGCACGAATGGTGGCTGAGTGAACCGAGAGCTCTGGACTGCATTAGGACATGTACTACCGAGACGCTTACATAGGCGCTTCCAAAGATCAGCAAAAGAAAGTGCAACGATTGAGCAATGCATGTGTGAGGTATATCACTGCGGCTAGGAGGGATGAGCACATAACCCCTGACAGGAAACGCCTGGGCTGACTCCATACGGGCTCACGCAGATTGTACTTCGCAGCATTATTAATGTATAGAATACTACGGCTGCGTGAGCCCAGTTATTTAGCTGCCTTGTTTACGAAGCACAAGCCTAAGCTTACCAGCAGGGGTGTGCAGCCAGAACTTAAGACACCCGCCTTGAACTACAAAACGAGTGATAAGGCGTTTCAAGCTTAGAGTGTCAAACTCTGGAATTCTCTCCCCCCCCCCCTCCCTACGCAACTTACCATCATTCTCGTTATTCAAGGGGGCGGTGCGCCAACACCTATTTGGTCGTGATCCTTAGTCGTCCGTCTAGTGGGTTCTGGAGCCACCAGGGCGGGGACCCCAAGTAGCCTACCTTAGTACAATATCAAATCTGACTCAGCCCATTATGGTGCCATATATTGTGATATTTGTTTAAGTAATTGTAAATAACTGTGATATTATTAGGGTTAGTGCAATACGACACTAAAAATAAACGGGTCCCCGATGACACTAAATCATACCTATTTATTGATACTGTTAGTCAGCGTTCACTTGTATTGTGTTACTTAAAAGTTTTGTATGACTATGACTATGTCTGTAAATTCTTTTAAACGAATTTTAATTTTATACGTTGCGAATGTACTTTAGTGCTTTTAATCTTCTAATACTGCTTTTTTTACCATGCGAATGATTTTATCTATGTTTTTACTTTTATATATTTTATACGATTTTAAAATTTTATGTTGTTTTTAAATGTACACTCATTATGTATTTTATAATTTTGCCGAGATGGCAAATAAAGCACGCACTATCTATCTATCTATCTAACTATCTATCTATCTATCTATCTATCTATCTATCTATCTATCTATCTATCTATCTATCTATCTCTTCCTTCTACCATGCGCGTCAAGGCTGCGTATGAGCCTCTCCGTCTCCGCACCGTCGTCTCTCCCGCTTGCGCGCTCCCTCCCTCCGCCGCTCTCTCTTCATTATGGCACGTCGTTCGCCTCGCAGGAAGGAAAGCAGCCACGAGGCGACACCGCGGATAAATCCCAACAATATCTATTTTATCTATTTTATCTATTTTATCATATTTTTTTTTTGTTGTAACCAAAAAACCATTTATAAGATTTACGTAAATGGTTTATGTAAATAATTTAAAATAAATAGTTTACGTCCTTTATTTACTTAATAAATGTACACAAATACTTTATCTAAATAAAAGTCCAAATTTGTCACGTCAACATCTATATAAATTATTTACACAAATTATTTATGTAAACAGTGTAACGCTCTGCCGGGGATCAAGGCAATTACATAAAACCACAACCGAGTAAAACTCTAAGTGCTTTATTCCTACTAACTAGATGTTATTTTATACAATAATATGGGCGCCAGGTGCACGCGTCACTTGCACCGATCGTATGCCTTCGCTGGCTAGCTTCAGCCGGGAGCAATGCAAAAATCCTAACTCTCCTATCCTCCAGCTACAGCTCGAGCTGCAGCATCTACGCGGATTCACTTTGTCTCGCGACTCTCGACACCAACGCGTACACACACCCACAGAGGAACGCCGAAGGGGATGCAACAACGGGACAAATCTCGGACAGGATTCGGCTGCTGCTACTAGCTTCTTCTCGATCTCTCTCGCTCTGCAGACCCACGACGTCGACCGTCGTGGCAGCTTCCTCTCTCGGCAACGACACCGCTGTCCGGTGGCACACTCCCCGCGAGGGGTTTCGATGCCAAGCACGACTGCGGCACGCGGTAGGCAACAAATCAGCGGCACGCGGCACGGCGGTAGGCGATAAAATGGATAATGCCGGCCGGTGTGCTCACGCTGCTCCGCCGCTCCGGTTCGCCGGTCGGCCGTCTTCTTCATCGCGGCGCGAGCGAGCAGTCCACATGACTCCTGCTGCTCGCGCGCGGTGTCTCTCATGGACGGCCGACGGCGTTACGGCACAGTGCTTCTCGCTCTCTCTCTCTCTCTCTCTTGCGCGTCGGCTGCTCCTGTCAGTGGCCTGGGAGAGCGAGCTCGCTCATGCTCCAGCTACAGCTTGTCCTCGCTGTAGCTGCTGATGGTTCCTCCGTCTCCTGACCTGCTGGATACGGGAGGGATACGGGAGGGGAGGGACTAGTGCGCGGAGAAGGCAGCGGGGAGGGACGGGCGCGCGCGTGTGTGTGCGTAGGACGTCGCGTGCCGAGTCGTCGCTCGCCGCGACTGCCGTACATTCTCTGTTTCGCGCGTTCCTTACGTAACTGGCGATTTGCCACGTTACAACAGTTTACCTATATATTTCCAACAGGGTCTACAAATACAAGTATTCAAACAGTTCCTTACTTCAGAAGAAATATCTATGTACTATCAGACGTCGCGAGGCGCACATAGTTTTTTCTTCAATTTCTTGAAACAATTTGAACGCAGATTTTTGATGCACTCACTGACTTCAATAATTAATTCTACCAAATTATCAGAAATGATTTCAAAATATATATTTTTTTATATCATTTTTCTGATAAGTTGCGCTATTAGTTGCACAGGACGTAGCGTCACTTTTCGCTCGATAAAGTGACGGAGAGAGTAGCGCCATAAGAAGCGCAAAAAGTAGCACAAAAAGTAGCACAAAAAGTAGCGTCAAAAGTTGCGTGTTCATTTTCGGGAGGGATCTAATATTCAGAAAATTAAAAATGAATGTAATATATAATTGATAATTACAATAAGGCTTATTTACAATTGAACTACAATTGACTAATATTATCGTAACAAGATGTTTTATGTTCTATTCGATGTTCTAACAAAATTCAGTGATTTGTTGCATTACATAAGATGTATGAATAATATTAAGTCTCTAAATCAACCATATTATCAGAAATTCTAAAAATTTGACTTTTCAATGTTACATAGCTTTTTTATTTATGCAAATATCGATCTAAAATTTTAGGAACGTATTTCGCTTCCTCAAAGAGAAAGCTTTGTGACGGTGAAAAAAATTTTTCGGAAAGGAAAGTATTAAAAACATGTTTTAAGAATAGTGGCATAAAAATTTTTCGATTTTGAGAAATTCTTTTTTCCTGTGTGTGTGTGCGTGCGTACGTGCGTGCGCGCGTGCGTGCGCGTGTGTGCATGTGTGTGTATGTGTGCGTGCGATTTATTAATGAGAAAAAAATTATTGAAGAAAAAAATTGCATTTTCGTTATTACATGATAACTGGAGAAAAATCAATAAGTCTTTATGAAATTTTGCAGAGAGGTAGCTCTTTTAAACTTCTGAGCCCTTTTCATTTGCCAAAAAAAGCTGTTCATAAGATTGTATGATATTTGTGGTTAAATTTGTTAACCATTTACGTAAATCATATAAATGGTTTTTGAAATTTTTCAAATCTCATTTTCTTGAAAACGATTGGACAAACAAACTTTAAATTTATAGGTCATGTTATCTAGCTCATGTTATGAAGACTATGTGAACAAATTTTCATTAAGATTGTACAATTATTTTTATGAAGATATATTCGTTTTTAGAGTTTTGAAATTTTTTTGGTATTTTAATTATGATTGTTAAAAGTTTGCGCAAAAATTAACGTAAAAGGTAAGGATACAAATTATTAGCCATCTTAAATAATACACGAAAAAGAATTAGATGTTCTGTAATGTGGTGATTTGCCTATTTTTCTCAATTCATTTATAAATAAAGCAAACGTTACACATTACTTAAAATCAATAACAATAGGTTTATTAGCATCAATTAGAATACAAATACTGTACCGACTTTACATCCAAACATGATATTTCCGTACGGATTAGCTCATGATAATCTCGTGAGTTTCGGGTATATTGAAATATGCGATTCAAGATTCGTTAACGCGTACAGGCCAAAAAGTTTGATAAGATTATAAAAAATTATAAACATGATAATTTCAACAAATTATGAATTTCTTTTTAAATAATTTATAAGTTAAAATTTTTAAATTTAATAATTGTTTACAATATAATTTTTAGATTTAATAGTATATATAATAGGATAAAAAATTAAGTTTGAGGAAGCTAAGTGCCAATGAATTGGCAGCGGTTTTTTCATAAAAAAACTAAACGTAAAAAAATTTTGAGTTACTTTAAAATTTTGAACTGCTTACTTCATGTGAAACATCTCATAGGCGAAAAAGGTTTTTTCAAGTTACTCTGTAAACATTTGTCAAAGAATTTAGACATGCTGTACGTTAATGAATTTATTGCTGAAATAATCGGCCGTAACGTAAAACGTTCTTTGTGTATTTTAATTGAACCGTAACCTCTCGAGATATTGCATTTTTGTAGAACATTTGGTAATCTTGTTTCATCACCCATAAAGTCCATTTTATTCAGTTTTATTCATAAGCAAATCTGTGTGTCTTTCCAACGATGATAAAGGGTTAGCGGCGATTTTTTCATAATAGTCATCATATTAGAATAAGGTTTTTATTTTATACAGATAGATAGATTTTCTGATTATCACCGTAGCATTTTCTTTATCAGCTTTCTCGCATAAGTTGCGAGTCCACCCGAATAAGTTACGAGGTGACACGCATAAGTTGTGAGAGAGCCGAGACGGAGCCTGCCTCGACTCTCCTAACTCGCTGGCAAAGTCTAATTGGTAATTAGCAAGTCTCTTACTATTGCTTCCTCCTAGAGAAAGCTTTGTGATAGTAAAAAAAAAGTTTTGGATTAAATGTATTAGGAATGTTGTTTAGCACATTTGGAATCGAAATACACTATTTTTAGAAAATGTCCGTATGGGCGTGCGTGCGTGCGTGCGTGCGCGCGCGCGTGTGTGTGTGTGTGAGTGTGGGCGTCCGTATATGCGGATATCTCATGATCTACTCGACCGATTTTAACCAGAGAGGTATCATTTTTTTGTCTTTTGCTTTGACAGTTGGGATCCATAGTCTATTTTTGTCAATTTTGATTTTCTTTTTTTTTATAGCCATGTTTCAATTTTGAACTAATATTCTTAATATATTATGAATGCACTTTATGCAGGATAAAATTCTCTACATTTAAAAAAAAAGTCGATAGCTATATTATGTCATAAGTTATTGATAAAAACGTCAATTTTTGAAAATAGGTTATATTTCGAAATTGAAAAAAGATATTGACATGAATACTTTTTTGGTTAAAAAGAATATTGAGTACTATAATTTTCTAAATTTTCATCGTAATTTCTCGAGAACAGATCGATGGATTATCCTGAAATTTATAGACGAATTTGCATTTGAGGTACACAATATGTGTTGTAACGGGATGGCTAATGGGAGAAAATCCCATTAAACCACAGGCCAGCGATGCCCTAGAACACGGTGCCGCGGGTGTCAGACTAAAATGACTTGCCCGGGGATCTATTCATGGAATCCCGAAAACAATGCGAAGATCACACACGAACTTCGCTTTCCAACTTATTGGATCGCTGAGTGAAAAGCGTGCGCTCGAAGAGTAAAGCGCGCGACCGCTAGACTCAGATATGAAAACGACCTGCGGAGTCGTTTTCCCGCGGAGGCGGCGGTATCCGGGAGAAGGTTAGGTTAAGGTCGATAAATGAAGAATAGCCTCAATTATTTCGTAGCACAATAACAAGGTCTATTCATAAATCTTTAGATAAAAATAACGCGTCGCGTTGCGCGCCGACAAGAAGACGGGATCCGCCGCTCGGCGCGGGCGGATCAATGTATTTATTTTCTCGCTGCGAGCCGAAAATATACACGGAAAGAAATTTGGTCCTAAGCGAACTCGACGGAAAAAAAATGGTCCTTACCGACTTCAAGTTTTCGTAATGTAAGCGTTCAAAAAGTATTCGAACTACAAGATTGCCAATATGTACGTAATGCAATCTGATTTTGGTATAGCTATAGCTCAATAAAGCGTCGAACTGTGGCAAGTCAATGTTGGGACTCTGAGAGGTCACCTTCGACGTGCCTTAACTCGACTTTGGGCGTCTGAGACGCCGATCGTTGGGATTGCAGCAGTTCAATGTTTTATTGAATTATAGCACTACCAATTTCTACGTCATTCATTTCGCTTGTTGCATTGCATTATGTAAAAAGTTTTCGAACTTCTGTAGGACCAAATTTTTTTCCGTGTACAAATAGATCGCTGCGCGGGAAGTACAGAGAGGCTTGCCGGGAGAGGAGTACACTCCTCTCGTCGCTCGCTCACGAATCTGCTTCTGCGTCAGGCCTTATCCTCTGGTCGACTTCGGAGTGTTCAGGTCGAGTCCTAACATCCAGCCTGTACCTACAGACGCTTCAGACCCCAGGAGTGGCTCGGATTGTTCACGTGCGCTGCTCTCCGTGGACGGTACGTGGACGGACGCTGCGCTGTCCGGTGTATCGTATGGTGACCGTTTTCTCCAGACGATTTACGTTCGTGTCCGCGCGGTTCGACGGCCCGAGAGAATCTGATTCAAAAATGAATCGAGCGCGACTTTGCAACCGCCAAAGTTGCACAGTCCCCGCGTGCAGCTCGCGAATACACCGTTCGAGCGATGTCAACAAACGCTCGAGATGCACGAATTCGCGGGAACGAGAGCCAAACGAGTTTGATAGAATATGAAGAACCAAGATTCTTATTTTTTCCATATTTTATCCTGGAACTCCATTATAGTGTGAAAAATTTGATCATGATTGATCGATTATTTTAAAGGATATTTAAGATTGAAAATTTTCAAAATTTTTTGAACATATTTTTGAAATTGCAATTTATTGAGAACAATTTGTTTTTATATATAATTTAAATATTTTAATTATTCTTACGTGTGGACTATTTTATTTTAATTATATATTGGGCAAATTTTAAAAGTAAAAAGTTTGATTATTATGCATGACTTATTACCTATTTCTTCTAGAAATATAACATAAAATTCTGTAACATTATTTATCCATTTAAAATAGTTGATTATTGTATCATTTATTTGAATATATTTATCATTCTTCATTAATATATTAGTATAATGTCCGTCATTAATTGTATTACCATGATGTCATAAATAGGTCCACTAATTTTCAAATTTGGATTTAAAAATTAATTAAATGAATCAATAAATTAATTTTGAGGAAGCCACGTGCCAATGAATTGGCAGCAGTTTTTATAAATCGTTTTGTTAATTTTACGTCTGTTTTTAGTTTCTTTTCATATAAACTATTATTTAACAATTCTCCATTGTGAAAATGTTGAATAATGGATAAAAATTTCTAAATATTTTACCAAATTAATTAGTAGTTTATAATTATAAGTTGTAACGTATAACGTAATGACAGCTCTCAAATTAGACTTTACCTTATGAATTTGTATTCTCGTTTCTCTTAAAGCAATTATATGTCGTTACTTCGTCCTGAATTGACAAGTATTATGATCAAATTCCATGTACTGAAACTCGAGGGCTTATCCGTTTATGGAATTCTCTTTTCCATACGGCATGCGGGAAGTCGATTTCCTGCACGCTTTTTAGTGCGGGAAGTGTCCTATTCCTGCACTGCTCTTTGATGTGCGGGAAAGACGCATGAGCGTGTGGGAAGGCGTATGAGCGTGCACGGCGTATGCAAGGCGCGTATGCGCCACATGTATTGACCGTTGTAAACAAAACGCAGCTAAGGTCACTTTGAGTGTTTCCCAGTTCGTTATATGGTTCCTTTACAATGTTTTCCTATATTCTTTTGTTTCCAACATGTAGACAGTCGAGTTGCTAAGATTTTTCTTTTCGTAAAGGATTCTCAACTACCGATAGTCATTTTTCTTAGTTGTGATTTAACATTAACACTGATACGAATAATATCGGCTTTTGTCAAATTTTTATTTATCGCCTAGTGTATAAATAGAAATTGTACGAAGCATAGTTCTGATAAGAAATTTATATTTTATTTACAAATAATTAAGCAGTATTTATCTTGGAATTGGAAAATACATTGTAAAACTATTTGTCACCTAATTTATCCACACGTGGTAATAGATTACCCGGTTGAAATGGTCTGATGAAAACTAATACAAATTTACAGATTCGGGTGCAAAAACTGCATATGTTATTAGATTTCTGCATACTTTTTATCTACTTTTAGCAGACCTTTTCAACCTGGTAATTATCAGATGCAATTTTAAGCAGGTATGAAATGTGTATTAGTTTTTATCTAATGTTCAGAAAATTAAAAATGAATGTAATTTATAATCAAGGAACGCGGGAGCGTTCCGAAGGCAAGTATAGAAGAGCCTTAGGACGACCGCGTGATGATATACATTGAAATGGATGTACGAGAAATTCTATGAGCTTATACACCTATTGCGCTAGTTTTAACTATATAACATATCCCTCTTAATCGAAAGCCATTTCATTGCTCTACTCAAATCAAAAGATTTTATTTAAAAAGATTATCTCATTCAAAAGATATAAGGGACTGAATTTTTTTTGTCGGCTTTCCGATTTCTTAACTTTCTCCATGGTATTCAGCCTCGCATCCGGTTTTTCCCGACTTCCTGTGACGTCATATATGTTATGTATATATATATATACACACATACAATCACCAGGAATTAATGGCCATGAAGAGTTAAGCAGTGATAATGGCCGTATAATAATAAAGAAAGACAAAAGAAAGAGAAAGATAAAAATATAGATAGAGAGAGAGGAAGAGAAGAAGAGTCATAAACATATGTATATTTTTTATTATATACAGTATATATGTTTATTAGTACATATCCTCTCTCTATGTATATATCTCTATATATGTATTCATATATTATGAACATAATATCTGTGGCTTCCCGGAATAACGACCTAACCCACTTGTACGTGTTTTCGAGAAATCGACATTTTAAAATTTCTGTCATGACATTTCACATGTAAGAATTGCGCGAGATGAGTCATAACAATGTAGACTTTTACAAAGGTGTAGAGTACTCGGCTCGGACCTCGGTCGAGCCTCGGTTGGACCTCGGTCGAGCCTCGGCTAGAACTCGGCTCGGACCTCGGCTTTACCTCGGCTTGGACCTCGGCTTTACCTCAGCTGGGACCTCGGCTCGGACCTCGGCTCCAGCCCCGGATTTGCCGCGGCTCGAGCCGAGGTACAGCCGAGGTGCTGCCGAGGCTAATCCGAGGCACACCCGCGGTTAGCTTCAGGCGAATTCGAGGCTCATCCGAACTGTACCCGAGGAACTCGAGGTAAAGCCTTCGGGGTAGCTGAAGATGATGTCTAGGTGGTGCGCTCCGTAGCGTTTTACCTCTAGGTATAGGAACGCATCGAATGCGTGGTCTAGGTCTTTGAGGTGCCCGATGATGGAGTCTAAGTTGTGCGCTCCGTAGGTTTTTGCGATTAGATCTCAGGGTGCATCTAATACGTGGTCCAGGTGTTCGGAGTAGCCGATGATGATGTCTAGGTGGTGCGCTCCGTAGTTTTTTGCATTTAGATGTCACGGCGCATCTAATAGGAGGTCCAGGTGTTCGGGGTAGCCGAGGATGATGTCTAGGTGGTGCGCACCGTAGTTTTTTGCATTTATATGTCAGCGCGCATTTTACAGGAAGTCCAGGTGTTCGAGGTAGCCGATGGCGATGTCTAGGTGGTGCGCTCCGTAGTTTCTTGCATTTAGATGTCAGGGCGAATGTAATAGGAGGTCCAGGTATTCGAGGTAGCCCATGACGATGTCTAGGTGGTACGCTCCGTCGTTTTTTGCATTTAGATCTCACGGCGCATCTAATAGGAGGTCCAGGTGTTCGGGGTAGCCGAGGATGATGTCTACGTGGTGAGCACCGTAGTTTTTTGCATTTATATGTCAGCGCGCATTTTACAGGAAGTCTAGGTGTTCGAGGTAGCCGATGACGATGTCTAGGTGGTGCGCTTCGTAGCTTTTTACCTCTACGTATTGGAACGCATCGAATCCGTGGTCTAGGTCTTTGGGGTAGCCGATGATGGAGTCTAAGTTGTGCGCTCCGTAGGTTTTTGCGATTAGATCTCAGGGTGCATCTAATACGTGGTCCAGGTGTTCGGGGTAGCCGATGACGATGTCTAGGTGGTGCGCTCCGTAGTTTTTTACATTTAGATGTCACGGCGCATCTAATAGGAGGTCCAGGTGTTCGGGGTAGCCGAGGATGATGTCTAGGTGGTGCGCACCGCAGTTTTTTGCATTTATATGTCAGCGCGCATTTTACAGGAAGTCCAAGTGTTCGGAGTAGCCGAGGATGATGTCTAGGTGGTGCGCACCGTAGCTTTTTGCATTTATATGTCAGGACGCATTTTATAGGAGGTCCAGGTGTTCGAGGTAGCCGATGACGATGTCTAGGTGGTGCGCTCTGTAGTTTTTTGCATTTAGATGTCACGGCGCATCTAATAGGAGGTCCAGGTGTTCGGGGTAGCCGAGGATGATGTCTAGGTGGTGCGCACCGTAGTTTTTTGCATTTATATGTCAGCGCGCATTTTACAGGAAGTCCAGGTGTTCGGAGTAGCCGAGGATGATGTCTAGGTGGTGCGCACCGTAGTTTTTTGCATTTATATGTCAGTGCGCATTGTACAGGAATTCTAGGTGTTCGAGATAGCCGATGACGATGTCTAGGTGGTGCGCTTCGTAGTTTTTTACCTCTAGGTATTGGAACGCATCGAATGCGTGGTCTAGGTCTTTGGGGTGGCCGATAATGGAGTCTAGGTTGTGCGCTCCGTAATTTTTTGCGATTAGATCTCAGGGTGCATCTAATACATGGTCCAGGTGTTCGGGGTAGTCGATGAGGTGCGCACCGTAGCTTTTTGCATTTATATGTCAGGACGTATTTTACAGGAAGTCCAGGTGTTCCAGGTAGCCTATGACGATGTCTAGGTGATGCGCTCCGTAGTTTTTTGCATTTAGATGTCAGAGCGAATGTAATAGGAGGTCCAGGTGTTCGAGGTAGCCGATGACGATGTCTAGGTGTTGCGCTCCGTAGTTTTTTGCATTTAGATGTCAGGGCGCATGTAATAGTAGGTCCAGGTGTTCGAGGTAGCCTTTGACGAGGTCTAGGTGGTGCGCTCCATAGTAGGTTCATTTTCTTCGACAGTGGTTATTACATGCAAGATCAGAAGTATATTTGTACTTTGAAATGAAAATATAAATATTCAGATAAGTAGCAAACTTTTATATAGTAGAAAACTGTTATTAATATAATAATAAGTATTGCTACTTTGTGAAATTTTGTTTTTATTTTTACAGAGTATCAGAACTTATGAATCATATGGATAAGAAGATCTTGATTGAACAGTTTATAAGTAGAACTGTTAACAAATACATAAATTACACGTCTGTCAAATTTAAAGAACCCACAAGACATTCTATAGAAAAAGCAGCTTAAAAGAACATTCGAATTTAAAACTTTTGGTAATACCAATACTACTATTTAATAATGATATTAAAAATATACTGTAATAAACTGTCATAACGTTATCACATGATGTAATTATTATACAAATAATAATATTGTTGATATAAAACTTTCTGCGAAGTTATAAAATAAGGCAAGTACAGACATTTTTTCTGTATAATCTACTCTCCCTCCGTTTCTTCTCCCCTCTCTCTCCCCCTCTATTTTTCCCGCTCTCTTCCCTCTTTCTTTCTCTCTCAACATCCCTCAAACTCTGGACCAAAAACTTTAATAAGAGTTTAAAAAGTGTTTTTTAAATAATCAACACGTTTTAAAAAAAAAAAAATTTTATTTACGTTTTAACAACACAATTTATCTAGTCCTTTAATATCTTCTAATCTCATCTATTTGATAAGCACTCTCTATAAATGGTAATAATTTTTTTCATGACTGTACAAATAAAAACTTTCTATAAAAATAAAAAGAATTATGTTTATTTTCATATGATTTTACAATTAATAATATTGTTAATTTATCATCATACCTAAGAAAATACATGTTCGATTAAATTATTTCAAAAAATTTAACTAATATAATCATTTTATAGAGCTCCTTGAAGAAAAATTTGACTGTTTCTTCAAATTTAAAACTTTTATGAATAACAATACAGCCATTTAATAATGATATTAAAAATATACTATAATAAACTCTCATAACGTTATCACATTATGTAATTATTATTTTCTCTTAAAAAGTTGTAAAATCTATCTAAAAAAACATATTACAAAAGTTTAAACTGAGGCAAGTACCTATTAGTCTCCCTCCCACCCTATCTCTCCCTCCCTCTCTTTCCGACCTCTCTCTCTCTCTCGCTCTCTCTCTCTCCGGCTCTCTCTCTCTCTATCTCTTCCTCTCTCTCAACATTCGGCACACTGAGTACCAAAAACTTTAATGAGTGCTTAAATATTTTTTTAGAAGAATCAACACGTTCTTTAAAAGCTAATTTTTTAATAAAACTTTCTACGAAAGTATAAAATAAGGCAATTATAGACGTTTTTTCTGGATAATCTATAAAAAACAACACAATTTATCTAGTTCTTTTATTTCTTCGAATCTCATCTATTCAATAAACACTCTCTACAAATGGTAATAATTTTTTTCATGACTGTACAAATAATCTATAAAATAATAATATTTATGATTTTGTAAAAGAAATCAAATAAATACGAATGAAAAAGTCTTTTAATTCTTTGATTCATTGTATGCTGAACAAATTATATGTAAGTACATTCAAAAATTGTTCACTGCAAACCAAACAAACGAAAGTTGTGAAATCAATTATCGATAGTCAAGTAATGCAAATAACTCTCGGAAACTACTGTATGACTGTTCTCAGAAATATATTCAAATTTGTTCATCTTTCTGAGCTATAGAAATTAAACACAAGAAAGTACTGAAATCAATTTATTGTAGTCAAGTACCGGCCATAAGTTAATTTGACTGACATAATAGAACTTTTCGTATCTAGCGTGTAAAATTACATTTTACGCCCACATTGTAACTTCAAAATTATTCAGCCAGTGGGCATAAAATGCTACTTAGCGCCCAAGAGACCCAATAGCTCACATACTCTTACAAAACTTTATAGAACCTACGCACTTTACGCCCGTGTGGGCGAAAATTATTTTAATTATATAACTATAATGCCTTCTCTTTATTTCTAAAATTCATAAGAATTTTTTTAGATATTTACGAAAAGTCAAAGCCTATATAAAAAAATTACATAGTTACCAACACATCACTATTTTTCATAATGCTTTCTCAATTTTGAACTTTCTATAATATTACGCACCTTGGGAGGAAAAGAGAAGTCTAGAGCTGCTCTAGCAGGGGTGGTCTTCCGATCTCCCATACATACTTGGCGGGCCCGACGATTTGCAGTTTACCGGTGGGCTACTTAAATATAGAATACAAAATTTTTGCATAAATTCATTAACAATATTTATACCTATAAGTCTACTATAAATAATTACATTGACTTTAATTTTTAATTGGTACCGTTAAGTACAACATCCCTTTATGTGCAGAATCATGATTTACTTTTATTACCCACAATATTTTTCATTGTGTCCGTCCTTTTTAAACGAGAATAAAATAAAAAATTCATATAAATTTATAGTCTATTTAAAAGTGCTTTACATTTTACTAACCGTTTTATAAGCAACCTATTGTGTATCCTTTTCCCGCGTGTAAATATCATATAAGATCTTATATGAGAATTTCAGGCATCGCATATCTCGTATCAGATCTCATATGCGATGTCATCTGTAATTTTATATATTATGGGATTATATATGAGATCTCATATGATACTTTCAGGCGGGTTTGGACTTTCTATTTAAAAACAGAGTGATAGATTCACGGATCAGTAGTTAATATCTAGAAGCAACCCATTTATACATTTTATCTGATCTTTAAACATATGAATAGTTATATGAAAATGACCATGTCTTACACCTTGAACTGTAAATCGTCGGGCCCGCCAAGTATGTATGGGAGATCGGAAGACCACCCCTGCTAGAGCAGCTCTAGACTTCTCTTTTCCTCCCAAGGTGCGTAATATTATAGAAAGTTCAAAATTGAGAAAGCATTATGAAAAATAGTGATGTGTTGGTAACTATGTAATTTTTTTATATAGGCTTTGACTTTTCGTAAATATCTAAAAAAATTCTTATGAATTTTAGAAATAAAGAGAAGGCATTATAGTTATATAATTAAAATAATTTTCGCCCACACGGGCGTAAAGTGCGTAGGTTCTATAAAGTTTTGTAAGAGTATGTGAGCTATTGGGTCTCTTGGGCGCTAAGTAGCATTTTATGCCCACTGGCTGAATAATTTTGAAGTTACAATGTGGGCGTAAAATGTAATTTTACACGCTAGATACGAAAAGTTCTATTATGTCAGTCAAATTAACTTATGGCCGGTACTTGACTACAATAAATTGATTTCAGTACTTTCTTGTGTTTAATTTCTATAGCTCAGAAAGATGAACAAATTTGAATATATTTCTGAGAACAGTCATACAGTAGTTTCCGAGAGTTATTTGCATTACTTGACTATCGATAATTGATTTCACAACTTTCGTTTGTTTGGTTTGCAGTGAACAATTTTTTGAATGTACTTACATATAATTTGTTCAGCATACAATGAATCAAAGAATTAAAAGACTTTTCCATTCGTATTTATTTGATTTCTTTTACAAAATCATAAATATTATTATTTTATAGATTATTTGTACAGTCATGAAAAAAATTATTACCATTTGTAGAGAGTGTTTATTGAATAGATGAGATTCGAAGAAATAAAAGAACTAGATAAATTGTGTTGTTTTTTATAGATTATCCAGAAAAAACGTCTATAATTGCCTTATTTTATACTTTCGTAGAAAGTTTTATTAAAAAATTAGCTTTTAAAGAACGTGTTGATTCTTCTAAAAAAATATTTAAGCACTCATTAAAGTTTTTGGTACTCAGTTTGCCGAATGTTGAGAGAGAGGAAGAGATAGAGAGAGAGAGAGCCGGAGAGAGAGAGAGCAAGAGAGAGAGAGAGGTCGGAAAGAGAGGGAGGGAGAGATAGGGTGGGAGGGAGACTAATAGGTACTTGCCTCAGTTTAAACTTTTGTAATATGTTTTTTTAGATAGATTTCACAACTTTTTAAGAGAAAATAATAATTACATAATGTGATAACGTTATCAGAGTTTATTATAGTATATTTTTAATATTTGATAATTACAATAAAGCTTATTGTACAAGCCTAATATTATTGAAAAAAGATGTTTTATGTTCTATTCGATGTTCTAACAAAATTAAGTGATTTGATGTATCACGTAAGATGTATGAATAATATTAAGTCTCTAAATCAACCATATTATCAAAAATGTTAGTTATTTGTTTTTCTTGATATTGCATCCCCACCGTACTGGCCCACTCCTGCCCTCGTCCTTCCCTTCAACATCTTTCCAGTCACATGAATGATTTCATTTTCATTTTCAACAACATTGAACCACTTCGCATATATCCGTTTGAATTCGCAAACTCATATTACCGGTTCTGTCGAACTTCCCGCACCCTGTGTGAAAAAACTCGTGCGGGAATCACCTACTTCCCGCGCTAGTTACGTAATGTACTATTCCTCTCAGGGTAAGATACCGGGACGCAGTGTCCGAAGTCCATGCCGTCGATACATAGAGAGTTAAGGTGGGATGTGCAGGTAGGTAGCTAGCGCCGAGAGGCAACTACCATGCCGATAGAAAGAGGAAGCCGGGTGAATAGCAAGCGCAGGGAAGTCAGCTACCGTGCCGTAGGAGGTCGGTAAGGTAGGGTTTGAATTGAGAATTTAGGTATTATGAATATATATGAAAGAATTTGTCGCATGCAAGGTGTAACATTACATTTAAAATTTATTTACACAAAAAATACAAAAATTATATCTACAATCTTTTTTAACGAGCGTAATGGGTTTGCTCACTTCACTAGTCAAAGCGCAATGATTATCGGTGAGTGTTCTGAGCTTTTTCGGACACAGAAATGCGTGCCGAATACTCGGAAATCGGTCTTTATATATTAAATTGCCTCGCAACGCTCGGGCGACAAAAAGAGCTAGTGTGGAAAGCGCCTCCACGCAAGCGTCGTGTATACTATTTTTCTAAACGTGTGCGTAAATCGATTTTCAATGCCTATGTAGCGTACGCAGAGTGTAGGTTTCTCATCTTTTGAACTCGCAGTATGCGAAGTGCTTGTTTTGCGAACTGAGCGTGCAAAGTATTTTACTTAACGCACTCAGTTTTTGACAATACAAAAACATTATGGAGAGAAAACAACAGTACCATTCGAAAGAGAGGAAAAAAACTGTCGATATATCTATATTATTTTTTTCCGAGAGACTCAGCTTCATGATTACCGAGCGCATTTTACACGAAAAAGGTGGCGCGCGCGCCCGCTGACTGGTTCCTGGTGGACGCTCTCATATATCATACAGATATACCCAACAGAGTATTGTAAAGACTGGTTACGATTCTTTTTTGTTGCTTATGGATATCAGGAGCTCTTTTGTTGTAGTACTAGATGAAGTATTCTCACTTTTCAAGAATAGAATTTTACAGCACATTTTGAAATACGGTATGCAAAATTGTATGAAAATAATGTATATTTAATAACACACAATTTTTGGTATTTTATATAAATTACTTTATATACTTACCAAGAACTTCTAATGGTGTGTCAAAGTCATTTTCAGTGAACACTCTTTTTGGAAAATTAGTCATTAAAATAAATGGTCCAGATTTGTCTGTTCGATTCATTTCTATAAATAATCTTACAGCAGAGAGCTGTTCTTTAGAACTAAAGTTTTGTATTATAGTCTGCCCATCAGTTAAACGTATCTACGAAAAAAAACATCTTTAATATTCAAGACTTTGATATATAAATTGTTTTTAAAGAAATACTAAATATGAGAGCATCCTTTTGCCATTTCATGTAAGAATAGCGCTGTCGACCCTCAGGCTTATTCTATAATTGCCTTCGGAGCGCTCCAGCGCTCCTTGATATGACCGAATCCATCCCTGTTTAAACCACCCCATAAAACCATATAAAATAATTGATGCATGAGGATAATATAGGTTTCTGCATCCGCACATACACATTAAAACCACTATAATATAAATAATTTCAAAACAAGTAAAGTTAATAAGAATTTATTGTACCTTATGTGGAGGAAAAAAATTGACGTATAAAAACCAAGTTTAAGTAAAAATTAATACTGAACTATTGAGTATTTCCACATAAAACTTCTACATGTACTAAAATATATGAGGATTTATATGAAAATTTTCTGCTTATAGAATTTTTATAGATTTTACCAATAACAATGATAATGTATTAAAAATACAATGTTTTCATTGTGAATTAATGTGGATATCACATATTAATAAAATTTCATAGGATTATAAGATTTTTATCGATTTTACCCATAACAATGATAATATATTAAAATACAATGTTTTCATTCCGAATTAATGTGGATATCACACATTAATAAATTTTTCTTAGGATTATAGGATTTTTATAGATTTTACACATAACAATGATAATGTATTGAAAATACATTAAAATATGTATTATAAACTTTGCTATAATCTTTTCAATGCATAGATTTTTATTAAAAATACAATTTTCAAAGCAATAGTTTATAGAGATCTTATAGGATTAGCAAATATCCTTATAGAATTATGTAGGAAGTTCCCATTAAAACCCATAAAAAACATAGTTTTGGTTTTTTTTTTATAAATTGCGTATTTGCTGACTAGAAAGTCTTTGTAACTTTTTATAATGAGTCTTTTTCGATGTAAATAAAAAAATAAGCCCAAATTGATAAAACGTTATGTATTTATGATTCGACTTGTACAAGTTATACAGGTACTCATAAAACCTCATTTACCCTCATAGAAATATCTTGGTTTGTCATTAATAGTACATTACGATACATGTGCCTTAAGTAGCCCATTATTGCACGGCGTCAAGTTAGGGCCCGAGCGCAGCGAGGGTCCTATCACGCCGTGTAATGGGCTACTTAAGACTCTAGTATCGTACATATGTTATAGCATAGCCTAAGCTAAGCCCGCTGTCACGCCTATCCGTGCGCTAAGCAGTCCTTTTTTGCACCGTGAGGTTAGCGCACGAGCGTAGCGAGTGCGATATACACGGTGCAATAATGGGTTACTTATCGCACGGATAGGCGTGACTTAAGTGCGGGCTTAGGTCACACTGTGCTATAAATGTTATAAACTATGCTTCACTCTACCTTTGCAAAATGATTATTTCTTGTAACGGCCTTAATCGGGAATAAATATATTCAAGTGGCACTTTAGTTTCTTGTACACAAATCGCGATTAGAAGCGGCAATAGTTTTGTAACACATGAAAATAAGAATGGGCTGTGCTCCACGTAAAGCGACATGAACTCCCCAACATGCAAGACGAAACGCGAACCATATTCGATCCTACTAATGTTTGCTCTTTCGAATAAATAGCGTTTCGTCCCGGGTCTGCCCGCTGGACTCGTCAGTAAGGCATAGTGCGGACAGACTCTGCCTGAGACGCTAGAAAACGTATTAGTGCACACGCGTCCGTTAATTTATCCGAATCCCTCATACCCCGTGCTATGTCATAATTAAAATTCCTACTGTTGTCCGATAAGGCCGGTCCCGTCTCCCGATACCTATCTACGGGACCGTTGTCGCGTGGCGATGATATGGGCGTGCAATGCGTTTTTGAGCCGGCGACTATTATCCGGTGGTGCATCATCGCTGTAATCTCATGGATCCCTATAGCGGAACACCTGGATCGTCGTCATCGCGGGATCCTAGTGACCCCACTACCGGCACTGCCCGATCATCTACTCGCAACACCCATAATGCCCTACTATACTGGGTAAAGCATGAGCTAACAACTACGATCACGCGTACCTTCCGCGTGATCGTTGTTGACTCGACTGGAGCTCGAGCGCGACTGACTTAGGGAGTGCATGCGGCCCGCGAGTCTCCGTGCATTCCGCACATCGTGTGAGCTTCTCACTTCCGGTGCGTCCCCCACCACACCGGTGCTCTACGCCGCTCGGACGCTCTCGGGATCTCCACGTGCCTCAAACGCTCTCTCCCCTTCCCATCGCGCAACTGCCGCGACTTCTAGGAATTTCTGACCTTCGCTTTTGTTTTCGTCTTCTCTTACACGCGAATAAGATAATTATTTACAAAATTATTTGAAAACGCATAACACCTCATAAAATAGATTATGCTTTTTTATAAATTGTACATTTTTTCTGATAAAGTAACGTTTGTTGTGTAACAGAAAATACATGTATTATAAAAACAATTTGTAATTGACTATTCCTATTAGATTTATTCTGTTTTAAACATATACTATTTTATTTAATACGTATTATATAGTTTTTTACAATATTTATATTGCATATAGATTCATATACAATAAGCTTTTTAATGTGTGTATTTGCACCAGGAATTTCTATATAATTCCATTTTTATATTGTTATGCACTATTCACATAAAAGCCTATTAACCTTTTTATATATCCATCATAAATTCTTATTTACTTTTTATATGCATATCCTTGTTAAAGCTCAATCAATTAAGGCTCAATAAATGAGAAAAATACTATATAATGTTATACAATTTCAAATGGTAAAAACTTATTAAATCTCATATAATATTTTTAAGCTGGTATTCTTTTGTTAAATTGGATTTTACTAATAACTATTATAAATGTTTTATTAGGAAATACTATATTATCCTTATGAATTAATTTACTTAGAAACCCATACTTTTTAAATGAGATTTTCCTCATAAATCCATGTAAGTTTGTACTGTAGAAATTGCTATAACGTATTTCCCCATTAATACACATAAAATATGATGAACCTCACGTAACCTCATAAAATATTTAATGGGAATTTTTTTTGGCTGATTAAAATCGTAGATATTTTATGCGGTTTTATAAGGTTCTATAGGGCCGTTTCAACAGGGATCTCAAATCGAACAACCAGAGTATGCCTATCTCATCGACCATTTTGGAATTACAATATTGTTGTTCTTCTCAAAAAATGATTCGATACGTATTTTTTCATTTTTCGATTGCACTAAAATTGCATCCAGTTGACAATGTCAAAAATTTTTTACAAAATCCTAACTTTGAAATTTTATTTTTTAGGTCATCTTCAAACTGCTGCCATTTTACGAGTTTTTTAAGCTTCTGAGTAAATTATACGTGGTTATACTCAGTTTAGCGCCCTCTTTCACCCCCTGCATGACATTTGCATAAAAATAAAAAATGCATGAGATGTGCAGTTTTTATGAAAAAATGAACTTTTAAAAAAAATGCATTTTTCTCAAAACCTCCATTTTTTTTGATAAATTTTTTACTGGTGGTAGGGGATATAAATACCTATGTTAACTTGTCGACTAACCATGGTGCGGCTGACGTGTTAAACTAGTTGGAAAGCTGTAGTTGTGCTCGACGTGACAATCGCTTAAAAAATAGTGACTGGGGTAGTAAATTTATACGTTTAATATACTTGTCATTGTTCGAGAAATTGAATTTTTGTAATAAAAAAGCTCAGACTTCTTTTTTGCTTTTGTCCGTTTAGTGCTCTCTTGATAAATCTTGTGAATTTCTAAACGTTTAAGGCAAAACATTCTTATAGCTAACCAAAACTGTTATATGTATATATGTACCACAACGTATCAAGAACGAAAAGCGCAAATAAAAAAATAATTTTCGTTATTCGATAGAATAAAATATCACAAGCTAATAAGGTAGAGTGTATTTGATTTAAAACGTACATTCATTTAGAGAGGTATGATGTCTGTTCTATACGTTCTACTACTCAGGATTCGCCGCGTGATTATTATAACTAGTAACATTTAACTAATTTCAAAGCTGTTAATTAACCAACTGACCCCACTGTTAAAAGACCTTCTAACAAAAACTATAAGAAATACGTCTTTTCTAAAAAGCTTGTTATTGACTGAAAGATACTATTCCTTTTATATATGAGCTATTCCTTTTTATCTATAATAGCCTGTAGAATTGTCCAGTTTACATGCTATGAAGTTAGTCAAATGCTATACCGGTCTGCATAATTACGCGGCAAACTCTGCATACGTAGATACATTACGAAAATCTGCATTTATCATTTTTTTTTATCGAAAATGATGAGCAGCTATGAGCAGCTGGATTAAAATTGATTTTATAGTTTATATATCAGGCTAACAAAAACTGCTTTGATCGTGCCTAGAAAAGACTGGGAACATAAGTATTTTTGAAGTTTTTAGCAAAATTAAGCTGAAAATAACAGTATTTTAAGCAGTATAATACAGTTGTAAATTGAAACGTACATAATTCTATCGACGCATAAAGTTGTATGTTTCCACGTCTATTTTTACGTGAAATTGTAGAAATGTCCCATATATTTTATAAAAATTCTAGTTTATAAAAAGGAATATGTTAAATTTCTGAAAGATCATAAAATACAAAAACTTAAATTGTTCAACTAGGTTGCACAAAAATCAAAGAAGCTACTAAATCATTAAGGCCGAATCCATTTCAAATCAGGTGGACCGCGTATGCCTATGTCACCGATCATTTTGGAATTAAAGTATTCATGTTCTTCTCCAAAAATTATTTGACCCGTATATTTTTATTTTTTTGTTGCATCAAAATTTCATGCGTTCAGCAATGGCAAAAAATTCCGAGAAAAACCTTACTTAGAAAAAAATTTTTTCAATGTAATTTTCAAACCGCTACTGCTTCACCAGTTTTTTGAGCTTTTTAGCGTGTAACACATAATTTCACTCAAGGTTTGAGCCCTCTTTCACGTTCTTTATGTTATTTTAAACAAAAATAAAAAATGCATGAGTTATGTACTTTTTACTGAAAAATGCATTTTTTAGAAAAGTGCATTTTTCTCAAAAACGCCATTTTTTTTTTGCTCAATTTTTTTTTTGTCCTGATAGAGGACCTAAATAGCTATCTAGACGTATTAGTGAAATTCCCGACTCGTGCCCAGGAATAGCGATCATTAATGAGATAATTCACAAACAAATTTTTCACGCTTAACCCTTACATATATTCAATGGTATAACAGTCAATATAAAGGTTTTTATCTTTGTGCGTAAGCAATATACAAGTACACATAGTATCTGTTATATTTTTTATTTTTGTCTTTTAGATTTTTTATTTTTATATCTACCTTTTTTCTGCTTCATTGTTCTTACTTCAGTAAGAGGACAATCAGCGGTCCTTGCTGTTAAACAATGTACTTTATCGTTGCACGTTTCTTTAATCCATAAATGAGTTTTTTGAATTCCAGAATACTTAGGAGTAGTAAGCCAATCAACATTTTTTACTTTTCTAAACTCTTCTACGTCAACGTCTTGTAAATGTATTATTTTAATTGCATCTGTATATTTTTGAACGTGCTCTATAAAATCATTAGCATTTTGAATGGATTTTTCATGGGGATCTCGAAGATTATGCGAAGTAGCATAATGCTTTATAAGTCCACCCACACCATCTACAGCTCCTTTGCCGTGCCCAGTAGCAGAGAACAACCATTTTATATCAAATGGTGCTCGTTTTAATTCATATAATTGAAAGCGTTTTTTAAAGTGGCTAGCGGCGCCATCTGATACAATGGTAATTTTTTTTATTGAATCACGACAATTGTCTTTCAAGTAGATTATAATGTTTTCTATTGCTAGCAAAGCATACGCTGAATCATGTTTTCGGTCATCACTTATGAGTGCGAAACTTTGTGTCGAATCCCCTTGATAAGATACTGCTGTGAAAATAGAAATTTGATCATTAACCCAATGATTTCCTTGAACAGCTTTATTATGAATTACAGCCCAGTTTTCAGCGAAGTCTATTTGAAGAACTAAATGATGTGGGTCTTTTTTAGCATTTTCTCTTTCTGCTTTTACAGCTTTGCGTTGTATATTTTTTACATACATGTGAGTACTAATCTTCATGGTCCAAACCGAAAGTTCCTCTTTAAAAGCAGAAATTGGCACTGTTTTTTTAATCAAGTTACCATTTTCCCACAAAGCATACGTAATTTCTTCTGTGCTTTCTACATCTTGCAGTTTTAGAACATGAAACGTAATTCCGTTACTGCCTGGACAAATTTTACATTCCTGCAAATAACATAAGTCAGATGGCTCAGAACACTTTGTTGCGTTTATTATTTCTGACCGAAGTTCATCCAACTCTGTAATGTTACTCCCTCTGAAATTAATCAAGCTCGTAAGAAATAAATCATAATTTGCGCAATAGATACAGAGACAAACTTCTTTGATGGGGCTAAGTAAAACATATTTTGGTCGCAAACTATAAAACTTCGATTTACCAATTTTTAATTCCGGATAATCATTTTTGAATGCTTTATACGTTGCTTTCAGACTTTGAGTAAGAAAACGTTTAACTTTCTTCTCTTTTTTATCATTTATTTTAACGGTAATAACGTCACTCTTATTAGGACTCTGTCTTGAACAATTAAAATTATGTCTGGAAATAAAGATAAAATTTCATTTTTCGTTAAGGATGAGGGTAGCAAAGTCAGAATTTTTACTTTTTCTGATACCGTAGAACACTTTTGCAAGGCTAAACCAACATTTTGTACCCATTCTGTACAACGGCATGCAGTTGATTCGTTTGCTTTTATAGAAACATCATAAACATTATTCAACTTCACATCGAGGGCATTAGACAATATTGAAAGTATATTTTTCGTTTTCTTTTTTACGTAATTTTCAATTGATTTTTCACGTATAAGATTTTTCCTCTTAAGAGGCGATACACATCCTGAGAAAAATGTACTTATTTTATTATTAAATTCTTCCACGGGTTCTGGAGTACTTGGCAAAAAATCTTCATCTCTATCGATTCCGTTATCGATAAAATTATCATCTGTTGAAAATTCATTTTCAGTGCTAGTCACCAATTCTAAAGCATGCTCGTAACAACGTCTACACAGATATGTAGAGGGGGTCAAATGTAAATCAGGATAGAGAAGCTTCAATGGATGAGCAAGATTCTCAAGTTGTTTAAAACGCACGGAATTAGGTTCGTAAAAAATTTTTTTGTGCTTATTTAAAAAATTTGCACATTTGATTCTTTTCGTTGAATAATTTTGAGACATCGTAGTCAATTAATTTTAAATTGTTTTTTTGGTTAACTTTCTGCTCGGTAAAAAAAATTATTTTTTTTAAATTTAATGCACTCTTAGGCTCTAAATGATTCTGAATTTTATTATTAATTCTAATAAATTCTAATTTATTAATAATGTTTATTTTAGTTTTAACGCATTTATTTGTGAAATTGATAGATTGAGATTTGGTGATTCATGCAAAAATTAAATATCAATAATCTTTTTAATATTTAGGTAAAAACTGCAAAACTTTACAGATATTCATTATGGCAATCATAGTATATCTTTATATGTAAGAAGAAGCCTGTCTAGTAC
The DNA here is from genome assembly GCA_036365515.1 of Torymus aiolomorphi. NCBI lineage: Eukaryota > Metazoa > Arthropoda > Insecta > Hymenoptera > Torymidae > Torymus > Torymus aiolomorphi. The sequence continues at coordinate 99,090,717 of CM070875.1, read as the reverse complement.
AGGGGTGGAGGAGGGTTTTGATATTCAAATGATAAAAATTAATTAAAACCTTGTTATTCTAATCGAAAATACTATTATTTTATTTAACAATCATATTCCATCATAGCAAGATGGAACTATGTTAAATATGATGTAAGATAATTTGAGTTTTCTTGTGTTGCCTTAAAATGCATGACTTTACTCACTTACTTATTGCTGCATAAACCAGAAAATAGGAACGATAAACACAATACTAAAATAACTCCATTGATATGCATGATAGCAATTATATGCTGCTATATAAAAATGGAGAGAGGTACTACCTCAAAAAAAGTTTGAAATTTAAAATTTTATTCCATAAATTTACGTTAATAATAGAAATAGATTCATTTGCTGTCATCGACCACTTCCAGGGAATTCAAATATTGCTTTTTTAATCCATCGATAACTTAATTAGGTAAGATATACTATCCACGTTTTTTTATGTAGAATGATAAAAATGTTTACTTGTTTTTATTATATGTTATAGGTGTGAGTAGGAGCCTACAATTATATTCATCAGTATTCCACCGTAAGTAACTGTTTTATATCAACAGTATATGAAGAAGGTAACTAATACAATCTTGATTTAGTGTGTGTTTTTTAAAAATATTATTTTACAATATGTTTATAAAATATAGATTTGTAGACGGCATCAAATTAAAAATGAACCACCGCTACTCAAGTAAAAGTTAAGGAATTTAAATTTCTACTTACACAACATTAATTAACATTAATATAAAGTGTACCATTCACTCATTTACAAAACTTTTAATAATATAATGTATTTTTGAGCATTATGACATTTTATATATTTGTTTGATTATTGGTATCCAACTTCAAAAGATGGATTAAAAAAATATATAATGTCAGTCATTAGTGTCTTGTAGTGATACTCGTAATGCTAACAAAATACCTTATATTCTTATTAGTATTGGAAATGATTTCAACCAAAAATTTATATCAATCTTAAATCATCTTATTTAAGGAGGTTCGATACCGAAATGAAAAACGTTACGTCATTCCAAAAACTTAATATTGTTCTTCGATTGATTTTCTATTAGTGTGCGAAATTTCAGATCATTTGTCAACTTGGTTATGAAATTATTCAACTTCAAAGTTCCACTCTCATACACGGGCTCTTAAGGAAGTACCTATAGTAAAACACAAAACACATAGAATTCAATTCTTTAAAAAAGGTTACAGCGAATCAAAAAACTACAGGAAATATAGCAAATATACACGAGAATGGTTATACGAAATCTGAACGCGATAGACAACGCCGATTCCTAGTACAGCAGCAAAACGTAAACATACGATTGAGTTCTTTGGCTGCAGGAGGGGGTGCGCGGTGAGCGGAGCGGCGCGCGCGGTTAGAGGGGACCCCCTCCCCGCACCGAGCGAACGGTGAGCTATCGAAAATTAAATATTTTCAACTTTTACATTTTTCTTGGACATCATTGAAACACAAATAGTTCATTTCACTAATATAATAAATCAATCAAATCTCTATTATGTTATTTCACAAAAACACAATGCCATCATGCCTTCATCGTACTAATTCAATATTTATTACTGATCTCTATGGCTGATCTCTATTCATTTGAGCGTGAAAGTAAACAAAATGCCAACAACATCTAGTATGTATACTATGGATGTATTGATGCCGAAACAATGTGAAATAAAACTACTTCTATTAATAGAATTAATAGACAGTAAACTATTACACAAGAACAAAAATTTGAAAAAATTTAATCGACTGATGGAAAATACTGAAAAAGTCTCTATACAGTATTAATAATCAAACCTTGCTGAATTGTAACTCAATTTTCAGCATTTTTTTCAGCAATACGCAATAGAAAAACTTGAAAGGCCAGTATAAGATAAATTGCTAAGAATAGAGCTATTTAACTTCACAGGTAAAAATTGAAACTATTGCAACGACATTGCTACTGTATTCGAAATTAATATCGCTGATATATTGGCAATATAAATGTACAACAATTGCAAGACTATTGGCGATATTTGCCTTGAGTGCTATTTCTAATGTATTGCCAATATCTTAAGATTTAATCTAAAAAAAAAAAAATTTGGGTGGATTCGAACTCGGAATCTTGCGATTACTAGACTTGCTCGCTACCCACCGAGCTAATTCGTTGTTTCTGTCAATGAACGAAATAGAGGTTAAATCTACTTCAAAACAATTATGATCACTTGTTTCAACTTTTAACCTCCATTTCGTTCATTGACAGAAACAACGAATTAGCTCGGTGGGTAGCGAGCAAGTCTAGTAATCGCAAGATTCCGAGTTCGAATCCACCCAAATTTTTTTTTTTAGATTAAATCTTAAGATATTGGCAATACATTAGAAATAGCACTCAAGGCAAATATCGCCAATAGCCTTGCAATTGTTGTACATCTATATTGCGAATATATCAGCGATATTAATTTCGAATACAGTGGCAATGTCGTTGCAATAGTTTCAATTTTTACGCGGGTTATGCGCTATGCGTTTCTCACGCCGACCATATCGCTAGACCGCACCAGAGCCTACAGGGGCTGCCGCCGCTCGCTTGCTTGGCGGCTGCAGCCCCCGTAGACTATAGAGCGCTGCCGTAGCGAAAATATCTCGCAGCCCATCCTCCTGTCCATGGACTGTGGGTGTAGTAATTAACAAAAAGAATTAATCGACAGTAAACTATCCCACTAGAATAAAAGTATGAAAAAATTTAATCGACTGATGGAAAATACTGAAAAAGTCACTGTACGGTATTAATAATCACGCCTTGCTGAATTGTAACTAAATTTTCGGTACAGCAACACGCAATAGGAAAACTGGAAAGGCCAGTATAAGATAAATGCGCAAGAATAGAGCTATTTAGCTTATGCGCTATGCGTTTCTCACGCCGACCATATCGCTAGCCGCGCCAGAGCCTACAGGGGCTGCCGCCGCTCGCTCGCTTGGCGGCTGAAGCCCCCGTAGACTATAGAGCGCTGCCATAGCGAGATAATCTCGCAGCCCATACTCCTGTCCATGGACTGTGGGTGTAGTAATTAACAAAAAGAATTAATCGACAGTAAACTATCACACTAGAATAAAAGTATGAAAAAATTTAATCGACTGATGGAAAATACTGAAAAAGTCACTGTACGGTATTAATAACCACGCCTTGCTGAATTGTAACTAAATTTTCGGCATAGCAACACGCAATAGGAAAACTGGAAAGGCCAGTATAAGATAAATGCGCAAGAATAGAGCTATTTAGCTTATGCGCTATGCGTTTCTCACGCCGACCATATCGCTAGCCGCGCCGGAGCATACAGGGGCTGCCGCCGCTCGCTCGCTTGGCGGCTGCAGCCCCCGTAAACTATAGAGCACCGCCGTAGCGAGAAAATCTCGCAGCCCATGCTCCTGTCCATGGACTGTTGGTAATTAACCAATAGAATTAATCGACAGTAAACTATCACACTAGAATAAAAGTATGAAAAAATTTAATCGACTGATGGAAAATACTGAAAAAGTCACTGTACGGTATTAATAATCACGCCTTGCTGAATTGTAACTAAATTTTCGGTATAGCAACACGCAATAGGAAAACTGGAAAGGCCAGTATAAGATAAATGCGCAAGAATAGAGCTATTTAGCTTATGCGCTATGCGTTTCTGACGCCGACCATATCGCTAGCCGCGCCAGAGCCTACAGGGGCTGCCGACGCTCGCTCCCTTGGCGGCTGCAGCCCCCGTAGACTATAAAGCGCTGCCGTAGCGACAAAATCTCGCAGCCCATGCTCCTGTCCATGGACTGTGGGTGTAGTAATTAACCAATAGAATTAATCGACAGTTAACTATCACACTAGAATAAAAATATGAAAAAATTTAATCGACTGATGGAAAATACTGTAAAAATCTCTATAGAGTATTAATAATCAAACCTTGCTGAATTGTAACTCAATTTTCAGCATTTTTTTCAGCAACACGCAATAGAAAAACTTGAAAGGCCAGTATAAGATAAATTGCCAAGAATAGAGCTATTTAACTTCCCGGGTACAAATTGAGACTATTGCAACAACATTGCTACTATATTGGATATTAATATCGCTGTTGTATTGGCAATATAGATGTACAACAATTGCAAGGCTATTGGCGCTACTTGCCTTGGGTGCTATTTCCAATGTATTGCCAATATCTTAAGATTAAACTTTCTAAAAAAAGAAAAAAATTTTGGGTGAATTCGAACTAGGAATCTTCGGATTATTAGACTTGGTGGCTACTCACCGAGCTAATTCGTTGTTTCTGTCAATGAACGAAATAGAGGTTAACTCTACTTCAAAACAATTATGATCACTTGTTTCAACTTTTAACCTCCATTTCGTTCATTAACAGAAACAACGAAATAGCTCGGTGGGTAGCGAGCAAGTCTAGTAATCGCAAGATTCCGAGTTCGAATCCACCCGACATTTTTCTTTTTAGATTAAATCTTAAGATATTGGCAATACATTAGAAATAGCACCCAAGGCAAATATCGCCAATAGCCTTGCAATTGTTGTACATCTATATTGCCAATATATCAGCGATATTAATTTCGAATACAGTAGCAATTTCGTTGCAATAGTTGCAATTTTTACGCGGGTTATGTGCTATGCGTTTCTCACGCCGACCATATCGCTAGATCGCGCAAGAGCCTACAGGGGCTGCCGCCACTCGCTCGCTTGGCGGCTGCAGCCCCCGTAGACTATAGAGCGCTGCCGCAGCGAGAAAATCTCGTAGCACATGCTCCTGTCCATGGACTGTGGGTGTAGTAATTAACCAATAGAATTAATCGACAGTTAACTATTACACTAGAATAAAAATATAAAAAAATTTAATCGACTGATGGAAAATACTGAAAAAGTCACTATACAGTATTAATAATCACACCTTGCTGAATTGTAACTTAATTTTCGGCATAGCAACACGTAATAGGAAAACTGGAAAGGCCAGTATAAGATAAATGCGCAAGAATAGAACTATTTATCTTATGCGCTATGCGTTTCTCACGCCGACCATATCGCGAGACCGCGCAAGAGCCTACAGGGGCTGCCGCCGCTCGCTCGCTTGGCGGTTGCAGCCCCCGTAGACTATAGAGTGCTACCGTAGCGAGAAAATCTCGCAGCCCATGCTCCTGTCCATGGACTGTGGGTGTAGTAATTAACCAATAGAATTAATCAACAGTAAACTATCACACTATAATAAAAATATGAAAAAATTTAATCGACTGATTGAAAATACTGAAAGTCACTAAACAGTATTAAAAATAAAACCTTTCTGAATTGGAGCTTAGTTTTTAGCATTGCAATGGGCAATTCACAAAAACTGAAAGGCGATTATAAAGCCAAATGCTAATAATAGGTTGAGTTCGTATAATGTGCAATAACGAATGATTTTATTAATTTCTATTTTTAACTGCCTATTTACGACGACTTGTGCGTTTTTCCATTTTCGCTAATAAACGTAAAATATGATGACGTTTAAAACTTTTAAAGCCAAAATTTGAGACTTTTATTGATGAAATAAACTCACCGAAATGTGAGGGACGATGAGCGAATTCTTTCAACCAATATGTAGTTGTAGCCTGATGATGGATTATATTGTACAAACAGACTGAGGAACGGGAAAACATAAGAGAAGATATAAGACAATACACTACAAGTGTGTCCAGCGGAATGGGATTTTTTTTTGCAGGAAACCCAAGTATGAAAAGGATGTTTCCTACATGTGAGCGACAGCAGAATATCACTAAAAATGTACTTACTAGTTTAAAGATTGATTTTGATAGTCTTGAAAAATACTATTATTATTAAAAACAGATGCAAAAATAAACAACTATCGTTAAACTATACGTAATAAAACAAAACGTATATACCAACATAAAGACCTTGTACAAAATAATTTTTATTTTACTTATATAACATCTGTTAATGTATTATAGAGAAGTAGAGTTAATGAACTGGAAACTAATTTTAAACCCAAACTTATATAATTGCAAATGCAGATCTTGTTCATAAACTGACTCAGTGCGGCGTCGAGATTTCAAATAATTGAATACTTTTCCATTATTTCTCTATATATTTATATATACTTTTATTGTATTCCCTTTTAAAACACATAAATTTGTTTTCTGAAAGTCAATAAATATGATAAATTATAATTAATTAAAAGAATTATTATTTTTAACTATTTCTTCTAACAATTGAAAGAAAAGTTTTGAAAGTAATTCATGGTACAATATGTACCATGCGGAACTTAACCTGTTATAGAAATAGATATACGATGTTTCTAATTTTTGGACAAAGCTTATTTCTTTTCTTGAATAATTCTCTAGATATAGAAAAATTTTGAAAAATCATTTAAAAATTATTCAAAGATGTATTTAATGGAAGAATCTACCTTTTCCAAGATCTACTTCACTTAAGCAGTGTAGATACATATAAGGATCTCCATCACATTTGAGGTCATTTGGTCGAGGCATTCCAGTGCAGCGCTACATGCCCTGAGGTGATATGCAAAAATTGATACTTGATACAAGCGAGCTCAAAACTCTTGATATAGACAAAAGACCCACTATGTACACCTGATGGACATTGATTCGCGTGGAACGTGTCTAGTCAATTTTGAGAATCCTGCAATCTGATTGGACGATTCCAAGTTAGAATGGTTACACTTGAATTGTTCAATGGGATCGCAGAATTTTGAAATTTACCATGCACGTTTCACACGAATCAATGTCCATTGGGTGTACAAGATAAAAGAATGGATTGTGAAAAATATTTATTGAAAACGATTTGATACTATAATTTTGTTATAGTAACTCAAGTCGAAAATTTAGATAATTGCATATAGCATATATACATATTACTGTTTTTAGAAAGTCTATTATAATGTTAAAAAATATTTCATAGTTTTAAGAATTAGTATTAGTTTTAGTTTTAAGTATGTCTATACTCTGGACCTGCAAACACATGCGATCTGAGACATTCTTTATTTTCTCTCATGGTGCATATACTATTCTTTTGCCTAGCGAGGCCGAAAATACAACCTTTGCGATCGGGCGCCGGGAGCAAAATCGCACTTTCGGCTCGCTAGGCAAAAAATATTATGTTTTACATAAAAATTTTTCATCTATTTATCAATTGATTATCAATTTATATCAATTAATATATGTCATATTTCCTGCTCACAACAGATGCGACATCTCTATACCATTCCACCAATCATAACTCTAAAGGGCATCTGCGCATGCGTAAAAAATACGAGATTTTCGAGATGTTCGAGAAAATCAACATAGCATCCCAACCCCAATTATCCAACCCGGCGTCAACGGTCAACCATGCCGAGGATGCATTTTTTATAGAGGGACCTACCATATGGATATGCGCACGATCGTGCGCGCTGACTGCTGGATGCAGACGCAGCCTGAACTGAACGACAGCTGTCGGTATACGGCGCCCGCTCGGTCTTGCATATTGCGCCGTTGCGCGTGCGTGTGCGCTCCCGTGTATAAGGTATACCTATATATAACGGTCTCCTATATATAGATATACCTTATACACGGCGAGCGCACGCGCGCGCACAAGGTTGTAGAGACTCCCATATAAGGAGTACGCGCCCGCACGCAAGTAGGCTTGTTGCGAGCGATTCTATACTTGAGGTGGATCAAGGGTTTGATCGTCATCGAGGCTATTTTAGTTATAGGCAGCTATTGCCTGTTGCCTCTGGATCAGGCTCAACTCGTCCGCGGTAAGTAATCACCTGTCGTCATTCGATCCTATAGCGTGTATGTCTCGAAGTTGCGAAGTAGCTGCGGGTTTTTGGGTTAGGTCTGCACTCGTCTGTGTGCGTGCGTGCGTGCGTGCGCGCGCGTGTGTGTGTGTGTGTGTGTATTTAATAAACGCACACAGACACGAGTGCACGAGATTTGGTGTTATATTTTTTGGATAACGGTGGGCGTGTTGGTCGGTCGTTTCTGTCTCGGTGTTTCGGTCTCTTGTTTTCTACGGTCGTCGAATATAGAGCAGTGCGCGTCTCGGGGAATCAGTTCGGACGAATTGTTTTTTTGTGCGAGCTAACCTATCGTTAGACGTCTGCTGCTAATAGATGGTAGATTAATTTTAAACGTTTGCGTTTTGCAGATTTCACATAGTTTGCCTTGTGAAATATATACAATATACTGTTCTAATAGGACCAGCAACAACATCTGTATTTGTGGATGAGTGCCATGATTGTGAAATTGCCTTTGCGTGTCAGCAGCTTAGATTATATACTTCTACAAATTGTACGATATATTAGCATGTAACAAACAGATCAATTATAGAAGACTGTACAAAGATATGTGTTGCTTCCTATAACTGGACATACAAAAATCAAGAAAACCATTTTGAACTAATTGACTTGGATCTCAAAATTAATAACTGGAATTGTATTGACGATATCAACTGGCTACCAAACAAAAAAAGATTCACCAAATAGGTCTATTCTAGAACTGGAATAAAGAAGTCTTGGGTTTGATTATGGCTATACAATGTATATTAAAAATTTTGTAATTTTAATTTCTTGTGAAACTGGAACAGAAAGTCACTAAGAGTTCAAAAAGATCAATAGTGTCTCCAATGACACAACTGAGAGCTAGTGGGAAGAGGGACCATGTTGACTAGTGAGTAGTGAGTGCTTGAAACGATACTTGCCTGTCTTCATCTTCGATAGCTGCCAACGACGCCGATTAAAAGCATCACGTAAGTGTATTTGATGAGGTGCTTGAAATTTTGAACGTTCATAGCGAACGAAAGATTTTTGCCATTCAAATAATCGCGAGACTTATATTTGTCCTGTGCCCTAGAAGTCATCTGAAAAAAGACTATATTCTACCAGAAATTTTGGAGTTTTCTTCAACTAAAAATGTTCAAAAGTTAATTGAGGTTATGTTCCGCTAAATTATAACATGTTTCGCTATTCTTTATAATTATGGTACGCGCATGTCAAGTGCAAAAGAAAATATATTTTCAGCGTCCCTAGAAATGTTATACCGCATTTCTCTGTGTCATTGAAGCTTAGAATCGCGCGCTTGACTCTACGGGAACGGAGCGCGCGCGAGGACAGAACGAACTCCGTTCCCGTAGGCTAGTGACAATAAACAAGGTCCAGAATCGTGGGACATTTCAAAGTACATCTTGAGTAAAACATTGCTAGCAATAGTCTGCTTCTATAGCAGCTTATTTAAAAGATTGTAAATAATTTATTTACTCATATAACTATTGAAAAAACTAACAAGAATTAAAAAATATCGTTTTCTTTTGGAAGCAGAGTCTTAAGATTGAAAATTCAATTAATCGCGAGACTTATATTTGCCCTGTGTCTTAGAAGTCATCTGGAAAAGGACCTTATTCTACCAGAAATTTACACATGTGCGACTCTACGGGTGGTCAAAGCCGCCCGACGCTCAAACGAGCTCAGCCACCCGTAGAGTAGCTGGCCACGGACAGGCTCTGTCAATTTATGTCTTTCAATTAATATTACAATAAATAGTCACACATGAGGTTTAGAAACCATTCCATACCGGAATACTTATATTTTCTGTCGTGGTATAGCTGAATTTACACATGTGCGACTCTACGGGTGGTCGAAGCCACCCGACGCTCGAACGAGCTCGGCCACCCGTAGGTAATATTACAATAAATAATCTCACATGAAGTTTATAAACCTTTCCATACTGGAATAAGTATATTTTCTGTCGTGGTATAACAGAATTTACACATTCGCCACTCTACGGGTGGTCGAAGCCGCCCGATGCTCGAACGAGTTCGGCCACCCGTCGAGTAGCTGGCCACGGACAGGCTCTGTCAATTTATGTCTTTCAATTAATATTACAATAAATAATTGCACATGAAGTTTAGAAACCTTTCCATACTGGAATAATTGTATTTTCTGTCGTGGTATAGCTGAATTTACACATGTGCGACTCTACGGGTGGTCGAAGCCGCCCGACGCTCGAACGAGCTCGGCCACCCGTAGAGTAGCTGGCCACGGACAGACCCTGTGAATTTCTGTCTTTTAATTAAAATTATAAGAACATATCACACATGACGATGAGAAACCATTTCATACCGGAATACTTATATTTTCTCTCGTGGTATAACAGAATTTTCACATTCGCCACTCTACGGGTGGTCGAAGCCGCCCGACGCTCGAACAAACTCGGCCACCCGTAGAGTAGCTGGCCACGGACAGGCTCTGTGAATTTATGTCTTTAAATTCTTTCGAGCGGCCCGAGCGCCGCCGAGGCTCACTTAGGCCGTCGGTCTTGCAGTTTCGTCGCCGCACTGCGCAGGCGAGATTTGACAACACTGCGTTTTTACCTAGTAAGGAGCGACAACAACAAGACCGGACACGTCGACGCCGGCTCGCCGCGGCTGGGCGAGAACACTAATGGGCGCTGAAGACACATACACACAACGCGGACGCTCATAGTTGAAAAAAAGTACATCACCGAGGCCATGAATGCTACGGCGAAGATGCAGTTGACTCAAGTCTACGCTCCTGCGACTGATTCGAGTAAGTACTTTACTTCGGACTAAGACTTTATTCCGTTGTCTCTGTAGTATAACCGCACCTAACCTCCAAATTTTCATCTACCTTCTTCCCTAACCGTAGCAGTTCAATACTGCTCTCCTCATTCCTAATGCTTGACATATTATTAATACATTTTGGTCTGCCTAAAGCGAATAGCTGCTGTAGATTATCACGCGCATTCACATTATTCTACTTCACTCAAGGGAAGCTGGTGCAGCTATCACTCGCCAAGGACATTACTGACGCGAACAGGACGGAGAAGCGACGGCGATGATGCAGCTGAATTAAGCCCACGCTCCCGCGAATGACACGGGTAAGTACTTCACTTCTGACTGGGACTTTATTCTGTACTATCTGTTGTATAACCGAACCTAACCTCCAAATTTTCGCCTGCCTTCTTCCCTAACCCTAGCAGTTCTATACTGCTCTCCTCATTCCTTATACTTGACAAATTATTAATATACTTTGTTCTGCTTAAAGCGAAGAACTGATGTAGATGACCACGCGCTTCAACGTAATTCTACTTCTCTCCTCTCGAGAAGACTGTCCGCTGCTATTCGCGACGTCATCTTCGACGGTGGTGTCGCACTTCTCGCCAAGGCTGCTCGTATAGGACTGTTACTCATGGAGGTAATTTTGCTTTGTTGTGGTTGTAGGTTAGGTCTGTGTGTGGTCACACTTATGCACACAATATGCATGTATCTGATAATTAGTGCTTTTTTCAGTGATGCCAGATAATTGCTGTAGATGTAGGCAATCTAGCTGCTGTAGATGCTGCCTCAAAATACTCCATGAGCAAGTCAACAGGTGTTGGATATACATAACTCTCCACTTCAAGTTATTGCAATGTCTTTCAGCAGGTTAGTACCATTTCAATGTTTGTGTGGTCTTACTGCTATTTAAATTAGTGTTCTTCTTACAGGTGAGAGGTTCCATCCAGTATGGTGACCTGCTCGAGCGACACCATCTCCATATGCGTTTGAAGGGTGATTATAAAAGCAGTGGCTATCGGTCCAAGGACTTAAACAAAGTCATATTCGAAAATCCATACAGTAAGTAATTTATATCCTATAGTAATTGTTTTAGATGTGTGTTTCAGGTACGATATAATCCAAATGTGAGAGAGAGATACCATCAGCATGATGCAGAGAGGCGAAAGAGGAATCATTGGGATGCTACGACAGCTAAGCCTCCTACAAGATACATGTTGTTGCTGTTGTTCGAGGTCTTCTTCGTTTATCGATGTAGAGAGTTCGCATACTCTCTTGTATATGTGTAGGAAAAATATACGTAAGTACTGTGTTTAAAGGTGTGTTTATAGGCTACCTAGAGCCTACTCTTTGATCTAGGTTTTTCTCTGGTTATAGGCTTCTCTGTTCGGCTACAGTATGCTGGTCATAGGTCGAATCTCTACTTTTACTATTGTAAGATCAAAGTTGATGTTACAGTATTGTTTTATTTTTCAATCTGCAATGAAATACATGTGTTGCCATATTGCGTGATTTTATTTAATACAACAGTAATTGATGATTTCTTCATCAATTAATAATTATCATAATTTTGAATATTGTTTAATCCACAGAAAATTCAGTAATAGATCATTCCTTTATTGATTTGCAATAAAAAATTTTGTATAACTAAATGTGTATGTTATTTTATATGTAAATATTCTTTCTAAATCTGCAATCAAATGCAATCAAATTATAATTTTGCATGATTTAATTTAATACTGAAGGAATCGATTTCCTTTTATCGATCTGTAATCAAATATTATGTTTATGATATTGCATGTTATCGTAAACCACTGCAGTAATTAATAATTTCTTTATCAATTAATAATTATCATAATTTTGTATGATATTATTTAATCTGCAGCAATAGATCACTTCTTTATTGATTACCAATAAAATATTTTTTATAAGTAAATGTGCATGTTATTTTAAATGTAAATTTGTAATTAATTTTGCATGGTTTTATTTAATACCGCAGGAATCGATTTCCATATCGATTAACAATCAAATATTATGCTCATGATATTGCATGTTATCGTAAAATACTGCAGTAATTGATAATTTCTTTATGAATTTATTACCAAAGACCGTTTTGCATGTGTTATATAATTTTGCATAATACTAATAAATGTGCCATTATCGCTTTATTTAGTACTATTGTACTGTACTACGAAATTACTATCAGTAAGCGAATTACATTACATAATAAATAATGTATGAAACAAAAATAAGAAATTAATAGTGCATGATTTTTATTTATACGAAATAAGAAAATTAAGAACGCATGATATATTTGAAATAAGAAATCTCAAAATGTATGTTGGAAAAAAGTTGTATCTAATGATACTTATAAATGTGCCATTATCGCTTTACTCAGTACTATTCTGAACTACGAAATTACTATAAGTAAGCGAATTACTTTATATGATAAATAATGTATGAAACAAAAATAAGAAATGAATAGTGCATGATTTTTATTTATACGAAATAAGAAAATTAATAATAACGCATGATATATTGGAAATAAGAAATTTCAGAATGCATGTTGTAAAAAAGGTGTATCTAATGATACGAATAAATGTCCCATTATCGCTTTATGTAGTACTATTATGTACTACGAAATTACTATCAGTAAGCGAATTACATTACATGATATTAAAATGTATATTTAATTCGTAAACCCATTTTCAGCTTTGGAAATGGTTTTTGAAAAATATTAATTTTACAAAAAAAGAATCTTGTACGAGAAGCTAAATTACAACTTTCTAAACATAACCTTAAAATCTATGTTTATTTATTTATTTATTTATTTAACCAGAGTAGTACATGTTGTTATACACGTTATTACTTACTTCAAGACATAGTTATATGTCTGAAGCAGCAAACATCCTATACAGTGTAGACATAGCTACCTGGGGTGTAATTCTCTAACGATAAAAAAAGTGATAAATAAATTGTTGATCACAAGTTCTTATGACGATAAATGAAATTTATAAAAAAAAAAGACGGGCTCCTGTACATAGGTCCGAAAACTTTATAAAGATCCATTTAAAATCTCATTTATTCTCGCATAATTTGTTTGAAAAAAATTTATAAACTTGATATGGATATTTTCATAACTTTTTATAAGAAAAAATTATTTCCTATATTATGCACTGAGAGAAGAATACTTATGTTCTGTTTGAATTCGAAAGTGCAATATTGTAACTGTTACAATATCTTATATTCGAATAGGAGACATTTTAGACGGTAATTCTCATATTTTACCTATTACAATATCGATATTTATAGCAACATATTGAAATTGTTTAGAAGAACGTGGTGACCTAACTGTTACAATGCGTATATTTACAAATATTTAAATATATAGGCATGTTAATAGTTATGAATCTTAGGATCATATGACATTAAACACTTCTCTCAGTGCACGCCATCTATGCGAGTATTTTGGAACTAAAAGTTCTACGCATATAGATTCAGCATATCTTCAGCGCCATCTACTGTTTAATATACAGTAGTTGGCTCTCCCTACATTATCGACTGAACCCAACACGATTTTTGTTTAGTATCACATGGTCTTAAAGTAAAAGTCGTTTCAATTAGCCTATTTTGTATGAATTGCATCTAGTATGTCAGTTTTGCAATACTAGATACTTCATAAAATTCGATTTTGGCCAGCTTTTAGGCAAAGTCAACCATTGTGTGCAGCCGCACAGTGTGCGAAAGTAAAGAAATTCATTCGGAAATCAAATAACTTCTCAACGAAAAGGCCTGAAAAAATCATTCGGATGGCATTTCAAAGGTGAATACCTATAGAATACTGAAAAATTATTCGCAAGACTTTATCTTGATTATATAACCTTGAAAAAATGTCTGGAAGTTGCGCAATTTGAAAAAACAGCCTTTTTGAAAAACAAATTTTTAAAAATTAAATAATTTAAACATTTTTTAAAATATTGTTACGTCCGGAGACGTATTCTCATTTTAAAGAAAAAGCATAATTAGTATCAGATATTTCCTGACACATAAAAGCGAGAATGCAACTTAATACTACGCAGCGTTCTGCTTATGCGACCTTGTGACGTATAGAGTCACCCACTCAGGAAGACAACGCATGCAGTTTTTAACATACGGTCGAGCTAGAACCCAAGCCACCGAACTCCGCGGCAGTCGAAGGCTGTGTCCAGAATAGGACGGAAACCGCTTGCGCAAATTGCGCAAATGTCGCGCAGGCATACATACCAACATAAAAACGCAAGAATAATGTACGATACGAACAGACCTATTCAAACCGTACCCTAAAAAATAGTTTCATACCGACGCTGGATTTTATTTCGGAGTCGGATTGTTGTAATATATATATATATATACCTAAATATTCAAATAATTGTAAATTTAATAATAATTAGTTATATTGCTGTTCTACTATTATTTATGATAATTATTTATAATAATATAAATAAATTATTTTAAAAATTGCGTAATAGAATGTATGTTTATATAAAATTAAAACGATGAATAAACAAATGATAGTCGTATTGAAAATTTTGCTGTTATTGATTTTTTAAAATGTTATAATTACTATATATAAATGTAGTAATTACTTTTAGTAATTAAAAAAGAGAATAAATAAATGAAGATAAAGTAATTAAAAAAGAAATAAATGTTTTATTGATAAATAATTATAATTAATAAGCATGAATTACATGAAAATCTTGTACTAAATTGAAAAGTTACAACAAAATGATAATCAGGTCAATTTTTAAAAACGTTGATGACTTTAAAGGCCTAGCAATAATATTGGCTCTGGTAAGTTTTTAGAGAGAGATGAATAAATAAGCATAAATTACATGAAAATATTGTAAATTAAAAAGTTAAAACAAAAGAACAAACAATTATGTAAATTTTTTAAACACGTTCATTATTTTAATAAAAGCCTGGCACAACAGTGGCTCTGGCAAGTTTTTTAATAGAGAACAAATAATTTTGGTTCTCGATGTCACAATTTCTAAATTAAGGTCTTCTTCCTCTGCTTTTTGTAATTGGTTGACGATGGTCTGAAAATCTCTTTTATTTCCTTCTGGCTCTGTCTGCAACTGTAATTGTTGTTTTGAGGTACTGTTGTTCTTATTTTGAGGTTGTTCTTGTTCTTGTTTTAAGGTATCACATCCATTGTTTATCTTTTGTTGTTTTGACTTTAGTTTAAATTTCTTTTGTATAACATCGTATGATATGTCGAGCACATTGTTTTTATTTAATTTAACATCAGATTCTCTTCGGGTATTCTTTTCATCATTCTTTTCAATAATAGGCGATATACATTTTTTTATAGCTATATCTTTATAATTATCCAAATATTCCAATTTCATATTGTTTAGTTTTTCATCATCATCGGTTTTTACTAGATAGTTAAATATGGGATCTTCATCGTCTACATCCTCATCAGAACTTGAGATCTGAATAACAACATCCTTACCTTCTGCGGCAACATTTTTAGCTTCTGCGGCAACATTTTGTGGGACACATAAAGCATTGTTATGTGTATTATTGTTATGCGTAGTAAATGGATTTAAAAAACTCATTTTATTTAATATTTCTGTTGCTAAATTTGTGAGTTTGGATCCTTTTAGAAATTTGATATGTGCTTTGGAATGTTGCTCTTTTAGATACTTCCATCTTTCTTGGATGCTTTCTCCTGTAAAAAAATGTAATTATTTACTACTACAGGATATTGAATATTAGTATATATCCGCACCTAGGGAGGAAAAAAAGTCCATATCTCGTGTAATCGTGGCAAAAACACGAGATGTTGACTGGCCAATTTTACTCCCGTGAACCGTATACTATTTTTCACCATACCCGGGCCGAAAATGCTACATTCGCGTTTTAAAGCCGGGAGTGAAAGTGGCACTTTCGGTCAGGGTATGGTGAAAAATTAATTATTGAAAACTATACCTGTTGTGTTAATCCATTCTGAGACAAAAAGAATTTTAACATCTGCTGCGATTGAGTTGAAACAGTCGATACTTTCCTGTTTAACGTAGTATTTTGTCTCTTGAGGATTCCAAATAAATGTTTTTTTTCTTATTTCATCAATAACGTACAAATCCACTTCATTGAGACAAGTTCTTTTTTTTTTCTTTCCTCCATGTCAACTTTTTCTGTTATTTTAGGAAAAAAGTCTAATATAATAATAAAACTGTTTAAAGCGATGACAATGTGTAACTATTAAGACATAAATGAATGAATTCGGGCCTTCCAAACAAAGAACACGGCTTTTACCCCTACTCTTACCCCCACTCTAGACTTTACTCGGATCTGTACAGGCTTTTATAGCCATAGCTAGCCTAACCTATGGACCACGTGATAATCTTTCAAATTTCAACTCACAACAGTTTTGTACGTCGAGTTGCGCAATTCAATTTCGTAAAAATTGTCAAAATGTTGGAAGATTTAATAAATGAAGTGAAAATACGCCCAGCTATCTACGATAAAAGTGACCCAAATTATAAAGATAGAAAAAGTGCATTTATAGAAGTGGCAAAAGTATTAAATTCTAGATTTAACACACGTTTTGACGGTAAGTGATATATGTTCTTAAGAAGAATGTACATGCATAATGAACATGAAATGATAAGAATGGTTTCTTTTTAGTGGAAAATATCAAACGCATGTGGGAGAATATAGAGAAAGATTTTAGAAAGATCTATGAATTAATAAAATTCGCTCCTTCAGGATGTGATGCGAAAGCTACAGCAATAGCCTCATTTTCCCATTCAGAAAATTGTTCATTTCTTATAAACTCAGCTCAGCACAGACCATCGATACGTTCCATAGAAACAAAAGCTTCCACCTCACAGCAGTCCAGTATTTGGACGCTGCCAAAAAAAACCACAAACCGTAAGAGAAAGGCTCCTGCAATTCCAGCTATTGATAAATTCGCACTCGCACCAATAGGGGAAGAAATGCAAGTAAAAGATATGGTAGGACAATTAAAGAATATGATACAGCAAAAGTCTAACAGCATCATAGAATCTATCAATCAAAGTACAGAACCACAGGCAGTCGAAAATCCTCATTTTTCATTTATAACACAAAAATTTAAAAGCATTCCAGCAAAGGATATAGATAACTGTTTTTTAAATATCTTAGAAGAGCTTAATAATTTAAAAGAACAATGATTTTTTTTAACTCACTGTGTCTACTTCTATGATTATTCTATGTATAACTACGTATAAGTTCATTATAAAATGTTTATCTCCATCACTTTTCATACTTGTAATATTTGATTCTACTTTTTGTTTAAAATAAACTTACTATTGTGTAACTAATCTGCATCTCTTTGATATTTTACCAAATTTATACAATTATTTTTATTTAAATAATTGGAATTGAAATTACATTTTTTATCTAATCAGTATTAAAACTTATTAAAAGAGTATTAAACATAGATTTGACTTAAGTTTCTTTTATTATTTTCAATTCAATAATCTTATATTATCTAGATTTAAAGTAAATATTGTATTTATATAAAAAATAGTGAATATGCTTACATTTTATTATTCATATGTTGTCATATTGCCAATCAACTTCACCATATGGTGAAACGAAATAGTCCTTCAGAGCATTTCTTATATCATATGGAATATCAACACGTCCTTGGTATATTCCAATTCCATTTTTATCATTAGAATTGTTGTCGACATCATCATGAAAATCTATTTCTTCAGTTATGATAAAATTATGGAGACAAATTAGAGCCATTGCAACAGTTTCGATAGTCTCAAGTTTAAAATCAATTGGACTCTCCAAAATTTTCCATTTCTTAGTAAGAATTCCAAAAGCACATTCAACAACAAGGCGTGCTCTGGATAATCTATAATTAAACACTTTCTCCTCGGCAGTTATTTCACAACCTCTTGTATAACGTTTCATAATATACTCTGTTAATGGGAAGTATCCGTCAGCAACAATAAGGTATGGACAACTAATATTGGTTCCAGGTAAATTTTTAGGTGCTGGTAAATCAACTTCCCCTGCATTTAGAGCTTGTCCAAGATCACATCTTTGAAAAATACCAGCATCATTAGACGAACCTATGTAAAATAAAATATTCAATTTAACTGTTAAAACGCATTTTCTAATAAATATTATCCATTTTTTTAATATTCATTCCAACAATTAACAGAAAGTTATCAAATTAATGAGTTTCAAATACAGCAGTATAGAATTTCTTACCAAACTCTCCTATATTAACCCATGTAAAACGATAATATGAATCACAGAGAGCCATTAAAACTATGCTATAAAATTTTTTATAGCAGAAAAATTGGGAGCCTGAATTTGGTGGGCACTTTAGACGAATATGTTTCCCATCCAATGCTCCTATGCAGTTGGGAAAATTCCACTTCTTATAAAATCCTTTTGAAATACTAATCCAGTCGTTTCTTTTCGGAAACGGTATATACTTTTTCTTAAGTACTTCACATAGAGCACCACACACTTCAGGTATCAACATGTAAAGTGTACTTCTTCCTATCAAAAATAACCATGAAGTTGCTCGTGCACCTTTTCCATGAGCAAGATAGCTGCAATTAAAATAATTATGAAGAGATCTGAAAAACTTATATATATATATATATATATATATATATATATATATATATATATAATTATACAAATAATAATATTGTTGATATAAAACTTTCTGCGAAGTTATAAAATAAGGCAACTACAGACATTTTTTCTGTATAATCTACTCTCCCTCCGTTTCTTCTCCCCTCTCTCTCGCCCTCTATTTTTCCCGCTCTCTTCCCTCTTTCTTTCTCTCTCAACATCCGTCAAACTCTGTACCAAAAACTTTAATAAGAGTTTAAAAATTTTTTTTTAAATAATCAACACGTTTTAAAAAAAAAAAATTTTATTTACGTTTTAACAACACAATTTATCTAGTCCTTTAATATCTTCTAATCTCATCTATTTGATAAGCACTCTCTATAAATGGTAATAATTTTTTTCATGACTGTACAAATAAAAACTTTCTATAAAAATAAAAAGAATTATGTTTTTTTTTCATATGATTTTACAATTAATAATATTGTTAATTTATCATCATACCTAAGAAAATACATGTTCGATTAAATTATTTCAAAAAATTTAACTAATATAATCATTTTATAGAGCTCCTTGAAGAAAAATTTGACTGTTTCTTCAAATTTAAAACTTTTATGAATAACAATACAGCCATTTAATAATGATATTAAAAATATACTATAATAAACTCTCATAACGTTATCACATTATGTAATTATTATTTTCTCTTAAAAAGTTGTAAAATCTATCTAAAAAAACATATTACAAAAGTTTAAACTGAGGCAAGTACCTATTAGTCTCC
This sequence comes from Torymus aiolomorphi, assembly GCA_036365515.1. NCBI lineage: Eukaryota > Metazoa > Arthropoda > Insecta > Hymenoptera > Torymidae > Torymus > Torymus aiolomorphi. Next base: position 99,070,692 of record CM070875.1, on the reverse strand, counting down.
CTCCCACCCTATCTCTCCCTCCCTCTCTTTCCGACCTCTCTCTCTCTCTCGCTCTCTCTCTCTCTCCGGCTCTCTCTCTCTCTATCTCTTCCTCTCTCTCAACATTCGGCACACTGAGTACCAAAAACTTTAATGAGTGCTTAAATATTTTTTTAGAAGAATCAACACGTTCTTTAAAAGCTAATTTTTTAATAAAACTTTCTACGAAAGTATAAAATAAGGCAATTATAGACGTTTTTTCTGGATAATCTATAAAAAACAACACAATTTATCTAGTTCTTTTATTTCTTCGAATCTCATCTATTCAATAAACACTCTCTACAAATGGTAATAATTTTTTTCATGACTGTACAAATAATCTATAAAATAATAATATTTATGATTTTGTAAAAGAAATCAAATAAATACGAATGAAAAAGTCTTTTAATTCTTTGATTCATTGTATGCTGAACAAATTATATGTAAGTACATTCAAAAAATTGTTCACTGCAAACCAAACAAACGAAAGTTGTGAAATCAATTATCGATAGTCAAGTAATGCAAATAACTCTCGGAAACTACTGTATGACTGTTCTCAGAAATATATTCAAATTTGTTCATCTTTCTGAGCTATAGAAATTAAACACAAGAAAGTACTGAAATCAATTTATTGTAGTCAAGTACCGGCCATAAGTTAATTTGACTGACATAATAGAACTTTTCGTATCTAGCGTGTAAAATTACATTTTACGCCCACATTGTAACTTCAAAATTATTCAGCCAGTGGGCATAAAATGCTACTTAGCGCCCAAGAGACCCAATAGCTCACATACTCTTACAAAACTTTATAGAACCTACGCACTTTACGCCCGTGTGGGCGAAAATTATTTTAATTATATAACTATAATGCCTTCTCTTTATTTCTAAAATTCATAAGAATTTTTTTAGATATTTACGAAAAGTCAAAGCCTATATAAAAAAATTACATAGTTACCAACACATCACTATTTTTCATAATGCTTTCTCAATTTTGAACTTTCTATAATATTACGCACCTTGGGAGGAAAAGAGAAGTCTAGAGCTGCTCTAGCAGGGGTGGTCTTCCGATCTCCCATACATACTTGGCGGGCCCGACGATTTACAGTTCAAGGTGTAAGACATGGTCATTTTCATATAACTATTCATATGTTTAAAGATCAGACAAAATGTATAAATGGGTTGCTTCTAGATATTAACTACTGATCCGTGAATCTATCACTCTGTTTTTAAATAGAAAGTGCAAACCCGCCTGAAAGTATCATATGAGATCTCATATATAATCCCATAATATATAAAATTACAGATGACATCGCATATGAGATCTGATACGAGATATGCGATGCCTGAAATTCTCATATAAGATCTTATATGATATTTACACGCGGGAAAAGGATACACAATAGGTTGCTTATAAAACGGTTAGTAAAATGTAAAGCACTTTTAAATAGACTATAAATTTATATGAATTTTTTATTTTATTCTCGTTTAAAAAGGACGGACACAATGAAAAATATTGTGGGTAACAAAAGTAAATCATGATTCTGCACATAAAGAGATGTTGTACTTAACGGTACCAATTAAAAATTAAAGTCAATGTAATTATTTATAGTAGACTTATAGGTATAAATATTGTTAATGAATTTATGCAAAAATTTTGTATTCTATATTTAAGTAGCCCACCGGTAAACTGCAAATCGTCGGGCCCGCCAAGTATGTATGGGAGATCGGAAGACCACCCCTGCTAGAGCAGCTCTAGACTTCTCTTTTCCTCCCAAGGTGCGTAATATTATAGAAAGTTCAAAATTGAGAAAGCATTATGAAAAATAGTGATGTGTTGGTAACTATGTAATTTTTTTATATAGGCTTTGACTTTTCGTAAATATCTAAAAAAAATTCTTATGAATTTTAGAAATAAAGAGAAGGCATTATAGTTATATAATTAAAATAATTTTCGCCCACACGGGCGTAAAGTGCGTAGGTTCTATAAAGTTTTGTAAGAGTATGTGAGCTATTGGGTCTCTTGGGCGCTAAGTAGCATTTTATGCCCACTGGCTGAATAATTTTGAAGTTACAATGTGGGCGTAAAATGTAATTTTACACGCTAGATACGAAAAGTTCTATTATGTCAGTCAAATTAACTTATGGCCGGTACTTGACTACAATAAATTGATTTCAGTACTTTCTTGTGTTTAATTTCTATAGCTCAGAAAGATGAACAAATTTGAATATATTTCTGAGAACAGTCATACAGTAGTTTCCGAGAGTTATTTGCATTACTTGACTATCGATAATTGATTTCACAACTTTCGTTTGTTTGGTTTGCAGTGAACAATTTTTTGAATGTACTTACATATAATTTGTTCAGCATACAATGAATCAAAGAATTAAAAGACTTTTTCATTCGTATTTATTTGATTTCTTTTACAAAATCATAAATATTATTATTTTATAGATTATTTGTACAGTCATGAAAAAAATTATTACCATTTGTAGAGAGTGTTTATTGAATAGATGAGATTCGAAGAAATAAAAGAACTAGATAAATTGTGTTGTTTTTTATAGATTATCCAGAAAAAACGTCTATAATTGCCTTATTTTATACTTTCGTAGAAAGTTTTATTAAAAAATTAGCTTTTAAAGAACGTGTTGATTCTTCTAAAAAAATATTTAAGCACTCATTAAAGTTTTTGGTACTCAGTGTGCCGAATGTTGAGAGAGAGGAAGAGATAGAGAGAGAGAGAGCCGGAGAGAGAGAGAGCGAGAGAGAGAGAGAGGTCGGAAAGAGAGGGAGGGAGAGATAGGGTGGGAGGGGAGACTAATAGGTACTTGCCTCAGTTTAAACTTTTGTAATATGTTTTTTTAGATAGATTTTATAACTTTTTAAGAGAAAATAATAATTACATAATGTGATAACGTTATGAGAGTTTATTATAGTATATTTTTAATATCATTATTAAATGGCTGTATTGTTATTCATAAAAGTTTTAAATTTGAAGAAACAGTCAAATTTTTCTTCAAGGAGCTCTATAAAATGATTATATTAGTTAAATTTTTTGAAATAATTTAATCGAACATGTATTTTCTTAGGTATGATGATAAATTAACAATATTATTAATTGTAAAATCATATGAAAAAAAAACATAATTCTTTTTATTTTTATAGAAAGTTTTTATTTGTACAGTCATGAAAAAAATTATTACCATTTATAGAGAGTGCTTATCAAATAGATGAGATTAGAAGATATTAAAGGACTAGATAAATTGTGTTGTTAAAACGTAAATAAAATTTTTTTTTTTAAAACGTGTTGATTATTTAAAAAAAAATTTTTAAACTCTTATTAAAGTTTTTGGTACAGAGTTTGACGGATGTTGAGAGAGAAAGAAAGAGGGAAGAGAGCGGGAAAAATAGAGGGCGAGAGAGAGGGGAGAAGAAACGGAGGGAGAGTAGATTATACAGAAAAAATGTCTGTACTTGCCTTATTTTATAACTTCGCAGAAAGTTTTATATCAACAATATTATTATTTGTATAATAATTACATCATGTGATAACGTTATGACAGTTTATTACAGTATATTTTTAATATCATTATTAAATAGTAGTATTGGTATTACCAAAAGTTTTAAATTCGAATGTTCTTTTAAGCTGCTTTTTCTATAGAATGTCTTGTGGGTTCTTTAAATTTGACAGACGTGTAATTTATGTATTTGTATTAACAGTTCTACTTATAAACTGTTCAATCAAGATCTTCTTATCCATATGATTCATAAGTTCTGATACTCTGTAAAAATAAAAACAAAATTTCACAAAGTAGCAATACTTATTATTATATTAATAACAGTTTTCTACTATATAAAAGTTTGCTACTTATCTGAATATTTATATTTTCATTTCAAAGTACAAATATACTTCTGATCTTGCATGTAATAACCACTGTCGAAGAAAATGAACCTACTATGGAGCGCACCACCTAGACCTCGTCAAAGGCTACCTCGAACACCTGGACCTACTATTACATGCGCCCTGACATCTAAATGCAAAAAACTACGGAGCGCAACACCTAGACATCGTCATCGGCTACCTCGAACACCTGGACCTCCTATTACATTCGCTCTGACATCTAAATGCAAAAAATTACGGAGCGCACCACCTAGACATCGTCATAGGCTACCTGGAACACCTGGACTTCCTGTAAAATACGTCCTGACATATAAATGCAAAAAGCTACGGTGCGCACCTCATCGACTACCCCGAACACCTAGACCATGTATTAGATGCACCCTGAGATCTAATCGCAAAAAATTACGGAGCGCACAACCTAGACTCCATTATCGGCCACCTCAAAGACCTAGACCACGCATTCGATGCGTTCCAATACCTAGAGGTAAAAAACTACGAAGCGCACCACCTAGACATCGTCATCGGCTATCTCGAACACCTAGAATTCCTGTACAATGCGCACTGACATATAAATGCAAAAAACTACGGTGCGCACCACCTAGACATCATCCTCGGCTACTCCGAACACCTGGACTTCCTGTAAAATGCGCGCTGACATATAAATGCAAAAAACTACGGTGCGCACCACCTAGACATCATCCTCGGCTACCCCGAACACCTGGACCTCCTATTAGATGCGCCGTGACATCTAAATGCAAAAAACTACAGAGCGCACCACCTAGACATCGTCATCGGCTACCTCGAACACCTGGACCTCCTATAAAATGCGTCCTGACATATAAATGCAAAAAGCTACAGTGCGCACCACCTAGACATCATCCTCGGCTACTCCGAACACTTGGACTTCCTGTAAAATGCGCGCTGACATATAAATGCAAAAAACTACGGTGCGCACCACCTAGACATCATCCTCGGCTACCCCGAACACCTGGACCTCCTATTAGATGCGCCGTGACATCTAAATGTAAAAAACTACGGAGCGCACCACCTAGACAACGTCATCGGCTACCCCGAACACCTGGACCACGTATTAGATGCACCCTGAGATCTAATCGCAAAAACCTACGGAGCGCACAACTTAGACTCCATCATCGGCTACCCCAAAGACCTAGACCACGGATTCGATGCGTTCCAATACGTAGAGGTAAAAAGCTACGAAGCGCACCACCTAGACATCGTCATCGGCTACCTCGAACACCTAGACTTCCTGTAAAATGCGCGCTGACATATAAATGCAAAAAACTACGGTGCTCACCACGTAGACATCATCCTCGGCTACCCCGAACACCTGGACCTCCTATTAGATGCGCCGTGAGATCTAAATGCAAAAAACGACGGAGCGTACCACCCAGACATCGTCATGGGCTACCTCGAATACCTGGACCTCCTATTACATTCGCCCTGACATCTAAATGCAAGAAACTACGGAGCGCACCACCTAGACATCGCCATCGGCTACCTCGAACACCTGGACTTCCTGTAAAATGCGCGCTGACATATAAATGCAAAAACTACGGTGCGCACCACCTAGACATCATCCTCGGCTACCCCGAACACCTGGACCTCCTATTAGATGCGCCGTGACATCTAAATGCAAAAAACTACGGAGCGCACCACCTAGACATCATCATCGGCTACTCCGAACACCTGGACCACGTATTAGATGCACCCTGAGATCTAATCGCAAAAACCTACGGAGCGCACAACTTAGACTCCATCATCGGGCACCTCAAAGACCTAGACCACGCATTCGATGCGTTCCAATACCTAGAGGTAAAACGCTACGGAGCGCACCACCTAGACATCATCTTCAGCTACCCCGAAGGCTTTACCTCGAGTTCCTCGGGTACAGTTCGGATGAGCCTCGAATTCGCCTGAAGCTAACCGCGGGTGTGCCTCGGATTAGCCTCGGCAGCACCTCGGCTGTACCTCGGCTCGAGCCGCGGCAAATCCGGGGCTGGAGCCGAGGTCCGAGCCGAGGTCCCAGCTGAGGTAAAGCCGAGGTCCAAGCCGAGGTAAAGCCGAGGTCCGAGCCGAGTTCTAGCCGAGGCTCGACCGAGGTCCAACCGAGGCTCGACCGAGGTCCGAGCCGAGTACTCTACACCTTTGTAAAAGTCTACATTGTTATGACTCATCTCGCGCAATTCTTACATGTGAAATGTCATGACAGAAATTTTAAAATGTCGATTTCTCGAAAACACGTACAAGTGGGTTAGGTCGTTATTCCGGGAAGCCACAGATATTATGTTCATAATATATGTAAATACATATATAGAGATATATACATAGAGAGAGGATATGTACTAATAAACATATATACTGTATATAATAAAAAATATACATATGTTTATGTCTCTTCTTCTCTTCCTCTCTCTCTATCTATATTTTTATCTTTCTCTTTCTTTTGTCTTTCTTTATTATTATACGGCCATTATCACTGCTTAACTCTTCATGGCCATTAATTCCTGGTGATTGTATGTGTGTATATATATATATATACATAACATATATGACGTCACAGGAAGTCGGGAAAAACCGGATGCGAGGCTGAATACCATGGAGAAAGTTAAGATATCGGAAAGCCGACAAAAAAAAATTCAGTCCCTTATATCTTTTGAATGAGATAATCTTTTTAAATAAAATCTTTTGATTTGAGTAGAGCAATGAAATGGCTTTCGATTAAGAGGGATATGTTATATAGTTAAAACTAGCGCAATAGGTGTATAAGCTCATAGAATTTCTCGTACATCCATTTCAATGTATATCATCACGCGGTCGTCCTAAGGCTCTTCTATACTTGCCTTCGGAACGCTCCCGCGTTCCTTGATATATATATATATATATATATATATATATATATATATATATATATATATATATATATATATATATATATAAATATCATTGGACGGTATTTTGAGGATTTCATAAAGAATTTGTACAACAGTGGTGACACAAATATAAACATTGTTATAAACAACCAATAAACAAGCGCGTGACTAAAGAAATAATGACCCTAAGGTTATTGACTAACACCACGACGCCTGCGGCGCCCGCTTTTACGGAAAAATATCACGGAATTTCCGAAATCGATGTATTAACACACTATTGTGGAAACCGCTGAAAAATCCTCAAAATGCCTCTCGAGTGCTTTGGACTTTTGAGGAGACTCCTCAAAATGCCTACAAAATCCTCAAAATTCGGTATATATGACCTATATAATCCTCAAAATGCGTCCCAGATGTGAATATATATATATATATATATATATATATATATATATTCACATAAATAATCTCTCTACTTATGCTGACGTCTGCATAAGTCGGTCTCTGTCTGCATAAGTCTATTTAAATTTCGGAAAGTGTCTGCATAACTAGCGTTTCATATATTTATATATATATATATATATATATATATATATATATATATATATATATATATATATATATATATATATATATATATACATACACATTTGTTTTAACAGATTTATGGAGCCCGGGTCCCATAAAATATTTTTCTCGGGCGTTTATGCAGCCCGATCTAGAGTCTATAACTCCAGGGTCCATTATTTCTTTAGTCACTTGCCATAGGGATCTCTGGGCTGTAGGTACTAATATACAGGGATGGGCTCCATAAACGGATGGGGGGATAATTTTATATATATATATATATATATATATATATATATATATATATATATATATATATATATATATATAATTATTCTACTACATTTCCATATGTACTGTAACGGGTGCATGCAATAAGGGCGAAAGAGCTGCGTGTACCGCGCCGCGAGATTTGAATCGCGCACGCTTGCATGTACAGCGGCTCGCCGCGCGCCAAGCGGGACGCGCGGGAGGCGAAGCAAGAAGAAGAAGAAGACCCCGCCGCGACGCTCCGAAGGGACGCCGCGGCCATTAATGAGGCAGTCTAGTCCTGTAGCGCAACAGGTGCGCACGTGCTATTTCGCCTCAGCAGTGCCGTGCCTCCGAGTGCCCCGCGAGTGCCGCATCACGCCCTGCGGGAAGTGCCCTCCACGCCTCCGATCCGCCGCCAGCCCCGCAGCGACGCAACGCCGGCTGCCTTCGCCGGCCGGGCCACTCCGCCAGCGGAAGAGTGAGAGGAGGAGAGAGAGAGCGGCGGCAGCCGAGGCTCGAGCAGCCACGAGGCCCGACGCCTCGCAGCGAGGAGGCGAGAGTGCGAGAGCGTGAGAGAGAGAGAGAGAGAGGGACAGACCTCGGGCGACGCGCTGGCCAGCGCCAAAGTGTGCGCTTTCCTTGTAATTTTGCCGCGTAGGTTTTGCGTGCGAGCGGTCACGCGTAAGTAGTGTTGCGCGGCTATCCGACGCCGCCTGCGTAGAGGCAAGCGGCCTCGTGTTCGAGAGCGCGGCGGCCATTTTGTGGCGTCTCGCGGCGCGGTGACGCCGGCCGTGCGAGTAGCCGGCTCCTCGTAAGTCTCGGCCTGCGCGTTCGATTTTGTAGGTGATGTTCGGGCTTCGCGCCCCTTAGCGCGATCCTTTTTTGGACAATAAACCTTCTTTATTGTACTTTTACTTCGTTCGTGTCGAGTCTGTCATTTCGCGAGTAACCGTTCCCTATCTCCCCGAATACCGCCCTCTACCTTTTCAGCAGCTGCAGCTAGTCGAAGGCATCACCTCCTAGAGGAGCAACGTCAACGGGGAAATTGTAAGTGAAAGTCGCTCAGGTTAACCTGAGCGGCGTTGTACGGGAACACCGGCGAGAGTAAGTAAAGCTAGCGCATATCTAGCCGCCGGTGTGCGCCGAAGTTAGCGGTAGCGGCAGAGCGCAGCGCCGGGTCTAGTAGAAGGCGGCCTAAGCTTTCGACACTAGAAAACCCCTAGCTGCCCCGGGCGTAGTAGACGCCCGCATAATACCTTCGCGCACCCCAGGGAGGGATTCATACCCTCTTGTAAATTTACCCCGTTACAACTGGCGCCCATTAACGTGTTGCAGCACATTAGATTAGGGAACGGCGAATTTTACAGTAATTGGTTGGTCGTCGAAACAGGTCGAGACGCGCGTTGCGAATAATTAATTATCGCGGTGATAATTAATTATTACAAAGTGTACAGTGTGTGCAAGGGTAACCAATTGGTGGTTTTTAACCTTGCTTGGAGGAATTTACCCGGTCTGCACGTATTTAGTGAGGAACATTGCTTGTGAAGGCCGAGCATTTGTTGAAGTATTTAGCGAGGACGACAAAGAGATTAGGTAGCAATTATCTATTAATTATTTATTATATTATAAGATTTATTAAAATTGTTTTATATAGGTCCTAGCGTTTTATCTCTTTGTTCGTCATCACACGTGCACACCGGGGCGTAAACTAACGGATTACGCACGGATTTAAATATTGGGATTTCGTTTGGATTTTCGGATTTAAGGCTTAATTCGCGAAGACGCCTGCGCGGGGGATACCGTAAGGTGCACGCGCAGTAATTTTGGGCCCGCGCATGCGCAGAATCCGAAAATAAAAAGTGAAAAATCACTATCGCGAATTCGGTTGCCCATCCCACGAGGAGGTGGGCGCATTCACTAATTTCGGTTTTGCGCATGCGCAAAAGGTCGAAAGATCAAATTTTTGTTTTTACCCGCAGAATCGTCTGCGCATGCGTCGGCGGTACTGATACATATAGTGATTTTAGTGCCGCGCATGCGCAGCGCCCGAAAATCGCGAATTTCAGTTTTGACCGGGAATCGGTTGCGCGGGCGACTATTACGCTTGCGCAATACGCCAAAAGCGACATAACCTCCAGGCAAGTGAGTAAAAGCGAGTTAACCTCGGTATAGCGTAAATACCAAACCACCAGTTGGGAAGATCGTTACTTCCTGAGCCAGTGGTAATCCGGTAGGTACCTTGTGAAGGATACCACTGGCCGTGCAAAAGCATTGTAAATTACAGGATTGAAGAGGAATCCCCTTGCACACGCATAACCAGCGAACGATGTCGTACAACATCCAGGAAGCTGTGGAGGATTGGGTGTGGTCGATCTCGCCAAGCGAGATCGATAGCCACCTGTCGGAGTTGCAATTGAGGCGACACGACTCCGCATTCTTGAGAATGCACAGGCTAAGTCAGTGGGTGCTGGGTAACTATACGCCTCAAGACTTCGAGGAGCCGTAAGCGCCGGGGGATGTAATCCCCCGGCGGATGGCACTAAGGGAAAACCTCTTACGGAGGATCCTTTTAGAAGACGACGGCTCCTTCGTCGAAGCGTCCAGTTGGGATTTATAACCCCTGGACGTAGTGCTCAAAAGCGAGCAGATATTGAAGATACTGCGTAGGACGACGGCGGAGGCCGTGTCCGATACCCAGCACTCACCACACCCAAACGCCACAGTCAGTAACCGGGACACTGCGCAACAACAAAAGGAGCAACGCACACAACTACCTCTACAGCAGCAGGACAGCGAAAAAGAAGAAACTCGCGGCGACGACCAGCAAGCGCAGCCAGGAGAGATGCTTCGCCTCCTGGCAAAGGACGGCTCCAAGTTTAATATCCCTCAGGAAGTCGGCTCGCTATTAGCGGAATTAATAGCGAAAGTAAGGTTGCTGGAGGAGTTGGTTTTAAACCAACAGCGACACGCCGCTTCCAGCACGCATATAGCGGGACCTAGGCAAGGTCACAATGTGCAGTTTGAAGACACGTACACCGTCACCGGCAACGATGCGTGGATCGGTTGGCCATCGACACCACCGCCAGCTCGGCGTGATGGTCAGGCTGGTTTACAAGGAGTAAACGCAGCCTGGGTGGGGGGTGACCGCCGAGGTTCGGCGAGAGGCTCGAGCTGGCCGACATATGGCGCGCCAGGCGCGACAGGGAACTTCTCGAGGTCGAGTATGTTCCACTCGCGAGACATAGGCCAAATCGTGAGGAAATGGCAAATTCGATTCTCTGGGGCGAAGAGCCAGAGTATCGACGTATTCCTAGCGAGGCTGGAGGACTGTCGAGTCCTGGCAAACCTCTCCGAAGAAGAGGTGTTATCGTCGCTGTCAGAGCTGTTCACTGACACGGCGTCCACGTGGTACCGTAATGAGAAAGAGAAATGGGCCACGTGGCAAGATTTCGTGACTGCAGCGAAACGCTGGTACGGGACGACGAAAAGGTACCAGCAGCGGTTGATAGCAGAGGCGAACAACCGCACCCAAGGGGCGGACGAGGCCGTGAGAGATTATATCACGTGCCTCATCGCGATAGTGAGGAAAATATCGCCGCCCCCCAGCTCGGAGCAACAGCTGGATCAGCTGCACCGAAACCTACGGCCCCAGCTGCAAGCGATGGTCCGTAGGTCAGACTTCAGCACAGTAGAGGAGCTACTGGAGTTGGCAGTGGACGCGGAGCAAACGTTGGAGAATTCCAAGACGTTCCGACCTCCACCACCGCCAACAGCGGCGCTACTGCCGGAAATGGCGTATAAATCGCCGGCAAACACCGACGCGCCACGAAAGCCGAAAGGCGATGCCAAGGAAGGCAAAGTGGCTGCTGCGGTGGTCGAGAAGGACGCCAAGCTGGAGGGCTTGGAGGAAATGCTTCGGCGAGTGCTAAGCGAGCGTCTTTCCGACCGGCGAGGCTCCGGAGGAGAGCGCTCTGGGCGAAATACGCCCCCTGGACCGCGCAGAGGGCGCGGTAACCAGCCATCTCGGCGTGGCGGGGCAAGGAGGCCCCCAGAACCGAGGCATGGGGCGAAGGCGACGAGCCCACCGAACGGCTCCGCGCCCTCCGCCAGCCCCGAGGGTAACCCTCCGAAAGGACCAAGGCCGCCGCTGAGTTGCTACTCATGCGGCCTTGTCGGCTATATGGTGCGCTACTGCCCTAATTGTGCGGGAAACGGGAAAGGGAGCGCCTAGAGGGGATCACTACCGCCCTCCTCCCCGAAGAGGTCCCCAAAACCGAAGATGTTTTGGCCGCGTGCGATAGCCGCCCTGCCGCGAAAGAGTCCGCGGTACCCTCGCCAGTTGCGAACCGAGGAGAGGCCTCGGCGAAGCAACCGACCGACGCAGAAACAAGGTGGTGGCTGCGAATTGAGGTCGGCGAGTTTAATCTCCGCGCTTTGTTGGACCCGGGAGCATCCACGACGGTGATGGGCTCCGTCGGACTTCAACTAGCTACAGCGCTGGACCGGGAGTTTGTAGCGTCCGAGAAGAGAGGGGTAAGGCTAGCGGATGGAAGCCGCAGCCCCTTGCTAGGCCACGTGATGCTGCCCATCACTGTGGCTGGCCTCACTCGCGATATCCGAGTCGCTATAATGCCGAATTTAGATGCCGACTGATACTTAGGAGTCAACTTTGTACGAGCGTTCAGGGCCGTACTAGACCCGGATACGGATAGGCTATTCTGTAAGGAGACGGAAGCCTACGTCGAGCTGGAAGTAGCCAGCTTGACCCCCGATCCTAGCTCGGTAGCGGCAATTGGGCTCGAGGACGCTACAGACCTTCAGCGAGAGGAGCTGAAGGCCATGGTGGACGAGGTCCTAGGTAAGTGCCCGCCAGGATTAGGTTGCGTCAGAGGCGTGGAGCATGAGATTCATGTAGGAAACGCTCGACCAATCAAGCAGCGCCATTATCCAGTGTCGGATAAGGTGCAGGAGGAGATGCATAGCCAGGTTTGCGAAATGCTGAACCAAGGCATCATCGAGTCCTCCAAGAGCGGGTGGTCGAGCCCCGTCGTGATGGCGCCGAAGAGTGACGGCACACGACGGTTCTGCAACGATCTGCGGAAGGTAAATGCAGTCACCGAACCCGACGCCTATCCTCTGCCGAATATGCAGGATATTCTGCGGAAATTGAGGAAGGCGAAGTTCATCTCCACGCTTGACCTCAAGAGCGCGTATCATCAGATACCGTTAGCGGAGGAGGCGCGGCCCATCACCGCTTTCACGGTGCCGGGGCTGGGCCTGTTCCAGTTCCGGCGGATGCCGTACGGACTGACGAACGTGCCGGCCACCTTCCAGCGGCTCATTGACCAAGTGCTCGGACCCGAGCTGGAGCCTTACGTCTACGCCTACCTCGACGACATCATCGTAGTCGCAGAAACGTTCGAGGAGCATAAGAAGTGCTTGAAAAGGGTGTTGGAAAGGCTCGCCGCTGCTGGACTAACCCTCAACGCAGAAAAATGTGTTTTCTGCAAGCAAGAGGTAGCATATTTGGGCTTCTTGGTTAACCGGGACGGCACGAGGCCGAACCCGGCCAAGATCGAGCCAATCCAGAATTTTCCGCAGCCGCGGAATCTGAGGCAGCTGCGCCGATTCCTGGGTACTTCATCGTGGTATAGGAAGTTCATCCCGAACTATGCCACGATCGCCGAGCCGCTCACGAGTCTGACGAAGAAGAACCAGAAGTACGAGTGGCTCGACGAGCAGCAAAGCGCCTTCGAGCTGTTGAAGGCGATGATTATGACCGCTCCGGTCCTACATCGCCCTGATCCAGACGGCCTTTTCATCGTGCAGACCGATGCGAGCGATGTAGGCCTTGGCGCGGTGCTGCTACAGGAAGTAGAGACCCAAGAGCAGGTGATCGAGTTCGCGAGCCGGGTGTTAACCCCGGCAGAGCGAAACTATAGCGTTACAGAAAGGGAGTGCCTTGCGGTGGTCTGGGCGATACAGAAGTTTCGCCCTTACATCGAAGGCTACGAGTTAAAGGCTGCGACAGACCACAGCAGTCTGCGGTGGCTCTGTCAGATGAAAAATCCCACGAGCAGGCTCGCTCGGTGGGCGCTGGAGTGCAAGGCCACAAGTTTTCGATCGAGCATCGAAAAGGCGCCTTGAACCACGTGGCCAACGCCCTCTCCCAGATGTACGAGGATGAGGAAGGCCCGGAGGTGGCTGCGGTGTCCTGGTCAACGGACACCGAGGATGCGTGGTATCGAGAGTGGTGCGCCAAAGTCCGAGAGCAACCCAACGATTTTCCAAGCTACAAACTCATCGCGGGCAACCTTTACCGGTACCGACCGAACCCGGACGTTGACGCGGCCCTCGGCGACGATGAGGATGCTTGGAAGCTGGTAGTACCAGAAGAGCATCGTCGCGAGGTGTTGCAAGAGTGCCATGACGACGCCACCGCTGGACATCTCGGACGAGAAAAGACGTTTGCCAGAGTAGCCCTGCGCTACTATTGGCCACGTTACTACGCGGAAACGCAAGAGTACGTGCGCCACTGCGAAACGTGTCAGCGGTTTAAGGTGGAACAAAGAGCTCCAGCCGGCCTCATGGGTCGATGAGTCGTCGACAGACCCTGGCAGGTCGTCGCTGGAGACATAATAGGACCGCTGCCTCGCACCTCTAAAGGTTTTGAATACATTATGGTGTTTCAAGACCTTTTCTCCAGGTGGGCGGAGGCGTCGCCGATACGTAAGGCTAACGCAAAGACGGTGGTAGGAGAATTGGACCGAAAGGTTTTCCTCCGGTTCGGTTGCCCAGAAGTGTTCCTCTCTGACAACGGCACAGAGTTCAAGAACCGTGTCGTAGAGGAATTCTTGAGGGAGCGAGGTGTGCATCACACCAACACTCCCACCTACCACCCGCAGGCTAATCCGGTGGAGCGCGCCAATCGTACTTTAAAAACGATGGTCGCCTCTTACCTTAAGGAGCGGCACACCACATGGGACGAGAAGCTTCCGGAACTTCTCTTTGCGATGAATACGGCGGTGCATAGCTCTACCGGAGTCAGCCCCGCCATGTTGCTTTACGGTAGGCAGCCAGAGCCCCCTGGTACGCAGCGTAGGCTGCAAGAGGTCGCAGCAGAGACCCCGGCATAAGAAGAAAGTTTGGCCCGTTGGAAGGAGCGGCTCGACGCCCTTCCAAACCTTCATCAACGAGCCGCCTCGCAGGCGAGAGCGGCTCAAGATCGCCAAGCCAGCTATTATGACGCCGGCAGGCGAGAGCCAGATTTCAAGCTGGGAGACAGGGTCTGGAAGCGCAGCTACACACTCTCCTCGGCCGCGAAGGGCGTCGCGGCGAAACTAGCGCCTAGGTTTGAAGGGCCATATTGGATTACGGCTGTGCTAGGCTCCAACACCTACAGATTGGTAGGTGAGGGGGGCCAAATTGAGGAGATAGTGGCCGCTGACCAGCTTAAGCCCTATCGCGGTGAGTCGCCTGAGTCGAATGGAGTCGACGCGGAAGGCGACCCCAGGGGAACGCCTGCGAACGAACCACCCGCCCCTCAGGGGACAGGGGAGCCCCCCGAAAGCACGTGGGGGAGACCGCGGAGGGCGCGCGGCGTAACTACGGGTCCCGCCGAACCAACTTCGGTAGGACAGCAAGCCCCGAATGCTCCTCGCAGGGGACGCGGTCGTCCCCGCAAGCCTCCGTAGCGTTGCGTGCCTAGCGCTCCCCCCCCCCCCCGAGACGTGCGATAAACTACGCGCGGATATAGTGAAACTGGCCTAACCTGAGATGTTCTTTTCCAGATGTTGGAGATCCCCAAGCAGACGTTGGAGGAGGCCATGGCCGCGCTGATAACCCTCGACTTGGGCAAACCCGTCGGCAAACCCAAGGAGGAGCCTGCCACGCCGCCCCGCGGCGCAATCCCCGCCGGCTACCCGCGGAGGGTCCACCGCGATGCCACCTCGCAGATCGAGGCCCACCTCCTGCCCGCGGAGCCCACCTGGGACGAGTTGCGCGCCGGGCTGTCAACGGTCCGGGAGATGGACCGCGCCGAGGTTTTCGCGGCCTTGGAGCGGCACGTCGGGGTCCACGGGGAGCAGCCCCCGGAGATCGACTCCTGGCGCCGGATGATGCTGGCCAAGCAGGAGGAGGCCGAGCACTTGATCGCCTGGCGCGCGGAGCGACGTTCCCGCATGCAGCGGGAAAAGGAGGTGGAGGAGGCACGTCTCCGTGCCGCGTCGGAGCGGGCCCTGGAGGAGGCCCGCACCCGCCGCCTCGCCGAGGAGGCCGAACTCCAGGCAGCACGCGCTCGGTGGGACCAGGCCCGCCAAGACAAAGAGCGGGCGGCCGTCGACCTGGGCCTCGCGCGGGAACGCTCGCCCGTCCGGCCGAACCCGCCAGGAGCGGGACGCCCCCGCTTCTGCTACGTGTGCGGGTGGCCGGGGGTGCGCCTGCCGCGCAAATGCCCCCGAGCGGCCACGCATTCGCCGAAAACCACGGCGCCTCCCCGTGGCTAGCCCGGGGAGGGACGCTCTCGGTTCAGCAGGCCCTCCCTTCGAGGGTCCGAACCGTACAGTTTTTTTTTGGTTGAAATTTTTTTTTGTACATAGTTTTTTTTTTTGTAAATATTTTGGTGTACATAGTGTATAGGTGATCTGCCCGAGAGGCTGAAATAAAAGGAAGAGCCTCCACCTAACCTGTTGTTTTCGCCTTATTTCTGCGCCCTTCCTCTTTTCAGATGTCGCGTACGGGGTACGCCAAATCTGGGTGGGGGGTGTAACGGGTGCATGCAATAAGGGCGAAAGAGCCGCGTGCACCGCGCCGCGAGATTTGAATCGCGCGCGCTTGCACGTACAGCGGCTCGCCGCGCGCCAAGCGGGACGCGCGGCAGGCGAAGCAAGAAGAAGAAGAAGACGCCGCCGCGACGCTCCGAAGGGACGCCGCGACCATTGATGAGGCAGTCTAATCCTGTAGCGCAACAGGTGCGCACGTGCCATTTCGCCTCAGCAGTGCCGTGCCTCCGAGTGCCCCGCGAGTGCCGCATCACGCCCTGCGGGAAGTGCCCTCCGTGCCTCCGATCCGCCGCCAGCCCCGCAGCGACGCAACGCCGGCTGCCTTCGCCGGCCGGGCCACTCCGCCAGCGGAAGAGTGAGAGGAGGAGAGAGAGAGCGGCGGCAGCCGAGGCCCGAGCAGCCACGAGGCCCGACGCCTCGCAGCGAGGAGGCGAGAGTGCGAGAGAGTGAGAGAGAGAGAGAGAGAGAGGGACAGACCTCGGGCGACGCGCTGGCCAGCGGCAAAGTAAGTGTGCGCTTTCCTTGTAATTTTGCCGCGTAGGTTTTGCGTGCGAGCGGCCACGCGTAAAGTAGTGTTGCGCGGCTATCCGACGCCGCCTGCGTAGAGGCAAGCGGCCTCGTGTTCGAGAGCGCGGCGGCCATTTTGTGGCGTCTCCGCGTAAGTCTCGGCCTGCGCGTTCGATTTTGTAAGTGATGTTCGGGCTTCGCGCCCCTTAGCGCGCTCCTTTTTTGGACAATAAACCTTCTTTATTGTACTTTTACTTCGTTCGTGTCGAGTCTGTCATTTCGCGAGTAACCGTTCCCTATCTCCCCGAATACCGCCCTCTACCTTTTCAGCAGCTGCAGCTAGTCGGAGGCATCACCTCCTAGAGGAGCAACGTCAACGGGGAAATTGTAAGTGAAAGTCGCTCAGGTTAACCTGAGCGGCGTTGTACGGGAACACCGGCGAGAGTAAGTAAAGCTAGCGCATATCTAGCCGCCGGTGAATTGTGCGCCGAAGTTAGCGGTAGCGGCAGAGCCCAGCGCCGGGTCTAGTAGAAGGCGGCCTAAGCTTTCGACACTAGAAAACCCCTAGCTGCCCCGGGCGTAGTAGACGCCCGCATAATACCTTCGCGCACCCCAGGGAGGGATTCATACCCTCTTGTAAATTCACCCCGTTACAGTACATAAAACTTACTTTAATACTATGGCTAGGCGAAGCTCTGGACAGAGTGCCTTTCTTCTACTTCTTTTTATCAACTTTGGTTGAACCAACTCAAGTAAGATATGATAATAAATGGTAGAGAAGGCACCATATTCTTCCCTCACATTTTCTTTCAAGTGTGGTTTTGTCCACCACTTACGAATTTTATGACACTTATTTAAACAGATATCCAAAATGATATCAATAGCACGAATAACATGCAGCCATTGCAACAATAATTTTTTGACTCTCAACAGTTGCATCTTATTAAATAATAATAATAATAATATTATATATATATATATTACCGTAACCTAAAAAATAGTTTTATACCGATGCTGGATTTTATTTCGGAGTCGGATTGTTGTAATATATATATATATATATATATATATATATATATATATATATATATATATATATATATATATATATATATATATATATATATATATATATATATATATATATATATATATATATATATATATATATATACCGTAACCTAAAAAATAGTTTTATACCGACGCTGGATTTTATTTCGGAGTCGGATTGTTGTAATATATATATATATATATATATATATATATATATATATATATATATATATATATATATATATATATATGTATATATATATCTGCAACGGTTATTCCTGGTAACAAATTTGGTATATAAGCGTTATTTCCGGAACCCGCTCGTTATTTCCGGGACTTACCGGAATTTCCTATGGTATATAAGCGTTATTACCGGTAACCGTCTAGAGTCAATAACCCCAGGGTCCATTATTTCTTTAGTCACTTGTATAGAGTAACTCTGAAGAAATAAACTATAGGACCCTGTATAATCCCGGAAATAACGGTTAAAGCTTTATATATATATATATATATATATATATATATATATATATATATATATATATATATATATTACAACAATCCGACTCCGAAATAAAATCCAGCGTCGGTATAAAACTATTTTTTAGGTTACGGTTTGAATAGATCTGTTCGTATCGTACATTATTCTTGCGTTTTTATGTTGGTATGTCCTATTCCGTCCTATTCTGGACACAGCCGAAAGGCCACACTTTGCAATGCTCAGCATTTCGCAAGTACGACGACCCAGAAAACTTGTAATACATAAGTTGTCGAAAGATGAATTCGATACGTCACCGAGCCCATCTTTAACCTAATTATTTTGTATTATAAAAGAAGTGATGTGTGTCACGTGAATCAGTCACAGCGTACAAGAAACCTGGAGAGCTCCGTCAAACTCAGACGACATTCGAGTCAAGTTGAAATCGTAAGTCTTACTCATCTAACAAGCAGATCTTATAAATTATTGAAATTGTAATCGTAAGCCTTACTCGTCTAGTAAGCAGATCTTATAAGTTATTTATAGTAAATTTATAAAAGCAAGTATAAATTCTAAACGTAAAGAACAATTATAGAAAAAGAATTGTAAGTAAAATTACAACGCATCGATCTACCAGAAGCCAGCAGATTGTATTGGTAAATAAATTATTGTACTTTATATAATAAACATACATAAAACCAATTACTATTTATTTCCACTTATTTCCGGACGTCACAATATATTCTCAAAACTTAAAAGTTCTCTTCAATCATAATACAAACGGTGTACATCTACATTAATAATGATTGAACATAACCCAATACCACAAAATTTAGAATTTCATGATTATAACTACCTCATTAACCTTACTTCCCACAATCCTATGTGCCCAAAACCCTATAAAGTCAAAACTCATAATAAAGTATGTCATAAACCACATACCCCATAACACCACATATAACCATACAACCTTTAATCCCAAATCACATAACCAGAACGCCATAACCTTATACACACAACTTTAAACTTTATAATCTCAGAATTCATAACTCAATAACCCCAAGATCCATAAACCCCAAATCACATAACCTGAGACTCCATAACCTTAAACCATATAACTTAAAACCCTATAAACTGAAACTACATAATCTCATAAACCTAAATCACATAATCCTATAATATAACCTAAACCATATAACTTAAAATCTTTTAACGTCAAATTCCATAAAATCATAATTCCAAACACTAAAACCCCATAACCTTAACCCCGAGGCATGTAAACTTAGCCCACATGACCTTTAACCCTAAATCACAAAGCCGAATCTCCGTAACCG
The DNA here is from genome assembly GCA_036365515.1 of Torymus aiolomorphi. Lineage (NCBI taxonomy): Eukaryota > Metazoa > Arthropoda > Insecta > Hymenoptera > Torymidae > Torymus > Torymus aiolomorphi. Next base: position 99,050,916 of record CM070875.1, on the reverse strand, counting down.
TAAAGTATATAACTTCAAACACCGAATTCAATAACACCGTGAGCGCATAACCCTAACCTCATAACCATTAACACAAAACATCATAACCTTTGACCGCACAGCTCTATAACCTCAAAACCCATGTCAACGTATGTCATAAATCCCCGAATCACATAACCCAAAACTCCATAACCTTAAACTACATAACTTTAAACCGTATAAACTCAAACTCAATAACTCAATAACTCTACAACCCTTAACCGCAAATAAGATAACCCGAAACTCACTAACCTTTAACCACATAATTTTAAACCCTAAAAACTCGAACTCCATTACCGCAAAACCCAAAATTATAGACCTTCAACACACGTACCCTCAAATCATATAATTCGAAACTTCATAAACTTTAATAACCACTTATCTTTAAACCTTGTGCTCGTAAACTTCCTAATCTCGAAATCCTCAACCCAAAACTTCATATATTTAGAGAGCTTAAAATCAATAACATTAAACTTCATAATCCTATAACGTCCTGTGCCCTAATAACCACATAACCAGCCACATCCCCATGAATCCAATAACAGCACGATACCGTATTTTCCGAACTCCAAAACCCTATAACGATTAAGCTACAAGAATCAAACTTTATTATCTCAAACTTTATGAACTCCATAAATCTATAACCCCAATTCACATAACACGAAATTTCATAACTTTAAACCACATAACCTAAAACCCTATAAACTCAAACTTCATAACCTCATAATCCCAAGATCCATAATTCCAAATCACATAGTCCCATAACCTTAAACCATAAAACTTCAAATCCTATAACCGCAACTTCAATAACACTGAAAACAGCATAACCCAACCCAAACTCATTATTTTCAACCCAAATCTCCTTTGACCCCAAATCGCATAACCCGAAATTTAGTTAAATTAACGCAAAAAAACTAAGCTAAGAATCTCATGATATTTGCTGAAAATAAATAGACGAGCTAACTGCAAAGTTCATCAGTTAAACTAGTAATATTAGAGCAGCATTCTATTATAATCACCTCTTTAATCTCATAACCACTTTAAGTCATTACCACAAATATCATTAAACCAAGCCATAATTCAATACCTTGACGTTTTGACGACGCTAAAGTTAGCAGCTCAGACCTAGCAGCTGCTGGGGCAAAATGACTATAGGGTATCAAAGCAAAATTTTTGTTCCATTTTCCATACTATAACACATGTAAAAAATGAGATACATGTCCCAAATTTTTCATAGACATTCCCTATGAGGCCAAGTATACGTATGGCAAAAGCCGTAAGAGGACGCGCATAAATAAACAAATTATAAACAAATAAAGTAAATTAAATGTAAAAAGATAACTGGGTATAACGGTTGGTTTACGAGTCAATTTATTGTTATTAAAAATATAGAACAACGACGTTTCGGTCGCTAGTTTGGCACCCTCATCAGATCTACAAATTATTGAAAAACAATTATGGACACACTGTTTTATACAAACAATTATACTATTATTAGCCAAATCGACTACTACCTTTAGTTATAACAATTTAATCATAATACCCAAACCAGGTTCGTCATATACATACTGCTTGTAGCTATAAAACATTAGAAACAATATTAAACATACATATACAGAAAGTTTAAACAAATTATGTAAAAAGTCATCATGATCTCACCTCATAAAAACATTTATTAATTTAAGATAGACAAACTAATAATCTTAATATCAATATATGCAATGTATAAACTCATAAAACAATAGCACAAAAACATAATTCAATAATAAGAATATAATAAAAAATTTAAAAAGTAAAAAAGTAAATATTTTTAATTTTTTATTATATTTTTATTATTGAATTATGTTTTTGTGCTATTGTTCTATGTGTTTATACATTGCATATATTGTGTAACGTACCGAAGTAATGACAGCTCTCAGATTTTAATCTATACCTTAATAATTGAGTTAACTTGTATGAAACTAGATGTCGTTACTTGGTAGTTATTAACAATTTTTTAAGAGTTCGTGTACTGGACTCGAGCATACAATCGGGATGGGAGTAGCCCCGATCTCAGGGTTAGATACCGGCGCGCAATGTGCCGGAGTCCGTGCCGTCGATACAGAGAGGTGGTAGGTGCAGGTAAGTCGTTAGCGCTGAGTGGCTGCGACCGTACTGCTTAGGTGATACGGGTAAGTAGTCGGCGCAGAGGGCCAACTACCGTGCCGTGTGAGAAGAAAGGAGCCGGGTAAATAGTCGGCGCAGAGGGCCGACTATCGTGCCGTGGGAGGTAGGTAGGTTAGGATTCGGTTGTTATCGAGAGAGTTTATTTGAAGAAGAAAAAAAAATCATTAATCAAAATCTAGAATTATAGGTATGTTTATTAATATACTCAAAATGAATTATTTGACATAAGTTTTTACGAGCGCAAAGGAGTGGCCAGCTTCAGTTACCTAAGCGCAATGCTTATCGGTATCCTGAATAGGCGAGAGCTCGGACACAAGTGCGTGCCGATTCCGAGAATCGGAGCCCTTTATATACCAGTCGATCGTCTGGTCTTCTCTCTTGCGCATGACAATATTTTTGTTTATACTCTGACGTCAGAGGCGCTGTGTGAATGAGTGAGTAAGATTTTCTCTGGCGCACGCGATCGTATGTTTGTACACAAATATGCATCGTGTTTGTTGATTTTTCGCTCTCGTGTTTATGAATGGGGAAATGTGAATCGATGCGTATACCATGAGCTGTTCGTGTACGTCACATCGCCCCCCAAATTAAATGGTTCTGCTCGCAATTAAATACATTGAAACATTTAATTTTAACGCCTTTTATTGGTTTGGGCTATTTACAAAAATTTAAAACGTAATCGCATTTACGTAGGCCTCCTCGCTTTGCTGCTTTGCCGGTGGTGGCTGTGGTGTTAGAGATGACGGGGTGGCTGATGGTGGCGTGGTAGGTGGTGCAGGTGGAGACCAGTCTGGTGACAACGGGCTCAATGGGCGCGGCACATACCTCATGCGGCGTGCAATCTGCCGCAGCTTTAAAAAGTCCTCGATCGGCGGTCGGCGAATCGGCGTTGGCACATATTGTTTTAATTCATGCCGAGAGGTAGATGGAGTTGGTGGTGGTGGCGTTTCCTCGCTCTCCCTGGTGGTTTGGACGGACCGACTGACCATATGTGGCCTCGACTGTACCGCTCGTCCGCCCCGGTATGCGCCGCGGGTTGGAGCCCAGGGTCTCCCTGACGCCGCCTTTACTGCTACGCACTCTATATTAAAGGGTGGCCATATCACCCTTCCACTTTCGACCGCGGCATCGCGTTTGTAAAAGTTCTCACGATTTGTACCTTGCTCAGGCATGGTTGTGAAGCGACTGACGTCCTGTGGCTCGATTTTAATTTTCCTTAAATTACTATTTACATCTATACTACTAAGAGTTTCGGTGTATGTTTACCTTCACCGAGACCCTTAGTGAACAATAAATACTTAAAAATAAGGCTTTAGATTTTGTACATGGAACTTTCCGCGTTCCCTATTTGCTTCTATATCTAACAATACATACGTATCGGGCCCAATTTTTTGCGTAATCGTGTATGGTCCCTCGTATACGTGAAAAAACTTCGCGATCTTTCTTTCAGCCGCATCTGACACGTTTAGTGATTTCACTAAAACTCTATCGCCTACCTTAAACTCAAAGTGTCGCGTTCGGACGTTTTTTCGGAACGCTCGCCTCTTTAAGAATGAATGTGCTCGTTCGTGAGCGAGAAACACTTTTCGTGCATGCGTGATTTTATCTGAATCTACTATAGGCAACCACTTTTCCCATACCCGCGTAGGCTTGATATTAAAATGGAGCTCCATCGGTGTAAACCCCGTGGTCTCATGATGCGTTACGTTAATAATGTTTTGTATAATCTCAACGTATCTAGCCCAGCTGGTATGTCGGTCCCTTACGAATGTTCGGAAAAAACGCCCGAGTTCTCGATGTACCCGTTCGACCGGGTTACTTTGTGGGTGTCTGATGGAGGAGAATACCGGTTGTATTCCTTCATCCATGAGTTTTTTCCCATTTACTTGAAGTAAACTGCGTCCCGTGGTCAGAAAGTATTGCTTTCGGTTTACCGTATTTGCCAATGTAATCACCGAAGATTTTTCTGATCACGGTCGCGGTGTTCGCTTTTTTATAGGATACATGACCACGTACTTACTGAATACGTCTACCGTAGTTAAGAGGTATTTAACGCCCCTTTGACGTTGGTAAAGGCCCAAAAAAATCTATTGACAGTGTGTCATTTGGTTCTTCGGTTAATATTGGTTGGACGTGTTCATTAAGTTTATATGTTAAATATTTCGTTCGTTGACAAGTATCGCATGTACGAAGTATTGTATAAATTTTTTGTCTTAGTTTCGGCGCAGAGAAATGTTCGTTTATCATTTTATAAATCTTTGATGAACCAATGTGGCCATGTATCTCATGGGCTTCCCGTATCAAACTATCCAGAAGGCTTTCGGGCAACATGAGTCTATTATGATTTAATGCAATTTTTTGCATTAAACCATCTTTGATCACAAAGCGCTTTTGCATTTTTTCGTCATTTGGAATCTCCGTAATTAATTTATTGATATAAGGGTCATTTTCCTGTAATGTCTTCAAATTCTTTAAGTTATTCATCAATTCGCGACTCGGTTTTTGCCCGAGTATCGAAGCGATTATGATTTCATTTTCCCGACCCGATTCCTCTGGATAGTCGTGTATCTGACGGCTTAGGTAATCGGCGACGGCGTTCTTGCGTCCCGGCAAGTATACCGGTTCTAAGCAGAAGTCTTGGATCGCGAGACTCCACCTTCGTAATCTAGCATTATTAAATTTACAATGTTTAAGAAAAGTGAGAGCTTCGTGATCGGTTCGTACGACTATTTTCGGTGCCCCCCGTAAGTACGTATCTAAACGTGTTAACGCCCAAACTATAGCTAACATCTCTTTCTCAGTCGTAAAGTAAGAGCATTCACTCCCCTTCAGCGTACGGCTAACGAACGTGACAATTTGTTCTTCGTTTTGATCGTTTACCTGCGATAGCACCGCAGCTATCGCGTAGTCGCTCGCGTCGGTAGTGAGTATGAATGGACGTTGTGGGTCCGCGTATTTTAATATGATATGCTCATCGAATATATTTTTAATATCATTGAAAGCTTTTTCGTGCTCGTCTGTCCATTCATACTTCTTACCTTGTTTTAACAAGTTTAGAAGCGGAACGGTATGCGCCGAGTAATTTCTCGCGAATTTTGTATAGAAATTAACAAACCCGAGAAATCCCTGCAATTCCCTGACATTTCTAGGTTTCTTAAAGTTTTTAATTGTTCTAATTTTCTCCGGGTCCGGTTTTACTCCTTCAGGCGTTAAAATATGACCCAGGAATTTTATTTCTTCCTGTACTAGCTTTGATTTTTTAAAACTAATCCTTAGGTTGTTTTTTAATAAATTCTCAAATAATGATTTTATATTTTGTAAATGACTATCGAAATCTTCTGAAATACATAGTATAGTAAGTCGTCTACAAAAGTTATAAGAAAATCTTCGAGTCCCGCAACGGCTAGGTCTAGACCTCTTATTAGCGCGGCGCTACTCGTTTTTATACCGAATGGTACTACATTAAATTCGTAAACTTTATTGTCGCAGATGAACGCGGTATATTTCCTACTCTCTTCTGAAAGTTTTATTTGATGGAAACTACTCGTTAAATCAAAGCTGGATAAAAAGTTTACGTTTCTACATCTTAAAAATATCTCCTCTACACCCGGAGGGGATTCATAATCATTTATCAATTTTTCGTTTAGTTTGCGTGCATCTAAGCATAGGCGGATTGATCCGTCTTTTTTTATCACAACCACGAGAGGGTTTATATATGGACTCGTTGAACGCCGAATTATTCCAAGCTCTTGCCATTTGTCGATTTCGATTTTAACTTTATCTCTATAATTTATAGGGATGGGATACGGCTTTGAATAAAAGGGTGCATCATCTTTTATTTTAAAAGTATACTCATAGTTAGATAATAGACCTGGGCGTTTCTGAAATACCTCTTTGTATTGTACTATTAAGCACTTAAGTTTATCCCTTTGGGAATTTTTTAGATTTTTGCATGATTTAATCTTTTCTTCGATTTCTTCTATCGAAACTTCGTAAGAAAGATCGTAAGCAATGAGATCATCGTATGAGTCAGCGTTTCCGCATTCGGACTCATACGATCGTTCGATTCTAAGAGACGCATACTCTTCTGAGTACATTATGGCCTCCTTATAAGAACAATGAACATATTGATCGTTAATGGTTAAAAGAATTTCTTCCTTGCCGGTATCTATTAGCATACTAAGAGCCTTTTGCGTATCATATCCAATAATGCATGGTTTGACCAGTTTCGGCACTACTATAAATATAATATCTAGTTTTATTTTTGCAATTTCGACATTTAGAAGAACTTGGAGTTTTATTCGCGACGACTTTGCGCCCGTTGCTCCCTTTATGAATTTTCCACTTATCGGTAGCTTAGGTCGCATCCCGAATATTTTCGCATTAGCGTAGTAAAATTCCTCGGAGATGCAAATGATCTCACTTCCCGTATCAATTAGGGCTTTTACCTCTATGTCTTCGACTTTGATATTTACCTCCGGACAACGCGTTTCTTTCGTATTTAGACCTTTTGGTTCTACATCATACAAAAGATTTTCTCGCGGGTCCCCCAGTATAGAAGAGATATCTTTATTACAATTTTTATTCTCCGATCGAGTTGCTTGTTGCGGTTTATTTTTTGACATGCAGCAAGCAACTGTTATGCGTTTCCCGAGTTTTCGGTATTAGCATTTCCTAAATTTATATTATTTACGTCGACCTCGTCGTAACTTCGGATTAATTCTTTGTTCCGTTCGTTTTTCTGCTTCCGAGCTGACTTTTTCTCGTTTGTTTGATTCGTTTGTGGTGGAGTTTTCTCCTTTATCTCCGGCGGCGTCGCTGTCTGTAACTCGTTTACGTTCACGGTTTTCGACTGCCAATGGGATGGCTTGTTATATGATTTATTTTGTATGTTAGCCGTATCTGAAGGAGGACTGGGTTTGTTGTGGCCCATTTTGTCGTGTTTTCGGTGACGTTGGTCGTCTCCGTCATAATCAGCTAATATTTTTAACAACATATTTTTATCTTTGACTTGCCGTCCTAAAACCGCGTGTCGAATATTTCTTTCGAAATGTTATTGTAGCACATCTAAAGTATTCGATAACATACGATCCTTTCTCTTAGACAGGCAAGGAAAAACATACGTCAAATTATTTCAACTGAATTCTGTAAAACTTTTAATTTATTAATACCTTCTGAAGGTCGACAGTATTGTACATATTTACACTTTGAGTGACATAAGAATCTGTATTTCAAATTGTATTTAGCCATTTTACAGTTCATTTATTGAAATAATAAATAAATCGGGTTTGAACGTTTTGTTACATAAATTTTTGTCGAGAGAAACAATTTCAATTGGATTTTTATTATCTTTGAATTGCATATTTCTGCCATAACGAATCATATATTACAGATATCGTTTTTATGTCTCATTGCAGATTTCTGTAATGAGTTAACTTTCCGATACTGTAATATGGATATCAATTTTTCATTTCATACAGCTGCCTATAATATATTATCTTATAGATATCTTTAAAATATATCTAATTATTAATCTGCTTATAATAACTAATAAAATATCTATAAACAGACAGTCTTTAATAAGTTAACTTATTGGTATCGTGATGACGATAGCTTATTGATAACTTACATCTTATGACAATAAGATATGTACAAACAATCTATATTTAATAAGTTCACTTTTTGGTATCATAATAAAGATAGTTTATTCATAATTTATTTCTGATAGTAGTAAGATATCTATAAACGTTCAATCTTTAATAAGTTAACTTATTAGTATCATAATTGGTATGAGTATTAAGATATTTCATAGAAGCCATTTTAAAATTTGTAGCACGATTTTGTTAAAGATGTAAACTAAATATCTCTAATTAAATTGAATGTAATTTACTATTAATTTGAATGTATGAGAATAGTGCCATTAAATTTTACTTTTGATGATTGAGAAATCGATATAGAAAAATGGTACTCGTGTAACTACGGAAATACTAAAAATTCTAAAATAGATAGAATATTCGATGTATAAAATTATAGAAAATAGGATTTGCAGGATATTGTGTTGATCATCGTCATTCGTACGATGTTAATTTATCGATAATAAAACAAGCAGTATCTTTGTATGAAAAGATTAAATGATATAAAAGTAAAAGGTGAGTTTTATATCATATTTTTATTTTAAAAACTGTTAGAAAAAGCTGTAAAAATGTATTATTTCTAAATATTCCCTAACGGAAATATTTCTGTTGAAAAAAGTTAATATCTGTTAGTAAGAGTTATAAACTGCTAAAAACTGTTAAAAATGTAGGATTTTGGACGTTACTAACTGTTCACAACTGTTTGTAACATTCCTTAACAGTTTTTAACAGTTAAAAAGAGTTATTAAATCATTTAATAACTATTCAATATTTTTTAATTATTATTATTAATATAATAATAACTACCTATTACTAATTTATAATTCAATAAAAACTGAAAACTAAAAGTATCAACTAATACAATTAATTATTAATTAATTATTATGTATAAAACAATATGGATATTATAAAATTATTTCTTATTATTATCATTATTAATAATAATAATTGAATAATTATTAAATTTTTCTGAAATATACCAAATTCAAAATTATTTCAAACTGTTTAAAACTATTAGAAAATATTTTAAACTGTTACAAACTATTATAATTAGAAAAAATGTGTCCAACATCCTATATTTTGTAACTTTTATAAACAGTTTTAAACAGTTCTAAATAGTTTAAAATAATTTCTAACAATTATTAACTGTTAATAGCATTTATAATTTACGACAGGGTTGTACTTAACTTGTTTTAGTATCGTTTTAGTATTGTTTTAGTATTGTTTTAGTATTGTTGTAGTAATATTTTCGGACTAAATTTAGAACTAATATACATATGTTTATATAATAAATATAAGCTTAATAATCATAACTTAATGATTTCGTATCAATTCTGTATATTTAATATTTAATTAGTTTAGTATTACAAAATAATTTAAGGTGGCATCAGCAACTTTTCTAAAATACTAAAAGAACATATAATAATTAGACTATATTTTCGAAGTTACGTATAGTAACTATTATAAAAAAGAAATATTTAAGTCGCCGAACTAATTATGTTAAAAAATGTTTAAAAATGTTAAAATATAGTGTCATTTTTATACAGTCGTTATAGAACTGTTGTTCCCTATGTCAACGGTTCAGCATCTCTTATTCAGTTCTAAAATAATAATTCATAAAAGAAAAATACGAAGTTATAGCTTATTTCACGCAGATTCACATAAAACTGCGAATTATCGGTGTTGCCGATAAAAAATCGTGAAAAATATGCTCGAAATTAGTTGATTTTGATGGCCTCGTGCTCAAAGGCGCTTACTGCGCATGCGCGTGGAATCTTGCTTGTTTACATGCTCCGGCGTGCATGTATAAATATTGCGGCCGGTTAGACCAGGAGCCTATTGCAAATTCGTGTCTTACCTTAGAGAGTGAGAAAAGAGACGAAATTATTGTTTGATTAACATTAATGTTTTTATTCCACTCATCATTGTTAAGTGATTTTGCATATTCGTAAGTAAAATTTGTAGAAAATTAGCATCATAATTTTATTAGGACCACCTGTTGCCCTGCGTAGTACGATGCGCATTACTGATGTCACCTTAATTAAAATAATTTAAATGTTTCTAAAAATGTATTAAAAATATTGATTCCATTTAGTTTAGTGTGAAACTTTAAACCTTCAGTTCGTATAAATAACGTTACACAAATACTTCTTAAAGCATTTAAATGTATATAGTTTGCAATTTCAGAAAATTCACTTTGATCTGTAAATGTTTTATCAAAGTTATACAATTGATAAGTACAATTGATGAGCTTTTTAATACGAAATGTTAGATCTAAAGTTTAGAAAATGTAATATATTGTATCATTTATATTTTAACTATTATATATATTTTAATATACACATGTTCTATTGTATAATATTTTGCAGTAAGTTACATAGTCAAGTAATTATTACATAAAATGAAATCCTTTTTTTCTTTGAGTAGAATTTGTTAAGTACCATGCGTAAGCGTAGTAAGCCACAAGGTGAAAAAAGACGTAAAACGGGAAAACAGGATGGTCGTCCTCGTAAGAAAGGTGGCAAGCGCGTTCATTCAGGAAGAAAACGAATTATAACATTGCAAAATTCTTCTAATCGAACAATTTATAGACGAGCCCATGAAATTATTAAAAGTTATAAACATCAAACGTCAGTGATACAATTAGGTAAACTTGAAAACATTTTTTCTAGAAATACTTCATATTGATTTTATCTATGTAAATATACTTTTAAATACACAAGAAGAACGTCTATATTTTATTATTATAAGATTGTTGTTGAATACATAATGTTATTTCGACTATGATGTATACAATTTTTTAATATAAAATTGATTAAAAATACAAAAAACCAACCTTTAGTGGAGTAGCGGAACTGCATTTCGGTCGATGACCGAAGTTAAACAACGCTGGGCGTGATTACTACTTAAGGTAGTTGTCGAGTGGATGATCGGAAGCAAAATTTTCGACTCTGTCTTGCCTGCCATGCGTGCTTTGTTTATGCTGGGCGGGACAAGAAATTTGATAGCGGACGGTACAACCTAACCTGACCTAACCCCGCATTCTCGCTCTATCTCTCTCGCTTACGCGTGATCTCTCTCTCGCCCTCGCAGCGTGTGGTCGTGTGTCAACAGAAAGAATGCTACATTGAAGTACAATAACACGAAAACGGTGCGCGTTAATCTGTCTGATTTTTCACTATAATGTTCTAAATATCTCCCTTAATAAAATATTTCTTTTTCAAAGACATTCCCTAGAGATTCTTTCTTTAATCGATGAAAATGTAATTTCTATGACACCACTTCCTATAACCTACGTATTAAAAGTTCAAACTTTGGAAATTTATATTTCGGAAACGAGACCGCTGAGGTCGCCCAAATTTGAACCACCGGTAAATAATAACTCTATTAATCTACAGTTTAAATTTCAAAAACATTCCCCAAGCTCAGTTTACTCGACAACTATCTTAAATGGATGACCGTGGAAAACCTACGCAACTTTGGCGATTGATAAGGTGATATTTCCCTCTTAACAAAGTGTTGGCGGGTAAATTGAATATGTTCTCAGTGTTTAAGTTTATAGGATCTGACGTAAATACTTAAAACATAATCAGACAGAGGGTGATGTTTGAAGTAAACTGAGTAACCCACAGTTTTTCACCGTGTCAAAGAAAGCGAGTGTGGAAAAAAGGTATATATCACTTGCAAAATAAGGCTGCAGGTGTATAATTCCTGATGAGGTCATATATGTGCAATTCTACCGAAATCTGCGACCAAACCCCTAAATGTGCTTTTGAAAATTTTTTTTTAGCACACCTACCAGACCAGGTTTTTCTGGTTGTTTGTAGTATATGTAAGAGAAATTCGCCGTCGTATAACGTCCATCGAATGGTATACTTTTTCTACAACAACTTATATTTTTTAAATATAAGTGGTATAAAAGTGCAAAAATCGCAGGAATCGGCAGCGCCGACTTTGATAGCATTTTTATGCCTTTCTAAGCTTCAATTTCAAACCCTTATAACTTTCGAAAGAATCGGCCTTTTTTAATTTTTAAAAAAGGGATTTAAAGCTCTTTTTTTTCTATTTTAAATTGCTAGTTTGAACTTTTGAGTTGATCGATTCTGGGCTAAATGGCTGAGGTTTAAACAGAAGAACTTTTATCACCATTTTCTTAAGAAGTATAAGTTGTTGTAGAAAAAGTATACCATACAATAGACCCTGTTCAACAGCGAATTTCTATTATTTATACTACAAACAACCAGGAAAGCCTGGTCTGGTAGGTGTGCCAAAAAAAAAAATTCAAAACCACATTTAGGGTTTGGTCGCAGATTTCGGTAGAATTGCACATATACATCAAAATAAAAAATTTGAAACAATATCAAGAAAATAAACAGTGTTTGATTAATCATATGATATTTATTTGTATTATTTTATATAAGATTTAGCGAAACCAACAATAAATAATAAATTTCATTTTGTAATTTAGGTATTAATTTTGTAATTTCAATAAATAAAAATTTATTTATTTTTTCCAATTAGCTGCTAAGTTATGTGGGCATCCTGAATCGTCTGATGTTAACAAAGAAAAACTAAAGCATACAAAAGATTTAGCATTAGCTTTTTATTTAGAGTATAATTATAATAAAAATAGTTATTCAGCTTTAGTAAAAGACTGTCGGAGTAGGAATTGTGCTATATATCCCTCGTACAGAAAAATATCTGCTGCTATGATAGAGTGCCAGCCTTCAAATTATTTTGCCACAGAAGTTGAAGTTACTGTCTCATTACAAGATATGTTAAATAAGACTTCTGAGCGCTTATGCGATGCTATTACATTAGATTTGGGTACGAGATATTTACAAAAACTGAAACTTGTGGCAACTCTAGGATTCGACAGTTCTTGGGGGCACACAAATCCAAACCAAAAATGCAAAAATCCTGAGAATGAACGTACAAGTGCTCAACAGTCTCTCTTTGTATCTAGTTTACTCATCATTTCTCTTCGAATTTCGATCTCTAATAATACTTGGATAAATCCGATACCGCAAAGTGTACGTTTTTGTCGACCTTTGCGGATAGCATTAGAAAAAGAAACTCAAGAAGCTTCTATAAATGAATTTAATCGTTTAAATAAAGAAATTAGTGATCTCAAATCACATCAATTTGTCATGTCTGATTCCAGAAATATGAAAGTTAAATATAGGATTTTTCAAACGCTTTTTGATGGAAAATGTATTAACACCATAGTCGGTAATACTGCGACTACTAGATGCCCTATGTGTCGACGAGAAACGCATGAATTTAGAAATCTCGAAGATGATTTTGCGCCGTACGAAACCTCTTTGAAATATGGTTAGGACTACTTCATGACGAAATTAAATCTTTTGAACATTTATTACATATATCTTATAGAATGATCATAAAAAAGTGGGATATAAAACAAGCTTTAAAAGGTGAGTCATTAATCATGACCCCATTCTTTCATATAAGCTTTTCGTATCCACTAGGACGTATACCCTCGTGGAAATCGATTGCATTATTTACCTAATAAATAGCTAGTTTCCCTAATAATCGCCAAAAACTAGACACTTTTCTTGGCCATTTCTATCCATCAGTGAAACGATTTTTCCGGTCATATTCGCCATTTAATAGACAGAATATTAGAATAAGTTTTTTCACAAATTTACATTAGCTTGTTTATGAGTATTTAAAAGTTATTAAAGTTGGACAGTTTTTTTAGATAGTAAATGGCTAATAAGAGGCGTGCTATTACGGCGAGGAATGAGTGAGATAGAATCAAACGGAAAAATCATTGTTTTCGTTTTTATTCTCTGAAACAGTACTATAAACGAATTGAATACCAATAATTCGTATTTAGGTTTAACTGTAATATATAATTATTCATTTATCAATTTTTACAACAATTTAAAAAAAAACAACTTGAAGTTCAAAAGAAAATATATGAAAGCTTAGGTGTCAAAGCAGATCAAGTTCTGCAAGGTCATGGAACGACTAACACAGGAAATGTTGCAAGATGATGTTTTGAAAAATCCGATTTATTTGCAGATGCCTTAGAAATTGGTGTCGAATTAGTTAGAAATATTGCATTGATTTTATCTGCATTTAAGTGCAAGAAAAAATTAAATCTACAAGTGTTGAAAGAATTTTGTTTAAATACGTACAGACTTCATTATGAACTTTTTCCCTGGGCACGAATGAACCCAACGCTTCATAAGCTTCTAATACATGGTTGTGATATAGCCAAAGAATTCCCATTACCAATAGCATATTTTTCTGAAGATGCGAATGAATCCTGGCATAAATTGTATCGCAAAAATTTCATTAGCCACGCGAGACAAAACTTGAGAGAGAATAGACTTTTAGATGTAAATAGAATTAATTTAAATATTATTTTTTTATTATACACTGAAAAAAGGCGGTAGTATACTGTTAACTATATTGCCTAGCAAAACTCAATATTATAGCTATAACTATGTTATTTTGTAAAATGGACTATAATATGTTAAAAATAAACATGATATAATTTAAACGACTAAACAGTGATAGTAACTAAATTATTGTACATGTAACTAAATTTTCAGTAAAGCATACTATATTTATTTAGTATAATATAATATTTCCATTTGAATTCCTTTAATATTTCAAATTTTACTATATAATATAACACCCAATAACAAATTTCTAGCTATCGCCACGATAATTTTAAATGTAAACAGTACTATAAAATAAGGTCGTAGTCAAATAATACTATATTGTAAAGTACTTTTATGTGAAAATATACTATATCTTTTTCTCAGTGTATAAAAAATGTGCACGTATATACATACATAAATATATATATTCAATTATTTATTCTATAGACGTTTAATAGAGCTGTGCACCTGACAGATCCGAAAATTCCTCTGATATTAATAGAAAATAGAATTAAGCAATACAAAAAAAATGAAGTTTCAGAATCATTAAAACAATTTATTGACGAAAGGTAAACATATTAAAATAGTATATAACAAATATTTTATTTACTGAATAAAATAATCTATATCTTTCACAGTGATATTGGTGAAGAAAGTGATTCTGATGACAGTAATTTATCTAGTGATAATGAAGTAATAGAAACTTAGTGATAGTCAAACAAAATGTAAATATGTACAATATTGTCCATCTTTAGTAGGTATTAATAAATTAAAAGTTTGACAGAATTCAGTTAAAAAATTTGACGTATGTTTTTCCTTGTCTGTCTAAGAGAAAGGATCGTATGTTATCGAATACTTCAGATGTACTACAATAATAGACAATCCAGAAAACAAAGGGTGTGTCCTAGCGCGCGCGTGTAGGTATGTGTGTGTGTGTGTGTGTGTGTGTGTGTGTGTGTGTGTGTGTGTGTGTGTGTGTGTGTGTGTGTGTGTGTGTGTGTGTGTGTGTGTGTGTCTGTGTGTGTGTGTGTGTGTGTGTGTGTGTGTGTGTGTGTGTGTGTGTGTGTGTGTGTGTGTGTGTGTGTGTGTGTGTGTGTGTGTGTGTGTGTGTGTGTAAACAGATGTATATATATATCCTAACCTCAAAAAACTTGCCTAAACATGCGTAATTTAAAAAAAAATTACAGAAAATTCGAGCCAAAAAAAAAAAATTTTTTTTATAGTGACAAGACACTTTTCCGATGTATTTTGATCCTCTAAACACGATTATCCTGGTCCCATCAACCAAAAATCAAAAAATTTTAGAAAAAAGCGACAAATATCCACAAATATCGCCAAATATCGCTTTATTCCTAAAATGTTTTGATTTTTGGTTAATAAGACCAGAATAATCGTGTTTAGCGGATCAAAATACATCGAAAAAGTGTCTTGTCACAGAAAAAAAAATTTTTTTTTTTTGGCTCGAATTTTCTGTTTTTTTCTTCGAAAATATGCATGTTTAGGCAAGTTTTTTGAGGTTAGGATATAAAAATTCCATATCGGCAATAGTTTTTCCATATTCTACATATCGTCACCATTATTTAAAAAAAAAAAAAGTTGAAGATATCTTTACCCGATCTGGACATAATTGATTTTGTCACAAAAAAACAATTTGTTCCCACTGTGCGGCACTTGGCACATATATTTTGTAGGTCGGCTACATTACCTCTAACAAATTTAGGATCGATGTCTCGTTTCCTGTACTACATAGTCCTTTTTACATTTAATTCACAGCTTTATTTGTTTATAATTTGTTTATTCATGCGCGTCCCCTTACCGCTCTCTGCACACGTATTCCTGAGGTCAATTAGAATACCTCTCCCAAATGTGGGATGGATATCTCTTTCCTGTATTAGATGGCCTTTTTATATTTAATTTACAGCTTTATTTCTTTATAATTTGTTTATTTATGCGCGTCACCTTACGGCTCCTGACACATGTATTCTGTAGGTCGACTAGATTACCTCTGTCAAATTTGGGATGGATACCTCATTCCGTGTACTAGATAGGCCTTTTTACATTTATTTTACAGCTTTATTTCTTTATAATATGTTTATTTATGCGCGTCCCCTTACGGCTGTCCGCACATGTATTCTTAAGGTCGACTAGAGTACCTCTGTCAAATTTGGGATCGATATCTCGTATCCTCTACTAGATCGGCCTTTTTACATTTAATTTACAACTTTATCTGTTTATAGTTTGTTTATATATCGGCGTCCCCTTACGGCTCTTGACGCATGTATTCTGTCGATCAACTAGAGTAACTCTGCCAAATTTGGGATAGATATCTCGGTTCCTGTACAAGATAGGCCTTTTTATTTAATTTATAGCTTTATTTGATTCTAATATGTTTATTTATCAGCATCCGTTTACATCTCTTAGCGCATGTATTCTGTACGTAGACTACATAACCTCTGTCAAATTTCGGATAGATATCCTGTTTCCTGTACTAGATAATCGTTTTACATTTAATTTACAGCTTTATTTGTTCATACCTTGTTTATTTATGAGCGTCCCCTTACGGCTCTTGGCACATGTATCCTGTCGATCGACTAGAACTAGAGTAACTTTGCCAAATTTAGGATAGATATCTCGTTTCCTGTACTAGATAGGCCTTTTTCATTTAATTTATAGCTTTATTTGATTCTAATATGTTTATTTATCAGCATCCGTTTACATCTCTTGGCGCATGTATTCTGTACGTAGACTACATAACCTCTGTCAAATTACGGATCGATCTCTTGTTTCCTATACTACATAGGTCTTTTTACATTTAATTCACAGCTTTATTTGATTATAATTTGTTTATTCATGCGTGTCCCTTTACGGCTCTCCGCACACATATTCTGTCGGTCGACTCGAGCAACTCTGCTAAATTTGAGATGCAGATCTCGTTTCCTGTACTAGATAGGCCCTTTACATTTAATTCACAGCATCATTTACTCATAATATGTGTATGCGCGACCCTTACAGCTCTTGGTACATGTATTCTGTAGGTCGACTAGATTACCTCTGCCAAATTTGGGATGGATATCTCATTTGCTCCACAAGATAAGCCTTTTTACATTTAATTCACAGCTTTATTTGTTTATAATTCGTTTATTCATGCGCGTTCCCCTTACGGCCCTCTGAACACGTATTCCTTAGGTCAACTAGAATACCTCTGCCAAATTTGGGATGGATATCTTGTTTCCTGTATTAGATAGACCTTTCTATATTTAATTTGCAGCTTTATTTGTTTATAATTTGTTTATTTATGCGCGTCCCCTTACGGCTCATGGCACATGTATTCTGTAGGTCGACTAGATTACCTCTGTCAAAATTCGGATCGATACCTTCTTTCCTGTACTAGATAGTCCTTTTTACATTTAGTTTACAGCTTTATTTCTTTATAATTTATTTATTTATGCGCGTCCCCTTACGGCTCTTGACGCATGTATTCTGTAGGTTGACTAGAGTATCTCTGCCAAATTTGGGATGGATATCCCGTTTGCTGTATTAGATAGGCAATTTTACATTTAATTAACAGCTTTATTTGTTCATAATTTGTTTATTTATGAGCGTCCCCTTACAGCTCTTGGCACATGTATTCTGTCGATCGACCAGAGTAACTCTGCCAAATTTGGGATAGATATCTCGTTTCCTGTACAAGATAGGCCTTTTTTATTTAATTTATAGCTTTATTTGATTCTAATATGTTTATTTATCAGCATCCGTTTATATCTCTTGGCGCATGTATTCTGTACGTAGATTACATAACCTCTGTCAAATTTCGGATCGATATCCTGTTTCCTGTACTAGATAATAGTTTTACATTTAATTTACAGCTTTATTTGTTTATACCTTGTTTATTTATGAGCGACCCCTTACGGCTCCTGACACATGTATTCTGAAGGTCGACTAGATTACCTCTGCCAAATGTGGGACAGATACCTCATTTCCTGTACTAGATAGGCCTTTCTACATTTATTTTACAGCTTTATTTGTTTATAATATGTTTATTTGTGCGTGTCCTCTTACGGCTGTCCGCACACGTATTCTTAAGGTCGACTAGAGTACCTCTGTCAAAGTTGGGATCGATATCTCGTTTCCTCTACTAGATCGGCCTTTTTACATTAAATTTATTTGTTTATAATATGTTTACATATCGGCGTCCCCTTACGGCTCCCGACGCATGAATTCTGTAGGTTGACTAGAGTACCTCTGCCAAATTTGGGATGGATATCCCGTTTCCTGCATTAGATAGGCCTTTTTTCATTTAATTAACAGCTTTATTTGTTTATAATTTGTTTATTTATGAGCGTCCCCTTATGGCTCTTGACGCATGTTTCTGTCGGTCGACTAGAGTAACTCTCCCAAATTTGGGATTGATATCTCTTTCCTGTACTATTTAGGTTTATTTACATTTAATTTATAGCTTTATTTGTTTTAAATATGTTTATCTGCATCCACTTACATCTCTTGGCACATGTATTCTGTAGGTCTAATACATAACCTCTGTCAATTTTCGGATCGATACATTGTTCCCTGTACTAGATAATCCTTTTTACGTTTAGTTTACAGCTTGAATTGTTTAAAGTTTGTTTATTGATGTGGGTCCCCTTACGGCCCGTGACACATATATTCTGTATGTCGGCTACATTACCTCTGTCAAATTTCGGATCGATATCTTGTTTCCTGTACTACATAGGCTTTTTTACATTTAATTCACAGCTTTATTTGTTTATAATTTGTTTATTCATGCGTGTCCCCTTACGGCTCTCCGCACACGTATTCTGTTGGTCGATTCGAGTAACTCTGCTAAAGTTGAGATAGATATCTCGTTTCCTGTACTAGATAGGCCTTTTTACATTTAATTCACAGCATCATTTGCTCATAATATGTTTATGCGCGAGCCTTACAGCTCTTGGTACATGTATTCTGTAGGTCGACTAGATTACCTCTGTCAAATTTGGGATGGAAATCTCATTTGCTGTACAAGATAGGCCTTTTTACATTTAATTCACAGCTTTATTTGTTTATAATTTGTTTATTCATCGCGTCCCCTTACGGCTCTCTGCACACCTATTCCTTAGGTCAACTAGAATACCTCTGCCAAATTTGGGATAGTTATCTCGTTTCCTGTACTAGATAGGACTCTTTACATTTAATTTACAGCTTTATTTGTTTATAATTTGTTTATTTATGTGCGTTCCCTTACGGCTCTTGCCATATGTATTTTGTACGTCAGCTATATTACCTCTGTCAGATTTGGGATGGATATCTCGTTTCCTGTACTAGATAGGCCTTTTTACCTTTAATTCATAGCTTTATTTGTTTATAATTAGTTTATTTATGCGCGTTCCCTTACGGCTCTTGGCACATGTATTTTTTAGGTCATCTAGAGTACCTCTGGTAATTTTAGGATCGATATCTCGTTTCCTGTACTAGGTAGGCCTTTTTACATTTAAAAGGTTATTGCTCTCCCAAGCTGCTCGCGTTCAATGATAATTTTTATTGAGGGTGTAATAGATTCGTACACCATAGATCCCTTCGAGCATCATAAATTTATTGATACACCGACATTTCGGGAGTATTATTAACTCCCCTTATCAAGGCTAAACACAATGAACATACAAAAAATATTAAACATAACGACAATTATAAAATTTCTTGTTACATTAAAGAAAAAACGTAAAAAAAAACTTTTTATTTTTTCCCTTACCATTCGAGGTGGTATATCTATTTACAAATTTAGAAAGCGGCGATTGCGTGGACTCCGCGTGTCAAACAGTTTTTCTGTTTACAATAGGTTTTTTGTAAATCGCCAACATTTGTAAAGCACCTGTATAATGAGAATATTTAGAAAAATCAAATTTTACTAAAGAAAAAGCTCAAAATAAGAAAAAAGGCATGAAAATTCAAAAAACTTACATCTTACATATCAGTCGTTTAGTCATAACGTCAAAAGCGGTTTTATCCAGGATGATGTAATCTCACTGTCAAAAGACACTGTTGGAATAATGATACATTTGTATTACATAAAGTAAATATAGTATGTAGCACGCGAGCTCAAATAGGCCGAGACGCGCGACACATACAAATACGCACACATGTATACCCCCTCCCTGGTTCGCCGCAAGAAGCGAGCGCGAGCGAACCTCATATAAAAGCAAAGAGACTGAGTGTAACCGTCGCACGGGAAACACGTGCACATGAGTGTAGAGTATGAGGCTCCGCAGTTGTAAAATCCTTTTCTTTATTAAATACTGTTGTTAAGAAACACCTCTCTCTCATTTCATCGCACCTCTCAATTATTATTAGTTAACCAACATGGTGGCAGAGTGTGGTTTCGTGACTCCGTTATTTCGCGCGGGAGTGTTCCTTTCCTCTTGCCGTACGTCTACCTTTTGGTGACGTAAGACAAGCAGGAACCAAAAAAAAAAAAAACCCATGAAGAGTGAAGAGGACGAGAAGTCAGTTGACTGTGAGCTTGATCAGAAAAAAGTGAAGAGGAACAAAAGGTGAACAGTGAAAATTTCGAGTTAAACAAAGAAAGAAGAATCGAAATAGAATTTGAAATGGCTAAACAAGTAAAGATTGACGACGTGCATATTCCAGTGTTTGATGGCAGTAATTATTCAAGTTGGGAATTTAGAATATTAAATATTCTCGAATACAAAGAATGTAAGGATCAAGCCATTAGAGAAAGAACTCAAGGTGACACTGAAGCTACCTGGAATAAAAGCGATTTAAAAGCAAAAACAATTGTGATAAGTTCAATATCAGACAGGCAGTTAGAATATATTCGAGACTGTAAAACTACGTTCGAGATTATGGAGAAATTTAAAAGTATGTATTCCACAAAATCTACAGCTTTACAAATTGTATGTAGAGGAAATCTGGAAGATGTAAAATTAAAAAATTATGAATTAGTAGAAGATTTTTTCGTGGATTTTGAGAAAAATTGTAATAAACTCAAAGCCGCTGGAGGATCTTTAAGCGAGCAAGAAATAATGAGATATTTGATTAAAGCGTTACCACTTAATTATAGCTATATTGGTGATTTTATTGATTTAGTCCCCGAAAAAGATAGAACGGTGGACTACGTGAAATCGAAGATTCTTGAGAAAAATATGTCGAAATCAGAAACTGAAAATAAAAGAAACGCAAGTACGTTTAATACAAAAGTAATAGGAAATTGTCGTAACTGCGGCAGACTAGGTCATCATATAAAGGACTGTTGGAGACCTTCGCAGACACATCAAATCAAAATATGGGCGAGAAGACAAATCAAAGTCAGTCCTACATGAGAGGCAGAGGCCAGCAGGGATTTCGAGGCCAACAGCGAGGCAACTCAAGGGGAATTCACGGCGGCAGAGGACGAGGCAGAGCAACAAATCAACAAGGCGAAGAAACAACAAGTCAAATCAACGATGATACATATGCGAGGACATGGTTAGCAGAGGTTAAACACACAGAGGCAAATCAGGTAAACGCCGAAAATGAAATAAATACAAATCAAATAAACTGGCTATTGGACAGTGATTGCACTGACCATATAATAAATACTGAAAATTATTTAGAAAAATTTGTTGTACTATCAAAACCGATTGATGTAAAAATGCCAGATGGAAAAAATTTAAAAGCTACTAAGATAGGCAATATAAGAACTTATTTTAAAACTTATTACGGTGAAAATGAAATTATTTAAAAAAATGTTTATTATGTTAATGGAATAAATAAAAATTTATTAAGTTTTTCAAAAATAACCGAAAATAATACTATTATATCTAGAGATCAAAACGCAAAAATTTATGATAAAAATAGAAAATTAGAAGCAGTAGCTGATAAAGTAAATGATTTATATGTAATGAAAAGTTTTATTTATAAAATTTGTGATAAAGATATTTTTGCACATACTGTGAAACTAACGAATAAAGAAAAATGGCACAGAGCTTTAGGTCATATAAATTTTCAATACTTAGATAAATTAGTCAATGAAAAGCTACTTGAAGGTTTACCAGAAAAGCTAGAAAATAATGTAATGAAATGCGCAAATTGTATACAATGCAAAATGGCTAATGTACCATTTCAAAATAAGAGAAACCGTGCAAATGAAATTTTAGAAATAATTCACACAGATCTTAATGGTCCACATAAAACCACAGGCTATAGAGGAGAAAAATATTTTTTATGTTTTATAGATGATTACAGCAAAGTTAGTAGAATTTACTGTATAAAAAGCAAAACCGATGTAGCTGATTGTTTTGAAGATTATGTAAACTTAGTTGAGAATCAATTAAATAAAAAGGTTAAAAAAATACGTTGTGATAACGGAAAAGAATATTTAAATCATAGAATCTATAAATTCATAAGAGACAAAGGGATATAATTATTACCCCGTCCACCATATGTCCATGAATTAAATGGAGTGGCTGAAAGATTTAATAGAGCCGCAATGGACACGGGGAGATGTTTACAAAGAGAAGCAAAAATTCATGCAAAATATTGGCCAGAAATAATGAAAACGGTGTCTTATTTAAAGAATCGTACAATAGCCAACCCAGTGGAAAATAAAACTCCTTTTGAAATATTCTTTTGCAAGAAACCAAATGTAAAAAATTAAAAAATTTATGGTAGTTTAGTCTTTGTTAGAAATCTAGAAGTAAAAAGTAATAGTAAATGGGATGATAAATCCAACATAGGAAAATTAGTAGGTTATAATCATGATAGCTATCGAGTGCTAATTGATAATAAAATAATTAATGCAAGACACGTAGATATAGTTGAAGAAGGTACAGAATTAATTTGTTTAGAGAAAGTTAATGATGATGAAATTATTGAATTAGATTTAGATTTAGACAGAAAAGAAGATCAAACAAATGAAATAATCGATAACGAAAGTAATGAAAATACAAATGAAACTACAAACGAAATTGAAAATATTGTACCAACAATGATACAATTATTGAACATGAAATAAACAATGATTACGAATATTTATCAGTAAAAAGGACGTCTAAAAGAAAGAAAAATCCCGTTCAGAGGTACGGTGATCCGGTAACACATTTTATTTATGTAAATTATGTTAACGAAAATGTACCGAATACATTTGAGGAGGCGCTAGAGTCCAAAGATTATAAAAATTAGCAAAAAGCAATTAATTCTGAAATAAAAAGTTTAAATAAAAATAATACTTGGATCATTGTTGATAAACCTAAAGACAAGAAAATTATTTATGTTAAATGGGTCTATAAAAGAAAAAGTGATAACTCATATAAAGCGCGTTTAGTAGTAAGAGGCTTTCAACAAAGAGAGACTTTGGAAAATGTATACTCACCTGTAGGAAAAATGCAAACTTTGAAAATTCTATTAAGTTACTGTTGTGTAAATGATTCGTAGATAGAGCAAATGGATGTCGAGACAGCATTTTTAAACGGTCCAGTAAAGTCTGAGGTGTATATACATGAACCAAAAGGTTATGAAACTGGCGAAAATAAAGTATGTAAATTAATAAAAGCGTCGTATGGTCTTAAAGAAAGTCCTGGAGCCTGGTACGAAACATTACATGAGTATTTAGAAAAATTAAATTTTATACGAAGTAGATACGATTACTGTCTATATGTAAATAATTCAAGCAATGATACTATATATATTTTGGTATTTATAGACGATATTCTAATTTGTTGCAAAAATTATGATAAAATTAAAAATATAAAAATAAAATTAATGGAAAAATTTACAATGAAAGATATGGGAAAGGTGAAATTATATATAGGAATAGAGATTGAACATGATAAAAAAGAAGGTATTATGACTTTATGTCAACAAAAATATATAGAATCATTGGCTATAAAATATAATCTAGAAAACTCGAAAACATATAACACTCCAATGGAAACCAATTTGAAGCTTGATCAAGCAACAGAAATTGACGAAAACAAAAAATATCGAAATTTAATCGGAGAACTTTTATACATAAGCACAGGCACAAGACCTGATATAGCATTTAGTGTAAACTACTTAAGTAGATATAAAAATTGTTATGATTCCACACATTTTAAATATGCATTAAGAGTACTAAAATAATTATATAAAACAAAAGATTTAAAATTAACTTTTACTAACAAAAATAAAATTGAATAGCTTGACTGCATGGTTGATTCAGATTTTGCAGGAGATCATGTCGATCGAAAATCCACAACAGGATTTATTATTAGAGTATATGGAAATGTAGTTTATTGGAAAGCTCAAAAACAAAAAATAGTAACAAAAAATTCAACATTTGCGGAATATATTGCGTTATCCGACGCAGTAACTGAAGTTATATTTGTTAAGGATCTATTGAAAGATACATTTAATGTAAACATCGACAAGCAAATTAAAATATACGAAGATAATTCAGGCGCAGTAGCTATAGATAAATTTGGAAACTTTACAAAAAACTCTAAGCACATTGAAGTGCAACATCACTATGTAAATGAAAATTATGAGAAAGGCGTGATCGATATTATTAAAATTGAAACTGATAAAAATATTGCGGATACACTAACAAAAAGTTTATGTAAAGAAAACTTTGTCAAAATAAGAAAATTATTAAATCTAAAATGAGAATGTAAATGCAATACAAATGTAAGGAGGCGTGTTGGAATAATGATACATTTGTATTACATAAAGTAAATATAGTATGTGGCACGCGAGCTCAAATAGGCCGAGACGCGCGACACATACATATACGCACACATATATACCCCCTCCCTAGTTCGCCGCAAGAAGCGAGGGCGAGCGAACCTCACATAAAAGCAAAGAGACTGACAAGGAAGGGTATCGAACCCGAACTCACCGATTTCAAAAATTTCGATACATGTTGTAGATCATGAAAAAATATGAGACACGTGTTTTTTCTTATCTGCGGAAAAACATATTTAGGGGGTGAAAACCACCCCTAAAGATAACCCCCAAAAACGGTTTTTTAAATATATCTCGGCTTCTACTGCGTATTTCAGAGTAAAACAAAATAGAAATTACTTCTTATAAAAAAACAAAGATAACTGAAGCAATTTTGACCCTAAGGGTTCCAAACCCTTATTTTTTATTTTCAATATATATGATCAAAAAATTAGCTTTTTGAAAATAAAACATAAGGGTTGCAACCCTTAGGGTCAAAATTGCTTCAGTTATCTTTGTTTTTTTATAAGAAGTAATTTCTATTTTGTTTTACTCTGAAATACGCAGTAGAAGCCGAGATATATTTAAAAACCCGTTTTTGGGGGTTATCTTTAGGGGTGGTTTTCGCCCCCTAAATATGTTTTTCCGCAGATAAGAAAAAACACGTGTCTCATATTTTTTCATGATCTACAACATATGTCGAAATTTTTGAAATCGGTGAGTTCGGGTTCGATACCCTTCCTTGTGAGTGTGACCGTCGCACGGGAAACACGTACACCCGAGCGTAGAGCATGAGGCTCCGCAGTTGTAAATCCTTTTCTTCATTAAATACTATTGGTAAGAAACATCTCTGTCTCATTACATCGTACCTCTCAATTATTATTAGTTAACCAACAGAGACAATAAGAGTTACGGGCATCTCCGGGGCTATTTATACGGAATAAAGTAGTGGGGATAGAAATTTAGTAAGGAAATTAACTTAGTAACGCAGTGCCCACCAATGAAAAACTACTCTTTGCTACGTAACCGACGAGAATTTATGAATTTCTTAGGTTTGTTACGAATGTTGGTTGATCTATTAACAATGTTGACTGTGGATTTATAACAATTTTTTAGTTTGATAGTATCAAACTGTCTATTCATATTATTATTGGTACTATAAAAGTGTAACATCTAAGAAAACAATCTTTTGTTCTTATAACTTTCGTGATCGGCGATGTTGACCTTATTAAAATCTATTTTATGATTTGTGACGGGCGCCGATATATGGTAAGTGGATCACGTACACTGCGTCGCGAGACTTGAATCTCGCGAGCTTGCACGTATCGTGATCGGCAGAGCGCCACGCGGAACAAGCGCCAAGTAGACGGAGAAGAAGACGAAGCCGCCGCACCGCTGTGAGCGGGAATGAGAGGCGATGTTGTAGACCGCCGTGACACGCAACAAGTCGCCGAAAGTGACCTCAGCGCCTTGTTTTGACTTCGCGAGAGTGCGTGCGTTCCTCGTGCCTCCACAGCCGCAGCCAACTACGTGACTACACCGCCACCACTGGGAGGAGTGGGAGTGAGAGAGAGAGAGAGAGAGAGAGAGAGAGAGAGAGAGAGAGAGAGAGAGAGAG
Source organism: Torymus aiolomorphi (assembly GCA_036365515.1). NCBI lineage: Eukaryota > Metazoa > Arthropoda > Insecta > Hymenoptera > Torymidae > Torymus > Torymus aiolomorphi. Next base: position 99,024,376 of record CM070875.1, on the reverse strand, counting down.
AGAGAGAGAGAGAGAGAGAGAGAGAGCAACAGCGATAAAAAGGCCGGGGATAGGAGGTACGCCCATCCCCGCCCCGATAAGCAGCAAGCGAGAGAGCGAGAGAGAGTAAGCTGCCGTTGCGCCGAGGAACTGCGATGGCTGGCCAGCCCCGAGTAAGTCGTGTTTGACTTTTGAGTCGTCGCGAGCGAACCTTGTCGCCGCTGCGTCTCGGCGGCCGCGTGCGTTCGTGCGTAACTTAAAGTCTCGGCCTGTCGGTGAATACTTGTTGAATATATTGTCCGGGTTCGCGCCCCTTAGCGCGATTATCTTTTATTCAATAGAACTTTAATTTTATCTTAAATAGTCGAGTCACGAGTAATTATTGAGCGCGCCTTAACCTATGCATGATTTCCCGAATACGGCCCTCTACCCTTTTCAGCAGCTGCAGCTAGTCGCAGGCATCGCCTCCTAGAGGAACATCGGTAGCGGGAGTAAGTATCTCAATAGCCGCTCGAGAGGTTAGACCGAACGGCGTTGTACGCGGGAAAAGCCGGCTCCGCTGGTAACGCTAGGTCTTAGCGAGCAGCCGGTAGTTCGCGGGTAGAAGTTGGCAGCAGCGGCAGAGCGCAGCGCCGGTTCTAGGGGAAGGCAGCCTAGGCTTTCTACAATAGAAGCCGGGCTCGCAGGTTCGGAACCTGGGCCGAGGCGCTTCTGCCGGACTACAGGTGATTCTACAACGGTGAGTTGCCCGGGCGTAGAATACACCCGTATATCACCCCGCGAACCCCTGAGAGGGATTAATACCCTCTCCGTAACTCGACCCCGTTACAACTGGCGCCCTTAACGTGTTGGAAAGCATAGGTTAGGGAATAATTCGATTATTTAAACAGGTCGAGAATCGCGTGCGAATAATTAATTATCGAGAGGGATAATTAATGATTATAAAAGTGTATAGTGTGTGCAAGGGTAACCAACTGGTGGTTCCTAATCTTGCTTGGAGGGAATAACCCGGCCTGTACGTACTTAGCGAGGACATTGCTTGTGAAGGCCGAGCATTGTTGAAGTATTTAGTGAGGTTAACAAAGAGACTAATTAACAATTATTTATTTATTATTTATTACGCTATTTATTGACATTTTGTTATCAATAATAGGTTTTTAGAGTTCCATCTCTTTGTTAGGCAACTCACGTGCACGCCGGGGCGTAAAGTAGCAGATTACGCACCCAATTCGCATTTAAGGGTTATTAGCGGAAATTTCCGCATTTTTGGGGAAATACGCGTGAGCGCGGACGCGGGGGACAGCCTAGAGTGCGCGCGCAGTAATTTTGAGGCCGCGCATGTGCAGAAACCGAAAAAAAAGTGGAAAATCACTATCGCGGAATCGTTAGCGCATCTCACTGGGAGGTGCGCGCATCCACTAATTTCGAGTTTGCGCATGCGCAAAGGGTCGAAAAATTAAAATTTTGATTTAGCACGCGGATTCGGTAGAGCAGCTCACTGGGAGGTGCGCGCATCACTAATTTCGAGTTTGCGCATGCGCGAAGGTTCAAAAAGTCGAAATTTTGATTTAGCACGCGGAATTGTTTGCGCATGCGCTGGAGGACATTTTGTATATAGTGACTTGAGTTCCGCGCATGCGCAGTAGGCGGAAAAACGCAATTTCGCTTTTTCGGCGCGGAATCGTTTGCCCGCGTGCCGAATAGATTTGCGCAGGAAGTAGACCCCGCGAAAACGCTTACGTATCCGCGAGATCGCGAGTGCACCGATTTTGACGTGTGCGCATACGCGGAATCGTTTGCGCACGCGATAAAAACGTCGGCACACTGCGCAAACAAGCGAATTACGTTTGCGCAATAACCATAAAGCGACATAACCTCCAAGCAAGCAGGTGTAAAAGCGAATTACCCGGGTCTAGCGATTAGAGACCGAACCACCAGTTGGGAAAATTCGTGTTTTCCTTAGTCAGTGGTAGTCCGGTAGGTACCTTGTGAAGGATACCACTGACAGTGCCAAAGCACCCTAAAGTTCGTGGGATTGACAGCAATCCCCTTGCACTCACACAACCGGCGACTGTAGCGTCATGGGTTACGATATTGAGGCAGCCGTGGAAGAGTGGTTACAGTCGATCTGCCGGAGTGAGATCGACGAATACGTGTCATGGCTCGAATTGAAGCAACAGGGCTCGGTATTCCGCTTTTCGGGGCGGTTGCACAAGTGAGTGTTGGGGATCTACGTGCCGGAAGATTTCGAAGAGTCAGCAGGCACGGATGATGCTATAGCTCGGAAGATACAACTCCGAGAGGAGCTCATCCGTAGAATCGCCACTGAACAGGATGGCACCTTCGTGGAAATGTCCACTTGGGACAAACACCCACTGGAGGTGCTCATCAAGAGTGAGGCAATCCTACAGATTGTCCTCAAGACAACGAGAGAGGCAGCAAGACTAGCCCAACACCTATAAAGACCTCAGAATACGGATGACGTCGGGCGAAACCCAGACGCCCAGAACGCGGACCAGTCATCGACGAGAAATGACAGCGCGAACAACACAGAAGAGGAACACGCCAACGAGCTCAACGACGGGGAGACGACAGAAGACGACAGAAGACGGACAGGAGTCACAGCCCGAAGAGATGCTACGTCACCGGTCCACAAACGGAACAGAATTCCGGGTGCCTAGGGACGTCGGAGTGTTATTAGCAGAGCTAATAACCAAAGCCCGGTCGCTGGAGGACAGGCTAAGCAACCACCAGCGACAGGCGGCGTCCAGCACCAAGATTAACGATTTTAGGCCGGGACCGAACGTGCACTTCGAGGACACCTTCAACACAGCGGATGATCCAGAAGCATGGGACGAACGGCAACATCCGCCCCCGCCAGCTCGACCCAGGGACCAGGCTGGTTTCCGGGACGGAAATACAGCCTGGGAGGGGGGGTGACCACCGGTATCCGGCAAGAAGTACGAGCTGGCAACACCAGACCACACAGGACACAGCGGCAAATCTCTCGAGGTCGGGGTTTTACCACTAGAGAGATATAGGCCAGGTCGTGCGGAAGTGGCAGTTACGATTCTCTGATGCGAAGAGCCAGAGCATCGAGGTGTTCCTGGCTAGGGTAGAAGACTGCAGAGTCCTGGCCAACCTCACCGAAGAACAGGTGCTCTCGTCGTTATCGGAGCTGTTCACGGACACGGCGGCCACGTGGTATCGCAATCAGAAGGCGAAGTGGGCCACGTGGCAAGACTTCGTATCAGCGGCGAGGAGCTGGTACGGAACGTCAAAAGGTTTCCAGCAGCGGCTAATAGCGGAGGCTAATAACCGTATGCAGGGGGAAGACGAGGCCGTGAGGGACTACATCACGTGCCTCTCCGCGATTAACCTCAAGATATCGCCTCCCCCGAAGATGGAGCGGCAGCTGGACCAGCTTCACCGGAACCTCCGACCACAGCTTCAAGCCATGGTTAGGAGGTCAGACTTTAGCTCGGTGGAGGGCCTGCTAGATTTAGCCGTGGAGGCGGAGCAAACGCTGGAGAATTCCAGAACATTCAGGCCCACTCCACCGCCGGCAGCAACCCTCCTGCCAGAGATGGCTTACAAGCCATCCCCCAAGGCCAACTCGCAGAAGAAGCCCAAAGCGGATGCCAAAGAGGGTAAAGTGGCTGCTGCAGTCGGCGTGACGGGATCCAAATTGGCGGATTTTGGAACATGCTTCGGCGGGTGCTAAAGCAGAGCCTTGCTAAGCTGGTAAGCCCGCGAGCGGAGCACCCATCGAGGCATACGCGTGGTGGCCCGCGTAGAGGGCGCGGTCATCAGCCGCCTGGGCGAACGGGAGCGCAGAGGCCCCCGGAGCCAACTCCTACCGGTCAAGACGCGAGTTCGGGAGGGGACTCCGCGCCGCCTGCCAAACCCCGGGGTGGAACCCCAGGGGAACCGAGGCCGCCGCTGAGTTGTTACTCATGCGGCAAGATCGGCTACATAGCCAAGTATTGCCCTAATTGCTCGGGAAACGGGAAGGGGGGCGATTAGAGAGAATTGCCCCCGCCCCAAGTCTCCGGGGAGCTCGAGCAGTGGTAGTAGACCCACTCGAGCTAACCCCGGCGGCACTCCGAGTGTCGAGCCCGAACACGACTCCAGTGTGCGAGGACACTGCCGCCGCGTGCGATCTTCGCCCGGCCTCCGGGGAGTCAGATGCTCACCCGCCTCCCGACCGAGGAGAAGCTTCCGTCGGCCAACCAACCAACGCAGAGACGCGCTGATGGGTTCGAATTGAGGTGGGTGAGTTCAACCTCTGAGCGTTGTTGGATCCGGGAGCATCCACTACGGTGATGGGCACCGTCGGGCTCCAACTGGCCACAGCACTCGGGAAAGATTTCGTAGCGTCCGAGAAGCAAGGTGTTAGGCTTGCGGATGGTAGCCGCAGCCCCTTGCTAGGCCACGTGTTCCTTCCGATCACCGTAGGTGGGCTTATTCGCGAAATTCGAGTAGCCATTATGCCCCAGCTCGATGCAGACTGCTACTTAGGGGTCAACTTTGTACGTGCGTTTAGGGCCGTACTTGACCCAGATACGGACAGGCTCTTCTGTAAGGACTCAGAAGCCTATGTCGAGCTGGAAGTAGCTAGCTTGACCACCGATCCAAGTACAGTGTCGGCCATCGGGCTCGAGGACGCTACGGACCTTCAGCGGGCGGAGCTGAAGGAAATGGTAGATGCTATCCTAAGCAAGCTTCCGCCAGGCTTAGGATGCGTAAAGGGCCTGGAGCATGAGATCACTCTGCGGGACACTCGACCAATCAAGCAAAAGCACTATCCAGTCTCGGACAAGGTGCAAGAAGAGATGCACCGCCAAGTAAAGGAGATGCTCGAAAAGGGCGTGATCGAGCCCTCTCGAAGTGGTTGGTCGAGCCTCATTGTGATGATCCGGAAGAGTGACGGAACACGGCGGTTCTGTGAAGACCTGCGCAAGGTGAACGCAGTCACGGAACCAGACGCCTATCCCCTTCCGAATATGCAGGATATTCTACGGAAGTTGAGGAAGGCGAAGTTCATCTCCACGCTCGACCTTAAGAGTGCGTACCACCAAATACCTCTGGTGGCGGAAGCGCGACCCATAACAGCCTTTACCGTCCCCGGGACGGGGTTATACCAATTCCGGCGGATGCCGTACGAGCTTACAAACGCGCCCGCCACCTTTCAGCGGCTCATCGACCAGGTGCTCGGATCCGAGCTAGAGCCGTACGTCTATGCCTACCTCGACGACATTATAATTGTCGCCGAGACATTCTAGAAGCATAAGGAGTGCCTCCGGATGGTGCTAGAACGGCTAGTAGCCGCTGGATTGACGCTTAATGCAGATAAGTGCGTTTTCTGCAAGCCAGAAGTAGCATACCTGGGTTTCTTGGTTAACCGGGACGGCACGAGGCCGAACCCGGCCAAGATCGAACCAATTAGGGATTACCCGGTGCACCAGAATCTGAAAGCACTGCGGAGGTTCCTAGGCACCACCTCGTGGTATCGGAAGTTCATACCGAACTACGCCACCATCGCTGAGCCGCTCACGAATCTGACTAAGAAAAACCAAAAGTATGAGTGGCTCGAAGAGCAGCAGCACGCTTTGATCTGCTGAGAGCCATGGCGATGACCGCTCCGGTGCTGCATCGACCTCATCCCGAGGGGTTCTACATCGTGCAGACGGATGCGAGTGATGTGGGCCTAGGCGCAGTGCTAGTTCAAGAGTTAGAAGGGCAGGAGAGGGTGATTGAGTTCGCGAGCCGTGTGCTCACATCGACGGAATAGAATTATAGCGTTACCGAGCGAGAGTGCCTCGCGGTAGTATGGGCCATCCAAAAGTTTCGCCCATACATCGAGTGCTACGAGTTTAAGGTTGTGACAGACCACAGCAGCTTGTGGTGGCTCTGCCAACTGAAAAACCCCACGAGCAGGTTGGCTCGTTGGGCATTGGAGCTGCAAGGCCACAAGTTCACCGTCGAACACCGCAAAGGCGCCTTGAACCACGTGGCAGACGCCCTCTCTCGTATGCATGAGGATGAGGATGGGCTAGAAGTGGCCGCGGTGCCGTGGTCCACTGACACCGCGGACACGTGGTATCAGGAGTGGTGCGCCAAGGTCAAAGAGCAGCCCAATGACTACCCCACCTACAAACTCGTAGCAGGCAGTCTCTATCGGTGCTTCTCCAACTCAGAAGTAGACTCAACCCTCGGCGACGATGACGATGCCTGGAAGCTGGTAGTACCAGAAGAACATCGTCGCGAGGTGTTGCAGGAATGCCACGACGACGCCTCTGCTGGACGTGCGAAACTGCGAGACGTGCCAGCGCTTCAAGGTGGAACAAAGGGCTCCAGCCGGCCTCATGGGGCGCCGAGTAATCGACAAACCCTGGCAGGTCGTAGCTGGAGATATTATCGGGCCGTTGCCTCGAAGCTCCAAAGGTTGCGAGTATATCCTGGTGTTCCAGGACCTCTTTACCAAGTGGGTGGAGGCATTCCCCATACGAAAAGCAAACGCCAAGACGGTGATAGCGGAACTGAGTCGGAAGATCTTTCTTCGATTCGGTTGCCCGGAAGTCTTCCTGTCTGACAACGGCACAGAGTTTAAGAACCATGCCGTGGAAGACTTCCTGCGGGAGCGCGGTGTGCATCACACCCACACTCCCCCCTATCACCCTCAGGCTAACCCGGTAGAACGAGCCAACCGTACCCTAAAGACGATGGTCGCGTCCTGTCTTAAGGAGCGGCATAGTACTTCGGACGAGAAGCTTCCGGAACTTCTGTTCGCCATGAATACGGCGGAGCAAAGTTCTACCGGGATGAGCCCGGCCCTAATGCTCTATGGGAGACAGCCAGAACCTGCTGGCACGCAACGGAGGATGCAAGAGGTAGCAGCAGACGCCCCGGCTCAAGAAGGAAGGTTGGCTCACTGGAAGAAGCGAATGGAGGCCCTTCCAGAGTTGCACGCGCGCGCCGCTTCGAGTGCGTGCGCGGCTCAAGAACGTCAAGCCGGCTATTATGACGCCGGCAGGCGCGAGCCAACTTTCAAACCAGGTGACAGAGTGTGGAAGCGCAACCATCCCCTATCCTCAGCCGCCAAGGGCATTGCGGCGAAGCTATCGCCGAAGTTCGAAGGTCCGTATTGGATTACAGATGCCCTTGGACCTAACACCTACAGATTGGTAGGCGCCAGCGGTGAGGTAGAAGAGGTGGTGGCCGCGGAACAGCTGAAAAGTTACCACTCTGCTCCGTCAGAACCCGACGAGCCGGAAGGGCCGGTCGACACGGAGGCCGCGTCAACGAGCGAGCCCTCCGGCGACGCCCTCTTGGATGAAACGCTTCCGAGGAGACGCGGGAGGCCCCCAGGTGCTCGAGCAGTGGTAGTAGACCCACTCGAGCAGACACCGGTGGTACCACCCGCCTCATCTCTTCCACGGAGGGGACGCGGAAGACCCGCGAGAGCCCGAGCAGTGGTAGTAGACCCACTCGGGCCAAATGCGTCGGTCCCATCCATCCCCAATCAAGCGCTCGCCTCGGCTCTCCCGCCGAGAGAACGCGGAAGGCCTCCGGGAGCCCGAGCAGTGGTAGTAGGCCCACTCTGGCTCGCTCCGGTGGCCCTATCCGTCCCATCTCAACCGCAGCGAGGACGCGGACGCCCTCGCAAAGTCACCTGACCTTTCCGCCTTCCTACGACGCGGCCGGTGGGGAACCACAGCGAACCTGCGACGTCCAAAGCACCAACACCCCGACCTGACACTCACCCAAAACCAGTCGTCCGCGTTTCATTTCATCCATCAGCGCCCTATCTCCTTCCTGATCGATGCAGCGTCCAGAGTACGCCGAATCTAGGTGGGGGGTGTGACGGGCGCCGATATATGGTAAGTGGATCACGTACACTGTGTCGAGAGACTTGAATCTCGCGCGCTTGCACGTATCGTGATCGGCAGAGCGCCACGCGGAACAAGCGCCAAGTAGACGGAGAAGAAGACGAAGCCCCCGCGCCGCTGTGAGTGGGAACGAGAGGCGATGTTGTAGACCGCCGTGACACGCAACAGGTCGCCGAAAGTGACCTCCGCGCCTTGTTTTGACTTCGCGAGAGTGCGTGCATTCCTCTTGCCTCCACAGCCGCAGCCAACCACGTGACTACGCCGCCACCACTGGGAGGAGTGGGAGCGAGAGAGAGAGAGAGAGAGAGAGAGCAACAGCGATAAAAAGGCCGGGGATAGGAGGCACGCCCATCCCCGCCCCGATAAGCAGCAAGCGAAAGAGCGAGAGAGAGCAAGCTGCCGTTACGCCGAGGAACTGCGATGGCTGGCCAGCCCCGAGTAAGTCGTGTTTGACTTTTGAGTCGTCGCGAGCGAACCTTGTCGCCGCTGCGTCTCGGCGGCCGCGTGCGTGCGTGCGTAACGTGAAGTCTCGGCCTGTCGGTGAATACTTGTTGAATATATTGTCTGGGTTCGCGCCCCTTAGCGCGATTATGTTTTATTCAATAGAACTTTAATTTTATCTTAAATAGTCGAGACACGAGTAATTATTCAGCGCGCCTTAACCTATGCATGATTTCCCGAATGCTGCCCTCTACCCTTTTCAGCAACTGCAGCTAGTCGCAGACATCGCCTCCTAGAGGAACATCGGTAGCGGGAGTAAGTATCTCAATAGCCGCTCGAGAGGTTAGACCGAGCGGCGTTGTACGCGGGAAAAGCCAGCTGCGCTGGTAACGCTAGGTCTTAGCGAGCAGCCGGTAGTTCGCGGGTAGAAGGTGGCAGCAGCGGCAGAGCGCAGCGCCGGTTCTAGGGGAAGGCGGCCTAGGCTTTCTACAATAGAAGCCGGGCTCGCAGGTTCGGAACCTGGGCCGAGGCGCTTCTACCGGACTACAGGTGATTCTACAACGGTGAGTTGCCCGGGCGTAGAATACACCCGTATATTACCCCGTGAACCCCTGAGAGGGATTAATACCCTCTCCGTAACTCGACCCCGTTACAGATTATAAAAGTTTGCATGTTCGGCTAAAGCCGACATGGTGTCATCTTTCTTAACACTATGCTTATGTTCATTAATGCGTAATCGTAATTGTCTACCTGTCTGTCCAATGTATGACATTTTACAATCAGCACAATTAACTTTCTAAACTACACCACTTTTTTCAAACTTATGAACATTATCCTTACCTAATATAATGTATTTAGAAAGTTTATTGCATGGCTTTTGTATAACTATTACGAGACAGAATTGATTTTAATTTGTAACTGAGATGTTTAAGGTATGGGATAACGATGAGCGATGGGGGGGGGGGGGGGGGGGGGGGAGAGAGAGAGAGAGAGAGAGAGAGAGAGAGAGAGAGAGAGAGAGAGAGAGAGAGAGAGAGAGAGAGAGAGAGAGAGAGAGAGAGAGAGAGAGAGAGAGAGAGAGAGAGAGAGAGAGAGAGAGAGAGAGAGAGAGAGAGAGAGAGAGAGAGAGAGAGAGAGAGAGAGAGAGAGAGAGAGAGAGAGAGAGAGAGAGAGAGAGAGGATACACGATTCACGAATATATGGTTAGCATTTTTATTCTTTCTAATTAAAATTATGAATTAAGAAATTATAACATTTTTTTTACATTCTTTTGTAAAACACTGTCATCATTTCTTAATCCGCATACACATACTAAGCTATGGCTTCAAGGCCCAGCACGCGTAGCCTCTCTGTATCATGGCAAATGCACCTACATAAAAATTGCCAGATTCATGGGGTTTTTATGGGGTTTTCGATATTTTATCGGATTTTGGAAGCTAATGGTACATGATTCATGAATATATGGTCTTATGGATGTCTATGGGGTTTTTATGGTGTATTTTATAACTTTTGCGTACAGCCTCTCTGCACCAAGACAAGTGTACCTACATAAAAAATTTTCAGATTCATGTGGTTTTTATGGGGTTTTCGATATTTTATCGGATTTTGGAAGCTAATGGTATGTAATTCATGAATATATGGTCTTATGGGGTGCCTATGGTGTTTTTATGGTGTATTTTATAACTTTTGCGTACAGCCTCTCTGCACCAAGACAAGTGTACCTACATAAAAAATTTTCAGATTCATGTGGTTTTTATAGGGTTTTCGATATTTTATCGGATTTTGGAAGCTAATGGTATGTAATTCATGAATATATGGTCTTATGGGGTGCCTATGGTGTTTTTATGGTGTATTTTATAACTTTTGTGTATAGACTCTCTGCACCATGACAAGTGTACGTACACAAAAAATTTTCAGATTCGCGGGTTTTTTATGGTTTTTACAACTTTTATGTATAGACTCTCTGTACTGTGCAGCAAGTGTCCAACACTCACGCGCAGTATCTAATCACGCGCGCACGGCTTGAAAAAAAAATGGAATAACCGTAGCCTCATGGACATCTCATAACCACTTCATGATAGATCCGCAACACTCTCTCGTGGAACTGTACATCCGAATTTCTGCATTGAACCACTATCTACATAACGTACTGGCGTGCAAAATTTGTATGGAGAGCACAAGAGAGATACATCACACACTTCAGAATCCGCAGAATACCCTCATGCTTTGCGACGGAGATGTTCACGCGGCGAGACAATATTCGCGACTGACATCCAGTCGACCGTTCGTCTTTGCCACGGATGATCTCATCGCACGTGGGCCCTCTGCTGTCGAGTGCTATGGACATAGAAAATTTAACTCAAGACACCCAATTGCCCCTGAAAAACTATCACGATTGCATCCAAGCAATTGTGTGTAATGATTCACACGATAGATGTTATTTGGATGACTGTTTGGATTGCCCCAATACGTCTATATTACGAAAACATTTACTTAAATGTTTTGATGAAAATGATATTTTTCAAATCGTGTATCAATCGTAGTTTCAAACAGATAGGTGTACAATAGCTTCCAAAACTGTAAATGTGCACGAATTTATGGACATACTGGGGGAGAAATTAAGGAAATTAAAAACTCGCGATTTTTTTGCTAAGAAACAATCACTTTTTGTAAATAACGTAAAAAGCAATCTTCAAGAAGGAGAATTTCTCGTGTGTTGCGATTTTGCAGAAAATGATGCTTTCGTTATACAAAATTCTACACAATCCTTCCACTGGAATAACAACCAAGCAACAGTTTTTACAGTTGTAGTGTACTATAAACAAAACGATGAACTCAAACATGTAAGCATTGCTGTGATTTTCGACAACTTAAATCATGATACCATAGTCGTTTATGAATACCAAAAAATAGCAATATCTTATCTTAAAACTAATTTTGCAGTCAAGAAAGTTTATTATTTGACTGATGGAGTAGGTCAGCATTTTAAACATAAATTCAATTTTCAAAATCTTCTTTTTCACGAGAAAGATTTTGGAGTTACAGCTGAGTGGCATTTTCATGCCACAGCAAATGGCAAAGGTGCGTGCGATGGTATAGGCGCGAACCTAAAAAGAGGTGCAAAACGAGCGAGTTTACAAGTTTCTTCTAGTAATCATATTTTAACGCCAGAAGAGCTGTATAACTGGGCTAAAAATTACTGCAAAGAAACGAAAGTTTTTTATAGCAGTAAAGAATCGTATGAAGAAACGGTTTTCAAAATAAAACCAAGACTGAACAAGGCTAAATCTATACCAGGCACGTTACTGTATCATGCTATTATTCCAATAGATGAAAATACATTGAAGCTCAAAAAAACCTCTCTTAGTTCTGAGTATAAAATCTTCCCTAAGAAAGCTGTGAAACCAAAAACAAAAAAATTATCTACACTGACAAACAAACGTTAATGTAAAAATTTTATTTTTTTATGAAATAATTAATAAAATATTATTCCATGCGTTATTCAAGAATAAAAAAAAAAAAACAGGTAAAGAATTAAAGATTATAAAAGATTATTATTAGGCAACGAGGCAAGCGCAGCCTGCGCGCTGTACCGCGTAGTCCCGCGCGCCGGAAAGGCGATGCGTCTACTCTTTCGCATTCTATTTCTCGCAGAAAACCTTTCGGGCACTCTTTGGAAACTATCCTTTCCTACGTAAAAAATGCTCAGCTTTCGATCTGGAGGGTAAAAAAAATATTAAAAATACACTTTTTAAGATATAACACGTTTTGTACTTTTTGAAGGCGAAAATGGAAAAATTCGGGAATACTGTCTACACCATTGGAAAGCTGAGGAAAAAATACGTCGGAAATGCTTATCATAAAATTTTTTTAAGTACGTTTTAGTATCGTAAACATGAGCTAGATATAGCACAATTGGGCGCTCGCGCACCGCGCTGGCACAGTTGACGTGAAACGCCTCGTATATATATATTATTATTATTATTATTATTATTATTATTATTATTATTATTATTATTATTATTATTATTATTATTATTATTATTATTATTATTATTATTATAATTTAAACGTTGGCCTTTCGGTGAGTAGTAGAGAAAGGCTTTCGCAAAAGTTGTAATAATGTGTGTGTGTCTGTGTGTCTGTGTTTATGTTTGTGTGTACCTGTGTGCTGTAGGTGTACGTGAACGTGTTAGACCGGCGAGGCACGTTCGCAGGATAATATTATGCTTTCTTTCGCTCTCGCGTCTGTCCCCGCGCTATGCGCCGTCAGCATCCCGAACTTTGACCCCGGCTGGCGCCGGCTGTCAAGGTCAAGTTTGTTGTGACGGCCCATAGCGCGGGATATACTACAGATGTTATTCGGGTTTCCCCCTTAGCGTGAAATATCTAATCGGTACAAACATTTCTTTTATTTTATCTAATTTGTCGAGTCTCGCTTTTCATACAACACGCCTAACCTACGCATCTTTGCCGCCTCTACCTTTTTCAGCAGCTGTAGCTAGGTATCTAGCAACGAAGCCGCCTAGGTTTAATCTAGCGGCGTTGTACGGGAAAATCGGCTGCTACAGGTAAGGCTAGATATTAGCTAGCAGCCGGTTCGCTCGCCGAAGTTGGCAGCAGCGACAGAGAGCAACGCCGCACAGTGTCAAAAAATATTTTTTCTTGTGTTAAAACCTAATATCTCAGGATTGCGTCAACCGATTTTGATGAAATTTGTACTGAGTAAACGAAGTAATGTGGAATAAGGAAAAAATATTAAGATAACCTATAAATGATTTTAAATGCCAGAAATATCATGGCGAAATTGGGTATTTTCTGATTTTTACTATAAATCCTATTATATCTTTTAAACCGTCCTAATTTTTTTTGTAAAATCGATTTTGCTTATAGATTTTGATATACAAATGTAAAATCAAATGATTAAGAGAAGCCACGAAATATTTATTTCTCGGAAAAATCGATTAAAGTTGAAAAATCGTGTTTTTCGTTGTGAAAAGACGATATTACTTTACGTAATGTAATAAATCATGAGAAAGCTTTCAAAACAACTGAAAATATTATACAAAATATTATTTGTTAGTAAAATAATGCAAAAAGATTTATAAATAACCTATTACTAGCTTTTCTGGCTGTAAAGTAAGATGCTCATTATTTAGTTGTGATTAGTTGTGTGTTTCATATTAGCAAGATATAGATTCTGTAAATTTCAATAAGAAAATGATTTTGCTACATTGAAATTATGTTGATTAATTTAAAAATGAGAAGAAGATCAAAGAAATTTTTTTAAAGACGGGAAATTCAGGGAAAAGTGGATGTTTTTAACGTTCAAACAAGAAAGCCTATTAACGATAACTTTTTTAAATAAACTAGCTACATTGAATGCGTCTCGCGTGTATTACTTGTTTATTTTTTGTTTTTGAGGTTATGAACATGACCAAGTTAGTTTGTTTCAATTAGCTTAAATTATAAAATCATAATGTATGTTTGATAAATAAAATAATTAAATTGTTCTTATACTTTTTTAATTCTTCGGTTTTCAAAACTCAAACTCAAGAATTTAATCTTCAAAATTCAAACATATTTGATTTTGGCGCTCATTCTATGCAGACCAATCAAATGAGCCAGCAACAACCAATCAAAACAGTCTTATTGTGATGACGGATTTCATCCATCACTTTTATAAGAGAGGATACCGGATTTCTATAAATTTCAGTCTATTAATAATACTTATCTAATAAAATGAGTATTCACAGATTTTCTTTTTTCCAAAAAAGTATATAAACCTTAAAAAAATATATGTTTTCATTACTAAAAAAACGAGTATATCTTTTGATGAGGTAACACATCATTTAAAAGCATTTCAAGTGACTTGAAGTATGCAAGAAAAAATATTTCTAAGTTAACAAATAAAAAAATTGTGTAACATAACTTATAACCAGTTTTTCCAGCTGAAAATTTCGGCTTGAAAATTCTAGTTTCTTTGGTCAGCTTAAATAATGTGCTTACCTTACAATCTTGATGTAGACTGTAATCATTACAAAATCGAAACACTATCGTCTTATTATAGTTATGTTACATAAGATGCAAATGGAAATTACATCGAAAAAAGTTTTTCAATATCGAAAAATTTAGGCAAAAATGGCTTTTTTTAACTTTGAAAGTTTCAACTTTAAAGTTTAGAGAAAGTTTTTCTGTAAAATCTCTTACATTTTTAAATATTAGTTCTTTGCTGTTACAACTGCTAACTATTTATCATATTCTAATAATCTAGCGCATTCGCCCTGGTAAAACATACTTATTTTAGTTAATTCTTTATAATTCAGCACAAATAAGTTTTTCTAAATATAAAGAACTCGTAAAAAACGAGTTCTTTGCTTTTTTTGCTACAAACTTAATTACATTCTGATAATTGTTTTATGCAACTATGTTTTACATTTTATTTTACTTGTGAGTCAAATTTTAAGGAAACTAAAAGAGTTACTTAAGATTTATATATTTATTTTAGATATAATAAAGCTTCAGATATAATAAAGCTTTAAAAATATATGTTCATAAAATAAATTTCAATTTTAATCATCTTAATTCAAAATTCAAGTTTTACACACATCGCGTTATAAAATATCTCACAACACATGTGTGATAAAATGATATTACTTTCGTGCGAACATTTTTGCACTTGCTATGTTCGTACAAAAACATTCATACGTATCGTATACTAGTACAATTTTCTGAAATATAGTTTTATTTTAATAAATAATTTTACAAATCTCACATGATTTTTTAAAATAAAATTTTACTATTATTAAATTTTTTGCAATTAGCTGAAACATGTTGTGAAGTCATTTTGTGTTCGAAGTTAGCGGGTCAAAATATGCAAGTCAACAATTATATATTGTTGCTATAGCAACATATTATTTATTTGTTGGGTTAGGAGTTATTATAGTCTAGAGCTTTACAGAAAGTTTGGATCCTTTTTATTTTTATTTAAAGTTTCTATCCCATATATTTTTCAATAAATTTATTTAAATATCGTTTTATTATTGTTGTACAAGCATTAAGTGAAAGACTTTTCACTAACAATCGGGTTTAAAAGTCAAATACGATACTGTAAAAATTAAATTACAAGCCAAAATGTCTTTTTCATGCTTGTTTTTTTATTTACATCACTTTTTGTTTCGCAATGTTAACGTACAATGCATTTTTTAATTTTTTCATTAGTGTCTCAATTGAAAAATTTTAAATTTTGGTTTTAATATTAGTAAAAATAAAAGAGTTACTGGTCGTGGTCGGCCAAAGAAACAGTCGCGTGTTCGTCCTAATAGTGGGAGACCTCGAATGCTCGATATAAAGGCTGCTTCTAGAAAAACAAGGTATTTGATGGCAAAAAAGATAATTGCACTAGCTAATAATGACGAAAGTTTCCTGCAATACACCCTTGATCTGTGCCGAAAAATGAATTTAAAAACATCAGTAAATGTACTACATTACCATTTTTATTAATATTTTTTAATCTTATTTTATATCATTGATTATCGATAATTATAAAACTATTTTTCTGTCAGAGTACTGAGGAAGAATTTTTGGAAAATACAGAACAAGATGAAGTGCAGTTACATCATTCAAATGAGTCAGCTCTAGCTCTATACTTTGAGAGCAATTTGAATGTGAAAAGCTACTCAATGATTGCTACTGCTTGTCGATTGAGGGGTTATAAATTTTTACCATCCTACCTGTATCTCGAAGAAGCAATGGTTCAATGTTTAACCTCGAATATAAAATATTCGGAAAGTGAAGTAACGGTTTCGCTTCAAGCTATGCTAAACAAAACTGCAGAAAGATTGTGTAAAATGATTACTGAAGATTGAAACTGCGAAACATTGCATAACCTTGAATTATATGTTACTGTTGGATTTGATAGCTCTTCTGGTCATCTTAATCCACATCAAAAATACACTGATACTGTTAAAGTAAATGATAATGCTCAACGAAGTTTATTAGTAACCAGTTGTATAGTTCAAAAACTTCAAGGACTGAATGAAAATTCATGGATGAATCCTACTCCACAAAGTACTCGTTTTTGTCGAACATTAAGGTATTACAATAATTATTTTTTCTAATTATCTAAATAAATCGGTCAATTTTTTTCTTTTATCCAAAACATTATTAAATTAGTGTCACAAAAGCTCGTTCTACAACATTTAGGTTTTTTAATCAGAATTCAAATTATTGTGCACTTTTTGTCCAATCATAAGGCTGAATGTTTGCAACATTTTAAATATCTTCCCACATAGCATGAAAGATTGCTGAAAGCTTTCTGCAAGCTTGCAAGAAAGTTTCGCAGTCTTTCAGGAAATTTTCATGAAATCTCCGCGAAAGTTCAGAATATCTGGGACAAATCATTGGCAGTAAGATTCCTTTAAAGATTGCAGCAACCTTTCAGAAAACCTTTCTGGAAGGTTTCTTTAAAGTTTTTGAAAAGATAACTGAAAGCTTTTTGAAGGAAGAGGGAATTTTTCACCAAGCTTTCGTGCAACCTTCAAGAATCTTTTAGGAAGCTTTCACGGAATCTACGTGGGCAAAATGTATGGGACAAATTACTCACATAAAGATTCCTTGAAAGAGTTCAGTCACCTGTTAGGAAAAATTTCGGGAAGGTTTCTTTAAAGTTTCTTGAAAGATAATCAGAAGCTTTCTGAAACCTTACAAGAAAGATTCATAATCTTTCAGAAAGCTTGCATGAAAGATTCTTGGAAGATCAAAATATCTGGGACAAATCATTGGCAGTAAGATTGCTTTAAAGATTGCAGCAACCTTTCAGAAAAGCTTTCAGGAAGGTTTCTTTTAAGTTTTTGAAAAGGTAACTGAAAGCTTTCTGAAGGAAGAGGAAATATTTCAACAAGCTTTCGTAAAAAATGCAGGAACCGTCAAGCATCTTTTAGGAAGCTTTCACGAAATCTTCGCGGAAGTTAAAAATGTCTGGGACAAATTACTCACATAAAGATTCCTTGAAAGATTGCAGTCACCTATCAAAAAACCTTTCGGGAAGGTTTCTTTAAACTTTATAGAAAGATAATTAGAAGATTTCCGAAAGCTTACAAGTAAGATTCGTAATCCTTCAGAAAGCTAACAAGAAAGGTTCTTGGAATATCAAAATTTCTAGGACAAAACACTCTCAGAAGGCCTTAATGAAAGATTCTAATAATCTTTTAAGAAACCTTTCAAGGACCTTTTTGATGTTTTCAAAAAAGTTGCTGAAAGATTCGTAAATGACATGGGAATATTACGAGAAGCTTTCACAAAAGAGAACCGTAAGGTTTCAGCAAATGTTTCAACAAGACTTCCGTAACGAAGGTGAACGAATTTCTTTTCAGAAAGATTCATTAAAATCTTTCAGAAAGCTTTTATGAAAGATTCCTGGAAGACCTCAATTTCTAGGGCAACTTATTGGCAAAAAGCTTCCATGAAAGATTCTAGAAATCTTTCCAGAAACGTTTTTTCAATATCTTGAAAGAGTAACATAATGCTATAAATAATATTAACAATTCTCTAGAACTATTACAATTCTCGCATATTATTTGTAACTTATTTCTATATTAATCGCAATTTTATTATCCAAAATCTTGCTAGAAAGGTTACGCCAAGGTTCAATGGAATATCTCACGGGAAGGATGTTAGAAGGTATTTTGGAAGCTTTCCGTAAGCTTGTCATGTAGAATAACAATTATAACTTTTAAAGAGCTTTATGTAATCTTTCGTGAAGCTTTCATGAAAGATTCCAGCTTTGATTATTTTAATATTACTCATAAGATTCCTAGACTCTTCCCTAAAGTTTTCTTATGTTATTTCATATTCGAGTAATTGTATATGTAAATACTATACAAAAAATTTCTCAAAGAATACTCGTAGGAAGATGATGTCAGTATCCCACATCTCCTTAGAAACGATCTCCGACACAGCTTTATGAATATCGCAAAAATTGTGATCCAAAAATAATATTTATGATGGAAACTCTTCACGAGTCTCTACACACTACTTTAAAAATAATAAAAAATTACGGTGTAAGAAAGAAGGTGTCAATACGATGACTATTTTGATATTACTCATGAGATTCCTACAATCTTCCCTAAAGCTTTCATATTATATTTCATATTCGAGTAATTGGAATCTTTTTTTTTCTTCTTTCGTGAATCTCTCAGGAAGCTTTCTTCAAACATTGATTTGGAATACTCCTATAAGGTTTTGTTATGACATTCGTAAAGGAATTATGTCATACGTCAAAAATCTTTTTTGAATGCTTTCCAAAATCTTGCTAGAAAGGTTACAAGGTTCAATGGAATATCTCACGGAAACGATGTTGGAAGGTATTTTGGAAGCTTCCCGTAAGCTTGTTATGTAAAGTAAAAATTAAAACTTTCATAGAGCTTTATCCAATCTTTCGTGAAGCTTTTATGAAACATTCCAGCATTGACTATTTTAATATTACTCATGAGATTCCTAGAATCTTCCCAAAAGCTTTAATATTATATTTCATATTCGAGTAATTGGAATCTTCTTTTTCTATTCTTTCGCGAATCTCTCAGGAAATTTTCTTGAAACATTGATTTGCAATACTCCTACAAACTTTCGTTATGACTTTCGTAAAGATATTCTGTAATAAACCAAAAATTTTTTTTTAATGCTTTCCAAAATCTTGCTAGAAAGGTTACGCCAAGGTTCAATGGAATATCTCACGGGAAGAATGTTGGAAGGCATTTTGGAAGTTTTCCGTAAGCTTGTTATGTAAAGTAACAATTACAACTTTCAATGAGCTTTATGTAATCTTTCGTAAAGCTTCCATGAAAGATTCCAGCATTGATTATTGTAATATTCCTCGTGTGATTCATGCAATATTCCTTGAAGCTTTCATATTATATTCCAAAGTCAGGTAAGTAATTTGAATCTTTTATGTTTTGTTCCGTAAAACTCTCGGGAAGCTTTTTTGAAATATTGCCAACGTAACTTTATTGAAAGTTTCATTTTTTTTCCTGAAAGATTGTAGCAATCTTCTGCTGGAAGCTTTCTCAAAACTTTCCGCTGAAAGCTTTCAGGCTATGTGGGTTCATATTTTAAAAAACAAAAAAACCTCTTACATGAAAAATATCTTATAACTAAAAAAATTATTAATTTTTTTGAAATATTAGGTTTTTACATTATACAGATTTACTTGAAAATATTTCATAAAACCTTCACACCGGTTAAATAGACATTATACACATTTTTGCTCCAGAAACTTTTTATTTGAAAATTATAAATTTAAAAAAGCTTATTGTCAATAAAAATATCTCAATTAATTACTCCCAATAAAATGTATTCAATTAAAAAAATAAATGAAAAATTGAACGAAATTTCGACGGTTTAGTAGAAATTTTTAAAAAACTTTTATTTGATTTTACAAACTAATATTGTCCTAGAAATTGTGTGTTATTTTTTAAAATAAATAACTACATTCTTTAACTACATATGTTTTTCTTTTTCAGCTTGCTATTTACTTTGGCCCACTTTTGCTTATTTTAACCAATCCTGTTCCTAATCATTCATAATATTTCTTTTGTTACGATCCTCTTTCCTCAAGGTTATCCTTTGAAAAAGAAGACAACGAAGCTATCATGAAAGAACACAATCGATTAAGTCGAGAGATCAATTTATTAAAACGACACAGATTTAAGACTTCCCCTGTCGTAAATTTTAAATGTCAATAACAGTTAATAACTGTTAAAAATTATTTATAACTATTTAGAACTGTTTAAAACTGTTTATAAGTGTTACAAAATGTATGATTTTAGACACATTTTTTCTAATTATAATACTTTGTAACAGTTTCAAACAGTTTTTAATAGTTTTAAACACTTTCAAACAGTTTCAAATAATTTTAAATTTGATATATTTCAGGAAAAATTAATAATTAATAAATTATTATTATTAATAATTAATAATTATTTAATAGCCTCATTATTATAATCATTAGAATCAAGGAGCGCGGGAGCACTCCGAAGGCAAGTAACAGTCAAACAATGCAGAAGAAGCCTAAGGAGTGTTTAATTATACTAATAATTAATAGTTACTATGTTAATAATAATAATAATTAATAAATATTTAAAAGTTATTAAATAATTTAATAACTCTTACAAACTGTTAAAAACTGTTGAAAAATGTTACAAACAGTTACAAACGATTAATAACGTCCAAAATCCTACATTTTGTAACATTTTTAAACAGTTTATAACTCTTTCTAACAGTTTTTAACATGTTTGAACAAAAATATTTCCGCTAGGGTCCAATGGAAAACAACCGATAGTAAAGTATAATGTTGCTCAAACTCTGTATGACGGAAAATGCGTTAATTGCATTGTAGGAAACAACGCTACAACAAGATATCCTGTATGTGGTGTGTCATCGAATAAATTTGCTGATGCAACATTAAATTTTGAACCACGAGAAAATTCGATACGTTTAGGATTAGGTCTTTTGCATTGTCTAATAAAATCTTTTGAGTATTTATTACACCTTGCCTAAAGAACGACGATAATGGAATGGGATAGAAGACAACATTTGTTAGGTGATTTATAAAAATAGTATTATGTATTTGAAATATTTCAGTATTACAAAACTTATTTTAGAGAACTATATTAGAGAACTATCATTACAATATTTTTTTTAATTAAGTTATTTAACTCAACTTAAAATCAAATACAAGTAAAAATAAAATGTATTTCAAAAAATAATAAGGCAATGATAATGTTATTATTTTTTAAGTAAAATTTTATACTTAACTCTATAAAAAATAGAGTTTTGGAATACACAATCCAACAAAAAAAAAAGTTGTCTGTACTTTTCACCAGAATAACACAAAAATCCCAAATCAGACTCTAATCTTTTAGACCCCAAACCCATAAACCCATTAAGTCGAATCCTTCAGATACTAAATCCACAAATCCCAAACACGCAAACTACAAACCCATAAACCACAAACCTTTAGACCTCAAACTCGTAAACCCCCATTCCGTAGATCCAAAACCAATAAACCCCATACATGTAGACCCTATTCTTATAGGCCCCACATCCATAAACCCCGAACCCAAAAACCTCAAACTCACAAATCTCATACACCTCGAATCCACAAACCCACATACTCCAAACCCACAAACACCAAACCCATAAACCACAAACCTATAGATCCTAATCTTTTAGGCCTCAAACCAATAAGCCCAAGCCTATAAAGCCCAATTTTGCATGTAGATTTGGGGTTTGTGTATTTGGGGTTTGTAGACTTGGAGTTAATGTTATGGTTTACGATTTTGGAGTTTCTGTGTTTGGAATTTATAGGTTTCGGGTTTATAGATTTGTGGTTTATAAATTCAGAGTTCATGGATCTGGGATCTATAGGTTTATGAGTTTGGGACCTGTAAGATTGGAGTTCATGTGTTTGTGGTTTGTGAGTTTGAGGTTTATGGGTTTGGGATCTGGAGGATTGGGGTTTGGGGCCGAAAAGATTAGGGTCTATAGGTTTGGGGTTTGTGAACATTTAGTTTATGGGTTCGGAGATAGTGGATTTGGGGATTGTGGGTATGGAGTTTGTAAAGTCGGGGTTCAGGGTATGGGGGGTTTTGGGATTGCGGGTATGGGGTCTGGTGTTTGTGGGCTTGGGATTCGTTTTATATCAAAAAACCATGAAAAATTCTGAAAAATGATTTTTTTTGCATAAATGTAAGAAAAATGCTGGGCAAGGCTAAAATTTGATTACAGATAAGGATTCAGCATAGAAAAATACGTAGAAAAAGTTGGTCTGGTCAAAAATACAGACAAATTTTTTTTGTGGACCTGTGATATTAATCTATGCATGCTATTTTAAATGTTATTAATAAAAACTGTTCTTATTGCAATAAATGAATTTGGTGCTATGCTTGATCAACTTATATTTATGAAATGAATTTTTAGATCAAGTAAATCAACAAACTAAAAAAATTAAAAGGCAAGTTGTTACGTGACGCCTGTTAAGACCTCACGCACTCGTTATAGAAATGTTGTGGTCGTTGCCCTCGAGAATATTAGTGTCACTCTCGCCAAGAGGGTACCTTCGCTTACCCTCGTCCCCTATATTCGCCCATACGGATATAGTGGCGCGCAATTGCTTCCTTGTGATATTCGTAATGATCGGGTTATCGTAGTATCTGCTCTCCTTATTTGTTGTCGAGACCGGAGACGTAGGTTCGTACAATACTCTTCGTACCCCAATATCGAGGGATAATTTATTGATGAAGTAGAATATTGTATAACTACCAGAGTTCTAAGGTATATTCTAAGTTTTAAGAAAGGATAAAATCGATTCAAGGAATAATGAAATTATAACAATGCCTTCTATTGGATATCACTTATTTATTACCAACCCGTAAATATTCTGTTAAATTACAATAATAAGACTTACTATCGTTTTATTACACTAGGAAATCATTTATGTATATAAAGCGTCCTATGCAAATAAAGAATTGTCCCGTACCAATCAATAATTATTTGGTAAAAGTTAAGGAGAACAAAAGAAACCACACATGCCACTACTTATTCCTCTGGCGGTCAATTAATATTCGTCGATACCCATCGTACGCTAACGCTATGGAGTAATCACTCTATTAGTCCGGCTGTCAGAATCTGAGACTTTATTCAATGTTCGCTGCCGCACTGCAACATGACCCTGAGTCTGGGTTATGGGGCGATGCGCGCGTCTATGTGACGATACTGGCGCGCGGCTTAATGCGTCCGTGGAGGAGATATAATCTGAGGAGATATAATCCAGCTGGATCCGCGGATTAAGTATTTCTATATTTATAGATCTAGGTACAGGTGTAGAAATATTATTATCTACGCAAGTAATTATTCTTCTTGAAATATGTGATTATATATTTTCTTCTTCGTTGAGATGTTCCTCGGTGTTGCTGGATTTCCTCTATTATATGTGGAATATGGTTATTTCAATCCTCCAGTATGCGGACACCTTGCTTCTGGGTTCTTGTTCCCTTTTTTAGAGGCCGTTACTGCTCTCTGGCTCTTTGCGGTTTGGATCTAGAATGCGCTGCCGGGTTCTGGATGGACTGGCTTCGATGGATATGGCATATCAACGCCCGTATTGCGTAGATTCACGAACTAAAGTAATCCTCAACCTACTACGTAGGGTCTAACGAAAGGACGACGATATCGAAGTTCTATTAGGGTACGGTATAGTTCCGATACTATCGATTATTGTATTAATATTAAAAATATTAATCTATTATAGAAAATAAAAAATTTAATTTTTATTAATAATTGTTGATTATTTTTTTCTACTAATAATTATTAATCAATTGATATTATTAGTAACAATTGGATAGTTATTATTATGAGCACTCACTAAACATTAATTTCTATTAGTAAAAATCATTAACTATTAATTAACAATATATAATCAATTATTAATACAATTATTTATATAATTACTTATTAATATAATTATCGATATACTTAATTAATATTAATTATTAATTAACAATAATAATTAAATAATTATTGTTGTTAAATTATTATCCAATTATTGAATTACTCGTTATCAATTATTTCTTAGAAATTCGTTAATTTATTATCGAATCGTTGTTTATTAAGAACACTTTATAAGAAACTTAACTTTCGTGGCATGTGTGGTAACACGCACAAGGGTTGAATGCTAAAGGAGTCGATTTGAGGTTTTCCGGGATTTTTCCATTCGATATTTGCAGAGGTTCACAGAAATTAGTTTATTTTTCCCTTAGGGGATTAGTCGCTCGCCCTAAATCCGTTAGTACTAGTCAAAAATTCTTGATCGGATTTTCTTAATTAAAAATTAAATGTACCGTTTCGAAGAACGAACAGCAGTTTGTTTACCGACAATTATCTTATTATTATAGGATTCTAAAAGATGTCCTATGAGTATCAGTAAAGAAAATAAATTTTTATTGCTCCTTTTAAAAGGTATATTTATTTTAAAGATTGAATGCACGAAAAATGTTGAGTTTTAGAGTGTTTGTCTATTTTACTTGAATAATGAATGTAAATGAATGAACAATTATTATGACACAAAAATATT
Source organism: Torymus aiolomorphi (assembly GCA_036365515.1). Classification (NCBI taxonomy): domain Eukaryota; kingdom Metazoa; phylum Arthropoda; class Insecta; order Hymenoptera; family Torymidae; genus Torymus; species Torymus aiolomorphi. The sequence continues at coordinate 98,999,935 of CM070875.1, read as the reverse complement.
GTAGAAGCTACTTTTTATTATCTTAATCTAATATAAGTAATGAAAAGTTATCAAAAAGGGTATTTTCAAAAACTAAGCTACTGTCTGAGGAGTTAATATTTTTGTTTAAGTGAATTTCACCCACGGTGACCGATGAGGGTTAAGGGTTAAAATTATTAATTCACCGTTATTTGTTGTTTAATAGGGCATATTATTTGCCACGAAGTGATTGCTAATCGAGCGAGTTAATTATGCCTTTGCACTCAGAGATAAAGAGTAGGCTGGTCACCTCGCAGTCGCAGGAGGCTGACGTCAACGGCACTTGACTCACACGAGTGAAAAAGAGAGGGAACGCACGCTCGGAGAGCGAAGGTAGCCGTACGTACAAGTATAGGTATGTATATATATATATGTATATATATATACCGAGATACACATGCGCTCGCCGTTAATTATTCATTGAATTAATTTCTTATCTTTGTTAATTTACGGAGTCTATAAAAATCCACGGGGAGAGAATTTACTACACTTTCAAATAATTTCAAGCATCCGGAGAATATATAGATAAATAATTTTATCTTGATAATTTCGAAATTAACCGTTATTATTTAATGTAGACGTATGCGTAATGGATAAAGGATATAAGTATATGCCATGAGATTTTAATTATAATTGTATAATATAGTTGTTAATTGTAATTATGGTTATTACCTAAATTTATTCCCTTTCTTTTATTTTGTTTTCCACTCCTAAGCAATCGATCAATTGACACTGTAACCTTATTGGTCCTAGTCCTGCACGAAAGTCCACGTGGATTACTCGTACAGTCAATTTGTTAAGCGTTCCTTATTATGAATCTTTCTTGTAAAACTCGTTAATTTTATCTGTTATATTCGCTGTTAGAGTATATGCTTCACTAATGCGTAGATGGATAAATATATGTTTTCTATAATTTTCTTTTTTTTTTTTATATATTTCCTATACCTTATTGTATTAATTATTAATTGAACAAAGAAGCTTTTATTCCGTAGCCTAAGGCGTACTTCGTGGTGCGGCTGTATGCGCCGAACTGACTCTCCGCGGTTGCCCGGTCGCGAGCTGCACCTCCCCCGATTTTCTTTTCTCTCTCTCTCATTCAGTCATCCCGGGCGGCAACAGGCGATAAGCACCACGCCACCACTTTAGGGATCCGATTTCGCGTTTAACGTGGTGTGCTGCAACGTGACACAGTTGTCAGTACATTCTACAGACAATCGACTTCGGTTGTGAGGCGATTAATAAGGAAACGAATAAATGAAATGAAATTGTGTAAAGAAGCGAATTGAAAATTTTCTGAACGAAAAACTATCGCCGACAACTACGTCACGTAACACAAGTGAACGAAGCGTTTTCAGTAACAGTCGATCAAGTACTACAAGGTCATGGAACTACCAATACTGGAAATTTAGCTGGGATATGTTTTAATGATCCAAGAAAATTTTCTGAAGCTTTAGAAATTGATTTTGTATTAGTTGATAATATTGCATTGATTTTAAGTTTACTCCGAAGTAAATAAGAATTAGATGTTCGGAAGTTTGAAACACTATGTGCAGAAACATATAAACGAAACTACACGTTATATCCATGGTCAAGGATGTGTCCTTCGGTACATAAATTGATGAAACATAGTAGTGCCATTATTCAAAATTTTCCATTATCAATAGTATACTATGCAGAAGATGCCAGTGAATCATGGCACAAGATTTATCGAAAAAATTTAATATCTCACGCTCATCAAACGAGCAGAATCGATCGACTTTCTGATATATTTAATAGGGCTGTTTACCTTACAAATCCCTTAATTTCCTTGTTATACATCAACAACCGCTTAAAAGGTCAACTACAATATCAAATTACGGAAGAAATTAATGAATATTTAAAAGACAGGTAAAAAATATTTAAAATAATGAATAAGAGTGGCCCAACTCGAACAGTAATCCACAAACAAACACATACATCAAAAATTGTCCTTATTGCCATGATCCTAAAACACGTGGAATTAAGCATACCCATTTCTTAAAAAGCACTAATACAACTGAAAATCAAGGAAAAAATAAAAAACCCACCAAAACAGAACATAATGGAATAGAAGAAATATACGATATGATTGACAATATAGCCAATGAAAATAGCATTAAATTACTAGAAAAACCAGTAACAACAGAACCAGGAAACAAAACAACTACAAACAACATCCGTATGACATATGGTGATATTAACTACCTAGGATCAAACAAAGCACTTTTTTCTTTTGATAGAAGAATCAGAGGCAAGCAAATTTTTACTAACTCAATGTACCCACTAGATGCACAACCAAAACACAAGGATATAGCAGTAATAGATGAAATAGTCTTCACATCAAATTGTAAATGCGATTCGAGTAACCAACACAGGGACATGTTCCCTCATTATAGGGGCACTTGTGCAGTTGGGCTTACATGCCCAGCTCAACTCAACAAACATGAAAGGATAATTTATGCAAGAAACAAGAATGCAACAACAGAAACACCTACAACTGCGAGATCTATGCTTTATATTAAAAAAAAGCGCGTATCCTCGACACCTTTATTTTTCCTTTCCTTTTTATTACATTATAAACCTTTAAATTTTCCTGAGGCCCTCTCTTTCCGTAACCTATAATACCTCTCTTCCATCCCGTATTCGCCCAGGGTTATGCCTGTGGGGCGGGGAAAACCTATAGGCAAACCACGTGGGATAAATCCTAATTAGGAAAACCCGCCCCGGGATGGTCGGTGTATTGGGATAATTTCAGTTTGGATGTCTAGGTCACATTCCGTAGGCTTAGACACCGAAACTGTAATATTCCACACCTCCCGCTCGGTTTGTGAGAAGACAATCGACACCTAACCGATCACACGAAAATCAAACAGCGAAAAAACGCGGTCACCCATCCAAGTAGTAACCGCGCCCAACGCTGCTTAACTTCGGCGATCGGCCGAGGTGGCGATTACGCCTCCCGCCAAGCCGTCGGTGATCTATGCTTTATATTATAGTTGAATTTTGTTTCTCCCTGTAACCAAGTTACAGGAGAGTAAACAAATACGCTCTAAAAGAAAAGTATTAGATTGTAAGTTTAGCTTGTAAGTTTATTATATATACCAGACCAGCATACAGGAAGTGACTTCCTCTGCTGGACTACTTTTGTAATGTAATTTTGTATTACTCTGGTTAATAAATAAAAAAAAAAAAAAAAATTAATAATGCAAAACTTTATAACAAAGTAGTAGCCAGGTAGCTCAGTTTCGACAATCAATTTTCTTATATTTTTTGAAAGTAAGAAACCTATTAAAAGAAGAAAGAGTTTGTTGGACCGATTTGGCTGAAATTTTAAAATTTTATTCTATGTATCATTGGCTATTGTATGAATTAAAATTTCTTATTCCTACTGTGCCATTTAATAATCTCATTCTATTCGATTTATTTGTATTAAATTCTGCCAAGTACCGAAGTCACCGAGACTAGCCACCTATTTCTTCCAGAGGCCCTCACTGTTATTTTAAAAAACAATAACTAAACAGTACATAAAAATAAGAAATTTTAATTACTTTCAGATATTAACCCTTTGAACAGAACATTTTACTAATTGAACGTGAAAAATTCCTTTCGATTTATTACTGTAACGAAGTATATTAACTAAGAACGAATGCTACACGATTTCTAAGTTATTCTTTGTTTTAAATTGTATAACATTATATAATTACCTTTCAATTGAACCATTTAAAATCAGTAATTTATAGCAATGGTGATTGTATTTCACTGTCAAATTAAGCGTCCCTTAAATGTCACACGGGTGATCAAAGGATTAACATGTTTCAAAATCAAAATAAATAAATTTTATTAACTTATGAAAACAATTTCCCTAAAAAGTGTTTAAGTTTCCATACTGCTACTTTTAATTTTCTTTAATACTTACTCTAATCGTGCCAGTAAAAATTAAAAGATAACTATATTCAATATGATTTCTCCAAATTCATGTAAAAGTCGGTAATATATTATTTGTGTTTTAGAGATCAAATGGAGTATGAAGAAGGTGTCAGCAGCGAAGATAATACAGATGATTCTGATGACAGTAATAGTGATTAAATAATAATTAAAGACATTTTTACTTATTAATATTTAATACGTATAAGATGGTCTTATAGTGAAAATATTAGGCAAGGTATCAATATACATATAACTATCATTAAAACATTAATAACTAACATATAACTGTTATTAAACCGTTTGTTCTTTGTGTTTAAAAATAGCTTGTAAAATATTTTATAACTTTAATATGTTTCTGTTAAAATAAATTTTATTTTCGAATAATTATTAGTCAACGTTAAAAAAATGTATAATTTATTATTAACTGCCTATTCTATATAATAAGAAAACAATATTATCATAAAACTGACGACTATATTTTAATCTTCAAGTTTTTTATAAACTTACAATTTTTTCTTGCGTACACATTTCTGAGAATAAAGTAGACTAAATTCAATAGAACTATTCTATATTTGTATCCAATAAGCCAATAGTTTAATTTTATTTAATAAAATTAAACTATTGGCTCCATTTTACTAAATTCAATACATTAACAATTGCTATAATACTTAATATTTCGACTATTTTTTTATTATTAACTACTATAGACTATATATCTGTTAAGTCTCGAAAGTCGGGGAATATACTTTTATATTGATTGAATTGATTGTATTTATTTAGTTATTTTTGTATTTAAATGATAACTGATATATTTATAGAATTTGTAGCTAATGGCCGTACTACCAAGGTGTTTTTTATAAGTAAAACAATTATTTACAACGTTTCGGACATTTTATTACGTCCCTCTTCAGGTTCTAAATACAACAATTATACAATTATTTTTTACAATTCACAATAACTTAATTTCGCATTAATAAATAAAACTTACATTTAAAACGTATTGTCAAATTCTTTTACGGAAAGTGATCCGTTCGTCACTGTTTACAATTCGGATTTTTCGTCGTATTTATACAGATGTTACGCATATATGTGTGTGTATAAGAAGCGCGTACAATGGTGGGGATGCAGTAGACGATTTTCGAAGCGACACAGCGGGTGTGCTATCAGGAGAGTATGTCTAAGTAGAGGGGGGACCCCAACCAATGTTACAAAATTCTCGACCTCGAGCAATCCTACGACAACGTGGGCGTGCGTGGTAACTCTACCTCAGCATGTTCTCCTGTTCTCCTTCACTTGCTGCTTTCAGTATTTTCCTCTTATAAGCACATAAATTGACAATTATTTATTAGAGTGGTATATTCTTTTGGTAAACTATTAATTTCGAATTGTTTATTCATATATCTTGATTGTGTGTGTATGAATACAGCTTCCGAAAATAATCTTTTTCCTCTATTAATTTCTGTATCTAGAATTTGTACATTATTGAAATCTATTTTATGATTATTGTTTTTTGTGTGTAGATATAACGATGAATTATCATCTTTCCTAGTGTATTTTTTAGAGTGTTCATTAATTCGTACATTTAAACGTCTACCTGTCTGGCCAACGTACGAAGCCTCACAATCTTCGCAATTAATTTTATAAACAACATTCGCTTTATCACAGATTTTAGTATTATCTTTACCTAATTATATCTACACATAAAAAACAATAATCATAAAATAGATTTCAATAATGTACAAATTCTAGATACAGAAATTAATAGAGGAAAAAGATTATTTTCGGAAGCTGTATTCATACACACACAATCAAGATATATGAATAAACAATTCGAAATTAATAGTTTACCAAAAGAATATACCACTCTAATAAATAATTGTCAATTTATGTGCTTATAAGAGGAAAATACTGAAAGCAGCAAGTGAAGGAGAACAGGAGAACATATTGAGGTAGAGTTACCACGCACGCCCACGTTGTCGTAGGATTGCTCGAGGTCGAGAATTTTGTAACATTGGTTGGGGTCCCCCCTCTACTTAGACATACTCTCCTGATAGCACACCCGCTGTGTCGCTTCGAAAATCGTCTACTGCATCCCCACCATTGTACGCGCTTCTTATACACACACATATATGCGTAAAATCTGTATAAATACGACGAAAAATCCGAATTGTAAGCAGTGACGAACGGATCACTTTCCGTAAAAGAATTTGACAATACGTTTTAAATGTAAGTTTTATTTATTAATGCGAAATTAAGTTATTGTGAATTGTAAAAAATAATTGTATAATTGTTGTATTTAGAACCTGAAGAGGGACGTAATAAAATGTCCGAAACGTTGTAAATAATTGTTTTACTTATAAAAAACACCTTGGTAGTACGGCCATTAGCTACAAATTCTATAACTATACCAAAATCTACCATTGGCTACATTTAACCAACGATAACTGATATATGTATATATATTTGATTGATATTAAATGGTTGAATTAAGTATATTACCTTTTCCTCTTGGTGTAGGTTCTCGAAATGAATCAATCACACTTTTGAAATTAATTAGTATTTGTTTATTGGTATAAGATTTCTTCTATAAATTGACCTGGCTAGTAATTGCCTTTACAATAACTCTATTCGATTTATTCGATTAATTTGTACAGAATATTTGCGTTGATTTCACGATCAATTATTACAGATAAGTTATTGATTTTATTAATCTACAAAATTCTAGTAATCTGATACGGTTCATATTGGCCTATATAGTATTCGCTACTCCTTTTGTCGGCTGGAGTGGTACGGAGCTCGCGATCTGTGCGCGAATAACTGACTTTGTGTAGTGAATGTCGCCGTATTTATTAAGCCATTAAATTAGGTTAAAGATGAGTTTGACGCTGGATCAAAATCATCTTTTTAAACAAATTAATCAACATAATTTCAATGTAACAAAATCATTTTCTTATTGAAATTTACAGAATCTATATCTTGCTAATATGAAACACACAATTAATCACAACTAAATAATGAGCATCTTACTTTACAGCCAGAAAAGCTAGTAATAGGTTATGTTATAAATCTTTTTGCATTATTTTACTAAAAAATAATATTTTCTATAATATTTTCAGTTGTTTTGAAAGTTTTCTCATGATTTATTACATTTTGTAAAGTAATAATCGTCTTTTCACAACGAAAAACACGATTTTTCAACTTTAAGGGGGTGTCAAACTCAATTTTTACCGACCGAGCAAAAAATATATTGTTTTTAATAGAAAAAAAAAAATATAACGATATATGAAAAATAATGAGTGCATTGCCCTCCGTAATTACATTATTAATCATTCTGCAAAATGCCAAGTCAATATTCAAAAGCGTGTAAGAATGGCATTTGAACGAAAATTTCGTTCAAATGCCATTCTCAGATGTCTTAAGATATCGACGTGAAACTTTGCAGAATGATTCATAATGTCATTACGGAGGACAATGCACTCATGATTATGCATAATATTATAAAAAAAAAATAGATTATTGTACCATATGGGTAATATGTAGCATCGCGAGATTCGCGAGTCGGCGACGGCAGTAACGGCAGCGGCCAGCGGCGCGGCCTTGCCCGTGTGTGTGTACGCGCATGCGCTGCTGGCTGCAGCACAGCTGAGCTGTCCATCGCCGATGCCTGGGCCTAGGCCCTCCGGGAGGCGGTCCCGTGTTGCCGCCACCACCTTCGCCACCTGTGCCCTCCTCTATCCATTGATGCTTATCGACGTGTCATCGGTGTGCCTGCCGCCTGGACCGCTCGCAGACGGCGCCGCCTGGAGCGCCGCATCAGCCGCCCACCTCGCAGACCGTAGCGTCTGTACCGCACCGTGTGCGTGCACACCCAACGGACCGTGCCGCTTGGACTTGGCCCCGCCGTAAGACAGAAAATAAGTCATTCAAGAATTTATTTATTTTACGGCGTTGTTATTTGTACGACAGATCTGTCGTACAAATAACCTATAACCCACTTAGAAACGTGTAAAAATCACTGTTTTGAAAGTCTGACATGGAAGGGACTATTATTTCTTTAGTCAAAACGTCAATCCTTGCCTATTTTTTTCTTTAATCAAGCGTCAATTCTTCGGCTAAAGAAAATTGAAGGTTAGGTTTTACGTATATATAGGTATACCTATCTAGCAATCTGGCGTATAAATAACAACGGCCAACTGTAGATTTGATGCGCTTTTTCGACTTTTCATTCCAAAGATTACAGATCTAAATAATCAGCAAGTGTGGAGATACTGCATTTTCTGTGTATTTTTCAAAATATTTTCAAGAAAAGTCATTTCCTCGAAACTGGCTGATTGAGTAGATCTGAAATCTAATATACAATGCCTCAGCATGTACTGGATTGTGTGTAAACATTCTCATAAACTTTAAGCGAGGATGAGGAGGTCTACCTTGGAAATGCACACGCGCTTTTTCGACTTTTCATTTCAAAGATCCCTTTCCATTCTCTACAAATATTTCAAACTTTACACACACTATGTAATACATGCTGAGGGACTGTTTATCAAGTTTAAGATCTAAATAATTAGCAAGTGAGGAGATATTGCAATTTGTATGCTCTATTTAACAAATGTTCAAGTAAAAAAGTTATTTCCCCTACACTGGCTGATTGAAAAGATCTAAATTTAATATACAGTGCCTCAGCATGCATTGCATTGTGTGAGAACATTCTGGTAAACTATGAAAAAGAGTGAGGAGGTTTTTGTCGCAAATGCACATGCGGCTTTTTGACATTTCGTTCCAAAGATCCCTTTCCATTCCCTACAAGTATCTTAAACTTTCCATACATAATGGAATACATGCTGAGGGACAGTTTATCAAGTTTCAGATCTACATAATTAGTAAGTCTGGAGATATTGCAATTTTTGTGCTTTTTCAGGAAATTTTTAAGAAAGAAAAGTAATTTCCTCCAAACTGGCTGATTGAATAGATCTGAAACCTAATATACAATGCCTCAGTATGTACTGGATTGTGTGTAAACATTCTCAAACACTTTAAGCGAGGGTGAGGAGGTCTACATTGGAAATGCACACGCGCTTTTTCGACTTTTCATTTCAAAGATCCCTTTCGATTCTCTACAAATATTTCAAACTTTACACACACCATGTAATACATGCTGAGGGACTGTTTATCAAGTTTAAGATCTAAATAATTAGCAAGTGAGGAGATATTGCAATTTGTATGCTCTTTTTAACAAATGTTCTAGTAAAAAAGTTATTTCCCCTACACTGGCTGATTGGAAAGATCTAAATTTAATATACAGTGCCTCAGCATGCATTGCATTGTGTGAGAACATTCTGGTAAACTATGAGAAAGAGTGAGGAGGTTTTTGTCGCAAATGCACTTGCGCTTTTTCGACTTTTCAGTCCAAAGATCCCTTTCCATTCTCTCAACATATCTTAAACTTTACACACACCGTGCAATATATGCTGAGGGACAGTTTATCAAGTTTCAGATCTACATAAATAGCAAATCTGGAGATATTGCAATTTTTGTGCTTTTTCAGGAAATTTTTAAGAAAGAAAAGTCATTTCCTCCAAACTGGCTGATGGAGTATATCTGAAACTCAATATGCAATGCCTCAGCATGCATTGCATTGTGTGAGAACATTCTGGTAAACTATGAGAAAGTGTGAGGAGGTTTTTGTCGCAAATGCACATGCGGCTTTTCGACAATTCGTTCCAAAGATCCCGTTCCATTCCCTACAAGTATCTTAAACTTTCCATACATAATGGCATACATGCTGAGGGACGGTTTATCAAGTTTCAGATCTACATAATTAGCAAGTCTGGAGATATTGCAATTTTTGTGCTTTTTCAGGAAATTTTTAAGAAAGAAAACTAATTTCCTCCAAACTGGCTGATTGAGTAGATCTGAAACCTAATATACAATGCCTCAGCATGTACTGGATTGTGTGTAACCATTCTCATAAACTTTAAGCGAGGATGAGGAGGTCTACATTGGAAATGCACACGCGCTTTTTCGACTTTTCATTTCAAAGGTCCCTTTCCATTCTCTACAAATATTTCAAACTTTACACACACTATGTAATACATGCTGAGGGATATTGTTTATCAAGTTTCAAATCTAAATAATTAGCCAGTGTGGAGATATTGCAATTTGTATGCTCTTTTTAAGAAATGTTCAAGAAAAAAAGTTATTTCGCCTACACTGGCTGATTGAAAAGATCTAAAATTTAATATACAATGCCTCAACATGTATTGGATTGTGTGTTAACATTCTGGTAAACTTTAAGCGAGGGTGATGAGGTCTTAGTTGGAAATGCACATGCACTTTTTTGACTTTTCATTCCAAAGATCCTTTCCATTTTCTACAGATATCTTAACTTTCCATCTATCTACGCCCTCTGTTTCTGGCAGGTCGATACTGCTATCCTCATTCCCATACTGCTTAACACTTTATTAATATATTCTGTTTTGCCCTAGGCGAAGAGCTCCTGCAGAAGACAACACGTCTTCATGTAATTCTACTCTCCTCCAGGGCAGCCAACACAACTACCACGTCCTGAAGACATCAGCTAGACAAACATATCGTAGAAGTGAGAGCGAAGGTGTATATAAATATAGTTTGATCTCCTGTGCCAGACTCGAGTAAGTATTTCACTTCGGATTTGGACTTTATCTTGTAGTACAGCCGAACCTAGTCTCCAACTTTCCATCGGTCTACTCCTCTGTTCCTGGCAGTTCGATACTGCTATCCTCATCCCTACTCCTTAATATATTATTAATATATTTTGTATTGTCCTAGGTGAAGAGCTCCTGTAGAAGACAACAAGTCTTCATATAATTCTACTCTTCTCGAGGACAGCCAACGCAACTACCACTTCCCGAGGACATCACCTAGGCGAACACAACGGAGAAGGGAGGGCGAAGGTGTAGTTGAATGTAGTTCGCGCTTCCGTGACAGACTCGAGTAAGTACTTCACTTCGGATTTGGACTTTATCCTGTAGTATAGCCGAACCTAGCCTCCAACTTTCCATCTGTCTACTCCTCTGTTCCTGGCAGTTTGATACTGCTCTCCTCATCCCCACTGCCTAAAACATTATTAATATATTTTGTTTTGCTCTAGGCGAAGAGCTCCTGCAGAAGACAACAGGTCTTCATATCATTCTACTCTCCTCGAGGGCAGCCAACGCAACTACCACTTCCCGAGGACATCACCTAGGCGGACACGACGGAGAAGGGACGACGAAGGTATACTTAAATGTCTGCGCTCCCGCGACAGACTCGAGATGTAGTCTAGGCGCCAGGGGGGTTTCCGTGGCCGATGGATGTCCACACTTCCACCAAAGCTTTTCTTACGTATTTTTGACTGCTGATTCTGAATTTCGAAGGTGGAACGTCGCCAGACTGTTAGTTTTTTGTTATTAACAATTTAATTGTTTAAATTGCTGCCAAATCAATACGATTAATTATAACTGAATCCTAGCTGCCTAAAACTGTAGTAAATTGATCTAGAATATGCTCGTTTTTTCAGAATTGAAAAATTTTGATTACAACCCGAATTATTGCAAATTTAGTGCAATAAGTCGCGAATTCGAGCGCAAACGTGCATAATTCTAGATCAATTTACTACAGTTTTAGACAGTTAGGATTCAGTTATAATTAATCATATTGATTTGGCCGCAGTTTAAACAATTAAATTGTTAATAACAAAAAACTAACATTCTGGCGACTGTCCACCTTCGAAATTCAGAATCAGCAGACAAAAATACGTAAGAAAAGCTTTGGTGGAGGCGTGGACATCCATCGGCCACGGAAACCTCCCTGGTGCCTAGACTAATGTCAGTATTTAGGGCACACCTGATTTTTAGGTACGAATTATATCTCCCCAAAAAGTAACAGTTTTCTGCGGGTGCACACGGAAAGAAAACTCTTACTGCTACAGTTAAAACGGCTTACTCGTGGAGTATAGGAGTTCCTTTACTATATAAGTAAGGTGGTTTTAGCAATCTTAGTAAGGGACCCATACTTTTACGGTATGTTGCTTTTCATACTACAACAGTTACACAATTATACGATCGTTGGATCAGCGGCATATACCGACGTAACAGCGTCACACGATTTTAGTATACATTGCTTCCACCTTCAATTGTAAGGGAGAAATACTATAGCGGTAACGGTTGCTACCTGCTAATACGGAAATGACAACTATTATAAGGAAGTGTTACTTATCGATAATTGAAAGCATCGAATGCGTCGTCTAGGTCTTTGAGGTGGTCAATGATGGAGTCGAGGTGATGCGCTCCGAAGTTTTTTGGGTTTAGATCCCAGGACGCATCTAATACGTAGTCAAAGTGTTCGGGGTAGCCGATGATGATGTCTAGGTCGTGCGCTCCGTAGTTTTTTGTCTCTAGATGTTGGAACGTATCAAATGCGTGGTTTAGGTCTTTGTGGTAGCCGATGATGGAGTCTAGGTTTTTTGCATTAAAATATCAGGGCGCATCTAATACGCAGTGCAGGTGTTCAGGGTAGCCGATGACGAGTTCTAGGTGGTGCGCTTTGTAGTCTTTTGCGTTTGGATATCAGGGCGCATCTAATACGTGGTCCAGGTCTTCGGGGAAGCCGGTGACGATATTTAGGTGGTGCGCTCCGTAGTTTTTGGCTAATAGGTGTTGGACATGTCAAAACTTAAAGTATTACTAATCACGTAATTTTATACTATAAGTAAAAATCGTGATTATAAATAAATACTTATTCAAACGTAATTACGTTCAAATTGACATGTGTTTGTAATAAAAAAAATAGTAAATATTAAAATGCGTATAGGCGAAATACGCACAATTATTCATAATAAATAATGCGTATATGCGAAATGCGCACAATTATTTATCATACAAAAATGCGTATAGGCGAAATACGCACAATTATTTATAATAAAAAATTCGTACAAACGAATTACGCACAATTATTTACAATATCAAAAATATGTATAAGCGAAATACGCACAGTTGTTTATAATGCAAAAATGCGTATAGACGAAATACGCACAATTATTAGTTATAAGGAAAGGTGTATGGGCAAACATATTTAATTATAACAGAAAAAAATTACAATTACATGAGTTTATTTAGTTATCTATTTATAAGAAACTAGATGTCTTGACATAAAATTAATTCTTTTCCGTTTTTTTTCAACAAAACTCATAAAATTTGAAAAGAAGCTAAAGAAACTTATGAGCCTAGCTCAATGAAATTATAGTAGCTCTACTTTTGCCAATCATTCAGTAGCATGACAAGTATAATGCAAAGTAATTATTAATGACAATACTTCTAATAATACAAATTTTGTTAAAATGTTCAATTTGCAGTTATGCGTTTATATGATGGAAGGTGTATATTTTAAAATGCGGATCAACTTATATACCATACTCAGGTTCATTTGAAGTTCAACCCTTGGTCTCAAATTTTGTTACACCCTCCTGTTGTTTCAGGTATATGGGATATTTCACGTGAAGTCAGCAGCTCAAAATTTAAAAATCCCTCAAAACTCGTTTTCTTTTAGTTTTTATGAACAAAAAATGTTCCTCAAATTTTAGGTCGATATTTGCAAAAATAAAAAAGCTATGCAATATTGAAAATTCAATTTTTTTGCAATTTTTTGTTAAAATCCAAGTTTATTCATTTTTTAACTGAAAATCTTGAAACTTTTTGTATAGTACATTGATTGGCAAAAGGTTTGAATTTTTTCTGAAGAATGTGCCAGTATTTATTTTATGACCCTTTTTGAAAGTCTCTGATTGGCTGCTTCTTATTATACCTTCATCAAAGGATATTGAGGCTGCGGCCAAATATTCTTTATTCGACAAATTTTTTTTGTATTCTTCTTCGAAAACCCTTCAAAATGCTTTTTTTGATCAATACTGGCCGAGCAAAGGGAAAAAAGTGACAATTTTTTGAAATATCAAGAAAAATCCATAATTTCAATTTTTGATAACATGATTAATGAAACTGAATATTATTCATACATCTTATGGCATGGACCGTACCACTGAATTTTGTTAGAGCATCAAATAGAACATTAGAAATATCTATTTTCAATAATATTAGGCTTACACAATAAGCGATACCTAATTATGAATGAAATTATCAGTCTGTTGCCTGATTTCATTTTGACAGCTTTATAGTAATTAACCTCTATAGCTTAATTTATTATTAATTCATAATTAGGTATTGCTTATTGTGTAAGCCTAATATTATTGAAAATAGATATTTCTAATGTTCTATTTGATGCTCTAACAAAATTCAGTGGTACGGTCCATGCCATAAGATGTATGAATAATATTCAGTTTCATTAATCATGTTATCAAAAATTGAAATTATGGATTTTTCTTGATATTTCAAAAAATTGTCACTTTTTTCCCTTTGCTCGGCCAGTATTGATCAAAAAAAGCATTTAGAAGGGTTTTCGAAGAAGAATACAAAAAAAATTTGTCGAATAAAGAATATTTGGCCGCAGCCTCAATATCCTTTGATGAAGGTATACTAAGAAGCAGCCAATCAGACTTTCAAAAAGGGTCATAAAATAAATACTGGCACATTCTACAGAAAAAATTCAAACCTTTTGCCAATCAATGTACTATACAAAAAGTTTCAAGATTTTCAGTTAAAAAATGAATAAACTTGGATTTTAACCAAAAATTGCAAAAAAATTGAATTTTCAATATTGCATAGCTTTTTTATTTTTGCAAATATCGACCTAAAATTTGAGGAACATTTTTTGTTCATAAAAAACTAAATAGATTGAAATTTTTTTAAATTTCAATAAACAATTAAACCCTCAACCAAAAAAATAAAAACCAAATCTAAACTATCTCTTGGTAGAAATTTTGTAAACTATATCCAGAATATGTACAAAAAAGTGCAGTACTGTGCCACAAAATTTCAGATGCAGGTAATATTTTGAAAATCATAATATTAAATTGGACTCCATCATCGGCCATCTAAACACCTAGACCTCGCATCCGACCTGTCCCTTCACCTGGACACAAAAACCTACGGAGCGCACTACCCGGACTCATCGACCATCTGGAACACCTAGACCTCGCAAGTAGTATATGGTCAGGTATAGCGAGACATATCATATTACAAGTGGGGGAGGGGGGGCGCCCCGGGAAGGGTCATTAAGTCAAGTGTTATGTAAACAGTAGCTGCACAGTAGCTGTCCCATGTCAATGGGCCTATTGTTCTCAGCCGCAACTGTTGTGTAAACAAAACACCCATTGACATGGTTAATTAGCTACTGTTTTTACATAGCACTTGACTTAATGACCCATACAGAGGCGCGACCCCCCACCCCACTTGTAATATGATATGCCTCGCTATACCCGACCATATACGAGAGAGAGGAGGTGGAAGGCGGGTGAGGGGGAGGCGGTGGGTGTTGGGGGATGGGGAGGGGGTAGGTGGGGGGTGGGGGGAGGTGGTGGGTGTTGGGAGAGGGGGTGGTAGGAGGTGGGTGAGGGGGAGGGGAGGTGGTGGGCGCCGGTGGGTGGTGGGTGAGGGTAGAACTGAAAAAATGTTTATAAAAATATTTTATTTTTGTACACACACACACACACACACACACACACACACACGCACACACACACACATACACACGTACAAATTATGTTGCTTACGCGGACGCATCTCACACACACACACACACACACACACACGCGCGCGCATACACAAGAGAGAGAGAGAGAGAGAGAGAGATCCTTTGTGTGGTGCAGGTATGGGCCTGCATTCCTAGTCCTCCGACGTTCGACGGTCAGCGCAGCGGGTGTCCCAAGCGGTCAAAGTATAAGAAATAGATTTGTATACGTAATAATGAGTTTGTGGCCCTGAAAAGGGCCGTTTTTTTTTTTGTATTAAGTTTTAATTATATCGTGAATAACCTTGTTTTTTGGGAAAGGAATTGGTATTGGTTGAAAAAGATTTATATCGCGATGAATCTTTATCCGATGATGAATAATCTTTCTTTTGTTTATCAATGAGAGGCTGTTTATCCTCTGGTGTCTGCTTGCTGAATGGTGGCCCCATGATGTGTACTCCGTGAAGGCTGCAGACCTTTTGCTCTCGCGACTGTGCTACTATTAGCTTATATCTAAGATCGAGTGAGCGATGGTGGGGAAGGGGGCGTAAGAGTAGGATTATGAAATAATGAAGAAGGAGAAGGCAATTCAATTAAAATTTGTATTTATTGATTATTAACGGTTTCGTATACATCTTTTTCTAGTGTCGGTAAATAAAGACATTTTATTTCTACATACGGTCTTTCCACATTCGAACTACCAAAGTTTGAATAAATCATTCGGTTTTTTACATTAGATATTAACACATCTTTGTGATCATTATAAAGATTAGAAAATGTGGAACCGTCGAAACTTTTATCAATAGCGCGGCTTTCCTCGAGTACTTTCAAACTGTCTATTATTACATCATACATTACATTAACATACGTGGACATATCCTCTAACTCTCGAAGGCGCAACTCGATACACTCACGCATGCTTTTTAATATTATAAAAGTATTACGCATAATCACAACACTAGGAAGTCTTTCAGCTTTTCTCTTCTTTTGCGCTGGTGCGTTCTCGTCGTCGTCGTCGTTTCCAACCCCTGCGCCACTGGATGTATCGATATGCAAGCCGTCGGTGGTGTCCCAAGCCTGCGCCTCATGCCGATACACCCGGCTCCGTAATGACACGGGCTCCGATGTTTTTTTCTTCTGAATGATTCCAAGTACTCTCGAGCTATACGCAGTGGTCAAATCAAGCTCGTGCTCTGTTAGATCTATTTTTACATCCGCCCGCTTGGGCCCGTAGAGATGATACATTATTGCAGAAAAATGTGTGGTGAATTCCTCCCAGGCGCTGCTTTCCATGGTTACGTATTTGCGTGGCGAAGTATCGCCGCCGAATTGAATCACAGCACGGAAATGGCCGGCGTAATATTGCAATCCAAGGTATGCAAACTTCGTGTGAGACTTATTGAGTGCGTAACTTGTATTAAAAAGTAAGTTTTGTGGAAGCTCGTCTTGATTCATCATTATTAAAGCCTGTTGTCGCAAACTTGTTTTTAAAAAAGAAATACTAATTCACGTGACTGAAGCGATGAAGCTGTACTGGCTCACTTTGTGTGTAAAGAAATACTGAGACGTACTTTCTACAGCTGACTTGACTGCTGCTGCTGCTGGTGTAGCGTGTTGCGATGAAGCTGTACTGGCTCACTTTGTGTGTAAAGAAATACTGAGATGTACTTTCTACAGCTGACTTGACTGCTGCTGCTGCTGCTGCTGGTGTAGCGTGTTCTACTAGACTGACGCAACGTCGACGACTGCGCTATTCGTTTGGGCGTGCGCGTCGAGATGTGGTAGGGGCTGCCAGCAGTGGGAGGCGGTCGCGCCACCAATGAGAATGCGTGTGACGCAACGTACCCGGTGGTGGGGGTAGACGGCGAGAAAAAAATATTAGGTTTATGACTGTATTCGATAAGTGTTTCCAATAATTGTCGTTATGAATGCGTCCATTGTTTAGCGCTTCCAATCACACACTCACGACAAAGATTTTCGTGAGGAGGAAATGCGCGCTGTGACGTGTAACTATAACAGTACCCGATAACAACGTTAAGTGGTTCTAAACACACTTCACTCTCGTCGTGAATGTATCAATTGTTCAACGACTTTAACGGTCAGTTTCAAGAATGTGCTCTCAATTTTACGAGGCAAATGCATTCTTTGTTCTATGAGAAGGAAGTGCGCGCTGTGATATGTACGCGATAACAGCGTTAAGTGGTTCTAAGAACACTTCACCATCATCATGAATGTGTCAATTGTTTAATAGTTTTAACGGCCGGTTTCAAGAGGGCGTGAGAAAGAAAAATGTGTAACTGCTTAAAAGTCAAAGCGCATACATTGAACGCACTCTTTGTTCAACGACATTTAAGTGTCGCGGGGTTTAAGTTACACATGCATTTCGTAACAAAACGTTTTAATACTCTCTCTCTCTCGCGGGAGGAAAATGAATTTAACTGTTTTTTTCTTTTTTCAGGAGTGGGAAAATGAAAAGGTCTGTAAATGAAAACATGATTTATGTAATATTTTTTTTTTATTCAATCAAACTTACAAACTATGAATACATAAACTTACAAACTATGAATACATAAATTTTGGGAAGAGACAAAAACTTACAATCTACGAATACATATGGTATAACCGAGACAGGCACAATTGATGCTTAAAATTAACTACACTTTTTGAACAGGGGTCTGCTTCATTTCAGTATTAAGTTTTACAAGTAATGAACAATCACGCATACATACATACATACATATATTAGCAATGCAAAATATATCTTAAAGTTAGAAAGATTAATAATAATGGTTCAATGGCATACATGCCTGAGTGCACGACCCGTACCCCGTGAAGTAGCACACGGGAAATTGTACGCGCGGGCATCTTTTTTTCTTTTAATTTTTTGACCTTTATAATTTTATAAAATTTAGCAGCTATTTTGTCGTTGGATCGAGCATCCGTCGTAAAGATGTTACAAAATTTTTGTAAAGTAAAACCACTACACATAAAATGCAAAAACATAACGCAATATTCGCCGCACACTTTAGAATCGAAACTTTGCAACTTCTTCTTGTTCCACCTGAACCACTTGCAATTTCTTCTGAGTCGATCGAGATGATGTCGCGACGATGGCGGTAGTCCATAGCTGTCGAAATAGGTACCTCGTGCATGACTGTCTATGTAGAAAGCCACCCAATGAGAGCCCGGCTTGTCCGCTGTGTCGAGATTTGCAATGATTGCCGCTGGGTGGCTCAGTCGTCTAGGGATGTGATTGGCTGCGTAAACTCCGATTGAATTAGCAGAGAGTCCTTCAATGACGTGAGTTATTTCATTGGTGTTCATTCTTTCATTCGGTGGATGCGTCGTACTCGGCGGCCGTGACGTATATGTCATTATTATCGCTACTGGTGTCGCTATTTGTATCCCTTCGCGCGTAGGCGTAAATCGCTCTAGTGAACATCTCACTATCCACTTTTTCTTTAGGGAGCGCTTTCCATTCTACAGGAAGTATCGAATAGAGCCACTTTTTTAGCTGGTTAACTTTGTAAAGAGCACAATGCTCTTGTTTGGCCGGTAATGTTTTCGTTGAATGCGCTGTGCACAGTGTATTGGTCGGGAACATTCTCACGAGTTCTTTAAACGATGGTGACTTAAATCTTTCCAAGTTGATGGCGCGGCGTCCGAGAAGCGCTTCGATGTAGCGGGCCTTCTCCTCACCCCGTGTGTAAATCGTTCGCGACACTCGGGCTATGTTGTAAAGGTGACGATGTAGTTGGCGAAGTGTTACTTCCCCGTCAAACCATTGAAGGCCGTGAACTTCGACAGCGAGAAAGGTGTTTGTCTCTTTGAGATCGTCCGGCAATTCGGCAAAGCTATGTGGTGCTTGCACTATCCAATGACCGCTAATTTTCTTTTGTAGGCACGTAACGGCCACTTCCTTGGGTAGAAACTTTCTTTCCGAATCACGGAAACCTTGAATATCAATTACGTAGTCCATTGTGAGTGAGTGAGTGCGTATAGAGAAATGGAAGCAGTTGTGTGCGCGTGCGGTCGCGTGTAAGAGAAAAAGCGAACTGATGCTAGAGAGCGGGACGCGTGAGCAGCGGGGTGCGCGTACCCACTTTTTTACGTACGTGGCAACGTCGCACGTGGCAACGTCGCACGTGTGCGTTAGTACTTAGGCGCTGAAATCCGTTAAAATTTGTCGTGTGGAGTCTATTTCGAGAACGTTATCGTACTCGGCGTAAACAATGCAGTTTATTGTAACAGTCGGTGCTGATGCGAACCCCACTTCGATGCGTACACTGCCCGAACGCACGAAGTTCCAATGAGAGTGGCAGTGTGCTGATAAATCAGGCGTGAGATCGAATGCCGTGAGAAAATGACCGATTGAATAGTTGTAGCGGTTTATGCCTAGGCCCTCATTGAGAAAATGTATTCCTGTGCCTGAGTAGAGTGTTTGGAAGGCTTCGATAAATGTTGGGGAGTTGCCCGTAAAGTGCGGTTGTAATGGCTTGCTTGGTATTTGAACGCCATCGATATACAACGAGAGATAATTTATGCCAAAGTGTTGAAAGTTGAATGGGTTTAGCGCACGATTTCCATTGAACGCTTTGTTATCGACGAAGCCGATGATTATACGTTTCGGCAGTTGGCCCAGAATCGCATTATCGATGCTATCACCTAGGATGCCTGTGTGAAGCGTAAATGTTTTCACTTCGACACGCGTAATGGGGTATTTGGCTGTTGCTTTGGCCAATGTATTGGCGTGTGCGATCAAAATACCGGGGTTTATCTTGACGCGGCGAATAATGAGCGTAGCTTCTTTTATTTTTATTCCGAAACGGCCATCGTTTGTGGAATCCATCAGACAAAACGCGTCCTTGCTACGCACTAGACGCACCCTCATTTCGACGCCGTTGATGAGCATTTTATCCTGATTAAACAAGTCGCAGTGCAGATGGCCAATCATATCGAATGCGCGCCCCTCTTTCGTAAAGTATTGTCTCTGAATGAGACCTTTGTTCGACCCGATTCCTTGATTTTCCGGAACACCTTCCATACAGCCGGGTGTATCATCGTACCAGAGGCTTGCTGTGAGATGAGAATCTTTGGCAGCGGGTGAATAGCTCAACAGTGACTCTATGTAAGCTCTGTACGCATACATGTTGTTGGGTGGTGAGGCGAGCTTTTGATTGAGAAAAATATCGATTTGGTTGAACATTGAATGAAGAAGATTGTTTACGGGGCCAACTTTTAGATTTGAGTCGGGGTCGTCGCTGGGAAGTATTTGTGCTTTTACGAAGAGCATGGTGTGTGCGAGGTCGATGTAATGCTCGCTGGCACTGGGTACGACGAATTCGATGGGGGCATCACCCTCGTCGCTGATCGAGGAGACAAGCTTATAGTTCAAAAAAGTGCTACCCTCGATGGAGGTTTGAGTAGATGGGAGAGAGAAAAGGTCTAGCTCGCTCGACATACACTCTGACGAGTGAGAGTGCAAGAAAGACATTTTTAAGATTTACTTTGGTCCGAAAATATCGTGAATGTCGCGAAAAGTAGGGCTTTTCCGCTTTCTCTTGCTCGCTTTACGAGTCTTGCGCGCGACTGATGTAATTTTTTTCTTACGCTTGCTCCGCGAGGTACGGGTGCTTGTGCGTGTCTTTGTCGACTGCCGCTGTCGTTTGACGCGCCTGGTAGTTTTATACCCCGGACCCTTCATGATCTCGCTAATTTTCTCGGCCGCTTTTCTCTTGAGATGCCTTCCCGATTCTCCGGCTCTCGATTTTATGGCCTCCTTGAAATTGACACCATTGTTTGCGACATCGTCTATGATTTTCATACCTGCGCGCAGGGTCTCTTTCCCCATAGCCTTAGCGCCACTTCTGACGTACGGGAGAATACGGCGAAAGAGGCCTCCTAACCAAGAGCCAATGCCACGCCCTCGCTGAAAGGGCGAGCCCGCGAAAATGTTTCTCACACCGCCGCCGCCCCCTATCTGCTCGTCGTAGTATCTAGTGTAATGAGCCATCTCAGCGACTTCGCCTGAAATGGAGTGTCACAGTCAGCGTACCGTACTCCAATGGAATGCGACGCCCGTGCTGGTCTCTTATATCGATGATAATATTGTGAAAATTATGATAGAGAAGCGGTATGTAGTGAGTGGATGTGAAACGCTGCACAGCACTGCAGCCGTATTTGAATTTTGAGTTATCCAAGGAAACGATGCGCAAGAGGGCGGCCTGTGTGTCCCCCACTGTGTAGGGCTCACAAATATCTGTATAAGCGTACAGTTGGTCAGGTATGGCGCGCGAGAGCGAGGCTGGCCTCTCAGCTACAATTTCTCGCAGTGCGCCATGGTTAAAGGTCGTAAACAGAGTTTTTTTCCCGGGTTCGTCATCGAAGCCAAAAATGCGCAGAATTTTGTCATTGAAATGAGTCGTATGTGGCTGTTGACAGTCGCACTTGCGTCTGATGGCATAATAGCCATTGCTCTCCTTTACGGGTTCAAGCATGTGATGCTTATAAGTGTCATTCGAGTTGTTTATGGCATCTGTCAGCTGTTGGAGAGAGTCGTAAATGCCGACTGGAAAACGGCAGAGTGTTTTCTCAGTCTCTTCGTTGTCGTCCTCGCTGTACGAACTAAAAGTGTAAAAGGCGTCATTGTCTTGAAAATGCACGATACTACATGGTATGTGAATTTCCACCAGGCCGACCTGCCACTCTCCGTGTAATTTGATCTCGCGCGGCAAATGCGTGGTGAAACAGCTGGTTGTGTTATCGGGAAAGAAATCCATACTACTGTTGCTAGGCAGTACCATGTAAAAATCTTCGCTCGCATCCATGCCTGCACGTGGTTTTCTACGAAATGCTCTTGAGTTGACTCGCTTTTACCCAAGAATTAAATTTATCGGGATAGCCTAGCCACTTGACGAGAACTTGCTTGTTGACACCGCGGCCTTTCGTACGCACGATACGCTCGATTTTGAAGCTCTGCTCGTCAGCCACGCGATCTTGCCCGACCAATACGAGCTCTTCGTTGTAAAAGAAGCCGTCAATTATTTCACCGTTTAAGTCCGCCAATACGTACGTGTACAGTCCTTGGCGCCGCGATACACGTATTATCTTGAAAATCTCCTCGCTGAAATTTTTTTTGTATCCTCGCTCGAAGGTGTTCTTTGTACGACTGATGCGTACGAGGTCACGCACGGCAAATTTACAGTGAGGCTCAGCAGGCCGCCGATAATTGGACCGTGCGCGTTTGGCCAAGTTTTCGCGCGCACGCGCAGCATTGTAAAGGTTGACCTCTGCGGGGCGCATTCGTGTACCGCTGTGGAAAGAATGATTATACGCGTACACAATTTTTTGTAGAACATCGATGTAGCGCTTAGTGTTACGGTGAGAGAAATATCTCCACATGCGCTCGCGCAATGTTCTGTTGAGGCGCTCGACCACGGCCGCCTTGACATCTGGATTTCTAGCGACACGAAAATCGATCTCCAAGCGCTTGAGAAGATTTTGAAATGCGCTGCCGAGGAATTCCTTGCCGCGATCGGATTGTACGCACCGAGGTAAGCGTGGTTTCGCTCTGTCGGTAATTCGTTCGAAAGCGTCGGCAACGTTGCGCGCCGTTTTATCCTTCAACGGTTCAACCCAGGCGAACTTACCGAGTACATCGATGACCACGAGAATATAGCAGTATCCGTCGTTGTAATCCTTTAGTGACGTTAGCTGAAGTAGATCGCACTCCCACACGTCATCGACGTTCGTTACATTGTACGACAGACGGGGAAATCTTCTTTTTATCGGATGATGAAGCGTGTAGGTATCTTGATTGCTCAGCCAGGCGTAAATTTTTTCTTCTCCTTCTTGGCATTCACGCGTAGAAGGTTTCGCGCACCCGCGTAACCAGCCTCATGCTCGAGATCGTAGTATTGTTGGTCGTAAGACATCTCATTTACATATCAAACCGCAGCCATTTTTTCTTGATCTGCGCTTTACTGCGTGTTTGCATGGGCGAAGCTGCGCTATTTTCTTCAGCCGCTATAGCGTCGTGCCGGGGCAGTCGGCGCTTGGCAGTTTTCGCGGGTGCTGTCAATATTCTTCCAATTTTCAAAACTTTGGGGTTTTCGATGAGATTAACAGGCGTCTCACTAGTTTTGAGAAATTTCGCAAACTCAAAACGCCCAGCAGGCACGTCCGTCTCCTCGCTCGCAGGCGTGCTCTTTTGTAGTGTGTCAAGAAGTAACTCGATTATGTTCGAACGCGCCACATGACGCCCGTCGATGGTCACAGTGCCTGCATTGTCCCACTTTAACCGCTCGGGAACCGCTGTCCTCCAGTGCCGGAGCAAGAGTCGTGCTTTGGGCACGAGTACTCTGGGTATACCTCGGAGAATGGCGTCCTCACTGAGCGGCGCGAGACTCTCTTCGATTTCGTCTATTTCGTGATTCGTTTCTCGCTCGGCGCTACGTTCGCTGTCGCGGAAAAAAAGATAACGACGTAAAATTTGCAAATAATTCAGACATTTTTCGTAATCATCGCGCGCCGCCTTCGAGCGTAAAACATCGTACATTTCGGTGTCCAAGCGAGAAAAATTATCACCCTGTGTTTGTAAACTTTTTTCCTCGTTATCGGCGGCGGCGGCGGCGGTTGGGGCAGCGGCCATCGAACTTTCGGGCACGAGAATCATTTTACGCGCACGCTCCATCTTATTGCGTGTCACACGAGCCAAATATTTTTGAAATGAGAGTACTCACGATTGGAGCTAATAAGATAGGTAGGAATGATCCGCCGTTCTGAACAATCACGCGTTTCTTTGTGCGCCAGTCGTTGTTTCCAACACTCGGGTGTGATAACTTGCGCAACGCGGCTTTATGCTTACTCAAACGCCTTTTCTCGCTGTCGGATAATTTTACGACCCCGTGTAAAACGTTCAGCACGCACTCGCATATACACTTGACGAGGGGTTTGTCAGCTGCTCGGGCTATGACTGTGCGATGTTTCTTATCACCGTGGCAGAGTGCACCGAGTAACGCAAGATTTTTCTTGGAAAAATGTTTACCATGAGGTAACGTAGCGCGACAAGAGGCAGCTCGTCCGTACGGCGCCATAGTTTTTTTCCGACTGACGTTCGCTCGCGCAAATCACCGTGATTTAAAGTATTTGGGCACGTATGCGTAATGCGCGCCGTCATCGGGGAATATGTTCGCGCGAAATCTAAACTCGTCGAGGCAATCTTGCGCGAGGTCTATAAAGAGATAAGAGTGCGGGGTTCGCGTGGCGTCTATGTAGGCTTCGCGGAGAAAACCCGAGTCTTCGGGATGAATTTGACGCGCGAGATGCTGTATTTGTGCCTTGTCGCGCGGATTTTTGAAGAGCACAAGGTACTTTGTATTTAAACTTATGTCACGTTGCGCTTTTCCTTTGTGGAAAACATTTTGTGTTATGAATATCACACTGATATTTTTGTGATGACTACCTTTCGTAAATAAGTCTAAAATAACGTCGCTCGAGGATTCTCGCATAAGATCATCGAGAATGAGTAATTTTTTCTTTTCGTTGTCCGAGGAATAGTCGGCCAGATGCGGAAGCCCCTCTCGAAACTCAATGACAGGTTCTTTGGGTTTAAAAGCTGTTCTGTAAGCCTCTTGCCATTCAGCGTAATAAAACAGTATACGGTCGAAGCGTGCGGTACACATGACCGGTAAATGAGCGAGAAAGCGCTGAACAAAGCGTGTTTTTCCACACCCTGTGGGTCCGCACACACAGCACGTAAACGGGTGTTTCAAGCGCGTGTCCATATTTTTTTTGTTACGACGTCTAGGCACCGAATGAGCGCGTCTCACACTTTTCCATGCATTTTATAAGACCCTCTTTTTCAGTCGAGCGAAACATTGACAAAATTGTCTGCAAGACGCGCGCGCGCGGGGGGCGGCGGCGGCGGCGGCGGCGGCGGCGCGTGCGGACTAGCATCTTTACCGCGGTGATGAGCTGGATGACCGCGGCGACAAGCTGATTCGCGCTGACTAGCATGCCACCGCCCGCGGAAATGAACAGGTCTACCGCGGTGACTAGCGTACAGCCGCCCGCGGAAATGAACAGGCCTACCGCGGTGACTAGCATACAGCCGCCCGCTCAAAATTATTAAAATTATTAATTATTATCAGCACATGCTTTTTTTTTCAATCTACTACTACTACTACTAATATGAGGAAAGTGATGGGTATAGGTAGAAATAACAACAATAATAATAATAATGATAAAACATTTTGCAGGTAAAATTTTATTAAAAATATAAAAAGAACAATTTTTATTTTTTTACATAAATACACGTATTTACGGGTTTTATAAAATATACATACATACATACATACTATGTGTCAGTCTTGTAACCAAAAGGTAGTGATACAGCGTTGGAAAAGTATCTACGCTTCTTAAGTACAACAGAGCACGATTTTTTTTCATCGCGGGTGATTACTTCATGCTCACGCGTGCGCCTGATCGCTTTATATTTCAAAACGATTGGGTCTCTTTCGTTTTGAAAATACGTTGCGATCAAACGTTCGATACTGTCGAAGTTTATTATACGTGAATTGGTGCTATTGAGGCTAATTCCCTTAATTTTACAGCACTCGACAGTTTCACCTGTAGAAGGTACGACCACGCGGAAACCATAAAATTTTGGCCCTGCTGAGAGAAACTTTGTAATGTAGGACCCCTCGCCGTAGGCCTTTAGCTCGTCCGTCATGTTGCCGAGTAAAGAACCCAGAGGGGGCGTATACTCAGTAGGGTCGTCTTTCTTACATGTAAAAATACACGAGTCCGTGTCCATGTATAAAACACGCGCTGATGTGAGCTTTTCAATATAAGAATACAACACGAGACGGGCCTGTGCTGTTGTATACGCGGCTATTGCTACATTTGTATTACACGAAAGTTCGATAGCATCATCGCGATAGCGCCAATTTGTATATAAAAGTTGCTCGTTGACCATAAGAACGTCGAATACTTCTTTTTCCGGCGCCGTAAGAAGTTTTAGTAGAGCCTCACGCGTCTTTATAACAGCCGTTTGTTTCAAATTTGAGCGTTGCCCGAATTTTCCCCACAGCGAATTCAAACATAATTTCGCGACAGAACGCAAACCCGGATTTTTTCTATTTTTTCAGGGTCTAAACTTATTCCCTCATCGCGCTCGTACTCGTAGACATACCGCTTTTACTCCCGTCGTCTGTACAGTAAGCGGGCCAACCGCTCGCCTGCTGCTTTAGACGGAGAAAAGTATTTACATAGGATGCAAACAGGCCACCCGCACCCGTGACAGAATCAAACTGTGTGGTCTCATACTGCCAAATAACAAATATTTCTGTGACACTGTACCCAAGTTCGATCGCCTTCTGTAACTCGCAAGCAACCCATGTACCTGTAAATTCACGCTCAGAGGGATGCTCGTGATTACAGTCAAACTCGCGCAATTCCTCACAGCACGAGCGGCAGAGACCGAAAATCAATCGCGAGTGCATTTTTACCGGTAACACAGGCAGTGTCAAATTACGAGGCGGTAAAACTTTGCACTTTATCAGCCCCTCCACGCGCGCGAGATCGTTGTTACAGCCGCCTGTCAACTCACAGCATTCATTGCCAACGTAAATACGCGGATGCCCGATTGGGTAACGTCCCCTCTTGCAAATGTATGGGTAAAGCGAACAAATATCGGTATATTTGATCTCTTCACACGGCGCAGCAGTGCGAGAAGTGACGATATTTTCCGTACGTCCACCGAAAAAAGCGTCGCGAGGGTTTAAAGATATTTTGCTCATGATCGGGTGAGCCGCTAAATATTGATTAATTTCCGGCTGTTGACTTTTTAAGCGCGTGAAATCGCACTCCCACATCTCGCGCACCTCGTATCCGAGACGTTTCATAGCGGCGACTTTTGCACACGTGGCCTCGTACGCCTGTGCGTATGTCTGACCATATTTGTTCTTTTTCACAGTCCGATCGGCGATAAAGCAGCGCGGGCACCCATGCGTGTAGCACCCTTGATATTCAAAAACAGTCCCCTTGTCTGTTAAGACAGACTCACCGAGCGGCGAAAGATACCCGTCTACTAGAAAACCCTCGCGTAAACGCAACTCGCGCGAACGCCCTGCGTGTATAATTTCACGGCCGCACTCGCGCTCGCAATAAAGCAACCACTCTACAGAACGTTGCGAGTGCTTATTTCCACGCCTATAGCCGGTTGGTGGTATCAGCCCGATAGTGTTAGGCTGCAAAAAATTTTTTTTAAATATATACATGCAGGTGGACGCTATTGTGCACGCGCAGACGAATGGGTCTGTTTGCGCGACTTCTATGAAAATTTCGCGAAACCGTATGCACGCCCATCTCAAGATTTCAACGTCCATTTTACAGTATTCGACAATCTCTTTTTGAAAGTCGAATACGTAGTCTGGGGGTGTTTTCTCATACCACTCGAGAAAAGCGGCACGCTCAGTCACGGACATGGTGCCAGGGCAATAAAACTCGGGCGAAGGTAGAGGACCCCTGTAGTGCTCATTCTCACGGGTGTTGAAAAGGTGCGGAAAATAACCTTTCTTAGCGCTCTCGGGCAGGCCAAATGTCGCCGGGAGAGCACTCAGTTTCAATTGAAAGTAATTAATACTATCAATAAACTTGGTGCGGCCGTACTTTAGCTGTGTAATATTATGACCGGTTAATATTACACGGGGTGAACAGCGCTCGGAACTTTCCGCAAGTTCTTTCAATATAAATTGAGAATCGAATGCCCGAGCATTGTGCGCTATACATACAATTGCGGAAAAATCCGTCTTTTCGCGCACACAGAGTTCCAAGAGCTGTTTAACGGGATCGCGCCTGAAAACGAATTCACGCACACCGCAAGTGGGGCAAGTTATTTGTACATCGTCCACGTCGATGCAGTCCGTGCATACTTGGTGGGCGACGCACAAATTAGGCACATGGACGCGCGCCTTTTCACCATACGGGGTGTCTTGTGTCGTTTCAAAATCATAAAAAATATAAAGATATTTTTTGGTTTTACCCGCCTCGTCAACATTAATCGGGTGCATGAAGCACATGTCATTAAAGCTATGCTGCTTTTGACAGTGTCTACAAAAGCTAATACCGCACTCGTGTTTTTGCTTCTGACACATGTTTACAATGCGCATACAATCCTTACACAGCTGCACAGCATCGCACACTTTTTTATTATTTTTTTTGTATGAACCCGCACGCTTGTGATTCGTAAAACAATTGTGACCGAAAAATTGACGCCCGCAATCCACACACTCTATCATTTCGACACCGTCGGTACGGCAGGGCGGCGAAACATAGCAGCACGCGCACGTCTGTGTACATTTGTGCTGCTGTACATAACGGTACCCCTTATTGCAATAAGAGCAGAAAAAACGCGATTCGGCCGCTCCGTATAAATTCGTAATTAAATTAAAATGACGCGCACGCTCTTCAAACATCAAATAAATAATACCACTAAGTGCGATATTTAATTCGTGGAGAGTATTTCGACCGTCAAAGAGCGGTGGTTCGCCACTTCCAAAATTTTCTTTCTCGAAAACAACCAATGCTATACCGCTTGCGAGAAAATTTTGAAAGCACGTGACCTCGTCAAACCCGCATCCATCATCCGGAATATTTACCCCTGCTACGATCACGAGACTTTCCGCGCGCTCTTTTTGCAATTTTCGGCGGCCGTCCCGAATCGCTTGCCATTCTGCGCGCACCTCATCGCAAGGCTGTGCCTTGAGAGCAATGTATACCCTGCCGACCGCAAGCGCACGCGGTAAACATAAATTATCGTTATTATTAATAACGACGATTGACCGCTTCCGTAAATCGCTCAACTTTAAACCACCGCTCCCACCCGCGCCTACAGGTACTACTACATAACACACTTGTAACACGAGCCCCTCGCCGATACCCAAAATTTCGTTACTCTGACTTATGGAAGCTATTAAATTCCATAAATCAGCGTAATTAAAGTTCGCGACGGGTCTGAACGACAGCCCGCCCGTACCGCGAGAAAAGCGCTCATTACAAATTGTAACACCTATTAGAGCATCACCCGGAACACGCGCGGTTGTATAATCGTGTATATCCCTAATCGCCGCCTCTAACCATAATACCGGATTTACATTCGCACGCGGTTCTATAATTGAAAAGTTTATCCTATGACCCTGCACTCCGAAGCGCCGCAGGTATTGCTGTCCCTCGACCACAGCTGTGAATCGCACACCGGGCGGTCGTACTCTGTCGTAGTCCTCAGTGTCATAAATTTCCTCTTCCACAACTGCACCACTATCACCGACACCGCTGCCTACCTGCAGGGGCGAACGCCCCTCAGCTGTAACAAAACAAATGATACCTTTATTAATATATATCTATATTAAAATAATAATGGTTTTGTGGGATTTACTTTAAGGCTCAGCAGCCCCCGCAAAGCTTTCTAATACTCTACCCACCAATTCGCGCAGATTGTTTTCTGTGTACAGAGGAGAGCATTCGTCTTCGGCTTGATCGCGAAACCATCGCTGGAGCCGTGCATTTCGATTGCTTGATACACGCTCGTATACCTCCACTAATCGCGTAAGCTCCATCGCGGGAGCGATGGTACAATCTGCGTTACAGAACGATCGCGACTTCGTACAACTGCGCACAGGAAAATATTTTTTTAAAGAAACGGGGACATTTAAAAATATAAAAATAAATATTTACTTACACTCATTAACCACACGGTCGAGACGATCAAGTGGATTGTAACCGAAAGACGACTGATTAGCTGTGGCGCACAACACACTAAGTATGTGCCTCCTTTCTCTGCGTGCATTCTCAGCGGCGGGAGAATCGTCGTCAGCCGCTACAGCAGGTGGGTGACTTGACAGAAGGCGAAACTCCTCATCGGTGAGAGGTGGGCGGTCGTACGGCGCAAGATACTCGCCTATGACTTGCTCTTGAAGCTCGATTTCGTTCGCCACTTCGTGCGCCTCTCTTACGTCATCATCCTCCTCCTCCTCCTCCGCGTCCTCCTCCATGCGAATATTCCCTACAATTAGCGCAGGGCTTTCTACCTCTCGTGGGGGTGGGACAACCTCCTCCTCCTCCTCCCTCTCACCGTCAGCATGTACGTCAGCTATAACAAGAGACGGGCCAGCGCCGTCTTCATCATCGCTTGTATCACTGGCATCGAAATTCAGAGTGCGAGCGACTGGATTAAACACACCCGCGGGGCGCCGCGAGCGCGAGGGTGTGTCGTCCTCAGCGCCGGAAAAATACGTAACGTCGCTGTCGTCGTCGTTTAGTAGACTCTCCAGAGCTGAAAATACCAAAATGTCAATGATTATAAATTTTGTTTGAAATTTTGTTTGAAATTTTGTTTGAAATTTTGTTTTGAAATATTTTAAACTTACCAAGCCGTTCCGATCGTCCGTTGCTTATGTCAGTAAAAATCGGAAGATCGATTAATCCACGATCGAAAACAAACTCCTCGATTACCCGCAAAACATCACCGGCACGCCTAGACGCACGATATAGACGCGCGATCGCGCGGTAACCTGCCGTCCTAAGAGCCCTCTGTAATTGACGAATCAACTCGTCACGCGTCATCTCGCGCAAGCGTTGCAGCCACGAACTGCCTCTACTATATCTCTCTCTACCAAAGAGACGAAGTATGGCTTTTCGCAGCGAAATTTTTATGAACGTATCCATCTCGGAGTTTCGAACAGAGTGAGGTTTGCGCAACGCTGTCAAGAGCTCTTATACAAGCGTGAGCGATAAAAATTCAACATCGTGTCACGTGACATTCATCCAATCGCGCTTTTCCACGGAACGACCAATCGCATTTTCCTAGACGGCCCTCTGCATACATGCATGTATGAAAAAACAGTGGGTGCTTGATAAAAAATCGCTATATGACACGAAACAACGCTTTTCCAAAGGAGACCCCGAGATGCTCGTTAAAAACAATGAGCCTTCTATACTCGAAACTTCTCGAAATCAAAACATTCGTGACACAGGCGAGACAAAAATTTACCGCGCATGGCTAATGGGCCCGAAATATTTTTTATAAAGCATAGTCTATTACTTTTGACGGGATGGGTCTACCCCCTGTAGTGCATCGGTGTTGCCGTTCAATCGCATTTTCCTAGACGGGTCTCTGCATGCATGTATGAAAAAACAACAGCGGCCCTAACGGGTAGTTGACAAAAAATCGCTATATGACGCGAAACAGCGCTTTTCCAAAGGATACTTGATACAAAACAATGAGCCTTCTATACTCGAAACTTCTCGAAAGCAAAAAATTCGTGACACATCTGTGGAATACTCCAAACCCTCCTGTGGTGCATTGGAGTTGCCGTTATATGCCGCGTTCTCAAGTCGTAAAGATTTTTTTGATAAAAATCGCCGACGGGGTAGTGCTGTAAACACCACTGAAAAATGACATGACAAACGGCCACTAGTCACGAGTATGAAAAAATTTCTCTCGGATTAACAGACCCTGAGGAAAAACATTTCCGACGTGTCCGCGCTTTCTTCCTAATACTTTGGTGGAGAATTCCTCTCGCGTTAAAACCATCTGGGGTCAGTACGGCCGCATACGCACCCCCTACCATACCTACTTCTTTCAAGTACCCGAGGCTATGAGGCTGATCGTGTATACGGGTTACTTCAGTCTTCACCATGGTGTCGAAAAAGGAAGGCGAGCTCATCATACAGATGCTGTGCACGGTCTGCGTCTACGGGCAGCACGTCACCAAGCAGCTAGCGCGAGCAGAGCGCGATGCTGCGTTTATAAGATCGCGGATTGACCGTGACTTCAGCAGTCCGAGGGACCACCGCCTACTTCGAAAGATTGTCGCTTACATAAGGGAAAATTCGAAACTACTGGACAAATGCTGTGAGGACATCCGGCTATTTTTGAATGTTTGGCCCGCGGAGCAGCGCGCCAGTGTGGAGGTCTGGGCCTGTACCCAGGAAGAGGCCGTCCGGAGAATGTTGAGAGCGGATGGCTCCACTCCTGCGGACGACAACGTCAGCGCTGCCACATCCGCCAGCACCGACCCCATAGCCACGGAGATATTGGACCTGCGGATAAGACTGCGAAAGCACCGATGGGCGCTACAACTCCACCGTGCCAACGCATTACAGGCTGCGAAGATGGTGCGGCAGCTAGAGGCCAAACTGAAGCGAGCGAACAAGGCAGCGCAGCAACAGCAGCAGTGGGAGCAGCCGAATATTAAACAGGAGGAAACCCCGCCGTATTGCAACGACTGCGGAATCATGTTCTATGTCCTCGCCGGCGACCCGGAGGGACGGTCGTGGAATCAGTGCTGGCGGTGCAAGTGTTGGCGATGCGGAGCATGTCGCGAGGGCACATGCCCGTGTGTTATAGGGCTGGACACGCCCGGATCGCCCAGTGCTGGTTAAAAACTCATCAGTGAGTGCGCACGTGTGTGTGTGTGTGAATGAGGCGTCTGCGCACGCCGTAAAATTTGTACACTTGCGCGTGCGTGTGCGGCATATGCGAGCGCCTTGTAATTTGTGTGTGTGTGTGTGTGTGTGTGTGTGTGTGTGTGTGTGTGAATGAGGCGTCTGCGCACGCCGTAAAATTTGTACACTTGCGCGTGCGTGTGCGCGTGCGGCGTATGCGAGCGCCTTGTAATTTGTGTGTAAAAAAAGAAAAATAAAATATTTTTTATTTTTATTTTTATAAACAATTTTTTAATTCTACCCACACCCACCACCACCCACCGCCTCCCCTTCCCTCATCACCTCCTCTCTCTCATTCTCTCACACACCCCCTCACCCACCGTCCCCTCACCCACCTCCTCTCTCTCTCTCTCTCTCTCTCTCTCTCTCTCTCTCTCTCTCTCTCTCTCTCTCTCTCTCTCTCTCCCTCTCTCTCTTGTGTATGCGCGCGCGCGCGTGTGTGTGTGTGTGTGTGTGTGTGTGTGTGTGTGCGAGATGCGTCCGCGTAAGCAACATAATTTGTACGTGTGTGTGTGTGTGTGTGTGTGTGTGTGTGTGTGTGTGTACAAAAATATTTTTATAAACATTTTTTCAGTTCTACCCTCACCCACCACCCACCGGCGCCCACCACCTCCCCGCCCCCCTCACCCACCTCCCAGCACCCCCTCTCCCACCACCCACCACCTCCCCTCACCCACCACCCACCGCCTCCCCATCACCCAACACCCACCGCCTCCCCCTCACCCGCCTTCCACCTCCTCTCTCTCTCTCTCTCTCTCGTATATGGTCGGGTATAGCGAGGCATATCATATTACAAGTGGGGTGGCGGGTCGCGCCTCTGTATGGGTCATTAAGTCAAGTGCTATGTAAAAACAGTAGCTAATTAACCATGTCAATGGGTGTTTTCTTTACACAACAGTTGCGGTTGAGAACAATAGGCCCATTGACATGGGACAGCTACTGTGCAGCTACTGTTTACATAACACTTGACTTAATGACCCTTCCCGGGGCGCCCCCCTCCCCCACTTGTAATATGATATGTCTCGCTATACCTGACCATATACTACTCTCGCATTCGATTTGTCCTGGCCTCTGGACACAAAAACCTACGGAGCGCTTCACGTAAACTCCATCATCGGCTACCTGGAACGCCTAAACCTCGCATCCGATCTGTCCCGACACCTGGACACAAAAACCTTCAGAGCGCATCACCCGGATTACATCACCGGCCATCTGCAAGACCTAGACCTCGCATCCGACCTGTCCCTTCACCGGGACACAAAAACCTACGGAGCGCACTACCCGAACTCCATCATCGGCCGTCTGGAACACCTAGACCTCGCATCCGATCTGTCAAAACACCTGGACACAAAAGTCTACGAAGCGTATCATCAGCTGCCTGGAACAGCTAGACCTCGCATTCGAGCTGTTCCGACACCTGGACTCAAAAACCTACGAAGCGCACTACCCGGACTCCATCATCGGCTATCTGAAACACCTAGACCTCGCATTCGATTTGTCTTGGTCTCTAGACACAAAAACCTACGGAGCGCATCACGTAAACTCCATCATCGTCCACCTGGAACGCTCAGACCTCGCATACGATCTGTTCCGACATCTGGACACAAAAATCTTCGGAACGCATCACTTACACTCTATCACCGGCTACCTGGAACAGCTAGACCTCGTAATCGAGCTGTCTCAACACCTGGGTGCAAAAACCTATGGGGCGCATAACCCGGACTCCATCATCGGCCATCTAAACACCTAGACCTCGCATCCGATCTGTCCCTTCACCGGGACACAAAAACGTACGAAGCGCACTACAATTTTTAAGAAAGCATTTGCAATCATACGAGGCGACGTCCTGAATTTTGAAATGTCAATAATAACTGAGACTATATAATAAAGTGATGAATCTGCATCTGATTATTATAAGAAATGTGTATAGGCGAAATGCGCACATTTGTTTATAATAGAACATGTGTATAGTCGAAATACACAAAATGATTTATTATAAAATGCGTGTAGGCAAAATGCACACGATTACTAACACTGAAAAGTGCGTATAAGCGAAATACGCATAATTATTTATAATAAAACATGTGTATAGGCGAAATACACCAAATTATTTATTATAAAATGCGTATAGGCGAAATGCGCACAATTAATAACACTGAAAAGTGCGTATAAGCGAAATACGCATAATTATTTATAATAAAACATGTGTATAGGTGAAATACACCAAATTATTTATTATAAAATGCGTATAGGCGAAATGCGCACAATTGATGACACTGAAAAGTGCGTATAAGCGAAATACGCATAATTATTTAGAATAAAATATGTGTATCGGCGAAATACACCAAATTATTTATTATAAAATGCGTATAGGCGAAATGCGGATAATTAATTATAAAAAGAAATACATATACGCGAAATACGTACAATTGTTTGTAATAAAAAAACGCGTATCTTTAATATTTTTGAAATATGTAGCGCCATCTATGTTAAAATCTATTACGATTTTCCAGAGATGGCGCTTGTGTCATATTTCATCAATAGTATGTACTTCCTACCTTACCGACCTATGGGTCGGTCAAATCGCAGAATGGAGTTTGACACCCCCTTAATCGATTTTTCCGAGAAATAAATATTTCGTGGCTTCTCTTAATTATTTGATTTTTCAGTCTATGACACCCTTAAAGAAAGATTTTTGTTTGACTAGATATTTTCTAGTGATTCTCATGATTGTATGCTATACGAGGTGATCAAGACCAAAAAATATTTTTAATTTTGTAATCATGTTTGTAGACCAAATTTGCCATAACATAAAGTTTATAAAATACGTATTATAAAATACGTTTCTTATGAATTAAATTTATTTTTACTGTCAAACTACTAATCTATTATATGAATGAAGCTATGAATTAAGGTATGTACAAATAATTTTGATACTTTATTAATTGTTTAGAATATTAAACAACAAAACGTATTCTCATATTTTCAAATATTGTATGATTTGTAACGTAGTAATTCAGGAAATGAGGAAATTGATAAGTTTCATGAAATAAATATTTTATTCTAATTTCAATGTAACCAAATAAACTAAATAACTTTATCGCCAATAAATAATTGCAATTTTGATAAAATATTAAGAAATAAATTAAAAAATATTTTACAATAAACATTAAACCCTAACTTAATAGCTTCTCTAATAAACAAATATTAATAAAAACATTTAAATATTGATCATATTTTAAAAATGATCATCATCGATCGTTATGGAGATTATGGGTGTGTATTTATGATTTATATTCTCACGTCACTCCATTTTATCGGTAGATAAAAGATCATCGATAACATTAATGGATAAAGAAACTTAACCTAGCCAAATTAAATTGATTTTGTCACGGGTTCAGCTCGACCGTCATCCGAGCCCTGACGCATCCGCTTCACGATAAGAACTAGACACTCGCGATGCTCTCGAGCAAGCATCGCGACGTTAGCTCAGTGGTAGAGCACGGGCCTACAAACCTCGAGATCGTGCGTTCGAATCCCGCTCGTCGCATATTTTTTACGCGACTTATTCAGTCTGTCCTCTCATACGTAACATATATAAATCTGGCATCCCTTGTGTGGCATAGTCCACTTTACCAAGCCTCCACAGGCTATGACTCTGTCAAGTGAACGAACCTACATCATTTCCTACTTTACCCTCCGAAGATTAATTAAGTATATATAGAAAATTTAACCGCAGACTCGACCCGAATCACGCCTCTGTGTAGCCTAGTATGAAACGGCACCAAGCGTTACGGTTGGCCTTTGAGTTGCGAAGTACAAATACGACTCGTTGCGTCTCCCGTGAAGATATAGTACCACGTGTGAGGATCCGAGCACGCAGTCGATAAAAGAAGTTTACCCGGAGGATAAATTAAGAACGACGAGGGCGTCGTTCCGCCTAGCCCCGAAGGTGTCACGGGCTCAGCTCGACCGTCATCCGAGCCCTGCCGCATCCGCTTCACGATAAGGACTAGACACTCGCGATGCTCTCGAACAAGCATCGCGACGTTAGCTCAGTGGTAGAGCGCGGGCCTGCAAACCTCAAGATCGTGCGTTCGAATCCCGCTTGTCGCATATTTTTTACGCGACTTATTCAGTCTGTCCTCTCATACGTAACAATTTGCATGTAGCGACACCAATTAACATTCTGAAAAATATTGGGTTCTGCCCATGCGCATTTCGAACATTTCAATTCCTTATATGTTTATATACTTATAGCAGTTATAGCGCTGTAAAGTTAGAGAATCGGACCTCAGGAGGTGAAAGTCCGGCGTTCCCACAATTTCTTACTCACGAAATCAAATTTTGAAGTTCGCAATTCCATCAGAGCAATAGAACAGACCCTTGAGTCGTGGTTAAGTCAATTCAGAGGGGAGGTTGACGGATTGTTCGAGTGACTAGAAGAGGTCGAGACCGACATCGATCTACTCTGCATGAACCTTAAAGACCTCAGCCTATCCGATAACGCGTAAACCACTAGACCCAAGATTATCATTTGTATCTTCTGAATACAAGAAGAAAGAAAATGGCCGAAGACCAAAGGACCGCCACGGTCGAGACGGGTAATCCCTCCATGGTCCAGTATTCACAACTGATAGTGACTATGGCTCACACGATGGCCATGCGGTCTGACATAGGGAACGTCCCCCCCATTCGATGGAACGAACATCTCACTCAAAGATTTCATACAAGATGTCCGTCATGCCGCGGCTGATGTTACGGAAGACCAACTCCCCTGCTTCCTTAAAAAGGTTTTGGGAAAATTGAGGGGGTCGACTCGCAATTCAACCTTTGGAGTTACATTTAATACGGTTGATGATTTGGTGCGACACTCAAATGGCGGTTTACGCCGGGAAAAATATTCACTTACTACTGTTCGCAGTTAAACTATCTCAGGATGAAACAAGAGGATACAGTCGGCGACTTTTGAGATCGATTAAACATATTGCTCATGGGCACCGAGAACACTCTTAAGGTAGTTCACCCGGTCGAAACAGCAGTTTTAGTTTTTGTATTTTTAAAATAATGTTTTATTAAGTTGATAATCCAAGAGTAAGTACATGTAACAAATATATACTAGAAGGAACATTAGATAATTTTTTCAGACAAATTCAGGCAATAGTCACTATGCTATTGTTACAATTAAAGACAAAAACTTCAATAAGTTTCTATAATTTTTTTATTTTTTTATCCGATCTTAACGAAATAAAGCTTATTTTGTACGTTAAGAAATTTCAGGGGAAGTATCGGTGGGAAAATTTATGATACGATTACCAGTACGGCGCAACATCAATTTGTTCATCTTAAACACTCTAAAACTTGACTTGCTTTTCTTAAACAAATTGATATTGCGCGGTACTGGTAACTCGTATCATAAATTTTGCCACCGATACTCCCCCTGAAATTTCTTAACGAAAAAAAGCTTTATTTCGTTAGGATCGGATAAAAAATAAAAAAATTAGAGAAACTTATTGAAGTTTTTGTCTTTAATTGTAGCAATAGCATAGTGATGATTGCCGGAATTTGTCTGAAAAAAATTGTCTTATGTTCCTTCTAGTATATATTTGTTACATGTTCTTTCTCTTGGATTATCAATTTAATAAAACATTATTTAAAAAATACAAAGCTAAAACTGTTGTTTCGACCGGGTGAATTACCTTAAGGACGACAAGGAATGAGCCTATGTACTCGCTATGATGACGTCTATGTAGGAGGCTGGTGTCGATATTTTTATGCGAGAGCTTCTGAGTAACATCAGTGCTCCGGTGGGCGCATCACATCCCGTAGAACTGGAGTCTGCCTACGAAGAGGCCGTATGGATCGAAGCTCGAATTCGGTCACGTATCCTACCCGACTCCCGCCAGTCCGCTCACATGGGATATTACGCGGAACAAAGCGAATTATCTCAAAACATAACACCACGCGTCCGGTTCTACCCTACCTTTACACCTACACGAGTGACAAGGAACCAATAACAGGAGACTGCGCCGGGTTCGGGACCGACTTTCGAGGGTTATCTCGAAACGGAGGTTCCTGGCGACAACAAATTTCATGAGACCGTGCTAACATACCAGGAGGCGGACGTCTCCTTCATAGGATACGTAGCCCCGGGAGTAAACTACCAATCTCATGACCATCACCCGTCTCAGGACTCTCATAATCTCCTCCATCAAGGATACCCGTCGAGGAGAGGAAGAGGGGGCCGCGGCGGCTACTACGGACAAGATCGGTCTAATATGTATGCGGATGCGCGTCTATATGATCCGAACGGAAGCCCTCATCAAGTTATCGATCAAGGACGCGCAGCAAGTTCTCACCCGTCTTTCATCAACGGAGTTGCCAATTTAAACTTGCAGGGGCCTCGCCCAAATCAACCACCGGCGGGCTCCGCTATTACGGTAATCCCAGCCAGCTCGCAGACAACACCAAACTCACAATCCAACCCATCAGTTCCGACCAATCGAGTACTTCTAACCCGTCTCCAGAAGAGTTTAGGATTGCACGTCCATTTCCCCCGCCCCCCCAAATCACTAATCCTAAAATAAGCAATTTGGATAATTTTGTACACTTCTTTTACAATTAATTACAACCACAATCGATTTTTTTACAAGTGTATAAACAAAGTTATAAACAAACAAAAGGGGGGGGGGGCGGGAGAAATATTTCGCCAGCCCCCACATAAGAAAACCACAATTTCCAGAACGGTAACGTAATCTACGATTTATTTACAACTATTTACTACCACAAAAACTGGTAAAAGTTGATTATTTATAACAATGTTGAGCAATAATTTCGCCAGCCCCCCCATACACCGAAATCAATTTTTCAAAGTGCTAACGTAATCTGCGATTTATTTACAATTATTTACAACCACAAAAACTGGTAAAAGTCGATTATTTATAAAAATTTTGAGCAATAATTTCGCCAGCCCCCCCATACGCCAAAATCAATTTTTGAAAGCGCTAACGTAATCTACGATTTATTTACAATTATTTACAACCATGAAAAATGGTACAAGTCGATTATTTATAACAATTTTAAGCAATAATTTCGGTAGCCACCTCATACGCCAAAATCTATTTCTCAAAACGTAAATAGTCTATATTGTTTAATATATTTTTAAATCATAATTTTATTATCCATTGTTGGGCTTTCGTTTACCAAATAATATTGCCCGTCAGGCTAGGTGCGGTTGTGATTTTGTATGACTATTGTTACTCGGAAAAAATGTATGTGAGGAAGTATCGCGGTTGATCGATGATAGAAAATGGAAATTTTTACCCTCGCAAATATTTAAATGACTAGTAGCGGCTTAGGGTTACAGATGACAAATTCAGATGACTCGGAACTTGGAGTGAGTACGCCGATTTGTGAGTATGATACTCTATATAGTATAACTGTTATTATAACTGTTAGAGGCCTGCGTTTATTACAGGGATGCAACTGTCTCCTCTATTTCCTCTTTTTTTCAATCCTCTATTTTACCCTTTTTCCAAGTTACTCCTCTATTTGCTCTATAATCAGCGATCTCTCCAATTTACCGATGAAGTGCAATGAAAAAGACGCGCGGACTACAATTTGAAAAGACTTGGTCGTCTCCTGTAGGTAGG
Source organism: Torymus aiolomorphi (assembly GCA_036365515.1). NCBI lineage: Eukaryota > Metazoa > Arthropoda > Insecta > Hymenoptera > Torymidae > Torymus > Torymus aiolomorphi. The sequence goes on along the minus strand of CM070875.1, from coordinate 98,959,178 downwards.
GTTGCCACCTTTTACATTTGAAGTTGCTGGCCGACTGATGACTGGCGGCGGGGGGGAGGTAAGTAGGCGGGGGATATGGGGTCCATGCATATTAGGGAATTACGTAGCCCTGCAACAATGAGCAAGACAATTATTTAAACAATTTTTAAACTAAAGTAGGGTGGGGATATATGGCCTACCTATATTAAGGAATTACGTAGATATGCAACAATAAGCAAGAGAATTATTAAACCATTTTTATACCCAAGTAGGCGGGGGATATGAGATTCACGCATATAAGGAAGTCACGTATACATGAAAAAATAAGCAAAAAGTTTATTTAAATAATTTTTAAACCCAAGTAACCGGGTGACTTTACTTGGGTTTAAAAATTATTTAAATTATCGTTTGTCTTATTTTTTCATGTCTACATGACTCCCTTATATGCGTGGACCTCATATCCCCTGCCTACTTGGGTTTAAAAATTATTTCAATTATCGCATGGCCTATTTTTTCATGTCTACGTGACTCCCTTATATGCGTGGACCTGATATCTCTCGCCTACTTGGGTTTAAAAATATTTAAATTATTGTTTGGCTTATTTTTTCATATCTACATGACTCCCTTATATGCGTGAACCTTATTTCCCACAACGTCTATTAAGCTAGCAGATCACTTTTATGACCCGGGCTTACAAACAATACCATAATTTTCTGCAAATTTTCTGCTAATTTTCTACGCCCACCCGGATTTTTCTGCTCCAGCCGTTTCCGAGAAACATGCGATCTTCTAGATTAATATTAAGCTAGCAGACCATTTTCTGGTATCTTGGCGAGTTTTTACCTTAGCCAATTCGGAGAGGGGGCATATTTTGGTGCTAATTTTCTGCTGCAAGGTGCTGGGAGCCAAAAGATCCAAAATCCTTCGTACGACCCAGAACTGGACATAGACCAAGATTGATATTAAGCTAGCAGACCATTTTCGGGTATCTTGGCGAGTTTTTGCCTTAACCAATTCGGAGAGGAGGCATGTTTTGGTGCTAATTTTCTGCTGCAAGATGTTCGGAGCCAAAAGTCCAAAAATCCTTCATAGGTCCCAGAACTGGACATAGACCCAGATTGATATTAAGCTAGCAGACCATTTTCGGGTATCTTGCAATAGCGAATTCGGAGAGGCGGCATATTTTGATGCTAATTTTCTACCGTAAGATGGTCGGAGCCAAAAATCCCAAAATCCTTCGGGGGCCCAGAATCGGACATAGGCCCTTCGCTAAGAGAATCATTTTCTGCATAATCGGTTTCTAGCAAAAAAAAAACTAAACAGTATTTTAGTGCTAATTTTATTCTAATTTTTTACGCCCACCCGGATTTTTCTGCTCCAGCCGTTTCTGAGAAACGTGCGATCTGCTAGCTTAATATTAAGCTAGCAGATCATTCGTCGATATCGTGACGAGTTTTTGCATTAGCCAATTTGGGAAGGGCGCATATTATGGTGCTACTTTTCTGCTGCAAGACGCTCGGAGTCAATAGTCCCAAAATCTTTCGTAGGTCCCAGAACTGGACATAGGCCCAGATTAATATTAAGCTAGCAGACCATTCTCGGGTACCTTGCGAGTGTTTGCAATAGCGAATTCAGAGAGGCGGCATATTTTGGTGCTAATTTCTGCTGTAAGATGGTCGGATCGAAAAATCCGAAAATCCTTCGGGGGCCCAGAATTGGATATAGGCCCTTGGCTAAGAGAAACATTTTCTGCATAATCAGTATCTAACAAAAAAAAAAACTATCCAGTATTTTAGTGCTAATTTTCTGCTGATTTTCTACGCCTACCCGGATTTCTCTGCTCGAACCGTTTCCGAGAAACATGCGATCAGCTAGCTTAATATTAAGCTAGTAGACCCTTTGTCGGTATCTTGGCGAGACTTTGTCTTAGCCAATTCGGAGAGGGGGCATATTTGGTGCAATTTTCTGCTGCAAGATGCTCGGAGCCAAAAGCCCCAAAATCCTTCGTACGTCCCAGAACTGGACATAGACCCAGATTGATGTTAAGGTGGTTCTCCTTGGACTCCCTAGTCAAAGCAGTGCTAAATGTAGAAATTACCTAAAATTTAAAAAAACCATAGTGTAATGTGATTTATTTATTTAAAATGATAGAGATAGTCAATGTATGATAAATAAAGTGTATTTATAACATGACTAAAATAACTTTTTTCACAAAATGGCGATATTCTAGAAACTAGATATTGTCACTACAAATAATTGTTGATAAATCACTGGGATCTTTTTTGTTTCTCAACCAATTTTACTTTTCAAGGTCTCATTTTGCTCCTTAAGAAATTTCATTGGAACTTGCCGAAGGTAAAATTAAAAATTATTCAAGACTCAGAAAGTTATAACCAATTAAAAGAATATTTTGTTTTAACGACGTACATGAATTTATGAACAATTATATGTAACTTTCTGAGTTTTGAATAATTTTTAATTTTTCCTTCGGCAAGTTCCCATGAAATTTCTTAAGGAGCAAATTGAGACCTCCAAAACTAAAATCGGTTGAGAAACACAATAGATTCCAGTGATTTATCAACAATTATTTGTAGTGACGATATCTAGTTGCTAAAAAATCGTTATTTTGTGAAAAAAGTTATTTTAGTCATGTTAAATACGCTTTATTTATAATACATGGACTATCTCTATCATTTTAAATAAATAAATCACATTACAACTATGGTTTTTTTTAATTTTATGTAAGTTCCACATTTAGCACTGCTTTGACTAGGGAGTCCGAGGAGAACTACCTTAAGCTAGCAGACCATTTTCGGGTATCTTGGCGAGTTTTTGCCTTAGCCAATTCGGAGAGGAGGTATGTTTTGGTGCTAGTTTTCTGCTGCAAGATGCGCGGAGCCAAAAGTCCCAAAATCCTTCAGAACTGGACATAGATCCAGATTGATATTAAGCTAGCAGACCATTTTCGGGTATCTTGGCGAGTTTTTGCATTAGCCAATTCGGAGGGGAGGCATGTTTTGGTGCTAATTTTCTGCTGCAAGACGCTCGGAGCCAAAAGTCCCAAAATCCTACATAGGTCCCAGAACTGGACATAGACCCAGATTGATACTAAGCCTGCAGACCATATTCGAGTATCTTGGCGAGTTTTTGCCTTAGCCGATTCGGAGAGGGGGCATATTTTGGTGCTAATTTTCTGCTGTAAGATACTCGCAGCCAAAAGTCCCAAAATCCTTCGTAGGTCCCAGAACTGGACATAGACCCAGATTGATATTAAGCTAGCAGACCATCTCTATCGAAAAGAAAACTAACCAGAATTTTAGTGCTAATTTTCTGCTGATTTTTTACGCCCACCCAGATTTTTCTGCTCCAGCCGTTTCCGAGGAACATGCGATCTGCTAGCTTAATATTAAGCTAGGAGACCATTTGCCGCTATCGTGACGAGTTTTTGCGTTAGCCATTTTGGGAATGGCGCATATTTTGGTGCTAATTTTCTGCTGCAAGACGCTCGGAGTCAAAAGTCCCAGAATCTTTCGTAGGTCCCGGCTAACGAAACTGCTGGAGAATGTTCTTCTGATGTAGAAGAACACATCGGCGTAGAAAAATTTACGGCACCAATTATTTAAATAAACAATTAAGCATCTTACTTGCATAGAAGGCAAGGATATCGGCGACTTTGTGAATGTTGGAACTGTAACTCCATTTCAAATTATGATAGGATAACGAAACTGAGGGAAAACGTTCTTCTGATCAACACAAACACCTCCGTGTAGGAAAATCAGCCTCACCAATTATTTAAATAAACAATTAAGCCGCTTACTTACATAAAAAGCAGGAATATCCGCGGCTTTTCGAATTTCAGAGCTGTAACTCCGTTTCAAATTAGGACCGGCTAATGGAACTGCTGGAGAATGTTCTTCTGATGTAGAAGAACACATCGGCGTAGCAAAATTTGCGGCACCAATTATTTAAATAAACAATTAAGCATCTTACTTGCATAGAAGGCAAGAATATCGGCGACTTTGTGAATGTTGGAACTGTAACTCCATTTCAAATTATGATAGGATAACGAAACTGAGGGAAAACGTTCTTCTGATCAACACAAACACCTCCGTGTAGGAAAATCAGCCTCAGCAATTATTTAAATAAACAATTAAGCCGCTTACTTACATAAAAAGCAGGAATATCCGCGGCTTTTCGAATTTCGGAGCTGTAACTCCGTTTCAAATTATGACCAGCTAATGAAACTGCTGGAGAATGTTCTTCTGATGTAGAAGTACACATCAGCGTAGCAAAATTTGCGACACCAATTACTTAAATAAACAATTAAGCAGCTTTCTTGCATAAAAAGCAAGGATACTAGTGGGTTTTCGAGTTTTGGTGGCTGAACTCCTTTTGAAATTATGACAGGATAACAAAACTGCGGAAAAATGTTCTTCTGATGTAGACGAACGCATCCGCGTAGGAGTATGAGCGGCACCAATTATTTAAATAAACAATTAAGAAGCTTACTTGCATAAAAAGCAGGGTTATCCGCGGCATTTCGAATTTCGGAGCTGTACTCTGTTTCAAATTATGACCTGCTAACAAAATTGGGTGAAAATATCCTTCTGATGTAGACAAACACATCCGCGTAGGAAAATTAGCGGCACTAATTATTTAAATAAACAATTAAGCATCTTACTTGCATAAAAAGCAGGGATATCCGCGGCTTTTCGAATTTTAGAGCTGTAACTCCGTTTTAAATTATGACCGGCTAACGAAACTGCTTGAGAATGTTTTTCTGATATAGGAGAACACATCGGCGTAGCAAAACTGTCGGCACCAATTATTTAAATAAACAATTAAGCATCAGATTTGCATAAAAAGCAAGGATATCCGCGGTTTTTCGAGTTTTGGAACTGTAACTCCGTTTCAAATTATGACAGGATAACGAATCTGCGGGAAAATGTTTTTCTGATGTAGGCGAACACCTCCGCGTAGGAGAATTAGCGGTACCAACTATTTAAACAAACAATTAAGCATCTTACTTGCATAAAAAGCAAGGATATCCGCGGTTTTTCGAATTTTGGAGCTGTAACTCCGTTCGAAATTATGATCGGCTAAGGAAACTGCGGTAGAATATTCTTCTGATGTAGACGAACGCAACCGCGTAGAAGAATTTGCGGCACCAATTATTCAAATAAACAATTAAGTGGCTGGCATGAAAAGGATATTCGTGGTTTTTCGAGTTTTGGTGGCTGAACTCCATTTAAAATTATGACCGGCTAACAAAACTCCGGCAGAATGTTCTTCTGTGATAGACGAATACATCCGCGTAGGAGAATTTGCGGCGACAATTATTTAAATAAACAATTAAGCAGCTTACTTGCATAAAAAGCAAGGATATTCGTGGTTTTTGGAGTTTTGTTAGCTGAACTCCATTTGAAATTATGACAGGATAACCAAACTGCGGGAAAGTGTTCTACTGATATATACGAACGCCTCCGCGTAGAAGAATTAGCGGCACCAATTATTTAAATACACAATTAAGAAGTTTACTTGCATAAAAAGCATGGATATCCGCGGCATTTCGAATTTTGGAGCTGTAACTCCGTTTCAAATTATGACCGGCTAACCAAACTGCGGGAGAATATTCTTCTGATGTAGAAGAACACATCCGCGTTGGAGAATTAGCGGCACCAATTATTTAAATAAACAATTAAGCTTCTTACTTGCATAAAAAGCAAGGATATCCACGGTTTTTCGAGTTTTGGAGCTGTAACTCCGTTTCAACTTATGATCGGCTAACGAAACTGCGGGAGAATGTTGTTCTGATGTAGACGAATGCATCCGCGTAGAAGAATTTGCGGCACCAATTATTTAAATAAACAATTAAGCAGCTTACTTGCATAAAAAGCAAGGATATTCGTGGTTTTTCGAGTTTTGGTGGCTGAACTCCATTTGAAATTATGACAGGATACAAAACTGCGGGAAAATATTCTTCTGATGTAGACGAACACATCCGCGTAGGAGCATTAGCGGCACCAATTATTTAAATAAACAATTAAGCAGCTTACTTGCATAAAAAGCAGGGATATCCGCGGCTTTTCGAATTTTTGGAGCTGTAACTCCGTTTCAAATTATGACCGGCTAATAAAGCTGCAGAAGATTGTTCTTCTAATGTAGACGAACACATCCGCGTAGCAAAACTTGAGGCACCAATTATTTAAATAAACAATTATTAAGCATCGTACTTGCATAAAAAGCAAGGATATCCGTGGCATTGTGAATTTTGGAGCTGTATCTCCGTTTCAAATTATGACAGGATAACGAAACTGCGGAAAAACGTTCTTCTGATCTAGATGAACACCCCATGTTGAAGAATTTGCTGCATCAATTTTTTAAATAAACAATTAAGCAGCTTACTTGCATAAAAAGCAAGGATATTCGCATTTTTTCGAATTTTGGTGGCTGTACCTTCGATTCAAATTATAACAGGATAACAAAACTGCAGGAAAATGTTCTTCTGATGTAGACGAACACATCCACGTAGGAGAATTTGCGGCACCAATTATTTAAATAAACAATTAATCAGCTTGCACAAAAATAAAAGATATTCGCAGTTTTTCGAAATTTTATGCAAGTAAGCTGCTTAATTGTTTATTTAAATAATTGGTGCCGCTCATTCTCCTACGCTGATGTGTTCGTCTACATTAGAAGAACATTCTTCCGCAGTTTTGTTAGCCGGTCATAACTTGAAACGGAGTTACAGCTCCAAAATTCGAAATCCGCGGATATCCCTGCTTTTTATGCAAGTAAGCTGGTTAATTGTTTATTTAAATAATTGGTGCCGCTTATTCTCCTCGCGGAGGTGTTCGTCTACATCAGAAGAACATTCTCCCGCAGTTTCGTTAGCTGGTCATAATTTGAAACGAGATTCCAGCTCCGAAATTCGAAAACCCGCGGATATCCCTGCTTTTTATGTTAGTAAGCTGCTTAATTGTTTATTTAAATAATTGGTGCTGCTAATTCTCCTACGGGGAGGTGTGCGTCTACATCAGAAAAACATTTTCCCGCAGTTTCGTTATCCTGTAATAATTTGAAAGGGAGTTACAGCTGCAAAACTGGAAAGACCGCGGATATCCTTGCTTTTTATGCAAGTAAGATGCTTGGTTGTTTATTTAAATAATTGGTGCCGACAATTTTGCTACGCGGATATGTTCTTCTACATCAGAAAAACATTCTCCAGCAGTTTCGTTAGCCGGTCATAATTTGAAACGGAGTTGCAGCTCCAAAATTCGAAAAGCCTCGGATATCCCTGCTTTTTATGCAAGTAAGCTGCTTAATTGTTTATTTAAACAATTCCTATAGAATTTATAATCATAGAGTTATAAATCCTATAGATTTCAGACAACAACTTTTTTTCTGACGGTATATCGCATACGGCATGCAATGTGGATTCACTCTAACAGAGCTGATTTTAACCTATGTAAAAGTCCGCAAGCAATGTAAACATGCACAGCTGTCATTTCATATAAACACTGTGATATTAGCATCAGCACCTTTTCTATACAAAATGTTGTTCTTAATTTTCATTGTTTCCAACGAATTTTGGAGTAAACATTTAGTGTATTATAATACGTAAATGTATTTTAAATCAGTTTTTAAAAGTGTTTGAGTAATACGTGTGACAGTTGAATTAATGTTTTAGAAATAGCTTTTAGTACTTGAACTTTTATTGGAAACTTTATACTTAAGGGGTTATATCTGGTTGGAGCTCAAAAAAAAAGGCCTTTTTTCATATTTTTTTTGAGCTCGTTTTTAAATTAGCATAAATAAATAATATATGAATCGGTTAAGCAACTCTTTTTTGGGAATATAAAAAAATTTTTTTATTGGTGAAAATTTACAAAATGGCGGCTATTTGTCAATAAATGTAAAGCAGTATTTGAAAAAGTATCTCTGCGGCACGCAGTAGAAGTCCTCTGGATCACCATCTGGAACAATAAAAAAATTTTTTTCATATATACATGAGTTTTGCGGTTGAAGTACACACGATTATATTTTTAGGAATTTTTTTCGCAAAATGGCGGTTGTTCAAACAAAAAGTTGCTTTTTCGACGAAAAAAATCGACTTAAATTGTTTATAACTTTTTTAATTGTTTATCGATCGTTGAAATCGTGTGTACTTAAACAGATAATCTAATGAAGAAGCTACAGTTAAAATTTCAAATCAATCGGATGAAAACTCATCGAGTTTTACTGCGTGCCGATTTTGAAAACTTGGTTTTACTGCTTGGTTTTAAAACTTGGTTTTAAAACTTGGTTTTACTGCGTGCCGATTTTGAAAATTTGTCTGAGTTTCTTTCATGTTTGGACATTATTGATCATAAATCTAGGGATGTTTTACCATACTTTAAGCCAATAAAAAAAAAATGGAAAAAAAAAAATTCCAACCAGACATAACCCCTTAAAATAACAGGGATTGATACTAAAGAAAAATTAAGTCTATATTGACTATTACAAAAAACATTTAGTGTACAGATATAAATCAACTTTTAAAGGAAGGAAAGATATGCTATTGTGCAGAAAAATTTTATGGAACCTTCGCGTCTGTCAGAAAGCTACCATTATCAGCCATTGCCTGAATCTCACTATGATATAATTGACATTTTATTTTCTAAAGTAAAAACAGTTATGCACTGCAATAAATATGTATCAGTCGTATTCTCTTTATTAAGTAATAATATTATATGTGAAAAAGAAAAATGAAGGACAAGTAAAGAAGTTCACCTTATCAGACATTAAAAAAAGATCAATATAGGAAAGTTGCTGCTATAAACATTTTTTTCAAGCATATGGCTATGGCGATACTGGTTTCATAACATGCATGAAGGATTTTGGATTCCTCAATATATTCTTTATTTACCTCAGTATATGTATAAGAATCTAATATATGTGATAAAGATTATTAAAAACATATGGATTTAAAGGCACCAAAGGATCTACATATTAAACCACTTAAAAAACTTGACTGACTGATGTGGATATGACTGTTACGCGTGCTCATAGCTTACAAGTCTGATAGATCGTATACTGAGGTACCAGAATATTTGTTCTAAATGTAAAATATTATAAGCGAAAAACAATATTTTTTTGTATTTCAGGGCAGAGATGGAATTAAGAAATAAAGAAGAAGAAATAAAGAAGTATTGTAGTAATTTTATCTTTAAAGCTGTTTTCTACATAATGTAAAATTTTGAGCTCTGCCATCGACTCCAGATTCAGGAACTGCATATATTTTAATGGGAGAGGTCCTAAAATTTTGGTATTTTATATGGCTATTGACTGAAGAGGTGTATGTATCCAATCTCTCTATTTGATTAAATAAGTTTTTACGGTCAAAGATTGCTAAAAAATCTGAATTTCACTTAAATTTAAGATTTTTTAGCAATTTTTGACCGTAAAAAATTATTTAATCAAATAAATTGGATACATACAACTCTTCAGTCAATAGTCATATAAAATACCAAAATTTTAGGACCTCTCCCATTAAAATATATGCAGTTCCTGAATCTGGAGTAGACGGCAGAGCAGAAATTTTGAAATGGCCACATTTTTGGTTAAAATCTGTCAAAATATTTTTTTTGGGTCTCATTTTATCATAAATTGAATATATTTTTAGGATATGACTTCTAAATATTTCTAATTATGAAAATTAATTTTTTTCAGGTCATTTTATGAAGAAAATTGTAAAGGTGTCTGACCCCCTTTATTGTTTATTTAAATATTTGGTGCCGCAAATTCTCCTACAAGGAGGTGTTTGCCTAGATCAGAAGATCATTTTCCTGCAGTTTCGTTGTCCTGTCATAATTTGAACCGGAGTTACAGCTCCAAAATTCGCAAAGCTCCGCATATCCTTGCTTTTTATGCAAGTAAGCTGCTTAATGGTTTATTTAAATAATTAGCACCAAAAATTTTTTGACGCTGATTTATATATTTTATCATTGCTACTATGGGTTGGCATCACTTATATGTGACTCGCGTGCTTGTAAACAATATTTAATGCGAAATTTTTACATGCCTCATTTTGCCCCACTATTTTAGTGCGGGTTTTGGGGCTTATAGAATGTGTAGCGAGTAGCTTCAGCTTCATGCCTATGTCCAATTCTGGGCCTCCGAAGAATTTTGGGATTTCTGACCCCGACTATAATACAGCAGAAAATTATCACCAAAATATGCCGCCGCTCCGAATTCGCTATTGCAAACACTCGCCAAGATAACCGAAACTGGCCTGCTAGCTTAGTATCAATCTGGGTCTATGTCCAGTTCTGGGACCTACGAAGGATTTTGGGACTTTTGGCTCCGAGCATCTTGCAGCAGAAAATTAGCACCAAAATATACCCTCTTTCCAAATTGGCTAAGGCAAAAACGCGCCAAGATACCCGAAAATGGTCTGCTAGCTTAATATTAAGCTAGCAGATCGCATGTTTCTCGGAAACGGCTGGAGCAGAAAAATCCGGGTGGCCGTAGAAAATTAGCAGAAAATTAGCAGAAAATTATGGCATTGTTTATAAGCCCGCGTCATAAAAGTGATCTGCTAGCTTAATAGACGTTTTCCCACATCCTACTTGGGTTTAAAAATTATTTAAATAAACGTTTTGCGTATTTTTTTCATGTCCACATGACTTCCTTATATGCGTGAATCTCATATCCGCCGCCCACTTGGGTATAAAAATGGTTTAAATATTTCTCTTGCTTATTGTTGCATATCTACGTAATTCCTTAATATACGTGGGCCACACTTCCCCACCCTACTTGCCTCCCCCCCGCCACCAGTCATCAGTCGGCCAGCAACTTCAAATGTAAAAGGTGGCAACCCTACCTACAGGAGACGACCAAGTCTTTTCAAATTGTAGTCCGCGCGTCTTTTTCATTGCAATTCATCGGTAAATTGGAGAGATCGCTAATTATAGAGCAAATAGAGGAGTAACTTGGAAAAAGTGTAAAATAGAGGATTGAAAAAAAAGAGGAAATAGAGGAGACAGTTGCATCCCTGTAATAAACGCAGGCCTCTAACAGTTATAATAACAGTTAAACTATATAGAGTATCATACTCGCAAATCGGCGTACTCGCTCCAAGTTCCGATTCATCTGAATTTGTCATCTGTAACCCTAAGCCGCTACTAGTCATTTAAATATTTGCGAGAGTAAAAATTTCCATTTTCTATCATCGATCAACCGCGATACTTCCTCACATACATTTTTTCCGAGTAACAATAGTCATACAGAATCACAACCGCACCTAGCCTGACGGGCAATATTATTTGGTAAACGAAAGCCCAACAATGGATAATAAAATTATGATTTAAAAATATATTAAACAATATAGACTATTTACGTTTTGAAAAATTGATTTTGGCATATCGGGGGCTGGCGAAATTATTGCTCAAAATTGTTATAAATAATCGACTTTTATCAGTTTTTATGGTTGTAAATAATTGTAAATAAATCGTAGATTACGTTAGCGCTTTCAAAAATTGATTTTGGCGTATGGGGGGGCTGGCGAAATTATTGCTCAAAATTTTTATAAATAATCGACTTTTACCAGTTTTTGTGGTTGTAAATAATTGTAAATAAATTGTAGATTACGCTAGCACTTTGAAAAATTGATTTTGGCGTATGGGGGGGCTGGCGAAATTATTGCTCAACATTGTTATAAATAATCAACTTTTACCAGTTTTTGTGGTTGTAAATAATTGTAAATAAATCGTAGATTACGTTAGCACTTTGAAAAATTGATTTTGGCGTATGGGGGGGGGCTGGCGAAATTATTGCTCAAAATTGTTATGAATAATCGACTTTTACCAGTTTTTGTGGTTGTAAATAATTGTAAATAAATCGTAGATTACGTTACAGTTCTGGAAATTGTGGTTTTTTTATGTGGGGGCTGGCGAAATATTTCTCCTGTCCCCCCCCTTTTGTTTGTTTATAACTTTGTTTATACACTTGTAAAAAAATTGATTGTGGTTGTAATTAATTGTAAAAAAATTATCCAATTGCTTATTTTAGGATTAGCGATTTGGGGGGGCGGGGGAAATGGACGTTAGGATTGCTTCCTGTGGAGCAGCTGGAGATGAAAATACAGGAACCAACGACCCCACGGTGGTGAGAACAAGAGTCCTGGAACGACGGCGACTTTGGCTCTCCTTTATGATCGATAATGCGGCTCTGTAAACCTAATAAAGTTAGGTTCTCTGCATCCATGTGCCATTGTTGACACGAACCAAGCGACACCTTACTTATTAGGATGAAAGTTTATCCTTGTGGCAGACCATGAGCCGCTGACCTGGATGCATAATCGTAAAGATCCGCGACAGCGCCTAATGAGATAGATGTTTTCGTTCACGGTATATCAATATACGTTCAAGTATAAGCCAGAAAAATTTAATTGTAACGTCGACGCCCTGTCGCGAAACCCGATCGACGAAATCGTCCGAGGTGGACATTAAAAAGAATCTGCAATGTATCAAAATCATGATGATAAAAGGTGATGACAATGGCCATCCAAGACCGAGCAACGGACATCAGAAACGGACTAGCCACCTCTCGGATCCGGGACTAGCGAACCCCGTGCCCGATTGGCATCAGCACCAGGCGCTCCAAACCCGTCTGTGCTCCGAGGAAGAGGGCGGCCAATAGGGTCAAACACTCACAAGATTGCTAGTCGTATTGACCATAGCCTCATAGCTCACTGCACAAGGATGAGAGCCGCTGAGGACAAAGGACTATCAACCACCCCGTCGTCATCGGCCACTGGGAGCCCGGGAGAGACAGGAGCAAAACCTACGACTCCTAGCAGCAAGACCACAACCAGTAGCCCGATGGCATTGCAACATCTCGATGGCGCTATAGCGTCCATCTCTAAATCTGAAGGTACCTTCACAACCCCTAAACCAAAATACATAGACGTCGCACAGTGTGCGAAAGTAATGAAATTCGTCCGGAAAGCAAATAACTTCTGAACGAAAATAGCCTAAAAAAATCATTTGGGTGGAATTATGAAAGGTGAATAAGTATAGAATGCCGGAAAATTATTCGCAAGACTTTATCTTGATTTTATAAACTTGAAAAAATGTCTGGAAGTTGGATAATTTGACAAAACAGCCTTTTGGGCTTCTATAACACCTATATTATATTTCTCGTAACAAAAAATTATTGATAAGACTCAAATATCACCTTTTTTCCTGAAAAAACCGATGCATAATGTACGAAAACAAGTTTTTGAAAAATTAAGAAATTTCAACATTTTTTTAAATATAATCTTAAGACTTGAAAGTATTCTTCAATCATCATAGGAATCGATGTACATATACATTAATAATGACTGAACATAACCTAATTCCACATAACGCAATGCCTCAGAATTTAGAATTTCATGATAATAATACTCACCGACCTTATTTCCCACAATCCTATGTGCCCAAAACCATATAAAGTCAAAACTCATAACAAAGTATGCCATAAACCACATAAACCCATAACCATACAACCACATAACCCTACAACCAAATAACCTTTAATCCCAAATCACATAACCAGAAACGCATAACATTATACACATAACTTTAAACTTTATAATCTCAGAATCCAAAACCCAAACCACATAATCTGAGACTCTATAACCTTAAACCATATAACTTACAACCATATATACTCAAACTCCATAATCTCATAATCCCAAGATCCATAACCCCAAATCATATAACCCTAAACCATATAACTTAAAACCTTTTAACGTCAAATTTCATAAACCCCAAACTCTGACACCCCATAACCTTTAACCCTGAGCCATATAAACTTTAACCCACATAACCCTAAATCACATAACCCGAATTTCCATAACCGTAAACCGTATAACTTCAAACATCGAATTGAATAACCTTAAGCTCTTAACCTTAAACACAAAACAATATAATCTTTGACCCCAAAGCTCTATAATCTCAAAACCCATGATAACGTATTTTGAATCCCATAAATACCTAACCCCAATTCGCATAACCTCATAATCCATAACCTTAAACCACATTACTTTAAACTGTAGAAACTCAAACTCAATAACTCAATAACCCTATAACCCTTAACCGTGAATCACATAATCCGAAACTCCATAACGTTAAACCATATAATTTCAAACGCTAGAAACTCAAACACCATCACCACAAAATCCGAAACTATAGAACCTTCAACCCACGTAACCTCAAATCATATAATCCGAATCCCCATTAGCTTTAATAACCATAAAAGCAGTACATAGTAATAGTACATTACGCAACTATAGGCCAGGCGGTGGACATTTTGAGTGGACATTTCGACCCACAGGCTATTTTATTTTTGGTTTCGGTTTGTTTTAGCATCTCGAATAAGATCCTTGTTATCCGCAGTGTCAAAACCGTGTGCAATTTTTGTTATTTAACCAAGACGGAGCGATTTTGGCACTTTTTTTGGTTTTTTCACTCTAGCTCGGTTCTGGTTCGTTTTAGCGAAAAATTGTCGATACGAAAATTGTTCGCTATTAAATTTGCTACAAAAGTAGACCTGAACGAAGTTTCTAACTTTAATAGTTTATTTACAAATGACCGCTAAAGTCGAAAAATGCAATTTTTTCATTATTAAATAACTTTTGAAAAAAGCAACGAATGGACTTGAAAATTTATTTACAAAGAGATTTTGTCAATGCAAAAGTGTACGCCAAAGCCTATAACTGTAAATTGAATATTGGCGATGTTATTGAAGGTCGAATTTTTTTTTTGTCCTTAATTGCAAATTGCGCCACGTCTACAAAAATCGTTTCTCATGGTGAGGAAAAATTGTTCGTATAAAGAAGCTTTTAATATATAATAAAAAGATTTTATCGACTTTTTTACGCGGTCACCTTTTTAGACGCGACGTCTAAAAGTCGAAAACACGTCCTTAATTTTTTAAAAGGACGTGTTCAAATCATATAATCCGAATCCCCATTAGTTTTAATAACCACTTATCTTCAAACCCTGTACTCTTAAACACTCTAACCTCAAAACCACATCCTTATAACCCAAAACTTCATATCCTTAACGAGCTTAAACTGAAGATCTATGAATCTTATAATCCTATAATACCGAGTACCCTAAACTCAATAACCCTAAACCACGTCGCCATAAATCTGATAACACAACAATACCATATTTTCCAAACTACAAAACCTTATAATCCCAAATTCTATAACCTTTAACCTTCCGAAACCAAACTTTATTGTACCAAACCTCATGGCCTCTCAATATTAAAATCTTTAAACCTATAATTATAAACTCCCGAATCCAATAAATATTGAGAAATCCTTAATTTCAAACTTAAAAATTCCTAAACCTATACCCACAATTCTATACCTAGAATCATATACTTTCAAACGCTCAATTCCATTACGCGTGCTATTGTCCAAAGCTTTTACAGTTAAGGTTTCGGAGCATAGATTCTTAAGACTTAGTGTTACGATTTTGCTGTTTTATAAGTTACAAAACTTCAAGGTATTGAACTATGGCTTGGTTTAATGATATTTGTGATAATAACTTAAAGAGGTTATGAGATTAAAGAGTTTATGATAATAGAATTCTGCTATGATACTACTAGTTTAACTGATAAACTTTGCAATTAGCTCGTCTACTGGTTTTCATCAAATATCATGATATTCTTAGAATTTTTTGAGTTAATTTAATTACGTTTTGGGTTTTGAGATTAGGGAGTTTAAGGGTACAAGGTTTAAAAATAAGTTGTTATTAAACTTCTATAACTTTTTTTCGTAAGGTTCAAAGCTGTCAAGAAAAAAAATCATGAAATTTAAGGTCATGCTGTTTCACAAAAACCGCCATTTTGGAAAAACTAAGGTGGAAAAAAAAGTTCTCAACCAGGGTTTTGAAAACCTCAGACATCGAGGACGCGATTTCTGGCAATAATTTGCTTATTTGAATGCAGCAACTTTAGTAAAAATTGATTTAAAAAAAAAACGTTAAAAATTCGTGACTTGTAAAAAAAAATGATGATTTTGATTTTTTTTACAAAATAAGTGCCAGATTCTGAAAGAGCATCCCCGAAAACCCCTTATATAGGATTTTGAACAAAAATGGATTTGTTTTTCTAACAGCACATTGGGCTCGAAGTTTCATATCCAAATTTAGGGTTTTGCGCATTAATGGGTTAAAAGTTAAAAAAATAAAAAATATTTTAATTTTAGTGGGTGTGACTATCCCTGTTAACATTATTATTACTAGATTATGTGCGAAAACTTTTTTTCATTTTTATTAATTTGTACTCGCTACGCTCGTGCTGCAAATGTTGGGCCGGCATCGAACACACGTAAACGCGCGCATGGGGAAAAATTGCAACAGGTAAAATAAAATTGAAAAATATAACCTGCAAACTACAAGAACGACGTGAAGTCGCTAACGCTATCAAAGCATAGGGAAAAAGTAAAAACATGGCTGCGCAGAGTTGATGTCACCAGGAGATGATTTTCGACTTTTCTAGACTGATTAATTAACGTACTTTCGCCCGGGAATAGAGAAAAATACTATTTCTTACACGGGGGTGAAATGGAACTCCTGCATGCACGTCATATGACGGCCTCGGCTTCGCCTCGGTCGTCATATCACGTGCCTGCAAAAGTTCCATTTTTCCCCCTTGTAAGAAAATCTACTATTAATGAGCTAAATTTGATTGAAAATTGCCATGCTATAAAGAAAATTGAAAATTATAGTTGACCAGTTTCGAGATTTAAAAATAAAAACACGTTGACGGGGTGAATTACCCCTAATTTAATTAATCACCTTTTTGTTAGTGCCTGCCTCCGATTTTCATGAAACTTTGCAACTGGTTAGAAAAATATTTGACACGTATTTTTTTTTTTATCTGTGGAGAAAGACATCTGGGAGTGAAAAGCACCCTTAAAGTTTACCCTCAAAAACCGTTTTTTTTTTAATATCTTGAGATGAAATTGGATTTTTTTAATGAAACCAACACCTATTGGTTTCTTATAAAAAGACGAGTATTTGGACACAGTTTAAATGATAAGGGGTTACACCCCCTATTTTTATGGGGGTAAATATAATTTTTTTCACACAGTTTCTGAAATAACAAAGTTTTGACGAGCCATATTTGATTAAAAAATGCCATGTTGTAAAGAAAATTAAAAATTATAGTTGACCTGTTTCGAGGTTAAAAAAAAAAACACATAGAAGGGGTGAGCTACCCCTACTTTAGTTATTTATCTTTTAGTGATTAAAAAAATTGATCACAACATTCTTTTTGATTTTTAATATTGAGATGCTTATTTCAAATCATATTTTACGTGAAATACTAAAATTGATTACTAAAATTTAATACATTAAATGAAAATTTGCAAGAAAATTTTTATCGATTATTTTTTTTTGTTTATGAAATTAATGATGAAATTATTTATAAATAAAGAATTTTTCTGGGTAAAATTCTATTAAAAATTCATCTTTTTTTTACATTATATTAGGATAATATTTCATTTCCTGTATTGATACTTGTATTGTTGATGTCATAAAAATTTAAGTTTTCTTTATCAACGAATGTTTCATTCTTACCGAAATATGCAATATAATTATAATTATATTAAGTTTACATTACAATTTTCAATGTCATCACGCTTCTACGAATATTTTTATCGCGACGACATTTTAAAAATATTGGTAAGTTAAAAATAAACTTTGAATACGAGATAATTCTCGAGTAAACAAGAGATATTTTTATTCGACTGTGGTCAGTTTGTAGTGTTTCTTTGTATTGACTAAACGCTAGTTACTAAGCTGATTACATATTGTTGGTGTTTATACAATTGTTTAAATTGATATAATGTGACGTCCACAGAGAACAATATTTTAGTATAATCTAGTTGTATAGGTATTTTTACTCGAATATATTTTACTTAGTTATTTGAATGCTTATGACATGAGATATATTTTTGAATAGGTTCTCTTTTCCGTTTCAGTAAACGTTTGTTGATAATGAACAATAACGTTGACTTGATTTCTTTGTTATGATTTATTTATATATTTTGTCAATTTTATCTGTTGTAACGGGATGGCTAGTGGGGGAAAATCCCAACAAGCCACAGGCCAGCGATGCCCTAGAACACGGTGCCGCGGGTGTCAGACTAAAATGACTTGCCCGGAGATTTGCTCCTGGAATCCCGAAAACAACGCGAAGATCGCACGCGAACTTCGCTTTCCAACTAATTGGATTGCTGAGTGAAAAGCGCGCGCTCGAAGAGCAAAGCGCGCGGCCGCTACGCTCAGATATGAAAACGACCGACGGAGTCGTTTTCCCGCGGAGGCGGCGGTATCCGGAAGAGGGACAGGTTATAATGAACAACGCAACGAGTAACTAGATATCACAGTATATTAAAATCACTGATAAATACAATCACAACGCACGTGCTGAATAAAACAATGAGTTAGTTCGCGCGCGACAGTTAAGATTTAAACGCGCGAACGATACGGCGCGCGACGAAGCTGTTACTCTCGCGCGCGGTGTTAAAGTACGGCGGGCTGACACACACCCGCGCGTACACGGTACAGAAAGTTTGCACGGGGCGATTTCAGTGCAAACTTTTACATTTAATGCGAGAGATGAGAGTATAAGACTTACTTTAAGAAGGAGCAGCCGGTACACTCGACTCTCTCTCGCTCTCTCTCGCTCGCGCAGTAGTTGCGCGCTATGTCTCTCTCTCTCTCTTTCTTACTCGCTGTATCGGTCGGCAGGCGGGCGCTGCCGACTCCTCACTCGCTGTCTCGTGTGGCTCCCACGGCTCGGAATCGCTCTCTCTCTCTCTGTCTCTCTTTCACGTGTATACACTGTCTCGGCGCCTCCACTACAATCACAGTAACTTTAAAAAGATAGGACGGCGCGGACGAGGTAACTTACGAGAGACACGCTGGAGAGAAGTTCACGGCACGATGGCAGACACGAAGATGGCTGCCGTGACTCGCATAAAGCCGAAGCAGCTTCGCGGATACGCAACGGGCATATTACGCGTCGCGAGACCGTCCTAATCCGGTCAGGATGCTCGCGCGCTCGCGCCCCCCAGTGAGCTTGCCTGGTCGGCGCGGGTAATTCGAATCTCGAATTATCTAACTCGCGCACGCGTTACACTGTATTTAATTTGAAGATTTTATTATTGTTAAATTGTAAATATTTCTAACGTCAGGATGATACCACCATTCTTTTAACAAAAAAAGAATGGGAACATAAAAGAATAAAGAGTTTAATAATAAATTGATAAAATAAAAAAAATTACTATATATGTTATCGGACCCGTAGGGTTAACCGTTCCATTCCCGAGGAAAGTAGGAGGTTGAAGAAAAAGAAATTATAGTGATAGTTATTATAACTGTACTTTATTTATTTAATTCTTACCTATATTCCTTGTACAATATAGTTGTGGTATTTCCTTACAATCGTAGTTGCAGTAATTCGCTATAATCGTAGCTGTGGTATAATCGTGGCGCTTACACATGGGCTGTTACCTGGCGAGCTATAATCTGCTTGACTCGCAGTCTTTAGTACTTTTTAATTTTATATAAATGTAAATGTTACGAGTATTACACCCGGACTCGGCTTTCTCACTCGCAAATGCTCTTCACAGACGATAAGTGGTCTCTTGACAAGGAACAACTGAGTCTAATTATATTTTCTAGCATAACGAAAACTAGTACCGGACTAGGTTCCACGCTCGCGAAGGCTCTTCACGCAACGATACAGCGGTCTAACGACGAAGGAACACTGAGTACCTAGTACGCGTTTTTGGTGGTTCTCCCTTGTTAAGTAACCCTTATCTACTTTATTACTTTGTTTTTCTATCGCCTAACTCGCGGTCTATGGTATCAAAATTTATTGATAGACTCGGCACGGCCGATAACAGCACGAGAAAAAAACGTTGATAATTCGTTTCCTATGAGATCATTTTTCCGTGGTTACTCATCGGAGGTTTTGTATATTATTTTGATGCGCATATTACATAAACCACTGATGTTTCCTAACGAATTCAATCTCTTATTTTTATTCTATTAATTATGGAAAATTTAGTCTGTTGTATGCTTGGTAGAGAAAAAACATTGAATTCGTTACAATAATTATACATTTTATTATATACTCTTCAAAAAAAAATTTTAAATTACGCACTGAGGATACAGAAAATATATCATTAAAAGGGGCTTGTAAGTATTGCTATTTTATTTTTAGTCATATGGGCGAAGTATTTAAACAAATAAGAACTTTCTTGAAAAAAATAAAATAGTTTAAATATTAAAATGATATCTAAAATCAAATAGTAAGTTTGATTAAAAGAAGTGATATAATGTAAATAGGATTATTATAAAAACGTAAAATAAAATAATGATTCTAATAATGTTCAATTTATTAATATAACCATGATAAGAAGAATATTTGTAAAAAAACATCGACTTGTTTTCATTTTTTTTCTAGAGTTAATAGAATTTATAATATTTATTATATACATAAATATCATATCATGATATATTAATAAATTTTTGTTCGCCTTTTATTGAGTGTATGTTAAATAATTACAATTATCTAAAAAAGTCGTCAGATTTTTCAACCCACATATATCACAGATACTATAACAAAAGTAATCCACAAAATTTCTGAAAATTATCTCCGCACAAATCGAAGGCCTGAAGTCGAGATTATATCAAATAAATGTTTACAAATTAATTTTTTAATTAAAACACGTGGTGGCCGGTAAAGTTTCTTATTCTTATTCGACATACCCTCAATAACTGTTTTAAATAAAACTAGTATAATATTTCATTGTAATGAGTATCTTGCCCATTTAATACAATTAATAAATAAAATTAATGAAATCGTATGAGCGTGCGTGTGAGCGTGCGTGTAAGCGTGTGAGTGCGTGCGCGCGCTTGAGTGTAAATACATATAATCAATTGCATTATTTTATATATTTATTATATTAAAGTGGCACGATTCTCTCTACCATAAAATAAACAAATAAAATAAATTAAATTATTTGAGTAATTATAATATTTTTATTTCAGTGAAACATAACTTTATTTTAAAAAGAAAACTAGATCAATCGCGTGCTGCGCGCGCGGAGATGAACTATGCTTTCAATACAATATTCAAAAATGGAAAAGTAACCTTATAAGAAAAATATAAACAAACAACATTACGTTGCCATGCACACAGCTACAGCATGGCAACGCTTCCGACCAATCAGATTACGAATAAAACGTGAAATAACATAGCCATCAATTTTAATAAAGGGGATAAAATTATGAAATATCTGAAATAAAAGTAAGTTCAATTGACGTTCATGAAAATAAAATAAAGTTATTTTAAGTAAAATAATAATTATAGAATACATAATCTACGGCTGTTGCTTGAACATCATTTCCTCAAATAAAATTAAAAAATGGCTATTAATCCACTGGTTGTAATATCTATATTATCTATAATATTTAATCCTAACAATGATAAAATTGAAGAATCACAAGCTAACGAACAAGAGATAACTTTATATCACGTAATAGAAAATATAACAAAGGAGAGTGTAAATTACAATTTACATACAGAAGAAGAATATACTTTACTTTTCGACGATGACTACAGTGATACACTTCCACAAGATATTGAAGAAGAGGATGAATTAAATAAAAATTATGCAGAGGTTCCTACTTATTTACCGAATGAAGAAGATGTAGACCTTGAATATAAGAAACAGGCAGTGCAGTATTAGCAAAGTGGAAGAAGAAAGCCATTATCTTTGACAAATGTAAAATCGAAGTATAGAAAATTTACTTCCGATCGTCAATTGCGATAGTGGAAATTACAAATTGAAGCAGGAAGTACCAGAAAAACTATTCTATATGAAATAACAACTTATGTACTTCAAAAAATTAAAGAAGTGATAGAATTAAAAATGACTCTGCATGATATTGATATAAAAAGATGGGCTCTCGTAAAGAAAGCAGAACTAAATATTCCGTGGTTTAATGGTTCACATAGATGGATACAAATATTAAAAAAAAAAACATCACATTGTTTCACGTAAAATAACAAAATTTATTGCTATGTCATCTATACAGAAGGCAACAGAAGTAGAACAACACAAAGAAAATTTTGTTAACGATGTCAAAAATCTCATTAAAGTACATAGTGCTCAAAACGTTTACAATTCTGATCAAAGTGGGTTCAATTTAGAGAGACATAGTGGTCGCACTTTTGTTATAAGGGGATTAAAAATGTAGAAAACATCGTTCAGACGGTATCTTCTACAATACATAGTTACACTATTCAACCAACAATATCAGCAGAGGGATAGCTTATGTCCCCGTTATTTATAGTTTTGAAAGAGGCTCATGGGCAATTTGGATCTAAAGTAATACAAAATTTATTCAAACCAGAAAATATATACGTAGAAGCATCAGCGTCTGGTAAATTATTCAAGGAACTATTTCAAATTTGGATTCAAAATGTATTTTTGATTCACAGTGGGAATTCACCTATACTGCTATATATTAGATTCATGGAGTGGACAACGTGAAAACGCTGTAAAAGAAGCTTTACCGAAAGAGTCAAATCTTATATTGAAAACGATACCAAAAGGCACAACTGGTCAGATACAGCCTCTTAATGTACATGGTTTTCGATTATGGAAAAACTTTATAAGAAAATTAGCAGACATAACACTTCTTATGAATTATGATGCTAAATTACACGAGAGAAATAATATAATCAAACTACAATCTCTAACCAATGATCAATTTTCTTCACCAAGATTTCAAAATGTTTTTAAATATACGTGGTATAAAAGTGGATACCTAACGAAAAAACCTCCAAGACATCAAAATTCAGTAGATTTCTGTTTCCATACTCAAGAGGAACCAATTTGCGACATATGTGGAGGAATTGCAGTCATACGATGTGCATGGTGTAAAAAGCTATTATGTTTTAAACATTTTTTCACAGATTATCATTATTGTCAAACGTATATTGAAAAAAATTTGCAAATTCACCAATTTCTGTAATATTTTTACATTTTAGATTGACAAATCATCACATTGTACAAATTAATAAAAATGAAAAAAAGTTTTCGCACATAATCTAGTAATAATAATGTTAACAGGGATAGTCACTCCCACTAAAATTAAAATATTTTTTATTTTTTTAACTTTTAACCCATTAATGCGCAAAACCCTAAATTTGGATATGAAACTTCGAGCCCAATGTGCTGTTAGAAAAACAAATCCATTTTTGTTCAAAATCCTATATAAGGGGTTTTCGGGGATGCTCTTTCAGAATCTGGCACTTATTTTGTAAAAAAAATCAAAATCATCATTTTTTTTTACAAGTCACGAATTTTTAACGTTTTTTTTTAAATCAATTTTTACTAAAGTTGCTGCATTCAAATAAGCAAATTATTGCCAGAAATCGCGTCCTCGATGTCTGAGGTTTTCAAAATCCTGGTTGAGAACTTCTTTTTCCACCTTAGTTTTTCCAAAATGGCGGTTTTTGTAAAACAGCATGACCATAAATTTTATGATTTTTTTTCTTGACAGCTTTGAACCTTACGAAAAAAAGTTATAGAACAAAAAATATTTAGAATCATCTAAGAAACATGTGTGAATTTTTTCAAAAATTTTTGAGCTATTTTAGAATTTTTCAAAAATAGGCCATTTTGAAAGATTTGAAATTCACTCAAAAACTTCTGGAAAAATTTATAAATATTCTTTAGATGATTCTGAGCATTTTTTATTGTATAACTTTTTTTCGTAAAGCTAATGCTTTTCAACAAAAAAATTATCAAAGTATTTTTCGGTTTGATAACAGTATAATCGTCACTTTGCCACTGTACGTATATAATATGATACAGCGTTGCCCAGTTCTCACCACGAGGAGGTAGACGATAACAGAGAACCGTTTTTTTTTGTTTTTTTTTGTTCTTTTCTATTTATTTTTTTATTATTTTTTAGTTTTTTTTTTCTTTTTAGAATGTTGTTTTCTATTTTGGGTATTTTTATATGAAGCATAGAACGTTGTATAATTTGCAGTAATGAAATGACGATTATACCCTGTCTTCAAACCATTGTAACTTTTTATTCATTACGTAATAAATACTTTCATGATTTTTTTATTGAAAAGCATCAGATTATGAAAAAAAGTTATAGAACAAAAAGTGCTCGGAATCATCTAAAGAATATTTATAAATTTTTCCAGAAGTTTTTGAGGGAATATCAAATTTTTTAAAATGGCCTATTTTTGAAAAATTCTAAAATTTGGAAAACTAGGGGGGGAAAAAAAGTTCTCAACCAGGATTTTGAAAACCTCAGACATCGAGGACGCGATTTCTGACAATAATTTGCTTATTTGAATGCAGCAACGTTAGTAAAAATTGATTTAAAAAAAAAAACGATTTTGATTTTTTTTACAAAATAAGTGCCAGATTCTGAAAGAGCATCCCTGAAAACCCCTTATATAGGATTTTGAACAAAAATGGATTTATTTTTCTAACACCACAGTGGGCTCAAATTTTCATGTCCAAATTTAGCGTTTTGTGCATTAATGGGTTAATAGTAAATATGAGTCAAAATAAGCATTACAAAATTAAAAATCCAAAGGAATGTTGTGATCAATTTTTTTTAATCACTAAAAGATAAGTAAATAAATAGGGGTAGCTCACCCCTTCTATGTGTTTTTTTAAACCTCGAAACAGGTCAACTATAATTTCTAATTTTCTTTAATTGTAAATATGGCATTTTTTAACCAAATATGGCTCGTCAAAACTTTGTTATTTCAAAAACAGTGTGACAAAAATTATATTTACCCCCATAAAAATAGGGGTGCAACCCCTTATCATTAAAACTGTATCCAAATACTCGTCTTTTTATAAGAAACCAATAGGAGTTGGTTTCATTAAAAAATTCCGATTCTATCTCGAGATATTAAAAAAAAACTGTTTTTTGGGGTGAATTTTAAGGGTGGTTTTCACCCAAAAAATACGTGTCAAATATTTTTCGATGCCAGTTGCAAAGTTTCATGAAAATCGGAGGCAGACACTAACAAAAAGGTAATTAATTAAATTAGGGGTAATTCATCCCGCCAACGTGTTTTTATTTTTATATCTCGAAACAGATCAACTATAATTTTCAATTTTCTTTATAACATGGCAATTTTCCATCAAATTTAGCTCATTAAAACATTTTTATATCAAAAATACAAGGGAAAATATCATATTTAACCTTATAAAAAATAGGGGATGCAACCCCCACCTTTAAAACTGTGCCTAAAAACTCGACTTTTGATAAGAAACAAGTAGGTGTTGGTTTCATTAAAAAATTCCGATTCCATCTTGAGATATTAAAAAAAAACGGTTTTTGGGGGTGAACTTTAAGGGCGATTTTCACCCCTTAGATATGTTTTTCCGCAGATAAAAAAAATACGTGTGGAATATTTTTTGACACTCTACTCATATGCGAAGTTTCATGAAAATCGGAGGTGGACACCAAGTACCCTTTCCTTGTCAGAGAACTACCCATATACAAATTCGAAGAAAAAGAAGATACTCCGACAAAAAAGGATTCAAATAATAGAAACCTATGAATGTATTAAGCAGTTTCGCTAATTTTATAATAATAATAAAGATTAATATAATGTTAAGATTTAGATAACATATTATTGGTTATAGAGTTTTTTTAATATAAATTTTTTTCATTTTAAAAATTGATTATCCGGTTGCTTTCCCACATGTTTGGTCATTTATACAAAAAGCTATTTTTATAATGGAAAAAGAAAGAAGATAGTTGTCAATAACAAAATTAATCAAATTATTTCAATTATATCTAATGAATAGATAGTTTTTTTAAATACTTTAACTTTAACTGAATATATAAGTTATATACAACTTGTTCTGAAAATGTATGCGTCTGTAAACATAATCCTGTAGAGCGCAAAATTCTAAGAAAAAAGTTCCTTTACCATTTTTTCATATGACTACCACTTTTATAGTAATTGATGTGTTTAAATTGTTTGTTTTTAATAGAAAATGTATACCTATGAGTAGTTATAGCAGCACTATGGCGAGACCCAAACAATGACTCATCGGCGCCATCTAAGGTCAATGTTTGTCGGGCCTCGTCATAGTGCTGCGTTAGCAAAGTTTGTGCATAAGTCTCTATGGTGAATACGTTTGCGCGCGCGCGCGCACACACACACACACACAGACGCACACACACACGCACATGACGCACACATACACAGACACACACGCGCGCGCCATTCCAGAGAGAGAGATGGTTTCTATACTATAACATTTTTTATTTTTTCACACACACCCACGCACATACGTCGCACACACACGCGCGCACACGCGCCATTCCAGAGAGAGGGAGAGAGAGATGCACACACACATACACACATACGCATACACGCATGCACACACGCACACACACACACACACACACACACACACACACACACACACACACACACACACACACACACACGTATATGTTATTCTAGAGAGAGAATGCTCGAAAAAAAATTCTAGGTATACGGTTTTAAAATTTATATTATATATATATATATATATATATATATATATATATATATATATATATATATATCGGTTTATAAACCTACCATTAATGATCCGGACAACACAGATAAGTTTTGCACATAGGACACACCCACATCCTGCACCGCTCACAGTATATCCACTTACTTTTCTTTTGGTTATAATATCTCTTGTCACATAAACCGCAAAAATCTTTTCTAGTAATTTTCCGTTCTGTCGGTAACACTATTTTTTGTAAGCACTGTTTTATTAGTTTTTTAATTGTTTCACTATGTTCGATGTTGATATCGTCCTTCGAAAATCCACGGAACGGGGAGTCGTCGCTGCTGACCCGTCTACGGGTACAGGACAGACCCAGGCGTACACGCCCTAACCGTTTCCGTGCGCGTCTATCGGTGACGTATTTCTTTCGCCGGTCTCTCTGCTCCTGTATGTCTAATAGGAAAAGGTGCAACTGACCGTTGAATGAATTTACGCTTTCATCACCACTAGAAACATCTGATGTGCAATAACTAGAAATATCACTGTCACTGTTTAAAGCACTATCATACACTGTTGTATCAAATGAAAATTGCATATCATCTTGTAGAATATTTCGCTCGTATAATAAATTGACGAGATCTACCTCGGTTTCACACACGGGGGCGTTCTCACTTGGTGAAGATACACCAGCGACACAATTTTAAACGACACGCATGCTGAGAAGATTAGATGAGCACTGGCGATCCTGTAGGTAGTAGGATGCACGATTTTCTGCATCCAATACATTGTACTTTTAAAAAAAGCTGATGTATGCATTGTTAAGCTCGGTATCCCCTCCCGCGCTGTGATAAGTAAGCCTCACTGAAGACTAGATTTCACACGTGAAAGAATGTAGTGACATAGGGATTCATCTTCGAGAGCAAAACATAGCCATGCGACCCCACAATATCAGCACAATTTGTCAAGCGAGAAATACAATCCACAATCACGTGTATAGCTCTCAGCTTGTCACAATAACGTTGTCTTACAAGCTGTAAGACATGTAATGTAATCTCATAAGCGATAACCATCACTCGAGCATTTGCCCAGTTCTTATCACCATGACATCACAGGGGCTGAGTATTTTAAATTGAACTTAACTTTTTAATAAAATTAAATTTTTTAAGTTGAATATGGTGGAGACCACACATTCTCGTTTCTTAGAGTGAGAAAAGACTATTTTTTTCGCCTATATTTTCCCGAGAGAGAAGTGGTTTGATGACAAAAAAAAAATTTGAGAGAGAGAGAGCGAGATTGAGGTTAATGAGCGGGCGGCAGTTAAGCGCTTAACATGTCGAATATGAAGACCTTTGCCTCGTGCAATGGCACGCGAATATCACAAGTTATGCTGTGCTGGTGCTGGTGGTGCTGATCGTGGTAGTAGCAGTGCTTTTAAATTGAGGCCCGCTGGGTGAAACGCAAAAGTTTTCGGATATAAAATGATTGTTGAAGCTGCGCTGGAAGAGGTGGAGAGTAACGAGCTAGCGCTGCACAGAAGATTCATCGATATTCCCTGTGAACGCGGTACACGCGCCTGAGAGGGGGGAGAGAGAGAGAGAGAGAGAGAGAGAGAGAGAGAGAGAGAGAGAGAGAGAGAGAGAGAGAGAGAGAGAGAGAGAGAGAGAGAGAGAGAGAGAGAGAGAGAGAGAGAGAGAGAGAGAGAGAGAGAGAGAGAGAGAGAGAGAGAGAGAGAGAGAGAGAGAGAGAGAGAGAGAGAGAGAGAGAGAGAGAGAGAGAGAGAGATTGGTGAGGCCGAGAGGTAGTCGTAAAGCTTTCTACTATAACATCGTTTTTATTTTTCTTATAAAAATTATATTTATTATAAAAATTATATGTTATAATATTATATTGTAAATAATATATAAAATTTTTCTTACCTTCTAATCATGGAAAAATCGGATGCGTTCGAGTTTCTCCTGCTTCCTCATTTTATTTTTGTAGACTAGAGCCCAATGAGTTTCCGTAAAATAAAATATACAATATATGGGGATGTTCTGCAGGTGTTTCACAGCGATGGCTGTACCCTTCTGACATCAAGACAGGGTTTCAAAGTTCACATTGTACAAATCCTGTACATTCGTAACAGACCACTGGTACACACGGTAATGATCGCGCCAAACCAAGAATTTAACCAGCGTATTAACAAAGTGCGGCCAAATAAAAATTGGGAAAGCCCGACGCGCTTGAAATAGTCTTTGGAGCTGGTCACTATATCTGATAACACTTTCTAATGGTAAATCGGCCTCTGTTTCCACATCATCACCGATTTTTTCGGTTTCCTCTTCTTGGTTTGGTGCTTGCATTATGCGGGTAATTCACTATCGCTTTACAGTCACGAGGAAAACTTTGTCTTTTTAATCTATTAATTGCACGATTTAATTTTTCCAATTTTTTATTTAAACGTAAAGCTTTTTTTTTTAAATAACTCCGTTTCTTTATTAAAAAGTCAATTTTATTTTCTTTTTGCACTCTCTTTTCTGCTTTCTTCAAAAGTTTTTAAAAACCTCAGTTTTTCACTATTTTTATATAAGTCCTTTTTGGTAAATCCTTTAAAATTATCTTCTTCACACACTGATTGTTGGCAGTCGCTATTATCACTATGCACACTTTCGCAAACAGTATAATTCACTTCAACCTCACTGTATTCGCCGTCAACTTCAATTTCGCTTTTCTGCTCCGGAATACTGTCGATTTTCTCGTCTTTAGCGTCAATTTCCGTTTCTAACTTGGTACTATCACTACGCGCACAAATTTCGTTCACCTTAACCTTTTAGCTGCGGGGGTGGTCGATATATGGACCACTCTAGAGACAAAGAATATTTGAAGTTTTTAGATCATATTTGATGTTCTGAATACATAACAAATAGTTTTAAAATTTCTCAAAACATTCTTGACCTTGAAATACTGATTTTCAAAGTCAGGATTATCAACAGGAATTTTTTATTATTTTTTACCTATTCAGCACATCAAACTACGTACGAAAACCGTCTAAAAACTTGACTTATAGTCTAGGAGCTGGGTACCGTATGCAATAATATGTCCCCGGGTAAAAACAGGTGTTTCTTATAGATTTTGACCCGTAGAATCCGAATATCGAGGTTAAAATTCGAAAAAAGTGGTAGAAATTGTTTAAAACGCATTTGTTTAAACAAATAAGAAACTGTTATTATTTTTTGTCGGGATAATTTTTTAATGAAAATTTAGGCTATTTTAAGACGAAATGCCCCTTAGCATTTTTTTCATAAAATCGATATTTCAAAAGTTATGAATTTTTGAATTTTGATTTTTACGTTTTTTTTGCAACTTTGATTAACAATAACTTTGGAAAAAATCAACTTTTTTTGAAAATGAAAGTTTCCTCTTATTCTTTGAGATAAAAACTATCATATTCATTTGTATTATTTCAAGTCTTACGTTGTTAACTATTTATTTCGTTATTTAACAAATACTGCTTTTTCGATATTTCCAAGCACTATTTCAATACACGGTTGGAGTAACGCGCGCATCCAGGGCTTTTCAAAATCATTATATTTGAAAGTTAAACCAATACCTAACTATTGGTGCGATTGCAAACCAATTTTAATGTCTAATAAATAAACAACTTATTGTTTAAACAAAGAAAAAAACAATTATCAACATTTGACTTTTTCATACATAATATATTACATTTCGTTTACTCAAAAATATAAAATTAAGGTAATGTCAAGAAATAATGAAAACAAATTATACAAGAACAAATATTTAATTTAAATATAAATACATGTATAAAAATGAATAACTAAGTAAAATATAATATTATTTATATTTATTCTTACACGTTTCATTTTTTTGACAGAAACAGAATGAACAACATGCAATCGCTGCTCGAACACAACAACATGAGTTTTTGATGCATGCTTTACATTCGCAGTTCGGCACAAAATCATCCATAGGGGGTAATAAAATTAAAACTTCTTTCCGAGCTGTCATTATAAAGCATGCATTAAAACCTCATGTTGTTGTGTTACTTCTGTTTCTGTCAGAAAAATGAAACGTGTAAGAATAAATATAAATAATATTATATTTTACTTAGTTATTCATTTTTATACATGTATTTATATTTAAATTAAATATTTGTTCTTGTATAATTTGTTTTCATTATTTCTTGACATTACCTTAATTTTATATTTTTGAGTAAACGAAATGTAATATATTATGTATGAAAAAGTCAAATGTTGATAATTGTTTTTTCTTTGTTTAAACAATAAGTTGTTTATTTATTAGACATTAAAATTTGTTTGCAATCGCACCAATAGTTAGGTATTGGTTTAACTTTCAAATATAATGATTTTGAAAAGCCATGGATGCGCGCGTTACTCCAATCGTGTATTGAAATAGTCCTTGGAAATATCGAAAAAGCAGTATTTGTTAAATAACGAAATAAATAGTTAACAACATAAGACTTGAAATAATACAAATGAATATGATAGTTTTCATCTCAAAGAATAAGAGGAAACTTTCATTTTCAAAAAAAGTTGATTTTTTCCAAAGTTATTGTTAATCAAAGTTGCAAAAAAAACGTAAAAATCAAACTTCAAAAATTCATAACTTTTGAAATATCGATTTTATGAAAAAAATGCTAAGGGGCATTTCGTCTTAGAATAGCCTAAATTTTCATAAAAAAATTATCCCGACAAAAAATAATAACAGTTTCTTATTTGTTTAAACAAATGCGTTTTAAACAATTTCTACCACTTTTTTCGAATTTTAACCTCGATATTCGGATTCTACGGGTCAAAATCTATAAGAAACACCTGTTTTTACCCGGGAACATATTATTACATACGGGACGGTACCCAGCTCCTAGACTATTATAGTAGGAATGAAATTTGACCTTCAAATGGTGATTTTCAAGGTCAAGGGTGGCTGCGAGAATTTTGTTACTATTTTTTTCATATTTAACGCGTGAAATTACATAGAAATACCCTCTCAAATCTTCATAACAAAAGAGACAACTTTTTTTACATTGTACTTTACGTTGCCTGCGGGGCTGGTCGATATATGGACCAGCAGTCAGATCAGCGACTCTATCTGAGATATCCAGTGATATTATGTATACATTTATATATTCTGAGAGGTCAATTTGTACTGAAATTTCCCCGCAGCCTAAAGGTTAATAAATTGAATATCTTCGGAATTTTCATCATAACACAAATTGTTTTAGTTTTAAGCATCAATTTACCCAGAAGTATGTGTTTTCGAAACGAGCCAACCGTACCGAACGAATTTTCGAGGGTTTATCCAGTAAACTCGTCTCCTGCATCTTACAGCGCTGCAGTTTGCAGGAGAACTGAGAGTGTTTAAAGCGGTGAAAGAGAAGAATCCTGAAAACGCGTGACAATAAGATCATCTTATGTTACGTCTTTCTAAAAATGCAACTACTGCTTCACGTGCATGAAAGTAAGCGCAACGTGATTAAAAGTATGTGCTCTTGAACTTTACAGGAAAGTCAAAGGTTCAAGAAAGAAATATCATATTCGAGTCAAGCAACGTGCGAATAACATCCTTTCAAAAAAATTCCATCAACAACCCAATAATTAAGTAAAACGCGAGATTTTATGTAAATCTTTATCATTATGTTACTTGTCGCAATTAAATTACAATCTAAAAAATTTGACAATATAAAAACTAAAATTGTTATTATTTAATTAAGTTAATTTTTAGATACGAGCGTGATTTTAACACAGTAGGCATGTTTAAACACCCTGAATATAATGCCGTTAAAAATTATTCAAAATTCAACAATTGTAAAACTTTTTATTTTGTAGTTTTATCAGTGACATGGAGATAAGATAAGAACACAACGAGGACTCTCTCGCTCACCTCTCGAGTGTTTTAATTCTAATTTCTTCGTTACTCTACATTCGCGCAATCACCTTTATTCCGTTTCATTTAAAATTTATTTTTTAGTTTGTAAGAAATTTTTGGTAAAAGCTGGAAATAACGTATTTTCTCTGATTTTCAAGATATCGGTTTGAAATTTGAAACGTAAGTTTATTATTTAAAATAGAATCGATCTACGTCGAAAAAGTAAGGATTTTTTGAAAATTAAAGATTGTAAAATTTGGTTAATGACTCATTGAAAACATGCAAGATGAGAAGTGCATCTCCGCAAAAAAATTTCAGATTCATGGGTATTTGATGGCTTTTTAAAACTTTTGCGTATAACCTCTCTGAACTGTGCAGCGAGCGGCCAATACCCACGCGCAGTATCTAATCGTGTGCGCACGGCTTGAAAAAATGGAATAGCCGAACCTCATGGACAACCCATAAGACCACTTCGTCATTGATTACACTTCCGCGACACACTCGCGGAACTGTTCACCCGAATTTTCTGCATTGAACCACTATCTACATAACGTACTAGCGCACAACATTTGTATGGGGGTACAAGAGAGACACACGACGCACTTCAGAAACCGCACAATACATTCATGACACTTTGCGACGGATATGTTCACGCGACAAGACAATATACGCGCCTGACAGCCGGACGACCGTTCATCTTTTCCACGGATGATCTCATCGCACGTGGACTCTCTGTTGTCGAATTATATCGTCTTACCTCGAATTAGTCATAATTTACAATCGTCAAAATTGCATCTTGCCATGTGTTCCATCATGTTTTCCGAACGGGAAACGCGTCGACTTTTTTCTTCTTTATTTAATCGTATGGCACTGTGGAATTTTGCTGATTAATGAGAAAACGTCACGTACATCGAGTTGCAGCTGCACATTATTTTGACTATTGAATTACATAGGGAAACAATTTTTCTCGAGGAAAGAAAGTTGAAATTGTTATTTCTCCTTTATTTAATCGTATGACACGGTGGAATTTTGTTGATGAATGAGAAAATGTCACGTACATCGAGTTGCAGCTGCACATTATTTAAAACCGAGATTAAAAAAAGATGCGGCGAACCGGCGAGCTAGAGATGTCTACTGATGAACACGCGCCACACTTTTCGGGGAACGGATGACCAGCGGAAAGGCGGCTGTTGGAACTCCTCCGTTGGCTGGTGGAAGTCGGCTGTCGTCTGCTGGAAGTAGCTGCACTGAAAAAACTCTGGCACGCAAGACGTTCGAAAACGAAAATAGAAGTCGCCTTGACGATTGCATGTGTCTGTTGCTCCTACTAAGGGAGCTCTCACATCCCTGTCGGGTTAAGAGACGTGCTGAGACGAGTGCGCTGCTCGGCGGTTGAGCAGACGCCCCGAAAAAGGGACGGCAGAGCTCCCTTGCCACACAACAGACTTGCAGCGCGGAACAACAGACGTACATAACCTTAAGACGATCTCCATAAAGGAATAAAGACGTCTCTCGTGCCAGAGTTTTTTCAGTGTGCTTCAAATACTGTTTCATTTATCCATATGGTTACTGTTACCGTCCATCTGTTACTGACGCATCGAAGGACCACACCTTGGAAAGCTAGTGGCGCTGGTGTAGCAGCGCAAAGAAAGCACTCGTGATCAGTGACGGCACGGTGTAAAAGCAGCTCATTGGTTATGTCCCCCAACAAACTGCTTTAATGCCCGCGGGAGGCGCAGAGTGGGAAGAGAAAATCAGCTCATTGGTTGTGTCCCCCAATAAGTTGGGTTCTCTGCACTTTTTCTCAACTTTTTTTTTCCTTTATTTAATCGTACGACGCTGAGGAATTTTGCCAATTAATGAGAAAATGTTACGTACATCGAGTTGCAGCTGCACATTATTTTGACTATTTAATTACATAGGGAAACATTTTTTCTAGAGGAAAGATTTAAGGAAAGGAATTATACATAGAAGCACATACACCCATACATATACTCACACATACCCAGATGCACGCACGTCAATATTTTGACGTTCCAACAAACATACATCAGACACTGGTGTTTTTCGACTCGTTGATAGAGTAAGCAGTGCAATGTCTTTTCAAACCTTTCTCGAGAAGCGGATGATTAGCGGGGTGTCGACTGTCTGCTATTGGAAGTCGGCCGTTGGCTGATGGAAATCGGCTGTCGACTGCAGAAGTAGCTGTTTCAAATACTGTTTCAGTTATCCATACGGTTGCATCGGCGGTTCGCCTACTACTGACGCATCAGGGGACCACACCCTGGAAAGTTAGTGGCGCTGGTGTAGGAATACATACAACGCACTCGTGACCGATGACGATGCAGTGTAAAAGCAGTTCATTGGCTACCGCTGTGTCTCCATCGTTGTGATTAGCGACGGCAACGCATCAGAAGAGAGCTCATTGGCTGCTGCTCTGCCTCAACAAGCTGATTTATCGGCCGCGGGAGGCGCAGCGTGTAAGAGCTCATTGGCCACCGCTGCGCCGGCGAAAGAGCTGCTTTGCCGCGGAGCTAGCCCCACCACAAAGCTCGCGGACTTGCGAGCGGCCGCGCGCTGGGGACACCGGACGCGGCTAAGAGCTCATTGCCACCGTTGTCGCGGCAAAAGAATCATGGAGGTTGCGTCAGCGCATGTTTGCGTCAGCATACTAAAAACATTTATGAGCATCTAATTTTAACTAATTTTTATTCTTTTAATTAAATAATTTAAAACTACTTTTTTCAAAAGATATTCAAATGTAAGCTAGCTTCATTTCGTGAAATAAAATTTATTTTATATATTACAATTTAGAAATGTAAATTAAAAATATAATAAGTTGGGAATAAGAGGACGGCAAGGAAGACAAAAAGAAGTGCATAGTAAGTATATTCAAATTTTTCTATTTATTATCAAATAATATAGTATTTAATACATCAGCAATTCTTGCCATGTGTAACGATACAAACTGATACAATAAATCAGCAACATCGGACTTAGATAGAGACGCTTGATCTTTTTCTTTACATCGCTTTTCTACGCTGAAACTTCTTCAAACCTAAGCCATTACTCATATAACTTAAAAACATAATACAATATTGACCACAAACATCGGATACGCCATTTTGAAGTTGTATTGCGTTCCAACGAAATGTTTTATGATTTTCGCAACCGGCTTATGTGATCGAGTATTATAGGTGGTATTCCAAAACTGTCAAAGTATAGAACGTTAGAAGATCTCATTCGTTAGCCGACAGATCGGAAGTTAAATCAAACGCGAAAAGATAATAATCGTTAGGAAACGATTTACGCGAGATTTGGTTACCCATCAATTATAATTTGTAGTACTCGAAAATTAGAAGAAAGTCATTTACCACTAAACTCAACACTTGAACCTCCATTGTACGAGTAAATCAGAAATAGTTCATACTTATTCGCGGCGTCCTGGAGGTTGGTGAAGAAATTTTCATCTTGAACAGGAGCTTCCGAAACTCTTTTTCCCATGAATATATCATGTTCACTCTCCAATTCAGCCACAACTTTCCGACCGTATTTGGTAGTCACAGTCTTCAAACTTGTTATCATATAACGCTGGCTCTTGGTCAGATCGACCAACCTTTTCGTTGGGAGGAATACTTCACGGGCGATCGCATTTAACTTCGAAAGATCCATTTGTAACAAAAAATTTGCAAATGATTAATATTAAATTAAGCAAAAAAGAACAGAAAAAAAAATGACTTTTAATAATAAGATGTTTACCTTAGAATTCTTTCAATTTTTTATTTTTGACTCGTTGATAGAGTAAGGATCGCAAGGTTTTTTCAAACTATTCCCGAGGAGCGGATGGTCGGCGGGACGTTGGCTGTCGGCTGTTGGAAGTCGACCGCTGGCTGCTGGAAGTCGACGGTTGGCTGCAGGAAGTCGGCTGTTGGCTGATGGAAGTCGGCTGTCGTCTGTTGGAAGTATCTGCTTCAAATATGACTAGGCACTCCGAAACACTTCTCCCGAAGAGTTCGTAACCGTGCCCGGTGCCCCCCGCGCGAGTCCGCGAGCCTTGTGGTGGGGCTAGCTCCGCGGCAAAACAGCTCTTTCGCCGGCGCAGCGGTGGCCAATGAGCTCTTAGCCGCTGCGCCTCCCGCGGCCGCTAAATCAGCTTGTTGGGGCGCACCAGCAGCCAATGAGGTCTCTTCTGGTGCGCTGCCGCCGTTTGGGGGCGCACCAGCAGCCAATGAGCTGTTTTTATACTGTAGCGCCACCGATCATGAGTGCACTCCTTGCGTTGCTACACCAACGTCACTAGGTTTCCAGGGTGTGGTTCTCTGATGCGTCAGTAGTAGGCGGACCGTGAATGTAGTCATATGGATAACTTTTACTTAACCCGACGAATCTTCTCTTTCCGTACACGGTTTTACACGTCTTTGCTTCATTTTGCGTTATTACCTCGTGGAATGCTGTTCATCGAATAGCAAAATTAGATAGGAATATCTCACTACCCGGTGAAGTGATCATCTCGCGAAGAGTGTCAAAATTTATTTGTAGACTATTGGAGTAATTTAGCTTTATGCCTTTTACTTTACACACGTACTCTTCTGTTCCGTCCGGTTTTTTAAATTTGTACGCGTAAAATTTTGGACCTCCGGATAAAAACGAGGTTATGTACGTACCGTTTCCGTTACTAGCCAATTCGTCCGTGAGTTCACCTAGAGCTACACCTGTTGGTAAATCGCGCTCGCGACTAGCCTCTCCGCTAACATAAAAAACAGAATCCGTATCGTAGTAGAGAGCTCGGGGGCCCAAAGCGTGCAAGTACTTGAATAGCTCCAGTCGGGCGTGTGCTGTTGTAAAGGCGGCAATCACAACACTTGTCGTTGGAGATGACAGCAGAGCTTCGTTTTTGTAACACCAGTTGGCGTAGAGTGTTTCGTCATTGACTGGTATAATTCCATTAACGTCTATTTCTGGACTGGTAAGTAACTCTGTCAATCTTTCTGGTTTAGTAATGACTTCTATCTGTGTCATGTTTTCACGTTGACCAAATTTATCCCATAAATAGTTTAGGCATAGTTTTGCGACTGATCTTAGACCGTCGTTGTACTGTATCGCGTCTTTATTTAAACTAATACCTTTATTGACCTCCAATTCTTTTACGTATTCGTCTTTATCTTGGTTGTACAGACAACCAGGTGGAAAACCAGGCGCCATAGTTTTTTGCGCGAAAAACTCATTGATATATTCGGCAAATATTCCACCTTTGCCTTCTTTTTGATTATATTGCGTCATCTCGTATTGCTAGATCTGTCTTTGTATGTTCCTAAGAACTGACGACAATCTTCTTCGCCGACGTATATGTTGGGATGACCAACGGGAAATTTACTTCGTTTGCAGATATACGGGTACAACGAGCATACATCGACGTACTTTATTTTTTCTTCACCTTTGCAATCGAACATTTTAACGGAGTTACCTATTCGTCCACTGAAAAAAGCATCTCGCGCATCCAAAGGTTTTCGTTTCACGTTATCGCCATTTTCTTGAACAAAGCGCTGAAGCTGATCATCTTGGGAGAGTTCAGTGTTAAACTCGCATTCCCATTTCTATGTTTTCAATGAGTCATTAACGAAATTTTACAATCTTCAATTTTTTAAAAATCTTTATTTTTTCGACGTAGATCATTTCAATTTTAAATAATAAACCCACATTTCAAATTTCAAATCGATATCTTGAAAATCAGAGAAAATACGTGATTTCCTGTTAATACCAAAAATTTCTTACAAACTAAAAAATTAATTTTAAATGAACCGGAATAAAGGTGGTTGCGCGAATGTAGAGTAGCGAAGAAATTAGAATTAAAATACTCGAGAGGTTCGCGAGAGAACCCCTCCCCCCGTGTTGTATTCTTATCTTATCTCCATGTCACTGATAAAACTAAAAAGTTTTTCAGTTTTTGAAGTTTGGATAATTTTGTAACGTCATTATATTCAGGGTATTTAAACATGCCTACTGTGTTAAAATCACGCTCGTATCTTAAAATCAACTAAATTAAATAATAACAATTTTAGTTGTTTTATTAGCAAATTTTAAAGCATACATAAAAACTCAATATTTTAATTTTTAAGTTAACCGTATAATGCATCTTCACAATGAGGCATTATCAAAATTTAAAAATTGTTATTTATGAAAAACTCTATTTTTTCGAAGTTGAGATTGAGTCTATTTGAAAAGATATAACTGTATTTTAAATTTCAAGTCGATATCTTGAAAAACGGGGGAAATCAGTAATTTCCTGTTTTTGCCAAAAATATTTGTCGACGTAAAAAACGAATTTTAAATGAATCAGAATACAAGTTGGAAGCGTGTACCTTACGCTTAATTTTTAGATTGTTAATTTAAATGCGTCAAATAATGTGATGATAAAGATTTACTTAATTATTAAATTGCTGATGGAATTTTTAAAGTATATTATTCGCACGCTGCTTGAGGCGAATATGATATTTCTTTCTTGAACCTTTGACTTTCCTGTAAAGTTCAAGAGCACATACTTTCAATCACGTTGTGCTTACTTTCACACACGTGGAACAGTAGTTGCATTTTTTAGAAAGACATAACATAAGATGATCTCATTGTCACGCATTTTAAGGCTTCTTCTCTTTCACCGCTTTAATCACTCTCAGTTCTCCTGCAAACTGCATCGCTGTAAGATGCAGGAGACGAGCTTACTCGATAACCCCACAAAAATTCGTTCGGTTCGGTGGTCGCGGTTTGAAAATACGTATTTCTGGTTGAATTTGTGATACAAACTGAACCATTTGTGTTTTGGCGAAAATTTCGAAGATCTTAAGTTTATTAAGGTTAGTAAAATTTGTGCGCGTGATAGTAGTGTCGAGATAGAAACTGGAATTGACGGTGAAGACGAAAAAATTGACATTATTTCGGGGGAGGAGAGCGAAATTGAAATTGACGGTGAATACAGTGGGATTGAAGTGAATTATAGAATTTGCAAAAGTGTGTGTAGTGGTAATAGCGACTGCCAACAATCAGCGTGTGAAGAAGATAATTTTAAAGGTTTTAGCAAGCAGGACTTAGATAGAAATAGTGAAAAAACTAAGGCTTTAAAAAACTTTTGAAGAAAGTAGAAAAGAAGTGCATAAAAATAAAATTGAATATTAATTAATAAAGAAACGGAGAAATTTAAAAAAGAAAGCTTTACGTATAAATAAAAAATTGGAAAAATTAAATCGCGCAATAAATACATTAAAAAGACTAAGTTTTCCTCGTAAATGTAAAGCGATAATATATTAGCCACATAATGCAAGCACCAAACGAAGAAGAAGAAACCGAAAAAATAACTGATGATGTTGAAATAGAGGCCGATTTACCATTGGAAAGTGCGCGTGATATCGGATATAGTGACCAGCTCCAAAGACTATTTCAAGCGCGGCGGCGTCGGGATTTCCCAATTTTTATTTGGCCGCAATTTTTTAATACGCTTGTTAAACTCTTGGTTTGGAGCGACCATTACCGTCTGTACCAGTGGTACGTAACAACGGCTGTCGCTGTGCAGAATTTGTACAATGTGAACTTTGAAACCCTGGCTTGATGTCGAAAGGGTACAGCCATCACTGCAAAACACCAACACAACACCCCCATGTATTGTGTCTTTTATTTTAGTGAAACACAATGGGCTCTAGTCTACAAAAATCAGATGAGGAAGCAAGAGAAGCTTGAATGCATCCGATTTCTCTATGATTAGAAGGTAAGAAATAATTTTATATATTATTTACAATGTAATATTATAATATATAATTTTTATAATAAATACAAATTTTTGTTGTGCTACGCATTTATAAAATTTAGCGTACAAGTCATTGTACATAAACTCAGTACAAGAAACCATCGGCCCATGCAGCAGCCATTAAGTCGCTGAGGTAGTGGACGATGGTTTCTACTATACATCTTAATATATATAGATATATGTGAATGGGCGTTGGCCAAGAGGTAGTCGTAATGGTTTCTACTTTAACATCTTTTTTATTTTTTCTAATTAAAATTTCTTTCTCTCTCTCTCTGCAATTGCGCGCGCGCGTGTGCGTGTGTGTGTGTGTGTGTGTGTGTGTGTTGTGTGTGTGTGTGTGTGTGTGTGTGTGTGTGTGTGTGTGTGTGTGAAAAAATAAAAAATGTTATAGTATAGAAACCATCTCTCTCTCTCCTCTCTCTCTGGAATGGCGCGCGCGCGTGTGTGTGTATGTGTGACCTGTATGCGTGTGTGTGTGTGTGTGAAAAAATAAAAAATGTTATAGTATAAAAACCATCTCTCTCTCTCTGGAATGGCGCGCGCGTGCGTGTGTGTGTGTGTGTGTGCGCGCGCGCATAAACGTATTCACCATAGAGAGACTTATGCACAAACTTTGCTAACGCAGCACTATGCCGAGACCCGACAAACATTGACCTCGGCTGGCGCCGATGAGTCGTTGTTTGGGTCTCGCCATAGTGCTGCTATAACTACTCCTATGTTTATAAGATGATATCTATAGATATACAATTCCTATTAAAAACAAACAATTTAAACACCGTTACTAAAAAAGTACTAATCATATGAAAAAATGGTAAAGGAACTTTTTTCTTAGAATTTTGCGCTCTACACAATTATATTTAAAGGTGCATACATTTTCAGAACAGGTCGTACATTTTTATAACACAAACCGACGTGCATGTTTTATCATAACAAATAAT
Source organism: Torymus aiolomorphi (assembly GCA_036365515.1). Classification (NCBI taxonomy): domain Eukaryota; kingdom Metazoa; phylum Arthropoda; class Insecta; order Hymenoptera; family Torymidae; genus Torymus; species Torymus aiolomorphi. Next base: position 98,917,957 of record CM070875.1, on the reverse strand, counting down.
GTTTAATAATGTAAATAAGTGTAACTTTAACTTTATATTTAAGTGTGTCACTATAAATAATCGTTGGCAAAAAAAAAAATACATTGAGATAATTTATAACTCTAACTTATGAATCTTAAAACTACTTCGATTTTTAAGAAAAAATTATTAATATCAAAAAATCATGTTGTATTATTTTAAGCTTCCTTGTTTAAACAAATGGATTTAGAAGGGTCATTGTACTTTTATAGAATGTTAACCTTAAGATTCAGGTTACATGCAAAAGAATAAACCCGAAGATTTATATAAAAAAAATCTTTAAAAAGGCAGATTATACTATACGTATAAATATAGTAGTATAGCCTATAGGAGCTCGTATGTCGTCGGTCTCTGTCACGTACATGCGGGATGGACCCGAGCGCCGGGCGCTGCCGTACTGCCAGCCATAGCACGACTACTGCGCAGTTGATCTGGCGCATGCCGTTTGCACCCCGATAGGCCGTGCAAAATGTACGTCCCAGCTCGATGCTCAAATGCACGCCGTATAGATTTGCGCGCACGCCCCCACGCACTGCAAAGAGCACGCTGCTCACGCTGTTGCTTTGCACGGTCTATAGAGCTGCCTACTTCTTTCCGTGTAGATAGCAGAGAAATCCCCAAATTTCTATCTCACCCACAATATCATTCTTATTTATTTTATAACATAAATATGTATATCTTCCTATATTATATAGATGTTATCATTATTTATTAACATCAGCCCCCTCACCCCGCCCCCCTCCGACCACCCCGCCGACCCCCATCAGACACCACTCAAAATAACGTAAAAATCACCTTATTTCTGAGTTTTTTAATTTTAAAATAGCCTCCGAGCCCCTCTCACCCCCGTTCCTCATCACCCTTAGCCACACCTCCACCCCCTCCCGCCTCGTGCCATCCCTTTTGCCCCCCTCATGCCAACCCTTTTCATTAATCTTATTTATCATCTCGGTACAGTATTGTGTTGAGTAAAGTATAGTGTTTACACCGTGACAAATTCAAAAAAAGCTTAGGTATTTCTCAAAATCGGAATACAAGTATTTCTGAAGTTGCTGATCACGACTTTGCTGTCCGAGTTTCGAAATTCAAAATGACGGATACAATATGGCGGTTAAAAGATCAGAAAAAGCTTAGATTTTGCTCAAAATTGGAATTCATGGGTTTCAGATGTCGCAGTGGCGTGCGGAGAACTCAAGCTAGATAGACAGAGGCTCAAGCCCGCAGGTCCCTCAGGATCGTCTTACGATAATGGTCCTCCACGATTTGCACTTATCACTGCCTCACGGGAATAGAACGCGAGTAAACAGCTCGGGTTGATTTATTGGATCGATTGTTGGGACTACAAAAGGAGGAATTTCTGTAGTATTGTGGTGAGTCAACAGTTTCGCGGTTTTCCTTGGTATCGTAACTACTAGTTAATCAGGGATTGATCAATAGATAAGTAAAACAAAAATCATTGTTGATCAATAGATAAGTAAAACAAAAATCATTGTTGATAACTATGTAATAGTTGTTTATTGGATGATTATAGAGTGGTAGCGCTAATTTTACATTGTTATTCAATTGATTTTGCTGTTTTGAGTCTACTCTTGGGAATTAATTAGAAAAAAAGAAATATTTTTATCTTGTAACCGTAAAGCTTAAGTAACCGGGTAATCTTTAAATAAAGGCTATATTTTTTACGACTATATTTTTTCTTATTATTTTACGACATCTCGCATTAGACTATAAAATAGAGAAGAGATTGTGATTGCCGCATCCTCACACATATGGGAGTGTGAGAGTGATCACGGTAGGTTTCAAGTTAGGTAAAGGTAAGGTTGAAACAATATCCTCAACAGTTCGAACCAAAATTTTAATAAGAATAGTCACGCCTGCTTAGAAATGTTAGCGGGGTTCCTCCAGCAAAGGAAATGGCGCCTCTGTGGCTGCCATCCATGGTCCACATCGAAAATGTAATGGTGCCCACTCCTGGCCACGCTCTGGGCCACGCTCTGGGCCGCGCACCGCTTATCTCGCTGACGAAATGATGCTGCCGTTTGCGCATGCATGTACAATATATATATATATATATATATATATATATATATATATATATATATATATATATATATATATATATATATATATATATGAAACAGGACTTATGTTGACATCGCGTGTTAATACTTATGTGAAATTAACACGTAAAAATTATGCGGACATCGCATAAGTACCGCAAAGTCAGCATAAGTATCGCACCAGGTCAAAAATTGTCTGCATAAGTCACGTTCCATATATATATATATATATATTGAACGTGCATGCGCAAACGACAGCATCATTTCGTCAGCGAGATAAGTGGTGCGCGGCCCAGAATGTGGCCAGGAGTGGGCACCATTACATTTTTGATGTGGGCCATCGATGGCAGCCACAGAGGCGCCATTTCCTTTGCTGGAGGAGCCCCGCTAACATTTGTAAGCGAGCGTGACTATTCCTGTTAAAATTTTAGTTCGAACTCTTGAGGATATTATACATATATATATATATATATATATATATATATATATATATATATATATATATATATATATATATATATATATGGCCGGTTCTCGGTCATATCCCAGATGAAATTTTCTTTTTTGCTTAAACTTTTTTTACGTACTCTAAACTATATTTTGAACTACGCTGCATTTTTTCAGATTTTTTTAACAAGTATTTTCGGAGCTAAAAATCATCAAAGTAGCACATTTCATGAATTTGAATGATTTTTCGCAATTTTCAAACACATTTTATTCATAATAGATGCATTCTCGGAAAAAACTTCAAAGGATTTTTTTTTTCACAAAAAATCTATATTTTGTGAAAATCTAGGTGACATAGGTCCACCGGTACTTTATCATTGTGATGGGACCATATAAATGTTAAAAATTGAGTTTTCATAAGAAGCGCTCATCGACTCAGCTACACAAAAAATCAGGAGAATAGCTAGAAAATGCAGAAATATTATCCTACTTGTCCTTGAATGGGAAAAGCTCCATTTTTCCTAAAAAAATTATAATATCATGAATGTAATGAAAAACGTGACTTTTATGCATATACCTTCATGTTCATCAATCACTTTTTCTTTCCAGAAATAATTTTAGTATTATATTCTTGCTTTATATTGGTAAAATGTTAAAAAACATTACTAATATTACAAGAAAACATGAATATAATTTTTAATGCAGAAAGCAGTTATTTGAAGTGATCAAGTATATCGACCAGCCATAAAATTATGGTTGATAGTTCCTTGGACTTATTTTTGATATTCTATTCTGAGTAGAGGAACTATGCGGGTTCTGGCTCACTTACTCTCTGAGCTGGCGCTCGGTCGGTAAGGTAGACCGCTACCTTGCCGGTGGGTGGTAATTGCTGGGAGGCCAATAACCCAACTAGGACGATAATGTAGAGCGCTACCTTGCCGGCGGATGGTAATTGCAGGGAGACCAATAATCCAACTCGGTCGGTAAAGTAGAGCGCTACATTGCCGGTGGATAGTAATTGCAGGGAGACCAATAACCCAACTCGGTCGGTAATGTAGAGCACTACCTGGCCGGCGGATGGTAATTGCAGGAGGCCAATAACCCAACTAGGTCGGTAAGGTAGAGCGCTACGTTGCCGGTGGGTGGTAATTGCAGGGAAGCCAATAACCCAACTCTATCTAGCTCGGTCGGTAAGGTAGATCGCTACCTTGCCGGTGGGTGGTAATTGCAGGAAGGCCAATAACCCAACCCTACCTTACCAACAGAGCAGAATACTATATAGACTGTGTTTGCCACATCATGTGAGGGCAGAAGTATTTTATAAAATAATTAATTGATTAATTATTATTAATTATTATTAATTATGATTTTTTTATTTTTTTTATTTTTCCGTTTTTTCATTTTTTTCATTCTTTTTTATTTTTTTTCTTATAAAGTCATACCATAACTCATAAAATTTTGTCCGTTCCGCCTTCCGATTTTTCCCTTTACAATAGCATGACTTCTGAAAATTGGTATACGTTTGAGGTTCCTTTTAACATACTCGCTTTCGGAATCAATACTTATGATAATGCAAAACTTTAGTGCCAAACCTTTCACATTTGGAGAAAAAGTGTCACTCCTATGACACATTCTATGAAAAAGTGTTACTCCTCCTATGAAAAGGTGTCACTCCTATGATACAGCTTCCCTCCTATGACACATTTTGAGAAAAGCATTACTCCTTCTATGAAAAAGATGTTACTCCTATGATGCGTTCTAAGAAACAGTGTTACTCCTATGACACATTCTATGAAAAGGTGTTACTCCTACAATGAAAAAGCGTAACACCTCATATAAAAAGGTGTCACTCCTATGACACTTACTATGAAAAAGTGTCACTCCTCATATGGAAAAGTGTCACTCCTATGACACGTTTTAGGAAAAAGTGTTATTCCTCCTATGAAAAGGTGTCACTCCTCCTACAAAAAAGTCTCACTCCCATGACACATATTAGGAAAAAGTGTTACTCCTCCTATGAAAAAGTGTTACTCCTCCTTTGAAAAAGTGTTACACCTCCTATGAAAACGTACTACCCTCTCTATGAAAAGATGTCACTCCTATGACACATTATATGAAAACGTGTTACTTCTTCTACGAAAAAGTGTCACTCCTCCTATGGAAAAGTGTCACTCCTATGATACATTCTACGAAAAAGTGTCACTCTTATGATACATTTTAGGAAAAAGTGTTACTCCTCCTATGAAAATGTGTGGCTAATCGTATGAAAAAGTGTCACTCCTATGACACATTTTACGAAAAGCGCTACTCCTATGAAAAAGTGTCACTCCTATGACGCATTCCACGAAAAAGGGTCACTCCTATGACACATTTTATGAAAAAGTGTCACTCCTACGACACATTTTAGGAAAAAAGTGTTACTCCTATGATGCATTCTACGAAAAAGTGTCACTTTTATGACAAATTTTAGGAAAAAGTGTTTCTCCTTCTATGAAAAAATTTCACTCCTCCTATGGAAAAGTGTCACTCCTATGAAACATTCTAGTAAAAAGTGTCACTCCTATGATGCCTTCGCTCTACCCCCACCATCGCGCGCGAGTGCTCTGCCCCCACCACCGCGCTCCCTACCAAGGTCCGCCCCCATGGAGCTCGCTGATTGGCTGGCGTAAGTTCAGGCCTGCATAGGATTCATGGAAAAACGGTTTCAACCGGTTGAGACCTGCACGGAGCTCTCTGATTGGCTGATACAAGTTCAAACCTGCATAGAATTCAAGTAGATGTTTGAAATTGCGTCAGCCAATCAGCGAGCTCCATGGGGGCGGGGCTCGGTAGGGAGCGCGGAGGTGGAGGCAAAGCACTCGCGCGCGGTGGTGGGGGGAGCGAAGGCATCATAGGAGTAACAATTTTTCATAGAATGTGTCATAGGAGTGACACTTTTTCGTAGAATGTGTCATAGGAGTGACACTTTTTCGTAGAATGTGTCATAGGAGTGACACTTTTTCATAGGAGTAGCGCTTTTCGTAAAATGTGTCATAGGAGTGATACTTTTTCATAGGAGGAGTGACACCTTTTCAAAGGAGGAGTAAAACTTTTCCCTAAAATATGTCATAGGAGTAACACTTTTTCATAGGAGGAGTGGCACTTTTTCGTAGAATGCATCATAGGAGTAACAGTTTTTCCAAAAATGTGTCATAGGAGTGACACTTTTTCATAGAAGGAGTTACACGTTTCCATAGAATGTGTCATAGGAGTGACACCTTTTCATAGGGAGAGTAGCGCGTTTTCATAGGAGATGTAACACTTTTTCATAGAATGTGTCATAGGAGTGACACTTTTTCATAGGAGTAGCGCTTTTCGTAAAATGTGTCATAGGAGTGATACTTTTTCATAGGAGGAGTGACACCTTTTCAAAGGAGGAGTAAAACTTTTTCCTAAAATATGTCATAGGAGTAACACTTTTTCATAGGAGGAGTGGCACTTTTTCGTAGAATGCATCATAGGAGTAACAGTTTTTCCAAAAATGTGTCATAGGAGTGACACTTTTTCATAGAAGGAGTTACACGTTTCCATAGAATGTGTCATAGGAGTGACATCTTATCATAGGGGGAGTAGTGCGTTTTCATAGGAGGTGCAACACTTTCGTAGGAGGAGCAACACTTTTTCATAGAATGTGTCATAGGGGTGACACTTTTTCATAGAATGTGTCATAGGAGTGACACTTTTTCGTAGAATGTGTCATAGGAGTGACACTTTTTCATAGAAGGAGTAGCGCTTTTCGCAAAATGTGTCATAGGAGTGACACTTTTTCGTAGAATGTGTCATAGGAGTGACACTTTTCCATAGGAGTGACACTTTATCATAGGATGAGCGACAGATTTTCATAGGAGGAGTAACACTTTTTCCTAAAATGTATCATTAGATGATAATTTTTCGTAGAATGTGTCATAGGAGTGACACTTTTCCTTAGGAGCTGTGACACTTTATCATAGGATGAGCGACGCCTTTTCATAGGAGGAGTAACACTTTTTCCTAAAATGTGTCATAAGAGTGACATTTTTTCGTAGAATGTGTCATAGGAGTCACTTTTCCATAGAAGGAGCGACACTTATTCATAGAAGGAGTAACACGTTTTCATATAATGTGTCATAGGAGTGACATCTTTTCATAGGGGAAGTAGTGCGTTTTCATAGGACGTGCAACACTTTTTCATAGGGGTGACGCTTTTTCGTAGAATGCGTCATAGGAGTGACCCTTTTTCATAGGAGGAGTAGCGCTTTTCGCAAAATGTGTCACAGGAGCGGTACTTTTTCATAGGATGAGCGACACCTTTTCATAGGAGGAGTAACACTTTTTCCTAAAATGTATCATAGGAGTGACACTTTTTCGTAGAATGTGTCGGAGGAGTGACACTTTTTCATAGAAGGAGTACACGTTTTCATAGAATGTGTCATAGGAGTGTCATCTTTTCATAGGGGTAGTAGTGTGTTTTCATAGGAGGTGTAACACGTTTTCATAGGAGTGACACTTTTTCATAGAATGTGTCATAGGAGTGACACTTTTTCGTAGAATACGTCATAGGAGTGACACTTTTTCATAGGAGTAGCGCTTTTCCATAGAATGTGTCATAGGAGTGACATCTTTTCATAGAGAGGGAAGTACGTTTTCATAGGAGGTGTAACACTTTTTCAAAGGAGGAATAACACTTTTTCATAGGAGGAGTAACACTTTTTCCTAATATGTGTCATGGGAGTGAGACTTTTTTGTAGGAGGAGTGACACCTATTCATAGGAGGAATAACACTTTTTCCTAAAACGTGTCATAGGAGTGACACTTTTCCATATGAGGAGTGACACTTTTTCATAGAAAGTGTCATAGGAGTGACACCTTTTTATATGAGGTGTTACGCTTTTTCATTGTAGGAGTTAAGACCTTTTCGTAGAATGTGTCATAGGAGTAACACTGTTTCTTAGAACGCATCATAGGAGTAACATCTTTTTCATAGAAGGAGTAACGCTTTTCGCAAAATGTGTCATAGGAGGGAAGCTTTATCATAGGAGTGACACCTTTTCATAGGAGGAGTAACACTTTTTCATAGAATGTGTCATAGGAGTGACACTTTTTCTCCAAATGTGAAAGGTTTGGCACTAAAGTTTTGCATTATCATAAGTATTGATTCCGAAAGCGAGTATGTTAAAAGGTGCTGGTTACCTGTTGATTCAAATAGACTATCAAATCCATTTCAAACCAATAGCAATATATATAATTTAAAACAAATGAAAGTATCATTAGTCAGAGTTCAGCTGAAGTGTTGATACATAAACACCTCAGATTTTGTGTTATGTGTGCCGCGAATGGATTTGACTATAAATAACAGCTGCAGCTTTAATATATGTTTAGTTCGAGCTGAATTCTGAAAGCATAAACATGGCATATCCTCAGCGAGAAGCGGATAGTCTTCGTATATTCAAAGATGCTATCAAGCAAAAATCTATGTCTTTGAAGAACAGCATCGACAATTCTCTCGATAATGTGAGAAATGATGTCTCTTATTTAAAGATGACTGCGGATTTAGATAGTATTGATAGTGTTCCGTATACCAGTGCTGTTGACGCTGATATGAAAATGATTTCACTTGTCAAGAAATATTTATCCAAGCTCAAACGTAATTCAAAGAGGTATCTTGATAATGTATACGATTTTTATAAAAAAGCAAATATTCTTATGATTGGTAATTCGCCAATAGAGTTTGAAGGCAACATCGTGAAGGTATGCGGTGCAACTTTCCAACTGACTGAGGGTTTATTACAGTTGCTGTTTAGAAATCCTGATGGAAATCGCATCAATTCAGCTGATTTGGAAAATTATAGAATGATCATAGTAAAGTCATGTGCTCATAAAAAGCTGCATTGCGCAAATGAGTCGATTCGGAAACAAAAAGTAACAAATTTTATAATTTTATTTTACCAATGTTCAAACAATCGTCAAGAGTATTTCCAGGATTGAAAGATGCCCTTTCTGAAGTTAAAAATGCTAGTAATGTAATGGGAGAGAAATATAAGACTGCCGTTCGAAAAGAATATGCAGTGGCAGCCAAATTGAAGGTCAATCCTCTAAATCTCACAACTGTCAATGAAGAAAATTCTCAAAATTGACTCTCATTCTCTAGTGGAAACTGCTAATAACGTGGATGATTATTACAAAGCTTGTCATTCTAATAAAGATGCATCTGATTTCTCAAACAATAAAAATTTATCGAGAAAACTTTGGAAAGAACAATATGACAAATGTAAAATAAAAAATAAGGACTTGATTAATTGGAGATGTAAATGAAAAAAAAGACTGTGGTCTAGCGATAATGAGGAGGAGGAGGAAGAAGTTGTTTCATCATTGAGAGACAATATTGCAACTGCCTATGAAATAAATTTCTGGGATGACCCTAATAAATTAGTTGACCGCCTTCGAGTAATCATTGTTGAGCAAAATATGGTAGATAACTCTGCAGAAATCTATTTTATTATTAATGAACTTCGCGAGGCAAGGCTCATATATTAAATGTAAAGGAATGTTGATTGATTGGGAAGTAATTGTATGTGGTTGTACCTCGCAGGTCGGAGCGATTGTTGGGGCTCTCACCATTTAAAAAATACAAATTTTGTTTAGGTTAGCATACATGTATGTCTGGGAAAGCCAGCGTAGTAGTTGCTCAGCTGACCGCTAGGTTGCTTTAATATGAAAGTACTCTCGCAAGCGCTTAGGCGAAGCTTCGGTTATATCAGCCTGCTGAGGTTTTCATCACATAATAATGGATTAAACTTTCCAATAATCAATCATCAGATCACAACCTGCGGAAATCCTTCCGATTGGTTGAAGTAGCATACAGCGCTATCATTCAGAATCGAGTACGTCGTAGACATGCAAGGCTTCAAGTAATCAGTGAACGATTTCATACTCAAGGAACTCGCCATACTTCCTCTAGACGACAAATCAGAACCTCTGGTGCTCATGTTTCGGGAGCCGTATCCGTGGCGTTGACTCACGGACAAGTACCGCCGCGAGAATACATGGTTGGAGCATTGCTATCACTGTCTTGCCTGGAAATCAGGAGACATTCTCTACACTGACGTGGAGAAAATCATTCGAGATAGTCAGTATGATGCAACGAAGGTATTTGTCCACGGTGAAGTCAGGAGAGAGTGGTTAAGACGCTTCAAAGTCCACGCTATCCACGTCATCGAGTACGGTTATCCAGGCCTTGACGAGCCTAACAAGGCGGTGACTGTTTGCACCAATCACAATGGAGCATACAAAGCTGCGTGTGCACTTCACAACGTCAAGCTGATGAAAAATTTTTACTTCGAATACATACATATGGATTATGAATAAACTCTATTAATAAATGATGGAGAAGTAATGTGCCTTACAGGTGATGGTTGGGGCTCTTATCATAAAAAAAAAAATTTACTGTTCGATGCTCCACGAATTCCCGCCGGAATGGTGAAAATTTTGTCCAGCTTCTTAAATTTCCCGCTCTTTCAAATTACCCGCCATTTTGTATTTCCCACTCTGTCGCTAAAGTAGATTTCTACCTTATCAATTGTTGGTAATGATAGCATGGTGGAGAGCGCTCGCGCGCGGTGGTGGAGGGTTGCGGTGTAGAGTGCTAGTATGTATAGTATACGTAGTACATATAGCATATGCAATATACATAGTATATGTAGTATACATAGCATATATAGCATACATAATATATGTAGTTCACATAGTATATGCATTATACATAATATGTAGTATACATATTATATACAGCATACATAGTATATGTAGTTTACATAGTATATAATGCATTAGTTGTACATAAAAGTTAATGTATTACGATTCTTACAACTACCGATGGAGGTAATCAGCTCTGTCAGTAAGTTAGAAATACCGTAGGGTTCATATGTAATATAGTGAGCTCAGACGTGAAGAAACTTGTCTAAATTTCCAAGAATTTCGTACCTCCCCTTTTATATTTCGGATCGTGGTGCTCGACCAATCAGAGAGCTCCATGCTATTTTTCCAAGAATTCTATTGGATGTTTGAAATTACGTCAGTAAATGAGAGAGCTCCGTGCAGGTCTCAACATGTTGAAACCGTTTTTCCAAGAATTCTGTGATGGTTTGAAGATGCGAACCCCATTGAGCGATGGTGGGATATAGTATGCATGCTTCGTGTGTTATCTATATATGGATTGGGAGTATATGCTTGTGTCCCTAACATCATGTGAATCAAAACTGGACCGCTTATGCTCCTCTTGTTGAACAGGAGAAAAAAGAGGAGAAAAAATAAAAAATTAAATAAATTAATCAATTATTTAACAAACCACCACCCACCCTCACACGATGTGTGAGTGTAGGTAGTGGTTTGCACAACTTGACTTATAGCCGGCAGTGCGCCTACTCAGCAGTGGACAGCGCGACGACTCCGGCTCGCCGCCTAGTGGAGCACGTAGTATATATAGTGCATATCATGTATGTCATCTAACAGGTATCAGAATTATTGATGAGTTTGGAGCTATCTTATTCGGCTGTTTGTAGAGTTGGATAGCCCATCTGATGTTGCATACTGCTCTGTCTATAAGGTAGAGATGGCTGATTCCTCTGCAGGTGGTGCTACGAAAGTGTGGGTATCAATGGAAACATAACCTCAAAATGTTTACAACGTAGAGTTGGGTATTGCATACTGCTCTGTCGGAAAGGTAGAGATGCGTGATCTATCTACAGATGGCGCTACGAAGAGTATCGATGGAAACATAATCTTAAAATGTTTACAAGGCAGAGTTGAGTATTGCATACTACTCTGTCGGAAAGGTGGAGATGCGTGATCCATCTACAGATGGCGCTACGAAAGAGTGGCTATCAATGGAAACATAACCTAAAAATGACAACATAACCTCAAACATAACCTCAAAACGTTTACAAAGCAGAGTTGGGTATTGCATACTGCTCTGTCGGAAAGGAAGAGATGCGTGATCCACCTACAAATGACGCTACGAAAGAGTGGGGTATCAAGGAAAGATAACCCCAAAATGACAACATAACCTCAAACGTACACCAATTTTCAGAAGTCATGCTATTGTAAAGGGAAAAATCGAACGGCGGAACGGACAAAATTTTATGAGTTATGGTATGACTTTATTAGAAAAAAATGAAAAAAATGAAAAAGAATTAAAAAAATGAAAAAAATGAAAAAAAGGGAAAAAATAAAAAAATAATAATTATTAATAATTAATAATAATTAATCAATTAATTATTTACCAAAATACCATCTGCCCTCACATGATGTGGCAAAAACAGCCTATATAGTATTCTGCTATGTTGGTAAGGTAGAGTTGGGTTATTGGCCTTCCTGCAATTACCACCGACCGGCAAGGTGGCGCTCTACCTTACCGACCGAGCTAGATAGAGTTGGGTTGTTGGCCTCCCTGCAATTACCACTCACCGGCAAGGTAGCGCTCTACCTTACCGACCGAGTTATGTTATTGGCATCCTGCAATTACCATCCGCCGGCAAGGTAGCGCTTTACATTACCGACCGAGGTGGGTTATTGGCCTCCCTGCAATTACCATCAACCGGCAATGTAGCGCTCTACTTTACCGACCGAGTTGGGTTATTGGCATCCCTGCAATTACCATCCGCCGGCAAGGTAGCGCTCTACATTACCGACCGAGTTGGGTTATTGTCCTCCCTGCAATTACCAACCACCGGCAATGTAGCGCTCTACCTTACCAACCGAGCGCCAGCTCAGAGGGTAAGTTTATACAATCATAAGCAAATATTCGTATTCTCTACAAGTACAAATTTAAGTGTAGAAATGTAGAGGTGTAAGACTTGTTAAATACACTCAGTTTTTTGTTTTAGTCACTGCAACGCCAACATTCAAATATAATAATTTATTGCTAATATAATTTATATAATAGCTTCTTCCATAAACTAAGGCGCCGAGTATTGCAAGTTAAAAAAAGATGACTTTATAAAAAACCAATAATTTTTCATCTCGAATCATACTTTTATATATAATGTAGTAAACATCATTAAAACGTTGGGTAATTTCGTTGTGAGGGGCAGTCAGATCTTCCTTTGCTAACAAAGTTTTTTGCAGGTTTTAATTAAGTTTTTATTTCAGATTCTGCGGGGGTGATTGTAAACAAGGGCAATCTGACTGCCATAAATATTAATTATTTTAATTTAATTTGTAAGACTGTATGACCGATGGAAAAATTCTTATCAGCTGATAGTAAATTGCAGCCGACATAAGTAATATTTTTATTAAAATTTCTAATAAAATATTCTCAGTTATGTTATATTGCCCCAATTGGACACGTAAATTGTAGCTCTTGCTAATGATCTTGGTTTAATTACAATCCTAACCGTCTATTATAGTCTTGGAAGCAAGCCTTATTATTATAAGGGCCGATAAATAAAGGTATTTATTGAATATTCTCCAAATAGGACTGCAAACAAAGCCAAGTAAAACAATAAATCTTGCTCCCAAGACAACAATTGGTTTTACTAAAATTGCACCATGATTATTGGTACAGAACAGAATATAACATAAATGACAATATTTTTGTTAGATGTCAATACAGCTTTTATTAGTCAATATCATAATTTAAGAAGTATTACTAAACATTCACTTACAGGCAAAAAGCAAGGTGCAGCCATTAAATGTGTTTTTTCAGATAAAAAATCGCACACCTGATCTGATGTAAACTCCTCTAGTTAGTAGAAAATCAGAATTGTTATTTACCTGCGAGTACCGTTAAAGTTCTTTCTAACTTGTAAATTTGTAATAAGCTCCTAAGCTCTCATGCCATGAAAACCTTCAGCTTTTTGTAACGTAGAATAAATAAAAAAGATATTTCATAAAGTACCACATTATTTGCAAATTAAAAATTATTTAAATATATATGATAAAAGAAACTTATCTGAGAATTGCAGTAGTAGAGTACAGTGAACTTGCCTATTATGGTTATCTGTTGACATGTAACAGCTGACATGCAGGCTCGAATTTATAATCGTCACTTGGCACTTGGAAATTCAATATATACGGATATACAATTAACGTAGTTGCCATATTGAATTTTCAAATGTTGAGTGCAAAGTGACGACTATACATTCGGGGAGCAATATGATCTGTTCCCTTGATCTGATCGGAAAAGCTTATCTTGGTTCCGTTCCATAGTCTATGGTCAGCTTCGTAGTGCGATCGCAACAATCACTCTTGGTTCCCTCTTTGATCTGTGACTGATGAAAACTGAACTTGAAACTGTTGAAACTTGAAAGTAATTAATTTTTGGGACATGTAAGGTCACAATACAATGCATTCTGCTCTTGCGTAAATATAACTGTACAAATGACTTCGTTCCTCACTGTCCCCCTATATATATAGATATACTAACCCATGTTATTCGTGTATCTGTGTCGTTACACCTCTTTGCTCCTTTTCTCACGTCGTGGTCTTAATAGCTCCATTTACGGACGGAACAGTAAAGCACAGCACAGCATGGGATCCAGAGTACGGAACATTATGTGGATAGTGTCTTACGTTGACATTGCATACTGTACCTGATTGATGAATCGATTAATCGATAATCTTGGCCATTAAATCGTTGATCGATTGTATAGTCTAATGTTCATTATACTTGAAGATTTGTGGTCTCAAAACAAACTCAAAAATTATAACCGATAATTGCTGACATATATAATTAGTTGAATTGTTTTCAGGTTTCGTTGCAGAACTTACAATTAGTTAAATATTTCTTTTTTTTAAATTATTGAAAATTAGGAATAGTAAGAGATTACCAATTTTTCAACTATTATTTTTAATTATATAAATGGAAAATCATTTTTACAGATGCAGTGTATCTATTATGTTTCTGTTATTTTAAAATTTATAATTTAAAGTTTTTATAATGTTAAGTGAAGGAATGTCAAGTAATATGGACGAAGTAGAACAGGTTGCAAAGAAAAGGCGTACAGTCAGTTATAATAGATGCAGAAAGCCATTTGACTCCAAAGACAACTCAACAAAGTCACTACGCAATATATCTCAAGAAGTTGTGAACAAATTCAATCTCAGATATAATTTTGAACCTAAATTGACAACCCAGGACAAAGTTTGTATTGCCTGTCGAAGAAAAATGTATATAGTTTGTGTTCCATCTGATGAATCATCTGAAAGTAATTCTATACACTTAACATATTTTTTTAATTTGTTAAACATTTATAATTTCATAAAATTTTTTTAATCTAGGTCGGGCTTTAGTACAGTCATCGGAATGTCCATTAGATATACAGACTTTAGTAGAAGAACTTTTAGAAGACCAGCAGAGCGAAGTAGGGTACCGTTAGGTAATTTAAAGCTTTTCTTAGATTTAATGGAAAATTAAAAAAAAAAATATGAGGAGGAAGAAACAACAAAAATAGAGAAACTACAAATATTAATTTTAATTCCACTAACTTGGTCTTACATTGAAATAAAAAGACATTTTGATACATCAGACTATATGATCCGACTGTCAAAAAAATTGCGAAATGAAGCAGGACCCACCATTTTATCCCATCATTTTTATCCCATCATTTTGTTATAAGATTCAGCAGTTACTTCCCCATGCCTTTATCTCAAAACAACAATCGGAGTACTTTCGATGGTTAAAAAATGAATTTCCAGAAAATGAATGTATTATATGTCTAGATTACGCTGAAAATTATGCTTTCATTGCACAAACCGCTCCACCAGGATTTCACTGGAATAATGACTAGGCAAGTGTATTTGTTACATATATTTATTACATGAAGCAGGGTTCATTAGCGAGTAAAGGATTTGTTATTATTTCTAATGATTTAAGTCATGATACCACAGCAGTATTTACATATCAACAGATATTGATCTCATATCTAAAAGAAAATTTTGAAGACTTGAAATGCATCCATTATTTTAGTGATGGAGCACCTCAGCAATTCAAAAATTTTAAAAATATTTTGAATCTGTATTATCATGAAGCTGACTTTGGAGTACCAACAGATTGACATTTCTTTCCAACTGCACATGGCAAAGGTACATGTGATGGAGTTGGTGATTCAGTTAAAAGAGCAGTAGCTAAAGCAAGCCTTACGCTACCTGCTACTGAAAAAATCCTGACAGCAACAGCTTTATACTACTGGTTAAACAATCATGGAAATTATAAAAATGTTGATTTTGCCTATTCTCCAGACTCTGCATACAATAAAAATATAAGAAAACTGAATATTCGTTTTAAAAATAAGAGTAGAGTTAAAGACTTGCAAAAACATCATTATATTTGTCCAATTGGAAATGGAAAACTCAAATGTAAAAGATATTCTA
This sequence comes from Torymus aiolomorphi, assembly GCA_036365515.1. Lineage (NCBI taxonomy): Eukaryota > Metazoa > Arthropoda > Insecta > Hymenoptera > Torymidae > Torymus > Torymus aiolomorphi. Next base: position 98,902,046 of record CM070875.1, on the reverse strand, counting down.
ATTCTGAAGAACACGTTGAAATGGAAGTTATTTACTAATTTAAAAAACTTGTTGTGAACATACCATACATTATATTTCACATTCTAATAAATTTATTTTATATTATAATAAATTGAATTCAATCTATTTTATTGTGTTCATTTTTGAAAAACCAATTTTTGAAAATACAAATGGAACAATAAAAATTAAATGATAACTATTAATTTCAAAATGAACAATCCTGATTTAATCATAACTTGCTTTCAAGTTCTTTTTGCTATATAAATTTTGTCTGTATACATTTGTAACCACAGATTTACATAAACTATAATAAATACCCTGGCGAAAAAATCACGTGATTAATCATATGATTTATCACTTAATTTGTCACGTGATTTCTCACGTGATTTCTCACGTGATTTCTTACGTGATTATTTTGCGCGATTCCTCACGTGATTAATCACGAGAAAAATCACGTGACAATACAAACATAAAAAAATAATATATAACGCTTACTCGTTAATGAAACTTGTTTCCTAAATGGAAAGCAAATACATTATCGTAGAAAAAAACGATACATAAAATTTCCAATCCAACCGAGAATCGAACTCACGAACTTTGGGTTCATGCGCAGGCACGCTATCCATTACGCTATCACTCGCTTGAAAGATTGTGGTTATTTTCACCTACATAAGCTGCATTCTCCATATTTATTGCTAGTTCAATTTGATTATTTATGTAAAATATCAATGGTTTGTAAAAATTATTTATTTATACACTATTTTAATAAAATGCGTAACTTACATTAAAACATTAATTCATTAAATTCGAATAACTTAAGAATGCAGTGCCAGTAAAGTAGAAATCAGATAAGTAAAAAATTAATTTTTTTTTTTAAACAAAATACCGAATTACTTTTTAAAAAATGTTATGTATATAAAAGTGTAAATAATGATTATGTTAATAATTGTAATATAATTAATATGTATATTTAATTGTAAATAATAATACAAATTTTAAAAAATTTTTATTGCCTTTGAAGAAGTTATTCGAATTTAATTGTTTAATATCTCAATATAAATTACTTATATTCAAAATGATCAAAATTAAGTAACAAATTAAATAATCGAAATTAAACAGCAATTAAATAAATATGAACGAAGATTATTTATCTAGAATATCAATGATTTCTAATAATTATTTATTTATACACTATTTATTTTATCAATTGAAGGAAACGCCCGACGATTTATGTTAATTTAATAAGTGAATCTAACGGCTATTCAGGGCGAAAGGTAATAGATAAGGAAGGTCACTAACTTATCAATCACTTTTTTTTATATATGTGTTTAAATACATATTTAAATTTTTAGAAGCTATTTGACACAATAAATAGCAGTCAAAGAATTATGCACAATATTATAATAATTAAAGTGCAGTCAAGAATTTTTAATGGACATGGAAAGGGAAGGTAAACGTATAAGATAAAAAATGAGAACGAAAAAATAACAGCCCAGGCCGGGGTCGAACCGACAACCGACTTTGGAATACCAACAGATTGACATTTCTTTCCAACTGCACATGACAAAGGTGCATGTGATGGAGTTGGTGATTCAGTTAAAAGAGCAGTAGCTAAAGCAAGCCTTACGTTACCTGCTACTGAAAAAATCTTTATTTCCCAAATCCCTCGCGTCTGCATTATTTTCAGCCGAAGCAGACAATATTATTTTATCAATTGAAGGAAACGCCCGACGATTATTAAATTAACATAAATCGTCGAGCGTTTCCTTCAATTAATAAAATAATATTGTCTGCTTCGGCTGAAAATAATGGAGACGGGGAGGATTTGGGAAATAAAAATTGAGAACGATTAAGTAGTGGTTAGGGTCTGGAAAGGATTGTCAGCCCAGTACCGCAAATGGTAGCGTCGCTGCCCGATAAGCAGAAGGTTGTCGGTTCGACCCGGGCCTGGGCCGTTATTTTTTCGTTCTCATTTTTTATCTTATACGTTGACCTTCTCTTTCCATATCCTTTAAAAATTCTGGACTGCACTTTAATTATTATAATATTGTGCATAATTCTTTGACTGCTAATTATTGTGTCAAATAGCTTCTAAAAATTTAAATATGTATTTAAACACATATATAGAAAAAAAGTGATTGATAAGTTAGTTACCTTCCTTATCTATTATCTTTCGCTCTGAATAGCCGTTAGATTCACTTATTAAATTAACATAAATCGTCGGGCGTTTCCTTCAATTAATAAAATAATATTGTCTGCTTCGGCTGAAAATAATGGAGACGGGGGGGATTTGGGAAATAAAAATTGAGAACGATTAAGTAGTGGTTAGGGTCTGGAAAGGATTGTCAGCCCAGTACCGCAAATGGTAGCGTCGCTGCCCGATAAGCAGAAGGTTGTCGGTTCGACCCCGGCCTGGGCCGTTATTTTTTCGTTCTCATTTTTTATCTTATACGTTGACCTTCCATTTCCATATCTTTTAAAAATTCGTGACTGCACTTTAATTATTATAATATTGTGCATAATTCTTTGACTGCTATTTATTGTGTCGAATAGCTTCTAAAAATTTAAGTATGTATTTAAACACATATATAGAAAAGAAAGTGATTGATAAGTTAGTTACCTTCCTTATCTATTATCTTTCGCCCTGAATAGCCGTTAGATTCACTTATTAAATTAACATAAATCGTCGGGCGTTTCCTTAAAATGATAAAATAATATTCTCTGCTCCGGCTGAAAATAATGCAGACGAAGGGGATTTGGGAAATAAAAATTGAGAACGATTAAGTAGCGGTTAGGGTCTGGATAGGATTGTCAGCGCAGTGGTGCAAATGGTAGCGTAGCTGCCCAGTAAGCAGGAGTTTGTCGGTTCGACCCCGGCCTGGGGCGTTATATTTTCGTTCTCATTTTTTATCTTACACGTTTACCTTCCCTTTCCATATCCTTTAAAAATTCTTGACTGCACTTTAATTATTATATATTGTGCATAATTCTTTGACTGCTATTTATTGTGTCAAATAGCTTCTAAAAATTTAAATATGTATTTAAACACATATACAGAAGAAAAAGTGATTGATAAGTTAGTTACCTTCCTTATCTACTATCTTTCGCCCTGAATAGCCGTTAGATTCATTTATTAAATTAACATAAATCGTCGGGCGTTTCCTTCTATTGATAAAATAATATTGTCTGCTTCGGCTGAAAATAATGCAGACGGGGGGGATTTGGGAAATAAAAATTGAGAACGATTAAGTAGCGGTTAGGGTCTGGAAAGGATTGTCAGCCCAGTGGCGCAAATGGCAGCGTAGCTGCTCGGTAAGCAGACGGTTGTCGGTTTGACCCCGGCCTGGGCCGTTATTTTTTCGTTCTCATTTCTTATCTTATACGTTTACCTTCCCTTTCCATATCTTTTAAAAATTCGTGACTGCACTTTAATTATTATAATATTGTGCATAATTCTTTGACTGCTATTTATTGTGTCAAATAGCTTCTAAAAATTTAAATATATATTTAAACACATATATAGAAAAAAAAGTGATTGATAAGTTAGTTACCTTCCTTATCTATTATCTTTCGCCCTGAATAGCCGTTAGATTCACTTATTAAATTAACATAAATCGTTGGGCGTTTCCTTCAATTGATAAAATAAATAGTGTATAAATAAATAATTGTTAGAAATCATTGATATTCTAGATAAATAATCTTCCTTCATATTTATTTAATTGCTGTTTAATTTCGATTATTTAATTTGTTACTTAATTTTGATCATTTTGAATATAAGTAATTTATATTGAGATATTAAATAATTAAATTCGAATAACTTCTTCAAAGGCAATAAAAATTTTTTAAAATTTGTATTATTATTTACAATTAAATATACATATTAATTATATTACAATTATTAACATAATCATTATTTACACTTTTACATACATAACATTTTTTAAAAAGTAATTCGGTATTTTGTTTAAAAAAAAAATTAATTTTTTACTTACCTGATTTCTACTTTACTGGTACTGCATTCTTAAGTTATTCGAATTTAATGAATTAATGTTTTAATGTAAGTTACGCATTTTATTAAAATAGTGTATAAATAAATAATTTTTACAAATCATTGATATTTTACATAAATAATCTAACTAAAATAGCAATATATATGAAGAATGGAGCTTATGTAGGCGAAAATGACCACAATCTTTCAAGCGATTGATAGCGTAATGGATGGGGTGCCTGCGCAGGAACCCAAAGATCGTGAGTTCGATTCTCGGTTGGGTCGGAAATTAAATGTATCATTTTTTCTGCGATAATGTATTTGCTATCCAATGAGGAAACAAGTTTCATTAAAAAATAAGCGTTATATATAATTTTTTTGTTTGTATTGTCACGTGATTTTTCACGTGATTAGTCACGTGAGAAATCGCGCCAAATCGTCACGTGAGAAATCAAGTGATAAATCATATGATTAATCACGTGATTTTTTCGCCAGGGTAACACTAAAAACTGAAAGATATGCATTCCTATACATGTTTATTTCTCCGTTGTTATATACTTATTTCGAATAAACCTTAATTTTAATTAACTTACATTTGCATTTACTTACAAGGAGAGTGCACACCCTCCGGGAAACGGATTTTTGCGTGCATTGGAGAGTCAATTTCTGGTACCTAAAAATGAAGCTCAGTATTCCTACTTTTATCTCATAGGCCCTTTTTCTTAAGATATTTCGTTAAAAAATGATGTCCCTTTTATTGACTGTCACATTGCAAGTATTTAAGATACGGAAACGAGGAAGAAAAATTATAAAAGTAGACAGTAAAAGCTAAAGTTTAAGCTCTGATTCGTTAAAAAAATATTGATTTTTCAGGAAATTATAAGCAGTCAAAGATAGCGTAAGAAAATTGTTAAAAATTTGTCTTCATTTCAAGCGATTAAATTGATTGTATTTTTAACCATTTTCTTACGCTATCTTTGATTGCTTATAATTTTCTGAAAAATCAATATTTTTTTAACGAATTAGAGCTTAAATTTTAGCTTTTACTATTTACTTTAAAAATTTTTTATCCTCGTTTTCGTATCTTAAATACTTCCAATGTGACAGTCAATAGAAGAAACATTATTTTTTATCGAAATAGAAAATATTTGAGATGAAATTGCCCATATCTCAAGAAAAAGGGCCTATGACATGAAAGTAGGAACGCTGGGCTTCATTTTTAGGTACCAGACATTGACTCTCCAACGCCCGCGAAAATCCATTTCACGAAGGGTGTACTCTCCTTGTTAGTAGGATTAGGAAGAAACCCATTTCGCCCCACGCGTGGGGCGAGATGGGCATTTGGGGATATGTGAGATTAATATATAACTTTTTTTAAAAACAAATTTCATTCTCGAACAATTTTGCCACACATTTAGACCTGTTTCAGTTAAATTATTTGCCTCAAATAAAAAATTTCAGATCGTTCAAAATTGTCTTACCCATTCCGCCCCATGCCTACATTTGAAAAAACAGATTTCAAATTCGCAGGCTATAGTTATATTTACGCTAGAGCAGAATGCATTATATTTTGACGTTCAAGTGTAATGAACGTTAGACTATACAATCGATCAACGATTTAATGGCAAAGATTATCGATTAATCGATTCAGTATTCAGGTACAGTATGCAATGTCAACGTAAGACACTATCCACATAATGTTCCATACTCTGGGTCCAATGCTGTGCTGTGCTTTACTGTTCCGTCCGTAAACGGAGCTATTAAGGCCTCGACATGAAAAAAAGGAGCAAAGAGGTACAACGACAAAGATACACGGATAACATGGGTTAGTATATCTATATATAGGGGAACAGTGAGGAACAAAGTCATTTGTACAGTTATATTTACGCTAGAGCAGAATGCATTGTATTTTGACCTTACATCTCCCAAAAATTAATTACTTTCAAGTTTCAACAGTTTCAAGTTCAGTTTTCATCAGTCACAGATCAAAGAGGGAACCAAGAGTGATTGTTGCGATCGCACTACGAAGCTGACCATAGAGTATGGAACGGAGCCAAGATAAGCTTTTCCGATCAGATCAAGGGAACAGATCATATTGCGGCTCGAATTTATAGTCGTCACTTTGCACTCAACACTTGGAAATTCAATATGGCAACCACGTTAATTGTATATCCGCATATATTGAATTTCCAAGTGCTGAGTACCAAGTGACGATTATAAATTCGGGTCTGCATGTCAGCTGTTACATGTCAACAGATAACCATAATATGGAAGTTCACTGTACTCTACTACTGCAATTCTCAGATAAGTTTCTTTTATCATAAATATTTAAATAATTTTTAATTTGCAAATAATATGGTACTTTGTGAAATCTTTTTATTTATTCTAGGTTACAACAAGCTGAAGATTTTTATGGCATGAGAGCTTGAGAGCTTATTACAAATTTACAAGTTAGAAAGAACTTTACGGGTACTCGCAGGTAAATAACAACTCTGATTTTCTACTGACTAGAGGAGTTTATATCAGATCAGGTGTGTGATTTTTTATCTGAAATAACACATTTAGTGGCTGCACCTTGCTTTTTTGACTGTAAATGAATGTATAGTAATACTTGTTAAATTATGATATTAACTAATAAAAGCTGTATTGACATCTAACAAAAATATTGTCATTTATGTTATATTGTGTTCTGTGTCAATAATCTTGGTACAATTTTAATAAAACCAATTGTTGTCTTGGGAGCAAGATTTATTGTTTTATTTGGCTTTGTTTGCAGTCCCATTTGGAGAATATTCAATAAATACCTTTATTTATCGGCCCTTATAACAATAAGCCTTGCTTCCAAGACTATAATAGACGGTTAGGATTGTAATTAAACCAAGTTCATTGACAAGAGCTACAATTTACGTGTCCAAATGTGGCAATATAACTTAAGTGAGAATATTTTATTAGAAATTTTAATGATGTTTACTACATTATATATAAAAGTATGATTCTAGATGAAAAATTATTGGTTTTTTATAAAGTCATATTTTTTTAACTTGCAATACTGGGGGCCTTAGTTTATGGAAGAAACTATTATATAAATTATATTAGCAATAAAATATTATATTTGAAATTTCGCGTTGCAGTGACTAAAACGAAAATCTGAGTCTATTTAACAAGTCTTACACCTCCAGCTTACACCTCAACTCTACATTTCTACACTTAAATTTGCACTTGTACAGAATACGAATATTTGCTTATGATTGTATAAAGTGTCTTATTATAAAATAGACATATTTGATAAAATACCCATTTCGACGTGCCATACGAAAACTAACACAATTTTTTGTGAAAAAACTTACACATTTTCAAAATTTCGGACGAAAAATAACACAGTTCAATAATTTCAGACGGAAAATAACACATTTTCGGAAGTTCGGACGAAAACTAACACATTTCAATAATTTCAGACGAAAATAACACGTTTTCTGAATTTCGGACGAAAACTAACACATTTAGATTTTCTTATAATAGATTTTTATGTTTAAAGACGTTATAACCTCTCTCTTCCATAAAAGCCTACGTTACAAACTCGATTTTCAACAATTTTTTTCTCGAAAACCACTTAGACAAAAATTCTCAAAAATTCATTTAATCGTATTTTTAACTATGGAATAACATATAAAATTTTCAAGTCGATATCTGCGTTTCGCCGAGACTCCTGAACATCCTTAAGAGCGCTTTAGACTACGGGCTAACATTCGCTAGAATCACTATTAATTAATGTTTTCAACATCGCTGAGTACAAGTCTGACATTATTATTTTGTTTAATGAAGTAGAAGGAAAATTTAATAAAATGTCGATTTAACTGAATATTCATTAAAATGGATTGCGGACAGTTTATTTATGAAAGTTCTTTTGTTTCATACTGTTATACATTTTTTATATATATTATTACTTCCAGAAATTATAAAGAAAGTACGTAATACAACATGATGATTGTATTGTTAAGGCCTTACAGTCACCCACAATCAAGAAAACCATTTACCGTGTATTTTAAATGGTAATATATAATGATACCATTGTGTGCACGACTCCAGAAACACTTTTGCATTGATGTTATTCTATAAAAACTTTTTTTCTTTGTTATACGATCTCCTATGCTTCTCCTGTCTCCAAATGTCTATTTTTTTCCCCAGAAAAATCTTCAAAGACTTTTTAAAAATAATTTCTAAAACAATTTTCAAAATTGTCGAATAATGCTGTGTCAAAAAACAATGAGGTTCAAAATTATAAATGTAAAACAGGGGAAGCATAGAGATTCAACTAACAAAGAAAATAATTTTTTGCACGAAAAAATAGACCAAGTATTTTTTCTTGAATCTTGCGAAGAATGGAAGTTTTTTTGTTACGTTTAAAATTTACGATAGAGGGTATTTTTGATTTTCAGTGACTGGAAGGCCTTAAACACGAAAATTCTAGAGTTACGTTTTTAACTGTATTTAAAGTGATTCGATTACTCATGGAAAAAAAGAATTTTTTCAAATCGTAAATCAAATGTGTTAGTTTTCGTCCGAAATTTTTTAAATGTGTTACTTTTCGTCCGAAATTGTTCAAATGTCCTAGTTTTCGTCCGAAAGGACCCCGCACACAATGTATGGGAAAAAATCATTCGGTCAGATTGAACGAAATTGAAAAAAGATAGATTTCTTCAGGACCTCAAGATCTATTTTTTTCCAAAGTTTCGTTCAATTTGACCGGATGATTTTTTCCCATACATTGTGTGCGGGATCCTTTCTTAAATGTGTTACTTTTCATTCGAAATTGTTCAAATGTGTTAGTAGTCGTATGAAATCCTAAATGTGTTAATCTTTGTATGAAATTTCAAATGTATTAGTTTTCCTATGGCACGCCGATTTAATGCAGAAATAAAGATTTTACAATATTTAGGCTGCATTTTGCCTGGTTTATAGAACGACTTGATGAATTTTTATACGTCTTAGCTTAAATTATATGTATTTTAGAAGTAAATAAGTTTGAGTAAGTAAGTATCCACATGCGTAACATTAAGTAAATATTATAAAATATCTAGAAATTATATGATTTTAAGTTTTAGTGAAACTGTGTGAGCAACTGCTTCATATTTAATAATATTTAATAAAACCTTTAATGTTTACAGACATTATTTAATAACTCAATAGCATTATGTTTAATATATAAAAAAAATTAATATTTTATGTTGTGTATGTATAAATTATGTATATTTAATATTGTTGATATCAGAATAGAATTTGAAAAATAAATCCAAGGAAATATCGACAATAATTTTATGGCTGGTCGATATACTTGATCACTTCAAATAACTGATTTCTGCATTAAAAATTATATTCATGTTTTCTTGTAATATTAGTAATGTTTTTTACCATTTTACCAATATAAAGCAAGAATATAATACTAAAAATATTTCTGAAAAGAAAAAGTGATAGATGAACATGAAGGTATGTGCATAAAAATCACGTTTTTCATTACATTCATGATATTATAATTTTTTTAGGAAAAATAGAGCTTTTCCCATTCCAGGACAAGTAGGATAATATTTCTGCATATTCTAGCTATTCTCCTGATTTTTTGTGGAGCTGAGTCGATGAGCGCTCCTTATGAAAACTCAATTTTTAACATTTATATGGTCCCATCACAATGATAAAGTACCGCTGGACCTATGTCACCTAGATTTTCACAAAATATAGATTTTTTTATGAAAAAAAGTCCTGTGAAATTTTTTTCCTAGAATGCATCTATTATGAGTAAAATGTGTTTGAAAATTGCTGAAAATGAAAATTCACGAAATGTGCTACTTTGATGATTTTTAGCTCCGGAAATAATTGTTAAAAAAATCTGAAGAAATTCAGGATAGTTCAAAATATAGTGTAGAATACGTAAAAAAATTTTAAGAAAAAAAACAATTTTCATCTGTGATATGACCGAGAACCGGCCATATATACATACATACATATATATATATATATATATACGAAGAGAAAAATTGAATGAATATAACCTTATTTTCATCCGCCAAGGTTAGTACATGTAGCCAAGCGCCGAATACCGGATTTTCAGGCTGGTTTTGCCTGAGTCCTCCGTAAACGTAAAGATCACAGTCGCATGTTTTTTTGAGGTTAGTAGATGCAAACAATATTTGCATGCAAATAAATAAACTTTACATAGCTTGTATACGATTTACATAAGTTAATCATTGAATCAAAGAAGAATACAACCTTTTCGTAATAAAAGAAAATCAGAAGAAAACTCGACTGATAATGAAACTAATTGTGATCCGCGACAGTGTGATAACTTATAATTAGATAATGATGCAGCAGTGAAGTGTTCGATTTATTTAATTAGTTATTTGCTTATTTATATCCTTCAGAAACATAGCAATTTTTTAAAATCAAAAGTTAATTTTATTTTAACCGTACAAATTGTAATCTCTTCTGCTAATGTGGCAGACTCCCTTGGCCCATGGGAGCGCCCCATTACACACCACAGTGATGCCACTGTGGCAGCCATCCTCGGCTCCCAGTGGGCGTGGGGCAACCACTGGTGGCCCAGGGCAGCGCCACTATTCTATTTCCAAACGGGCGTGTCATTTCTAGCAAGTGACGTAACAGTTATGAAATTATTTTATTGAGAATTTTATAGGTAGCCCGTCTGCGTGCTCTGGTGGTTCCGCGCGGAACACGTTTCCCTACATATTTTGGTTTATAAATTATTTTATTGATAATGTTATAGGTAACTTGCCTGCTCGCCTCCACTTTTCTGCGTAGAACTCGCTTCCCCTGCCTACTGAGGTTTAGAAATAATTTGATTATTAATTTTATAGGTATTCCGTCGGCGTGAATTCCCTTTTCGGCGCGGAACTCGCCTCCCGTGCCTATTTTGGCTTAGAATTTATTTGATTGATAACTTTATTATAGTGTATAGGCGCGTCTCCCCTTTTCGGCATGGAACTCCCTTTCCCAGCCTACTTTGGTTTAGAAATTATTTCATTATTAATTTTATAGGCACATCGGTACATCTCTCTTCTGCGCGGAACTCGCTTCCACCACGTATTTTAGTTTAAAAATTATTTTATTGATAATTTTATAGGTAACGCATCTGCGTGACCTCATGTATGCGCTCAGAACTAGCTTCCCTCTCCTATTTTGCTTTAGAAATTAATTTATTCATAATTTTATAGATAGCTCGACTGCGCGCCCCCACTTTTCTGCACAGAAGTCGCTTCCTCTACCTACTTTAGTTTGGAAATTATTTCATTATTAATGTTGGAATGATAAAGGGAAAATCATAAATACTTGGAATGTTCTTGTATTGTCAGTGTATGTTACGACTCACGGAGAGTGGAGGGGATATACGAGATGCCGAAGGTAGCGCCAACTCGTCTCACTGTCAGAGTTCTACCGGCAATCACACGGTGCACACCTCAGACCACGACTGTCTTCAATAAAACTATTTCTTTTAAGTTGTATTGCCTTTTCTTTAATTTGCACAGCCCAACAGGTTATGGGCCCAGGACACCAGGATCTTCGTCTAGTGTTTTTTTTTTTTTAGTGCTGACAACGCTCACGAAAAGTTTTCTTTGTGTCGTAGGATTTGCGTGGTTGTTTTCTGAGAAACTTCTTCGGAGCGACAATCTGACAAGATGGCCGAAACGTCAGATTTAAGGAATATTTCAAAATTCAACGGGCAAAATTTTCAACTCTCGAAGTTCCAGATGCAAGCTGTTTTGGTCGCTCATGACCTTCTGGACGTAGTGGAAGGAAAAGAAGTAAAACGCCGTGCAAAGAGCCGCATGCGTGAAGAAGACGCGAAAGCTATGTTTTTCTTGTCCGCGTCTATGGAGTATAGCCAGCTTAGTGCTTATGAGATGTGGGACAAACTTTTGAGTATACACGAACAAAAAATTGCTACGAACAAATTATCGCTCACCACGAAATTCAACGAATATCATATGACACCCGGAGATTCTATACCGTAACACGTCGCCAAGGTGGAAAGTCTCGCCCGCCAACTCAAGGATATCAACGAGACTGTATCGGACACAATGATTATGGCGAAGATACTGAGTACCTTACCGGCCAAGTACAACGCATTCGTCTCTGCATGGGAGAGCGTCGCACAGTGGGCGGAAACGTCAAAAAAATGGTCAAAATATCGGCTTCACGCGAATTTTGCATGAAAACTATTAATGACAGCAGATTTGGACTGCTTTTATAGCACTTATTCAGAGGCCGTTTCCGCCAAATATCTGTATAATGATTATTAACATGAAATCGTTGCAGTTTTAGAGCATTATCACGAAAATTCGATTTACCTGTTCAGTTGACGTATATTAGAAAATCACCCATAAGGTTTTCATACATATACATATGGATTTACAAGTTTTGCTAACTACTCATCTAAAAAAATGGTATTACTTTTGTAAATTTAATATATTTAAATAATTTTTTTAACAAATTATGGCAAAATCTTACTTTTGAAGATAATGATCTCTGATTTAATTTTTTTTGTGAAAAATTACCAAAGTTATACGTTGTACGTCACTTAAATTATTATAAACAATCATTAAATGTTATAGTTGTCTTTATAATCAGAAATAGGTGGTATTAACTCCATCGCATAAAAAAGATATATACATTTACAGATTTTGGAGTTTTTAATATAGGGTCTGGTATCAGTTTTATTAAATTAATTTATTTAAATAATTTCTTTAAACAAAATAAGTCAATATTCAACTTTTTTAAGACACTGATTTGTGATTTAAGCTTTTTAGGAAAAGTATCGCGTTACTGAGCGTTGACATATAATCGTCCTGTTTATGTACAAATTCTTCGACACCTTGCTGTATGTAAACACGCGCAACTCTCAGTACTGAGCCTAAAATTTTTATAAAGACAACTATAACATTTAATGATTGTTTATAATAATTTAAGTGACGTACAACGTATAACTTTGGTAATTTTTCACAAAAAAAAATTAAATCGGAGATCATTATCTTCAAAAGCTAGATTTTGCCATAATTTGTTTAATGAAATTATTAAAATATATTACATTTACAAAAGTAATACCATTGTTTAGATAAGTAGTTAGAAAAACATGTAAATCCATATGTATATGTATGAAAACCCCATAGGTGATCGTCTAATATATGTCAACTGAACAGGTATACCAAATTTTCGTGATAATGCTCTAAAACTGCAACGATTTCATGTTAATAATCATTATACAGATATTCGGGGGAAACGGTTTCTGAGAAAATTCTATAAAAGGAGTCCAAATCTACTGTCATTAATAGTTTTCATGCAAAATTTGCGTGAAGCCGATATTTTGACCATTTCTTTGACGTTTCCGCCCACTGTGCGTCGCCCCAGCCGACCAGACGCTGACCAATTTGAGAGAAAGATTAGTGCTAGAGGAAAGCCGAATTACGGCAATGGACAACGTAGATAGCGCTCTTGCCACACTCAACCTGTCCAACCGTCAAACCAGCGATCATCAGTCTACCAGCAGCAATACCGTCAGCGTAAGAAAAACATAACGTGCAAGCACTGTTTTTACAGGCCCGGTCACATAGCGCGATTTTGTTTTGGAAGAAGCCGATTAAAAAACGAGAACAAAAATTCGAACAGTGATGGTAAAATTCAGTCGAGTCATGAAAATTCGACAAATTTTACCGCGTTTATTGTTTCCGAAAAAAGCAAAAATTCCGCTGAGGCTAATCCGAGTATCTTAGGAACGGTCGAAAAATACGATTGCTTACGTGAATTCTAAAACGACTCTTGGCTATTGAACAGCGGCGCGTCGCGCCACATTTCGTGCCGGCGAGAGTGGTTCCACGAACTCGTGCCTTGCCGCGACGGGTATGTTTACCTTGGCGACGAAACACAAATTAATGTGCAAGGCCGCGGTAAAATTTCCATAAAACGACTTATCGATGGTAAATGGCTGGACGGTATTATCAACAACGTTTTATGTGTACCCTTATTTAAGAGAAATTTGTTTTCAACCGGTGTATGTATGTCAAATGAATGTTCAATTGTTCTCGATCATGAAAGCGTGAATATTTTTTCGAAGGATAAAATTTTGTTAGCACAGGGAATTAAACAGAAAAATAATTTGATCAGAATGTTGATAATCGCCAGTGTAAAATGTGAAGTAAACTACGCGTCTGGACAATCCTTAAAATTATGGCTTGAACGCATGGGCCATGTGAATTGCGATCGCATTAATCATATGTTAAAAAACAAAACTATTACCGGAGTATCTGTAGCCGATAAAACAGATTTGTTCTGCGAAAATTGTCCACTAAGAAAACCATTGAAATTACCGTTTAAGAAAATTGAGAAAAGTATAAACATTGTCCCTGGCGAAATCATAAATTCTGACCTCTGCGGATCAATGCAAAACACCTTCGTCGGCGGTACAAAATTCTTTTTATTATTTAAAGAAGCGTCAGGTTTTCGCACGCTGTACTTTCTCAAGCACAAAAGTGATACTTTTGGAGTATTAAATAGCTATATTAAGGGAAGAAGGTACCGATTTTTTACCAAAACAACGATTTTTTTTTATCGTTTCAATCTATTTTTTAGCAATTTTTCTACCCTAAAACCTACTTCTAATGTCATAATTTTCATATAATTATTTAATTTGATTTATTTTAACATTTATCCTTAAAAACGCAATTTAGCGTGTTTTGCATTTTTTATAATACTTTTCGCTTCTTGACAAATCCAGTTCATGTACAATTATACCTCTCTACGTCGCTCATTTCCTTTTGAAACTACACAATTACGATTCAATTTTGATACTTAAACTTAGTTTGCTCATATAATTTTATAAATAAATCGTCCAGCTGTTATAAATAATAAACTCCATTTGAATCGAGCCGTCTTATCGACTACGGCCCGTTCGTTACACGCAATAAGGAATAGGGAACAGGTATAGTAAATGGGTACTATATCTATATACATAAGATAAAAGTGCTGTTCCTCATATACATATATAGATATAGTAACCTATGTAACTTGCTATATCTGCTCCGTTCCTTTTTGTACATAGCTGGTCTAAGTTCACGTTTATTGTGTTTCTGAGTTGATAAAAAAATCGTATATTATATTCTCAAAAATTTGTTTAGTTTGGCTGCAGTAAAATTGTAATAAAAATCCATTGAAAATTTTAATAACACTTATCACACAAAATATTAATATTTAATTAATAATTAAATAATAAAAAAAATCATTATTAAGAAGTGTTTGCATCTTGTAAATATTCAATTTTGTTTTGAAATTGCACATTTTATCCAGTAAGTATCATCTACCAAGAAGCAAATATGTTTCTAAAGAAAAGAAAAAATAAATGCAAATGATGGTGGATAAACGAAAAAATT
This sequence comes from Torymus aiolomorphi, assembly GCA_036365515.1. Lineage (NCBI taxonomy): Eukaryota > Metazoa > Arthropoda > Insecta > Hymenoptera > Torymidae > Torymus > Torymus aiolomorphi. The sequence continues at coordinate 98,886,629 of CM070875.1, read as the reverse complement.
GATAGTGGTAGAGGCCCTGAAAAGACAGCGGTGAAAACAAAACTAAACAGCCCTGTTGATATAAGTGAAAGAGATGATTCATTCTGGTTCGCATAAGTTTCTTTTGTAATTTTTAAAAAGAAACAATTTTTATTACTTGTTCTAGAAAATGTGATAGTGCTTCAATAACTGAGAGAAACGGATTGTGTGTAAAACTAGTGTTATAATGTAAAAATTGTGAAACTGTTATGTTAACAGAAAATTTTACAAGGGCACGAATGGAATCTACAAATAACAGACAAGCAGCATTAGTAGTGAACCGAAAAGCTGTACAATCTACCAATGATATCCAGAATATAACTTTTGGTTTGAAGTTCACAAGAGTAGTCAAGAGTGTAATGCCAATTATGAGAGTGCTTCTGGTAGTATGGAAGTCCAGGCTGCTGTGAACATTTAGAGCCGCTTAGTTTAAAAGAATAGTATGAGGTATTTAACACTTCTATCTGACGGAGATGCAAAAACTGGGACTCGGCTTAATGAAGTGGAACCTTATCGAAAATCTATTATAATATAATAAGAAGAATGCATCAACCATGTACAAAAGCGAATGGGTAATTAATGGCCAAGGAGAATTTGCTACTAAAGAAAAACTTGGTGGAAAGTCAGATGGAGCGCCTACAGTTACTAAAATTAATGAGTTGCAGAAATATTACAGAAGAGCAATTGTCAATAATACGTATGATTTGAAGAGTATGCAAGAATCCATCCAAGTTATTCATTATGTTGCTTTTTTAATAAAGGAGAATGAAACAGATCAAAGAGAGTATTGGCATATTCCAAAATATCAGAGAAGCTTTTTTGTGCAGAGAAAGCAAAACAAACCAAGCGCACAGACTACAGAGCTGACGAACATTAACAGGTAAATAATTGTTTGATACATAATTTATATAATTTTACATTAATATATGTTTGCTTATGTTTAAAGTCATTTTAAGCTTGATCAGTTTTTATAATTGTTTGTGTTGTTTTTCACAACCAGTATTGATGTACGGGTTTGGGTTTTTTGGGTTCATTTTTCTAGAATATATTTACTGCAAAATTATATTGAGACTTATAGGTTACACTTTAATTTTCAATTCCTGTTCCACCATAAAATCATTAAAAATACAAGTTTTTTAATAAATAAAAAGTAACTTATGACTTATTAGCAATAGAAAAAATAAAATCAGCTTTTGACTAATATTGCAATGTAACTTTCTTTATTTTGGTGCCAAAAATATGTATCTTCAAACTGGCACATATTGATCGAAAGCCATTGCGCAAAATGCTAACTGAATATATGAGATATACCTTTTTTACAGGTGTTTTAGCCAGTACAGCTTATAAAATCTCTAAAATTAGACCAACAGAGGTGGTTTTGGGCTACTTTTTGTGTGTGTATATATATTATATATATACATTTCTTTTACCAGATTTATGGAGCCCTTTTATACACATGAGCATATTTATGGAGCTCGTTTTCTTTTATGGAGCCCGGGTCCCATAAAATATTCTTATACGGCGTTTATGGAGCCCGATCTAGAGTTTCTATACCCAGAGAGGGATTATTTCTTTAGTCACTTGTATACGGGAACTCTGGGCGTAGGTACTAATATACAGGGATGGGCTCCATAAAGGGGTTAAGTGATAATTATATATATAATATAATAATAAAAAAATTGGCGTCTCCTGTACCTTTTTCCCTTAATATGGTTAAAAATCATTTCGATAGAAATATAAAAGTATTACGATCCGATAACGGTTTAGAATATAAAAATAAAGATGTTATGAACTTTTTAGAGGACAGGGGTATTAAGCTTATGACATCGGCACCATACACGCCGGATCAAAATGGCTGTGCGGAGCGGGAAATGCGAACAATCGTCGAGACCGCGCGCACAATGCTACTATCACGGAACTTACCGACGCGTCTCTGGGCCGAGGCCGTTAATACTTGACCCATAAGAAACCGTCGAAACATTTTTCTGAACGACGTAATTGCGGCTCTGGGTTCCCGTTTTCGACACTGTATATCGCCGTGAAGGGGTTTTCCGGAAAAGTAATTTCCTTCATAATTTTTTTTTAGGTTGTGTGGGACCTTTCCTTCAAGTACCAGTCGCAAAATTTTTCCTTGCGATGTTATTGCGACTCTGGGAATTTTATTTTTCGTGTGTGTCGCTGTGGGAAAATTGACTTGTCTGTAAGACTGGTTTTGGGGGTGGTTTATGGGGGTGGCGAAGTGCTAAATTAGTTTTTACACGGTTTTTGGTCCATTCCTACCCTGTTTTATGGTTTTAAACCGGTTATAATGTAAATTGCAGATTTTAGTTTTTTCGTTGACTGTGAACGTTCGGAATTTCAAACACATGATTAAACCGATCAAAATGAAACGAAAGTAACATTATATAATTTGTTATTAGATGTATGGCCTTACAAATATAAAGTTTTCAGTAAAGTTCAAAAATCGAAATTTAGAATTGCCCCTTAAAAATGCGATAAAAAGTAAAAATATTCAAAGCGACATGTTTTATGGTTATAATACGTAAAAGTATGGGTATACGTATTGTAAAACTAAGCAATTAAATATTTGCCTAGTTACCATCAGTTAATATAGTGAAAAATTTTCAAAAAAATCATGCCACACCTCACTTAAATGCGAAAATTAAAAAAGTGAGTAATGAATGAGTCAAAAAGCGGTACCTAGACTTCAAGTTTACCCCGTTGTGTAGTACTTCCATGTGTCTTTTTTGCCATTTGTCAAAATCCCTAGGCGAGACTGATTTTCGTCCAATTTTCATAGGTTTTTGCCCACTGTCCCGCGTGCTCACCTATAGCGTAGGCGCCCTACCTTATCGGCGCTGCGCTCTACACTAGCGCTCCTGCTCAACGAGGGGGATCGTCTCTCTCCGCGGCTGTGCTTCTAGCAGCCGCTACTCCTCGACACTGTCAACGAGCCTTTTGGTTGCTCGCCTCATCTCCACATCGAGACGAAGAAGTGCGTGTCAACCTAGACACAGAAAACAGCACCGAGCAGGCGTCTTCGGATTCTCACCACCTTGTCTTTTACACGAGCGGTGAGAGAACACTGTCTCACTCTCGCGCGCTCGTCGCGCACACTTATAATAGCCATCACGCTGTATTGCTCTTTACACGGATGGCGAGAGAGCTCTATAACAATCTGGTCATGAACATCGCACCTTGTAGCCGTCATCTCGCTCTATACACAGACGGCGGGAGAGCGCGACCTCTCTTACTCGCTCTTGCATTCACCGCTGGCACTTCTAGCCGCTGATCGCTAGTTCGACAACATATCTTGCTGAGACGACTAATTGTGCCGTCGCCTATCACATGTCGCGTATCTTCGAGCAGCAGTACAAAGGAGAGAGATAGTTCTCAGAAGTGCGCCTGCAGACGTTTTGCCACGCGCGCTGCCGCACCGTAACCGCCGGCACACGTAGTCGGTACCATTTTGAGCACGACGCTTTTGCTACAGCCGTCGCCGCGTGTTGTATCAACTGCTGTCACACGCTGCCTTGTCGACGCCTCTACGAAGAAGCTACGATCAGCAGCTGTTGCTTTAATCGCTGCTACTGCAGCCTTTTAGCCAAACATCGAGCATCTCTACCACTCGCGGTGCGGTCGTAACGTCATCGCGCTCACTGCCCATAAAGGCTCTCGTTGGTGCTCCATGCCTACACGCGCTGCTCTAGCTGCTCATCGCTTTGAACATCAACATTGTCAACGTGCTGCTCTAGCCGATCGCGTCGTGCGCATTGACATCTCCACTTCATCTTCAAGACTTGCTGCTCTTTAAGATTACTACTAAGCTGCATCGTCCAGAACTTCTCTACATCTAGATCTTCAAGAACATCATATTATCTACTAATCCTGCTGCGTCTCCAAGCTGCCAATAGCCTGCTGCATCATCGCCCATTAGCATCTGACTCTCGACGATACTCTCGCAGCAGTTCAAGGCTACGTCGTTGCTGACACAGTTGCTCCGGATCAGAATGACAGGTTTTGGGGAAGCTCTGGAGCATCTGATGCGTGAGATCGTTTCAATTCCTGATTATGTTTATTTCTAATCTCTGCTCTATGAGAATTACAGTTTAAGTGAAACTCATGAACATAATGCCACATTGTAATGTCAAGTTAATGATTTAATTTAAACTTACAATTTGTTTAGTAAATATAATTGAATATTCTTACTTCAATTTCAAATTATTTTGATTTAATATTTATTACGGCCCATTTCTTTATGCAAATTTACTTTATTGTTCTCAGAAATTGCTTTATCAAATTTAAACTGATTTACATTAATCTTAACTTTTGAATTATCTCCAGTTTTATTTCAATTGAGTTGTCGCATTTCTTTGATGTTTTGATATTTAGATTATTTTGTAAATTTAAACAAGTTTATATGCATCTCTACAACTTTAAGTAGTTTTAGTTAAATATAAGCTTGACCTTGGTACAGTCAAGGCCCGCTCAGCTTTATTAAATTCATAAAACATGAAATTTACTATCATATCGTAATTTCAGACAATCTGACTTCAAGAACTATAAATGTGGGATTGTAGTGCTCATGTTACGTAAATTTGAGTATCATCAGCGCATCCCTCTTACTCTCATTTCTAATGTGGATCTCTGTGACATCTCTTTCGTTTCTCTCGCCATCGACCTCAGTTTCTGTCTTATAGCTGGTTCTCTCTCGCTAATAGTTGTGGTGACTTTTAGTAGTATTTTAAATTTTTTCAAGCACCTCGCATCTCATTCTGACTCTTGCATCATAGAGTCTTTCTCAATTCTCATTGTATCGTGATTCAACTTTGATAATTCCAAGTGATTTGCAAGCCTCTTAGAACAAATTCTCAGCCTATTCATCTCGATTCCTAGTTAAAGCTTAGGTATAACGCGTACTTTGCTAGCCTCTATTGTATTCTACATTATTTGTATAACGTCTCATAGTTTCTTTTTAAAGCATTCAACGTGGATGAATATCACACCACGCAATTAGCCTTGCAAGGTAAAATTTCAAATCGAAAGGCAAGGAAAACATGATCAAGGGAGCTCGTAAAGCGCGTTTGGCAGGCTTAGAAAACTATTATTCGACTTTTACCTCTAATCACAATAAAATCCTCGAACTTCCCGAGTTAAATTCCAAACATGGTTATTTTAAAACTAACTTTTTCGACCTTGTCAAAGAAGCTTACTTCGACAAGAAAGGGGAATTCCATGATTTTTTTTTATAGCCTTGAGGAATCCCCTCTCGCTCCCACTCAAAGTAAGGAAGCTCCAATTGATATTGAAGCCTCGCTCAAGGCCTCCTTTGCGCAATCCTTGCTCAAGGTCAACATACCTAAATTCTCCGGCAAACATGGGGATTGGGGAAATTTTAAAGATCTCTTTCGCTCCATAATTCATCGATGAAGGGACTTAACACCAGTGATGAAGTTGTATCACTTAAAGTCTCTCCTCACGGACGAAGCCTTAGATAAGGTAAAGTCTTACCCTTCGAACGACGAGAATTATACCAAAGTCTGGGAATTTTTGACTGTGTAGTATGAGAACAGTCGCAGGCTGGTTGACTCGTACCTCACTGATTTTGCTTCTGTCAAGAGCATGAAAATTGAAAGCTCTGCATAACTTAAGCGGCTCATTAAGGAAACTATGATTCCTTTAAATGCCTTAGAATCTCTCAATAAACTCGTCGATCAATGGAGTTTAATGTTTGTATTTTTCACGGTTAGTCGCTTCGATGCTAAGACCCGAAAGGACTGGAAGAGGTATCTGGGAGACTCAGTTGTAACGCCTACTTGGGAACAACTTAAAACGTTTATGAATGCTCAACTTCTCACGCTAGAAGCAGTCGAGCGAGGAGTAAAAGCTAATCAGTCAATTTGATCAAGGGCCTCGGCTCAAATCCACAAATCCTCAAAAGACAGTAATCTCTCGTCTTTCAATGTAAATTTTCCCACGCAGAATTCGGTAAATAAAGGCAGTCAATCTGCTTCAGTTTGCTCCTACTGTAAACAATCGCATTACATTGCTAGTTGCAGCTCTTTTAAGGCAAACCCCCTTCAAGAGCGCAGGGATTTCGTGAAGCAATCTAGTTCAGGATTTAATTGCCTCGGAAAGCATCACATTCAAGGTTGCAAATCAGAACGTCGGTCCTTAACTTACAAGGCGAAACATCAAACCCTATTGCATATATAAACTACTGATGCTCGCTCTCCAGATGGACCTAGCACTTACTTGCCTACTTCATTTTTGACGCCTCATTCTTCTGATCCTCAGTTAGCTCCAATTTCGACTCATTTAGTTAAAGTTTATCCAAATTTATTCTCAAAAGTGTTACTCGCCATGGTCAGAGTCCGTGTCGAAGCCCCTAATGGTCTCAAAATAATCGTTAGAGCATTCATAGATCAATGCTCTCAAGTTTCCATCGCCTCTCAGTCATTATGTCAAAGGCTGCCATTGAAGCATAAGGCGCTTCACGTACCCATTCACGGTGTCGGCAATGATGCTGCAGCCGTTTCTTCGGAGATTGTACATTTTACTATCAAATCTTACTTTCAATCAACCTTCTCATGCGAGGTACGGGCCTCGGGCTTCCCCGTATTTCCGCTTATTCTCCGTGAACTCTAGAAGGTAATCTAGAATTGGCGCATCTCGAAAATTTGGATCTAGCATACCCCAACTTCAGAGAAAAGGGGCACGTTGACCTTCTTTTCGGGACGGCAGTCCACGCGTAAATAATTCAAGGCCAGTGAGCCCGTCGCTTCACTCTCCTCGTTAGGTTGGTTGATCTCTGGTAAACACTATTCACCTAAACCAAATCCAGCCGAAATAGTCACCTTTCACTGCGTCCAGCTTTTTCCGCTCGATGAGATGATCAAGCGTTTTTGGTTGGTAGAAGAAATGCGAAAGCAGATCCTACACACAGCAGAGTAATAAGAGTGTGAAGCCCACTTCGTTGCGACGCACTCTCGAGACTCCACGGGACGGTACATAGTTCGCTTGCCCTTGAAAACGTCAAACGATTCATCCATGATGTTAGGTGACTCCTATACAGCAGCCTTGCATTCTCTACAGCGTATGGAGGCTCGTTTTCAAAGGACGAGAAACTTAAGGTCGAGTACACAAAATTTATGCTTGAGTACGACAATCTAGACAATATGATTCTCGCCTCTGATGCTTCCATCTGCAAGGACACTTCTGAGTCTTCTTTCCTGCTACATCACGGCGTTTGGAAGGAGACGAGCACTACCACTAAGCTGCGTATAGTCTTTAAAGGCTCAGCTCACACTACGTCAGGTAAATCTCTCAACAACCAACTTCATGCAGGACCCAATTTGCTCCCAAATCTCGTCGACCTAGTGTGTCGGTGGTGCATATATAAGTATGCTCTCTCAGCAGATATTGAGAAAATGTTTTTATTGGTAATTTACCGATTAGTTTTCATAATAATAAAATTCAAGTTAATGGAGAAGAATACCGGAGAACTACAGGACTAGTTGAGTTACTCATAGCGAAATAACCAAGTAAAAATAATATAAGTGCAAATGATTTAAAAAATTATAACAAAATTTTAAAACTATCGTCTGCTTATAAAAAGCAGTATACCAAAAACGAAAGGATTTGCTTTCATAATAGTAATAAATTTAATACTATTATTGCTCCAATGTTCAATATTACCTCGAAAAAAACTCCCGAAAAACCTAAGAAAGGTGGCTCATTACCTCGTTATAAAATTGCGAAAAAACATACTGCTTTAGACTATGTGTACTGGGACGATCCAAACGAGCTCGTTGACCGGTTTCACTTACTAGTAGCTGAAAGATCTGCCAGCAATCCAAGGCATGTAAACGAGATACACTCTATAATCGAGGGATTGCGAGAAGCGACCTATATATATTAAGTGCACACGAACAAACGAATCATTCTCAAAATGAGATTGACGTGTTTGGACGTAATCTTGGAAAAACTGAAGGTAGTCGAGGGCCACTTGGCGTTGGCTTTAAAGTCACGTCTGACGGCCACTTCGATATAGAAAATAAAAAATTATGCAATGTTGCTGAACCTCAACAGCCGAGCGATGTTGTAAATTTAGAGACACTACGAAACATTATTCAAATAGAAATTCGAGGAATGATTGATATAACTACAAGACTTAGAACTAGACTGGATGACTTGAGTATAATAGTTATTCATCGTAGAGATGAACTGAATGTCCAGATATCTCAAATAAAAGCTAACATTTTGACGATAAAAAAGGCTATGGCACAGCTAATCGATCATTAATTTCACAAACATGGAACACGAAAGACTAGTTGACTAGTTGAAGAACTACACAAACCTTCAAGACGCAACTATACACGTTGAAACTTTGACGTGCATGGTTTGGACGAAACTTGGCAAGCAGATCTCGTCGAAATGATTCCATATGGACGTGGTACTAAGGGGTATCGATACTTGCTCACTATAATTGACATTTTCTCCAAATATGCATGGGCTGTTCCTGTAAAGAGAAAAACTGGCAAAGATGTCTCAAAAGCTATGAAATCTGTGCTTCTTAAAAGCAGAGTACCAAAATATCTCCATACTGATCGAGGTAAAGAATTTTATAACACAGATTTTCAAAAACTTATGAAGACACACAAAATAAAGTTATACTCAACCTATAGCAATCTAAAAGCAGCACTATATGAACATTTCAATCGCACGCTAAAAAGTGCAATGTGGAAAAAATTCTGTTTGAGAGGCAACTACAAGTGGCTAGATATTTTACCTGATTTACTTACCACATACAATAATCGTAAACACCGTACTATCGGTGCGAAACCTAAAGATGTAACAGCCAGTAACGAAGCAGATATATTACGGAAATTTACTCGTAAAATAACTAAGAAGATTAAGCCAAAATTTAAAATTGGTGATAAAGTTGGAGTGAGCAAGGCTAAAGCAGTATTTGATAAAGGATATACTCCCAATTGGTCTACAGAGATATTAACAATTGTACATAGAGCAGCTACAAATTCCACCACTTACCATCTGAAGGACTGTCAAGATTAGCCCGTCTCAGATGGTTTCTACGAGCAAGAACTACTTAAAGCCAAGTATCCAGATATTTATCTTGTAGAAAAAGTAATTAAGAAAAAAAGAAGTAAAATTTTTGTAAAATGGTTTGGCTTTGATAATTCACATAATAATTGGATTGAGAAAAAAGATATGTAATATTTTATCATGTATAGAATGGATAAATAAAAACAATTTTTAAAACAAAGAGTTTGTTTATTAATAATTCAAAAAAATAATTATGTACATTTGTGCTATATATTTTTCGCAATACTTAACTATATATATTATCGCAATACTTAAATATTATATTTTAGCAAAACTTATTCATTTTATTTTCGCAATAGTTAAACAATATATTTTCGCGATACTTAAACATTAACTATATATATTCACATTACTTAAAAATTATTTACCGCTAAACTCAACGTTTGAAGCGCCGTTGTACTCTATAAACAGATCATATTTATTCGCTGCATCCTGGAGATTGCTAAAGAATTTCTCATCTTGATGAAGAGCTTCTGACACTCTCTTCGGCATAAAAACATCAAACTCGCTCTCCAGTTCAGCCACGACTTTTTCACCATATTTCGTCGTCACAGCCTTGAGGCTTGACACCATGTAACACTGGCCCTTGGTGAGATCGACCAAGCATGGTTTAATGCGCTACCATTTCCTTTCAATTGATTCATTCGCTATGTAATTTTTATTACATTTTCTTGAAGGCCTTTCACAACTTATAGAACTAATAAGAAGTCATTAAAACGAATGAAAATTGTTTCAACATGACATGGTATTATTGTCAGCAAAAAAAGCTGTGTTGTGAATATTCAATTTAGGCAAAAAGTAAAGAAGGAGAAGTTCATTAGTTTAGCAAATGAAAATTGGTTTCCAAATATTTAATACTCACTGATATCGAAGTTTTGATCACTTTAGCCATTCGCACTCCCTGAAGGAAAGGTTCCGGATGGATTTTGATATCGGTAATTTTATCAGTATTTGGTAAGCTCGCAAAGATTTCCCGCGATAAATTTTTTATTAAATTAATAAACTCTCGAGATAGAATTTTTCAAAGGTATGTTTTACGTATTTTTCACCGATTTGCTCCATTCCCACCCCCTGAAGGAAAGGTTCGGGATGGATTTTGATATCGGCAATTTTTTTATAAGTGTTCGGCAAGCTTCCGAACTTATTTCCGTGACAAAATTTTTATTAAATTCATAAACTCTCGAGATAAAATTTTTCAAAGGTATGTTTCGCGTATTTTTCATCGATTCGCTCCATTCGCACCCCCAGAAGGAAAGGTTCCGGATGGATTTTGATATCGGCAATTTTTTTGTAAGTATGTGGTAAGTACTCAAAGAAATTGCCGCGATAACATTTTTATTAAATTCATAAACTCTCAAGATAGAATTTTTCAAATGTATGTTTCACGTATTTTTCACCGATTTGCCCCATTCGCACCCCCTGAAGGAAAGGTTCCGGATGGATTTTGATTTCGGCAATTTTTTTATAAGTACTTAGTAAGTTCTCAAAGAAATTCTTGCTATATAATTTTTATTAAATTCATAAACTTCTGAAATATAAAATTTGTTATCATCTGTTGTCGTTTGGGGGTGGTTTTAGGGCTGATTTAGGGGGATGATTCGGAAACAACTTATTTCGCAGTTTCTGCTTGTTTTATGCATATATCTAACATAATATCGAAAAAGCGGAATTTAGGAAAATTGGATTTTTCGTTCACGATGAACGTTCAGAACTTCAAACGCATACATTAGCGCTCTCTCGACCAGGTAGCAAATAATGTACTGCGACAGGGCGCACCGCGACCTCGAGATGTAAACAAACGTTTAACATGAGAAGCTATAATGTTGATTCAACTGAATCTCGCTTACTGAACTAGCTCAAGTTAGAGTTACAAGAGAGTGAAACAACGTTATTTCTTTCTCCGTTTAAATAAATTGTCTTTTTCCATCGGAAATAAAGCATGTAAAATCATAACTTATAAAACGCACTGCTATTTAATTGCGTCAATGTTGTATTGCAAAGTCTAAATGTATTGTGCACTTATTATATAGTCACAGACAGTAATTTCAGTACACGCAGTACATTTTACATGTATTCTATATAAATGATGAACGCAAACCCACAACTTCTCTTACGCGGCGCAGTTGTTTTCTTTCTCGCAAGTGTTGTTTTTCTCCTTCATATGCGGCAACTATCTCGCCTGAGTACCACGGAGTAATTTTTCTCCCGAAAACAGGGGAACGGTTATGCCGGCAGTGGAGGGGGAAATCCTGCGCCGCGAAAAGAGCAAACCGAGCACCGCTGCCGTTTCAGTGAGGGAATTAAGTAGACGTGTGACAGTAAGTATTACGAATATTTGAAAAATTGTTAAATCTGAATTGCCGGGACGCAAGGTTCGCTCAAATAGTGGAGCCAAGTAGACGGGCGTTAGTATGCAAAAGATATTCAAAAAATGTTTAATCCTAAGTAGCTAGGCAACGCGATATCGACGCATATAAAGGAATTATGTCGACGTACGTCAGTAGCAGCAGCACCAATAAATCCCGGCCTCGCTTTCTGCAGTCTGGCAGCAGATACCTACAGACCCGCGGCCGCTTCCTACTGTCTCGCAGCCGCCTCTCACTGTCTCACAGCTGCTTCTCGTCGTTACGCAGCCGCTTTCTGCAGCATCGCTCCTCGTCTTGAAAAGACCTTGCTAGTCAACTACTGGGAGTAGTAAGAAATGGAGAGAAATCTAAGGTTGATATTTTTTTAAAGTAATTTTCTTCTATTTCTTTCTCCTATTTTAAAAACTAATCATTTTTTCAAATTTTGTGTTACAGATGGATTTAACAAAACTAAACGCAGTTACCCGTGGAGGATTCCTTCCAACAAAAAGCGCCCATAGTTGGAGCGAAGCGTGAGAATGGGCAAAAGAAAAGAGAGCCCGCTCCGCTCGCGAGACTCCGCTATACGCTCGAATATATATATATATATATATATATATATATATATATATATATATATATATATATATATATATATATATATATATATATATATATATATATATATATATATATATATATAAACTTGTATAACGTTAGTTCCCAGGACCCCATGTTACTGTATACCTATACGTGACTAAAGAAATAATGTCACTTATGGGGGCCGATGTCCTCAAAACTGACGTTAAACATATGTAGATTCAGGGACTGTTCCCAAAACTAACAAATGTCCCCGAAACCAACGTTAAACATCTTGAATGTCCTGGAAACTAACATAAAACATAAATATATATATATATATATATATATATATATATATATATATATATATATATATATATATATATATATATATATATATATATATATATATATATATATATATATATATATATACATATATATATATATATATATATATATATATATATATATATATATATATATATATATATATATATAAACAGATGTATAGGTACATATGTAGACTCGTCCGCATAAGTCCCGATCCATTTACGTAAGTTGTCCGCATAAGTATCGTTTCCATTAGACCCGTGTCTGCACAAGTTACGCTTGGCTAAAGAAATAATTCTCTCTCTATGTAGACACTAAAAAATGTCTGCACAAGTCGATGAAAGTCCGCATAAGTACCGTGCCCATTAAGGATGCGTCCACATAAGTTACCTTTGAGATAAATATATGTGTGTATATATATATATATATATATATATATATATATATATATATATATATATATATATATATATATATATATATATATATAAACCGAAGGAATTTTGGGGATGTCCTCAAAAGTCCGAAAAATCCTCAAATATATATCTTACTATACTATATAGTTCTAAGCTGAATTGAGTCGTTAACCCTCCGCGTCCCTCCGCGTCCCGCCGCAAAGTGCCCTCCACAAAATAACGTAAAATACATTGTTTTTTTACGTTATTTGGGGTCTGCATTGTCCCTCCGCGTGTCCCTCCGCGTCCCTCCGCATTGTCCCTCCGCATTGTCCCTCTAATCACAACTCTATGTGATGCAGAAGACACTTCTGTCGACAACATGTGCATCGCTCCGTTGTCAGTTCTTCACCTCGATACACAAATAACAGGCTGCTTTCTGAAAACAAACTATGCCACCCTCCTGCCACCAGCGCAAGAAGCGCGTTCGCGCATTTATTATAATGCCCGCCTTTTCTCCGCAATTAACGAGACCAATTAATTACAGAGCAACTTTTTGAAAGGAAACTTCTTAATAGTTCAAATCAAGGATAACGCCAAACTCACGCGAGCGCAGCGCGGCGTATGCGCATTCATTTGACAGTTCAATTACAAGTCGAACGCTGTCCGTATTTTTTCTTTCCAAAGAAAAGTGCAGCAACTCCAAACAGAGCATGAGAAAACGGCGGGAGACGGATTGAGTGCCTTCATTAGTTCTTTCTCTTCCCCTCTCTCCCCCTCTCTCTTCTTCTCTCTCTTTCTCTTATATACATATAGTGTAGGAGAGGCGTTGCCGAGCTCGTCCTCGAATATCTCGCGTCATCATCCTTTTCTACTGTAACGAAACCGTACACATGTTCTGCACAGAGTAAAAAAAAAAAAAAAAAAAAAAATATTAGATATAAAGTTTTTAACTCGATTTTTCCTTATTGGGGAACCACAATCATAGCCCTGAATCACTACCACCACACTGACACCTCTGCATCAAGGGTTGTAGGCTACGACCCGCGCCACTCGGGGTTTTCCCCAAACCGTAATAAAACGACGCGGCAGCGCATACCTTATAGTTTCCTTTTTCTTAATGATTGTATTTCTGTGTTACTAAGCGGACTTATAAAACTTTCTTTTCCTTTTGATGGGGATCTAATACTATTTCCAAAATAAGTAAAATGTACTCGCCGAAATATAGCTACGATCCCAAGCGATAGATAAACTATAGCAAAAGAATTTGTACTACTTTCTTGTAAAAATATTAACCTACTCTAGTAGAAACGTTAACCCGATAAAGATTATTAGATTTATAACCAGTTCTAAATAAATAAATGATGGCATTTACCACTTGCTAAATAATAAGTAAACCTTCCGTAAATTATATTGTTTTTCATGCAAAATATTTAAATTTATTAAGCTGCTTAACTATAAAAAAAAAAAAAAATGGTTAGTTTTCTACTAGAGTATGTTTCAAATAGTTCAGGTACGAATTAATAAGCATATCACGCCTGCGATAGTTTTAGTTACGATTCCTCTTCTATGTGTTAATGGGATATTTCATACTTTTATAACTTGCGTCTAGCATTTAAGAATATTGTTGCTAGGGTGAAGAGTATGATATTCAAAGAAAAAAGAAACCGTTAGAAAAGCATGGTCCCACGCCTAAGCCTTGCACATCTGGAAAGTCTTATCTCCCCCTAGGACGCTGCGTAGCATTTACAGACCCTAAAACGAACTTTTTAAAGAAACCTTTTCATTTTCCTTGCGCCGCGACAGAATATTATTTCCAATTCTAAATCTTGAAAAATCTATATTTATTGAACTATTTTAGATTTCTAATTTCTAATAACGCAGCTCATCTGCAATAATTTTTCCCTATATTCTTATATAATATTAAATTCAAATTTGAAATTTTCAAGTGTAATTGTTTATATAAACTTTACTGATTATAAAGGTTTATTCTGTACAATCCTAATAATTTATTCCTAACAATAATCTCATTTCTCATTCAATTGCAAAAATTTATATTTGAGGCTTGAAGAAATAACAATTCAATTAAGTGGCAAATAAATATATAAATTATAAGATTTTACAATGGGAAATAATGTGAAGCGATATTTTAAGTAACCACGAATGAAATCTCTTATGTCAGCGCATTAGTTTTAAGTAAAATATATGGAATAAATAAATAACAACGATATTTACAATAATTTTAGAAACATTTGTACAACATTAAGCTTAATTGGTTAGTCTTACAATCTTTAGCAGCGCCTAGTATTTTTGTCAACTTATATTAGTTATTCTTCTATAGAATTAATTATTATATTTAATAATTCTTAATTTAGCCATAACTCTGCTTGTATCCACCGTAGAATCACCGTTCAAAATTGTAATACCCTCCCAAGGTAATACCTAACGAAACTATGCAATAGTTAATTCATAAAAGTTCAACTTTTAATGGTTTTGTAAAATGTCAAATTTGTTGAGAAAAACTCTCCAAAAAGCTTAGAGTGAGAGAGATAAGAGTATCTTTTCTCTCTCTCATCTTCCTTCTTCGTCGCACAATATAGCGTTCTCTCTCGCTCTTGAAGAAGGATACGAGCCGCCGAAAAACACCCTAGAGAAGGGATGAGCGCCCGCTCTCTGTGTTTAAGCATAGGGTTCTCCCCGCTAGACGGAATTGTGACGCTTGGAGGGGAGCTCGCCCCCGCATCATTGGGTCTCGCCTTCCGCACTCTTCATCTCGTTCAACATAGAAAACATAGGAGCATCTAAAAATACCACAGCCGCCGCCGCACGCATCAGCACCGATTCGACAAAACATCCAAGCCACAGGGCCCGATTCGACACCGCAGTTTTTCGAGGGAGGAGCATTGTCATTAAAACTAGCCGCTCTCCAGTGTACAAGCCAGATCAGTCCGAGATCTCGGTCGACTACAAACTTTTGAATAAAGAGTAAGTGTAGACCTAAAACAATTTTTTGGTAACCTTTTTTCTCCCTTCTCCCCCTCCTCGTTGCACTGGCATAAGTAGTACAGATCAACCCTGGTCTAAGTCCTACATGTCGAGCAACTCCCATCGGGCGGTCCTTCTGGCCTAAGCGTAACGTGTCCGAATTGTGGCACAAGTTATCGCAGGCGCGCTGGACGCAACGAACGCCTGTCCTAACACTGGCATAAGTGACTACAGATCAACTCTGGTCTAAGTATCACATGTCGAAACTGGGCATAAGCGATCGTTGGTATGCCACCCACGCAGCAGAGTGACAGAGCTGAGGCATAAGTAATACAGATCAGCAATGGTCTAAGTATTACATGCCCTAAGTTGACACGTAAACTATGGGTGAAGTATTCAAATAAATTGTGGGAATAAAATCAGGGAGGCCGGTAAAAGTAAGGGTTGGGAATTAGTAATTAAATTTAATTATTTAAATTTACTTTAACCTTGCTATTGAGTGAATTTCCTTTCTTTTTTTGCTCCCTCATTGCACAGGCATAAGTAGTACGGATCGACTCTGGTCTCAGTCCTACATGCCGAGCAACTCCCCACTCACACAGCGTCAGAGTTGAGGCATAAGTAATACAGATCAGCAATGGTCTAAGTATTACATGTCCTAAATTGATTCGAAATCTGTGGTTGAGGCATCCCAATAAATCGTAGGAAGTAAATTAGAGATTGAAAATTCACAACAAAATCAGTATTTAGTTGTTATATAGTGCCATTAGTGGTTTGATTTAGGGGAACACCGCGGTCTTAAATAAATATCTTAGTTTATCTACCGGGCTTTTAAAGCTTTCGGGTCGTATTTACCGGGCTTTTTAGCTTTCGGGTCGTTATACCGGGCTTTTTAAGCTTTCGGGTCGTATTTACCGGGCTTTTTAAGCTTTCGGGTCGTATTTACCGGGCTTTTTAAGCTTTCGGGTCGTATTTACCGGGCTTTTTAAGCTTTCGGGTCGTATTTACCGGGCTTTTTAAGCTTTCGGGTCGTTATACCGGGCTTTATGCTTTCGGGTCGTATTTACCGGGCTTTTTAAGCTTTCGGGTCGTATTTACCGGGCTTTTTAAGCTTTCGGGTCGTATTACCGGGCTTTATGCTTTCGGGTCGTATTTACCGGGCTTTTTAAGCTTTCGGGTCGTATTTACCGGGCTTTATGCTTTCGGGTCGTAATTACCGGGCTTTTTAAGCTTTCGGGTCGTATTTACCGGGCTTTTTAAGCTTTCGGGTCGTATTACCGGGCTTTATGCTTTCGGGTCGTATTTACCGGGCTTTTTAAGCTTTCGGGTCGTATTTACCGGGCTTTATGCTTTCGGGTCGTATTTACCGGGCTTTATGCTTTCGGGTCGTATTTACCGGGTTTTTTTAGCTTTCGGGTCGTATTTACCGGGCTTTTTAAGCTTTCGGGTCGTATTTACCGGGCTTTTTAAGCTTTCGGGTCGTTATACCGGGCTTTATGCTTTCGGGTCGTTATACCGGGCTTTTTAGCTTTCGGGTCGTTATACCGGGCTTTATGCTTTCGGGTCGTTATACCGGGCTTTATGCTTTCGGGTCGTTATACCGGGCTTTTTAGCCTTCGGGGTAGATTATTTATATTTTGACCGTTTTGGACTTTTAAATCAGATAACTATAAGCGCTAGTAAATTCAAGATAATTAAAATTAAGCCAGAGTAAGACCGAGAAAGTTTATTCCCTATTAATTGGCTCCAACCCTGGTATAGGGCGAAAGTCTTGCCTAAAAAGGAGCATGGAATTAATTATTTAATTCTATTTTAAAAACCCTAAGTGACATTCGGACGTCACACTACCTTAAAAGTAAATAAACAGAAATGTAGTAAAAATAAAAATTTAGAGTATGAATCATATTTTGGTAATATAAGATATGTTTGTAAATTTTGTTCGGCAGTATATTGGAAAGAAGAAAATCATAAATCAATTTGTTGTAGTAATGGTAAAATAATTTTGTCTCCGCTAAGTATATATAATAAAACACTAAAGAATCTATTATTATATGATAATAATTTTCGAACTTTAATCAGATATTATAATAACTTATTTTGCTTTGCTACATTTAGTGCAAACGTAAAATACGAAAAGAAAAAAGCTATTTATAATTTAAAAATTCAAAGACAAGTTTGTCATATAACGCCAAATACTTTATTACCAAAAAAAAATGCAGAACCTTCGTGTGGTCAATTATTTATATATATATATTGTAATGGGCTAAAAGCTGTCCTCGATGCGCTATATCTCAACGCGGACTTGCCGATGAACGGCGCAGCAATTAACAGGCGCGAGCACTTACTCGTGCCAACCCTCGACGATTAGCGGCCCGTCAGCTCCGTGCTGTTGCTCGCCGTCGGCTGCTTTCAGCAGCAGCCGCGCCTTTTCGACCCGCTGCAACGCGCGACTTTGTCGTCGCGCTCTCTCTCGAGCGTACTGCCCCAGCTGCTCAGTTATCACGCGAGTACTACGTACTCGCGACCGCGGAGGCCGACGGTATTCTTCACCGTGCCACCGAATAGGGAATTGAAATTAGGATGCGTGAAATAATACGCGAACAAGTAAAAGCAAAGAATTATCTTTATTGGCCCTGGAGGCTGTTCACTACTCTAGGTACGCGCCGATTCGGGTGGTGCGCCCGCGCACGCGAAGTACGTGTGTGTTCTGCCGCACACACCTTGTCCTCACCCGCCGCTCTCTTCCCCCTTAACGGTGCCGCTTTGGGTGCCCTGTGCGCTAACTCAGCGTAAACACGAGCATCTGGTGGAGGCGATGACTTATAACGCTTTTCGGCGTGCCCCGCTAACTCGGCCTCCACCGATGTGTCGGATAGCGTATCGACATCGGCGAATTCCCCTCGTCTAACTCGCTGCTGCAGCCGTGGCTTCGTATTTCGATGAAACGTTCCCAGCTGGGTTTCGAGGGGCGGTGGTGGCTCCATCTTACTCATCATTGCCTAGGGGCAGGTGATGAAGTCACGCACCGAATCGTCAGGTCCTTGGGTGCGCATCGCTCCCTCGTGGGCTAGGTGCTGGTGGAACCGGTCTTTCACGCTGAACCATCGACGAATTTTCCGGCGGAATTCATTCCACGTGGACCAACTCTGTCTATGGGAACGGACCCACACCCCTGTCACACCCACCAAGAGTTCGGACAAAGCACTTAATTTCTCGTCTTCCGGGAGCTTCGCCAAGGCCCATTTCTCTTCGACTCTATCGAGGAATAAGTCGATATTTTCCTCGCGGTCTCCGGCGAACCTCACTTCCCAACTTCGAACTATTTGACCGACATCCTTTGGTGTTCCGCCGGTCGTATCTTTGACGTTGTGTTTCGCCGTCCGCAACGTCGCGTCCCGCGAATCGCGCCGTTGCTCAGGATCGGAAGTGTTCCGCACTTGATTCTGAGCTCCCCCCCCTCTCCAGGCATCGCCGAGGCTCGTTCGGCGCGGGAGCGGGATGGGTGGCGACGGTGATATTCTATCACCGGGGGATGGTTGCTGTATCCTGACTCTTCTTATCGTTCTTCCATCTTGTCCGGAGTTCATCGCTGCGGTTTCTTCTTTCTGTGGCAGGCAAGTGGGCGTCGAGTTTGCCGAATCGTCGTAATTGGTCTCTCCACCTGTCCCGACGAGCTCTGTCGTGTCACTCGTCGGACGGGTTGTTGACTTGCCAGTCAATGTCCGGAAGGTCTCTTCTATCCTCCGCAATCTGGCTTCCATTCCCTCGACTAATGCTGCCCACTCGTTCGGGACTTGAACCGTCGTACCGTCCGCCATCGTAATCGTGTGCGTTGTGCCATTTTCCAATTGACGTCCGGTACTCTCCTCAGCCTCGGTCGAGTCGCCCTCAACTTGTGTACCTGGGGCATCCGCTGTCCGTACAGTGCTTCGCTCGAGGCACTGTGCTTCTGTCGCGTCCGACTTCAGTACCTCGAGTGGATGTGGCTTGTCGCTGGTGGAGATCACGAGATTCACGAACGCTTCACGTGTGTTCATGCGCTCCAACAGTGTCGAATCCTTATCATCGGCGACTAACCCCGCAAAATCCCTGGGATCGTAGTCGCCGAAGAGCCACCGGCTGAGGCGGATCAATCTCGTGAACAGTCTGCCATCTATTCTTAAATCGAGAACTTGCATGTATTGCTGTAGCTCTTCATCGCTGAAGCACTTACACCAATCCTCGACGGCTATTCTTACCGAACCCGCCATCGCTGATTTGACCAATCGCTGTCAAAATCTATTCAGCGCAACTCGTTTACGGGTTATTAGCCGCACGAAACTCGCTCTCAACAGGTTCTAATCTCTCTCGGAGTGTACCTGTGCGCGGCTAATTGATCGCACGCACGTATCTGTTTGGCACACCAAAACTACAAAAAGTAAAAAAATAAATACAATTTAATTTTCCCGCCTAACCAGGTACACTCCCTTTGAGTGCGTGTGTGTGTGTGTATTTCGGTTCGACTTCCAGTTGAAGTCTTACAATTTTGTATCTTCAGCTGGGCGACGCTAAACCGCTACTTTTATCTCGAAAAGTAAAACAAAAATTTTCGCGAAACCGCTTCCAAAATTTTAAATCGTAATTTTCCGGTCAAGAAAAAATATGTATTTTTCACTGCCGGTCTCCGTACCGACAGAATCCACACACACACGCTTACACACGGAAGTTCCCGCGCGCTTGCGAAATTTGGTACGCGACGCGACGCGGTTATCTGCACCACCCGCTTTTCCTTCAATCCTTAGGAAAAAAAACAATTTCCCCGCACGCTCGTCGGTGGCAGGTATCCGTGTTTCCACACGTTATGGGCGCCAGTTGTAACGGGCTAAAAGCTGTCCTCGATGCGCTATATCTCAACGCGAACTTGCCGATGAACGGCGCAGCAATTAACAGGCGCGAGCACTTACTCGTGCCAACCCTCGACGATTAGCGGCCCGTCAGCTCCGTGTTGTTGCTCGCCGTCGGCTGCTTTCAGCAGCAGCCGCGCCTTTTCGACCCGTTGCAACGCGCGACTTCGTCGTCGCGCTCTCTCTCGAGTGTGCTGCCCCAGCTGCTCAGTTAACACGCGAGTACTACGTACTCGCGACCGCGGATGCCGGCGGTATTCTTCACCGTGCCACCGAATAGGGAATTGAAAGTAGGATACGTGAAATAATACGCGAACAAGTAAAAGCAACGCATTATCTTTATTGCCTCTGGAGGCTGTTCACTATTTACACGCGCGGCGCGTACTCTAGGTACGCGCCGATTCGGGTGGTGCGCCCGCGCACGCGAAGTACTTGTGTGTTCTGCCGCACACACGTACGCACGTCGGCCGATCGCCGCGCACGATCGGCGCTCACGCGCGCGTCGGGAGCCTCGCTCGCTCGCCCGTCTCCGCTTCCTGGACGCTTGTCGTCCGCGGGAGAAGCGCGCGCTCGCCTGGCAAGGACTTATCTTCTCAGTAGTCTCAGCGTGGAGGGGGGCGCCGGTGCGAGCTTGCGCGCCCCTTGCGTCTCTCTCTCTCTCTCTCGGCCGTGGGGCTCTCGCTCTCCCTCTCGCTCCCGCGAGTCGGCTCGGCCGTAGCTGGCTTCGGCCGCAATGCTCCCTTTCTCTCTCACTTGTGCTCTCGGCCGCGGTTGAGCGTGGCTCTCTCTCCCTCTCTCTCAACCCCGAGGGAACGCGGCTCTCGGCGCCGTGCTGCGTCTCTCTCTCCTTCGCTGCACTATTGCACCGCTCGTTGCGGCGTCTCTCTCTCTCCCTCTCGTGCACTACACTCTGACTCTCTCTCCAAGTCTTCGCGCACGGGGGATGAGCAGCTGCCTCAGCTACGGCAGAAGCGACATTGGCGGGCTCTGTCTCTCGCTCTCCTTCTTCCTCGCGCAAGGTTGTCGCGAGTTTTCATTTCGGGGCTCATTGTGTGTCGTAGTTGCGCTCGGTACTTTTCGCACGGCTACACGTGCGGGCAACTACACACACACGCGTAAGCTCCCGGAGAAATACGAGGACAAGCCCGACTCTATTTGCGAATCCTCATGCCGCAATTGTCGGCCTTGCCGTCTCCAAGGCCGCGGTATGTTTATGTTTTCGGTCAACTACCTGTGTGTACCGTGCGTCGGAGATCGGCTCGATCCCAGCTCCGTATTCGCGCGCATACACACACAGACGCGTCTGCCGTTACAATATATATGATGACAATACTGCAATTGAAATGAAAATAAAGATTCATAAAGATATAACTCAAGAACATTTAAAATTACTGACTGAAGTTTTAAATAGTAATCTTTATGCTAAACAGTATAAATATTTACACGAAATAACTAATACAGAGAAACTTTCTAATTATAAATTATATTTTGTTCGTAAGAATAATAATCAAAAACATAATTATACTAAACCATTAACGTCGGAATGTGCAGCTATAATTATTTCCAAATCAGGAATCCCCCATAATTATGATCTATGCGTTTATCCAAAAAATAGTTCTAATGAAAAAGAATACACATATTTATGTAAATTATCACATCATGTTGACCCAATGGTATTTCCATTATTTTTTCCTTCAGGAGATTTAAGCTGAAGTATTGGTTATACTAAAAAAACCATATGATTCAAAAGAAAACCTTCTAACAATATTACAGCACTATTCTTATAGATTAGCTTACAGACCAAATTCAGAAAATTTCAATCCACTTTTATTTGGAGGGAGACTAACCCAACAATTCTTTTTACATGCCTATATTATGATAGAAAACAATAGAATGAATTATTTTAGGCAGAAACAAAAAAAATTACGTACTGAATGTTATCAAGGTTTGAGGGATCATGTTATAAATAGTGTATTAAATATATCAGAAAATTTTGAAAAAAAAGAAAGACTAGGAAATATTTTTGTACTACCAGCAACTTATATAGGTAGTCCTAGATATACGCAGCAACATTATCAAGATGCAATGGCAATAGTAAGAAATATTGGTCGACCTGATTTATTTATAACTATGACGTATAATCCTAAGTGGAAAGAATTAAAAAATGTATTAACGACATTTCCTATCGGAACTACGCCCAATGATATACCAAATATTACAGTTAGATTATTTTATACAAAATTTAAGTGTTTACTTAACGATATAGAAAACCATCAAATTTTTGGAAATGCTTTAGCTTATGTGTATACTATTGAATTTCAGAAAAGAGGATTACCGCATGCACATCTTGTAGTAACATTAGATCATAAAAATAAATTAATGACACCAGAAGCTATTAATAAAATTAATGAACACATTTCTGCTGAGATACTTTCTATTAATGATAAAAAATTACAAAAATTAGTTATAAAACATATGTTACATGGACCACATAGTGAAAATTCTCTGTGTTACGATAAATGTAAAGACGTTCGTAAAAAAAATGGTCCTAAACCTTTTCAATCGTCAACAACATTTAAAAAAAATGATTATCCTCAATATAAACGAACAAATAATTCTTCTGATAATTACACATATCGACTTAAAAGAAGTAAAAAAATTATTCCAGTAGATAATTCAATAGTAGTTCCTTACAATAAATTTTTATTAGAAAAATATAAATGTCATATTAATGTTGAATATTGTGCTTCAATTCAAAGCATCAAATATATTTTTGATTATATACATAAAGGTAGTGATAGAGCTTTTTGTACATTAAAAAAAATGATGACAAAAGAAATGGAATATATGATGAAATTACTGAATATATTGATGGCCGGTACTTGAGCCCAATGGAAGCAGCATGGCGGTTACAAAAATTTCCCTTATGTGGAAGGAGTCATATTGTTATCCTTTTAGCAGTTCATACAGAAAATCAACAAAAAATTTTTTTTGAAGAAAATTATGAAATAGATGCTCTTGATAATTGGAAAACAGCTTTAACAGCGTGGTTTGACTTGAATAAAAATGATAAATTTGCAAATAATATAAAATACGTTAATATACCGTATTATTATATATTTAACTCAAAACAAGTTTGGGTAAAACGTGAACGTGAACAAAAACATTATGCTATTGGACGTTTCAATATAGTATCTCCAAAAGATTCTGAAAGATTCGCTTTAAAATTAATATTAAGTCGTATAAAAGGTGCTACATCCTTTAAAGATTTACGTACATATAAAAGTATAACGTATAATACTCATAAAGAAGGTGCGACTGCAATGGATTTAATAGAAAACGATTTATAAATTAAAAAAATTTTTGAAGAAGTATGTCGTATCATGTTACCTTTTCAATTACGTAAATTTTTTACTTCGTTTCTACTAACACAAAATATTTAAGCCAATATTATTTGGGAAAATTTTAAAAAATACTTTAGTGAAGATTTTCATGAAAATAAAGATAACTTAGCTTTAGATCATATAAATAAATTATTATTGTTGGAAGATTTGTCTTGTACAGATTTTGGATTACCTGAACCTGATCCCATCATAAATGATATAAAATACGATAGTAAAATAATTTCAATTAGTAAAGAAATATTCGAAGATATGTTTACAAAATTAAATGAAGATCAAAAATTTATTTTCAAACAACTTATAAAAAATATAAATAAAATAAATTTTATAGACGGTCCTAGAGGTTCGGGTAAAACATTTTTATATAAAACTTTAATTTATTATTTTCTATCAAAAGGAAAAAATATTATATCAATGGCTTGGACTGGTATAGCGTCTATTCTATTACCCAAAGGAATGACTACTCATAGAACCTTTAGATTTCCATTAGATTTAAATAGTATTGAAAATCCTTTTTTAAAATTAGAATCAGATAAAAAGAAATTAAAAGAAACAGAAGTCATAATCTGGGATGAAGCATCTATGATACCCAAAAAAGCTTTAGAAATTATTGATAGAACTTTAAGAGATTTATGTACAAACGATTTACCTTTTGGGGGAAAATTAATAATTTTAGGAGGTGATTTTCGACAAATACTCCCAGTAATGAAAAACGGATTTAGAAGTGCTATAATTGAAGACACTATTAAATATTCTGAACTTTGGCATTTATTTAAAATTTTCAAATTAAAACACAATATTCGTTCTCAGAATAATGAATTCTCAAATTATTATTATAAATTGGAGACGGTAATATAAATCCTTTTATAATACCTAATAATTGGAGAACTAACGATGTTTGCTTACAAATTTATAAAAATATTAATAAAATAAATCATTATAATCGTGTTATTTTAGCACCTCATAATGAAGTCATTAAATTTTTGAATAAAAAAATTTTAATGTTATTAAATGGTGATAAGAAGACTTATTATAGTACAGATTATGCGACTCATAAAGGTGTTGATCAAAGTGATGACAACATTCATCTACTTTTTCCAATAGAAATATTAAACAATATTTATGAAGGTTTGCCACCTCATAAATTAGATTTAAAAATTAATGCGATTGTTATGTTAATTAGAAATTTGAGTATACACGAAGGTTTGTGTAACGGTACTAGACTTAAAATAACCAAATTATTTAGATATAATATTGAAGCAGAAATATTAACAGGAGAAAAAGTAGGTAATAGATTTTTTATTCCAAGAATTACATTAAATATAGGAGAATCTTCTTCATTACCGTTTATTCTTTATAGAAAACAGTTTCCATTAAAATTAGCATTTTGCATGACCATTAATAAATCTCAGGAACAAAGTTTTGATTATGTAGGGTTATACATCAAAAGGCAATTATTCTCACACGGTCAATTATATGTTGCTTTATCACGATGTAGAAATCCTGATAACATACATATGGGACGTTTCACGTCAAATCGATCAAGGCTCTCGCCAAAATTTGGGGACACTGACAGAACTGATTTTTTGCTGAAAAAATTTGTCTTTCCAAGTACTTTAAGATGTTATATGGCAGAATTCATAAATCCAATATGGCGGCCCAATATGACGCCTGGAAGTGTAAAAAAAATCAAGATTCATCCAATAAATTACCGCCAGTGAACATATTATTGATGAATCCCCCTCCAAATGACCTTAATAGGGCTTTCGAGATCGCTGTTCATAAATCTTGTTATTTTCAGACGATTCAAGATTTTTATATAACTGCTTAGTAAACCATAAATCACAATTTTTATGCAAACAAAGATCAATGGTCGATTTTACAGACAAATCAAGTTAGGGTAGTCATTTCGTATGTTTTTAAAGTCAATTAATCATAAATTTAAGTCAGTTCGATATTATCGTATCACTTTGTGATCCTAACCTCAAAAGATATTGAGAAATCAGGACTTTATATTCATATCGCGAATTAAATCATTAGAGACTACTTATTTCTCATATTTTTGGGACTGCTAAATCGTAATTTAAAGTAGGTTCGGGGGGGTCCAGAGTTTCGACGATTCACTATAAAATTGAAGTCAACTATAGATGTTTTTCAGTTCCACAAATGATAATGCAGATTGTTCTTAATTTCGAAATTCTAAATTACGAAAATTATATTTACAAATGTAACACTTCACCTACTGTCCAAAACATCGAATTTCATTAATAGAATTTTAATAGGGGTACAATATAGATACTTCGAAATAAATCATTAGTAACAGCTTATATTTGCTTTGAGGTCGTATTAATGAAATTCGATGTTTTGGACAGTAGGTGAAGTGTTACATTTGTAAATATGATTTTCGTAATTTAGAATTTCGAAATTAAGAACAATCTGTATTATCTTTTGTGGAACTGAAAAACATCTATAGTTGACTTCAATTTTATAGTGAATCGTCGAAAGTCTGGACCCCCCCGTAGGTTCGATAGTAACAAGCCACGTTCTGATATTAACCTCAAAAAGATTTTTTTAATCCTCGTAATGCTCGACATTCTTAACCTAAACACCAAAAAGACTTGACAGTAGCTATTTTTCCTACTAAATAGTGTAACAATTTAACAGCTTGATTTAATCAGTGCGCAGTCCAACCATTAAGAATGTCGAGCATTACGAGGATTAAAAAAATCTTTTTGAGGTTAGTATCAGAACGTGGCATGTTACTATCGAACCTACTTTAAATTACGATTTAGCAATCCCAAAAATATGAGAAATAAGTAGTCTTATCGTAAGTAGATTTAATTCGCGATATGAATATAAGTCCTGATTTCTCAATATCTTTTGAGGTTGGGATCACAAAGTGATACGATACTGTCGAACTGACTTAAATTTATGATTAATTGACTTTAAAAACATACGAAATGACTATCCTAACTTGTTTTGTCTGTAAAATCGACCATTGATCTTTGTTTGCATAAAAATTTTGTGGTTTATGGTTTACTAAGCAGTTATATAAAAATCTTGAATCGTCTGAAAATAACAAGATTTATGAACAGCGATCTCGAAAGCCCTATTAAAGTCATTTGGAGGGGGATTCATCAATAATATGTTCACTGGCGGTAGTTTATTGGATGAATCTTGATTTTTTTTACACTTCCAGGCGCCATATTGGATTTATGAATTCGGCCATATAGCATCTTAAAGTACTTGGAAAGACAAATTTTTTCAGCAAAAAATCAGTTTTGTAAGTGTCCCCAAATTTTGGCGAGAGCCTTGATCGATTTGACGTGAAACGTCGCATATATACAAAATAATTTAGAAAATTCATTAGAAATTGAAAATATTGTTTGGGAAGAAATTCTTGATAGTCAAAAAAAAACAATTAGTTATATAAGTAAATATGTATATATATTTATTGCATATATTTATTAAAAAATATGTTCATATATATTCAAAAACCAAATTTCTCAATATAATATATACGCAATAAAAGTATAAAATAAAGGAGAAATTATTTGAATGATAAGAGATTTTAATAATTAGCTAAATGAAAATTGTATATAAAATTTAATTAAGTTTCGATTTGATCCATATAAAAATACAAATAAAATCAAAGAAAAGATCTTTAAATCAAACTTTTTAAAGTCATTATGCTCTTATATTTTCAAAAAACAAATTTCACAATATAAAATATACGCAATAATAGTATAAAATAAATGACAAATTATAAAGGAAAATTTTTCAAAGTTGACAGAGTTAACCCAAAAATTACTAAGAATTAAAACATCTTCATATAAATTAGATAACGTTTCGCTGATATGGTTCTCAGCCTCTTCAGATCATAAACATAAACTAATAAAAATTAGTCGATCACATAGTGGTCAAATAAATTCAGAGAATAAGATTCTCTCGTCAAAACTTAGCGATCCATACTTAACTTGGGTTAACTCTGTCAACTTTGAAAAATTTTCCTTTATTATTTCAACATGAAGAGTATACGTATTACCAAATAAATGACAAATTGTTTAAACGATATTATAAGAGTTCTAAATCAATAGCTAAATGAAATCGGTATACGAAATTTATTTAAGTTTCAGTTTATACATAAAATAATAAAAATAAAATACAACAAAAGATTTTTAAATCAAAATTGATAGCATAAATGTACTCTTATATATTCAAAAAAATCACTACCTTGAAAATAAATAGGTTCAAAGTCTTCAAGGTCTTATTTTTCAAAGTTGGGGGGTGACGAGCGGAGCGAATTGCCGCTGGCTGCAATGTTGTCATTTGAGCGCGCGTGAACTGAGTGTCTGCTCCGTTTTTCAGTTTCTAGTTATTCTAGCTGTTACAGCTTTTGAAGGCACATCTATACAGGACAAAGTTTTCCTTGTTCTTTAAGCCTTCTGAATACGAAAAAAATTATTTATAACCCTATTGAATGGTATACTTGTTTGTGCTACTTTTCAATTGAAAAATTAAGGAACATTTCGTCTTTTTTCTAAACGACACTTACAAATAGTGGCATCTACCTAGTTCATCTTTGCATGAATAATTATCTACACTGAAATTATTACTTTAAAAGTTACGGTTTTCTATGAAATAATCGTTATTAGAATTATAACTTCCCATAGTAATTTGCTACTACGATAATTCAATAAATATATGAAAATATAAAATATTAATCTTTTTTCAATCATCACATCAGCTTTCTATATTCAATGCATATTTTAATTGAAATAACTAAGTGAATAAAGAACATGAGTCATTGCATTTAATTTTTTATTTACTAATTATAAGAAAATTATAAAATAACTCTGAATAAATAAATTCATAGCTTGTAAATTTGTTGGCCTCAAGTGGACGACGTCCAAAAAGTATTCTCAACTCAAATATTATGTAGAATTGAAGCTCCATTTAACTTTAAGGGTAAATGGAAGCAAAAAACACGTCGTATTATAGCGAAAAGACATATAAATATGTAGATGAGGCAGCTACAAATTGTAAAATTTACAAGCTATGAATTTATTTATTCAGAGTTATTTATAATTTTCTTATAATTAGTAAATAAAAAAATAAATGGAATGACTGATGTTCTTTATTTACTTACTTATTTCAATTAAAATATGCATTGAATATAGAAGGCTGATGTGATGATTGAAAAAAGATTGATATTTTATAGTTTCATATATTTATCGAATTATCGTAGTTACAAATTATTATGGGAAGTTATATTTGTAATAACGACTATTTCTTAGCAAACCGTAACTTTTAAAGTAATAATTTCAGTGTAGATAATTATTCATGCAAAGATGAAATATGTAGATGCCATTATTTATAAGTGTTGTTGATTAGAAAAAAGACGAAATTTTCCATAATTTTTAGATTTGAAGTGGCGCCAAAAAAGTATATAATTCAATAGAGATTATAAATAATTTTTTTTCGTATTCAGAAAGGCTTAAAGTACAAGAAAAACTTCGTCCTGTATAGATGTGTCTCCAAAAGCCATACCAGCTAGAATAGCTAGAAACTGAAAAACGGAGCGGACACTCAGTCCACGTGCGCTCAAATGACAACATTGCAGCCAGCGGCAATTCAGCAAATCCTTCCGAGCGCCTCCGAGCACCACCGAAGAGCACCGCCGATGCAGTAGCAGTCGTGCGGCCGCAGGCCCGCCTCCCTTTCCCTTCGACGGCTTGCCGTTTGCAACTTCTGCGTGCTTTTCTCAAGCTTAATTTTATTAAATGCAAAAATGTGATAGGTCATTCTTATGTAAAATTTCACACACTACAAGTTTTGTTTAGAACTTTTTCCAACATCTATTATTGTTCGCGAGTTATAAGCGAAAAACAGTTTTCGCGGGTGCTTTTTCCAAATTACGGGTGACACCGGAATTTTTGGAAAGTGTATTTTTGACCATCATTTTTAGACGATGTGTTTTCCGAAATATCCAAAATGCAGCCATTCCCTCGGGAAAGTCGATTTGAGACCTCCGTTTACAGGCTTATAAGGCGAACAACGTCACTGACCAAAACGGAATAGAGTAATCTGAAGACAACGCGTACGATTCTATTGCCCATCAGAGTCGCTGCATGACGCGCGCCATTCCTATTTATTTGTTTTCTTTAGCAGACTGATTACACTATCAATATTTACGGATTTAATTTTACGTGTGAAAATTTAATTTTCAAAAAACTTTTTTACGTTTTTCAAGTTTTTTAGCATAAGATAGACCAAATTGTAAATGAAACCCCGACACGATAAATATGTGTTGCTATTGTCAATAAAGAGTTTCAACCTATGGAAATATTATATTCTAGATGCTTTAAAATATAATCATAATTTTAAATAGCATTAATTGAATATCAATTTGAATTTTAACTAGAAATTACTTGTTAATTAATCGCGAAGGACTAATTATAGCTATACAAATCGTATTTTTATAAATAGTGAAGAACTTTATACTACTACAAGTTAATTAATAATAGATAAATCTCGACATAAACAATAAGAGCTTTAACAGTATATAAAATAGAAAACTAATGTAACAAAAATCAAAGAATTAATTACAAATAAGAACTGACTGTAACTGTCAAAGGAATTCGACCATTACAATACTGGAACTTTTGTTATATTACAATAGCATTGATAGTACATCAATAATTTAGCTATGAAATATTAAAAATAGATAAATATAAAAGGGAAAATTGAAAAATCACAATAGAACAAAAGAAAATTCGATTAAAAAAAAATAAATATTTTGCACAAAAAAGCAAATAAAAGTAAAATCAAAAGGCCGGTCTGGGAAAAACGGCACGAACGAGAAACAATTTTTTTCGAATATATATTAAAAAATAAATATTTTTAATATTTTTTAAATATTTTTTTATTAATATTATATTTCAATTTATATTTTTTTAGCCGGTTTGCTCCATTTGCACCCCCTGAAGGAAAAAGAAATTTCCGCGATAAAATTTTTATTAAATTCATAAACTCTCGAGATAGAACTTTTCAAATGTATGTTTCATGTGTTTTTCACCGATTTGCCCCATTCGCACCCCCTGAGGGAAAGGTTCCAGATGGATTTTGATATCGGCAATTTTTTTATAAGTATTTGGAAAGCTCCTGAACTTATTTCAGCAATAAAATTTTTATTAAATTCATAAACTTGTGAAATATAAATTTTTTTATCATGTATTGTCTTTTGGGGGTGGTTTTAGGGCCGATTTAGGGGATGATCACTTCGGAAACAACTTATTTCGCAGTTTCTGTTTAACTTATGCATATATCTAACAGATAATATCGAAAAAATGGAATTTGGAAAAATTGGATTTTTCGTTCACGATGAACGTTCAGAACTTCAAACACATCTATTGTGCCTTGCCGTCGGTATAGCGAGTGTGTCATTCGGAGCAATTTTTCTCCCGAAAGTGGAGGAGAAATTATGCCATCGCAAAGCACGACGGAAACACCGACTAGCATGATACTTTGTACACCTTTCGGTAGAAATCCTCAACCGCTCCCTTCTCAGTGCTTATATGCGTTAATGTCGCGTCCCCCAACTACTTGGGTATAAAATTTTTTTAAATAATCGTTTTGCTTAGGGTCGAACATCTACGTATTCCTTTATTTACGTGAACCTTGCGTCCGGCTATTAAAGTTTGAGAATTTGTCAAATATAATCGTCTCGCTTATTGCCGCACGTCTACGTAACTCCCTTATATAGGCGTTGATCTTGCGCCACCTAGCTACTTGATTTCATAATTTTATTAAATAATCGTTTCGCTTATTCTCGCACGTCTACGTAATTCCTTTATGTACGTGGATCTTGCGTTGCCCGGCTATTTAGGTTGGGGAATTATTCAAATAATCGTCTCGCTTATTGCCGCACGTCTACGTAACTCCCTTATATGCGCCAATCTCACGTCCCCCGGCTATTGAGGTTTCGGAATTTTTTAAATACTCGTTATGATTACTGTCGCCGTTTACGGAAATCCCATTATATGTGTGGTCTACGCGTCCTCCGCTTATTTCGGTTAAGGATTTTCTCAAATAATTGACTCGGTCACTCTCGCATATCCATGTAACTCCCTTTTTTTGTATGGACTTTCCGAGTCGAACATCATTCTAATGCATTTGTTATATTTGTATTCATAACTATATAATTGTAATATAAATAAAGATATAGAATAGGAATATAATTTTTTCGAATTATATTTTTATCAGCGAGTTTTACAATGGTTAACGCTGAAAGGCTTCAAATAATAATACATCAATTAAGGTTTTTTTCTGTTATTTTACTAATACCAAAAAATTCTCCAAAAATCATCCAAAAATTATTAAAAAATTATCTAAAACTTATTCAACAATTATAGAAAGATTATCCAAAACTTATCCATCCAAATATTGGACACTCAAAGTTATTGAAATTTAAAGGTAGGACATATAGGCAATGGAACTTTAAACAAATTATCTATTAAATGTATGTGTTTTCCTATGTCCACTTTCTTTTGCCCTTTTGTCTATAATTATCATCATCCAAAACTTACAAAGAGATAAAAATAGTAACAGATACAAATACAAATAGATATAAATACACAGTAGACAATTAGATTCAAATAGATAATACAAATAGATACAAATACTGTAGATAAAGAATTTATCAATGGCAATGTTTAAATTAGATCCGTAATGCCATCACACACACACACACACACACACACACACTCACACTCTCTCTCTCTCTTTTTTTATTTTCTGAAGGAGAGTATATACTTTCTTTTATCCCGTTAGAATTTTATGTAAATCCGACACGACACTGCAGCACTATAGTTTGGTAATAAAATTATTACCTAATAACAGCAAATATATAAATAAGCTGAAACATATACAAAAAGAACACAAAGAATCAATTTTCTTTATATTTAACCTTTTCGTACCGTATGGGTCCTGTAGGACCCACTTTGTTCAACATGCTGTAGAAATCTGAAATTAAATAATTTTTGAAATCTACTTATTTAGTCGTGTTCTTTTATTCAAGGGGAAGCCCCTCTGGACATTAAAATTAAATTTTTTTGTTTTTTTCCAATTCGTTTAGTACATTAAAAAAGGGCTCGGCGATGAAAATTGGGATTTGACGAAAATTCGGATGTTGACTGATTTATTTTAGAATAAAGAAATGGTTAATGGTTATTTTTTTTTATTCTGAGTGGTGGATCTTGTTAATAAGACAACGTACTAAGAATTCATCATTATCCGAGTTCAATAAAACAATTCTGTTGGCGGGTATGGGTTGTATGGGACCTCCAGGACCCACTTGGAAAATAGTATTGTACTTATCGACACTTTTGGTGAAAAAAACTGTTGCTTGATCTTTGTTAAAGCCTCCGCAATTATAGTATACAAAAAAAGTTACTTTTTCTCCGGGAAAGGGATCTCGGTACGAAAGGGTTAACCAAAAAGTAAGGAAAAAGAAATGTTTACACTTATCTGATAAATGTAGAAAAACATTTTCTCCATCTTATTTTGTGACATAATAAGATAATTCTTTAATCAACTCCTTACACGTGCATTCAGAAAGAACTAACGTAAACATTCCAAGTAGCCTAACCTCGACTCATAACACTATAGTTACTGCTCAGTGTGCTCGCTCGACCACTCTGAAATTATTCGCATAATGCAGTTCTCGCTCGCCGTGCTCTGAAGGTAGGCATTCGGTGTAGCTCAGAATCATCGAGCGACCAACTCTAATCTGCAGTCGAATTGTCGAATAGAACAGTAGCCTTTACCATCCCTTCAGACATAATAACAGCAGCCAACAAAAACGTTTATTTCGTAATCGGTGATAGTTGACGTTTTCTGTTTGCGACTAATTGTTTTGTGTTTTACAGATAATTTTTTATCATTGGAATTGAGCTATTTCTGGATAAGAGATGAACAGAAAGAAAAAAAAAGGTTTTCAGAGCGTGTGTGTGAGAAATCAGCAAGATTCGAGCCTGACTATAACATTAAAAGGACAGCTTAAGAGAGAACTTCATAAATATTTCCCATCAGATATGTATAATTTTATTTTTTTACAGTGTATCATTGTGTAAAGTAAAGAATGATACTTCATGCCTTTTTTTCTTATAATGTTTCAGGATTCAGTAGACAGGCAAAGGTTTAGCTCGTTATGCCAAAATCAAAACATGAAGCTATCGTATCAATTATTTCTAATGGGATTTTGGATATTAAGGACTCATTGATGAATATAATTCTTAAATATGTTTCACATTCGACTTCAAATTAAATAAGTTTAATCAATAAACCACGCTTCCTAGTTGTCAATTAGTTTCATTCTGATTAATGCAAGAATATTAGCATACATTTTATTTTATGTATTCAAATAAGGTAATACAAAATAATATAAAATACCAATGGATATTTTTGTAAAAATTGTTACATATTTTACAAAAATGTGTCATATTTAGCAAATAAAAATGCTTTATAGTTTCTTTACTGGCATAAAAGCAAGGTTTAGCCGCCAAATGGGTGATTTTAGGTGAAAAAAATCACTTAATTTTTAAAAAATTCAACCTCATATAACTAAAAATTCTGAAGACGTTAGGGTCTAGGATTGTACAGCCTTTCATTTTCATATATAAGAAGTCATATTCTACAACCTAGAGTGAATCCATCACTTGGATCTGAAATACACTCCTTGTGAGAGCCCAATTAACATTTTAATACGCAGGAAAACGCAAATTAAAGGTCTTATCATCTACTATCATTTACTTTTATCAAAATTTACCTTATACAAATACTGACAAAGTTATAACAAAATATAATTATAGCAATTCTCATTAGATAATAATCAGAAAGCGTCTCTGAAAACCTTAGCAAAATCCATTTCGAGAAGACTAGAATCAATTTTTCGTTTCACTTACATCCAACTACTTTAACCTTGAATAGATCGACTTATGAGTCAAGATCAACAAGACATCGAGATAGCCCAAGTAGCTGTCCCTGGGATCACATACTAAAACTAACTTTTTCCTAGCTGAGTGTGCAGAACTCGATTTTTTCAGCCACAATGAGTGTGTAGAATAGCATATTCTCGCACTAGTATGCAAAACACACTATACTTTACGCACTCATTCGGGTTCTCAAAATCGGAATCTGCGCAGCTCGCTAGGAAAAATAGTATACGCAACACGTGCGTAATAGGTCATCCGCACTAATGAACTGTGTATGTAATGTACTATTTTTCACATATTACAAAAAGTTAGTATACGAATTTAGAATCCATATGACCTTAAATGATTACTTTATCAGTATTAGTTAGAAAATACTTTTCTTCGAACGAGATGCTTACTTGCAATTTGGTTTCTCCATAATCTGCAGGAATCGAAGCCCCAATTGATGTTGGTAAAACAGATTCCGGCTCCGCAGGTAAGATGCTTTTATCTTTAACCATATGTTTAGAACGAGCAAGTTTGTCAGCTTCAATTTGTTCTTTAATTTTTTGTCGCACTAATATATCCTCCTCTTTCTCTCGTTTTCTTTGGTCTAGCAGCTTTTTCATTTCCAGTGCTTCTAATCTGAAAATAAAAATAAATAATAATTCCAAAAATATAAGAAACGTTTATAACGACATAAGGAAGTAAGCAATTGCAGAATCAATACTGTATAATATTATTTCAATATGCGATGAAAGTAAGGTATGGCAAGTCAATTTTGGAGTACGCGAATTAAAATTCGCTACCAATTCATAAGTTATATATTAGTGATTACAGTAGTAATTTATCATGGGAGTTTTCAATGCTAACCTGCTTTTTACTTCGAATGAAGCAAAATTTCTTTTTCATTTGGCTTACAAAGTGGCAATGAAGATTGTTAATATGGATCTGTGTATTTTTATACAAATAAGGCAAGCCTTGTAATTCGAACTTTTCTTAAAGTCATTTGAACGGTTGAATTACACGGCTTTTATGAGCAATTCTCTAAAACTTTCAACTTTTATAGTACCATGTTGAAAATATCCACGCGGATTTCTACGTGGATCATCCATGTGGATTGACATGGATTCCATATACATTCAAATGTATATCTGCGTGGATTATCCGCATGGATATCCATAATGAAAAACCATTCGGATTATTTAAAATCCATGAGTCCCTGATATTTCCGCCAACCGAAGAAAGAACCACCAATGAGCAAACGGGTGCGTTGGCGTTGCCCAGCAATCGTACGGGCCGAACAGTGAAATTTTGACTTTTCGAACATAACTTCGTGGGACAAACAATTGCTTCCTAAGTAATTACTTAGTACTTGTATTTGTTGGAATATGTGAATGTTTCAGCATGCAGCGCGCTGTACGCGAGGATAGGTACAATGGTATGCGCGTCTGCCAAGCGACGGCGGACGAAACACACACATGAGTGTCTCCCCACTCCAGTATCTCTGTATGAGAGTTGCGTGAGACGCGAGAGCAGTGTAGCGAACTTGGAATGTTTCTTACTCTCTCGCTATTCAACTGCGATGTAAGTCGAACGTGCCGACTGGCGTTTTTGCCATCTCAATAAACTCTATATTTATCTCTCTCTATTAAATAATGGTTTCTTACTTTACCACAAACTTCAACATTATTAACTATCCAAACCTCAACATGGTAGCAGTGCGTGGTTGGTAAGTAAAAAAGAAAAGACTCTGACTCAATACAAGCCTCGGCGAGTATTGGGGCAGCCTTGCCGTAGCAAGAAAAAAGCACATGGCTCGCGAAAAATTAACTGTGAAAAATATTGAAGGAAAATTGCAAAAGTAAGAAAAATACAAGTGTGAATAAATAATAGGATATGTCTATAAGTGATAGAAGAAAGAATTTTGAAAAATTTATGAATAATTCAAGCCGATGCGAGCAGATTAGATTTCTTGTGTGAAGCACGCTGCACGGTGCAAGAATAGAGCACGTGGCAGAATTTGAGGTTATACATGTGGTAAATGGACACTAAAGGAAAAGTAAAAACCAAAGAAGAAGGAATACGAGATAACTTTGAAGATGAAAGCGAAGAAATAATTGAGGAAAAGATTGCTGAAAAACGTTTTGTGAAAATAGTGCAGAAAGTAATTACACTAAACAAAGTAAAAAAAGTGTACGAAGATATTAAATTAAAAGAAGTCGAGATAGCTAAGCAAGCAAAAATCGAAGATATAGTAATTCCCATTTTTGATGGTGCAAATTATACAAGTTAGAAATTTCGCTTAATGACTATTAGAATATAAAGAGTGCAAAGAGCAAGCCGAAAGAGAATGGGCTGAGACAGATAAAGCAGATGAATGGAAGAAAAAGGATTTAAAAGCAAGAAATATATTAATTGGCACTATTTCAGATAAGCAATTAGAATATGTTTGTGAGTGCAAATCAGCTTATGAAATGATTGCGAATTTGGATAAATTATATGTGGCGAAATCCACGTCATTACAAATAATATGCTGAGGAAAAATTGAACATATTAAATTAAAGAATTATGAAAATGTTGAAGAATTCTTTGTAGAATTTGAGAAAGCGGTGAACGAATTTAAAGCAGCCGGAGGAAAGATAGATGAAACTGAGAAAATGCGATACTTAATCAAAGCATTACCAGCAAATTACAGTTATATTGGTGACTTTATAGACGTCATTCCAGAAAGAGAAAGGACAGTAGATTACGTAAAATCAAAAATCAAAGAAAAGAATTTAGTTAAAAATAATTCAGAAGAGAAAAGTAATGCAAGCACGTTCTCAACAAAGACAAACGGACAGTGCTTTACTTCCGGCAAAGTCGGACATTATCAAAAGGATTGTTGGAAAGGCCAACAAGGTGGCAGAGGCAGAGGTGCCCAATCATCAAGAGAACAACGTGGAAACCAACGAGACTACAATCGAGGCAGAGGACGCGGACGCAGTTCAAATCAAAACAAGTCAACGGACGAGCAGCAGGGTCCATCATCCGAGACGTGGTCAACACAAGTATGCGGCCCAGAAGTAAAGGACATAACAGGTTATAGCGTAAATAGAGAATGCGAAGGTAACGAAATAAATTGGTTATTGGACAGTGGTTCCATAGACCATATTATTAAAAGCGATAAATATTTTGAGAAGTATATAGTTTTAAAAGATCCGATAAATGTAAAATTACCAGACGGTAAAATGTTAAAAGCGACGAAAATCGGTAATATAAAAATTAAAGTTAGAAATTATTATAATAAAAAACAAATTGATTTGAGTAATGTATATTATGTAGAAGGAATTAAGCAAAATTTGTTAAGCTTTTCCAGAATAACTAAAAATGCTACAATAACTGCACGAGACAGTAATGCTAAAATTTACAATAAATCGGGAGAATTAGTAGATATTGCAAATAAAATTGATAATTTGTATTCTTTGAAAAGTTATGCATTAACGAATAAAAATAAAGATAAATATGTAAATTCAGTAAGATTATCAGATAAAGAAAAATGGCATAGAGCACTTGGCCATGTAAATTTTAATTATTTGAATAAAATAGTAAATAATAAATTAGTTGAAGGTTTACCAGATAAATTGGAAAAAATAGATATGAAATGTGCAAATTGCATACAAAGTAAAATGGCAAATATACCGTTTGAAAATAATCGAACAAAAACGAAAGAAATCCTAGAGTTAATACACACTGATTTAAATGGTCCACATAGTACTACTGGCTATGGTGGAGAAAAATATTTTCTTACATTTATTGATGATTATAGTAAATGTACTAGAATCTTTTGCATTAAGAATAAGTCAGAAACTACAAGTTGTTTTATTGAATTCGTAAATTTAGTAGAAAATAAATTCAATAAGAAAATTAAAAAGGTGCAATGTGATAACGGTAGAGAATATCTAAATCGCGAAATTTTCGATTTTGTAAAATCAAAAGGAATAGAATTATTGACATGTCCACCCTACGTCCACGAATTAAATGGAGTAGCGGAGAGATATAATAGATCAGCAATGTATATAGGTAGATGCTTAATGAGGGAAGCAAAAATTCATAGAAGAAATTGGCCGGAAATAATGAAAACGGTAGCTTATTTAAAAAATCGAACAATTGCAAATACGTCAGAGAATAAAACTCCTTATGAAATATTTTTCGGGATAAAGCCAAATGTTAAAAATTTAAAAATTTACGGAAGTATAGTCTTCGTAAGAGTTCCGGAAGCTCTAAGGAAAAGTAAGTGGGATAATAAGGCACAACTAGGTGTATTAGTAGGATACGTTGAAAACGGTTATAAAGTCTTAGTTAATAATAAAGTAATTACTGCAAGGCATGTTGTGGTAATAGAAGATAGTATAAAGTTAATCTGTTTAGAAAACGAAAATAGTGATTCTGAAATTAACGTAGAATTAAATGAAACAAACAACAGCGGTTCTGAATATCCTTCTCACTCTACTGCGACCTTCGGGGAAAGTAGAGGAGAGCAAACTGAATTAATCGATGCGAATAATGTTAACGATAACGAATCTGATAATGAAGACAACGAAAATAGAGATAGACTAACAATACCGCAAAATCTCAAAGAAAGAAAAGTCCAGTAAATAGATACGGAAATCCAGTTACTCATTTTATTTATGTAAATTATATTGATGCAAACCCTGTTGAAAATATCCATGTGGATTTTACACTGATTTCCACATGGAATCGATATGGGATCCATATGGAATCTATACGGATTCCATATGGATTCCATGTCGATTCCATGTGGAAATCAGTCCCAAATCGTCCTGTGGATTTCCACATGGAATTCCATATAGATTTCTATATGAATTTTTCTACAAACATTTGTAAAACCAAATCAGTATAGATTTCCATGTAGATTTCCATGGGGAAATCCAGTTAAAACGACATGATCCATATAGATTTCCACATGGATTTCCATATGAT
This sequence comes from Torymus aiolomorphi, assembly GCA_036365515.1. Classification (NCBI taxonomy): domain Eukaryota; kingdom Metazoa; phylum Arthropoda; class Insecta; order Hymenoptera; family Torymidae; genus Torymus; species Torymus aiolomorphi. The sequence goes on along the minus strand of CM070875.1, from coordinate 98,846,602 downwards.
AATTTTAATGTTTATAAAAATGTTTATTTATAAAATTGTTATATTTTTTTTTACTACGATACATATTTTTGACAACAAGTACTGTAGAATCTTTTCGAAGAATTACATAAGAGGAAATTATAGTTTATAATCTTTTATGCTTTACTAATATGGTAAAAAACGTATCACTAGTAAAAAAATTTAAAAATTTTATAAATAAACATTTTTATAAACATTTAAATTACCATATGGAAATCCATATGGAAATCTATATGGATCATATCGTTTTTATCTGGATTTCTCCACGGAAATCTACATGGAAATCCATACGGATTTTGTTTTACAAATGTTTGTAGAAAAATTCATATAGAAATCTATATGGAATTCCATGTGGAAATCCACAGGACGATTTGGGACTGATTTCCACGTGGAATCGACGTGGAATCCATATGGAATCCGTATAGATTCCATATGGATTCCATATGGATTCCATGTGGAAATCAATGTAAAATCCACATGGATATTTTTAACAGGGAATGTATCAAATACATTCGAGGAGGCGATAAACTCTAGCGAATATAAACAATGGCAAATAGCAATGGATTCCGAAATAAACAGTTTAAAGAAAAATCACACATGGCAAATTGTCGAAAGGCCAAAAGATAGAAAGGTCATTGATGTTAAATGGGTTTATAAAAAGAAAAATAACGATACTTATAAAGCGAGATTAGTTGTAAGAGGATTCCATCAAAAAGAATATGTTGAAAATGTTTATCCACCTGTAGGTAAAATGCAAACATTGAAAATTTTATTGTCTTACAGTTGTAAAAATAATTTGTCTATAGAACAAATGGATGTTGAAACGGCATTTTTAAATGGCAATGTAAAATCAGAAGTGTACATTAATGAACCAAAAGGTTATGAAACTGGAGACAATAAAGTTTGCAAATTGCAAAAGGCTCTGTATGGTCTCAGAGAAAGTCCTAGAGCATGGTTTGATTGTTTCAACAAATATGTCGAAAAACTGAATTTTGTAAGTAGTAACTACGATTACTGTCTATACGTAAATAATACAGGCAAAGATTCAATATATATATATACTAGTTTTTGTAGATGATCTCTTGATTTGTTGCAAAGACAAAAATAAAATAAACAAAGTAAAAGCAAGTTTAATGGAAAGATTTGTATTGAAAGATTTGGGCAAAATTAACCGATATATTGGCATCGATATTAAATATAGTGAAGACAGAAGTAAAATGACTTTAAGTCAAACGAAATATATCGAATCTTTGGCTATAGAATACAACCTTGAAAATGCAAAATTATACGATACTCCAATGGAGAGTAATCTAAAATTAGAACATGCAAATGAAATAGATGAAAGAATAAAATACAGAAATTTAATCAGCTAATTATTATATATCAGTACAGGCACAAGGCCAGATATAACATATAGCGTTAATTATTTAAGTCGTTACCAAAGTTGTTATGACCAAAGACACTTTAAATATGCATTGAGAATTTTGAAATACTTATTTAAGACTAAAGATTTAAAGCTAACGTACTATGATAATGTTAACAGCGAAGTATTAGATTGTATGATAGATTCTGACTATGCAGGAGATAATGTAGATAGAAAATCTACAACAGGTTTTGTAATTAGATTATATGGAAATTTAATTTTTTTGAAAACGCATAAACAAAGTACAGTAACAAAATGTTCTATTTTTGGAGAATATACTGCTATTTCCGAAGCAGTGACAGAAATCTTGTTCATTAAAAATTTATTGTGCGAATCATTTAACGTAAAATTTGATAAACCAATTAAAATGTATGAAGATAACTCAGGCCCAATTGCAATCGCAAAATTTGGAAATTTTACAAAAAACTCAAAGCACATTGAAGTGCAGTATCACTACGTTAATGAAAATTACGAAAATGGAATAATTGATGTTGTAAAAATAGACTCAGAATTTAATCTAGCTGATATGTTAACAAAGAGTTTAGATAAGACGAAGTTTTTGAAAAATAGAAAAGCGTTGAGAGTGATTTGAAATAAAAGAAATCTATTAACGATGTGATACTTAAAATTACTGTATGACTGAATGAAAGAATGAACATTTAATTATAATGTTGAAAATTCAAGGAGGCGTGTTGGAATATGTGAATGTTTCAACATGCAGCGCGCTGTACGCGAGGATAGGTACAATAGTATGCGTGTCTGCTAAGCGACGGCGGACGAAACACACACATGAGTGTCTCCCCACTCCAGTATGTTTGTTGAGAGTTGCGTGAGACGCGAGAGCAGTGTAGCGCACTTAGAATGTTTCTTACTCTCTCGCTATTCAACTGCGATGTAAGTCGGACGTGCCGACTGGCGTTTTTGTCATCTCAATAAACTCTATATTTATCTCTCTCTATTAAATAATGGTTTCTTACATTACCACATACCTCAACATTATTAACTATCCAAACATCAACAGTATTAAAATAAATACTTAAGTAATTACTTAGTTCTTATATTAAAGTAAACACTTAAGTATAATTACTTAAGTAATTACTTAGAACTTATATTAAAGTAAATACATAAGTAATTTCTTAAGTAATTACTTATTTCTTATATTTAAGTAAATACTTAAGTAATTACTTAAGTAATTACTTATATTACGTTTTTTGTTAATAAAAAATTCAATGAAGTACTTTATAGTTTTTTTATGCAATCAACTCAAAAGAATTGCCCCAACACTTCTATTATCTCCACACAGATTATTGCTCAAGTGTATATCTTGATGCGTCGAACGAGTTGAGAACGAGATTGTAATGGCTACAAAACGCAGATGCTCGATATACTACAGGTGCCAAGAGGGACGAATATATTTCTCCCCACAGGTAAAAGCTTGTCGTGATTATTTTGTAGGCCTAATAAAGTACAAAATTCTCCGAGTGTAGGACCTAAGTTACATTGCATGTCTCTCGAAATCGTTCTCATTATCTCTCAGAACGTTACCTATGTAGCCTTTTTAAATTTACAATTTTTGCAATGTGGGAAGACTGGGGGGGTCCAAAGTTTCGACGATTCACTATAAAATTGAAGTCAACTATAGACGTTTTTCAGTTCGACGAATGATAATGCAGATTGTTTTTAATTTCGAAATTCTAAATTACGAAAATCATATTTTCGAATGTAACAGTTCATCTACTGTCCAAAACGTCGAATTTCATCAACACGACCTCAAAGCAAATATAACCTGTTTCTAATGATTTATTTCGAAGTATCTATATTGTACCCCTATTAAAATTCTATTAATGAAATTCGATGTTTTGGACAGTAGGGAATCCAGTGGATTCCTTAGATAATGTCAAATGCAAATTAGCCTTTGATTAATTAAATGCATACAATTAAGAGAGAAATTAATTATACGGCATATAATTAAGATTTAAAATTTGAATTAAGCAAAAATGGTTTAATTTACAATAAAAATTATACTCTTTAATTAAAACTCCTCTAATTAAGAATTAAATCTTGAATCTTTAATGAAACGCTTGTAAACAATTAAAATTAAGAATTGAATTATGAATCTTTATTTAAACGAGCGTTTATAATCAATTATAATGAATTTCATAATACACATATTTAATAAATTGTCAAAATCATTGTTGAAAAATCAGGACTAATTTTTTTCATGATTTTTAAAGACACCAACTTTGTAGAAATAAAAGTTTAATCAAGTTGTGCAGAGCTACCACTACAAATTTTGAAGAAAAAAAAACGCGTCTGCGACAGTACGTTTAGTGAGTTTCGGCCGAGATAGCATCTTCTGTTAGCCTCGGCCGAGATAGCACGTTCTGTGAGCCTTGGCCGAGATAGCACGTTCTGTGAGCCTCGGCCGAGATAGCATCTTCTGTTAGACACGGATGAGATAGCACGTTCTGTGAGCCTAGGCCGAGATAGCATCTTCTGTTAGCCTCGGCCGAGATAGCATCTTCTGTTAGCCTTAACCGAGATAGCATCTTGTTTCGCTCAGCCGTCGATATACACTTAGCAATAATCAATGTGGAGAAAATAGAAGTATTGGGGCAATTCTTTTGAGTAGATTGCATAAAAAACTATAAAGTACTTCATTGAATTTATTAACAAAAAAAGTAATATAAGTAATTACTTAAGTAATTACTTAAGTATTTACTTAAATGTAATTACTTAAACTAAGTATTTACTTAAACAATTGCTTATGTATTTGCTTTAATATAAGTTCTAAATAATTACTTAAGTATTTACTTTAATTTAAGTACTAAGTAATTACTTAAATATTTACTTTAGTATAAGTACTAAGTAATTACTTAAGTATTTACTTTAAGAAAAGAACTAAGTAATTACTCAGGAAGCAACTGTTTGCCCCATGAAGTTAACTTCGAAAAGTCAAAATTCCGCTGTTCGGCACGTACGATTGCTGGGCAACGCCAACGCACCCGTTTGTTCATTGGTGGTTCTTTCTTTGGTTGGCGGAAATATCGGGGACTCAAACCCATGTAGATTCTGAGAAATCTACCCGATTTGGAAAATCTACCTGGATTCAACAAAATCTATATGGATTTCAACAAATCCACATGAACTTCAACAAATCCACAAAGAACCTAACAAGTCCACATTGATTCCAAAAAATCCACATGGATCCCGAAAAATCAAAATCCACATGGATCCCAAAAAATTCACATGGATTCCAACAAATCTACGTCCCGATTGCTCCCCCTTCATTGCTTCTACTTATTTTTAACATATAAGATGTAAGCCAGTAGTATCAGAATTTCTTTACTTGGCATACCCTATTGATAAATCTCACGGGAGATCTCGCGTCAAAATCTTCTAAGTTTTTACGACACTTCAGAAAAAACTATTCTGAATAACTTCTTGAAATATGTTTTTAAGACATCGCTATTGAAAAATTCTTTAATAAAAATATATTGTTATTATAAATTAAGGATATACATGTAATTAAATAATACAGCCTGTAATAACATACATGTAACAATGGAATAAGATTATAAGATCATTAATGATATTATACTTAATGTGGAGAAAGAAGAAACGATGTTCAATGAGCCCCGTGCTCGCGCTACTCGACGCCGATCCGCGATAGCTATTAAAGTCACACAAGGCCGAAGCCGAGCGCGCCCACGTGTACTCAATATTAGCAGCGATGAGATCCCCGTTGACAGAACTCAGCTGAATCTCCCACCAAGCCTCACATAACAAAAAAAAGGTCAAACACTCTTACAAAATTTCTAAGTCCTGATTAGTCTTGGACAATTCACATATAGTTGGGATATTTCACATGAAGTCAACAGCTCAGAATTTTAAAATCGTTTAGGCTTCGCGAGTTTACAGTTTTTGGTGAAAAAAGATGTTCCTAGATTTTTAGAACAATATTTTAATAATTACAAAAGTTATTTACATAAGAAATTGTTAGTTTTTGCAATTTTTGATGAATACTCATGTTTGAGAATGCCACAATATTAATGAGAATATGCTGTGAGTGTTTACAAAATAATTTGAGAGACAAACACTTATATAAAGTTAACCACAATATATTATAAAGGTCTATTAAAACTAAATCACTATTACATATTCTCAATTACAGTTGTAGTACAAAGTTGAATAAAATTGGATGTGTGTAAATGTTATAAATTGTGTTTGAGTATATGAGTGTTACAATAGAGTATGTTTGAGTTTTCTATTAAGAGTGGATGAGTTTTGCAGAGAAATTTGAGTTATGCTGAGAAATCCCCGTCCAGTGAAGGCACCGCTTTAAAAAATGATCACAGTTAATATTAATAATTAACTTGATCTGGGAGTTACCGAACATCGCGTGTGCAGAGTACATTCACATTGTATCACTGCTTACGTGTATCAAAATGGCTGTGCGTGTGTGAGAGTTTATCTGGCTTCGCAGCGATTATATTAATCCGGAAGATGTGAGGAAAAGCCGATTGCGATGCACAGAAGCAGGTGAGTTGCGCCAGATGAGAAAAGCCAGTGAGCAGATCCATTTGAGGAGAGCCAGTGAAGATTCCTCGCTGAGAACCGCCGCCAAAATGCAGCAGAACCCGCGTGAGATGTTACCTCTTGGTGCGCTCGAGCGCCGGTGAGAATATTCCGTCACAGTAGCCCTGCGGTACGAGAAGTTTCCCGAAACTTTTTGTATAGCACATTGATTGGAAAAAAGTTTGCCTTTTTTGTAAAATGTGGACATATTTATTTTATGACCCATTTTGCAAGACTGTGATTGGCTGCTTTTTAGTATACCTTTATCTAAAAAAAAAAAAAAATAGTACGGCAGATTGTCCGACAAAAATTTTTCTGATTCTTTATGAAAAATCCTTTAAAACAAGAACATTGTCATGGACCTTGTCACGGAATTTTATCAAAGCATAAAAAATACATTAAACATTTGTTCGACATTAAGTAGGATTGGAAAGTAGTTTGAACTATTATAAAACAACTTTTATGTGAGGTTAAATTCAGTTTGATATTTATTGACTCCAAAATACCAAATTAAATGATTTGCGTTTGAGATAATACGCGCAGGCTTGTGCTCTTAAGGACTCTCCAGCCGTGACTAACTACCAAACGATTCTTTCTAGGGAGGTCGGCGTCGCGCAACTTGTAAAAGCAGCGCTAATTGGATGTCGAGGATTGCGGAGAATTTGGAAACGACGCATGTACGACTTTTGAGTTCGTTGCTAGCCGGATACATCACTTTAGCACAACATCTATTTTACTAAATTGTCAATGGAAGCCGCTTACACTGCTAATAAACTATATTCGCATTCTTCATACCTACTCAAAATTAAATTTAATAAGTAATCTATTATTATGTGTACAAAAGCTGAAGGTAAATTACTATAAAGAACCCTGCTAAAAATGAGAGATTTAAATCGAAGGAGCTCGATTAGAACTTAATCGATTTCAATAAAATCTAATTGGCTTAATCGACAGTGGCTTTGGTGCGATTAAAAATCTATCATATTAAATCGATTTTACTCTAAATCGATATGAATATCGACTTTTAGTATTGAATACAGAAGGCAGTTATCGATTCCAGTAATATTCAATATCTAATGCCTTCAATCCATTTCAATAAAGATTATTTTAATAGACATTCAATAGGATGTAATCGTGTTGAATTGATAGGAATTTACAATCGACTTCGATGAGCACATTAAGTCAACCGCATTGAATGTTTACATTCGAATTCAACAAATTATGAATTTATTTCTATCCGCTTTCAAGAACGTATAATTGTAATCGACTCTTATAAAGATGATGACTACAACATTTTATTTTAATGTATTGACTTCAATCAAATCAAATAAATAAATAAATAAATAAATAAATAAATAAATAAATAAATAAATAAATAAATAAATAAATCATTTTCATAAGTTAATCGTTTTTAATGTAGGCTGCGTTCAGTAAGAGCGATCGATTTTAATACATTTAGTTTGACAATCACATTGAGTAGGGGTAAATTCCAGAAATTTCGGCGCGATCCAGAACCCCCCTGGTGTTTCTCGAACATGTGTGTTCCAGAATTCTACAAGGCTAGTTAACCCAGGTGAACCAGAACCCCTGCTGTGGTTAGGGGAGATCTAGAATTCCACGAGTGAGCCAGAATACCACAGGGGCTTTAGGGAGGTCTGGAGTTGTACGGGGTGAGCCACATGTTTGATTGGTCGAGCAGCCTGCAGCCAGCAGTCGGCTGCCAGCAGCATGCGGCCAGCAGCTGGCTCTCAGCAGCATGCGGCACGTGCTGGATGCCGCCATCTTGAAAAAATACCGTACGCGCCCTCTATAGCTAAGATTTACGTGGGCAAACGTGTTCGATCCGAAGGTTATGGACTCTAAGTAAATTTATAAGTTAGGTTCTATATAAGTATTATTTTAAGGTGGTTCTATTAAAATCGTAAAGTCTGTATATGAAAATAATATTGAAGGCTGTTATTGTTAAGATTTTTATAAACAAATTGGTATAGTTATAAGTGCAAGTTGCCGACCAAATACTTGAAATAATATTGTTTAAAAATTTGTGTCTTAACATGGGGAAATATGGGAACCATGCTGTCGGCATGGAAAAGTATTGAAATTGAAGTACTTAAACACTGCAGAATTATAGCAAAAACGAGATATCGAAAAAGTAAATTTCATATTTTCTAAAGGTATTAAAAAATATATTAATAGGCGAATAAACTAAAAATATATTTTAGATCAAAGTCGGAAAAGTTATGGTTTGAGATTAGATTGACGGCATTTACTAGTCAAAACAACAAACTTTTTAAACTTTATTTTAAAAAACCAAAAGTATTAGCTATCAAATATATATGAAAATTAAACAATTATTATTAATTAATTTATCGTTTCAAAATATTTCTTAAATATTGAAAAAAAGAAAATAATATTTTTATTAACAATCAACTGACTTCAGACTTTTAATAGAACCACGTTAAAGAATAGTATTAATATAAATATTTGAATGCCTTGAATACTTTTATATTTGAAAAAAAAATTGCTGACTCTAGGACTCGAACTAAAGATCTTGCTGTTGTTGTCCAAGAGCGCTAGCCACTAGGATCTCACACGACAGACGGTATAGTAGAGCGTTCCATTGTGAGGTAAGCCACGCTCTCCTGTGCTCCGAGCGTTCCGTTGTGAGGTAAGCCTCGCTTCCATGCACTGCGAGCATTTCTTTGTGGAGAAAGCCCCACACACAGCGGCGATGAGAACGTTCGGACTGTCGTACAGAGTTGTCGCTCTCACATGTGTCGGTCTTGACTTTGGGGCCCACAGTTTAAAAAATATTGGCGGTAACTTTTCGCGCGCGAACGTCACATTCGTGAAAAACCAGTGTGAGAGACAACTCGAAGAGCACGGTTTTTTTAAAAAGATTTTTTACAAGATGATGCATGAGCACGATGAGTAAGTATTACATTTCTTTTTAAAACAATTTATTATGATATTTATCCATACAAATCATAAGAAAACATAGACAATTGTAAAATTCATTAAACTACGTTTGCTAACGTTTTCTTACACTTTCTAACGTTTTTCTATGATTTCTACTGGCACCATCCATCCAGCTCCGTAGGCTTCTAGTAGTTCTTCTTCAATAATAAGATCATATATTTTCTCTTTAGACAATTGTTCTGAGTTATAGTTTTCGCTTAATTAATAATAATTTAATAATAATAATTTAATAATAATAATACAATGATAATATTATTATTTGTAATAATCAATAATAATTATTATTAATAATTATTAATAATAATTTAATAATTTTGTTATTTATTATTCATTATTATTATTATTATTATTATTATTATTTTGTTATTTATTATTAATAATAATTAATTAATTTTATTATTTAATTTAATAATAATTTCTATTAATAATCTTATTATATTAATTAGCTTTTTCACGAATTGATTGGATCGATTTAGATTTTCTTCACAATCTGTGAAATCTATTTTCTTTTCTCTTGAAGCCATCTGGGATACACTGATGTAAACTGACTGAATGATGAATTTCAAAGAGATTTTCGATGAGGTTAGAATCTGCTTTTATACTACCACTCCCCATCACTTTTTCTTCAACCAATCAGAGCTCATAAATACTATAGAGGGCCTTTTTAGCCTGCGTAAATCGTAGTGGGCAGGCATCGCTAATTTCCCACCTTTTATACCCTAGGGCATGTATTAACTAAACATTGACAATAATTTTATCTTGTACTTCAGAGACAACTTCATCTATTCCATGGAAATCTGGCAATATGTACGCTCTTCTTTCTTCCAGCAGCCATGTCTTCAAAATACAAATATTCTGAACTGCACACATCGAATATCCACGTAAAACGTGATGCGAGCAGGGAATGAATTTCTTGGGAAGTTTCTTCAATGATGGACATCCCAAATCCTCGATGTTGTTAATTATCCTGAAAGAATAAACAATTTAGTACTCAATGGTTGAGTATATGGGAACATATATACGTACTTAATGGGAAATATATGCTTGAGCTACTCTCTCTTTTCTGAACTCTCTTTACGTAGATTTTTATGGCATTGGTGAGAACGTTGTTGAGAGTATCGGGTACTTGCTCGTAAGGAATTTCTCCTCAACTCGATAGCATCTCCAGATAGTTATTCTCCAACTATCGGTTCTCACTCTTTTCTTTGCTGACAGATAGATCCAGCTGAGAGAAGGTTGGAAAAGAAATACAGATGAAGGAGCATCTTATTCCAGGGAAATTATGGCAACCTCCTTAAAAATAAACTCTTTCTCATACAGCCTTTGAAGCCTTAAACGTTACGATGTACTGCATCTTGAATCGGAATGAAATCAGAACCTATACACCTCCTTTTATACATTATGCGACAGCAATGACAGTAGCGGGAAAAAGAACCGATGGTAGCGATACTAGTGGAAAACGGCTGAACTAATCACAGCTTGTTGCGACAGCGGCGGCTCGAGGGAACCAATCACAACACGCTGCGACGGTGGTAGCTCGCGAGCGGTAGCGGCTCGCGATGGATGGCGGTGGGAGAACCTAGATATAAGAAAGCGAACTTGCTCGCGAAATCATTCCGTTTGGAAAGTTCTAGAGGCGAGAGCAGTTTCAAGACTCCGTGCAGTAGCAGCAGTGTTAAACAGTGAAATAAAAAACTATGTCCGTACATAAGACTTTGAAAGACTGTGTGATAAAAAACTAACTGCGTGTATAAGACAATAACTTTGTAAAACTAAATGTGTGTAAGAATTTGAAAGACAATAACTTTATAAAAATGGATCCGTATCTTGTGTTGACTGTGCAAACGATGTGGAAAGCATTGGAGAGTGCCAGAAATGGAACAGCCGACAATGCTAACGTACATCGTTCTCTTGGCCTAATTTCACACACTCTGATGCGGATAAAAACACTGATGAAATCGCCATCTTTGAAACCACACGAGAAGAGAATATGCCAGACGTCGTACTACCAAATACTCAGCATTCAGCGAATGCTTAAAGAATGTATCAAGAGTGGTGGAGAATTACGTCGAGATCAACCTACTGCAACTGTCAATGATGATGATGCTAAGAATAATATTACATCTAATGCTACTAACGATGCTAAACATGTAACTTAGGATAATGCCACCTTCATGAGAGATGCTGTTACTCTATTTCAACTCAAAATAAAAGAAGAAGCTTTGAGAGAGTACAACTCATTGAATTAGGATGCAGTTTTGGCAGCAGAATATAGTACTGATTTAAAAGAGTGATTTGTGACTAACGTGAAGCAGCCCCTTGAACGTGACATGGAGGAGTTCCAGGAACGTGATAGTGTGTGGACTCTACGATCGATATTGAACATAACCGTCAATATAAAAAAATTACAACCATTGCAGGCCGGTTCATTCATTGAATTACCTAAAGTAAATAAGAAAGCATGTTTAAACGTTCAAAACAAGGATAACAAATGTTTTGTGTGGGCAGTACTATCAGCATTACATCCAGCTAAGAATAATGCAAAGACAGTGAGTAGCTATGCACCGTTTCAAAACGAGCTGAACTTCAACAAAATTTATTTCCCAGTACCACCTCAACAGATCTCAAGATTTGAGAAGCAGAATGGTATATGAGAAATTCTCAGGAACTTTTACTTTTATGTCACTCTTTTTTTTAAGCAATTTATTGCTGCTATTAGCGGTGCGTGAGAAGCACATGAACTAGACAGGGTGTAAAAGCTTCAATTTTTACGTAGAAAACCAGTCCTGTAAACCATATTAGTGTGCCACGATTGCCCAATTCGGAGCATATAAAAAACTGTCGAAAAAGGTCTACTTTTGAAAAGTTGAGTTTTTTCGACAGTTTTTTCATGCTCCGAATTGGGCAAGCGTGGCACACTAATATGGTTTACAGGACTGGTTTTCTACGTAAAAATTGAAGCTTTTACACCCTGTCTGGTTCATGTGCTTCTCATGCACCGCTAATAGCAGCAATAAATTGCTTAAAAAAAAGAGTGACATAAAAGTAAAAGTTCCTGAGAATTCCCCATATCCATCAATGTATTCATGCTTAATCATACAGGTAAGAGCTATGAAGCTACAGCTTGTCATTTTACAACAGCAAAGAAAGAGAAACATGTAAATTTACTATTAATCCAAGATCCTGATACAAAAGTTCCACGATTCCATTACGTATGGATTCAGAATTTACTTGCTCCCATTTTTTCACAAGTATCAAAAAAGAAAGTTAAGAAATATTTATCATGAAATTGACTGCTCACAAATGAATAAATGTAAAATAGTTCTTCCACAGTCGAATAAAGACAAAATATTAGAATTTAAGAACTTTAGTCATAAAGAGCTTTAGTCATGTTCCGATAGTAGTATACGACGACTTTGAGTGCATTCTCAAACCTGTACAAGACGATCGTGCATACCAAGAGCACGAAGCATTTAGTGTAGGTTTCTACGTTCAATATGCGCATGATACATCAAAGTCAAAGTACTACAGTTATCGAAAGAAGATAGAACAGGGAGAAAATCCAGCAAAATGGTTTGTGGAAGAACTTTACAAATTAGCTAAGCAATTAGAAGATATGAATCCTCTATCAATGACAAATGTTGATGAAAAGGCATTTAGAGAGGCTAAAGTATGATTTAGAGAGGATAAAGTATATCTGCCAAAAATCATGCAGCGCTAAGGACATTAAAGTAGGAGATCACGGTCATCTCACTGGAAGGTAAGATTACTCTTTTTATTAATATTCATAATAATTCTTTATAAAACAATTTATAATTTTTTTCAGATATCGAGAATCAGCCCATAATAGTTGCAATCTCAACTATCAGGACTCGAGGACTATTCCAGTCGTTTTTCATAACCTAAGTGGATACGACTCACATCTATTCATCAAGGAGCTTGCCAATACCTTCAAAGGAACTATGAATTTAATTCCTGAGAACAAGAAAAAATACATCTCCTTTACAAAGACAGTGGATGGTAGTATCATCAGTTTCGGATTCATTGACTCTTTTCGCTTCGTGCCATCTTCATTCGATAAATTGGCATCGTATCTAGAGAACTTGGACATTGTGGAGAGAGAGTTTAAGAATGAATACTCTTGATTGCAAATAAAGCTTCTCAAGCGAAAAGGAGTGTTTCCGTAAGATTATATCTCATCCCTACATAAACTTGACGTCACAACTTTGTCTGAGAAAAACTCTTTCTACAGTAAATGACATTTCAAGATCTTGATATTTCAATGTCAAGACCTTGGGTGAGTACTCGGACATCTATCTGACAACTGATGTACTCTTGTTGACTAACGTTTTCGAGGATTGTCGAAAATATTATATCGTCGCTTATCAACTGGATTCTGCTCATTACTATACCACACTGGGATAGACTTGGGATGCCATGCTAAAGTATACTCAGGTATGTTTTTGTTTCTACTAGTTTAATTCAAATTTACATTTCGATATTTATAACTAATAGTTTTTTCTCTTTACTGATCAAACTTGAACTATTGACTGATGTTGACATGCTGCTTTTTATCGAGTAAGAGTCAAAGTTCATTATGTACTATAACAAATAATTTATATGGATGGGCAATGACTCAGTCTTTCCCATATGGAGGATATAAATGGGTTGAGGATGTAAGCAACCCCGACTTCTTCAAGATTGCCAATGACTGTTCTGTTGGGTATATCTCGAAGTTGATCTCGAGTACCCTAAGGAAATTCATAACATATACAAGAGTCTAGCTTTCTGCTCAGAACACCAAGCACCATGAGGCTCAAAGCAGAAGAAATTATTGACAACACTTTATGATAAAAAGCGGTACGTAATACATTACGTTGCTCTAAAACAGGCTTTACAACATGGTCTTCGTATAAAAAAATATACAGAGCATTACAATTTAATTAGAAACCATGGTTGAAACCATACATTGATCTCAACAGTGAGAAACGAAAAAATGCAAAGAACGAATTTGAAAAGATGTTGTTTAAGCTTTTTAATAATGCAGTCTTTGGTAAAACCATGGAAAATGAACGTAAGAGAGTGGATGTGAAGTCCGTCAATCGTTGGAAGAAGCGTTATGGTGCAGAAATGTACATTGCTATGCCCAACTTCCATAGCTGTGCAGTGTTCGATGAGAATCTTGTAGCCATCCAACTCGCTCGTACAAAGATTAAGATCTACAAACCAATTTACATTGGTCTCTCTGTGCTAGACTTGTCAAAGACATTGATCTACCGCTTCCACTACGAATATATATAAAATCGAGTTGGAGACAAGTCTAAACTCCTATACATGGACACAAACAGCCTTGTCTATGGAATTAGAGGACTAAACATGTATGATGAACGCTGGCCTTGAAGAATTCGAAACTTCTGATTATTCAGTCGATAATCAATTTAACATTCCACTGGTAAACAAGAAGAAAGCTGGCCTTATGAAAGATAAGGCCAATGGAAAAATAATAACGGAATTCAGTGGTCTCAGGAGCAAAATGTACTCCATCAAAGTATAGAACTCTAAAACTATGAAGAAGGCAGAGGGAGTTAAAACCACAGTTGTTGTTAAATCAATAATTAATTTCGAGGACTATCTTTCTTGCTTACGAAATAACTCCAGTAAGATGTGTGAACACAACAACATTCGCAGCCGACTCCACATCACACGTACGGAGAAGCAAAAGATGATAGACTCACATGATAACAAAAGATGTCTACTGCTCAATCAGACTGACACGTTACCATGGGGGCACTACGCAACAGCTGAGATGGTGGATAAGGAAGAACCACCTAAGAAGAGTTGAGTGTACGTTCGTGGTGTATGTATTTTAGTAAGGTAGCGGACATCAAACAAGCCAATAGTTGTAAAAAATTATTATTGCTTTATACCAAGATACGCAGAAACATTTTAAAAAATATGTACAAAAAAAATTTGTTTACAAAAGTTGTAGTCAAGTCATAAATTTATATAACATTTACCATAGTAAACAATATCAATTAAACATGTTGGTCGGTCCTATTGCAAATAACAATACATTGGCTACACCAAACACTAGAGTAATGTTAGAAATATAAAATCAGCGAAAATATAAAATGAACGAAAAACGGAAATAGTGAATAAATTAAATTAAAAGCAAACACAACTCACAACGAACTTTTGTGTCGTATAATCATGTTAATATCGGATCGGTCGAGCGTCGTCTCCGATAAATCAACTACAACTGAGAGAGCAAGTGAAAATTATTTAATTAGAAAGGATAGGGAAATTACGAAAAATAGTCATGGGAGGAGAGGAGGGGGAGGGGGCAGGAGTTAGAAGGTGGGAGAACTGGCATACGGAGCTGTTCGAGAGAGACAGGAAAACATGGGAAGAGAAGGTGGGGGGAGCTACACCGAAGCAGCGAGACATACCTCGCTAAGTCTGCGTGCTCAAGTGTGCCACCTCTACATCCACGTGCGCCCCTGATCCTTTGACTGGCACGGAGTCGTATAGAATGGGAAGAAGGAGAGTAAATAAGCGTGCGTATCAACAAACAGAACCGAGTTAAGATTTGCAATGCAGTTTGATCAATTTTACAGTGTCTTTATATGATTTCTTAAGATATTGTGTGTCGTCGATGCGGTTGAGGATATTGTTATGTTAGTAAATGTTTAACATTTCAGAAAAAGATCGTTTAAAGAAGTTGGATTCTTTGTCAAGAATTTTGGCTGCGCCAAAATTAATGCTATGTCCTGTTTCTGACATGTGTGAGGCTAGGGCAGAGTTAGATATGCAATTCTTCACGGCTCTATTGTGCTCATTAATCCGAAGGTTCATTTTTCTTTTACGCATTCCGATATAAGTTGCCGAGCAATCGTGGCAGTCTAGTTTGTACACAATGCCATTCGTATCAAGCTTACGAAGGCGGTCTTTCCCTAAGCTTATTAAACTATTGAATTTGTTATTGGTACTGTTGATGGGAGTAAAGTTGTTTTGGAGAAGGATATGATTAATTTTCGGAGTTAAATTTTTTATGAAAGGTAAAAGTATTTTGGGCTTAATCAAAAAGGCGCGTGAATTCTTACTAGTGATAATGTTATTGTGGTTGTTACGGATGGATTCGAGTCTAATTCCGATATATTTGTTGATTATTTCGCGTGGGTAATTATTGCATTGAAGGTAGTGGAAAGATAGGTTCAAATTACGTTGGTGAAATTGCGGGTCAGAGAGTTTTATGGATTTGTCGACCAGTTTGTAGATTATGGCTATTTTTTGGGAGTGAGGATGGTGGGAAAGGTAATTGAAGTAACGTCCGGATGCTGTGCTTTTTCTGTACCAGTTGGTGATGATTCTATTATCGCATGATCTTATTAGTTCCATATCTAGAAAGCAAAAACTATTGTTCTGTTCGCGTTCGACGGTGTATTAATAAAATACATACACCACTAACGTACACTCAACTATATCTACAAGGCATTGGGACACTATATGCCAAACACGTCTTTCACAACCACCAAGATATGTTAGGAGAGTAGGACACCAGCTCTTCTTCCCAGACAACGTCACTCTTTTACAGCCTCTTCATAACCAGAGGAAAAAACACCCTCGATTTACACAAGACCATTAGCCGTATTGAATTTGACTTCGGCTTAGATGCTAAGATTTTCTGTTCCAAACTCACCAAACTACTAAAGAAACTTAGAGAATCTCAAAGTGAACTAAAATTTCTGGTTAACTGTAGAAGCTATGGCATTTTCCCCAATCACATTCAGAGCATGTGTAAGTATCTTAAATGCATTTCCTTTAACAGTAAATTTGCGAATGCGAAGTCTAGGCATCTATCGATGTTTGTTCAAAAAAAGTTTCTAAATCTCGAGATCTCTGACTTAAACATCCACTCTAACTTTCTACTTAAACAAATTAACGCAACAAAAATTAACTTCATAAATGCAACTTCAGAAACCTTTGTTAACAAATTCCTGGAACTTTATAAAATTACATTAGACATAATCAGCGATAAACATATACAGATTCATAACAATAAACTTAACGGCCTTTTGAAAAATGATGACAAAAATTTAACGATCAGATCAGAGTCTCGAAATTTTGAACCTAACGTTAGCAACTTAGCTACTCAGAATAACAACAACATTATAAACACCAAAGATGGATGGTTGGACAACTTATCACACACTCAGTTACCGAGTTTTGCAATAAATACACTTAACATTGGGGACAAATTCAATTTTACACTGAATATCGACAAACGATTTATCTTTGACTTTGTTAAAGCAGTTGAGAACAATTTGAGAAATATCGAGAACAACAAAGATGAAATCAGAGATAAGATACTTTCCACTTTTAATAATTTCATAAAAAATAGTAAAGGCGTACATCTTTGCCACAATGACAGAATGATTAAAGAAAATCTCATTAAAACCAAACGTTTTCTTAAAAACAATCCCAATATTTTTGTTACGAAGGCGGATATGGGTAACGTCACGGTAGTCATGGAAAAAAATGCTTACATAGAAAAAGTCGAAACCGCGCTATCTGATACAAATTTTTACAGAGAGATTACTAAATCCCCTCTCAATATACTACAGAAAAATATAAAAACTTTAATCAAAGATTGGGAAAATAAAGGTGTTTTGGATACACACGTACTACGCTTTGAGGATTCTGAGATACAAGTCCTTGAATTATTTAAAAATTGAATGGTATTTTCCACTAAAATTACAGTTTTGGCGGATGAATATACCTCTCATACCTATAAACAAGCATACAGACATGATTACTAGCTTGATTATGGTAAAATGTATAAAAATCTCTCATGAAAGTATCCCTAATTATTCCACATTACCTTATTTGATGACGTAAAAGCCCTTAAATTGCTTATTGGGCGATGAAACATTGCATTTATACCTGAAAATAAGCATTCAAACGTTATTATCACTTAAGTTATGATTTTATATGGTAATAGTATATTATGTAACAAGGGACTAAAGTCGCAGATTATTCCCGCGGGAGAGTGAGCGAAGCGAGAGCAGTGATCACCCAAGGGAATGATCGACTTTAGTCGTAGTGTTACGTATAGTACTTTATCCCCATCGCCACTGTGGCCACTTCATAGATTTGAAAGTTCTTTGTATTTATGTGTTATAGTTTTGTTAGTTTTAACCCAATTTACCATAAACGTAAAAAATTAGACTATGTTATTTTATTCCCGCTAATTTACTTTGTTCCCGCATTATGCGGGAAAAAGTAAAAGAGAGAATCAGACGCCACATTTGCCCCACTTTTCAGGCTATAAAATGGCCATTATAGTAGAGATGGCAATAAAATATATTATAATTTTTCTCGAAAATACTATTGTTAAATTTACATTACCTTGTTTGAAGTCATACAGTGCCTTCTTTTCGAATATTTCTCATTTAAATTGCAATATAAGAAATTGTCGCCTTGGAGGTCTTGGTCGCCTTGAAGGCATTGTATGACTTCAAACAAAGTAATGTAAATTTAACAATAGTATTTTTGTGAAAAATTACAATATATTCTACCATATAAAATCATAACCTAAGTGATAATAATGTCTGAAAGATTATTTACAGGTATAAGTGCAAGGTTTCATCGCCAAATAAGGAATTTAAGAGCTTTTATGTCATCAAATAATGTAATGCAAAATAATTAAGGATACTTTCATTAGAGATTTTTATACATTTTACCATGTGATAGCATAATCAAGATAGTAATCATGTCTGTATGCTTCTTTATAGGTATGAGAGGAATATTCATCCGCTAAAACTGTAATTTTAGTGGAAAATACCATTCATTTTTTAAATAATTCAAGGGCTTATATCTCAGAATCCTCAAAGCGTTAGGGTCTAGTATCGCACAGGCTTTCATTTTTAGGTAAAAGAAGAAAGATTTTGCGAGCTGGTGTGGATACATGATCCAGATATGAGATACACTCCTTGTAAGTTAAATTTGTATTTGAAAAAATTATTTTAATGTATTACTCATTTTTCAGCTGGATCTAAGTGCTGCTCTAACAATTAGTTATTTACTTCGATAGCTGATCAACTCATTGTATTTAGTATTATGTTTATAAATATGTTAAATAAAGGACACAGAAATTGGATAGAATAAAAGTTTATTTAATGAACTTAAGCTAAGATACAGTATGACTACACTCGGCGCGGGCCATTCTCGGTCTGACGACAAGTTTGCAGGAGCGTCGCGCTCGCCCGTCGGCTCTCACACGTTATGGGGTGGGGAGACACACATGTGTACATACGTGTGTCGCGCGCTGTCTGTAGCTCACGTTCCCTTATGGGAACTTGAACTCTCAGGTTCCTTTCGCATGGAACTTGAGCACTGTACAATATAATATGTATATTTTCAACACGCCTCCTTACATTTATATTGTACATTCTCATCGTTTTTACTTTACATTCAGTAATCCTCTAAATTTAACAAACTTATCTTTACATAATGCTTTCGTGAATACATCGGCTATATTATTATCTGAATCGATTTTTACAATTTCAATCTCTTTGTTTTTAACGCTCTCGTGTACATAATGGTAATGAATCTCAATGTGTTTTGAATTTTTCGTGAAGTTTCCAAAGTTCGCTATATTTATCGTACCTGAATTATCTTCATAAATCTTTATTGGTTTTTCAATATCTAAGCCAAACGTTTTTAATAATTCTTTTAGATATTTCAATTCGCTTACTATTTCAGATAACGCAACGTACTCTGCATATGTCGAAGCCTTCGTTATACATTTTTGTTTTCGCGATTTCCAATCAATTATATTCCGAAAAACTCGAATTACATAACCTGATGTGGACTTCCTATCAACATTGTCTCCAGCCCAATCTGCGTCTACATAGCCATCAATTATTTCACAATTTTTATTTCTCTTATATTGTAAACTTAATTGTTTCGTTAAATACAAATACTTCAAAATTCGTAATGCATATTTCCAATGTGTCTCGGTGTAACAATTTTGGAATGTACTTAAGGGGGCTAGACACCTTTTTCTCTGAAATAAGAAGTCACATTTTAATACATAAATGTAAACTAATTATTTCATAATTTTTACATATAAAAGTGGGTATATTTACCTTACCTTAAAACTTTCTCCGATGGGCCTTTTATATGGTCCAGAACCATAGTCATCGATGAAACAAGTTTTTTCACTAATCGTAAGCTTCGAAATTTTCCTGTGGATGGATTGACTCCAGATTTGAACTAAATTACTCCTGAATAGTATAATTCTCATATGAGTGTAGGGATTTTTGATCTAATGAGAAAAAAAAATTGTGTTGTTTTTCAAGAGTTTTTTTTTAAATTTTTTTAAATTTTTTATATTTTTTCATAATTTTTCTGATGTAAAAATTTTTTCCGACATTTAATCCTAAATCCCTACACTCATATGAGAATTATACTATTCAGGAGTAATTTAGTTCAAATCTGAAGTCAATCCATCCACAGGAAAATTTCAAAGCTTACGGTTAGTGAAAAAACTTGTTTCATCGATGACTATGGTTCTGGACCATATAAAACGCCCATCGGAGAAAGTTTTAAGGTAAGGTAAATATACCCACTTTTATATGTAAAAAATATGAAATAATTAGTTTACATTTATGTATTAAAATGTGACTTCTTATTTCAGAGAAAAAATGTGTCTAGCCCCCTTAAGTAATTTACGCTATGACTAATGTCTGGTTGAGTGTCAGAACTAACATATAATAATGCGCCAATTAAATTCCTATATTTTATATTTGGTTCAAACTCTGGAATTTTCAATTTTTAAATTTGTGTCCATCGGAGTACTATACAACTTACTATCTTTTATGTGAAATTTAGTTGCTAGTGACTCAATATATTTTTCTTGACTTAATTCCATTTTACCATTTATATAATCATGCTTTACGTTTATGCCTAGATACTCATTTATTTCACCTAAATCTTTCATTTTGAAACGATCAGATAACAATTTCTTTATTCTTTGTATTTTTTTTTCATCTTTTCCACAAATCAACAAATCATCTACGTATATTAATAGGTAAACAGTGTCTTTGTCTTTTCCATGTATATATAGGCATAATTCTACATTGCTCTTTCTAAAGCCAAGTTTCATAACATATTCATCAAAGCATTCATACCAGTCTCTAGGACTTTCTCGCAATCCATACAACGCTTTTGACAATTTATACACTCGTTCAGTTCCATCTTCATAACCTTATGGTTGATTGACATATACCTCCGTAATTACCCTTCCGTTTAAGAATGCTGTCTCTACATCCATTTGTTCTATTTTGAGCCCATTTTGGCAGCAATATGAAAATAAAATTTTTAACGTTTGATTTTTCGCAACTGGGGAATATATATCATCAGTTACATCTGTTTGTTGAAAACCTCTCACAACTAGCCTAGCTTTGTACCTATTATCTGATTTTCTTGTGTAAACCCATTTTACATCTATACCTTTTTTATTTTGTACTCTATCGACTAATTCCCAAGTTTTATTTTTATTTATGCATTCAATTTCTTTATTCATGGCTTCTTGCCAATTTTTACTCTCTTTACTATTCATCGCCTCCTCAAATGTACAAGGCGTATCTACTCTACAGTATCTTACATAAATATTATAGCTTTCCTTTTCTGGGTATCTTACAGGACTTTTCCTATCACGCGTAGATTTTCGCGGAACTTTCAATGTTGCGTTTTCTGTATCTTTACATTTCCCCGAAGGTTGATGTAACGATAAATTATTCTTTTCTTTTACTTTACCTTGTTGCTCTTCGGATTCATTCGCGTTTTCAAAGACATTATCCGATAAATCATCGTTTGTACTTGCATCACTTTCTGTACTATCATCGTTATCAATATTATCTTTATAATCAATACCAATGCATTTAACATCTCTTTCTATAATATCCACATGCCTTGCAACAATTATTTTATTAGTTATAAGTACTCTATAGACTACATCACTATAACCTAACAATATTCCCATTTCAGCTTTTTGATCTCATTTAGACAATCTTTTTTGTTCCGGTTTTCTTACAAAAACTTTACTCCCGTACAAACGTAAATGTTCAACATTTGGTCTCTTTCTAAAAAATATTTCATAGGGTGTTTTTCTTTCAATCGTATTTGCTAACGTACGATTTTTCAAATACGTCGCGGCACATATTATTTCTGGCCAGTAGCATTTGTGTACTTTTGTCTCTGATAGTAAACATCGCGCTTTATCCATTATCGTTCTATTAAATCTTTCAGCTGTGCCGTTTAATTCGTGTACATACGTCGGACAATTATTAATAATAATACCCTTTTCTTTGGCAAATTTATAAACCCGATTATTTAAGTATTCTTACCCGTTATCACATCTCAATATTTTTATTCTTTTTCCGGTTAAATTTTCAGTTTCATTTACAAATTGAAATAAACAATCAAAAACTTCCTCTTTAGTCTTTACCCAATAAACTTTAGCTATTTTACTATAATCATCAATAAAAGAAACGAAATATTTTTCTCCGTTAAACCCAGTAGCTTTAAAGGGACCGCATACATCCGTATGTATAATTTCTAATATATCTTTCGCCTTTGTTCTATTATTAGTAAATGGCAAGTTATGCATCTTATTTTCAATACAAGTTTTACATTTCATAAATTCAGATTCAAGTTCATTTGGAACGCCCGTTGATAACTGCTGTTTACATATCGTATCCAAATATCTAAAATTTACGTGACTTAACACTCTATGCCATCTTTCCTTTTGACTCATGTTATTATTCTGTTCGGCACTATTTACACAACTTATATTCCTTGCCAATTTACTTTTCATCTTATATGTATCATTAAATTTAAATGCTATTGCAGTTAATTTATTACCACTATCTATAATTTTTGCAACTTTTCCTTTCAAAATTACCGTATTCTTATTATTTGTTAATTTTCCAACACTTATTAAATTAGCATTCATTTCCTTAGCAAAATAAACATTATTAATATTAACTTTATTTTTGCTTCCCGAAGGTGACAAAATAAAGAGATAGAGTTCCTATCTTTGTAGCTTTTATAGCTCTATTATCACCGAGATAAATATTTACCGGTTCTTTTAAACTAATACATTTTTCAAAATTATTTTCGTTATTTATAATATGATCAGAACATCCGCTATCGAGTATCCACTCTATCTCGCTCATACCTGACCTGTTTGTTTCGTTGGTGTACGCAGCGTGTGTCGTCGCTATCCATGCGGTCGCACCTTCGCCGCTCTGTTCGCTCGTGCTTGCTCCTTGTTGTCCATGGAATTTTCCGCGTCCTCTGCCGTAATGGCCTCTTCCGGCTGTGCCTCGGCTGCGACCACGTGTCGATCCTCTCCATGAGCTGCCGTTGCTACCTGCTTGTCCTCCATCTTGGCAATCTCGTGCGAAATGACCAGGTTTTCCACACTTATAGCAATTTCCCTTTCTTGCAGTAAATACATTCGTACTTCTCTCGTTATGCTCTTTTCGATTCTTCATTTCAGCTAGCTTAATTTTGTTTCTTATGTAATCAGCCGTTTGTTCTTCTTCTTTCAATGTATCAACCAAATCACCTATATAACTGTATGATTCTGGTAACGTGTTGAGCATATAATTCAATTTTTCTTTTTCGCTTATTTTAGCACCCGCGCCTTTTAATTCATTTAATGCTCTTTCAAACTCACTGAAAAATGCCTCGGAATCACTATAGTTACTCAATCTTAATTTCTCCAGTCTATTCCTGCAGACTATTTGTAACGCCGTTGATTCTTTTAAATACATACTGTCTAGCTTCTTCATAATTTTGTATGCTGTTTCTTCTTCACAAACAAATTCTAACCCCTATAGCACCGAATATTTGACGAATATTCGCTCAATATTTATTTGCCATTTTCGCAATTTTCGCTAATATTCCCTCAACGTTAATAAACATGAAAGAAACCCTGAGGGAATATCCCTGCAAACCTTGATGACCGTTTTTCCATTCCTTTTCTAAAACGATCAGGTAGGCTACCTATTATTGTAATATTGCAGTAATATTCGTACAAGATTAATTAATACTAGACGAATATATATATATATATAATTAAGTTTCATTAATATTTCCTCGATTAGGCAGTATGACAGCAATATTCGTACAAAATTCATCGACACGAGAGGAGCATTCAATATGTATATTCCCCTATAACACTCATTATTAGAGCAATATTGCTTCCATATTGCTTCGACATATTCGCTAATGTTCCCTGAATGTTAGTATACAGGTAACGTTAGTATATTCAAGTTATTTATTTCACATAGATAAGGCGTAAAATTTTAAGTCCCCATTGTAAACGAGATATCAAAAACAAGGCAAGCCTTGTAATTCGGACTCTTCGTAAAGAGTCATTGGAACATAGGATAGGAAGGGGGGAATGGTGGGGCCCCTGCCTTCGCCGCCACCAGTGAGGTTCACCGCTAGGCTTGCGCTCTCTCTCGACTTCTCCCTCTCTTTGCTTTAAGAGAAATGAAGAAGGCCGAGCAACCTCTCCTTTAGGGAATGGGAGGTTGGATGTTTAGGTGCTAGGAGTTGGTGTGCATCGTTCCGTAGGAACGTTATCACACGGTCGGAAAGGATAGGGACATGCCGGTATGAACAGGACGTTGGTGGGAAAGTCATTTGAACAGTTGAATTATACAGCTTATATATTCTCGGCCATCCAGTGTAACCACAGAAAGCGCTACCAACGCGCCGCGTGGTGGATAAATAGCCGAAGCTTGCTTATCGAGAGCCATCCATCACAAGTTCCCCTTTATCACCGCTATGGGGCGCGCCGATAGCGCTTTCTGTAGATACACTGAATGGCCGAGAGTATATAAGCCGTGTAATTTAACCGTTCAAATGACTCTTGTCCGAATTACAAGGCTTGCCTTGTTTTTGATATGCTGTTTATAATGGGGGAATGGGCACCCAAAATTTTACGCCTTATCCATGTGAAATAAATAACTTAAATACTAACGTTACCTGTATACTAACGTTAAGGGAACATTAGCGAATATGGCGAATATGTCTAAACAACATTGAAGCAATATTCCTCCAACATTGAGTGTTATATGGGAATATATTGAATGCTCCTCTCATGTCGACGAATCTTGTATGAATATTGCTGCAATATAACTGCTTAATCGAGGAATCTTAAGGTGAAACTTAATTATATATTCGTCTAGTATTAATTAATCTTGTACGAATATTGCTGCAATATTACAATAATAGGTAGCCTACCTGATCATTTTAGAAAAGGAATGGAAAAACGGTCATCAAGGTTTGCAGGAATATTCCCTCAGGGTTTCTTCCATGTTTATAAACGTTGAGGTAATATTAGCGAAAATTGTGAAAATGGCAAATAAATATTGAGGGAATATTCGTCAAATATTCGGTGCTATAGGGGAATTGTTTATCTGATATCGCACTATAAATTATATTTATTGCTCTCAAATCATTCTGTTTCCATTCTTCTACTTTGTCTGTTTCACTCTTTTCTCTTTCTATCACAATTTCACATTTTTTGAGCTTCATGTACATTTGGATCCTCCTTTTCCACATACTGTAGTTTCCGCCATCGAATACTGGTATTGTTATATCTTTTCTTTGCATTTTGTCTTCTTGATTATTTTCGAATGTTCCTTCTTGTTCGGAATCTTCTTCTTCTTGCAATAGGGTTTTCAATAGGGTCGAAGAGACATTTCATCGAAGAGACATTTAATCGAAAAGACATTTCATCGAAAAAACGTTTCATCCAAGATATTTCATCAAAATATGATTTATATGAAGCCCATAAAAAAGTGAAAAATTGCTTTATAGAGCTCAATCTAGAGTCTATACCCTGGTAAAAAAAAACCTATTAAAATGTATTAAACTTAACACATTTTAATACTAATGTAATCGGTTTCAATACATGTAATCCCTCTGCGGAATTAGATATTAATCTTTTTTAATTGAGAATAATCCTAATCCCAATTAATACGGTTTAGTTAACCTATTAATGCGCAAATGCACATTTTTGTGCACACATATCCAAGTACACAAGTCTATTAGAAAATCGAAGTTATTTTTGTCCAAAATCCTATATAGCGGGTTTTCGAGGGTGCTCTTGCAGAATCTGCAACTTGTTTTGTAAAAAAAATACAATAACTTTGTTATTTTTGAGTTTTGAAAAAAAAATCAAATTTTTTTTATAATTTTTTTTTTCTTTTACTCAATTTTTGTTATTTTTTCTTCATTTGGATAATCTAATTACCGCTAGAAATCGCGATCCGAATGTTTGACATCTCCAAAACACTGGTTATAAACTTTTTTCCCTTCTTAGTTTTATCAAAATGGCGGTTTTTGTGAAACAGCGTGATGTTAAACTTCATGATTTTTTTTCTCGAAAAGTATGAACTTTACGAAAAAATGTTATAGAACAAAAAGTCCTTAAAATCATTAAAGAAATACGTACGATTTTTTTCAGAAGTTTTTGAGCCATTTTTAAAATTTTTCAAAAATCGTCAAAATTCAAAAATTCAAAATTGGCTCAAAACCTTCTGAAAAAATGCATACGTATTCTTTGAGTAATTCTTAGCCTTTTTTGTTCTATATCATTTTTCCGTAAAGTTCATACTTTTCGAGAAAAAAAATCATGAAGTTTAACATCATCAGCGATGACAGACTATCGCCATCATGGCGTCGACGAGTAAGGAGCCTCCCGATCGGGGGGAGCCCAAAATGTATAAGTGTCATCCAAGTACACCAGTTAAAACAGTAGTGTGTTTAATTTGTGAGGAAGTGTATCACGCTAGTGATTTTAATAAGTTAAAAAACATTACATACTTAAGCAACATACTTGTAATTTGCCCGGAACATCAAAGTCTAACCTCAAAATCAACAGACCACGTGTTGACCTCGTTGTCGGAGGAAATGAAAGTATATTAGCACAAATTAAGCAACCAAAGAGGAACAATTAAAGGAACAAATTTTGAACGAAATTTCAAGTGATTCGTCAAGACTTGATACGACTGTAAATAATGCCTCTGCGGAACGTGAGAACTTAAGAATTGAAAATACCTTACTAAAGGATCTTAATGCAGAACTGAAGGAGAAGAATGCGATACTAAAAGAATTAATGAAAAAAGATAAAGAAAACACTGCTTTAAATTTCAAAAAAGTGACTTATGCCGAAATTATGACAAGTAAACCAAATAAGCGAAAAAGAATTCCTAGAATAATAATTAAGAAAACAAAACAAGAGGAAACTATGGAGAAAGTTAATGAGGAAATATCTCGATACTTGACAAAAGAAAAAACTATACAAACAAATAATATTTAAAAAAAAAAAGAATGAAGAACCAATTATTACTTGCAGTAATCTCGAAAGTGTAGATAAAGCTTTCGATACGCTAAAAAGGAAATTAAAAGGTACATGTGAAATCCTGAAAGAACAGATAATGAATCCTAAAATGAGGATTGTTGGTATTGATAATTTTGAGAACATGAACACTAAACAACTACAAGACGACATCAATGAAAGAAATTTAAACGAAAAATTCAAAGATGAATGTAAAATTATACACACGTACATAAATGATAGAAAGAAAACTCTAACTGCTATAATCGAACTACCTGCAGAATTATACAAGCTCGTAAAAGAAAATAAAAATAGAATCTTTGTAGATTATCAAAGATGTAAAATTTTTGACGTCATAAGTGTAAAGCCTTGCTACAAATGTGCAAGACACGGTCACAGTGGAGGAACGTGTAAAAATTCTGCTATGTGTACAAAATGTGCTATGCGACATAGTGCAAGTCAATGTAACACAACAGAGAGTAGTTCATGTGTAAATTGTAAGTACAACAATACCAAGTTCGGAACTAATACAATACTAACCACGAAGCAACAGATAGTGATATGTGTGGAATTCTTAAAGCTAAGGTGAAAAAGTATATAGATATGCACGACTACCCAATACAACCTACTATACCAAGACACCTAGGTAAAGTAGGAACCTACTCACTCTGGTTACCATTACAAGTTAATGTATCTACACAACCACTAAATAAGCTTAATGATAGTTTGACTAAGAGTCCAACTTCAGTCCAAGCTGTAATTAAAAGTCCGCTGAAAATGCTGTCTGACAGAATAAAAAATAGGCAAAATATGGAATAAACTACAACCTCGACATGATGAATCTTGATTATGATTTTGAAAATCTATTACAACAAGAAACTGAATGCAGCGATATAAGGAGCCTTAACGTTAATTTAAAAACTTGGACAATTCAACATGCGGGATTTTCAATCTACCTGGATATAAGTTGCGGCACAATGAAAGTAGTATGAATAAAGCGGATGGTGTTATTATGTACATAAAAAGTGATATCGTAGAATATACTGAAACTGTGGTGATAGATAATTTAAGTATCATATATGCGGATATCCTTATAAATAATAATGAAACCATAAGAATCTCCGCAACCTATAGATCACATTCCATAAAAAACCTGAGTATATTTACTCACAATTAAAAAATACATTAATAGCAATATTAATATTAAGAACCATATGGTTATTAGTGATTTTAATATAAATATTATGGACTGTGATAATAATAGTCAGGAGTTTCTAAATAATTTTTATGAAAAAGAATATATACCATGTTTTCTAGGAATAACCAGGCCTGCAACTAACAGCTGTAATGGAACGTGTATCGACAATATTTTTATAAAATCAAAGTCACTTATTCCAAAATCATATAAACTTTGCACTAATGAAATTAGTGACCATTACTCATTAATAGTTGCCCTTGGCAACGTAAACTTAAATAAACAAGATAATAGTGTAAAAAAAATATTATTAACTACAAAAAGCTCTTTAATAAAGCCTCATTAACAGACTGGAACTCTATATTATCGATTCACGATCCAAATGAAGCAGCCTGCTCGTTAATAAATGGGATTAAAAATTGTATAAATTGTGCTACAACTAGTAAAGTCGAAGCAGCCTGCTCGTTAATAAATGGGATTAAAAATTGTATAAATTATGCTACAACTAGTAAAGTCATTAAAAGAAAAGATAGGGAGATGATACCAAGAAAAAATTGGATCTCTTCTGGAATCATTACATCTTGTAAAAAAAAGAAACACTGTATAAATTATGGAAAATGAGTCCTAATTGTACTGAATTAAAGAATAATTATATGAATTACTCTAAATTATTATATAAAGTAATAAAAAATGCTAAATTTAAATTTGAAAGAGATAAGATCGAAAAAAGTAGAAAAGATAATAAAAAACTATGGGAAATAATTAATAATAAGTTAGGAAAAACAAAGAAATCGAGCAAGACAATTGATTATATATATGAGAACAATAATAAAATTACTAATAAAGAAGACATATCTAACTTTATGAACACTTATTTCTGTGAGGTGGGTACTAATTTAAGTAGGAATATTAATCAACAAAGAAATGTTTATATAAAACCAATTACAAGAAATGCAATGTCAATATTTATATCCCCTACTAGTATTGACAAAATAAGTAAAATTATTCAAGATCTTAAAGAAAAAGCAGGAGGTGTGGATGGTATAAATGCGAAAGTTCTAAAAATAATTTCGGCATTTATCTTAACATCTCTTCAACATATTTTCAATATATCAATCGAACTGGCAATATGGCCAGAAACCTTAAAAAGTGCGGAAGTAGTACCAATACACAAAGCAGGTGACAAAACTAATATTTTAAATTATAGACCCATATCTTTAATATCAAATATTGCAAAAATTTTTGAGAAAATAATATATAATAGACTTTATGACTTTATTAAAAAATGTAAAATATTATCAAATTCACAATATGGCTTTATTAAAGGTAGAGGTACAACTGATGCACTCAGCAAAATTACGGATATTATATTGAATCATCTAGATAACAGTAAACCATTAATAATCTCTTTTCTTGACCTAGCAAAAGCCTTCGACACTGTTAATCATAGAATTCTAATTGAGAAACTAGAAACTTATGGAATACGAGGAAAACCGCTTGATTTAATGACTAGCTATCTGTCTAATAGAAATCAAATAGTTAGATTAGAAGATAAAATAAGTACTGAAAAAAGAATAGAAACGGGAGTTCCACAAGGAACAATATTAGGACCACTTTTATTTATTATATACGTTAATGATCTATTGACAAATATGCAAAAAGATTCAATCCTCTCCTACGCAGATGACACTATCATCATCTCTGGTGAAGATACGTGGTTTGATGCGCAGGAAAAAATGAACAAATCATTAGAAAATGTTGCAAATTGGTTAGCATTTAATAAACTTTCATTAAATACTAGTAAAACGGTCTATATGACAATTGGTAGTTATTGTGATAATGTACCAAAAAACATTAAAATTGAAATACAGAAACAAGAAATAAAAAGAGTGACTAATTATAAGTACCTAGGAATAATTTTCGATTACAATATGAAATGGGATATGCATATTCAGTATATCATAAATAAAACCAAATATCTAATATATTTATCTTTGCAAAAATTAAAAATCTTTTGGACATTAAATCGCTAATAACAATATATTATGCCTTCTTTCACAGTTACATAAATTATGGAATAATAGCATGGGGTGGGGCTTACAATAATAATGTAATGCGATTACAAAATATACAAACAAGAATTTTGAAACTTATATACAAAAACTCTTTCGTAGAAAGAAGGCCTCTAAACGTAAGGGAAGGATTTCATTTGGAAGCACTAATGTATCACTATGAAGACTGAAAGAATTATATTTAAAAAGTACATCTAAAACTAGGAATAAGAGTATTTAGCAACCAAAAATAAATAAGTCTGTTAGTAAAAAAAGTAGTTTCATGGTAGCGCTGAAGACCTTTAACTGTCTTCCTAATGAATTAAAAAGTTTGACCTGTAATGGTAATTTTGGGAAATATAAAAAAAAGAAAAAACTAATTAATTATATACAAAAAACATAGATTATATAACTACTGTTTTGTTTGGGTGTTTATACTTTATTGGAAATTTATAATGTTAAAGTAATTTTAAGTTAGTTTTTAAGTTTTTATTTTGTATATCCCAGCCCTTGTACAGGTAGTTATATCTACCTCTTAAGGATTACGCTATGTAATTTGTCTGGTAAATAAATAAATAAAAAAACATCACGCTGTTTCACAAAAACCGCCATTTTGATAAAACTAAGAAGGGAAAAAAAGTTTATAACCAGTGTTTTGGAAACGTCAGACATTCGGGCCACGATTTCTGGCGGTAATAAGATTATCCAAATGAAGAAAAAATAAGAAAAATTGAGTAAAAGAAAAAAAAATTATAAAAAAAATTTGATTTTTTTTTCAAAACTCAAAAATAACAAAGTTATGGAATTTTTTTTACAAAACAAGTTGCAGATTCTGAAAGAGCACCCTCGAAAACCTCCTATACAGGATTTTGGACAAAAATAATTTTAATTTTCTAATAGAATTGTGTACTTGAAAATGTGTGCACAAAAATGTGCATTTGCGCATTAATGGGTTAATAGGTTTTGATACAGTTTAATCGAGTTTAATGCCAATCATTTTTCTGTATCATAAACATTAATCTCTTTTAATACATACTTCAAGGAAATCCTTTTTAATCTAATACTATTCAAAAGGACATAATTCGACTGTTATCTGGATATATCTAATCTGATTAAATACTAAAAAAAGCTAATAGGATTTATTATATTAAAATACATAATTTTAAATATATAATCTGTTTCAATTCACATTTCTACCTGAATGTTAAAATGACAGTAATCTATATTAATATTTATTCTAGTAATCTGTTTTAATTTGATCCTTTTTAATCGAGAATGATCCTAATCCAATTTAATATGGTTTATTTAATAGGTATTGATACTATTCAATCAACTTTAATACCAATCATTATTTTTGTATCATAAACTTTAATCTGTTTTAATACATACATGACACAAATCCTTTTTAATCTAATACTATTTAATACGACATAAATTAGATAATAATCTGGATATTTTTAATCCGATTTAGTACTAAAAAGATAATAAGAATTAATACATTGGAGTACATAAATTCAAATATAAAAATCTGAGGATGAAAATTAGGGTTCTTTCTTAGGACAAATATATTTCTTTTAATTAACATTCAATTTTGGGTATTCGTTTATATAAATCATTTATAATATAATCTGTTTTAATACGGAAAGAATATTATATTAGAATCAATTTATTTTAATATATTATATTTAATATAAAATTTTCAAAATAATAAATTCATTTGATAATTTATATAAAACGAACAGAATTCTTTTGTAATAAATCCTTTTTCCCATCAACTTTTAGTATTAATATTTTAGTAGGATAGAATTTGAGTTTAATAGAATTACAAAACTACGAATATTTATTAATATTATTTCTTGTACTTCATAGTTATTTGGAATTACACAAATATCGAGCATTTCTTACATGTACATGAGTAACCTTACAACTGACTTAAGTAACAGAAATTACTTCACACTTTTTAATATTTCGTAAAAAATGTGAAAAATAATCATTTTTTGTGATTTGATTTTCTCAATATGAGGCAGATTAAACGGCTTCCCCTCAAAAGTAATAATTTCGGAAACTTTTAAATAACACTTATTTTCGTGTTTTAATATTCCTATTATTTAGCAAAATTTTTCTTACTTCAATTGTATCATACTATCATCTGTAAGGATTACTTTCTTATATTTCATGCTATGTAAAATCTGACCAGTAAATATATATCTTTTATATTCTTCATAACCCCACACTATTCCTGAATTCGCCCATGGTCCGCGCATACACATGGCTTTAGTGGTGTGGGAAATCCTCTACGAGGGAAAATACCACATCAGAAACTGCAAGGGAGTCCAAATTGAGTATACATATGAGAATATGCTCAGGTTAGTCTCCCGTACCTGCCAGATAAACACCACTAGCTTGCTCTCTCTGTCGGTACAGCTGAGCGGCTGCCCATCTAAGTGTTACGAACCTGCCCATGACTTCTATTCAATGTACCGGCTGTGGACTGCGATTCTTATACGAGGCACATAATCAATGTTTTTTTTGCGAAAAAAAGTCAGACGTACCCGAATCTCCCGAACGGGAGACCCATGATCAGCCACTGCAGCCCTTATTATTAAAAATATACTAACAAAAAATACATCCGCTTGAAAGGGATTAAAGAAAATTAAAAGAGATTTTATATTTTTATTAATAACAATATATTAATAAAGATTACATCCATTTAAAAGGGATTAAAAAACATTAAATTTGATTTATCCATAATTAAAAGAGATAAAAAGGATTTTAAATTTGTATCATAAAAATATATCAACAAAGATTATATCCGCTTTAAAGAAATTAAAAAAGATTACAAAAGATTTTATATTTTTTATTAATAAAGAAAACATATTAATAGAGATTAAAAATGATTAATTTTGATTTATTCGTGATTAAAAGAGATAAAAAAGGATTCTATATATGTAGTATATAAATATATTAATAAAGATTACATCCATATAAAAGGGATTAAAAAAGATTATTAAATTCGATTCTGCGTTTCCGATTAAATCGTATTTGTATAAATAGAATCCAATATTTTTTAATCGGATTTATGTGTCTAGTAATGCGATATAATCGACTCTAATGCTAAATTTCATTTTTTATTGTCACATTTGATTTAATCGAAATTAGTCCCTTTCAGGAAAATTAATCCAGTTTAAGGGAAGAAGGTACCGATTTTTGGCCAAAAAATCGATTTTTTTTTATCGTTTTAATCTATTTTTTAGCCACTTTTCTACCCGAAAACCTACTTCTAATGTCATAATTTTCATATAATTATTTAATTTGATTTATTTTAACATTTATCGTTAAAAACGCAATTTAGAGTTTTTTGCATTTTTTATAATACTTTTTACTTTTTGACAAATCCAGTTCATGTACAATTATACCTCTCTACGTCGCTAATTTCCCTTTGAAACTACACAATTACTATTCAATTATGATATTTAAACTTAGTTTGCTCATATAATTTTATAAATAAATCGTCCAGCTGTTATAATAAACTCGATTTGGATCGAGCCATCTATATCGACCGTCTTATCGACTACGGCCCGCTCGCAATAAGGAACAGGGTACAGGTATAGTAAATGGATACTATATCTATATACATAAGATACAAGCGCTGTTCCTCATATATAGATATAGTAACCTCTGTAAGTTTTTGTATCTGCTCCGTACCTTTTTGTACATAGCGGGGCTAACTTCACGTTTATTGTGTTTCTGAGTTGATACAAAAATCGTATATATTATCCTCAAAAATTTGTTTAGTTTTGCTGCAGTAAAATTGTAATTAAAATCCATTGAAAAAGTTTAATAATACTCATGACACAATATTAACATTTAATTAAATTAAATAATAATAAAAAATAATTATTAAAAAGTGTTTGCTTCTTGTAAATATTCAATTTCGTTTTGAAAATGCACATTTTGTCCAGTAAGTAGCATGTACCAAGAAGCAAATGTGTTTCTAAAAAAAGAAAATAACAAATGCAAATAATGGTAGATAAACGAAAAAATTGATAGCGGTAGAGGCCCTGAAAAGACAGCGGCGAAAACAAAACTAAACAGCCCTGTTGATATAAGTGAAAGTCATGAATTCATTCTGGTTCACACAAGTTTCTTTTTTATTTTTAAAAAGAAACAATTTGTAGTGCTTGTTCTAGAAAATGTGATAGTGCTTCAATAACTGAGAGAAACGGATTGTGTGTAAAACTAGTGTTATAGCGTAAAAATTGTGAAACTGTTATCAGAGAAAATTTTACAAGTGCACGAATGGAATCTATAAATAATAGACAAGCAGCATTTGTGGTTAACCGAAAAGTTGTAGAATCTGCTAATGATATCTAGGATATAACTTTTGGTTTGAAGCTCACAAGAGTAGTCAAGAGTGTAATGCCAATTATAAGGGTGCTTCTGGTAGTATGGAAGTCCAGTCTGCTGTGACCATTTGCAGTCGCTTGGTTTGAAAGAATGGTATGAGGTATTTAACACTTCTGTCTGATGGAGATGCAAAAACTTGGACTCGGCTTAAAGAAGTGGCACCTTATGGAAAATCTATTTTAATGTAATAAGAAGAATGTATCAACCATGTATAAAAGCGAATGGGTAATTAATGGCCTGAGAGAATTTGCTACTAAAGAAAAGCTTGGTGGAAAGTCAGATGGAGCGCTTACAGTTACTAAAATTAATGAGATGCAGAAATATTACAGAAGAGCAATTGTTAATAATACGTATGATTTGAAGAGTATGCAAGAATCCATCCAAACTAGGTTATACCATTATTCGTCGACAGACCAAAGACCTGCAGCAGATGTCCAAAGGGTTCTTCAACATGGTGCTTTTTTAATAAAGGAGAATGTAACAGATCAAAGAGAGTATTGGCATATTCCAAAATATTATAGCAGCTTTATTGTGCAGAGAAAGCAAAACAAGCCAACTACAAGACTACAGAACTGGTGAACATTAACCGGTAAGTAATTGTTTGATACATAATTTATATAATTTTTCATTAAAATATGTTTGCTTACGTTTAAAGTCGATTTTAAACATAATCAGTTCTTGTAATTGTTTGTGTTGTTTTGCGCAATCAGTTTTGATGTAAGGGTTTTTTGGTTCATTTTCTAGAATATATTTACTGCAAAACTACATTGAGCCTTTTAGGTTACACCTTAATTTTCAATTCCTGTTCCATCATAAAATCATTAAAAATACACGTTTTTTAATAAATAAAAAGTAACTTATGATTTATTAGCAATGGAAAAAATAAAATCAGCTTTTAACTAATATTTATTTATTAACCAGAGTAATACAAAATTGCATTACATAAAGAGTCCAGCAGAGGAAGTCACTTCCTGTATGCTGGTCTGGTATATATAATAAACTTACAAACTAAACTTACAATCTAATACATTTCTTTTAGAGCGTATTTGTTTACTCTCCTGTAATATAGTTACAGGGAGAAACAAATTTCAACTATAAATAAAACTATGTCACTACCACTCTCACCAATATATTATTAGCATAAATCTCGCAGTTACAGGTGTTTCTGTTGTTGCATTGTTGTTTCTTGCATAAATTATTCTTTCATGTTTGTTGAGTCGAGCTGGGCATGTAAGCCCAACTGCACAAGTGACCCTATAATGAGGGAACATGTCCCTGCGTTGGTTACTCTAATCGCATTTACAGTTTGATGTGAAGACTATTTCATCTATTACTACTATATCCGTGTGTTTTGGTTGTGCATCTAGTGGGTACATTGAATTAGTAAAAGTTTGCTTGCCTCTGATTACTCTATCAAAATAAAAAAGTGCTTTGTTTGATCCTAGGTAATTAATTACTACCTAGTTTAGTTTAGTTTTTTAGGATGATGTTTGTAGTTGTTTTGTTTCCTGGTTCTGTTGTTACTGGTTTTTGTAGTAATTTAATGCTATTTTCATTGGCTATATTGTCAATCATACCATATATTTCCTCTATTCCATTATGTTCTGTTTTGGTGGGTTTTTTATTTTTTCCTTGATTTTCAGTTGTATCAGTGCTTTTTAAGAAATGGGTATGCTTAATTCCACGTGTTTTAAGATCATGGCAATAAGGACAATTTTTGTTGTATGTTTTTGTTTGTGGATTACTGTTCGAGTTGGTCCACTTAGTAAATTTCCTTATAAGAGAATATTCGTTTTTTAGTTGTTTAATTTTTTCTTCCGTTTCTGTAGTAAATAACTGGATTATGCTGTCTGCGATTATATTTATATTTTGCAAGTATCTATCATTATTGAATTTTTTTAATTTGGCGTAGTTATAATTTGTCATTCGTTGGTGTGAGTGAAATTGGTGGCGTATGCATTTGGCTATCGAGCAGATGTATGTTCTAGAATCTAATAATAATACGTCAAGCATAGTCTTATCCACATGGACTTCCGATGTTAGACAGTCATACTTGACGGTTGTTTTCCTTCCTTTATATTGTAATATTAGGGCATAGCCCTTTCTAGTGTATTTTACTTCATGTAAGATTGTTCTGATTTTATTGCAGTCTATTCTAATTTCTTCTCTTGCTGTGCGTTCATAACTTGTTGATCTTAATTTATTTTTATCCATTCTCTTAGTTTAACTTTTCTGTTGTTTTTGTTTGTTAGTGTTTTGAGATTGTTAGGCAGACTGTTATAACAAGTAATGGCCCTTAAATAACTGATGTTGTTACTTATTCTTTTGTTGTTTTGGAACTATGATGCATTTCTTTCTCGTGATGCTATTTGAATGTATAAAGTTATCTTTTAAATCTTCGTAATGATATAATAGAGATTCGTAAGTGAATTGTTGATCTAAATTTAATGGCCGTTTTTCATTTAAAAAGTTTTTGGTTTATTATTTTGAGAACTTTGTACTGTAGAGTTTGAAGAGTTCTAGTTATGTTTATGTATGCTCCTCCACATGCAATTATGCCATAAGACATGATACTATGAAAAAGAGCGTAATAGAGCATCCTGAGGTTTTGTTGCGATAGTATTTTAGTGAGTTTATAAAAAATAAGGATTAAATATTTTGATTTATTATAAATATTTGTGATGTGGTTTTCCCATCTCATGTTACTATCAATGGTTATTCCTAGGTATTTGGTACTGTCAACTCTTGTTATTTGTTTTCCTTGTATACAGATATTTAAATTTCACGGAGTGCTGTCTCGTGTACTTCCAAATTCCATGTAAACTGTTTTATCAATGTTTAAGGATAGTTTGTTTAGAGCCAGCCAGTTTGATACTTTATTTAGGTATAGGTTTATTTCTATTTCTAGCCATGATTTTCCTTTTACAATTATTGCAGTGTCATCAGCAAAAGCCAATATTGAAAGTTCTGGTATAGTTTGAAACATCTCATTTATGTAGATAATAAATAATAATGGTCCTAATATTGTTCCTTGGGTGACTCCCATTTGTATTGTATCGAATTTGCTATTTGAATTGTTTACTTTTACTCTTTGTTTTCTGTTATCTAAGTAGCTTTTTAGTAGTTTGTAAACTTTACCTCTTATTCCATAGTTGTATAGTTTATTGAGAAGTATCTTATGATCCACTGTGTTAAATGCCTTGGCAAGATCAAGAAAGGTGGCTGCTATAGGTTCACTTTGATCTATTTGATTGTATATTAAGCTTGTTAGAGCATTTAGTGCATTTTTAGTACTTTTATTTTTTCTGAAGCCGAATTGTTTCTGTCATATAATTTTGTTTTTATCTAGAAAGCTTAGTGACCGTTTGTGTAATAGTTTTCCAAATATTTTTGCGATATTGGAGATAAGAGATATTGGTCTATAGTTGTTTGATAAATGTTTTTCTTTTCCTTTGTATATCGGACTTACTTCTGCTATTTTTAGTGCATGTGGTCAGACACCATGTTCTATGCATGTGTTGTAGATGTCTACAAGTGGTTTGCTGATGTGTTGTTTTAATGTTTTTATAACTTGTGCATATATTTCATCTATACTTCCTTTTTTGCTCTTTAAACTTGTGATAATGTCATTCATTTCTATTTGGTTAGTTGGGAATAGATACATGGTTTTGGGATTCATGGGTGGCATTTGTAAATTTTCATTTTGAGTAGTTACTATCTTCTCACTCATTTTTCTTCCTATATTACAAAAGTATTCATTCATCTTTTCAGCTATTTGAGTTGAGTCAGTGATTTTTATATTGTTATTTTTTAGGTAGTTTATGTTGTTATTAGCATTGGTTTCTTTCCTAAGTTTTTTATTAATTATCTTCCAAAGATTCTTTTGGTTATTTTGGTTGTTTTCTATTTGTTTTTTATCATAGCCATTTTTTTCTTCGTTTATAGTTTGGTTTAGTATTTTTACATAATTCTTGTAAGCATCTTTTTTTGATGTATTATGTGGGTTTTTCCATATGTTGTATAATTTTTCTTTCGTTTCTCATGATGTAATTATGGCTTTGGTTATCCAGCATTTTCTGTGTGTCGATTTTATTTTTTTATTGTTATTAGTTGACTCAGATTCATATATGCATTTTTTAATTTTGAGTATCAGCTGATCTAGTGCATTGTTTGGGTCTGTGGTTATGGAGATATCTCCCCAGTTTATGTTATTACTTATAGTTTTTAATTTGTTATAATTTATTGTTTTGTAATTGGTTTTGTTATAATTTTTTTTTATCTTCTTTATAGACATTACTATCGGGTAATGATCATTAAAAGGTATTGTTATCGAATAACTTTTGTGCGCTATTTTATCAAGTTTTAAGTAAATATTGTCTATGCAAGTACCTTTACCAAAGTCACTGTTTGCTGGTCTAGTTATTTGATTGAATCCTGGGTGATATCCATTTTCTAATGGGATCTGTAAAAACTCTTGGTTTATTATTTCATTACTGTTTATGTCTATGTTAAAGTCACCGATTATTAGGTTATTTTTAAATTTTTTGTTCATTAACAACAGTTCTTTGAAATATATTATAAATTCTGTTTTCTTTAACCTATGACATCTGTATAATGCTGATATTAGTATTTGTTTGTTATTGTCCATTATTGTTGTTGAATTTATTATTTTAAGTTTGTTTATTTCAGTTAGCTCAGTTGTTTCAATTAATTTGTTGTTTAGGTACATAACGACCCCATCATTCTGATTTATTCTGCTATTACTGTAAAATATTTTGTATCCATTTATATTGAAGTATTCATGATGATCCATATTCCAAGTTTCAGTGCAAATTATAATACATGGTTTTACTGTAAAGCTCTTTAAAAATATTAGTAATTTATTATAGTTGTGGTTCATACTTCTTATATTTATGCATACAATAAGTTCTTTTTCAATATTCAGAAGTTTGTTTAGTTTACTTAATGTATCAACTATTATTTCATTGTTTATAATTTTCTCTGTTTCATCCATTTCTGCTTCTTGTATTTGTGAATGTTTGTCCAATTAGTGGTGGATCTCTGAAAGTTGTTTGTCTGATTCTATTTATCATCGGTGTTGAAGTTGTCTCATTTGTTGGTACTGTAGGTTTCTCTTCATTTACTTTATCTGTATGTTTTATGTTTTCTACTTTACCAAGTATCTTTGATAAGTAGGTTGTAATGGATAATCTGTTGCTTCTATTTAACTTTTTATTTTCTTTTTTAAAATTTTACATTGATCACTATCAATTGCACTATGATTTACCTTATAATTTGTTTTATATTTTTTATAACTATAGTCACAGTTTGCGCATTTTAAAGTGTTACAATTGCATTTGCTTGCTTCATGTGGTCCTGCACATTTAAAGCACATAACCTTGTTCGTGCATTTTTTGCCACCGTGTCCATAGCCAGCACATTTATTGCACGGATTTGTATTAATAATGTCATAGGCTCTGCAATTTTGATAGCCTATTAGAATTTTGCTTCTATTTTCCTTTATATGTTTATATATACTAGAAGTTACTTCTATTATTGCACTATTTAACGATTGGTTTGCGAAAATATGTAGCACTTTGCACTTTTCATCCATGTTGCTGAAGTTTCTTTGGTTTATGTCAGTTTCTACTTCTTCTTTGGTTGAGAAATGCTTATCTATTCCTGTTACTTACATTGTAGGTTTATTTATTTGTTCTTTTTCAATTTTAAAGTTTTCGTTTAGACTATTTTTTAAATTTAATTCTATTTTCTCTACACTTTCTACGTTCATACAGTTTATTATCACAGTGTCCTTGATTTTAGTATTAACATTTTTTGTTTGTACTGTTTTCTCATTAGTTAAGTAATTGCACACAGTTTTCACGATATTTGTTTCATCTTTGCTGTTGGTTTTCTTGATGATGAGCTTTGGCACTTTTTTGTTTTTTGGCTTAATATTGCTTTGCATAAGGACATTTGCATATGTTGCCCATGCTTGGTTTTCATTTTTGTTATTTTTTTCTTTTTCTTGGATTAGTAGTTTATTAAGTAGTTCATTTTTTTCTTGCAGTACCTGAACTATTTGTTTTAATAATTTGTTTTCTACTTTGTATTTTTCATTTTCACTTAGTTCTTCATAGATGGTATCATTTAGTGTTTTTCCTTTATTTGACTCTAGATCAATTTCATTTAGTATCTCTTGCTTCTGTAGTTCCCTGTTTTCGCCTTTATATTGTGCTATAAAAGCAGCAGGTCCTTTCAGTTCACCATATGGTAATTTTGAGGTTAGTGCAAAGTTAGGGTGATCTTGGCAGATGATAAATGAGTTGCTTAGAAATTCAGGCTAACCCTTGTTTACAACAATATAAAACATACCAACAGTAAAAGTCATATTTCATGTACATTAAAAAAATTAACAATAAGAGATAAAATTACTTACTGTAGTCAATTACATGTAGAAACACATCAGTAAATTGTTAACAGAATTCCTGATACGAATCACTATTTAAGAACAAAGGTATTAATAATTATGGAAGATAGAATATGCACAGAAATTAATAAGTTTAAGTAGTTACTTGTCTGTAGTATTATTTGGTTCATACCGTAATATGTATATCAACATCACAATAACAATTAAAAAAAAAATTTTAAGTAAGTATAAAAGATCAACTGGTAAAGCTAGTATTTATCACAGAAGTATACGACAGTCTATTCAATATCACAGGTGTTTACGTTATAATGTATTGCACAAAATGTATACGAAGTGTGTAGTAAGTCTGTGTATCAATCTGTACGTGTATATATATACACACACACATATATATATACGAGGGTCATTTGACAAGTACCTAGCCTCACCGCCAGATGGTGCCACTATCGCACCAGAAATACACTACAGTGCAGTATCTTCCTGTAAACGGTTACAGACGAAATTTCAGCCGGATCGGAGTTGTAGTTTATTTTTGAGAGCGTGTGAAAGCAAATGTGTCCGTTGATTTTTGAAAAAATGGAGAAAGAACAATATCGGTCGGTGATTCGATTATTGTTTTTGGAAGGGAAATCGCGCAGTGAAATTAAAGAACGCTTGGATGCAGTATATGGGGATGCTTCTCCTTCGATGGCGATCGTTAAATTTTGGTATAACGAGTTTCAACGTGGTCGTACGTCGGTTTTTGACGATCCACACCCAGGTGCTCCGAAAACAGCCACTACGGAGGAGAACGTGACAAAAATACACGATATCGTTTTGTCAGACCGCCGATTAAAGGTGCACGAGATAGCTGCGATAGTAGGCATCTCAGAAGAACGCGTGTGGCATATCCTACATGAGATTTTAGGCATGAGGAAGCTGTCAGCAAGGTGGGTGCCGCGTTTGCTGACTGCAGACAACAAGCGCATCCGTGTGACCAGTTCAGAGCAGTGTTTGGAGCTGTTTAATCGCAATCCAAAAGAGTTTTTGCGTCGTTACGTGACCGTCGACGAAACATGGATTCACTACTACACTCCAGAGACCAAGGAGCAGTCAAAACAGTGGACCTTACCCGGTGAACCTGCTCCGAAGAAGGCGAAGACGGTCCCGTCGGCCGGAAAGGTGATGGCCACTGTTTTCTGGGATTCTCAAGGTGTGATTTTTATTGACTATCTGGAGAAGGGCAAAACGGTCACAGGACAGTACTACGCCGAACTATTGAGCCGATTTGACGCCGTGTTAGAAGAAAAACGGCCCCATTTGTCTAAAAAGAAAGTGCTTTTCCACCACGATAATGCACCGGCTCACACTTCTGCACTCGCCACGGCTAAATTGGTCGAATTACGCTACGAACTGCTGCTCCATCCACCGTATTCTCCAGATTTGGCTCCGTGCGACTTTTTTTTGTTTCCGAACCTAAAAAATTCGCTCGCCGGGAAGAGATTACACTCCAATAACGAAATAATCGCTGCCACGGAGGCCTATTTTGCAAACCAAGAGAAAACATTTTTTTCAACGGGGTTAAAAAAATTGGAACACCGCTGGACCAAGTGTATTCAACTAAAAGGAGACTACATTGAAAAATAAATTTTATTTTTTGTAAAATTTTGGTGTTTTCATTTGTAGGCTAGGTACTTATCAAATGACCCTCGTATACACACACACACACACACACACACACACACACACACACACACACACACACACACACACACACACACATATATGTGTGTATATATACCTCTCTTCCCCCGCTCACTCTCTCGCTCTGTTTCTCCCCCTCTCTCTTCCTCTCTCCCTCTCTCTCTCTCAATATCCGTCAAACTCTGTACCAAAAACTTTAATGAGAGGTTAATAGTACATTTCGATACTAGTGCGAGGATTTGATTTTCCCCTCGTGTGAATGTTTGCACCCGAGCGAAGCGAGGGTGAAAAGGTCACACGAGGAGAAAATCAACTTCTCACACAAGTGTCGAACCGTATTTTTTGACACGACGTGCGAGAAGTGAGATTTTTGCACGCATCGTTTAACGCAGCGTGCGAGAAATCGAACTTCTCGCACGGAGTTTCAAAAATATTTTTTTAATACAATCAACACGTTTTAAAAAAAAATAATTTAAGTACGTTTTAAGAACAGAATTTTTGTCTAGACCTTTTATTTATTCGAATCTCATCTATTCAATACGCACTCTGCAAATGATAATAATTCTTTTCATGACTGTACCAATAATAATATTGTTAATATAAAACTTTCTATGAAAGTATAAAATAAGGCAAGTATAGACTTTTTTCTGTATAATCTATAAAATAATAATATTTATGATTTTTTTAAAGAAATCAAATAAATACCAGTGAAAAAGTCTTTTACTTCTTTGAGTCATTGTATGCTGAACAAATTATATGTAAGTAAATACATTCAAATTGTTCATTGCAAATCAAACAAATAAAAGTTGTGAAATCAATTATCGATAGTGAAGTAATGCAAACAACTCTCGGAACCAACTGTATGACTATTCTCAGAAATGTATTAAAATTTGTTCATCCTTCTATACAAATTAAACACAAGAAAGTACTGAAATAAATTTATTGTAGTCAAGTACCCATAAGTTAACTTGACTGAATAATACAACTTTTCGTAACTACTTAAAAATATTCAGTCAGCGGGCATAAAGTACTACTTAACGCCTAACAGGCGTAATAGTTCCCATACTCCTACCAAACTTTATAGAACCTACGCACTTTACGCCCGTGTGGGCGAAAATTATTTTAATTATACAACTACTATGCCTTCTTTTTATTTCTAAAATTCATAAGAATTTTATCAGATATTTACGAAAAGTCAAAGCCTATATAAAAAAATTACATAGTTACCACCACATCTCCCTTTTTCATTGATCTTTCTTAATTTTGAAATTTCTATAATATTACGCATCTTGAAAGGACAATAGAAGTCTATAGAGCTGCTCTAGCAGGGGTGGTCCTCCAATCTCCCATACATACTTGGCGGGCCCGACGGTTTGCAATTTAAGGTGTAAACATGGTATTTTCATATAAATATTCATATGTTTAAAGATCAGAT
Source organism: Torymus aiolomorphi (assembly GCA_036365515.1). Lineage (NCBI taxonomy): Eukaryota > Metazoa > Arthropoda > Insecta > Hymenoptera > Torymidae > Torymus > Torymus aiolomorphi. The sequence goes on along the minus strand of CM070875.1, from coordinate 98,801,976 downwards.
AAAATGTATAAATGGGTTGCTTCTACATATTAAATAGGGCTCAGTATTGAATTTATTACTCTGTTTTTAAATAGAAAGTGCAAACCAGCATGAAAATATCATATGAAATCTCATATGAGAATATTGGACATCAGATCTCATTTGGGAATATCGGACATCAGATCTTATATGAGATCCCACAATATGTAAAGTTGCAGATGACATCACACATATGATATCTCATATGAGATCTCATATGATATTTACACGACGAAAAAGAATAAAAAATAGGTGGCTTACAAAATGGTTAATAAATCCTAAAGCACTTTTGAGTAGACAATAAATTTATATGCATTTTTTATCTCATCCCGCTTAAAAAAGACGTAAATCACGAGATTATGTATATGTAGGGATATTATATTTAAACGGTATCAATTAAAAATTAGAGCCAATGTAATTATTTATAATGGGCTTATAGGTATAAACATTGTTAATGAATTTATGTAAAAATTTAGTATTCTACATTTACAAAGCCCACCGGTAAACTGGAAACCGTCGGGCCCGCCAAGTATGTATGGGAGATTGGAGGACCACCCCTGCTAGAGCAGCTCTATAGACTTCTATTGTCCTCCCAAGATGCGTAATATTATAGAAATTTCAAAATTGAGAAAGATCAATGAAAAATGGAGATGTGGTGGTAACTATGTAATTTTTTATATAGGCTTTGACTTTTCGTAAATATCTGATAAAATTCTTATGAATTTTAGAAATAAAAAGAAGGCATAATAGTTGTATAATTGAAATAATTTTCGCCCACACGGGCGTAAAGTGCGTAGGTTCTATAAAGTTTGGTAGGAGTATGGGAGCTATTACGCCTGTTAGGCGTTAAGTACTACTTCATGCCCGCTGACTGAATATTTTTAAATAATTACGAAAAGTTGTATTATTCAGTCAAGTTAACTTATGGGTACTTGACTACAATAAATTGATTTCAGTACTTTCTTGTGTTTAATTTGTATAGAAGGATGAACAAATTTTAATACATTTCTGAGAATAGTCATACAGTTGTTTCCGAGAGTTGTTTGCATTACTGGACTATCGATAATTGATTTCACAACTTTCATTTGTTTGATTTGCAATGAACAATTTGAATGTACTTACTTACATATAATTTGTTCAGCATACAATGACTCAAAGAAGTAAAAGACTTTTTCACTGGTATTTATTTGATTTCTTTTAAAAAATCATAAATATTATTATTTTATAGATTATACAGAAAAAAGTCTATACTTGCCTTATTTTATACTTTCATAGAAAGTTTTATATTAACAATATTATTATTGGTACAGTCATGAAAAAAATTATTACCATTTGCAGAGTGCTTATTGAATAGATGAGATTCGAATAAATAAAAGGTCTAGACAAAAATTGTGTTGTTAAAACGTATTTAAATTATTTTTTTTAAAAACGCGTTGATTGTATTAAAAAAATATTTAAGCTCTCATTAAAGTTTTTGGTACAGAGTTTGACGGATATTGAGAGAGAGAGGGAGAGAGGAAGAGAGAGGGGGGAGAAACAGAGGGAGAGCATGAGCGGGAGAAGAGAGGGAGGGAAAGTAGATTATAAAGAAAAAATTTCTATACTTGCCTTATTTTATACTTTCGTAGAAAGTTTTACATTAACAATATTATTATTTGTACAGTCATGAAAAAAATTATTACCATTTGTAGAGAGTGCTTATTGAATAGATGAGACTAGAAGAATTAAAAGGACTAGACAAATTGTGTTGTTAGAACGTACTAAAAATTAGCTTTTAATAAACAAGTTGATTATTTAAAAAAATATTTAAGCTCCCATTAAAGTTTTTGGTACTCCGTTTGACGGATGTTGAGAGAGAGGGAGAGAGAAGGGAGGAACAGAGAGGAAGGGAGAGAGAGGGCGAAAGAGACAGGGGGAGAAAGAGAGGGAGGGCGGGAGAGAGAGAGGGAGGGAGAGAGAGAGAGAGAGACTAATACTTGCCTTAGTTTATACTTTTGTAAAATGTTTTTTTAGATGGATTTCACAACTTTTTAAGAGAAAATAATAATTGCAGGGTGTGATAACGTTATGAGAGTTTATTATAGTATATTTTTAATATTATTATTAAGTGGTAGTATTGTTATTCACAAAAGTTTTAAATTTGAATGTTTCTTCAAGGAACTCGATAAAATCATTACATCCCTAGCGGAAATCGTTTCTGTAAAAAATTGTAAAAAACTGTAAATAACTGTAAATAAGTGTAAATAAATGTTTGAATTGAGACAGTAATAACAGTTATTTACAGTTATTTACAGATATTTACAGTTATTTACAGTTTTTTACAGTTTTTTACAGTTATTTACAGTTTTTTAAAAATAATTCTGTAGAAATGAAGGTACTGATAAAAGTTATTAACAGTTATTAACAATTTTTTACAGATATTTGCAGTTATTTACAGTTATTTACAGATATTTACAGTTATACACAGTAAATTTTTTTCGCTATAATAACAACTTTATTTTTATCAACAAAACTGTAAATAACTGTAAATAACTATAAATATGTGTAAAAAATTGTTAATAACTGTTAATAACTTTTATCAGTACCTTCATTTCTACAGTTTTATTTTTAAAAAACTGTAAATAACTGTAAATAACTGTTATTACTGTCTCAATTCAAACAGTTATTAACAGTTATTTACAGTTATTAACAGTTTTTTACAGTTTTTTACAGTTATTTACAGTTTATTAACATTTTTTATTTCCGCTAGGGATTGTATAATTTTTTGAAATAATATAATCAAATATGTATTTTCTTAGGTATGATGATTAATTAACAATACAGTTAATTGTAAAGTCATATGATAATAATTACATTGTGTGATAACGTTATGAGAGTTTATTATAGTATATTTTTAATATCATTATTAAATGGTAGTATTGTTATTCACAAAAGTTTTAAATTTGAATGTTTTTTTAAGGAGTTCTGTAGATTTTTCAAAATAAAGTTTGTTAGTATATTATTCTTGTACAGAACGTCTTGTTGGCTGTTTCAAAAAAATATTTAGGCTCTTAAAGTTTTTTGTGGAGTACTTATATAGCTGTTGAGTAGACGAGAGAGAGAGAGAGAGTGGGAGAGGGGGGTGGGGGGGGGGGCGTTCAATTTTTTTTAAAAAGCGACTTAACAGTTGTTTAGAGAGATAATAATTCAAAATGCAACCAGTTTATGAACTAAGAATCACTGAGAATAAATGCTTTCTTGACATTCTTGTATAGATAAAACTTTTTGAAGTTATTATCTGAATCTTGTCTACAAAAATATTTACTAAGAACTCTGAAACATTTTGACATCTTCCATGGTGAGAAAATCATATGTTAGATTACTTGAGCACTTTTATTCGTTGAAATTTTCACAATAACACATCATTTCTACTTTTTTCAGTATTCCCATGTTCATGGGAATAAATATGTACAACAGCACAGCACTGATATCGACTAAGTTTTTTAAAGATGACAGATGCTTTTTAAACCAAGGCTCAGACCAATATTTCAAATCGGCATTATAAATTATATTGTATATTTATATCCTCACGTGTCACTCAACAATATTTTCTTCTATGCCAAAACTTATTATGAAGTGTATGAACCTCATAACGCGTAATTATTTATTAATACACGCTTGTTCTATTTTCAAAACATTTGTAACTGATTTTTAATAGAAGTTTTAAAATTTGATTATAAACACTTCATACCAGTACTTTATTTTATTTATTACACAAAACACTGAAAATTATATTGTATATTTATAACCTCGCATGTCACTCAGTAATATTTTCTTCTATGTAAAAGCTTATTATGAAGATTATGAACCTCATAACACATAATTATTCAATACACACTTGTTCTATTCTCAAAATATTTGAAACTGATTTTTAATAGAAGTTTTAAAATTGATTATAAACACTTCATGTAACACGTCATACCAGTACTATATTTTATTTATTATTACACAAAACACTGAAAATTATATTGTATATTTATAACCTCGTGTATCACTCAGCAATATTTTCTTCTATGCAAAAGTGTATTATGAAGTTGATGAACCTCATAACACGTAATTACTTATTAATACGCACTTGTGCTATTTTCAAAACATTTCAAAGTGATTTTAAGTAGAAGTTTTAAAATTATCATGCAACACATTTTACTGGTATTTTATTTTTTTATATTACACAAAACACTGATTAGATGTCATTTTTTAATCACTATGTTTTGTTATTTATAACATTTGAATTATATGTGTACTTCATGCATTAGATCATACCGGTATTTTATTTTATTTATTACACAAAACACTGATTAGATGTCATTTTTTAATAATCACAACATTTTTATTATCAATATAATTTTTTCAACTGGATAGACGATCTATGAAAATCACAATTTTCTTTTCTTATTTTCAAAACTTACTTCAAAACATATTACTTCTTTCGTAAGTTGAGTCCAATACTTTCTAAATAAACATCTTTGTTGTTGTTTGTTTTATGTGTGATTCATTGAAAGCAATGAAACTCTCATTTTCTTCATTGACATCCACGTACTCTATTCGTCCTGTCAAATATGAAGACAGATTTTTAATATTCTTCTAAAATTATATCTCATATGAAAAATTTTCATGTTGAGAATATAAATAAATACATCTTGAAAAATATTGTTATAGTTTATAACTTTATAATAAAAGTTTGCTACTTATCTGATTATAATATATTGCTATTGCCCATTGATATTCACAGCTGCTTGTATAGGTTATATTTTTCCAATCAACTCCAAAATCTAAAATGAAGTAATCTGTATATATATATCTGTATGTATATATACCGGGGGTCCCATTTTAAAACCACCAGGCAAATATCTCGAAAACTAAGGGAGATGGAAAAAAACTTTTAATACAAAAGTTGTAGGGTTCAGAGGGGCCCAACTGATCGTGACCTTGGTTATGACCTTGAGGTCAATGATCAAGGTCATTTGAAGGTCAAATCGATTTTTTCAAATGGGAACCCCCACTTCTGACCTCGTAAATGGAAAGAGCGGAAAATTTTACGTTCCGATATGTCCTTGAGTTAAGGTCATGGTCATGGTCATGGTCATGTTTAAAATCAAAATCAATCAACGCATCAAAACATTCCCATAATTAGGCATACGAGACAAATTGTTAAATACAAAAGTTATAGGGTTCAGAGGGGCCCAACTGATCGTAACCTTTGTTATGACCTTGTGGTCAATGATCAAGGTCATTTGAAGGTCAAATCGATTTTTTCAAATGGGAACACCCATTTTTGACCTCGTAAATAGAAAGAGCGGAAAATTTTACGTTCAGATATGTCCTTGAGTCAAGGCCATGGTCATGGTCATGGTCATGTTTAAAATCAAAATCAATCGACGCATCCAAACATTCCCATAATTACGCATACGAGTGTTAAATACAGAAGTTGTAGGTTTGGAGCGGCCCAACTGATCGTGACCTTGGTTATGACCTTGAGGTCAATGATCAAGGTCATTTGAAGGTCAAATCGATTTTTTCAAATGGGAACCCCTATTTTTGACCTCGTAAATGGAAAGAGCGGAAAATTTTACTATTTTTACTATTATCAATATTTACCAGGGTTAACCACTTATATCAAATAATAACAAAAGTTAAGAAGTGTTGACCACCTCTATCCAATAGTGATCGGTAGTATTCAGCATTGATCGGTAATAATCAATAATTATTACTGTTTACATCAAATTGTTTTCAAATTGAGCACACTTATATTGGCACAGAAAATTAAACTTTTTCGCTTTAAAATATTGTATAGTATAATAACATATTATTTAAATTTTTTTGCCTTATGCACATTAGCGTCATAACAATTGTTTTTTGCCTTATGCACATTAGCGTCATAACAATCATTAACATATTATTTCTTTTGTGGTGTATTTTGATAAATAATTGCATTTACAACTAAAAAGGAATGCCTGACTATTCTGCTAATGAAATAATTGACATTCTTCTTATTTTAGGAGAATGTCGACGAAACTATCGAGAGGCAAGCAGATTGTATCGTGCTCGGTTCCCTCAACGACAACATCCTGATCATACGATAATACGTGACATTGAACTGCGCGGTCGACAAGGAAACTTCGTTCGAAGAAGGAGGACACTGAATGAACACGATTATGAAAATAATCCTCGCTTTCTTGCTGTTCTAGCCATGGTACATTTAAATGTTCATGTCAGTTTACGCGAAATCGAATTAACAATGGGTATTCCAAGATCTACGGCCAGTAGATATTTACGATATGCGCGTTACCATCCTTACCACATTACTCTAAATCAAGCTTTAACTGTGGAAGATTATCGACGGAGAATAATATTTTGCCAATGGGCAACACAACAAATTACTGATGATGAAAATTTCTTTAACAATGTTCTTTTTAGCGACGAGGCTACATTTCAGAGTACTGGTATGTTGAATCGCCATAATTGCCACTACTGGTCTCCTGTTAATCCTCATTGGGTGCGAGAAGTTGATCATCAGCATCGCTGGAATGTAACGGTATGGTGTGGTATTATTAACGGATGTCTGATTGGACCTTATTTTTTTGAAGGTCACGTAACTCAACATACTTATTTACAGTTGCTGAGAGACGAGCTGCCACTCTTTCTAGAAAACGTTGATCTCCATACAAGGGCCAGAATGTGGCTACAACAAGATGGTGCTCCTCCACATTATGCCAGAATTGTCAGAGATTTTCTTAATGAAAGGTTTAACGGTCGATGGATTGGTAGAGGAGGTCCCGTAGCATGGCCACCAAGATCTCCAGATCTGACATCTCCAGATTTTTATTTATGGGCCTTCCTCAAAAATACAGTCTACCGCAACAGGCCAACTACAAGAGATGACATGATTCAAAGGATTACGCAAATCTGCTTAAGTATTCCACGTCAAGTATTATTAAATACTGTTAGAAACTTTAAAAGGAGAATAGAATGTTGTCAACAAGTAAATGGTGCAACGTTTGAGCATCTTCTTCAGTAAATGGTGACCGAAACACTTGGATCCTATGACTAAATACACATGAACGTGGGATTTTCCAATGAATTTTTAGCTGGCCTGATCATCCCCGACCTTGCCTTAACTGGCCGGGTCATCTCCGACCTTGCCTTAACTGACCGGGTCATCTCCGACCTTGCCTTAACTGGCCGGGTCATGTCCGACCTTGCCGTAACTGTCCGGGTCATCGCCGACCTTGCCTTAACTGCACGGAAACTGACCATAACTTTGACCATGACCTTGACCCAAGGTCATATCAGAATTTTTCGGTTTTTCTATTCACGAGGTCAAAAGTGAGGGTTGCCGTTAAACAAAATTGATTTAACCTTCAAACGACATCATCCTTGACCTCAAGTTCATGGTCAAGGTCACGATCAGTTGGGCCCCTCCAAACACTACAACTTCTGTATTTAACACTCGTATGCGTAATTATGGGAATGTTTGGATGCGTTGATTGATTTTGATTTTAAACATGACCATGACCATGACCATGGCCTTGACTCAAGGACATATCTAAACGTAAAATTTTCCGCTCTTTCCATTTACGAGGTCAAAAGTAGGGGTTCCCATTTGAAAAAATCGATTTGACCTTCAAATGACCTTGATCATTGACCTCAAGGTCATAACCAAGGTTACGATCAGTTGGGCCGCTCTGAACCCTACAAATTTTGTATTTAACAATTTGTCTCGTATACCTAATTATGGGAATGTTTTGATGCGTTTATTGATTTTGATTTTAAACATGACCATGACCATGACCATGACCTTGACTCAAGGACATATCTGAACGTAAAATTTTTCGCTCTTTTCATTTACGTGGTCAAAAGTGGGGGTTCCCATTTGAAAAAATCGATTTGACCTTCAAATGAACTTGATCATTGACCTCAAGGTCATAACCAAGGTCACGATCAGTTGGGCCCCTCTGAACCCTACAACTTTTGTATTAAAAGCTTTTTTCCATCTCCCTTAGTTTTCGAGATATTTGCCTGGTGGTTTTAAAATGGGACACCCGGTATGTTCTTTTTCCAATCCACTTGTGTGATTTTAATGATTCCAAAAAAATCTTCTTGTGTATATCTGTAAAAAATAATAAAAAATTCTCACAAAGTATCAATTCTTTTATGTTTTAAAATAATTTTAGCCTTTAACATTTAGCCATTTAATATACATATCTAACAAAATTGATTTGCCCCGTTGATGCTCATAGATAAAAATTATTTTAATCAGTCGACTTCCTGAGATCTTTGATTATTTAAATTATATACACTGGTGTAGTTTCGTTAACTGGTCCTGGTGTGGCCAAAGTTGAAATTGGACACAAAGGAAGTATTCGATAAACCTTATCTGAACCTGGTGGTTCTAACACTTATTGCTATGACGATTGAGGTGACTATCTTCCATGCGTTTGGGAAGGGCTGTTGCACCTAATACCATAATATTTTTTTTTGTTTTTAATGCTATTTTCTTCCTCTATGAAGACTGATGGAATTCGCCCAGTAGTAGTATATTCTAAAATTGCATCTAACATCCAAAAGCATGCTATACCACCAACAATAAAATTTATAAAAATTTGGATGGTGATAAAAAATTTCTGGGAATGACTATCATCAATACAGTTTGAGTCTCCATATATAGTAATTCTCCCTGCTAAACCTAATTTTGACTCAGTTTCTTTTATTTCATTATTTTCAATATCATTAGTTATAATATAACATGATATGTAAAATTCACTAAAGACTGAGAATTGTATAATCTGAAAATGAAAAAGGTTACACAAAGTATCGATTTTTTATTGTATTATATTTTACATGATATATCTTCTCGCATAAAAATAATACTTATCTATATATAAAAGTATATGATGCCATGCCATCAGCTGATTTGAATTATAAAAATATATATAAACCATACCATATTTCGAGGTTATTTTAGAATTACAGTTGTTCGTTTTATTATATCTTCTCTCTCTCTCTTTCTCTCTCTTTCTTTTCGAGTCTATACAAGAGAATAAAAATACCATACGATATTTCGAGGTTATTATTGACACAAAATTTTGTTGTTGTTATATATACTCTCTCTCTTTCTTTTCGAGTCGAGTGAGTTTATTTACTATACGATATGCTATAACTATATACATTATAAATATGTATATAGACATATAAGCGTAAGATAAACGATAACCGGAAGTGTCGTAAGAGCTGCAAACCGGACGCCGGAATAAGGAGAAGAAAAGTTCGGAAAGGAAACAGCACATAAAAAAATTCAGCTCTCTATATCTTTTAAACGAGATAATTTTTTAAAATAAAATCTTTTGATTTGAGTAGAGCAATGAAATTGCTTTCGATTAAGAGGGATATGTTATATACTAAAAGCTAACGCAATATACGTAAATGCGCATTGAATTTTTCATACACCGATTTCAATGTATATGTAGCACGGGTCGCTCCTTTAGGCTTCTTCTATACTTGCCTTCGGAGCGCTCCCGCGCTCCTTGATATATATATATATCATAACTATGGGAATTGGTATATTTGAAGAGATATCAACGTATAGATCGGTACTTTTGAAGAGATGTCGGCATTTTGAAGAGACCCCTCAAATTTCTCAAAACAAGAATCGCGACTTTTGAGGAGAAATCTATACCCCCTTTTCCCAGAGTCGGTAACCTGAGGGTCATTATTTCTTTAGTCACATTGTTCGAACTCTGAGCGACAGGTTCACATCTCCTCAAAAGTACCAATTTACAAACATATATATATTGTGACGTTGTATTTAGTTATACCCTCGCTCGAATCACTCGAAATTATTAGTGACTCGAACTAAACCAACTGCCACTATTTCCACTATCTGTCTTACCAATAGCGGTCCTCTACCTCGGATGAATCTCCGCTCTCGACCGGGAGGTCAAAACCCCAGCAACAACCACACCCGGAAATACCTCCGATGAGACAGCAATTTGCTGATTTCTCTGCGGTGTTAGACGTTTCTCAATAACGAGACCTGAAAGAACACTCGATAGACAACACAGGGAAAACCAACACTCGCTAATAAGAACAACTTCCACGATTAGTAATTATTCTAAATTTATTTCGCCAATAAAAGAATGGCCGCAATGGCGGTTAGTCCGCCCGCACCGCCTTGGCGTCCTCAAGATGGCTGCTCCCGGCTACTGGCCTGCTCACCGCTGTTGAATCTGGAAGCAAGTTACACAAGAACGCGATCTGGAATTTTCTCGGTTTGCAGAGGCTGATAATACTGGAGGCAACCCTGGATAGACAGTGTCTCTCGACAGCACCTCTGCTAGTCTCGATTTATCCTACTAACTCGATTCCTAATACAACACGATAAGAAACTACCACACTATTACTCGCAATACTCTTTCACCTTTCCGACTTGAATATTACTTACGTGATGCAACGGGACTATTAGGTGTAACTTTCAACTATTCCACTACCTTCGTACTGACTCCACGAAAATCCCTCCTAACACAACCAACACTACTACTCTGAAGAGAAATGCGACTACTCGCGGTGGACTCCGTTAACGAAGAGAACGCGTTTTCCGGCTTCTCGAAACTCAAACCCTGTATTCATTCCCTCCCGGCCTTGTTTCACTGTTCATTGGTTCTTAACTACGCGTTTTGTCCTAATTCTATTAAAGTCCATGACTTGCTGTGTCTTTGAGTCATGATAGGCTAAACTAATAGCATGCGCGCTATCTATCCTGCCCGTCGCGCCACCCCCCGACCTGCTCCCGTGCCGCGTATCCTATCTATTGCTATACTGCCTCTATGCCCATGCTCTAATCTAATCTACTCTCTCTCCGGCTCTCTCTATCCCCATGCGCGCCTGTCTCCCTCCGATATTCCCTCTCCCGGCCGGCATGTCGCTATTGCTGCGCGCCCGTCTCGGCCGGCACTCTCTCTCCTCCCGCTTGCTTCCGCTCCCACCATTTCGCATGCGCGAGCGAACTGCGCGGCGCTCAGTCTGTGCTCGCCCCGGTATCATTCGCATCGTGCTCTCCCGCAGTCCGCTCTCGATGCCGTTCACCGCGTGGCTTGGCCGTCTCGTGCGCCTGCCCCCTGTCTCCGCCGGCGCCTCGCGTCCCTCTTCCGCGCGTACTCGTCCCTGCTCGACCCGGCCGCAATATTAGTGTGTGTAAATGAGTGTGCGCTCTGCTGCTTGGCGCGGCCGTCGGCGCTGTGTGTGCATGTGGAGGATGGGTGGCTGGCTCCTGACATTTTTTCCGTTCTGAAAACGATAGTACATTATACCAATTCCATATCCCAACTCATAACTAACATACCAATAACACGATAGACGACAGAACTCGAAATAAACATATAACACTTGCACCATTGGTTAGTATACTACCTTCCTTTACAAATTGCTCGACTCTCTCGATATTTCTTTAACTCCCTTACATGCACTTTGGAATTTTTCCGTCCACTCTCAATCTTCAGAATGTACACATTGGGGGGTTTAACCTCCATGATTTCGTACAGATCCTCCCAATCGGGTGCTAACTTAGCCGAAAACCCTTGCGGCCCGTTTGATAGCACGTGTGCTTTCCTCATTACCAGGTCCCCTACTTGAAATCGCACATCCCGACGACCTTTATTATAGGTTCTTGCTTGTTTCTGGTGTGCTTTCTCGATATTTTTGATGACTAGGTCACGCAGGGCATCGAACCTTTTCACTCCATACGTCGGTTGATGTCGGTACCTTCGGGCCTTTTTGCTCTACCTCCCGCCGTAAACTCTTCACCGGGGAGGGATGCCTACCGTAATTAAGGAATGCTAGTGAGACTCGATTACTCGATTGGGATGCCGTATTCATGGCATGCTGAAGCTCGTGTAGGTGTTGGCCCCAGCTCCGGTGGTCATTCTTCACAAAAGTAGCAATCATCGTCTTTAGGGTGCGATTGCTCCGCTCAACTGGGTTGGCCTGTGGATGATACGGGGGGGTAGTTACCCGGATCACTCCATACACCTCCAAGATCCGTCCTAAGTCCTTGTTATCGAACTCCTTGCCATTATCTGTTAATAGGTAGTCTGGCGTATCCCACCGGAATAAAACTAGCTCTTCAAAGGCTTTTGCTACGTTTTTACCAGTTGCTGTACGTATCGGATGCAACTCGGTCCACCGCGTAAACAGATCCTGAAATACCACGACGTATTTGTATTGGCCTTTACTTTGTGGAAATTCCATCAAGTCAGACGCAACTACTGCCCAAAGACGCTTGATAACTCGACCCCCCATTAACCCTTTCGGTGCTGTCTGATCCGTCTTATATCGCTGACATTCCATCACACTCTTGCACGAATTGATACACACCATGCCAAACTCCGGGCCAGTAATACTCCTGGGCAATTCGTTCATACGTCTTCTCAACTCCTAAGTGACCTGCGGTTACCTCACAATGGGCATCCCTAAGAACTCGAACTCGATATTCTTCTGGGACCACCAACTTCCAAGTGTCTTCTTCACCCATAACTGGCCCCAAGATGGGGTCATGTCGTTGCTTAAAAATCAGATTGTTCTCGATTCTCCAGGATTTATATTTCACAGGATTATCCTGGATTTCCTCCCTACGTCTTATGTACCAAGGATCAGCCAGTTCCCTGAAGGCTGCAATCTCAATCTCCTCCGAATCATTCTCCTGGATTCCCGATAATGCGTCAGGAACTCGAGGCATTGCTCCCTTCCGGTGTTCAATCCGTACCTCCCACTGCTGTAATTCCAGTGCCCATGGAGCCAAGCGTCCGGTCGGCTCCTTTAATGTTTGTAGCCACTTCAGAGCACTATGATCCGTGATTGTCTTGAATTTGTACCCTTTCAAATAGGGTCGGAGTTTCTTGATTGCCCAGATTAGCGCCAGGCACTCCTTTTCGGTAGTAGAGTAATTCCTCTCAGCACTCGTTAAGACACGATGTATGTACACAATAGGGTGTTCTCCATCCTCGAAGTCTTGCGAGAGTACCGCTCCAATCGCATCATTGCTAGCGTCGTATTGTACCGTGAACTCTCGCGAGAATTCTGGCCTCGCCAAAACTGGAGCCCTGGTGCGTGCCATTTTAAGTTTCCCAAAAGCTTATTGCTGCTCGGTGCTCCATTGCCACACCTGTGCCTTCTCGATTAACTTTAGCAATGGTAATTTAATCTCGCTCTCTTTCTCGATGAATCTCGAATACCACCCCACCATTCCCAGGAATCGCCTCAGTTGTTTCCTAGTTTTGGGAACTGGATACTGTAGGATTGGTTCCACCCTTTCTGGATCTGGTCTCAACCCATCCCAATCCAACAAGTACCCCAAATACCGTACTCTCGTACTTTCAGTTTACTGTCAACTGCGCGTCTCGAATTTTGGTTAGCACAATTTCCAACCATTTTTGATGCTCCTCGAATGTATCTGTTGCGATAATAATATCGTCCAGGTACCCAAATACATTTGGCTCCATCTCTGGGCCAAATAATGCATCAATCATCTTCTGGAATGTAGCCGTCGCATTAGTCAATCCAAACGGCATTCTCTTGAACTGCCAAAGTTCTGATCCTGGCGCAGTATACTGCCTGCTCTCTTCGTCTAATGCCACCTGGAAGTAGGCGTTCTTCAAGTCTACTTTTGATATATATTTTGCCCGGCGTAGTTTATCCAAAATATCGTCCATATTTGGTATGGGATAGGCATCCTTTTTGATTCTAGCATTTAGGTCTCGAAAGTCGATACAGAATCTCCATTTTCCATCCTGCTTTTTCTGAATTACTGGTGCATGACACCATGCACTTGCAGACCTCTCAATTATCCCAGCTCGATGCATTTCTCGAACAGCTTCCTGTGCCACCAACCACATTGCCGGTGACCGTCGCCAAGGAGCGTGACGTATCGGCGTGTAGTCAGTTAACTCGATATGATGTTCCGTGAGATGAGTAGTCGGTAAATAATCCGTAGCCGGCTTGTGAACTAATCGATCTACGATTTCTTTAATTCGCTCTGCCTAGGTAGGTGTCATCTCTGTCAAGCCCGCACATTCAGCCATGATAGCGTGGCTCGAATCCTCGACATCACTCGCAAAGAGATGCCACTCTCCCTGCTCTCCGCACTTCCACTGTTTAGCACGAAAACGCAAGGATAAATCCCATTCGACCCCAAAATCCATACCTAAAATAATATCATGGTTGATTTCCTCGACCGCTCGAAACTCCAACAAGCCCAGGTGACCATCAACGTCAATAGCGACACGAAGGTTACCCTGTACCTTCATTGGCAAGCCAGACACTCCTCTCTCTTGGCCACTCGATGGTCGTAATCGATCTCGATATTTATCCAAAATTCGCGGACCAACTAGGGATATGGTTGCTCCAGGATCTGGTAGTGCAAGGTAAGTCTCGTTTCCAATCATTACTCGAATAAAGTTTCTATTATCCAAAGCGGCTGCTTCTACGACATCCTCGACCCCCACCCACTCTCGTAACTTTACGCTATTCTCTGGAATAAAGGCCTTGCTCGCCGGTTCTGCTGCCGTAGCTTCAGATTCTGCTGTGTCCCCCAGCATTATGTCCACGGCTTCTTGAATTTGTGGTAGCAGAGCATAATCTTTCTCTTCCTCTTAATTTGGTAACGTCCAATCTTCCATAGATAACTCTAACACTATTTCGTTATGCGTTCCTTCTTCGTTCTCACCCTCTTTTTCGGATCCACTGTCCTCTTCACTGCTTGACGGTACCCAGCCGGCCTGTATTTTCTCTTTCTTGGGCACCGATGTATCCTCTCCACTCTCTTCCACTCGAGCCGTAACACAAGGCTCACTCCTAATCGTACTCAACCCAACTGGCACCGTAGCACCAGACTCGCTCTTACTCGTACCCGACACAACTTCACAACTCTTACTTGTACTCGACACACCTGGTACCGTGGCACCAACCTCACCCTTACTCATACTCGACACAACTCGAGAACTCTTACTCGCACTCGACACACCTGGTACCGTGACACCAACCTCACTCTTACTCATACTCATACTCGACACAACTCGAACTTCTTCCCTACTCGAACCCGACTCCACTTTGTCAACCTCTCGGTCTGACTATACCTCTGCGCTTTGCGCCCCCCTTACTCCTGCGCAGGACGCAAGAGTCGCTATTGCTTCCTGGCGGTCCCGTTTTCCAACGCCGTAAACAGATGTCGGCAGTTCGGGCACTCACGTACTACTACGCCCTCCTTACCACACCCCTGACATTGCTTTGTCTGCCGTGTGGGACAATCTCGAGAGAAATGTCCTTTCTGTCCACAAGAGTAACACATTCTCTTTGGACAGTCAGCAGCTCGATGACCAACCAACTAGTAAACAAAACATGGACCCACAAAGGTCGATCCCCCCTCCACCAGCGATTCATTCGTTGTTGGGAGCGAGTATGGCGTGGTACTTGGTAGGTTGCATTTCTCCCTGGTTTGCCTATCACCTGCCCTGGTGGATTGTTGGGTATATCAGCCACGGCTACCTCCTCCGGCACCATCTTTGGTCGTCCCTTCTTACTTTTCTTCCTGCCTCTTCGTTTCTCCGGTTGGTCGCTATCATCATCATTTGATGATTCTCTGACAGCCGCCACTTTGTGTGTACCACGGTATGGTCCGACATAGCTTGTTCCTGAAATTCTCGATTTTTCTCGACGGAACGGGGAATGGTATCTCTCTTTGATCACCTCACGTCGCTCAAATTCCCTTCTATATCTCTCGATTGACTCGAAGCTGTCTAACCTTCTATCCCAGAGATGATCCTGGTACTCTGGACGTAAGTGGGAGAACGCCAGATTCAGTTGCTCTCTCACTGAAGGTGGTCTCTTGAGATGTGCAATAATTCTTCGGAATTTGGTTAAAAAGGGAGATATCTTCTCCTTCGAACCTTGATACCGTGCCCTCAACTCTTCCATCACATCATCTTCATGCCACTCTCCAATGAATTGTCATTGGCAGATGCAAGGTAGGCATGTCCCCTCGTGCCTCCGCCACCAACATCTCGTGGCGTGGCTGCGGTAGCGTCAAATAACGCCTGCCTACTGGATTCCGCAACCCCATATCATCCCCCTGCCTCGAATTTGCAACCATCTCGGTACTAACGGCAATTCTGGGGATCGTACCATCATTAGTCGATCCAGGAGAGACCGGTATCTCTGGCAATATCGTCCTGGAGTGGGCAGCCATGTTGTCTGTCAGTCGTTGTGTGATATTAATGTCCTACAGTAGATCATCCCCACAATATACATTTTCCTGTCGCTGAAATCGTGCCTCCGTTTCCAACTCACTTCCCGGGTTGTGGTCGCTGCAGCCCATCACCAATTTATACTCCGTCGGCACATCCCCTTCAACTGCCTCGTCGGTTTCTACAAACCACGGTACATCTGTTACCCCTACCATTCGTAGGCAGGCTCGAAACAACCTTTCCGCTTTTGCCCGATGGCTGCCTCGATGGTTAAGGTGTAATTCACGTAAATTAGTCTCAACTTCCTCACTCGTCTTCTTCATCGTGTCTCGAAACCTGGCCCTATATTACCGATTATCGCTGAGTTCTTTATTGTGACTTTATTGTTGCCATTTTTAAACTCCGTTTGTCACTGACTCGAATAATAAACAACACGGACACTCAACCCTTGTTCACGGTTACTCAACGTTAGCCGTTAAACTAAGCAAACCTCGACCCGCCCATTTGAACCCATGCAATTTTGTAATTTCGAACACTCGATGCTGAAGGTTCAAATACTCAATCCTGAAAATTCAAATGCTCGATCCTGAAAATTCAAAACCTCGATCCTGAAAATTCAAAACTCGATCCTGAAAATTCAAATGCTCGATGCTGAAAATTCAAAACTCGATCTTGAAAATTCAAAATATCTATCCTGAAAATTCATATGCTCGATGCTGAAAATTCAAAACTCGATCCTGAAAATTTAAAAACTCGATCCTGAAAATTCAAAAACTCGAAAAATAATTTTCTTCAGTTCTGAAAATACGATTTCTCAGTTCTGCAGTTGAATAGGTTCAATCGTTTCAAAACCACCCAAATTCACTTATGCCTCCCAAGAGTGACCGTTACCCTAACTATCCGTGTCTGCTACGAGATTTCTTCCCGCTCTCAATTAACAGTTTTTTCCACTACACATATAACATAAACTCGACACACATACACTCGACTCGACCCACTCGGTTGTTGCTGTTGTTTGTGCATTAATTGAGCGCCATTTGTGACGTTGTATTTAGTTATACCCTCGCTCGAATCACTCGAAATTATTAGTGACTCGAACTAAACCAAATGCCACTATTTCCACTATCTGTCTTAACAATAGCGGTCCTCTACCTCGGCTGAAACTCCGCTCTCGACCGGGGGGTCAAAACCCCAGCAACAACTACACCCGGAAATACCTCCGATGAAACAGCAATTTGCTGATTTCTCTGCGGTGATAGACGTTTCTCAATAACGAGACCTGAAAGAACACTCGATAGACAACACAGGGAAAACCAACACTCGCTAATAAGAACAACTTCAACGATTAGTAATTATTCTGAATTTATTTCGCCAATAAAAGAATGACCGCAATGGCGGTTAGTCCACCCGCACCGCCTTGGCGTCCTCAAGATGGCTGCTCCCGGCTACTGGCCTACTCACCGCTGTTGAATCTGGAAGCAAGTAACACAAGAACGCGATCTGGAATTTTCTCGGTTTGCAGAGACTGATAATACTGGAGGCAACCCTGGATAGACAGTGCCTCTCGACAGCACCTCTGCTAGTCTCGATTTATCCTACTAACTCGATTCCTAATACAATACGATAAAAAACTACCACACTATTACTCGCAATACTCTTTCACCTTTCCGACTTGAATATTACTTACGTGATGCGACGGCACTATTAGGTGTAGCTTTCAACTATTCCACTACCTTCGTACTGACTCCACAAAAATACCTCCTAACACAACCAACAGTACTACTCTGAAGAGAAATGCGACTACTCGCGGTGGACTCCGTTAACGAAGAGAACGAGTTTTCCGGCTTCTCGAAACTCAAACCCTGTATTCATCCCCTCCCGGCCTTGATTCACTGTTCATTGGTTCTTAACTACGCGTTTTGTCCTAATTCTTTTAAAGTCCATGACTTGCTGTGTATTTGAGTCATGATAGGCTAAACTAATAGCATGCGCGCTATCTATCCTGCAGTCGCGCCACCCCCCGACCTGCTCCCGCACCGCGTATCCTATCTACTGCTATACTGCCTCTATGCCCATGCTCTAATCTAATTTACTCTCTCTCTCCCGCTCTCTCTATCCCCATGCGCGCCTGTCTCCCTCCTATATTCCCTCTCCCGGCCGGCGTGTTGCTATTGCTGCGCGCCCGTCTCGGCCGGCACTCTCCTCCTGCTTGCTCCCGCTCCCACCATTTCGCATGCGCGGGCGAACTGCGCGGCGCTCAGTCTGTGCTAGCCCTGCTATCATTCGCATCGTGCTCTCCCCCCCTCGGCTCTCGATGCCGTTCACCGCGTGGCTTGGCCCTCCCGTGCGTCTGTCCCCTCTCTCCGCCGGCATCTCGCGTCCCTCTACCGCGCGTACTCGTTCCCGCTCGACCCGGCCGCGATATTAGTGTGTGTAAATGAGTGTGCGCACTGCTGCTTGACGCGGCCGCGGCGCTGTGTGTGCATGCGTATGAGCGCGCGCGTTGCTCCTTGGCGACGATGCACGCAATATGGCGGATGCCACGAGCCCTGTGCTCGTCTGCTGCAGATTCCAGGCCTGCAGCTGCCTGTAACCTCGTCACAATATATATATATATATATATATATATATATATATATATATATATATATATATATATATATATATATGGGTAACTTCATGTCAAGTGTGACAGGTCAAAATTTATATAAAAATATTTCCATATATATATACATATATATACATATATACAGTTTCAATTGTCTGTTACTTATTTCTGAGTTTGCACTCCACTTTCATCAAGGTCTCGTTTTAAAAGTAACATTTTGTATCAAATTTTTAGCCTCTGTCGAGGGATATTAATCACGTCACAACCGCCTTAAGCATATTTTGTATGGTATTTTTTACGTATAAATTAACAATATAATTGGCATCAATCTGGAAAAATTCTGAGCAATTCTACTTACAATTTGGAAACTTTTTCCCATTTAATGAGTTATAGAAAAAGTTTCAAGTTTTTGATTTAAAAAATCATGGAAATTGAAGATTTATGAAAAATTCAAAATTTTCAAATTTTCAATTAATTCTAACTTTTGAACGATTGAATATTTTGCTCTAAAACTCTAGAGTTGTGTTTTGGGGCTAATTTGGAACTAGTAAAAAATTTTGGGCAATTTCAAAATTTTGACCTGTCACACTTGACATGAAGTTACCCATATATATATATATATCTCCCCCTATATTATATAGGCGTTACTGCTATATCTGAACGCATACCCTCCACCGTCCCCTCCACCGCCCTCCACCGTTCCCTCCGCCACCCTCCATCGCCCCCTCCACCGTCCCCTCTACCGCCTTCCACCGTCCCCTCCACTTACCTGTTTGCTGCCCCTCCACCGTCCCCTCAACTTTTTAACGTTAAATTCGTTCAAAAATCACGTTATTTTTTAATTCCAGTCAGACCACCGTCTCCTCTACCGCCCTCCACCGTCTCCTCCACCACCCTCCACCTATCGTCCCCTCCACCATCCCCTCCACCGTCCCCTCCATCTCTGGACTACTACCGGACTATTGTTTTTTATGATAATCGAAAACCATCAAAGAGAAAACTGTTACTAAATCTTTGACTTCGAACATTTAAAAAAACTCAAAAATATACTAATTATTTCTTAAGGGAATCGATGACATAATGAGTACACAAGATAATATAATTCATTCTGTGCAACGTTTCGGTAATACAATTATTACCTTTATCAAGCACATATTATTTGGTGTAGTCAAGGGTATAAAGTATGGAATAATAATAAGCACAAGTATTGTTCTCCAGTCCTTCTTATTTTATTTTATTTTAAATTTTGTGGATAAAAATAAAAAAAAAAATAAAATTAAAAAAAATAAAAAATAAAAAATAAAATAAAATAAGAAGGACTGGAGATCAATACTTGTGCTTATAATTATTCCATACTTTATACCCTTGACTACACCAAATAATATGTGCTTGATAAAGGTAATAATTGTATTACCAAAACGTTGCACAGAATGAATTAAATTATCTTGTGTACTCATTATTTCATCGATTCCCTTAAGAAATACAATGAACATGGGTGATAAAGTCAACTACAATATACTAATTATTATTAGAACCAACATGGACAATTATGTTTTCAACTATTACCACATTTCGCACATTTGGAACAGCTTTCCACACCACCACTGAGGTACTGTTATAGGCGCGTTGAATTTTTGATTTTATTGAGCTTAGGTTTTATATATAAGAAATAATAATAATTATATATATGATTTTGGGACATGCCGAAATCATATTTATTTATTTATTTCCAGAAAATATTTACATTACATTATTATATACGAAATATACATAAGTAAGTAAATCCTACTGAGGCAAATATTATTGCCTGTGTGTAGATCTGGTACATAGAAAACTTACAAACTAAAAAAAAATATTACAAACTACAAAATTCTTAAAAACTATATAATGGTATGTGCGTAGTATTTGTTAACATCGATAAAATCCATTGTAGTACATAAATAACAGTTAAATAATTTGTTAGATATATTGGTTAAGATTTAATTATTATTTTGAAATTATATTGCATCTTTTACTATAAACATTTTTAATTTTTTCTTCATTAATTGTCTACTTAAATTCATAACTTTGAGATCCTTAGATAGCCCATTAAAGACCCTTATAGCTTCATTGTAGCTATTTGTATCACTAATTCTTTTATCACATTTAGGTAATTGAATTGTTTTGTTTCTGGTCTTGCTCGCACTGTTTATATATTTATTTCTTAATGTAGAATAATGTAAGGATATTGACTCTAACTGGAATAATTTTTTTATTTCAAGAGGTGGATTAGTTTGAGAGAATTTATTTTTATTTATGATTTTCAATATTTTGTTTTGTGTTGATTGTATTAGTTTCATATTATTATCGTACGCACCACCCCAGGCAATTACCCTATAATTGATTAGACTATGAAAGAAAGCATAATATATTATCATTAATGTTTTTGTATCCATCATATTTGTTATCTTGGCAAAGACAAAAATTAGGTATTTGGTTTTTTTAATGATATATCTTATATGCTTATCCCATTTCATATTGTAGTCGAAATACAGCCCTAAGTATTTATGACTTTCAACTCTTTTTATTAATTGCGTTCCTATTTTGATGTTTAGTGTGCCAGGCACACTATCACAGTAGTTTCCGAGAGTCATATAGACCGTTTTATCTATATTTAGCGACAGTTTATTTTGTGCAAGCCATTTGGCCACATGATTAAGGTAAGCACACATTTTTTCCTGAGCTGAGGACCACATGTTGTCACTTGATATGATAACCGTGTCATCAGCATAGGACATGATTGTGTCATTTTGCATACTTCCTAGTAAGTCATTGTCATAAAGTATAAAAAGTAATGGTCCTAATATAGTTCCTTGGGGAACACCCGTAGTAAATTCTTTATATTCACTTTTACAGTCTTGAATTTTTACTCTTTGCTGCCTATCTGTGAGATAGCTAGTCATCAGTTTTAAGGCACTGCCTCTTACTCCGTATCGTTCAAGCTTATCTAAAAGAACTCTATGATTAACAGTATCAAATGCTTTAGCTAAGTCTAGAAAAGCAACAATTATTGGTTTACTTTTATGTAAGTTTTCGTATATGATATTTGATATATAATTTAATGCGTCAGTAGTTCCCCTATTTTTAACGAAACCGTATTGTTTTTCTGATATTATGTTATGTTTTTCAAAAAAGTGGTATAATCTATTATAAATATTTTTTCAAAAATTTTTGCAATGTTCGATATTAAAGAGATTGGTCTGTAATTACTGATATTAGATTTTTCACCAGCCTTGTAAATAGGGACTACCTCAGCATTTTTTAGCGCGTCAGGCCAGATAGATTTCACAATACATAAATTGAAGATATATTCTAAGGGCACATATATATATTCAGAGAGAATTTTCAATGATCTAACGTTAATATTGTCTACACCTCCAGATTTATTTTTCAATGTATTGATTATTTTGTATATCTCAGCAAAATCTGTCGGACGAAAGAAAATGGATTCAGGATTCCTATCTGGAAGTTTCAGGTTATTATTATTTATATTAGCAAAGTGAGCACTCAAATTTGGTCCTATTTTGCAAAAATAGGTGTTCATAGCATTTGCTATATCAGTTTTATTTTCGATTTTTTGATTGTTTTCGTATATATATTTTATTGGATTATCATGCACACTATTTCTCCCTAATTTACTTTTAATTATGTTCCATAATTCCCTAGAGTTTCCGCTATTTCGTTTTACCATTTCCTTTTCATATTTAAATTTTGCTTCTTTAATAACTTTGTTCAATATCTTAGTGTAATTTGTATACTCTTTTTTAGGCTTCAGAAGTGGGATTGTTTTTCCATAAGATATACAGTGTCTCTTTAGTAGTACACGAGACTATAATAGCACTAGTAATCCAATTTTTTCTCGGAAGTTTATTTTTAAATTGTTTTTTGGTAGTGGACGCATCAATACAATTATTTATCATGTCAATTAATGCGTTAACTGCAAGATTAGGATCCTGCATAGACAATACTGAGTACCAGTTTGAATTATTTGCAACATGTTTTAACTTGTTGTAATTAATTGATTTCATATTGAATTTGTTCGGCTGATTTATTTCTAATTTATCTATAGTTATAAATAATGGGTAGTGATCATTAAATGGATTCGTTATTTTAAATGAATTAATATTTATATTTCTAGTTTTTATATAGAAATTGTCGATGCAGGTACCTCTTTTATTATCAGATGAAGGCCTTGTTATTCCAATAAAGCATGGCGTAAATTTATGTTCCAAGAGATCATTTAAAAATTCTTGTGTTATAAGGTTATCTGTTGAGTCAGTCTTACTAAAATTTTCGTCTAATATATAAATGTTAAAATCCCCGATTATACAATGGTTCTTAGTATTTAATTGGTCTCTTAGGAATTTTTTCAGGCTATCAACAAATTCATACTTTTTTATATTGTGTGATCTATAGATCGCTGAGATTCTTACAGTGTCGGTGCCAATTAGTTTTATAACCGAGCTTAAGGTACGTATGTTGTCGACCACTATAATTTCTGTGTGTTCAGATAGTTCATCCTTTATATACATCATAACTCCATCTGCTTTATTCATTTTACTCTCACTATAGTAACTTTTGTAACCTGATATGTTGTACAATGAAGTATATTGCACATTCCAAGATGCAGTACATACAATGACAGTTGGTCTTACGGCTAAACATTCAATAAAAGTTTCAAGTTTTTCAAAGTTTTGTTTTATACTTCTAATATTTACACATAAAATCAAATTTTTACCTTTATCGATACTTTTATTGAGTGTTTGTACATTACCAAAAGCTTATTCTTTTTGTGAAATAACTTCAAAATTTAGTTGTTGTTGATCCATGTTCAAAATTCAGAAGTTCAGAAGTTGCTGAGTCTGTTGGGTAATAAATTTGTGATATGGTTCTGTTTAAATTTATTGGTGAGGTTGTGGCCGATAAATTACCAGCTGATGTTGCCGGACTGATAAAAATTCTACTTTGTCTTCTTGGTGTCGTTACGACCGGTGATTTACCGGTAGCTGTATCAGTGTTTTGTAACTGTGATTGAAAATTTATTTTACCTACATATTTTGGAATGTGCGGTCTCACTGAATAATCTGTTTCAGCAATTAACTTCTTTATCTTGTGAAACATAACCTCGCATTTTTCGGTATCATTTACCACGTGTTTAGTATTATAATTTGTTTTATATTGATGATTACTGTACATACAATTAACACAATTGTGTTCGTTTGGGGTAGTACAGTTGATCGTGTTATGTTTTCCAGCACAACGTAGGCAGATTTTCGTATTCTTACACTTTTTACCACTATGACCAAATCGACCACAGTTAAAACACAGGGTTAGATTCAAGTCATCGAATGCTCTGCAATTTTGATAACCAATATGAACTCTATATTTATTACTCACAATTTGATTATATACTTCCGCTGGTGTTTCAATTAATATAGTGTTAATTTTTGTTTTAATGTTTTCAAATATATGTAACACTTTGCATTTGCTGTTTAGGTGTTCGAAGTTCCTTTTGTTAATATCTTGCTCTATTTCTTTAATCTCCATGTCTTCAAAATTGTCGAAGCCAGTTATTTTCATCTTGGGATTTTTAGTAGATTCTCTTGTTATTTTGTAGTGGGCAGAATACTTTTGTTTAAGTATATTCTCAGTTTGTATCAAACTCTCCTCATTTATAAAGCTTATTATTGCTTCATCTTTGTTCTTGATTTTTATAATTTTTGCTTGTATAGATAAATTTTTATTTATATAGTGAGCTATATATGGTTTTATATCTGGCACACTTGTTCCTTTATTATCATTCTGTATTCTTTTCACTATTAGTTTTTGTATCTTCTTTTCTAATTGCTTATCACTTACTACCACTTCTGCAAATGTTTTTTTGTTTTTGGTATAGTTTTCTTTGTCTAAAATTTGGTTTAGCATGAGATTATTGTTGTGTACTTCTGTACTTATTTGTTTTAATAGATTTTTTTCTTCCTCAGGAAAACTTGTCAATTCTTGATTTCCTTTGATTTCCTTAGCTTTTATTAGTAGCAATTCTTCTTCAGCTTGTTTTAATTTTTGTTCTGTCTGTGCATTGGTTTTTATTAGTATTTCGTTCCTTGTCATTATCAGATCATTTTGGTTTCTCAGATTTTCTAGTTCCCTCCGTAGTAGCACTACTGCAACACGTGGGTCTTTAGAGGTTATGTCATCTATATTATGTTCTTCACATATTATTTCTATGGCAGATAAGTAGTTTTGTGCTCTTTTTCTGTTATAATCACTTTTATGGTAGACATTGTTACACACTACACATATCACAACTCCCACTGGCGTCCCGGGATGACATTTGTAATAAATTTCTGGCGGAGGGGTCTGCTTAAGCAGCACACCCTCGTCCGCCATCTTGGTATTATAGAATTACACAA